>OX382231.1:7200000-8653849 GCA_947507525.1 Apamea epomidion
AAAAAATGAGATTGAACAAATTATTTCATAGCTGTTGTTATACCTAGGAGATATGCGCTCTTATCACGAACAAAGCCTTACGGATTTAATTCGCATATCATATGGAACAAAGCACATAAATATAACAATGTTCAATGGCGCAGGCCTCACCCCATGAAATAATCAACAAAAGGGAATCAGCCTTTGTAGTCTACCGGTATTATCGCTATCCCAATGTATCGGCAAACAGATGCAAGCTTAGCCGCGCGTAATCTAAACATAACAATTCGCCAGACGAGACGAACAAACTTGTTCCGACAAGGGTTATTAAATTGCAGAATATTTTATAAATAGCTACTTAAAATAATAGCAGTAATACAAAGCAAAAGCATTTTTATGCTAAACTGTGCTGAATTTGCTAGACGCACGATATTTTGCCGTCGACTGACATTAGCGTGAAAACTATGAGGAATAATATGACAATTCTGCTGCAGCCCTATTTCGGAATTTCCTCTGAAACAAAGGCATTGTGAATAGAGGATTTTGTTATTGACTGCCAGATAGGGTTGACTGTTGAAAGTGCTTAACACATCTTTTCACTTTAGTAATCGGCACAAAAGTGTGAAAATCGTATCTAGCTATCCGCCTAGAGATAGCCGTGAGAGCTGTGGAGTACGCGGATCAACTTGGTTTTAGCTAGGTTGTATCAGTTGTCCTTGTCATGGTGACCTATTTATGATCACACCACGCAAACTGGATGTTGGTGGAAGGCTCTTGAGGTGAGTATACACTAGAGCATTTTCTCGAGCATTCTTACGAATGATACAATAAAGACAAAAGCTCAGTTTCCAAAAACATTTCCATGCAATGTTGCGTTCCTGCGATTGCTCGACGCTGCGTTCGAAGTAATGCTCACGGCGAGTGTGCATTACCTGTAACATTTCTTTTACTAACAAAGTTTTCTTTCTTTCTTGTTACACCAAAAAGCTCGTTGGTTTTTAAAATCAGCTTGTAACAAAACATCTAACGTCGTGTTCAAAGTGCGCTTTGTTAAATTTAAAGACGGTGAATGATCTGTTACAAGTAAATGCTCTAGTCTATACTCGCCTTTGGGTGACAATATAACTGGTACGTATGTTTCTTTCTGCCTCACAGGACCAAACTAAATGCCTTTTTTATCTGTCTTTCCTTGTTAGGAGGAACAGTTAATTCCATTTTCAATAGTGTCCCAAAGTCTGCTTAAGACTTTAAAACTTCTTTCCTTTGCCTCGATGCAGTGGTCTAACTTTTATAATTTGCATGAGCATAATTTGTAGTATAATCTGTGGCATAATTGTACCGCTGTCACACTCCAGAGTAATTAATGCGCGGGAGAACTGATGCTTTCGGAGTTAGGAACTTCAAGAAATAGTTGGCAGAGTCAGCGTCTCTCTATAGAGTTGTAAGCAAGTACCTATGTCATTGTGGATAGCACATTGAAGGTTGTATAACCGATGGCTTACTTCGATGTATGGCGTGTAATATTAAGTTCGTGTAAACTTAGTTCTGTTACACTATTCTATGATCTGTGTTAAGCAATAATAGCAATACTTATACAGAATGAAGCAAGAAACCCTACTGAAGAAAATAATCTCTTACATTATTAAAACTTTTAGTTATATTGATGGCAGGGTTTCCAAATGGCGCAGTTGGTTAGGCATTACGGTTAGCAGGTTTGATTTCTGCACGATATGTTGAATGGCTTACTGAAAATGGTTCCGATTTTGGGTGTTAACTTATTTAAAAACTCGTTTATTCGCAGTGGTATGTTACATCCAAAAGACGTCCAGTCAGGGAAACACAGAAGGAATAGGGAAGAATGGTCGAGAAGGTCAGATAAGCAGTCACTCCATGTAAAATACTATTTATATTATAATTTCTAAACCAATTGACACCCTACGTCAATTGGCCAGGTTATAGCTATTTCATACAACTGACGGGGAATGACAGTTGTGATTTGAATATACGGACAATTTAAGTTGACAGTCAGTTAGCTTAACTATTAATTTCCTTGACCTTACACAACGTAATAAACATTACAATTATAGTAGCGTCCCAATATTACGCTTTCCTATTTTAACGAATTGTGAGGTACCAAGACCAGTTTCGTACAGTTCCTTGTCTAACAATGCAAAACGCAGTTCCCGATAACCGACTCTTGGTGACATTTATTGGTATCTAGTTATAAGTACATGGAAACGGTTGCAACTCTGGCTACGGTTTCGGCTTGCTCTATGTTCTGAGAGATATATACTATGTAAAACAGTCATGCAACAAGTTTCTGCAGTATTCACAGTGAAGATAAGTACTAAGTACTTACCTAGAGAGAATCTACATCACCATACATTTATTCTGCTAGACTTTAAGAACAAAAGAAAGGTGGACGGGAGTACTAAGGAATGGAAAAGGCAAGGGAGGTACAGTGACACTGCTCAGTGCTCTATCTCCTGTAAACTTTCTCTATAAAAAGTTACTAAAAAAAAAACTTTAACCTTTTTTTTTGCTGAATGGGCCTGCTCTTGACCTCGGTCACGCCTGATGGAAAGTGACGGATGAGGTCTAAACATAAAAAAATGGAAAGTAAATTTGATAGAATGCCACGAAAAAACCTTTCAGAGAGTTCCGGTAACTTATGTGAATTGTGAATTCCGGTTCAGCTGCAGATTCGGGCGCCGTATTTTAGAAAAGATAACACTTTGTACAACTGCGATATACCTAAACAACAACAATCCGGGCGATCACTTACTGCATGTAAAGATATACACGAACTGCACGTCGGCTCCCGTTATATACGGCTTGTTGAAGTTGGAATATTTAGTTTCCTCGTTCGTTTGTCTTCTAAGCTAAGAACAAATCTTCCTTGTACCTACTGTAGCTACATTTTCTTATGTTCTTTTCTCAAGAAGCTAATGCAGATGCTGTGGATATATGTAAATATCGTCTAAAGTTTATGTAAGTATGAAAAATATATCGTAGATAATAATATATTTTTTCATAAAACTGTGGTCTCGTATTCCCCGATATTTTTATTAGATTTTTTGCATAACGATATGAGGATGTTTTCCGAACCGTATAACTTTTGTTCCTTTAAATATTTTGCTTTATTTATCTTGTACATATTTTTATATCCAATATTTTTTGTAGCTTATAGATAATTTTTGTAACTTCTTTGTAAAATCTTTCAGTATGATAATATCTTCCCCTAAGCATGCTGGCAGTAACCCTAAGGGCAGACATCATATTGTCTGCCCTTAGGGTTACAATAATAAATAATTAATGAATGGCCTTTATTCTGTTCGAGCAATGATAGTCCAGTGGTAACGGTCCCGGCTTACGAGCTGTAGGTCGTGGATTCGAACCCAGGTCGGCCCTTTACGTTGTGTAAATCATTTTATCACCACTTCTCTCAAAACGGCGAAGGCAAACGTCGTTAGGAAACCGGCATGTTCCTAGAACCAAATATTCGAAGACATGTGACATTTACCAACCCGCACTGGACCCGCGTGGTGGATTTTGGCCCACTCCCTCTCACAGAGAGGAGGTCTGTCCCAGCAGTTAGAACATTATAGGCTGATTGTGCATTAAGCAAGCTTGCAGCAGATAAAAAAAAACAAACCTTTGAAAACATGAGCTGTCAAATTAGGTAGAACTTAAACTTCTGTACAAGTTTGGACGACACCTCAGAATATGCTGCTGGAAAATATCACCATCTTTGTCTCTCTCAACCTGTAAGAAAAAGAAAACTGTTGTCTTATAATAGTTTACCCGGTGCGCTGAGGAATCAGTGGCATCATTAGTTTAATTAGTAGAACAAGCTCTTTGAACTCCGTGTAGAAGATCATGTCCGGGAACCCTCATTACTCTAAATAAGGGACGTTGACGCGGAGGTCAACAATAAACACGGCCTATTGCAGGCCACTACTGGACAAAGGCTGTTCCAAGTTGTGTCAACAAGACCGTAGTTGCTCTGCCTTAAAATTAAACTAATAAAAGCTTCCGTGTAGTACCTACTATAATTATCTATCTAGGGTACGTTGTGCTTTCGGTAAGAAGGAATAATATCGCTTAAGCAATCTGTATCTATTCAAATTAATAAAAATGAAGTGACTGTTTGTAATGTCAAACACTAGAGGTCACTAGCAACAAATTTAGTCCAGTTAACTAAGGGTCCGAACTGGATGGTTGCCGATCTGGGTCGGTTCTTCGATTTTTTAGAAATTAGCTGACTTGTTACCAAAAACAATTGATTATGAGAAAAAACTACTCCACTCCAAACACTTCATTGATATTTTTCTGAAAGTTGAAAAACGAGTGATCATTGCAAAAATTACATAATTTGAGAAATAAAAGGTCTTTAATAGCAAATTTTTTATTTCCTAACTATCCAGTTTTAACCCCTAGTTCACTGGACTTAATTTGTTGCTAATGACCTCTAGTATAACGCCTTTCAAGGAATACGTCGAGTTTCCCTGTCACCCTGTATATTATCTACATGGGACTTAAACATTACTGGCGACATGTGGATGTACTATAGGTACACCTCTGCCTAACCCTTCAGACATTACAAGCGTGATGTTATGATCATTTAATTAAAGCCCATTTCAATATTGATGCATAATCTTCACATCTATGCATATAATCTTTTAGTTTCAACGTGAATTTATAGTCAGCGTCTTCTCAAAGGAATAGTTACATATCAGCAAATGCTACGAATGAGATGCGAAACGGTTCGGAACATAGAAATCACGGAGCATCTACGTATGTAGATAGGGTAGGAAAACAAATTGGATTTCATGGGTTTTCATTTTTTTACGCGGAACCCTAATTCTTTTTCTAAAATAAAAGCGTATGATACTCATTATAACATCAGCTATCTGCCAGTGAAAGTCCCGTCATTTCGGAGATTAGCTGGAACAAACAGACAGACAAAATATTTAAAATTGTGTTTTCAAGGAATACGTCGAGTGTCCCTGTCACCCTGTATATAATAGCAGGTGAGCCTATTTTTCCATCAACTGGGTACAATTTTAACCCAGAATTTCTTAGTAGCCGCCCGGAGGCTGCTTCTAAGAAATTCTTGATTGAACAACCCAATAATTAGTGCCCGACTTGGGAATTGAACCCCCGACCTCATGCTGAGCAGTAGCGGTCGCGACCTCTAGACTAACGAGGCAGTCGCCACTAATTATAAAACGAGATAAATCATCATATATCCTGTCCATTAGGTAACCGTTTTTTGACAGATGAACCTAGTGATTGCAGCAACACACAATACATCGATTGATAAACGTACGGTATTATGTATGTATGTAAGAAGCCATAAATAAGATAATTCAATAAGATAAGACAGTTTATATATTTATTTTATTTCGCATTTTAAAGCTAACTTTTACGTAATCTGGAATATGTACGTTCTAAGATAGCTGTCGAAAAACGGTAAACCTAATTGACGAGAAAAGATGCCAATTCCTTATGTGACCACAAAAAGCTAAGGCTCCCGCAGCCAGGCGCGAAGCGACGCGAATCTGGTAACAATTTCGATGTAGTTTTCATTGAAAATTTTCTACTAGAGTCTCGTCGCGCCTGTCTGTCTTTAATCAAGTTCCGTTTTCTTAACATGCCAATTAAGTAAACTAGTAATTAACGTGTACAGTATTCGCAACGCCATCACACTCCTGTTTAAAATCGGCTCTCCTTTTGTAAATGTTCACTCTTGCCTGCAGGTGTGCAGATTAGGTACCTGTACATAAAGTAGGTACCTACCAAATAACATCGTGAGCGAGAATTTACGTGAGTCCTCACAATATGTGCTTCGAAATCGAACAGCAAAATACTAGTTTGCCTCTGTAATTGCGGCACCACGGTTTTTGTGAATTGACTTGAAAAACAGCTCGACTCAAATGTTTTGAAATTCAGTATTTTCCTTTTTTCTGTTCATATACATACGTATATTTACGTAATTAATGAGAATATTTGAAACTAGGTATCATTTATAAGTCATCATCTGCCTAGCCTTTTCCCAGCTATGTTGGGGTGTGCTTCCAGTCTCACCGGATGCAGCTGAATACCAGCATTTTACATGAATCGACTGCCTATCTGACTGCCACAACCCAGTTACTGGGTAATACGACACTTACCCCTTGGTAAGACTGGTTGTCAACTTTTAGGCTTCTGACGACTCGTAACGACTGCCAAATATCCACCAATGACAGCTGGGACCAACGGCTTAACGTGCTTTCCGAGGCACGGAGGGGTCTTGGTATGTAAAGATGCTCACCCATCCACGGTACAACCGCGGCAAGCGTAGCTTAATCTGATCGATCGAACTGTGCGGTTGTTATTTCTTAGTTACACGCCCCTCCAATACTGGTTGTAAACTTTCGTGCTTCTGATGGCTTTCCGAGACGTACGAGTATCATTCATAAGTAACATACATGTATATTCATAATTATTTATCTAATGCATTTGTAAGTAGATATACCTACTGTACCAAAAGTAGAAAATATTTCATGTGGAATCCAGTTAAACGTTGAATTGTAGGCACTAACATTATAAAAAGTAATTTCGAGGAACAAATTACTCTGTTAACAATAGCCTTGGTCGTAAAAACCATTGAAAAGCTTGCACATGTGATATAAATTCATGACTACTTGCTCGCTAATTTCGCCGAAAATTTATAACGTTTACCTTATAATAACAAGCGAGACATAAAAAGAGCTTGAGATGAAATTCTGCCGACGTATTTTACTCCTTCGCGCTTCACACAGCTTCACCTCTGGGAGCTATAAAAGAAAACAATTGAAAACAATTTTCTCCTCGAAAAGCTTTTTCATACCAAGGAGGCATAAGATACGATACTCATATTACACAAAAATTCGCATAATATCCATGCAATCTAGAAAATATACGAGTAAATATAAAAATAAAACCTGTCAAAGTTGGAAGCGGCTATTTATAAGTCGGTGAATCTGTAAGCTTGGTGTAGTCACGAGTCACGCAAGCTGGCGAGCGGCGAGCGTGTGTCCAAATATAGCGTACCTACCGTCCGGTAGATACCATACCGTATCCTATCCATTGAGATTAAAGTCAATTAGAGTAGTTCTACTTAATGGATATGTAATTGACTTCGGCACAGACTGCCTACAGAATTTACTTAATTAGAGTTTTAGATTTTCGACAAAAAAATATTTATTTCCAGCTCTCTGTTAGTAAATATTTTAAAACGGAAAGTAGTTTTGGTTTTACCTACGATATGCAAAGTAGGCAGGCAACGCTATTTTTTTAAAATTATTATTTTTATATGTCTGATTAGTATGTAGTATTCACGTAGTTATTCATTCAGGTATTAGTCATGAATTATTAGTTTGCCAATACCTACTTAATTCGAAATTTATTTGGATAGCGTTTAATTTGGTAACCTCTTTAATTTAAAATATTTTTAGTTGAGCCTGCCCTGCACCAGTTCAACGATAGACGTCGTCTTAAGGATTAACAATTCTCAATCCGTTATAGAGGGTCGTAGCTTCAGATACTCTTCACGAAAATTCTTAAATTGATTTGTGGGTCAACCTTTTTTCCAATTTAGATTAAAAGTATTTGAATCCGGATTATCTGCGAAGTAGGTACTTGATTAAAGCCTTCCAAATATAAGTAGCGTTGCTTATCCGTGTTCAAGAAAAGGTATTACTTAGTTGATTGCACCTTGGACCTTGGAGGCAAGTAGAAAAACAAACAAAATCCTCACCTCATTTGTGAGAATTTTACATAAGTTCTAAGTTCTACGGAAATGTTTGCGAAGAAAAATAGCGAGCACCTAAATGATATGTCAATATTATGAAAAGTCACTGTGACAGAAACTGAAACAATTTCAGTAACACAATTTGAAATATCTATTTTATTTGGAAGGGTGCTCGTCAAATACCTGTCATGTGTAATAAATGTCCTTCCCTCGTTTACATTTTCAATAAATGAACCGAGGACCTTTGAAAATCTCATTTGGGCCTTTGCAAACGTGCCGGGTATGTACAAGTAGAGTTTACCTACCGTGTCAACTATATTCTTTGCGACGGGATAATTAATTCTAATTTGTGTGTGGAACAGTTAGTTGTTTGTAAACTAAGGCGGCTAATTGTCGGGGTGGTGTAATTCAGAATACAACGATATTTTTGCCATTTACTATGCTAATCGGGTACAGAGCAAATGCGATAATAACACGGCGCAATTGTAAATGAGGAGCGTTTTATAACAACGATTAATTAATATTCAAATATGGATGCTAACAAAAAGCTTTGTGAAACTTTAATGAGTAAAAAGATATTAGCTTTATTAATTGGTTTCGTAAACATGATTATCAGAGAGTCAAATGGGTGACAGGAGCAGTAGTCGTTCGATTTTCGTAAATTAATGAGTCTCGGATAAATCTTTAATGTTTGCCTGAAGTAACCGCCGCCGGCTCGTTGCCGAGGAACAGCTTTTGTTGCAAGTCATCGTTTATTGATAGGTACAAGTTAAATACTGTTTCATTTGCCTGGCCACTTGCACATAATTAATATAATGTACCGTCAAACGGTCCATTGTATTTGTATTGCTTTGTTGGTTTAACGCAATTGTTATTAATGGAGTTTAGTAACTTCAGTTATACAATCTTGGCGATCGACATTGTTAGCAGTATTCTGGTATTTGGTGAGATAAAGACAAAGGTGTGACAAAGGACCTGAACCCCACGACACGACACAGGGAATCCTAAAGTGTGGTTTAAGGCATTTGTAAAAAACTCTAGCACCTAAAGCTCCTATGTATGTAATCTTTTAATAGGTTTTTTTAAATATTGTACCATGTTTTTCTGAACTGAATAAAGTTTTTATTTATTATTTATCTATAAGTACTAAGAAAGCTGTAGAGGTTTTTTGATCGCGCTAATCTCTGGTACTACCAGTAGGATCTGAAATTCTTTTTGCATTTGATAGCCCAATTCCTGATGAAGGCTATAGGCTATTTATCATCACGCTAGGTCCCTTAGGAGCAAAAAGAAAAAGTCAAAAATAACGCTAAGCGAAAAAGAAATAATAGCTCGGGCCGGCGATGCGATGCGACGGGGTGGGTCGGGGGGACAAGAAATTTTACGCGAACGAAGTCGCGGGCTGTAGCTAGTTTATTATAAACAATGAGCCAGAGGATGAGCAGCAACGTTCTTATTTCTACTTATAACATCAAACTGTGATCACCAATGCGACTACTACTTGTGATTATTCCTACAACCACTTCCAGTTTTAATTAGTGGCTAAAATTAAAGCGCACGAATAATGAATGGCGCGCTGGCTGAAAATATTGGTTTCTGCACTACTAGTCGCGGGTAAAATTTTCGCACGGACGAATACGTATTTGGTAGGCCTATGTAATAGATAGATAGGCATTGGTTCCGGGTTGGACTCTATGTTGTGAGATTTATGTATCTGTAAACAAGATACAGTAGATATTCCGAGAGTGAAGCGAGGTCTTTTTTAAGAAAAGAAAACTTGTCGTTACCAAAGTCTAAGAGCACCGGATCATCCCAGGATCCGGTTCCAAATGTAGTCGACCAACGAGCCTTGCGCCCGTCAGTTGGTGATTTCTCTATATCCATTATTGGATTTGAATCCGGTAGAGCTTTTCAGTACCCGTAACACTCGAGTCGTAAGTCTATTGTCGATGGTTTGTATTCATGCTCACAATAGACAAGTTTCCCTAACATGTCGTACGCAGCCCGTTTCGGTTCCGATGCGGGTTTTTCGTATCGTTTGTGGTTTAACATGTTCCCTAAGTTAGAACCTTTGTTGGCAAAGGGCGACAGTCTCGTAAATGTTAGGACAGGAGCAAACACGTTGCGTTTTATCCCTAGATCTTGGTACATTACCTTGGTACATACCTACGTGTTTTGAATGTACCAACATTCAAAACACGTAGGTATCTAAAGGGTAAGCAAAGGTAAGTAGGTAGGTGCTGCTAGTTTAACACATATTAGTGATCGTAGGTAAGGTGCATCACACACTCCAACGCGACACGCGACAGGGCGCGGGAAATGAAGTCATTCCCCGCGTAAAATATCACGCACGGTGGCGCGTTATCTGCGCCCCGTCGCGTGGCGCGTTGTATTATGTGATCCGCCAGAGAGTAATGATTAAGGTACTTTATGTTTTTGTATGATTTTTACAAGTGAAATAAAAACCTTAGTGATTTATACTGTTTGTTAATTCCACTATTTTGCTATCAATAAACTTTCACTGGGAATAATTTGTCATAATAATCGCTACGCTAACCAGGGTGGCTTTTGTAATGTGGAGATAACACGCTTCAATAGCCTCCCATTTTAATCTCCGAGGACCTTTCATTAGTTATTTAAGGTCCAATAGTTCGTACGGGCTTTTACGTTCGTGCTTCGAAAAACATTTAGGTATAAAATCCTGCCCAGTTTGAACGAATGAATCCTTGGAAATGGGCAGAAATCAAACGAGAGATTGGTCTCTTTTTTAGTTTTTTTGAAATACGCTTGTGCCAGAATTTAGCTTTTATGCAGCAAAGCTGTTGCCCAAACGTGGCTAACTGTGTAACAAAGGGCATGACAGCAGAGGAACAAAGATTTGTATTTGTATGTCGCTTGTTCACCAAACTTTTCTTCTGGGTTTAACTTTTTTTGTACTCAAAATATTTTATCCACAATTGATATGTGCTGTACTTCTTTACAGACACTAGCTACTTTAGGTTGGTAGGTATGTACCTATGTATTGTAAGTGTTTGGTGTAGCTTTAGAGATTTCATTAAATTTTATTTTTAATTTGGCGTTTGTATTTTATTTTATTTTATTTATTTTATTTATTCGGGAAAATAAACAGTTATACATTAAAATATTACACTAAGATATAAATGTGCAAGGTTTATAAATGTATAACCTACGACATTTTCCACAACATATTAAAAGTTATATATAACAGTGCGCTATTCTAAGATTTTAAAACAAAAAAAGTAGTTAAAAGTGAACTGTGTATGGTATTGTATCTGGCTGATGTCCGAATGAATGTGTGAATATGACATTTAAACCTAATTGGAATAATACAGTTGAAACATTCTTCCAAAAACAAATTTTGTCAGTTTAATTAATATAAATGATGAAGGTACCTACTTACGTACCTTCATCATTTGTTTTTAATTAAACAAGTTTACCTCGCCAACTAAAACACATTAAAATACCTCGTACTTGGACGTTTCGTTTGACATTTCGACCCTCACTTGTAAAATACCTGCCCCTAATACGTTTCCAGGAAGGTAAATACCGTCTCGCAGTAGTATCTTACGTGGAGTGATAAATGAACCAATTCGCCCGATTCACGTACGAATAACAGTCATTATATAATTCAGTTACAGGTAAATTAATTTACAAGTATGTCTCTCCGTTTTCAATTTAATTTCCGAGCTGTTAGCTGATGATGTTACGTATATTAATCATTTTGGCGTTTCAACGTCCATCTTGCAGAAACATTCCGTGAACTTGGTCACATAATAATGAAATTGTATCTCTTCTTGTAATTTTTTTCCTTGCCACATAACACATAACATCACACCTGTTTTACCCGAAGAGTTAAGCAGAATTACAGCCACATTACACAGCCGCGAGTTATGTTTAAGTTCCATATAGTAGGGGGTTGGTTGGGGGGGAGGTTGTAGGGTTTATAGGGGTTGTAGATTTCGTTGTCATTTGTCGTAACTTGTCTTCATAGAGGCGACATTCTAAGAATATATGCATGTAGGTATTATACTCTTTCCAATTCTCTCCTCAAGTGTTTAAGTAAGTACATAATAGGAAGCGACCTGAAATACCGATAATATTGTGAGGCGAATAGATGAAGTTTACTTTGTTACTCGTAGTAATAACTTTACACTCTCTTAATCTGGACTTTAAACATGTTAGCCTGTACGTGTAGCTAGTAACAAAAGTTCCACAAATGCCGATAGGTATGGTCGATACATTATACCTGGCAGCCTCACTGAAAACCTTGCGAGCTTGAATATCAGAATTTTTGAGTCCGTCCATTAAAAGCACCCGCACCACCATCATCATCATCTGAGTAGCCTCGCTAGTACCACCGGTGGTACAGTTCGGTGGTACTAGTGGGAACGGATGTTTTTTCCAACTATGTTGGAGTCGGCTTCCAGTCTAACCGGATGCAGCTGAGTACCAGTATTTTACATGGAGCGACTGCCTATCTGACCTCCACAACCCAGTTACATACTGGGTAATACGAAACCCCGCACCATAATATAGAATTCACATAGTTCGATTACAGTTAATTAATTAATTAACTGTAATTAAATTAAAAAAAATTATAGGATTAATGGAAGAAGGAAACGTGTTGCGCCGACCCCAAGTAACATGGGATAAGGGCAGGAAGAAGATGATAGTTCGATTACAGTTGATCAACTTCTAAGTCAAGAGCGATTTGAGCCGTCTGAACAGACTTTCAATAAAATTTAATTTCAAATTCAAAGTAAGTATTTTTTGTTGAATAACCAAAGTTGTTCAATTAAAATCGAGCGGGTGAACCCGTGCTACAGCACGCAAAGATGTCATTCCAACGCGGTCGCGATCTTTTCGAAGAGTTTTACTTGTAGTTCGGTATTGACACAAACAACATCAAGTTTGGGAAATAGTTCATATTGATAACTAGGTGTGCCTGCGACTTCGACCGCGTGCATGTCGGTAAACAAATTTCATGGGGTTTAATTTTTTGCGCTGAACCTTAATTCTTTTTCTAAAAATAAAAGCAGAGTACTATAAGTTACAATAGGTGTGGGGGCTTGTCGCTAAATAATAACAGCCGCACGGATCGATCGATCAGGTTAAGCTACGCTTGCCGCAGTTAGTCCGTGGATGGATACATATCAAGAACCCTCCGTGCCTCGGCAAGCACGTTAAACCGTTGGTCCCGGCTGTCATTCGTAGATCTTTGACAGTCGTTACAGGTCGTCAGAAGCCTAAAAGTTTAACAACCAGTATTACCAAAGGGTATCGTTTTACCCAGTTACTGGGTTGTGGAGATTAGATAGGAGGCCGTAACAACCGATGATGAGTATAAGTTAGTCCTTATAACATCAGCTATCATCCAGTCAAAGTCCAGTCAAAATCGGCCTAGCCGTTTCGGACATTAGCCGGACCAAACAGTCAGACATTCAGACAAAGCTTTCAAAAATAGTTTTGTTTGTTATATATTTAGATACCCTATACACTTTCATATGCATTTAGTAAAACGCTGTTATTAACACTTCAATTTTATTTATTTGTATATATGATAATGATGTCATTAACACATAAGTAAACACTTTTGACAAAACGCCTAATACTCACTACTGACACGTTATAAAATAAAAAAGGAATGTCGTTCTACGTTTTTATGATGCACTCCACTTCATAACCAGCATGAACTAAATCTTTATCTTCGCACGGACTCTAACAAAGGGCTTAAACTTACGACTACAGAAGAAAGAGCTTTGTGAACTTTATTTTTCTTTTATTCTCAGTTCAACGTGGATGTTTGTATGCAAATTGTGAATGCGAGGGACTGAGGGTTTACTTAGTCAACATAATTTTAAGGAAACTCTAATGAGTTCCATATTCATCTTTGTTGGATATCTACCAACTGCCCGACATTACATTTAAAAAAAATGTTTTCAGTTCAGTTTCAAAATACCTGGTTTTGTCACATTAATATTTTTAATAATAAAATTGAAATATCAAATTTTGGATTTTATGAACAATGAAGCTGCAATTTATCCTCGTTCTGCGAAAAAAGTATTTTAGTTAATTTTATACTGAATACAAAATAAAAAGCCATTTGCAAGAGCCCAACCTATCTTCGGAGTTCGGACCTCACCGATGAAACAGCACGACGCAAACAGTTCTCTTTAAATAAACTTTTCGATGTTTTATGTTATGGAGATAAAACTGCAGTAAAATTAGGAAATCAGACTAACTTACCTTCAGTGACGTCTGATGGTAATTTTATGAACGGCTCATCCTGAAAACCATTTTAAACAGTAGAGAGGAACATATTAATTACCTAGAACTTAAAGCAGCTTACTTTGGCCTAAGATCCTTTGCTAAGAAAGGAAAATTGTCATAATTTGTTAAGGATAGACAATACAACAGCTATTTCCTGTATTAATAAAATGGGTAGGATACAATTTATACATCTAAATACCATTACTCAGGAATAATGGCGATGGTGTAAAGATAGACACATCGGGGTTACAGCTTCCTATATCAAGTCCAAAGAAAACACAGAGGCTGATAGGGAATCTAGGAACTTAAATCATGATATAGAATGGTCCTTTGCAGACTATGCGTTTACAAGAATTACCCAGCATTTTAGAACACTTGAAATAGATTTATTTGCTACCAGAATAAATGCAAAATGTTTAAGATATGTCTCTTGGAAAAGAGACCCAATGGCCTTTGATGTAGATGCTTTCACATTGGACTGGAGCAATTGTTTATTTTATGCTTTTCCCCCCTTTTCATTAAATACTAAATGTTTGGAAAAAATAAGACATGACCAAGCTGAGGGAATCCTTGTGTTTCCTTGGTGGCCAGCTCAGCCATGGTTTCCCTTAGTTAAAATATTAACTGTATCCAAACCAATCATATTTAATGCTAACAATGATCTGCTCTCATCTCCTTTTAGCAAACAACATCGTCTGAGCTACCATCATACCCTGGCTGCAGGACACGTCTCCGGAGGGCGTTACAGCTAAGACATATACCTCAAGCTTCCTTAGAAATAATGATCGGATCCTTAGCTCAAGGTACTCAAAAACAATATGATTGCTCATATAAAAAGTGGTGGGCACACTGACATAGTAATAATATTGATATTTGCAAAGCCTCTATACCGCAAATTATAGGCTTCTTGTCAGAGGCATTTAATATGGGAAGTAACTACTCTACATTAAATACACATCGCTCTACGTTGTGCCTGCTAATAAGATCTGAAATTGGGAAGGATGAGAATGTAAAGCGGTTGTTAAAGGCAGCATTTAGACAAAGACCCTCTCTCCCTAGGTATACAGAAACTTGAGACCCTGCAGAAGTACTAGATTTCCTAGGTAAGATGTCAGTTGTTTTAAATCTTAAAGAACTGTCAAAAAAGCTAGTTACTCTGTTAGCTCTGCGTACTGCCCACAGAGTTCAGACATTGGCATCAATTAAAATGGAAGACATACATTTTACATCTGACTGTGTTGTCATTAATATATCTGATGTTCTAAAAACATCTATCAAAATAAAAACAAACACTACTTTGCGCTTACCATAATTTAAAACCACACAGTATGCCCAGCAAAAACTTTAAAATTATACAAGCAAAGTACTAAGGAAGCTCGAGGAGATATACCTTACCTGTAATTGCCACTAAAAATCCTTTTAAAAAGCTACATCCACTACAATGAGCCGTTGGATCAAATCCTCACTGAGAGTGGCATTGATACCAGTATTTTTAGTTCACACTGCACCAGACATGCGTCTACTTCAAATGTATCTATTGAAATTATTAAGAAGACTGCTGGCTGGTCCGATAGATCAGCTGTCTTTGCCAAAAGATTATATGTAATTTACACATTGTAAATGATAGAGCTGACCTTGTTTTTGCCAATACCATTATAGATTAAGCTCTAACAAAATACTGCAAAGAATGTAATAAAAGCCAGTCCTTTATTACATTTATTTTGTTGTAATATTTTACAAACAATTAGTTTAGTATTAATTTGTCAATTAAAACTGCAGTAAAAGTCAAAGTCAAATAATTTATTTCGAATAGGCACATAAGAACCTCAAAATTTACAAAAAATGAAATGGATTCTAGTCGTTCCAAAAGGTAGTTTCGTATGGACAAGAATGGGAAGGAAACTCCAACGTTACTTAATTTTTTAAAATATTTTACAATATTTTGTATAAGCACATTAATTATATGTGAATAAAATAGAATAAAATTATTATATCACAATAGGTAAAAATAATTAATAATAATGCAATGACAGGTAAATCAATTATGTGATAGATATATGGTGCTCATATATTTACAAACAGGAGATGATTTTTTCTAAAATTTAAACAAGTGTGTGAGTTAAAGTAGTCACAGAAAGTAAAATCAATGTCATAAAAAAATATATATATATTTTAATTATATGTACTACTTACTACTTATACTATATATTTTATTAATACAGTTAAATTAGAAAACAAGTTGATTTTGTCTAGTAACTATCAGCAATGCCAATGCTGTAATTTTCAGATCAGGTTCAGATTCGAAGTAGGTTCGAAAACTGAAGATCACGATCACACCCGATCTCTGTCCATTCTTTCAGTAGGTACTTTTATACTCTTTAGTTCATCAAGGGAAACCCTTCTGTGCATCCATCCATATAGCATGACATGTGTACATAAAACTATTTACCACATCTGTCACATTTCAAGTGACCTCCTGTTGTCAAGTGCTCATAAATACTGCTACTAAGTAAGGTTCAAGTTGTATGTAAGATGCACGTGTTCGTAATAGCACTGTCCATGTATCACACAGTGTATGATGTAGCTTGTAGTGCGAGTCAGATACATGTAAATTATTTTATGTAATGGCTGTGGGTGCAGCGGCGAATTTAGTGCAATGGACTCTGAAATCAACTATCAAAAACAACATAATAACGAAGCATTTCTGTGTAGTTTACACAGCAATGCTTCGTTATTATGTTGTTTTTGATAGTTGTTTTTACTTTCAAATCTATGAAAACTTCATACTTAGGTAGTTACATCTTTTTTCTCTTAATGAATTGATTGTGAAGCATTTAAGGCTTAAGTTACGTTTAACGTTAGTCATGAAGCACTTTAAAAACAAATTCGAATTTAAGCCTCTAAAACGATGTTAAGTTAAAATTAGGAACTGAATTAATTCTGCCAAAGTTCTCCGCAGTATGAATGACCTTTAAATAAGTCTACTTTACGGTTTGGAAATTCTCTTAATTTGGTTTAAAATTTTTGATGTTTTTACTAAGTTTTTCTAACTTTTAGTTCAACTTATATTTTATTAATTTAATTATCATGACAGGTTAAGCTTTTTTAAATCACTGTCCAACGTTGCCAGAAATATCTTAATAATGAAATTAACCGCTCCCGAGGATGGAATCCATCAATATCCAATTAGCTAAAGTTAATCTATGGTAGTGGATCAGACGGTGAGTGGGGTTCTATTGACATGTCTGGTGTCTGAAAACGGGACTCAGAAAATCCAGCCCCGCTATAGTAATGGGTTTACCTATAGCTAAAATCCTGAAGTACAAGCGGCGGAGCGTTAATCTGAATTAATCTGATGTTTCTAAATCTGGCGAAGCTGGAACCAAATACTTATACGTAGGTAGCAAATACCTACTCTTATTAGTAGATATTGCTACCTATGAATATTTGGTTCTCACGGAGTTTACACTCCAAGTTAGTAGTTAGTATGAGAATTAGGGCAGCGATAAGAATTTTAATGAAACTACCTGAGCTGGGGTAGTTTCGCTTTAGTGTAATTTATGGAAAATTGAAAATTTACGTTAAGTGTAGGTTACTGAGTCGATATATTTCAAAATTTAATTAATTATTTCCTTTAGACTGCTTCTCTAAATCGTGTTTAGATCAGCTAGTAGTGAAGTTAACTCTAGCGTATATTGCCATTGCCAAAGGTTCTAGGAATCTATCACCACAGGCAGCTATATTGGATAATATTACCTATTGCTGTCGTCAAAGGACCTTTTGATGTCAGTAGAAGGAACTAGGTAAGTAAGTTAGTACGTTACTCCACACAAAGACATTCAGTGGCATTATTGTCCTCAGAATATAGGCAAGATATATATATATATATATTTATATATATTCGACAACCTTGGGAGTAGTGGTGGCTCAGCGGTAACGTGGCCGTGACTTACGAGTTGTAGGGCGTAGGTTCGAATCCAGTCAGGCGCTTTAATTTGTGTAAATTATTTCATCACCACTGCTCTTCAAACGGTGAAGGAAAACATCGTGTGGAAACCTTCGAATAAAAACATCGAAGACATGTGAGATCTACCAACCAGCACTGGGCCCGCGGGGTAGGTTACGGCCCACTCCCTCTCACGGAAAGGAGGCCTGTGTCCCAGCAGTGGGAATGATATAGGCTGAATATGATGACCACCTTGAAATCAAAAGTTATATTCTTGATTTCAAGCTGCCTCCTCAGTCTAGTAGTCACAAGCGCTACTGCTGAGCATGAGGTCCTGGGTGCGATTCCCGGGTCGGGCAAAGTGTCGTTGGGTTTTTCTATCTGGAATTTCTCAGTAGCAATCCAGAGCTCGGAATGTGTCCGGTAGATGGCAATCGGCTCGCCTCCTATTAAATGAGACTGGTGAAATGTGGGTGTACTATTAAAAGTACACCTCTGCCCAACCTTTCGGTGAAACAAAGCGTGAAGTTATGTTATGTTACGAGGGCGGAGTGATAAGTCTGGTAAAAATCTATTTTGGAATAAAATGATCGCAAATTGCATGGAAGCTCCTTGTTGACAACTCTTTTGAAAAAGTTTCAGCCAGTACTGCGGGTAACTTTTTTTTTTGACAGCCATTAAAGAAAAGAACTGAACAAAAACTTGATAAATGTTATGGGGACTGCTCCGTCGATTAAAATGATTCATAAGTGGTTCAACGATTTTCGGGTGGTCGTAGAAGCACAAGTGATGCTGTACGTCCAGGACGCCCAGTTGAGGTCACTACTCCAGAGGTGATAAAAGAAAAAGAAAGAAAATACTTTTATTTGCGGAAAACATGACGCATAAAAAAGAACATAAACACACAAAAAAAACAAGTTCACATTCACGCAAAACGGCCATCGCGTCGCTCAGCATCATGCAAAGACCCTATACGAGAGAGAGCCCCTGCGCTCGCGATCGCTTAAATCCACGATATAGTGTTGAACGACCGAAGAGTAAAAGTGAGGGAGATAGTCGAGATAGTAGGCATCTCAGACGAACGTGTTCGCAATATCATACACCAACATTTAGATATGAAGAAGCAAACCGCGCGATGGGTGCCGCGTTTACTGACTGTTGATCAAAAACGCATGCGTGTGACCACTTCGGAGGCAGGTTTGGCGTTGTTTCAATGGGATAAAACCGATTTTTTGCGTCGTTTATAACAGTAGACGAAACATGGATCCACCACCATACCCCAGAAAACCAAGTAACAATCGAAACAGTGGATTGCTACCGGCGAACCACCTCCAAAGAAGGCCAAAGTAGTTTTATCGGCCAATAAAGTGACGGGTACAGTTTTTTGGGATGCACGCGGGGTAATCCATATTGACTACCTAGAGAAGGGTAAAACGATTAATGGCGCATATTATGCCAATTTATTGGACCAATTTGACAAAATTTTACGTGAAAAACGACCGTATTAGGCTAAGAAGAAAATTCTCTTCCACCAAGACAACACACGAGTGAAGAGATGATCCCTGCGCGATTGCCATGGCCAAACTTAATGAATTGCGGTATGAGTTGCTTTCTCACCCACCGTATTCGCCAGATTTAGCCCCTTGCAACTATTTTCAGTTTCCGAATTTAAAAAAATGGCTTGGTGGGAAAAGATGTGGCTCCAACGAAGAGATCATGCACGAAACCAATGCCTATTTCGAAGGGTTACCTAAGTCGTACTTTATGGAAGGGATCGAAAAGCTAGAGAAACGCTGGATGAAGTGCATTGAGTTACAAGGAAACTATGTTGAAAAATAAATAATAATAATTAAATAAAATTGACTCCTTTTTTTTTTTTTTTTTTGAGGATGGGAAATCATCAAATGACTCCTCCCGCTCTGGGTGGAGCAGAAGGGAGTGTCAGACTCTTACTGACTAAAACCCACCCGTGTTCCTTCCTTAGCCCTTTATGTACCAGGGCAGCGGTAACCCTTTCGGACGATCCCGCTACCCCGGCAGGCTTCGGCCCTGTCGGGCCCCGTCAACTACGCTGACATCTCTCTGAGGCGCAGGTGGAACACATACGCGCCGTCCGGCACGGGCCTGGTCCTGATCGGACGGAGAGCTACCCATTGCTCTCCGCCCGCAGGCCCGCGCCTACGGTGGCCGGGAGTCGTCACGCGGCTCCCGACGCCCGGAGCGTCTCCCTCGGCGGCTGAGGCGTGAGGATCTCTCTCTCGCCCATCCCGCCACCTCCTTCGCTAGCATGACTGCTTCGCAGAAGGAGGTGTCCGCCTCCCACTCCCTCTCGCCCCGGACCATGGCTTGCACCAGGGCCGGACGCGAGAGGTCGCCGCCGCTGCCGATCGCCTCTACGAGGACACGGCGGTGCTCTGCCCAAGCGGGGCAGACCTCCACCGTATGCTCCACCGTGTCCTCTGGGCGATCCTCGCAGTGGTGACACCCGGGCGTCTCCTCCCGCCTGATGATGTGCAGGAACCTCCCGAAACATCCGTGTCCGGAGAGGACCTGCGTCAGGCGGTAGGTGAGAGCGCCGTGACGCCTCTCTAGCCACTCCTCAAAGAGGGGTCTTATCGCCGCTATCGTGGCGTGCCCTAAAATTGACTCCTTGTTTAATTTTTACGAGACTTATCACGCCGCCCTCGTATTTTTGTCCGAGATATCGTCGTCCGCGTGGATTTTTCCATGTAAACTTCAAAACTTTATGTCATCCCTTTAGACTAACTTTTAGTATTACGTATGCCTATTTTCTTCTTCAGGGGAAAACAAGTAGCCAAGCTATACTTACTTAACTACATTCAGCTATCCATGAAAACGTTGCAGACAGTCAGAGTTAATTTCACATCTATCTATCTATATAGAACTTTATCTGTACTAATAATAAAGCTGAAGTTTGTTTGTTATTTTATTTGTTTGTTTGAACGCGCTAATCTCTGGAACTACCATTTGGATTTGAAAAATTATTTCTGCTATTGATAGCCCAATTCTTGAGGAAGATTACAATCTTCCAGAAATCTAGCAGAAAGTTTTTTTTTTTTTTAATTGCATGTATGCTATTTAACATCACGCTACGACACTTAGGAGCTGAGTAAAACGAAAAATCCAGAAAAAACGCTAAGCGACAATGAAGTTCCTAATAGCATGGGTGAGCAATGCGATGTGACGTGGTGGGTCAGGGCCCGAAATTTCACGCGGATGAAGTCGCGGGCTTGTTAATAATACAGGATCAAATTAAAAACTTGCGCCAAGTCGAAATAGGAGTGCATTAACTGTTACATAATCATTATAAATCTGCCGCGCTAATTAGAAACGCAGTAAGGAAGGATTTTTGGGAAAATTGAGTTACTTATAAATTCGGAATCCTCGTAATGAGCTCTATATGGTGATTTGATCCTCATTTTGATAGCTGTTCGGGAAGTGGTACATTTAATAAGCAAAAACGCAGTATGTTTCTTGCTGAGAAGTACATTACTAAGCACAACGGTGCAGTAAGACACATTACTGCTCTTTCGGGTTTCCCTTACTGCACTTCTAATTAGCGCGGCAGAAATGGTCATTTCTCAAATCTAAATTCTTCTTAGACAGTGCAAACTAAGCTATTGCCTTCAAGTACTTAGACACGGATTATCGTCGAATTGGTTTTTTTTTTTTTTTGGAAATTAACAAAACGAAAACAAAATAAGAAAATAAAAGTATCAATTATAGCGCGCGCCCGATAAGCAATCCATTCATAGCAGAACAATATGAAGCGAGTTGGCAACGCGTTGTAATAGCGGTATTTTCCTAATTTTGACCCTTCCTACGAAAAAAGGGCGCGCGACGACATTGCCCAATCGCTCGCCTGCGCGCACGTATATAAATTTACTTTATAACACGTTGAATTAAATATCTTAATTTGGCGCACCTATTCAATTTCATCCTGTATAAGTCGAATTGTAACTTGTCAATGCTCTGAGGACGATGAATTGCGAATAATAACATAAACCGTCGATAAAAAGTCCATGGTATTGGATACCTACGTAATGATACTGACACACCTACATGATTGAAATGCCAAGGGCTCTTCAGCTTATCGTCAATCGAAAGATGGTTTTGTGACTTTCCAATAAGCTTTTCATTTTACACGCTTCTCACATTTACATTTTTTTTTCTTTTCTTTCTTTTTTAAAAAACGTTGCCCCACATTAGGAATTTCTCCTGTGACGTGGGTGCGTTTACAAACATTTAAACTCACATACACAAACAGCCAGACCCGGAACAACTACTTGTAGGCCATACAAATATTTGTTCCGTGCGGGAATCGAACCAGCGACACGTAGCGCAGCAGTCAATCGCTTAACCACTGCGCCAACCGTGCCGTCAATCATGAACAAGCTTGTGCCCGCGACTTCGTTCGCCTGGAAGTCGTAGGATACAGAATATACTAAAATAACAGTCATGTTTTGATAAGACTCCCTCGGCCCCCACCACCGCGTCGCACTGCATCACACGCTCATGCTACTCTTCCTGTTCGCTTGGCGTACTTTTTGACTTTTATTTTGTGCTCGTCTGCTAATGGTTGTAGCGTGATGTTAAATAACCTACCAACTTCCTCGAGAATTAGACTATCAAACGCATTTTTTTTTAATTCGGCTTGCTTGTGAGATTAGCACGTTCAAGCAAATCATTCGCGTTCAATTATATTAGTAATTTTTTTCGAGGCATTCTCACTAACTATAATAATACAACTGTTATTTCAACTAATACTACCTACTAACACAAATTAATTTAAACAACAAAAAGTAATGTGTAAAAAAATCTCTAAGTATGTACTTAATTACAATTAAAAAAATTAAAAATAAAGAAAATTAAAAATAAAGAAAAATGTTTAGTAGCTAAGGCGGGAAAGCGTAACAACCACCTTCTATACAGGTCGCGCTTGGCGATGATCAATTCTGCAGAGTTATTACTGAGCCACTTGATTTATTTTTAGTGCCAATTGTGGTCACCCATCCTAGTTGGCACTACGACCGGGATTGCTTAACATGAGTTAGCGCTACGACCACAAAGCCATCGAGCTTCTCACTCATTCCTCATTGTATTATATACTTCAATGGTTAGGTAATACCTACGTAAAGTTTCAGCCAATTCAACTGATCGGTTATTCTATAGCATGTTATATGTTATTCTTTAGATTGATATAACTTTTTTTATTTATGAACCGATTGAAATGAAACAAACACTAAATTTTAAGTGGAGCAAACCAAAATACATTAGAGAAAACCGCAATCAAATCGGTTAAGCCGTTTCTGAAATTATCGTGCACAAATGTACAGACAAACAGACAAAAATTCTAAAAATCCTTATTTTGGGTTCTATTTCGTTCTAAAGCCCGCTTTTTTTTTTTTTTTTTTTTTTTTTTTTTTTCAGGATGGGAAATCATCAAATGACTCCTCCCGCTCTGGGTGGAGCAGAAGGGAGTGTCAGACTCTTACTGACTAAAACCCACCCGTGTTCCTTCCTTAGCCCTTTACGTACCAGGGCAGCGGTAACCCTTTCGGACGATCCCGCTACCCTTCTAAAGCCCCCTTATAATAGTTTTTCTTATATATCTTCCATGTACAGACAGCGACCAGTTACGATTTTATTATATGTATATTAATTTATGATCGAGTGAAGTTTTTTAATCGTTGATTCCACGAATTAAGAATCAAATGAATCACGAGTGAATGTTACTGTAGCAAGTATTTTTCCCGGAACTAAAAATAAAGAAGTGTTTTTTTTTTTAATTTGGTTGGTATTTGGCATAATAGGAGGGTCTTGTGTAGGTACGTAATAACAGCCGCACGGGTCGAACAATCAGGTAAAGCTACGCTTGCCGCGGTTGGTTCGTGGATGGGTGACCATTTTTACATACCAAGACCACTCCGTTGTTCAGAAAGCACGTTGAGCCGTTGGTCCTGGCTGTCATTCCAGGATCTTTGACAGTCGTTGCGGGTCGTCAAAAGTCCGAAAGTCTGACAACCAGTCTTACCAAGGGGAATCGTATTACCCAGTAACTGGGATTTGGAGGTCAGATGGAAGCCGACCCCAACATATGTAGTTGCGAAAAGGCTAGGCTGATAGACGATTGTTATGTAGCATAATAGGAAAACCGGCTTTTAAAGTAATTTTCGACCTTGTTTAAAACTTGCATGTGTTGAAATGGTTTTCTTTTATTTGCCTTTTTAAATACACCTGCATGTAGTTCCCTAGTTATTATAAATGCGATAAAGTACGAGCAAGAAAACATAAACAAAGTAGAACGTATCTTGAAACTATTTAACAGTGTTGACGTGTCTACCTACTGTAGCAAAGTTCCTATGCAAATAACTCGGATACAAATATAATTAAATTACTGCCTCCTTTGAGTTTCAGTGGTGTTTATTGGAGAATTCTTTCGTCGTTCTAACACCGTTTATCGAATTTACCAATCGAATATTCAATTTCGATTGAAATTAACAAAAATTTGAAGCCTTAATTTGCAGGAATTCATTTTAAGATATTGCTGCCACAATATCTTATAATGAATTCGTAATTACATAAGAATGCTTTTCTATTGTATAGGTAAGGAAATTGGTCCTGGACTTCGGTTACACAAGGCAGTAATTACAATAAAAATTGTTCATCCGTATACATGGCTACGGATGAATAATTCCATCGAGATAACTGCTAACGTATAAACCAGTTAGCATGGTGTAAAGTTTCGAAGTGGGCCGGTACTACTTTGTATGAACCAACTTGCCAACTTTCCTAAGAACGTGTGCTTCTGTTCAAGTTCTGAATTCAAATCTTTGGTTAGCACCTATGTGCTCACTGCTCTACGAACTTACAATAAACTCATAGAATAAGAAAATGTTTTCAAAATCTTCGCGTGTCTTAACTTTACTTGAACATTGGCTGAAATTTTTCACCGTGATTCCGAACGTTGCTGATGCACCTTAATGCGGATTGAGATAGGATTTTTACTAAAGCCTTGCAGAAAACGAGCGTGTAGATAAATCAGGATTCCATTATAGGTGTCTGCTGGAACACTTACCAATATTATAGTAATTGAACGACGAATTCGGAGCGGGACGGGAAACTGTAGTGAGCTGCTGAATGAAAATGACTATAAGCAAGGAGATACAGCGTGTTTAGAGTTTCACTGAGGTCTACATAATAGTAGTGTCATGTGGAATAAGCTTCAACACAAAACGTACGCAAACGAGACACTTTATTGACATTAAAGCTACAAGGAACAAAGCGGTAAGTAAAGATATAGGGGCCGGGAATATATGGGAAGATATTGGCCAATAACTTAGCACCCAATAGTCGAATGTGCCCTTGGGACCGAGGATTTTATTTGTCAAGCGTACAATGAGAATAATATAAATAATTTTATCTCATTTTTATCACGGTTAACACAAAAACGGATCTGTTAACATTTTTATTGAATTGAGAACATAATATACAGTCTGGTGGTTATTTGGGTAATTGTATTGTTGTTAAATAGGCTGACCGTTTTTTCTAGCTATTTCTGTAAGCGTTGATTTTTCAATCGACCGATAATATTTATTCGTAGAGTAAAATTTACGTCTGACAGTTTTTGTATGGAAGAACTGTCAAAAATTCAAAGTTATTCCTCCGATAAAGTTATCTGGCGTTGGAAAAATCAGGAAATCATGAAATTACCCTGCAGGTCAGCAGGAATAGATCTCTCGACTTAATTGTCAAATCTTTTCTATTAATATTTTCAACTTTTCAATTTTAATACTTTATACTTTACTACATATTGCTAGGAAATTCCTCTTCACATACAGTATCGAGTAGGCCGAGTATCGATCGTAACGCGTTACTCAGTCTTATTGAGCCTTTAAGTATCATTTCCTTTTAAATTACTTATTTATTAATATCTAGAACATTAACAACCTATTTTTTTTTTTTGTTATTACAGTTCGTTTTCTTATTTCCACATTATACGAAATGGCACCTCGACGGGCGCGTCGAGGTGCCATTCAACAAAAATTCAAAAAAAAAAATTCAGAATCATGTATCTACTGAATCTATGGTAAAAGGTGGCGACCTTTTACCATAGATTCAGTAGATACATGATTCTGAATTTTTCGTTGGTTAATTTAAAAAAATGGCCATTTCATACATTTTGATCACGTTGGTCAATCACTTTTCTATGAAACAGGTGATGTTTTTTTTGATAACCTACGAAAAATTCCTACGCTAGCCGGTCTAGAACCATCGGTTGAATTCATGGTTAGTACCGTTTGCGCGAGATGTCACTGCCATACTGTATTTATTAAAATAATATTTAATTTACTCAACTGTACGAGAAATTTCACAATCAGTATAACATAATGAACAATTTCGAATAATACAAGACTTACATTACATTACATTCGATGTAATTAGAGTCAGTCAATTGTACAAATTAACTAAGTAGCAAAAATGTATCCGGGATAGTGATCCAATCTGCGAGAGACTGAAGGCTTCATCAATCATTGTACCATTACCCAGATCTGACGTGTCGGGCTGTATGAAAGAAATAGGATGAAGCTAATCACATAGCCTTTTACAAATCTCGTAATTACCTTTGTCTTTTTCGATTTATTAAAACTAGCTGTTGTTTGCGACTTCGTCTGCGATCCAGGATGAAAAGTAGCCTATGAGCTTCTCCAGGTCATTGTCTACCACTTTCATTTAAATCCGTTCAGCCGTTTTAATGTGAAAGCGTAACAAACAAATATACAAAAAATCAAAACTTTTCTCTTTATAATATTAGTTTAGATTAGCATATGTCTAGTTGAAGTAGAGTGGTTGTTGTAATAGTGGGGAAGTAGTACCCCCGAAACAATATCTGCCGGGGGGTGTACAGTCCGGCCGTCGACATCATGCATTCTTGACATCTGTCAGTTTCATACAAACGAACACGTGTTTGAATTTGATCTTTATTAGTTACAAGCTGTGCGCCGCGGTTTCACCCGCATAAGTTTAGATCCCGTGGGAATATCGGGATAAAAAGTAAAGTTCGTGTTTCATCCAAATCCGTTCAGTAGTTTTTGCGTGAACGAGTAACAAACATCCATCCGGATGGGATTGATGGATAGATGGATAGATGGATGGATATCAATTTATCCATCCATCCATCCATACAAACTTTCACATTTATAATACTATATTAAAATATTAAATATTATTATAGTAAGAGTAGGACTACAATTGTCGCACTGACAGGTGTCAGGAACGCATTCACTTAACGGCCAGACTGTAGTAATTACAGCTGCATGAGACATTTCAGCTTTGTCTGTGAAATAACCACGATACTCTGGTATGGATATGACCCTAACAACTTAGAGCGGCTTGTTTGCCACCGAATAACGCAAGAAAGCCTTTTCAATTTAGGGTCGACTTTTCTAACGCCAGAGAGACAATTCTCGTAATTTTAATGATGTTCACAGTCTCATCTCAGTCTCAATCTGTCAAAAATATCTCTAAAATCCCTACATTTCTGACAAGTTTTTTCAGTGATTGTCGCTAAGATGAGATTGCGACTAGATTTTGAACGTTCTAAATTGGCCTTCAGATATTATCTCTTTCTGTGTACCTAATTATTTCAAATTTTTGACGTCTGACGTCAATTTTATTCAACGGATATAAGGTATGTGACGTTGGAAATATCAACTATATTAGATTACTTTTTTATATCTTGTCAAATGACAGTAATGACAGTAACGGTACGGTGGACTTACTCTAGGTAGATTTTCGCAGTGCGACTGGTGGCTTACCAATCGCCTCACTAGCCAAATCGTTACCCCATTTACACATGTCGATAAAATCACAGGTAACTAGTTCATTTTGCAAAAATGTCGACCTTCATGCGGCGAGCGATCACCTGCGACTGATCATTTTCACGGTCAATTTTAGTCACCCACCCCATGTGACCTGTCGCCCCACGACAAAAGTCAAAACCTACTTTACTTTGGAACTTGCGATTTTAGTCACCTAGGCGGCCTAGCCGAATTACCATTTAGACAGTCGCCTGTGTAAAGCCCGCATAACTGACCAAACATTCTCTGACTTGCTTTTTAAAAACTACGGGTGTATATTTCTAGAAAATGTATTTTTTTTAGTAAGTAACAGTAACGTTTCAATTCCTGCCAGGGTTCAGTAGGTTCAGGGTATCATAATATGCGAGTAAAAGATTATGCCAAGGAAGTATTGGCGTCTTTAGCTGACATACTGCGATGTAGGTAGGAGTAGTAACCACTAATCCGATTGCCAGGTGGCAATATTCTCTTTAATAGCAGACCCGTGTTTAGCAGACGTTAACGGGTAACATGAAGTAAGAATGACGTGTGTTGACTATGTTATGCTACATTTGTATGTAGTTTCAATTCATTAAAACATAGAACCTTATCCAAAAACGTGCGTTTTACAGCATTTTTATTGCATATTTTATGTTGTAGATAGAATCTAAATGTAATTCGATTTGAGGGCATTTAATTAAACTAAGTAACACTCGTTAAACGCTGAAAACGTGTCTTTACATATACTTAACTAACGACTCGCCCCTGCTTCTCACGGTTTTTACGACTTGACAGAACATCTAATTTCTTTTTTATATGCAAGTTTAATTTTAATGTATTATAAACATTCCGGATGTCATCTTCAAAATTATGGTGAAAACCGCATCAAAACCCTTTGTAGAGATTTGAAGAACAACGCGGTCACACTGACAGACACGTAAAGCGGTTTTAATTTATAATAAAAGATATTAGACATATTTCACTGTCTTGAAAAAAATAGAGTATTTAAGTAATAGGTGAACGGAGGAAAAGCCTATGGCATTGATATTTAACATTTTTCAATTTTTCATTTACATTGAAAGACATTGATCTAGGTATGTACCAATAAATACTACACATTTGAAGTAAACTTTTCATACTAGAACAATAAAAACATAAATTTGGATAAAAAATAATGAATTGATTAAAAAGTATCCAAATTCAAATCATGTATATGCGAATAAATGCGCGGTAGCTAAATGCGCGGAATTTATATTCGTATTTTTTATCTCAATGCTACTAAGCAAATATTCTCGTGAAAGCTTCTATTTCACTGACACAACACACCATATTGTTTTCCAGACGGTAAAAACAATCATCCGGTATATTTAGTTCAGTGGATTTTATAGGAACTCTTCGAAAATAGCTGATGTTTATTGAACAGTGCATCATAGATCTTGTTAATTATTCATGACAGAGCGTCGCGTCGAGATACATCGAGTGCTAAGCACTGACAGATGCCCTGTTAGGAAATTCTGTTTACGTAAGGAAATATATTAAGTATAAGGTATTAACTCTTGGAGCTCATAGCGCTGACTGGGCAATATCAGTGATGTTCAAGCAGACTAGATATTTTCTAGCTCGTTCTTTATTTTCCTGAAATCGTTTACGACAAGGGAAAAGCCTTTTTGTAATTACAGCTGCAAACGAAGACTAAGCTTTTTTATATTATATGTTAAGCACGATGCTACTTCGTATAAATAAATTCAACTTGGACAACTCACTTTGTATAACCCAGTTTTGGCGGATATGAAGAAAATGTTCGCACGTTTATAAGTTTGCAAATGGAAATGCTGTTTTTTTTTTATTATTTTGTTTAAACTTTAGACCTCGGGTAGGTTTATTTGGAATGCATGAGAATTTTAATTATTTAAGCTTTATATTTTAACCGGGTTTTCAACCATTTTCAACGCTATGGGAAAAGCTTTGGTTTTGTCGAAACCACTTTAATTTACAACTGGGTGGGTTCTTTATATACTTCTCGAAGCGTTTTTTAAATTTATTTTCGGTATATTTATGCAACATGAATTAAAATAGGTACTGTTAAAAACATAAAATAAATTATCATGTACAAACATGAGTACAAAGGAGTCGCTGTGGGTTAATTGAAAAAAATCACAAGAATTAAAGGTGAACCAGACTCATCAGAGAACAATTTGTCGGAGACAAAGAAATGTCGTTATTGCTCTAAAACATAATGAAATACTACAAATAATATCAGAGAAGACAGGTATTTCTATCTCCAGGACGGAAAACACCTGATTAAACACCAAATTACCTGAATCTTAAAACGCAAGAAAATTAAAGAAATTAAATAATAATGAGTCCCTACAATAAGCATGAATGAATGAATGAGTGAATGAATTGCACCGATCCCAGCCTGGTTTGATCAGACTCGATTAATCGAATGAACCCCAAGATTCGCACTAGCTCCTATAGCCTCATGTTCATGGTGCTATAGCCACCATTGCATATCAAGAAGTAGACCGGGGGGTGCGGTTTTTGTAGGGAAGACGTGCCCGTAGGAAAGGATAGGATTTAAGAGCCTACCGGATATGCATCCTAGAGTAAGCATTGGACTAGTGGAGAGATGGGTAATATTTGTCTATGGATGGCCATCTTTTAACGACGTCGCGGCCAGGTGCTTCAGGTCCAACTTCACCTGTGAATCTTTTGGCGGGATTTCAACTGCTTTCTCGGCTCTTTTCTATGTCCTTGCTCTGCTGTATTAAATGTTGCTGATTTCAATGTCTTCGTCGTAAGCCTTGCTACTGTCAGCAGGTTTCTTGATCGTATTCCGCCGTATCCCTCCATAAATTGATTCCCTTCTCGAAATATTTCATGTCCTATTTTAAGTTGTCGTTCCATGTGTAAGTAGGTCGGTAGTGTATGCAAAGGCAAGAAAATAAAAGAAATAAAATAATAATGAGTCCCTACAAAAAGCATGAAATAAAAAATTAAATAAAAATTTAAAAAAACCCTTGACACAAAATCTTAAATAATAGACCAAAGCAATTAAAAAAAAAACTATTGAAAAAATAGCCACAAATAGGTGTAAACGTGAAACCCTATAAAAAGAAAAAAATAACCTTGAAATTATGACCCTACGTAAGTAGGTACGTATGAAATTTTTTGATTAAATGTTGTCCCGTCGGGGGACCGCTACTATTTTAAACTTTGACAGAACGTTAGGCTAATAATTAGAGCGGTACCCCGACAGGACAACATTTAATCATATTATTTTATGATATTATTTTTCTGTTGTATGTGAGTATATACCTAACTCGATATTAAAAACACTATAAAGTTGTCTTCGTAATTTTCATGACAATAATTGGATGGCGTCATGATGGCATATAAAAATACCTATTTTACAAAAAAACCTGTAAGGTCGGGGGACACCCCGGCAGGAACGAAATTCAAAATGAAAATCCAAGATGGCGGCTGCGAAAATTTCAAAATGACAAAAAATTTTCGCAGCCGCCATCATGGATTTTTCATTTTGACCTCACTATCGGGTTCAGCACCCTTGAAACCCATGAAAACGACACCCATGATGAAAAATGTGAAAACTTTTGCATCCGCCATCTTTGATTTTCTTTTTGACCTCATTATCGGCTTCAGCACCCCCGAAAACACCTCTTGCTCTCCCTCTGTCTCTTTCTATTATATGTAAAAAAGTCACATGGAGGGGGCATCACGCTTTTTCGTTACGTGACGATTTCTCCAAGTTTACTCCTATCGCAACCTTCGTTAAAGAACTTCGTTCCAAAAATTTACAAAGCTTAACATGTTAAATTTCTAGAAATAATTTTAGTTCCAAGACGTTTATATAAACTGTTTTTAAATATGTGGAATGAATTCCAGAATACTTAACTCTGAAGATCGCGGTTTCGTTTCGCTACGAGATATATGTGACTACGAAATACGTTACGCTCCCGTAGCACGTAGCCTGGCGTAGCGTCTTAGCACTATTAGTGGTTACTGCATCCTTCAAGAAATTCGGTGGGAAATGTAGAACGAAGTAATCGATGCTGCGTATTAATTAATTAATAATAACATGATTAATTTTAAACTAGCAGCCCACCCTTGCTTTGCACGGTTTTTACGATCGAGATTTCTGATCTGTACCAATATTTGGATGGTGAAAACCTTATCAAAATTCGTTGCGTACTTTTAAAGAACAATACGGTCACCCAGATACTTACAACCACTTTATTTTATAACTAGCTGTTGCCCGCGACTTCATCTGCGATCCGGGATGAATAGTAGCCTATGTCCTTCTCCAGGTCATGGTCTACCCATGTGCCTGCTAGCAACAGCAACAACAACAACATAACTGGCGAAATATGGGCGTGCTATATACACCTGCCTGTCCCTTCAGAGAATACTGATGTGATGTTGTAAAATGGTTATCTATAATAAAGTTAGTGCCATTACTAGGAATCCAGGTGTTACGGTAGGGTATACAATATCTAAAGTATTATTAATTCGAAATAATACGCCTCACCTCAATCCGCGGGCTATATAAGTGCTTTCGAAATGACCAATTAGGTACATTATGAATTCCCCTGACCAGCCCGCGTCCTGTATTTGCCGAGTTATCGGCTATTGTTATTGAACCAGAACAAACTAAGTTAACATTTAGGTAAGTGTGAGTTTACACATTCGTATAGGTAACCCGTACCCTTTGAACCTATTATTCCAGTTGGATTTCCAAATTGATTGTCACTAATGGAAGTAGTTAAGTAATGTCATCAATACATGCCATACAAAACCAGCCTATAATGTTCACACTGCTGGGACACAGGAGTTCTCTTTCTCTTTCCGCGAGAGGGAGCGGGCCATACTCCACCACGCAGCCAAGTGCGGGTTGGTGGATGTCACATGTCTTCAAAGTTTTGGTTCTAGGACGTGTCGGTTCCAGACGATATTTTCCTTCACCGTTTTGAGAGCAGTGGTGATGAAATCATTTACGCATAGTGAAGTGCCTGTTTGGGTTCGAATCCACCCACTCATAAGTCGCGGCAACGATCAATCAATTAATTATCGGTATTGGCACAATTTTCAAACATAGAGGCTTGAACTGCTCCACTACTCCATCATTGTGACATATCGTTGAAGTAAAACATCGTGACGAAACCCGGATTTATAAAAATCTGAAATTGTCAACCCTCCTTGAGCAAGCATGGTGATCAATGCTTGTGCCTTCTCTATGAGAATTGGTCTTTGTCCTACATACATAAGTTTTGTATATTGACATTAGTATTGTATATTGATATGTTCTTATTATTGCTTTTTAGTCTATGTGTATATAAGCAAAGTATTGACATTTTGTTTTCCTCTTTTATTGACATAGATTTCTATTGCTATTTATTATTAATTAATTTGACGTTATAATAAATTTGTTTAGAATTATAATATTATGCAAGTAAATAACAATGAATACCTAATTAATTAATAAAAATGACAAAATTATATCCTAACTTAACTAAACCTATTCACAAACTGAAATATAGCATCGAAAAATTCATCCGCATCGCTGTCGACTGGTAGAGTAGGTACCCAATGTATTGATTTGGATTATGAAATGTGTCATTCCTTATTATTGTTTTTTTACTGTCCAGGGTTGTTTTTATTATAGAGACTTGGCTTTCTTGATTATGCCCTCTGGCATAACATGGCGCACTCTTTATTATCTTTATATACCATTATTATCGTATCTATCTTCAACAAAAGAATAAATGACTTATGACTTATGTAGTGGGACAAAAATAGGCTGGTGTTGTAGTAGTAGCAGACTGTAGTCGTAGCCAGTCAACTATCAGTCGTGGAAAAATAGGTATTTGCGGAGGTATGGTCAGTATGGATAGAGTCTTTTCCCAACTATGTTGGGGTCGGCTTCCAGTCCAACCGATTGCAGCTGAATACCAGTATTTTACATGGAGCGACTACCTATCTGACTTCCACAATGCAGTTGGCCCCTTGGTAAGACTGGTTGTCAGACTTTCGGGCTTTTCGGCTGACGACCCGTAACGCCTGGCAAAGATTCACCAATGACAGCCGGCACCAACTGCTTAACGTGCTTACTAGCATACTTGTAACGCGTAAAGAAATATAAAACAAAGTCAATAAAATAACTCAACCATTATCGAACTAACACATTTTGATTTGATTATCCACGCGTCAAACTCCACTTTCACGTAGTAATGCCATTAATCACGGGCGTCGCATCCTGCTAATTCAAAGACGGTAGTATAAGAGTGCACTCGATTGGCTAATGACGTCCCTAAGTGAAGATTAGTGCATGGTTTTACTAACGAAAGCTAAAACTGCACGTTGTTATTAAACAAGCACTTTGTCAATGAATGAACTACACCTAATAACAGTGGAAATTATTAGAAACTTTTAACATTAAATTCTGGAAATACAGTGTCTAATTTTAGCTACATTATTGTCGAGAGTCCAAGCTATCATTGTTTAAATCACAACAGGGAAATGTTTATAGAAAGTTTTGACTGGTATATCTCGTTTTAAAATATGGATGTTTGTTACCAAAAGTTCGTTTATACTTTCCTTTTTTGTGACAGAGGTTACTGAAGGCTGTAGGTAGGTACCAGCTTCACGTTTCGTCTGACAATGCTTGTTTCCCAAGGGGCCTTTCGACCGGGAAAAATGCAAGCTATCCAGCCGAGCTACCGCCGAGTCTCCCATCAATATCTGTGCTGCGTCAATATTATCCTATAAATAAACTAAAACGGAACAAAAACGTTCCATTGTAATCACCGAAATATTTTAATTTAAATGTTCCATAAATATGAATCAACACGTGTCGTTAAAACATGCGATGATATAATTAATGGGCATGCAGTGAGCATCGCTAATTGAAATCTTCCTATGAATTAAATGCGTTATAATAAACATTCTGATGATACGAATTTAATTTCGCATTTACCGTGCATAGTGATAATATAATAAAGGCTGGTTTCAAACCATTGCAGGACAATTAAGGCCTCTTCTACATTAAATAAAAAAAGAACGAAGATTGATTACCAATCTTGGTTACTGCCTGCTTACCCTGCACCACAGTCAGAACCACTGGAAAATGATGGTGTGGATTATTATACCACTGGGATTAGACACGTTGGCATATACCCCGTTGAAAAGCCGCAAGCTAGTGTTGTACTTAATTACCGTGTAAGAGCCGCTACGAATATCTTGAGTAGTGTTGCGTAGAGGAAGTAATTTATTTGAATTAATATAATTTATTTTGCGTTTGCCCGCAGTACCTTCATTTTACCAAGATTAGGGAAAAACCAGGCGAAATTCATTTGTTTTTATTCTGGTTGCTATGCACTATGTTTACGCCTACGCCGTAGGCCGCGTAGCAACATTAATGAAGTCAAAACAAACTATGTAGAAAGATGAATTAGATTAGCGCTTTGAAAGTTCCCTTTATGAACGAGAATATTAAGCGTAAATACTGGGAAAATATTAATGTTTCCGTCATCATAATAATCTCAGATTAGTCTTTATTAATTTCTTAGTAGCGGTAATGTTTTGTTTAATATCTTGCGGCATACATTACTAGGAACTAATTGTGGTTTGTAGCGTTTAGAGGATGTACACAAGTGAAGTCATTAAGGATCTCATAAGAGTTATAAATAGAGCCTACGTAGGGGCGGCTGGCGACTGAGAGATGGACGTAACCTGTAACCTCAGCATGAATAATATCTAGCAAAATTGTATATTGCCCCATGTCATATTGTATTGGTTCTGTAATATGCATAATCCTATAATGTTTAGAGGGAGTGGGCCGTAATCCACCACGCGGGCCCAGTGCGGGTTTGTAGATGTCACATGTCATGTCTTAAAATTTTTGGTTTCTAGGACATGTCGGTTTCCTCACGATGTTTTCCTTTACCGTTTTGAGAGCAGCCGCTCTGTAAAATGCATATGTATAACTTTTTGCGAATAAACAAGATTAATTATCAAGGTTAAATTGGCGATCTTTGATGAATACTTTTGTGAAGAGTTTTACGTCAATTAGCAATCTAAAAACACGTCATGTTTGAGCTATAACAGGGCGGATATTAATTATAGTGTCAACAAAAGAAGAGAGATATAATTATTTTAGTTTTTTGTCACTAACCTTACTAAATCGAAACCGCATTAGATAATCCATGCTGGCACCTAAATACCTTCTTAAATACCTTTTTAATTTTACCACCCGTAATTTGTCATGCCGATCTTAAGCTGTCACGAACCATCAAGGGGTCAGCAGTTAATGAGGAACTGGAAATTTATTTTTACTAAATAATATCTGTAACACTTCATTAGCCTTTCACAAACAAAACCTTCATCGTTTCAAAATAACGGCCGATGACTATTGTCCCTTCCCCGATAACACCGTACAAAATCTCGACCGCCTCCTCAGGGATTGCCCCAGATTCACCATGGATCGCATGCAATATGAATCTCTGAGAGATTTGGTATCACATCATATGACGTGGGGATGCTAACGCGAAAAAAGGAAGTTTTGAACGCTTATATCAAATAAGTTACTAAAATTCAGCGCCTACTCAAGAACTTCAACGGCACATAAAAAAAATATTGATTTATTCATTTAACTATAGTTTATATACAAATTCACTATCGTGAGTAACAAGTGCAAAAAGACAGTATCTGTATCAAATTGCAGATACTGTTGGAAAAATAAAATATATATAATCACAAACCAAAAGAAACAACAAGAAAACGGATCGAACAATTATTAAAAAAGAAAACACCTCATTAGCCGAATCCGATTTCAAAAGTTTATGTATAGTCTATGCATAAATGATTAAAATCGGGTTCGGGTCGGATTTGGTATTTTTAAGTAACAGATCCGATCTCATTGTATGGTAAACCTTTCCCTGTCTGTTGTGTAATACTAACATACTGTTAAGACCTTTGTAACTAAAAAAAAAAAACATTTTGCACTCCGGGAGTGCCGGCAGAAGTGAAAACTTGAATATTAACGTTGTGCATTTTTGATATTTTGGAATGCGGTCTACTCTCCTTCTGTCTTACGAATTTTCGATCAGGTCACGTGTCCTGACGCGAGCTCCGTCTTACGAATTTTCGATCAGGTCACGTGTCCTGACGAGTTTAATATTTTTTACCCATCACAAAAAAAGTGCACAACGCCGCTAAAGAAGTTTTCACTTCAATTATTACAGATGTACTAACACTAGTGTTTAAGTTGTGTATGTACTAACAAATTAGATTTTATGTTCTGAAATAAATAAATGATAATGATGATTAAAATTACTTACTTTTTAATACTTCTGATGTTGGCTGCAGGAAGGACACTTTTTCAGTAACAATAAAACAGTAATATTATCATAGGTAGACGTGGGTAAAACCACATTATTATCTTTTATGTTTAGTCAGTCATACACAACATTATAAGACCCTTGCTTAATTATTAATACAGGACAACTTGCGGCTATGTCCTCCAGGCTTACACGACATTAAAGGACGTGTAACATTGCGAGCTTCCGCAATGATCGAGAATAGACACACTTTTACTACATCCTGTGATCGGTAAAGGTCGCATCCTTTTCATCTAAAATAGACGACGCTTAATTCCAGGAAGTCGGAATTCTGACTCTTTTTGGTAAATATAATTTGGCCTGGATCTTAGTTAATTTATCTTGCCTTTTCACGACGAGTGGTCACTATTTATGCTTACAGATCATTAAAACTAGAACACCATTTGTATGAGTGTAACTGGAATAGAGTTTGTATGTTGTTATCATTTGGTTTTAATAGGTTTTTATATTTTATTTATCTTTTTGATAGATTATTTTATATTTTGTAAATGTGAGGGGTTTGTAGACTTTAGATCTGTAGACCGTTTTTTTATTTCATTAAATACCTGGTACTTGTTGACAGGCCTACGCTGTCCCATACCTACTGTAATTTGAAAACATTGTAAAAGCCAATTATTTTTAAAAGAGTAACCATGGAGTTTCTCCATAGGAAACTACCAATTGGAACCGTGTACCTAGCTTCTGACGTTTCATAAGTGCCCATGTAGGTTTATGTAAAATAAAATATTTTTATTTCTATTTTCATTATCAAACCTTCTATTACCTATGGATATTTATCTGAAATAAATGATTTGATTTGATTATGTATCTGCCAAGTTTAATCAGGTAAAAGAACAGGTTCTAAGTTATACAGGGTGGCAGGGACATCGACGCGCAAACTATAACCATGGATTCAGCACATGATACTAGACCCCATAGCGTCGAAATTTTTCGTCGGTTATCAAAAAATATATTCTGTTTCATAGAAAAGTGCAATACCTACGCGGTCAAAATGTATGGAACAGCAATTTTTTTTTTTTTAATATCTGACGAAAAATTTCGATGCTATGGGGTCTAAACGCATGTGCTGAATCCATGGTTACAGTTTGTGCGTCGATGTCCCTGCCACCCCTTATAAGTGTGAATAGTCACTAGGTTTTGTTCGAATTAAATTCAATTGGAATAAATTCCGGAACAGTTGGGGAAAAGCCAGTTGAACAGTGAACAGTTTCGCGCCGAAACTCTCATGAGCACAAAACATAAAACTGCAACATGACCTGCGACCTGACATGCGTCGCCAAGTTATTTGCTGTTTTATTTCAGCCAGCTTTGTCTGCCGATACTAAAAATAAATTGCATCCAATGAAAACTCCCAATCACAATGGCATTGCCAGACGGAACGAGATTTAGCTGAAACAAGCACGTGGAGCATACTGTACTTACCATACGGATAAAGTCTGCCTAGTATACAATAAAGTATGTAGGTAGTTATGATAAATAGATGTGTGTGTTTACGTATAATAAGTACCTTATATTGTTAAATTATATCGTATTGTCATTATTTACCCTTTTAGATACGTAAGTAATTTAAAACTAGATGAATCATAATATTTTTGTACAATTTCTTTATGCATGCGGAGTTTGCCTGTAAGTGATTATTACACTGTCGCGTACACACTTTCGCACGTTACCTTTAGTATACATAGAACCTGTGTAAACAATGGTTGGTGAACCAATAAAATAAGTAAATTATTGCAGTTCATTGAATAATAATTAATAAAGCTCTTTCCACAAAAACGTAGTAAACGTCGTAGTACTGACCTACCTATTCATATTATGAATGGGTACTTTATACAAGATATTAAATTTAAAAAAACAACATTCATGATTGATAACAAGCTACCGTTCGGAAAAACTTTAAGTCTTCGAAGAGTTAAAGTTGTCAGATGTAAAGCGAAGTATTACAGAAAGCCAGTCTCAACTTTTTATACAATTAATAATGGTAAGTAAAAATAATAAGCAGGCTTCCTGGGTAACTACATATTGCTTAAATAATAAGCAGGCTTCCTGGGTAACTACATATTGCTTAAATAATAAGCAGGCTTCCTGGGTAACTACATATTGCTTAAATAATAAGCAGGCTTCCTGGGTAAATAATAAGCAGGCTTCCTGGGTAACTACATATTGCTTAAATAATAAGCAGGCTTCCTGGGTAAATAATAAGCAGGCTTCCTGGGTAACTACATATTGCTTAAATAATAAGCAGGCTTCCTGGGTAAATAATAAGCAGGCTTCCTGGGTAACTACATATTGCTTAAATAATAAGCAGGCTTCCTGGGTAAATAATAAGCAGGCTTCCTGGGTAACTACATATTGCTTAAATAATAAGCAGGCTTCCTGGGTAAATAATAAGCAGGCTTCCTGGGTAACTACATATTGCTTAAATAATAAGCAGGCTTCCTGGGTAAATAATAAGCAGGCTTCCTGGGTAACTACATATTGCTTAAATAATAAGCAGGCTTCCTGGGTAAATAATAAGCAGGCTTCCTGGGTAACTACATATTGCTTAAATAATAAGCAGGCTTCCTGGGTAAATAATAAGCAGGCTTCCTGGGTAACTACATATTGCTTAAATAACTTTCCAATTTCTTAGAAAAGTCACACCATTTCCCACTAACATTTTGCTTAGCGATAGAGCAAATATATCCAGGTAAGTGAGCTCGTTTTACTCGGCTATGGCGTATTCAAAAGGTCCATAATTTAGACTAGGAGGAGGTGGAGTGTACGTACAGTTGGGCTTTAATCGCTTCAGCTGCGCTAGCCATTCTTAATGGAGTTTTAAATAACACGTTTACCGTGTCTCTGCGCGGGTTCTGTGAAACAACAAAGTAACGGAGCAAAGAATATTATGTGTCACGTGGTCATGTGAATTTTGTAGACACAAAGGCAACACTGCTGTAGTGTAGTGTTACGAGAAAAAAAGTTAGTTAATATAGTGCATTCGGTGGGTTCCGCGTCTGCGAATTGTAAGTTAACCGAAAGCCGAGGCTGGCAATAAGTAACTGGTGCTGATTCCCACGCTACCAGGATGTCAGAGAGAGCATGAAAGTTAAATTGACGCGGTCGGCATGCAAGCTCTTTGAAAAATCGTCGCACTCGTGCTTACACAGAGCATCAGCAATCAGTAATTCGGATACATACATATATACCTGCATACCTGCTACAGTTCCTATAGAGCGCCGTAGTATTATGGTGTCTGATTTCAGCAAAAGTAATCTCCTTGGTCCTTCGACAAACATTGGCCATGTTTGTCGAAGGAACAAGGAGATTACTTTTGAGTGACGGCCTACGGCCACTTCAGTTTGCTTACTCTGCGCGCTATGTCGGTAACCGTCCGAGGACCGGTGGCCGGTGGAGCAGACAAGTCCTGGAGTGGAGACCGCGTATCGACAAGCGTAGTGTGGGACGACCTAAAGAAGGTTGCTGGGGCGGACTGGATGCGAAAGGCGGAGGACAGGGTGTTGTAGCGCAGCCTGGGAGAGGCCTATTTTCAGCAGTGGACTGCGATAGGCTGAGTTGATTGATTGAATCTCCTTGAAACTTTTTCTAAGAACTGTAGAGTAGCTCGGTACTAGATAAAATAAATATATTTCGGGAAACGTAAGACATTTCTTAAATAAAAAGGTGGTAATAATCCGTGCGAGTACTTCTTTGTCACTGTTTAATAGTAACATACTCGCGTATGTATATTATTAATAGTAACATACTCGCGTATATTATTAATAGTAACATACTCGCGTATATTATTCATATGTAGTAACATACTCGCGTAGGTATATTATTCACAACTATCTTCGGCTATATTTCATTTTCCGCATTACCCAAAGTTGTAGCTGTCAAATAAGGGTAATGGTTTATATTAGTATTCATTTGTAATAGGGTTTTGACCCGGGGCCAGGGCCTATGAAATAGTAATCTTCTTTGTAAATTCACAAATTCGAGTCAGGACTGTGATTCCGATTAACGTGAAGACTCCCACTACGGATTTGTGGACAGGCCACGTCAAAATCGATTCAGTGCCCGATGATAACACACACTTATGCTCAGAAAATCTTGTTATTTAAGTCTGCAGGAGCATGTTAATCTCTTTAACAGACTAATGCAGACTGATTGGCATCGTTCGGATACTTAGAAACACTCGGGAGTCGGGATTCGTTTGCTGTTAGATAGTCTAGCAGTTGCTATCGGATTTCAGAAACTCTTTTGTGTATGCTGTTCAAGTTTGGTCTGAATATGAGTGTACCTATTCGTCTCTTCGTATTTACTAAGTTTCTGATGAATTGATAACGCAATAGAATGTAAGATAAACATATTAAACGGAATGTAGATACATAATTACCCTATAATATTCCCACTGCTGAGACACAAGTCACACAGGTCTCCTCTCTGCGAGAGAGAGTGGGGTTGGTAGATATTACACGTCTTAAATTTTTTTGGTTCTAGAATATGCTGGTTTCCTCACGATGTTTTCCTTTGCCGTTTTGAGAATGGTGATGGAATTATTTACACAAAGTAAAGCCCCCTGCCAAGGTTCGAACCCACGACCTACAACCGATCCCGAACCCACTGGGCCACCACTACTCTGCGCTGAATGTAGGTACCTAGTATATATATACTATCAGATATTCTAAGTTTACTTTAGACAAATTGGGCAACAGTTACAGCCAAGCTACAACTAATCAACGTCATATAGTTTGTTCAATCGTAAAACTAAAATGCTACATGTAGTTTTTTTACCAGAATTGATTAAACTTTGATAAAAAGAGGTCGATATACCTTATCACAGTACTGACGGTGAAAAATTCTCGCTACTTATAGTTCGTATACCAAAGCTGTGGAGCGTGTCACCCCGGGAAACGAACTGAACAACTCGCGTTGCGTTTATACCAAAACGACCTCGCTCCTTAATGCTTTTTAGAACTTGTTATAAATTAAAGTGGGTTCCGTTGCAGGTTTCAGTGGGTTTTATTAAGATTATTAGGAGAATAAAACGAACTTCTTAATTTTTGTATATTTAGGTAGGTACTGTTAGCATCTGAGGGATGCTAACTGTACGCCTGTTTATAATATATCGCGTAAATAGTAGGATTTTTAAACTTGTTTTTAAAATATATATTTTTATGTCATGATATACGCGGTTTAGACGCATAATGACCAATATGTGTTGGTGAAAATAACGCAGAAGGACTAAAACGCGAAATAACTAACACGCAAAATAGCCAATACGCAAAATAGCCAATGCAAAATGACCAATCTCAATTACTCATATTGACCAATCTTCTTATAACGCATATTGACCTATATTAATGATGCAAAATGACCAATATCAAATATACGCTTAAGAGTCAAAATCTTTCAGTTAGGTACATGACCCCTACTGATTTTTCTTCTATTCTAAATTCATATTAGTGCTTATCTCATTATTGTATGCCATTATTCTATAATTATTAGCAAAGGTTGCATAGTAAAACAATGCCAGGTTATACCTCTACAGTACCGTGTCTCATGTTTTGGTTGACTCATTCGTGTTTTTTTTTAATCATAATGAGCTCTTGCAGCGTATCTATAAAATTACTGAAGAAGTTATCGAAGCGGCTCAACAATTAGTATTCATGTTTCAAATTCTAGATCTCAATAGGTATGAACCCTGCGCCTACTGCGCCTTGTAACAAGCAATTTGAAGTTTAATTGGACATAACTCTCAAGTTGCGCCGCAACACCCGGTTTTCAGCTTTTCGCTTCCAGCCTGTATCCGCACTATTCTTGAGAGAGTTGCCGTGTCCAGCTAGATGGAAAAGTTTGACAAACAGTGTTCTGTTCATCACATACCATCATCGTCATATAGTTATAAAACAAAACGTATCTTTCATCATACGTCTTTTAGTGCGTTTTTAACTCGGGAACCACTTGTCAGACCAGGGGGGTAATTGCGTAACACACAAACAGTAGCAATGGCTTTCATTTTGACAGTTTAGCAACATTCATTGCGTTATTTACGTTGTTCAGAAAACCATTGTTTCGAACATATGAAGCAATGGATTACCATTGCCTCATATGTTCGCTAAAATGGTCTCACAATGGTCTTTGAAGGGTATTGCATTAGCAATACCCTTCAAAATGATTTAGATTGTGGTTTATTGGGTGTTACGCAATTAGGGTGCTGTTTTTTTCCTGAAAGTCGTAAATATACTCTGAAGACAATCTCGTGCCGCATACATCAATTAGCTCTCAAAACGGGGAAGAAAAACCTCGTGAACCCAGAAACAACCAAAAATTCGTAGACATGTGACATCTACCAACCCGCACTGGGCCCGCGTGGTGGATTACGGCCCATCCGCTCTCACCGAGAGGAGGCCTGTGTCCCAGCTGTGGGAACATTATCTAGGCTGATTATGTATGTGTTATGTATACATCAATTAACTTGTATGGAGGTGTTGAAACTGGCGCAAATGGTCGCGTGACTTCCTAATTATTAAAACAATAGACGCGCGCAATCGCGTCCCGCGTACTCGCCTCGGAGAGCCCAAAGCTTTTTTTCTTTTGGTTCTTTGGCAGACATAGCCAGCAAACTCTCACTCTAGTCTTTCTGAAAGCTAAAAGCTAAGCTTCGTCTCCCGAAAGAAGTCCCCCGGCAATAAGTGAAACTAATTATTATTTTATGGTTAGCAACGTTTCTAGAACAACCCTCCTAGCTCAGACACCTTTCTCTATTTTAAGATTGTGCATTTTATTAACCAGTGCCTGTACTATGATGTTGAGATAAATCTAACTATCCTACTAATATTATAAACGCGAAAGTTTGTGAAGATGGATGGGTGTTTGTTGCTCTTTCACGCAAAAACTTCTGAACGGATTTTGATGAAACTGTACAGTACTATAGCTTAAACATTAGAATAACACATAGGATACTTTTTATCTCAATATTCCCACGGGATCGACACTTATGCGTGTGAAACCGAGGGGCGCTGCTGGTAAACAAATAAAAATATATGGTTCCGTCGCATGCCCGTAGCGCCGCGTCTGCAAGACTTCTTTCGTGAGACACACTTTATGTTGGTCATTCCGGTTCTTTTTCAGATCTGTTCGTTGCTAATGTTTCTCTTAAAGAAATTAATAGCATAGCTCGCTAAGCGACTTTGAATTTTGTGGTTTAAAAGTTTGACCCGGTTTTCAGTACCCACTTCAATTAGTAGCGCTTTTAAAATTGTTGCCAAGTTGGAAGAATTCGTCTTGCTCCAAAACTCCTTGGTGACTTTCTTTTTCTGAAATCGGACTTGCTGATCTCGTAAATATGAAGGTACCTATAAGCCTACAAATGACCAACAGGTCATCATATTTTATGTAAGCATTCAGTTCACAATCAGAGGTGTCACTCTACTATGCAACCGCATATTAGCAAATGTTCAGTCGCGGTCATTAATGCATTATCACCTTAAGGACTGTATTGCGGTGAACGCACGGTAAAGGCCGTACCTACGTCTGTGTACATAAGTGATGTATCAACACAGAACGCTCACCTCAGAATTCGCACACTGGCTGGTGTCGAACGAAACAAAAAACATACCATCGCTTTTGCACACAGGCTACGTCATCAAGTAAGAACTTGATCGGTTCATACCATTGCTAAAATTGAAATCGTTACATTTAGTACCGATAGCTGGTAGTCTTACGTATTGGGTTATTGAACACATAGGTCTGGGTTCCAATCTCGAGTTGGGACTTTTATTTTTCTTTTCCAACGATAATCTTTATCGGTTTTTTTTTATTATTCGTTTTTTATAGATTAGTAAACGAGAATAATAATGTAATAATTATTTTATTTTTATTATTATATTGTTATTGTAACATGGGGTTAAAAATAAAAATGTTTTATAAGTGATTTCAAAATGTTTATTCGTTATAATTTTATAAACTAGAAATAAATAAACTTCTAGTCAAAACAGTTTATTTTCTCATAAAGAACAATTTATTGAATTAAAGCAGGTAATCAGTGAACTACGACCCTTAGATCTAAAATATTGTATCTTAGTAATATAATAATATTGTGCTTTAATTACTAATGTGTGTGGGTATCTACTCTAAGAAATCACAACTAGCAAATCTACCCACGTAAATTAAAAAAAGTGCGAACTTCTTGTCACAATCCAATTAAATTACTCAGTAGTACTACTTTTTGTTTACTGCCAGTGCGTTCGTTTTAACTTTAGTTGCCTATCTCAAACGTCAAAGTTAACAAAACGTATTTATTAGGACAAAATGCGGTTATAGCTTAAGTATTCGTTTTCATTATGAAAAGATGATTGAAACTAAACCTCAAAGTAATCCTTATTACGGAATGACACAATACTATTCAAATTGTAATATTACTAAAATGAATTTGTAATTTATAACTTAATACTTTGTATAACCCCCATTATTACCAATGCTTTTAAGTAAACGCTGGCGCATGGATCCAACAATATTGAAACATATATCTGTTCTTCTTAAATGTTCTCATATTTCCATGCAATGCAACTTCAACTGCTCATCAGATCTCTCATTCCGTGCTTCCTATCGCTGTATCGCAAAATATAAATGTTGTTGTTTATGTTTTGTCAATCAAATGTGGGCGAAACGAAAACCAGCTCAAAAAGCTGGTTTTCGTTTGCACGGCGGTTCGTAAAGACGTGTCGAATAATTCGCCAAAATATCTCGTTGGTATGAAACCACTTGTTTCATATTCACTGACTAGCTGGGGCCTTCCACATCGCCTGGCAAGGCTACCCTTTTCCTTATATCTTTTGACCTTCCGACTCACAGTAGGTATTTCTCTAAAACAAAAAAAGAGTACTGTTAGGCTACTAGCAAAATACGAATATTACCAATTTGAAACAAAATTATTTTGAAAATAGAAATGTTACATTATTATTATATTAGGTAGGTATTATACTTAATGTTTATTCTCCTATTTAGGCTTTATGATAAAAATAAAACATTTAAATAAATAACTAAAAGGATCAGCAGTTATACTTTAATTAGAAAAAAAATCGATAAAATAATTAATTCATAATACTCACACTCAGTCCGGTTTCATTAAATATCTGTGATATAATATTAAGTCCACTTTTACGCAGCGCGATAACATCTGCTTTCATTTCAATATTTACATTTCCTTGCATTTCAAAATGAACTACAACACCGCTAATAGATTAAACACACGTCACTTTTCCACAATAACAACCAACCAAAAACAAATAACGTGTTATTTAGTCGCGGTGAATGAGTCGTAAGATAACTGCATCTGTCTACCTTATAATTTATTTATTTAGATTTCTGTGGGAGTAATCATAAAGTTTTACGAATTATGTGAACAAGACGGACATGATACGGAACTATATATTCAACAGCGTGACTATTCGAGTAGGTAATTATAAAAACATTTTAAAAAAATATCACCGCGCGTGAGATTCGAACCCACGGCTCGCTACGCATGAGCGACGCGATGTATGATAACCGTTAGGCTATCATGCCGTATAACCTAATGGTTGAATTTATGAAATACAATCAGTTGTAAACGAATGTGAGAGTGTGTGTCTATAGTGTAGAAATTACTCATTAGAAGAAGGTCGTAAGTTAAACAAAAGTGTCTAATCTATTGCTTCGTGACAATGTCACTCCACTTCTGACCCTTACTGTACCTACCTACGTAAATGTAAAGCAACGGCGGGGTAATTGCATGACACACTAACGGTAGCAATGGCTTTCATTTTGACAGTTCAACAACATTAATTGCGATATTTACGTAGTATATATATGTAAGCAGACAAATTTTTCGATATATAAAGCAATGGATTAACAATATCCTTAAAAATGATTTAGATTGTGATTTAAGGTATATTACGCAATTAGGGTACAGGTCAATCAATGGTAGGGAGATTCCAGTGACCCGTTTCTTAGTAGGACATTACTTGTAATTAGTGTGTATGTTCCCTGGTTTCAAGATATCCATCAACATTAAAAATCGCTTTGGGGGTTAAATCAGGTGTCCCACGTAGTCGGTGTGCCGTTGTATGTTTTCAAACCAGCTTATTAGTATTCCCATAGTAAAAACGTTGTTCCGAGGTATTTTCTTCGTAATTCAGTCCTTTTCTCTCAAAGTTTGCTTGATAAGCATCTTGAAGAATAAACTTGAACAGTACCTAATTTTTTTATGTCCGTAGAGGCGGCTATCTGTTTTTAAGATACTGCTTCTGTTGATAAACTTATATATTTCATGTTTATTGTTATTCCGTATTGCCTAAACATTTGAACTTACAACATGAATTATGTGATTAGTCCATAGCATAATCAGCCTATAACGTTACCACTGCTGGACACAGGCCTCCTCTCTGTGAGAGAATGGGCCGTAATCCACCCCGCAGGCCCAGTGCGGTTTGGTAGATATCACATGTCTTCGAATTTTTGCATGCCGCCATGCCGGTTTCCTCACGATGTTTTCCTTCGCCGTTTTGAGAGCAGAGGTGATAAAATAATTTAAACCAAGTAAAGCGCCTGTCTAATTTACACCAAACCCCGACAGGCCCTTAACTAGGTGTAAATTACGGTCGGGACTCACGAGTTGTAGGTCGTAGGTCCGTACCTACGACCTACAACTCGTAAGTCTCGCCGTAACCACTGAGCCACCACTGCTCGATAGGTCCATCACATTGAGAAATTATCGTAAAGTGAACAAAATGTAAGTAGACCTTGAACGAATAAGTGATTTACTACAGTTGATGTAGTGCTCTTTTGCGAATGACAACTGACCAATGATTCATGGCGTTTGTCGAAATTGAAAATCGTGCAACACGATCCAGCCGATCTATTCAGCAATAAAAACTCACCGCGAAAACTTAGGTGAAGTGAGCGTGAAGTGAGCCGCCAACAGTGACATTGTTGACAATGAAGGTGAAGTGAGCTCACTTCACCCAAGTTTTAACGGTGTTTTTTTTACAGAACAGCACTAGTGTATTACTTTTACAAAACTGTTAGTGTTAATTCATATTTCTGTAATCAGACTTCTCTGTGGACACAACATACAATGACTGATCTTATTCCAAGTCTTCATAAAAACAAAAAAAACTTATAACAAAACTGCCTTGCAATGTGTGTACGTCTTTTACCCGACTGCGCGACGCAAAGAAGGATAATGTGTTTATCAGTCAGTATATATATGTTAGTGAGAGTAGGGAGGCCTTTGCCCTGCAGTGGGACATCACAGGCTTTTAATAATAATGTGTTGATCCAGGTTATAAGCTCTGTGTGCCAATTTCATCCAAATCCGTTCAGGCGTTTTCGCGCCAATCCGACAAAAATCCTAATGACTATACTTTCGGTATCAGAGTCGTTCTCACACCTCGTAACAAATACATAAATATTCAATGTACAGTTTGTACAGTGTTTATGTATAGATAGAAGATTGGTAAAACATGTTTTGTTTTAAATTGACTTTTACCAACTTGTTATATGAACTTTTTATGCAAATAAATATGCTATTATTATTTAAGATTGTTAAGGTCACTCCCTACACACATGTGCTAAGGATTGCAGTATTGTTACTGCGACGTAGGTGACGCGACGTTGTTACGTCATGAATACAATCGTCCGATGCGATACAAGGGTAGGAACGGTAGCTACGTCTCTGTAGGTTATCTACTCATGAGGTTACGTGCTACGGCTACGCTAGCTACAATTCGTAGCGTCGTAGCAGATAACCGATCCGCTACGAGTCGAGTCATCAATTCTGAAACTTTGTAGTACTTTCATGAACTAGTATTTTGTGGTGTAAGCTGAGGCTCGCACGGGCGCGTTTTTCCCGCGGGCAATTTTTTTTCGCGCACTGGATTTTCAATTCTAGTTGCTTGAGCCGAGAGTTGAAAATCCAACAGTGTTTTTTTGTCACACTGGGATACGCTCTGTGGATTCTCAATGCTTGGCTCAATACCGAGAGAACCGGTTGATAATCCAGTGCGAGATAAAATTCTGCCGCGATTTTTTTACGTCCGTGCAACGTGGGCTAATTCCGCAGATCCGCAGAGTTAACTTTGTTAGTAAATAGTAAAAAAACAACCCGCTATTATGGACAAAATGTATTTAATAAGTCTTACTTGTGGTTTAAAGTACTATTTACAAGTCGTAACATCAATTGTAATACTTATCTATAATAAACAATGAATTACCCATTGCTGTAATGTTAATCTAAAGTCACGTTTCCACTTGGTCAGGTATTGCGTTTAATTTCAATTGCATACACGGTTAAATGTGTAATTCGTTAAAGTGTAATTAAACAAACTTGTCGATGTGTGTGAACTAACGCTCAATATTCGAGAAAATGGAAACGCGCTTGGAAATTAATTCAACTGATCAAATATCCATATGGCATATATTTATATGTTCACTTAAGTACTTCAAATATCATTTATTTATTGTAAATTACAATGTAATTGTAAAAAAGTACCTATTTACAAATATCGATGGTCACTTTTAATTTCATCTTAACTTAAAATAATAACATTATGTGTGTTGCGTTTTTTTTTTTTATTAACAGGCAAAAGTATATAGGCAGTGTTCATAATTTGCTTATAATTTGTGTGAGTAAGTTATTGAGCATTCACCCGCAAACCTTACGTGTATAATACAACAAAATACCAATTAGTTTATTACGGCAGCGTTCTAAACTACGGTCGGACGAAGTGAGAACACGACCGAGTCGACACGACATAATGCTCTCGCAAACTGCAATAAAATATAAACGAGCAAGCAGCCTTTGTTACATCTTTTAGACAATAAACAGGACAAAGTGAGTCGGAATATCAATTATTCATTTCCATGAATTGCAGTCATTTCGAGCGCGTACCGGTGCCAAAAGACTTTCATTCATTCGCGGTATGTATTTATTGAGATCGGAACGCTTTGCATAAATCTGTATATTATGTATATATGCGATGAGTACACGCTTTACGGGCAGCAATAGTCTCTTTTTTATTTGCCTGACCAGTGCAATCAGTTTCACATACGCATTTCAACTATTTTCATACAACACTTTTTAAAAGTAAATAGTATCAATACATTTATGAAAAGTTTGAAGTTATTAAAATGAGATTTGAACCTTCCATATCCCTATGCTAATAGAAGTAATTGACGAGTGATAAATGTCACAATGACTTAATTAATAGCCGTCTTTACATCGACCATTGAACACGTACACAAAACATTGAATGAATTATTAAATAAAAATTAAAATACCTGCCACTATGTCAATTTGAAAATTATCATAAATTCAATATAAAAATGAAATAATACTCTAAATTTTACAACTCATAATTTAATATAATGAAAAACAAAATTCAAGATACTTTAAGGTGGGAATTTCGTAATTTTAGTCTAAATGAGTTTATCATCACAACACAATGGATGGTATGGGTGAGTAGTCTGTACTTTAATAAGGATCAAAAATAATAGTGTTGAGTACCTAACATTACATGTAACATCACCAGTGATGCTATTACCTAATTACGAAAGATTTAATTGAACAGCAGTTTTTTTTTTTTGTAATAATAATATAATAATTTATAAATCATTGAAATAAACGAAACTCAAAATCTCGTGTTTCTTATTTAAGTAGTCGTTCATAATAATGGTATAAGTAGTTAGATTGGCACTAAAACATAGCTAGCAAATACTTGTAGAACCGTTCAAATTCATTAACTTTCGTAGTTTTAAGTCTAAAACAAGCTGGCTTTAAAAAGCGATGTGTTCTGTAGGTTTTAGCGTAAAATAAATATGTAAGTTGTATTGCATACGATGTAATCTGAGATCTATATATAGATATTCTGCTGAATAGTTACAAATATTAGTCTCGTATGTCGCAGGCACCTTACATAGACCGTCTTTGTCTAAAGTCTAGAGATGCTTAACTACATAAGAACTACACTATGAACTAAAAAAATTAACTTAATGCTTCCGGCTAGATATCTTGTAGGTAAAATATTTATATAAGATGCTTATGTTATATTACAGTGCTTGTCGGCTTTTAACGTGTAATAGCAGCACTTAATAAATTCGTAGAATTAGCACATAATCTAATAACATTTTCTCTTAATAATTCACCATAACCATATAGGAATAGTATAGGCAGTGGTAGTATTTATATGCATGTCATATTTTACTGCAAACGAATATAAACTTCTTTTAAAATATTTATAAGGGACTGAAACTGAGTCCTTTGCACTCATATTTCACAAACCGTATTTTTGAAAATATCTTTATATGCTTTAACTAACTCAATATAAAATATACGTTTTTTTATGTGGGTATAAATATTTGAACACACAGCATTAAAATTCATGTCCTATTATGTATACGTGGAAATAGGTAATACATTAAAGGACCCGAACACGCCGCGTACCTACGACTACATAAAATATTACACAGACATGTCCCCGATACTAGTATGACAGTCTTTTGTCGAAGGCTATAGCCACGGAAGTTGGGTAAACAGGGGTTGTCTGGCAAAGAGGAGTTTGGCTTCGGGGTCCTCAACCCCAGACAACCCGAAGACACTTATGAAAACATACACTGTGGTGTACAATCTGAACTACCCTGACTACGCCCCTGGCTACAGCCACGCTGATCTCTCGTACATCTAGATCGTTACACTTAATAGATTTTGAGCCCTCATACAAAATCTAAGAACTCATCACTATTACAAAAGAATAATATCAAGAGTATCTTTCGAAAATCCATCCAGTCAAATATAAACATTGACATAACACAAATGTATATTTACAATTATCCAATATTTACCTTATATGTAGTATTATTTGTGAAACCAATAACATCATTCTCATAATAAATCTTATTCTATTAAAGATCTGAACTCCTCAATATTCCAATAAACAATGCATTGTGATGAATGCTGCTTGACTTCCTCTCAAACATATTATGTATAGAGTTTATGAGACTAGAAATTACCAAAGGACACGACATGAGATCACGGCGCTGCAGAAAGTCTCATAAAATTATTATATTTAAGCAATTAAAGCCATTTAACTCGTGTAAATGACTTAAAAAGTTAAAATACACTGATTAGTTCAGCGTGCTTCGACATTCCGGCCGACCCTCGTTCTATATACAGGCGGAGATGGAAAAGTTAATTATTTTTCTACAAACACCATTTTAATATGGAATAAAACGTAATTACGGTCGTTACTAAACAATGTTCCCGGGGAGTCGTAATCTTCCTCCATCGGTGCAATTCATACGAAAATTTTGGCCATTACCAGATCAGCCGCGTTACACGGATTTGAGACTGTGACAAATTATTAGGGCTCAGAATATTGCTTGGAGATTTAACTCTGTACATATTTTCTTGTCCAATAATGAGTTCTCGTAAAATTTGGCTTGGAAAATATTAATACTACGGATTTATGAACTGATTTTATTTTATTTGATTCCAATAAAGCTACATGTATATCATAAACTTTTTTCTTTTGTCTTGTGTATTTGTTTACTCTTTGTCAAAATTGAAATAAACGACCGATCCATTGATTAAATCTGGATGCGAATATTCCGAATGAGTGGTGCCTCGGATCTCTGTCGTGCCAAATGGAGGCTCCATTACTTCAGTGCTCGTAAACTCTACGAACGCTCATACACATACATCCTAGCATCACAATTGACAATGTCGACAATGATCACTATTCTACACTTCGATGATTTATTTACACCACTCGCACCATACTTGCATTAAGTCAAATATAAACCACATTTACAAAATATGAGCTATGGAGATCACAAGTCATTCGTTATCGTACGAAACCTTCGTTTCGAAATTTATATGAAGGACGAAAGTAAAAGAGTCTTTACTTATAAGAAAAACAAGAGCTTACTTACTTAATACATTCTATCGCTTTTGTACCAGTTCTTCGCGACAGATAGGTATTTTAATTTAAGAACTAAGCGATTTTATGGCAACTTCCTTATCATAAATACCTTTGTATTTTAAACAGTACCTCTTGATGTAACTAATCATAGTAAAAATATTGATACAAGAATAGTCAATCCAGATTTTATCTCATTATTTATTGTTTGAGAGAATAACTGGATCCAACCATGTTGGGGTTTTATTTCAGATTCGATTCCAATATAGGTAAGTTTACCTATACGTTGCCCCTAAAGTAAGCATGACTTAGATTAAATCTAAAGATTCATCTTCTATTGATTAATATGAAATTCAGTTCCCGAAATGAAAACAAAATTTGCAAATTAAATCACCTGTTAAATACGCAATTTGGTTTCCGTTTTACGAGTTAATTATAACACTTCAAGTTCCACGGCACTCGCGAAGTTTGTAAGTCCGTCACCACCGACTTATTTCTAGTTCAATTTTCCTTCCCTGTATAAAAATATTTTACTTGACTTATCACAAAAAATGCACTGTTCTCACGCACTAGCTACACATAACTTGTTATGAAAAGCAACAGCTGCGCAAAATTCAGGTGTATCCCACCAACTTCACTTAAAATACGAGTTTCGCGCAGTAACAGTCGTTGAACTGACTGGCAATGTGTGTTCATGTTAGGCCTTCAGATAGGGGTAACAAGTGGAACTCAGGGGCGGACTCGGGGCGCGTCGCGTCACGAGCGCGGCCGAGCGCGGCCGAGCGCAGCCGAGCGTCACCCGTCTTACAGCCGAGTTCATACGATGATCTCGCGGATGACGCGACGAGCGCGCGAGTTGGGCGTGGAGTAGCCCGACTCCAGCGACTCGTCGTAGCCCAGCGACATGTGCAGCGGCTTGTCCTCGGCGCCGGCCTCCTCCGCGCGCATGCCGTACTCCGGCAGGCCGCTCACCTCATGGTACGGCGATTCTGATGAAAGACAACATGCTGTACATACTAATTGTCATCCTTCTCCTTAAATAAAGACAACAACCTTGGTTGGTTCACAAAGCTCTGACAAACTAACAAAACAAAATAAACATCTAAGATACCAATTAAACGATCAAGAATAAAGACGATAGTAGCGGGTACCGAGACTATGTCCTCGGCATAAAGTCTAGCTTTTATAAAGTAAATATATATTCTTGGCAGTTTTTTACCAGAAGCCACGGTGTTTTGCAGAACTGTGGGCGTAAGGTCATTACCGAGCGGCTACGCGCCACGAAAATTTATCGTAGTAATTTATGAACAACTTTTCGTAGCGCAAGAAAAACTCATTGTGAGAACAAAGTGTTTCTATTATTAATCGGTGGTGAAGGGATAAAACACTTACCGATGTGTTGATCCATCCGTTTCTTGGGCTTGTGCACGGAGGCGTAAGGGTCGGAGCAGTACTCCTGTCGCGAGGGGTTCTGTGCGGCGCGCATGTCGTAGTCGTTGGATGCGGGCGGCTGGCTGGCGTGCGGCAGGTGCGAGTAATGCGCGTAGTCGTCGATGTTGCGGTAGCCCGCATGCGAGATAGGATCGTAGTCGTAGTTGCTCTGACGATCAAGCACCTGGTGAGCTGGCAACGTCGCAGCATTATTAGCCGCTGCCATCTTCATCTGCCACAACGAGTCCTGAGAGTTCACGCTGCCCCCGTTGTTACTGTTTGTATAGCTGTTCTCTATGAAGCCCATGTTTACCCCTGCGGACAATTCCCTAGTTTAATATCGGACAGTGGGGTTTTGGGAGGATCAAACGCGACATGCAAAGCGTGCTGTCCAGATATAGGTTGTTTTTACCTTCTATGGTGACTGTAGTTAGTCCTTAGTGAATGCATATGAGAAAAATAAATCAACATAATAGAGTGGAAATCAAAATAAAATTATATATGTCGTGATCAACACAACTACGACGAAACGTAAAAGTACACATTGATAAGATGATTTGATGAAAAAAATGTGAAAGTGTGGACACAAAGATCTTAGTCAAAATGATACTTACAATCAGAATTAGGCATAGTTTGTCCGGGATGAGGTTGAGTGTGCGGTGGTACATGATAGGAGTAGCCTCCTTGTGTCGCGTATACCGCAGTCTTTGAGTCATCCATGGACAACGCCATGTCCATCGAATGTTCGAGAGCTTTGTTCTCCATACCCGAGCTAGGATAATACGGCGGTGGGGCTTGGTTCTGTGGTGTCACTTTAGCTGGCCTCATCGAGTCCATTTCATAGTCTTTTGATCTATCTTTCTTATTGGGCCTGCGTCTGCACTGGTAGATTAGTAACAACAGTCCCACGAACAGAAGGACCACAACAGTAGTGACGAATATTCCTACAATGGCGGCCGTGGTTCTAGCTGACGTTTCCTTGATGTACGACGTTCCAACTGTTAAGAGAAACACATAATAACCACATGTTTTACTTCTATTCATAATTAATCAAAGTTAATCTACGAGGATTTCTGTATCCCAGTTTTTTAAATTTAGCGCTTTTAAGGTTTGTATTTTCCGAAATAATTTACTTGAGCGAAAAGATTAAAGGCACTTTAGTCGGTCTTTCCTTGTTATTAATGCTTTCATAGAAACGTTTGTTACATCATAATGTTCATTCATTTACCCGGATACAAGTTAATAAAATTGGCCGTCGCGTCGTCGGAAGGACGTCAGATTTAAAGTGAACAGCTAATAATAAATCAGCTTGAGTGGAATTTCACAAACGAAACCCCTAAAATGTTGTTATTGTTTTTCTTTTAATAAATATTAAAGGCAAACCGCCTTTAATTTTTAACTGCCAATCCCCATTAGAACTCAATAAATATTTAAATTACGTAGTCTACAAGTAATTACTCACTCTCTGCTTCCGTGTATTCGCTGCAAACATCTTGATTGACTTGCAAGCAAAGCTTGAGTCGTATGCGGGGGTTAAAGTCGTCCAGGGGAGGGTCAGTGACGTGTCGGGTGGTTGTACGGGTTGTCTTACTGGGCAGCTCGACTGTGGCCTCCTGCACTGTGGCTACCGCGCCCGAAAGGCGGAGCGTCACCGTATCCACTACCTGTTACGCAAGAAATTATATTAACCTTTGTTCGGAGTGAGGTAAAAAGTAATACTTCTTTTTGTGTGGCTTTCTAAATGTACTTGGAAAAATACGGATGACAAGTTGTAGACACAATTTTGTTCAACGCGTACGCTATTTGTCATTATTTCCTAACAATATATTTTTATTCTGGATGCTGAATTTATTTTAGAAACAATTTATACCAGTGCTTTGAACATCCGCAAACATAACTTAACAGCATTTGTATAGCATCGGAAAATGTTCACTATTAAACATGGGCTTCATCCGCATTCAGCCGAAACCCACAGTTTGGTGAATATCGCCAAAATCGTTACGCTTGGCAGTCGCACAAATATAATCGTTTTAAACTTAGTTGTCCCCAAACTTAACACACGGTTTAAACTTCAATGTAGTTCGTATTTTCATTCACATTCTGCTGTCGGAGTAATTATTTCTTGCACAGAATGTCTGGCATGTTGTATCCGACCCGGTCGAATCTAATGGGAAGCGCATTCCTAGAAAGTATATTTCGTTGCATGAGATAGACTATCACTTACTAATGAAGACGAATATATTTTGACGCCGGTTCTCAAAATTCCATAGAAAAATAAACCCTGTTATGAAACGGACTAGGTACATAGAGCTGATATTAGAGTATTCTCTAATATCAGCTCTATGTACCTAGTGCGTTTCATAACAGGGTTTTTATATTAAATAAGTAAATCTAACTACGTATACAAGGTTCCTATTTTATCTTTCCTGTATGTATGTTATTTTAACTATCAAAAACATACTTATGTTACACTTTAATAATTTAAGCACCTACTTCCAAGACGATATTCATTATTAAAGGGTTCGTGGTATTTCAATTACATACACTACTTACCTACTGCCTACGTCTCTACGCGTATTATTCTCTAAGTTTAGGTTTATAATATTCATTAAATGTAGGAAGGTAGAGTCACGGGCATACATACCTCTCATTTACACAACGTTCAAAAGCGATTTTCTCGTGAAATAAAGATTTCTACTTTGAGGAAAGACCTATTTCATAATAGTGCGGTTTCGAGAAAAGTCTGTTCGTAACCACTATGAAATTTTTACACAACTATTTTTATCAATACTGTAAGAGAAAATCGATTTTCAATCTTACGTATGTGTACGATATTTATGCTCGTGACTGTACATAGGTGCGGAGTAATTTTCGCCCTTTACAGATTCGATGACTACTTACTCGTATGATTTTATTTAAATTTAAATTGGATCAGTCAGTGACCCGACAGGATATACAAAGTGTACCAATTATTGGATCATTCTTGCTAAGTACATTGATACTTCGCGCGTAATATTTTTTCCAACTGCTTACAAAACAATAACTTGTTACAGTGTGATTAAAAAACACCTACTTATTTTTCAACCAACATGTACCTAAAGCGCTTGATATTAAAATGCAAATTAAACAAGGTAGATTACACCTGAAGCTTACAAGTAAAGCGTAACACGTGCGCTAACATCAAAGAACTGTGAGGGTGTGGTGTGCAGTAGCATTAAATATTTACATAATATGAACGAAAATAGGTAGTTAATAGGTGTTATTACCTGCCATCCCGCGGTACCTCCCATGGAAGCCAGTCCCTCGACGACCCCCACCAGCGACAGGCAGGTCGGGGTGACGGTGAAAGCTATCGCCTGCGAGCTCGGGTCGTACGTCACCTGCTCCGGAGGATTTATTTTGTCCACTTTCGTTGTCACCGTAATCTCATTCGAGTAATTACTCTGCCCCTTAGTGTTGACCGCTTTCACCTGCAGTTGAAAATTCAATTTAGAACTTCGAAGAGGCGAACGACACATTTGTGAGCATTCTAAAGCGTGTCGGAAACCATAGCGACGGCACAAAACGTAAAGAGAAATTTGTAAACTTAAATAAACTAACGGCACGCGCCGAATGATTTACCTTGAAAACAAATGTGAGTTGCTGTCGGTAGCGATAACAATGAAAAACAGAAATGTAAGTTAATACCTCATTTGGCAGAAATCCTAACTGAAATTACAATTCCTACAATGACTTGGGGTTACATTATATCTGAAACCAAAGTTGGCCTAATTTACTAGTGATGGACCGAGACTAAATGTAGCTTGAGCCAAACGACGCCGACTTCGTCCGAGCATTCTGTGGCGAAGCGATAGTTGTGCCGAACTTCGGTTGAATTGCACGCACTTCGATAAGAGTGACGCTGACAGGTTTATAAGTTCACTAGCGGGCATCTCACGGACTCGCCGCCATTGCGATTTTATTTGTATCTAAGTATAGTTAATTAGTATTGTATTAGCACAATTTTTTAGAATATAACGCGATTTTATGCGATACTTTGACAGTCAGTGGTTTAATTTCATGTAACTAAATCGAATTCAGTGGATCTCAAAAAATAAAAAGATCGGTAAAACCTGTTGAGGTTGAGTATTATAATTATTTCGGTTCATCACTAATTTAACTAATAAAATTGGTTCCTTTGTAAATTACACAATAGCTAGTAATGTCTACTTGGCACTTTAGTAAGAAACTAAGCAGTATTTCCTTGTTCCATATTTTATTTCGAAAATTTAGTTTTTTAATAAGTATCTTATTAATTTATCAGATACAAACAAGTAATTACCTACGTAACCCAACACCACTCCCTACCACACATATTATCATTATATCGATATGACTGTCATAAAAATAAAACATGAGTTCCTACTTTTTATTTTAATGAGAGATAAGTACTATGTTTCAAAAATGATATTCAGTCCACATTACTTAATTGAAAAGTATGTTACCTTGAAAGAGAAGGTGTTGTGCTGGTCCAGCCTGGTGACGTTGCAGGGGTTGATGCGGCCGCAGTCGTACTCCGACCAGTCGAACTCTGAGGTGCGGTCCGAGGCGCAGTGCTCGGAACTGGCGGATGCGCCCGCGCCCCGAAGGGTCTCGCGCCGGTAACGCACGAAGTATTTCGTGCTCGACAACCCTCCATCAAACCCAGCCTCCCACTTCAAAGTCACGTACGTCGGCCCCACTTTTTGGCTCTCCAACAATCGAGGCGATTCCGGAGCGCCTTTTGGCTGTAACTTGATCTGAGGTCGTATGCTCCCTAGCGAATTCTTCACTTTGCAGTAGTACTCCCCGTAGTCTTGCGGCTTGACGGTCTTTATTTTAAGGACACTGCGGTATGAGTCGTTGTTGTCGGTCGTAGTATTTATTTCGTAGTGTCCGTCGGAAGACATCTGCAGCGGCGCAGTGTTAGATCCGTAAAACCATTGGAACTCTGGTTTCGGGTACGCTTGAACCCTGCACACTATTTCAGCCATTTCCAAGACATCGTAAGCAACTTTATTATGTTGCCGAATTGATATGGGCTCATCTGAAATGAGGATAACAAGGTTAAAAAACATGTAGCTATGTATTAACTTGTATTATATACATTCTAATTTCCCCTACCTATTCACGTCCTTTTGCCATACAGTTTCCTTTATACTGATAAAGGAAGAGAAAAAGTAAAGAAAATTATAATTAGTTCTTTATGCGGAGCGAATTTCTTTTTCTATTTATTTGCTAATTAAAGTTATGAGATTTCAACATTATATATACAACATTTTCTTGTATACTCACGTTCTATTCGAAGATGCATCGTAGACTCGACTTTCTTAACCTCGTTCTCGAATGCGCAGGAATAAATACCCCGATCGTCCGGCAATAGGTCATTAGTATTTGGTCTCGCCTTTCCGTTGAATTTAAGAGTACTTTGAACAGTGTAGACGGCGTTACTGCTCTCGGTTATATCAGTTTTGACTTCGTATAGATTCGTATCGGCTTTAATCTCCGCGTTGTCCTTGAACCATTTAACATTAGGGCGCGGTTTGCCGTTTGCACTGCAAGTGACCGTGAAGTCTTGTTCTCCCGAGCGTTTCGTCATGTGAGTTTGCAATTTGGTTTGGAAACGAGGCGGCTGGTGAACTTCTAGTGTGACGGAGGCTAGCTCGCCGTGACCTAATTCATTTGTAGCTTGACAATGGTAAACACCTTCACTTCCAAGGTGTGCACTAGGTATAGAGTATTGATTGCCTGTAGCGAGCACTGCGGGCTTAACGTCTGAAGTAGTATCCATATCTCGGAACCAGCGGTACTGCGGAGCGGGCCAGCCCGGTGGTTTGGCGCTGCAAGTAAGAGTAACGCCTGCCCCTTCCTGGGCCACTGGCCGGTCAGGACTGATGTACGCACGACCAGGTTTGTGTCTCACTAGCACTGCCACTGATGCACTGTTAAATCGCTCTGTACGCTTTCCGTTGCTCGATGATATGACATTCACAGCCCGACAAACGTAAGTTCCGGCCATCTCGGCATTCACTCTTGATAAAGTAAGAATGTTGCCGCTCTGATGGAAGTCAGGTTTTCCTTCCATCGTCCAGTCAATAGATGTAGGTTCAGGATTTGCAGAGACTTCACATCGGATTTCGACATTTCCGCCTTCCTCGGCTTCATAAGTTTTGGACTCTACTGTAACACTCGGAGGGAATAGTACATCGACGTACATTTCTTTTTCTCCCGGGCGCCCCAAGCCGTTGTCAGCGCTGCATGTATATTTTCCCGCATCCTGCACAGTAACTCCCTGGATAGTATGCGTGAAAGAGTTTGAGATGTATTTGCCGTTTCTCGTCCATCTCACGGTGCTCACTTTAGGTTTGGCATCGACTTTACATTCCATGGTAGCTACACCATCTATTTCTACTCGCAAAGGATTTTCAGGAGCAACTTCAACACGAGGAAAATCTAAAACAATAACAACATTACGTTATATGTTATGAAATTATTTCGAAAAAAAAAAAAACTCAATCGATAAACACGGAAATAATTTCCCCGCACGTGTTGTGTGTATTGCTGCCGACGGTTTGTATTAACATTGTACAAAGGAAGCGGATGTGCTGGTCCGGTTAGCTGTTCGAACCGTACCAATAATAAATTTGTTTACAGAATCCATCAGAATTAAAACATGCACTGGCGCGCATGCACGATGCCTGTTCTTCAGCTGGTGAAAGATGTTGCTTATTCAGGTCAGTTCATAATAAACAGTTTCCAGATGCTACTGCGAGATGAGAGCATCAAAACGATCTTATCGTTTCTTCTTAACTTTTTATTTCAATTACCTAACCCAATTTCCGAGCATTGAACACAGATGTGGTTGCAGTTGCATCTTTAAACATCGACTCGAATAAAAATACAACGGGAGGTCAATGGACTTCATTTTGGCGTTAAAAAGATCGCAACAATTAACTATGTCATGCACTTATAGCCTGGTATTGGAAGTGTGCCCAGGAAACAACTATATGCTCAGTTCCCATCTCGTTACTAGCCCCACATAATGATAAATATAGGACCTAATAAAGTCAGCTTAATCTATTTCAGCTTTCTCTCGCATTGTTATTTCTTCATTTATCTTTATTTGCACTGGCAATTCCGAAAAGATGTTTCTAACCCCTAATAATAAATACCGTTTATTGTGGAGCGGGTTTATGTAGCGTTTAATGCTAAGCGCAGGAAATATAAGAATTTTAATGAGATAAGATTTTAGGTACTTCTTTTGAAAATCCTTCAAGACGGCAAGAGACAAAGCGCTGTTTTTTCACAAATATAAAATGTTATAAAAAGTGTGACTTTAAAGTTGAAGAAAAACAATGTGCGATGCTTACATTTTTTTTGGTATTTTTTTCCTAGCAATTAAACAATGCATTCCAACCCTAATTGCGTCACACACTTTCAATCACAATCTGAATCATTTTGAAGTATATTGCCAATCCATTGCTACATAATGTTCGTAAAATTTGTCTGCTTAACAACGTAAATTACGCAATGAATTCTGTTGAACTGTCAAAATGAAAGCCATTGCTATTCTAAAGGCGAATTTCACCAAACTTTTATACCTAGAATAAGTAATTGAATTTTTGACAGTTTTTCCATAGTAGAACTGTCAGACGTCAATTTTATTCCATGGGTAAAAGATAAGTATCTGACTTTGGTAAAATCGGTCCTTAGTTTGTTATGCAATTACCCCACAGCTAGACTAGTTACTTATTATCTGTTATTATAATATAATATCATCGTTATTACTCTACACTTCTACAGGAACCTACCACACCTCTCCTTTGAGTAATTGTTGACTAACCACAACAAAAACGAAGTTTTTGTTCGCTGGTCGGTTCACCTGGCAAACTTTCGATTGCGGGATTTATCTTAGCGTGTGGGCTGGCCTAAACCAACTGGACCTACTACAAATGCTTCTTGCTTTTAACAAAGCTGTTACAAAAGCAGATAGAACGGACTCTTGATTAAACTCTCCAAAAGTTTAGACTAAAATTTTAAATCTTAGTGTAAAGTGTTATTTGGTTAAATCCATTAGGAAATTCTCGGTAGCCAGTTTAGATTTGTGCTCGGTCTAATAGGCTAGCCCTATTTTATAGGACTTATAAGGCCTTTTGTACACGACACGGTTTCTCTACGGTACGGTGTATAAACCGCGCCGTGGAAAAAACGTGTGTGTCTACAAGCTTCCATAGTGATCCATACAACACTGACAACCGTGCCTACGCACGATGAATAAACCACGCCGTAGCAAAAACGTATCCGTAAACAAACTTCTATAGTGATCCATACAACACTAACAACCGTGCCTACCCTACACACGGCGAATAAACCGTAGTTTTTCACGGCAATAATAACGTGTGTGTGCAAAGGGCCTAGCACTAACTGCGGAGTGTGGATGTGCAGTGTTTGTATACACATCCATACAGTACCTCTTCTTTCCGGAAAATACAAGCTAGCAGGACTGTAAAAGCCCAGATATTTTTCATGAACGTTTTTAAAAGCCATTTGGGGCAACAAAAACAAGTTAAACGAAAAAAAAAGCCAGACTACGGTCAAAGCTGTAATAAATAAAAAAAATATTTGAATAAGCGGTTAGGAGCCTGCCAATGTTATACTTTATGACAACACAGGTTTTGAAATAGAATTGAGATTTTTCAGAATAAGCATGTACCTAATATTTTCACGACATGTCCCGGGAGTAACTGTCTCTATGAATGCTGTCTATTTCAACAACTTTTTCAATATGTTATAAATCATTTATGGACTCAAATCGAATCCTACCAAAGTCTGTACAGACACTGACGAGCAATAGAAAAAAGCCACTTGCAAAGTGCCAAAAGAAATCTAAATATCTCCTAAACCACACGAGTTAGTTTCATGAAGTAATAAATCTAGAAAACAGAATTATATTCACATTAAAACTTATTACATACTGACCTGTTAAAACCCATGGATAGAAAAAAAAAATACGAGCCTTATTTGGTTTTTTCCCTCTTTAACATAAAACATTTTTTGTTCCGGTTAGTTGTTTTTTAATGCGAATAACTTGATTGTTGCATTTCACTTCAAGAACCCATCTTGCGTGGTTTCGGAAATATTTTTTCATGTAAAGATAGTGACTTTTTTATATTGCTCGTCAATGCATTTGTTCTTCAGAGTGTACTTAAGTAACTTAACACAGAATATAGGTTAGTACTAGGGGTACGGGGTAGGGGGGGTAGGGGTTAGTATAGGGTAGGTACTCATGTTTTACTTCATTTAATTTGAAACCTAACCTAAGGCACATTACTTGTCTAAGCAAAGCCAAAAGGCTTTTCGGCTTCGTAGTCTGGCAATTTTAATAAGAGAAAGCGATTACTTCGCTTTCTCTTATTAAAATTGCCAGACTACTTAAGATTACTATAAGATTAGATAAATAGCAATATGTCAGTACCAAAACAAAACCAAGAACATTCATAGTCTTGTATTTGCACAGTAGGGTCATGTAAATAATAGCGAGCAGTATTCCATTCCCGAGGTACTGCGAGAGCAAGTTTAGGTCATTGAGGTTATTTGCCGAGAGCTTTTGCGTTTCCTTGATGGCCGCTGGCTTCGCTCAGGGATTCCTATGGCCGAGACGACGTCTACATTTGAACGCGCGAAAGGAGTTCGTACAAACACTATCTGCCAGGCTTCTTTACACACGACGTACGACTTTTATATAGCAGTTTTAGAACTACCGACTCGCTATTAAATCTTGGCTAAAGTTAACCTTTTCTCTCTGAACAATAAATACTTTTTGAAAGACTTGTGATGAAGTAAGTACTTAAATCAAATCAAAAGTCATTTATTCAAACTAGGCTGACAATCAGCACTTTTCGAACGTCAAAATTACAAAAGACAGTACCCCAAAACGCCCGCTCTTCACCACTTCCTAGTGCTTTCGCTGGGAAGAAGAAGTGTTAACCTTAGTTGGAATTAGTACTGGGGAATTTGTTGCGAAAATTCCCCAGTACTAATTCCAACTAAGGTTTTGTGGGTCCTACTGATATTAATTATATGAATTAATTACTAGCTGTTGCCCGCGACTTGGTCCAGGACCCAGGAAAGTAACCTTTGTCTTTTGCCAGGTCATGGTTTACCCATGTATCAAATTTCATACAAATCCAGCCGCCTTTCAGCCGTTTTAACATTAAACTTAACAAACATACCCACATACAAAAAATCTAATACATATTTTCTCTCTATGATATTAGATTACACTAGTTACTAGTCAGTGATTTTACAGAAATCATTACAACAGGATTAATAAAACTAATTAACAAAAAACATGGCATTATTATTATCTCTGCTCAAATACAAAAGGAGTTTAGAGACGAAAATGGTAGACTTGAAGAAAACATCAAAGTTTTACGAGCAGCAAATCATCAAAGATTTATTGTACGAAAATAAGATTTTACTACGAAGCTCTTGCTCTACCCACTTCGAAGAAATAAAATACAGATGAAATGTATTCATTTAATGTAAATAGAAAATCCAAAAACTGATAATAAGTCGAATATGTTAACAACCAAAGACTTCCTTCGAATTCCAAAAAGAGAATAAATATAAACTTTTTTATTTCGTACAAATGAAAATACAACCTTATTTATTTGCGGCTGCTTGTTTCTTTAATCCAAATAAAAAACTTCTTGATGAATGAAATAAACAAGCAAATATAGGCTCAAAGAAATATTCAGAGGATGTACAAACAAGTTATTGTTACACTTGTTTTTCAGATTCGGGACACCGTTAGCCAAATTCCTGAATAGGTTTATTCGGAGCGTGAAAGGCATTGAATGACGTAACTGGCTTAAGTATAACACTACAAGTGAACGAAGAAACAAAATATACGTGCTTATATACCTACGTGATGAATGAACCTGTGGTTTACATACGCTAGTAGAATACAATTCTCAATTATGTATTTGGCTCAGTAACCTAACATTTAGGGTAAGTCAAGTCGATGTTGGTCTGTATTGTCTTATTACGCGCTTATAATTCAAAGCTTGATTCTAGAATAATTTAATATAATCCTTAAGGGCTATATTTCAACGTTAAGTAATGGTAATGTAACCGGTTATTCAAGTAACGGGTGACCACTATGGATGTGCCCAATCACACACCGGGGACAGACGCTCGCAGTGCGGATTCCAAACGTGATAAATTGCATCGATATTGATTTCAGTCTGTACTGTACCGTGAACGTGATGTCTTCATGACACAGCTACTAGTTTCAGTTTAGCATTGCTGTATCTACGATACCTACCAGCTAGTATTCTACTTCCAATTATAATAATATTATAAATGTGAAAGTTTGTATTGATGGATGGATGGATGGACGTATGTATGTTTGTTACTCTTTCACGCAAAAACTACTGAACGGATTTCGATGACATTTGGCACACAAATGGTTTACAACCAGGATTAACATACTGGATATTTTTTATCTCGATATTCCTACGGGATTGAAATTTATGCGGGCTAGTATTATAAACGCGAAAGTTAGAGGATGGATGGATGGATGTTTGTTATTCTTTCACGCAAAAACTACTGAACGGATTTTGTTGAAACTTTACAGTAATATAGTTTATACATTAGAATAATACATAGAATAATTTTTATACCGATATTTCGAAGGGATCGACACTTATGCGGTTGAAACCGCGGGGCGCTGCTAGTAGTTGGTATAAAAAGCTTCGTTTCCCGAAAATTGCGAGCTCTAAATTACTTTAAACGACTTGAAGGAGAAGAGCGTTAAAATGATATAAGGAGTGCTGGCTATAAGAATGTCATAATGCACTGATATAATTCAGCGGCGGCGTGTCGCCGGCCAGTCGTGTTCCTTACCTGCGCGGTTGACTTTTACAATTCGCGTGAGAATTAAAGCAGCTGATAGATAAACAATGTTTTCCTTTCATTTCCACAACAACAATCCTGGTAATTGTTGATGTGTTCATATTGTGCCCTTCTCGGAAGTAAATTATAAAGTACTTAGATACCTTTTAACAGTTTTAACGAATATCGACTTTTCTATAAAACATTTTGAAACCCTGTTTTAATAAAACGTATTTTATAAGAAAACGATTTAATTACAAGTGACCTACTAAGATGAAGCATAATGAAATATATTGTTATTGAATTCAAAGGGCCCGTTAAAGGATGGGGGTGGGATGGGAAGAGATGAGATGGGACGGCCCCGCCCCATCCGTCGAGATGGTGAAATAGGTAATAAATCAACAAAGACGGACAAAAAAACAGTAGCATTTGAAGTACTTACAATTGACACTGAGATCGACGGAAACATCGAGCTGCTGGCCTTCGGACATGGCTCTGTTCCACACCACGCACCGAAAGACTGCGCCATCGTCTTCCCTCGTCGGCATGAGGGTCAGGGTCGCCACGGTGGGCTCGGAGCGAGTCTTGGCGTGCGCTATCGTCGCATCCAAGGGGTATGTTGAACCCTCCCGGTACCATCTGAAAAATTACACTCGTTAACATTTTGCATGAGCACATTTTGTCACTCAGACTTTTACTGCACGCTTTAAAGTGGCTTACTGATTTTCCCGTTTGTATATAAAGAGGGTTCATTTTATTACAAGCTTTTGTAAAAACTCGCTCGACTCTCTCTCTCTCTCTTTTTGTTTCTCTCTATGTGATAATGGACTGAGCTTAAAGTTAAAATCACACTTTTTCCTCGACTCTTTATTACTTAATCTAGAGCGTGTGAGTGAATTTACATTAGTCGCGCACCCTTCGGTGTTCGGCAAAATAATGTTTATTGCTTTTTCCCATTGAAACACAGCAGTAATCTATTTTCTGTTTGAACCACTGCCACTGGTCTTTTAGGGCTGCGGTTTCTCAAAAATAGATTAACAAAATTCTCCTCTTTGTTGCATGCATGTGACAAAAGAGTCCCATTTTAATTCGACGATTGCAATTATTATTCTCATTTGCAAACCAGCTGTTATTAAAACCCACAATAGTATAAAGAAACGTTCACACCTTTATGTTTCAAATAACATAGTATTTAATAGGTGGTTAATGTAATCTGGAAACATAAACTGAGAGCAATGTTCAAATAAATTCTGCGTACGTCATTATGAATATTATGATAGGTAATACACGCCCCAGTATATGGCACGATGTTTAATTATATACATACGAGTTACGACTGTTCACAAAAATACATTATTGTGCCCAAATTATTTTGTGTAATGCCGCCGTTTCTACAATTATACATGAACATCGGTGAGGGTGGGTACATAAGTACCTATGTACCGTAAATACGTACAAAACCACGTATGTTTACTTTAGAATTTAGATCCCACTCAGAATAGAATTTAAAATTTAAACAGGAAGGTGCCTAAGTTTCGTGTTTCACAGACCTTACTTTACATATAATTTAGTGTGTGCCCAGCTCTTTCCTTTGATTTCCTTATTTAGCGGATATGTAAGTTGCTATTTCATACCTTATTACTACACGTCATGTAACTGCTAGTGGTCGTCGCGTTGTAATTTCGGTCCTTGGTGCCACAGTCCGTAACAAAGCCACAACTTTTTGGGAAGTTGGGACAAGAATGGGTGCTGCGCAGGTGTAAGGTATAAACTTTGAGCGGCACACACAAAATCATGATTAGATTTTAATTAAAATAAAACATGTGCAACACTTTTCAGCCTACGCTTATAAAAGTCGAGGTTTATCAAAGAAAAGAGCTGGAGTTGACAAATATTTTTGTATTTGAAAGTTAAGTAGGTCTTAAAGCAGCCAAATTGTTATAAATTATTCAGTAATAAAACATTTTCAAGAAAACATTCTACTATGTATATTTTATACAAAATTATTACAGAAAGCTTTTATTGGTAAAATTAACACAACTTTAAGCCAACATTGCCTACTTACTTCTATATTATTGTCGGTACCTACGCTGAGTGGTTACTAAATAGATCTGCAGTATTCAGAGGCTCCACGTTGGGCTTTACAGATTACAATCTCAATATAATGTGTACCTGTGTCGTGTGTTAAGTGGCTGCTCTGCGTCGACAAAGAACACAGACAATCGTGTTACCACAGTCAGTTTATTTCCAAGAACTCGAGCTTTACTAGATATACATCTGTTTTACATTTCAATATTTTTCTTTTCACAATTGAATCTGGTTGCAACTGCAATACCAATTAAAAAAACTAAAAATAACCGCAACAAACTCAAGCTGCAACTGGAAGTTATTCCGCGCTCACACAGCGTCTCATAGTTCATGTATCCGGGACACATCCGGTTAAACGTAGTGCCTCGTATACCGAGTTTTTGTGACGTGTATCCAGAACACCTAGTTTTCATCCGGCCGAGATGCCGACCTTTTTATGCAAACTAGTGCCAGCTCCGCGAACAACGACGTAGCGGGCTCATATGACATCATTTTCAAATATCCCGGTAAAGCCCGGCTTAGTGCATCGCTTTAATTTCATTATTTGTACCGGGGTGTAATATGTGCGCTAGCAGCGGTCATTCCGACAACCAGCTGCCCGCCGGGTACTACCCTCAGTGCGGGCTTTTCCTCCTCAACTCTAATTGAATCCGAGTCACTGCCTACATGAAATTTATCACCACATTTATCAGCTTTTTATCTTCCCCGTACGCCGTTCTTAATGCGTTAGGTAAAAGCCAATTACGGTTTGCTACGAAAACGTACAAAGTGGATCGGGATTACTACCGACAACCACTTGTATAGAGCTGGGTCAAGCTTTCGGCAGTTTGTACAAATCTGAAGTAGGATTGCTGCCTTGAAACATGATACTCACGTAGTCTCAAGAAATCACGTGTTTTTGCCAGGAGCCGTACAATTCCATTGTTCTCGGGGAAATGGCGAATATGTTAGTGAATAATTAAAACACCGGAGGGAATATTATGACGGATATAATTAGCCTGCAATACGGGCTTACAGCACTGCCGGTAATGACTTTTATTTCTCTGAGGCTTTAGCAATGTGTCAAATAAATTATTCTATAAAGATTATAACTTTTGATGATTCTGAACGAATTTATAATGAAAGCTAGACCCAGGGTGCATTATGTAAGATCTGGGGGTGTACTCCCTAAGAACTGAATCCGTAGTTTCGGCCGAAGTTACGGACGTTTCCTACCCTGTATTATTTACGAACATAAGATTAGATCGAGGCCCGAACTAGTAATGAATGACAACACGATTTGACAGTCCGTGTCCCTACTCCCGAGGTGTTTTCGCCTGTCCGATTTTTTTAATTTTACATTTGTTTTGCAGGATCAACTACTTTCGGACGGGCCCGTATTTTCGTTGACGGACTTAGAGGCCCGGCTTCAGAGGGTCTACACCCTCTGAAGCCGGCCGCAATGAACCCAGCTCAGTAGGGATTGTAATAAGTACTACCTCACTTACCATTCGCTAGAATGAAATGCTGTGTCTCAAGCTAATCATATTGCACAAAGTTAGATTAAGTTTATTTTAGAATACATCAAATATTTGAGCAAGAATAAAGTTCAAATAATTTTGCAAAGTCACACATGTTAACTAGCAATTACAATTAGATGTTTAATTTGTAACTTTATGCTTATATCACGACAAAGTTTTAAAAAGTGACACGCCTACATATCAACGGTAAATACTGCAAAACTTTCGTCGTTAATTTACTTATATACATGTTGTTTTTAACATACACACAGACACAGTCGATAATTTTGTACAGCGGTAGGTATTTCAAAAGCTTTTGCAGTGAATTGAGTTTTGTTGTATGTATTGCGGAATGCTTTCATTGATTACTGTTTTATATTTAACTATAAATAGTTCAAAACAAGCATAACATGATTTCTGGAAATAGCGTTCATTTCTGAATGCCGTTTCAGTAATATTTTTAAAGTATCGAATACTTTTTTTTCAGTTTTTATTGGCGTAGGTATATCTGACTTCCGGCCTTAAATGAGACTTCTGGTCCAATTTTGCTTTGAAAATCTCCTCATACACATCTTACACGTAAATTTATGTATTGCGGAAGGCGGAACGTACATAAGTGTTGCGAGGATAATCACGTAAGTTATGTTTTAAACGTGAGCGGAATTACGAAACAAAATCCGTGTCTTACTTGATGGTAGGTTCGGGTGATCCTCCCGAGCTTGAGCACGAGAGGTTGAGCTCCCTGCCCTCCTGTGACTGCGCGTGTGAGCCGGGTGTGAGCACGGGCGCGCGCGGGCTCGTCAGCACAGTCAGCGCGTGCCCCTGCGCGTGCAGCGTACGCCCCGACCCGCCAGCCTTCACGCGGCACTCGAACCGCCCGTTGTCACGCTCATACGACACGTTCGCCACCAGCAGGTCAAAACGACCCTCCGTCGGCGCATACGAGATCCTGCAACAAAACATGTTCGTTTTTTAATTCCGAAGTAGCGAAGCTCTACAATCCCTAATGGGTTCGCTCATTATTTTCCAGGATCGGCAGATTCCTCGCGATCCTACAAAGAACAAAAGCGTCAGTGTGCCAACATGAATGTGTTCCCTTGAGATCTGTACGTTTAAGCAACGAGGCCGTCGACTCTTCAGACTGCTAGCAGAATATTTGTAAGCCGTTTGTAAATAGACATACACACCGACACACTAAGTGCATAATAATATCTATTCGTTGTTTAATATTATTTTTGCAGTAGTGTGACAGTGTGTGTGGTGAAAATTAAAAACTATTTCCACCGAGAAAAGCGGTTTTCAGTCCCCGAGCCCGATGGATCCCGAGGATGCTAATCGTGTGTATGTATCTTGGTAGCGAAATGACACAAAGGAATTTTACGTAATTCCCTCTTAGTGGTGACATGAAGGCCCGGCATGTAGCTACAACCTTAATATTATTGTGGTCGTTTGCGGAATGTTCAGAAAGATTTCCTGTTTTGCCTTATTCCGAGATGGCACTGACAACTGTAATCCATTTGCATTATTAGTATGTATTACGAATGATAATCCCGCTAGAACCTTTGCTGTGCTTAAAATTAAAAATATAAAAGATATTCTGACGAAAGTAGAAATTTTATACCAAAAATAATAACTCATAATTTTATATTTTTTAGAAGACTCGGTTTATTCAGGTGACTGAAAAGTCAAAGTTGTATTTTTAGGGTCGTAAGAAAGGAAATTCTGTATTGATAACAAATTGGCGAGTAAAATATTACCGTTTAGGTCCACTAATGTCTACCATTAGCGTTAAATTAACAAGGCAAAGAGCCCTAATTACCTCGTCTAATAAATACTATTGAATATTATAACGTCGAGTTTCTGACTGTAACGTAAATATAAGGAAAAACTAATGTATGTATAATATATACTAATAATAAAGCTGAAGAGTTTGTTTGTTCTTTTGTTTGTTTGCATGTTTGAACGCGCTAATCTCTGGAACTACTGGTCGGATGTGAAAAAATATTTTTGCATTTGATAGCTCAACTCTTGAGGAAGGCTAAATGTTATTTAACATCAAGTTATGACTCTTAGGAGCTGAGCAACGAAGTGATAGCACGGGCAGGTGATGCGATGCGAGGGGGGAACAACAAAATTTCACGCGGACGAAGTCGCGAGCAGAAAGCAAGTGAAGAACCAAGTGTATAATAATTCACAGAATAAACTGAGACATTCTCTTATAAGTATCAAAGACAAACCACATTGTGATTAGTGTGCTATAAATCATATTTCATCGAAGAAAAGCTCATAAAGTTATGTTCCCTAGATTCAGAACTTCACCAGTAAGAAATAAAGTAGGCAATCCATTTAAAGGATAAGTTTTTAATGAAAATTGCTTTTGTTCCCAACTTGTAATGTTAGGACAGGGGAGATAACGATATCCCTAAATTATTAATGTCATCGGCTTCTAATAGCTTTGGTTGTGCAAACAATTTTAATATTGGGTTCCGCGGGAAGGGAAACATTTAACTCAAATCTTCTATATATATAAAATTCAAAGTCCTGACTGACTGATACATCAACGCAAAGCCTAAACCGCTGGTCCTAGAGACATGAATATTGGAGGGTGTGTTCTTCGTGAAGAGTAGGTATCCACTAAGAAAGGGTTTTTCGAAATTCCACCCCTAAGAGGGTGAAATAGGGGATTTTGTTTGTATGGAAAATATTATTCCTTGAGTTAATAAACTTGAAACTTGGCACCAATACTAATCTAAGTAAATTATGAAGTTTGTCATTTTATGTTTTTCTAAACTACCCCCTAAAAGGGGATTGGAGGGTTTCAAAGTTTGTATGGAAGAATTTTAGCGCGCGGTCCGATTAACTCGAAACTCAGTATTTATACCTAGGATCGAAAGTAAAGAATAATGCATTTCAGGGTTTTTCGAAAATTACCCCTGACGGGCGCTGAAAAGGGGTAGTGAATTGGCAGGGGAGGATTTTACTGCATGGCTTGATTAACTCGAAAATTAGTATAAATAATCTTTGGGTCAAGTTATGAATACATCCCAAACGATTTTTTTAAATTCCACCCCTGTGGGGGTGAAAAGCGGGGAATACAGTTTATATGAATTATCTTCTTCATTAGGTTAATAAACTTGAAACTTTTCAATAATACTCGCCTAAATAAGTAATAAAGTTTATCATTATAAGTTTTTTCAAAACTACCGCTCAAAAAGGGATATAGGGGTGTTGAAGTTTGTGTGGAAGAATTTGAATGCGCGGTCCGATTAACTCGAAACTCAGTGTTTATACTTAAGACCAAAAATAAAGAAAAACATGTAGCAGGGTTTTTCAAAAATGTACCTCTAACGGGTTGAAAAGGGGTAGTTAATTTTACAGGGGAGGATTATAATGCGTGGCTTGATTAATTCGAAAATTGGTATAAATAATCTTTGAATCAAGTTATGAATACACCCCAGACGGTTTTTCAAAATTCCACCCTTGTGGGGATGAAAAGCGGGGATATATACTTGAAACTTAGCAAGAATACTTGCCTAAGTAAGTAATAAAGTTTATTATTATAAGTTTTTCAAAACTACCCCTCAAAGGGGTGTTGAAGTTTGTGTGGCAGTAATTGAATGCGCGGTCACTAATACTTTTGACAGAAAATAATTAATAATAAGTATGTAAAGTTTGTCGTAAAATGACCTCTGACGGGGCAAAAAGGGGGTAAGTAATTAGATTTTTAAGGGGAGGATTTGAACTTGAAACTGTATGTTACATTTTCACACCTAAACCACTGAACTTCTGATTTGGCAAAGAGATAGATGCCATCCTGGGGAAGGACATTCTTTTTATCCTGCTAGTATGTAATATATCACGCGATAGGTACTCACAATCTGATTGAGCTAAATTGAATGCAAAGGATAAAATTAATGATGTAATGATGTAATAACGGCTTTGGTTTATGTATTTTTATTAAAATATTAATGGGGGTTTATAAAATAGTAACTGCATCCTTTTTCACCCTCGGTTGAGTACTAGCTAGAGCCTTCGTGTTTTTATTTTTAGTTTGACATGTACATACAACAAGGGCTGCCAACTTTTTTTTTATATCAAATATTGTTTTCGAAACCATCGTTTGTAAAAATATATTAGATACCGAAAAAATTTATAAAATATAGTAGGTATTTTTCAAATAATATTTTATTTTTTACTTTGAATCTACATTAACAAGTTTTTTTAATGTCTCATAGCCATTAAGTATTATACTCTAAATTAAGGTTACAAAATACCACTCATTCAACTTTTATGAGATTTATACTGGCCATAATGCGCTCATGTTCGCCATTTTGTATTGAAATGAATATATAGTAGTACCTACTATTATTATTTTTTGTAATATTGTATTTAGGCCTTTAATATATAATAGGATACTATTATACTATACTAGCTGCACCCCGCGGTTTCACCCGCATAAGTTTGGCTCCCATGGGAATATCGGGATAAAAAGTATCCTATGTGTTAATCCTAGTTATAAACTCTCTGTGTGCCAAATTTCATCCAAATCCGTTCAGTAGTTTTGGCGTGAAAGAGTAACAAACATCCATCCATCTATCCATCCATACAAACTTTCGCATTTATAATATTAGTACGATACTAGGATTAGTACAAAACACGGTTGTCTTTAGATTTCAGGAACAGAAAAGTGAAAACGTAAATGAAGTGGTGACGATAAGCTTTATCGCATGAATTTTCTGATGACTGATTAGAAAATGTAGGCAAGCAACGTTGCAAGCTTACATTTATTTAATCGACTAACAAAACCTATTTTTTTCATCACAATCGTGACTGTGATTGACATGGAGTTGATGGCCTTCGGTCTTGTTTCGTTAACAATGGAACAAAATACAATATATATCCAGCCAGCTGAAAGGATGTATTTTTTTTTACTGTGGGCAGCTCAGTACCCTGACAAAACTTTTCTTACTGAAAAACATTGCGACAGGGAAATACGTTTGCCCTGTCGGACATGCCATCATCGTGTGCTAATTTAATTTTTTTATTCTTGCCTGCCAGTTTTCATATTCTCCCAGGTCGACCATTTTATATTGTACGAGTATATGGAATTATACCTCCATAGCTAGGTATAATTCCATGCTCATGGGATCTTTCAAACGTTCAGTTTAAATGCTGTCGCCTGTTGTACCACTAGATTTCTTATTACTTATCATCATCACCATCAGCCTATAGCAGCCCACTGCTGAACATAGGCCTCTCCTATGCACGCCATTCAACTCACTCATTCATCTATATATACAAAAAGCAAACTCCTGACTGACTGACTGGTTGACTGACTGACTGACTGATACATCAACGCACAGCCTAAACCGCTGGTCCTAGAGACATGCAATTTGGAGGGTGTGTTCTTCGTGAAGAGTAGGTATCCACCAAGAAAGGGTTTTCCAAATTACCCCTGACGGGCTGAAAAGGGGTAGTCAATTGACAGGGGAGGATTTTACTGCATGGCTTGATTAACTCGAAAATTAGTATAAATAATCTTTGAATCAAGTTATGAATACTCCCCAGACGGTTTTTCAAAATTCCACTCTTGTGGGGATGAAAAGCGGGGATATATACTTGAAACTTAGCAAAAATACTTGCCTAAGTAAGTAATAAAGTTTATTATTATAAGTTTTTCAAAACTCCCCCTCAAAGGGGTGTTGAAGTTTGTGTGGCAGTAATTGAATGCGCGGTCACTAATACTTTTGACAGAAAATAATTAATAATAAGTATGTAAAGTTTGTCGTAAATTGACCTCTGACGGGGCAAAAAGGGGGTAAGTAATTAGATTTTTAAGGGGAGGATTTGAACTTGAAACTGTATGTTACATTTTCACACCTAAACCACTGAACTTCTGATTTGGCAAAGAGATAGATGCCATCCTGGGGAAGGACATTCTTTTTATCCTGCTAGTATGTAATATATCACGCGATAGGTACTCACAATCTGATTGAGCTAAATTGAATGCAAATGATAAAATTAATGATGTAATGATGTAATAACGGCTTTGGTTTATGTATTTTTATTAAAATATTAATGGGGGTTTATAAAATAGTAACTGCATCCTTTTTCACCCTTGGTTGAGTACTAGCTAGAGCCTTCGTGTTTTTATTTTTAGTTTGACATGTACATACAACAAGGGCTGCCAACTTTTTTTTTATATCAAATAGTGTTTTCGAAACCATCGTTTGTAAAAATATATTAGATACCGAAAAAATTAATAAAATATAGTAGGTATTTTTCAAATAATATTTTATTTTTTACTTTGAACCTACATTAACAAGTTTTTTTAATGTCTCATAGCCATTAAGTATTATACTCTAAATTAAGGTTACAAAATACCACTCATTCAACTTTTATGAGATTTATACTGGCATAATGCGCTCATGTTCGCCATTTTGTATTGAAATGAATATACAGTAGTACCTACTATTATTATTTTTTGTAATATTGTATTTAGGCCTTTAATATATAATAGGATACTATTATATTATACTAGCTGCACCCCGCGGTTTCACCCGCATAAGTTTGGCTCCCATGGGAATATCGGGATAAAAAGTATCCTATTTGTTAATCCTAGTTATAAACTCTCTGTGTGCCAAATTTCATCCAAATCCGTTCAGTAGTTTTGGCGTGAAAGAGTAACAAACATCCATCCATCTATCCATCCATACAAACTTTCGCATTTATAATATTAGTACGATACTAGGATTAGTACAAAACACGGTTATCTTTAGATTTCAGGAACATAAACGTGAAAACGTAAAAGAAGTGGTGACGATAAGCATTATTTCATGAATTTTCTGATGACTGATTAGAAAATGTAGGCAAGCAACGTTGCAAGCTTACATTTACTTAATCGACTAACAAAACCTATTTTTTTCATCACAATCGTGACTGTGATTGACATGGAGTTGATGGCCTTCGGTTTTGTTTCGTTAACCATGGAACAAAATACAATATATATCCAGCCAGCTGAAAGGATGTATTTTTTTTTACTGTGGGCAGCTCAGTACCCTGACAAAACTTTTCTTACTGAAAAACATTGCGACAGGGAATTACGTTTGCCCTGTCGGACATGCCATCACCGTGTGCTAATTTAATTTTTTATTCTTGCCTGCCAGTTTTCATATTCTCCCAGGTCGACCATTTTATATTGTATATGGAATTATACCTCCATAGCTAGGTGTAATTCCATGCTCATGGGATCTTTCAAACGTTCAGTTTAAATGCTGTCGCCTGTTATACTTAATGTACACTCGGAAAGAAAGATATTTGGACGTTGAATTTATCTTCCTCGCATTAGACGACGTCGTATCGTATTCAATGTAGCTACTCGCGCATGAAATTACGTAAATGTATTTCTCTTATTTTGGAGATAGATCTCTCACTTGCTGCTTCAGCTATATATTTCACTATAAACCTTAATTCTATGTTCCATGAATTAATTTAATGCTACGAGTTGGGAGCTTTTAAATATTCCTCTACCTGCGTTACTTACGGCACGTTCATATAATAAAAGTTATAATACTTGTTAGATAAGTTTTAATCCCCAATAATTTACTTATTTTGAAAAGTTATAGCGGTATTATTTCGACCCGCCGCCGTGTTTAGCACGCAAACTCTTTGTACTTTTTCATGAATATTAATTATTTTATAAGGGTTGGCAGATGTCCGATATTTACCCTAGAGATCGGTACTTATTTGAATATCTTGTTGGGGTAAAAGAATAAAAGGGGTTTTGTAGGAGTAAGAAACGTCCAACGGAGATCGCAAGATCATAAGTATCTACTTGCGCGTAACTAAGATTTGCATCTCGACACATTTAACCTCGGGATATACAAAAATTTGTTAAAGCTGCTTTAATTTGAGGTAAAAATGTTGTGTCACGAACCCAAACGATGTGTACGTTTGATATACTACTCGAAATCGGTTTTTGCGAACCTTACTCGTGTACTGGTGTACGGACAACAAAAATTGTCAAGACATGTTATGTTGGTGGAACTTACTGGTAATTAGTCTCGAGGGGGATGTTGCCGATGGCGACGTTGTCGTGTCCGCTGGCGGTACTCCTCACCCAGTAGTAGGTGAGGGACTCTCCCGCGAGGGGCTCGAGGGCGAAGCGACACTGCATTGTGACATCATCGCCTTCCCGCGCGTCGTGCTGCTCGTCGTCACCGCGCACCGTGCACCACACTGGAACAAAACACACACAACTATAAATATCATCATCATCATGATAAACACAAAAATAAAGGTCGCACACAAAATCAATCGTAAGTAATTGCTTGTAAATAAGCGGGAGCTTCCAGCAGCATCTGGCCTCGTCTACCTTTCGTTTAAGTTTTAAAAAGTTGGCAATCTTGTATCCAGTTTTAAATTTACTGTTCGTCAGTCTGGAAAGATAGCATGCAGCTTTTCATATGAGAAAATTTAAAATGTTTTAAAACAACGCGACTTATGGTGGGTAGTAAACTAGTAAGATACCTACCTATACCTTGTTCCAAAAGTATCTGATGAAAATGTAAACAAATGAATCCGAAAACGTACCTGTGGATGCCAATTTGTTGTGCCACTTACAAATTGAGTGCTTTGATTTGATTATATGAATACTTAAGCCTGAAATTCTAATATTAAATAAACTCAAAGAGGTATTTCATTCGAAAGTCAAGGTTAATTTTATTAAATTAGATTTCTTTGATTATTTTTCAACTTCAATTATGTTAGGTACAGCAGGCCTTTACCCTGCAGTGGGACAATAATAATAGGCTGTTTTAATAGGGTGCGTCTCATATGATATAAAGTTATTTGGTATATTTTCATTTCAATAACGTTTACAAGATAAAATAAACGTGAGTTATACCAACTGTTGATATAATTTCTTTAGACATAACATTTATATACTCTAAAACTTATTTCGTATAATGTTATTAGATATAACGTTTATTTAATCGAAAATCATTAGGCCTATCGTTTAAAATATTTAATATTGATACCATTTTTATGGTTAACACCCCGATTCAAAGCAATCCGACTCGGGTGGGTTATACTCGTAGTAGGTTAGAAGGTTCGCGGGAGCGGAATGCCCCTCTATATTGGTGAATCATTTGGGTTAGGTTTGGTTAGAACTGTGACCATTAAAGAAGGTGCGCGCGAAGGTGAACGAGTGAAGCGAGCGTGCTGCGGGAGTGGCGTGACAGAAACGAATCGCTGCAAAACCGACTCCACGTAGTCTTGTCTGCCCTACTAGATTGTTATTTAAAATCACGTAGGCACGGAGGGCCGAGGCGGTCCGCGAGCTGAGGAGCAGGTGGTTTTAACACTCGCCGGCCAGCAAGCCGAAGCCGCGGTGGTGAGTGTGAAACACATCTGCGACGTTAAGCTCGCGTGGGACCGCCGGAGCCCCGCAGCGCCGGAGCCGTGACAAAAACCATGCCTGCTGCATGTTGCATGCTTGATGCATGTTGCACGCTTGCTTGCATGCTGCATGCTTGCATGCTGCATTAGACTAAATAGGTTTTACGTCTTTTGAGTGGTATATCAAGCGATTTTATATTCAATGTATGTTATGCTTAGAAAAATAAGAAAGAAAAGAAAGAAGGAAAAAAGAGAATAAGAAATCTAGCTGGGCTTTTGTCTAGAAATCGATAATAGAAGACGTAGGTACCTAGATGTAATCTATGTAGTACATATGTATAGTCTGTTTCAGGAAAAGTAATGTTGTAAAAAAGTATGAGATTAAAGTGTAAACAAACTTTGTTCAGGTTAAATTATATCTCACTACTTTTTCCAAAAAATATTGTTTGAATAATAATAAAACGGGTAAGTAATATATGATATAATTACAAAATCACTAAGACATTTACAAGATATAACAACTGAATCTATAATTTTATTTGATATAATGGTCAGTTAATATAGTAAACGATTGATATAATTTTAAAGTAACTAATTTTTCTAAGCATAACATACATTGAATATAAAATCGCTTGATATACCACTCAAAAGACATAAAACCTATTTAGTCTAATGCAGCATGCAAATTACTGATCATCATCACCATCAGCCTATAGCAGACCACTGCTGAACATAGGCCTCTCCTATGCACGCCATTCAACTCACTCATTCATCTATATATATACCCTGACTGACTGACTGGTTGACTGACTGACTGACTGATACATCAACGCACAGCTTAAACCGCTGGTCCTAGAGACTTCGTGAAGAGTAGGTATCCACCAAGAAAGGGTTTTTCCAAATTACCCCTGACGGGCTGAAAAGGGGTAGTCAATTGACAGAGGAGGATTTTACTGCATGGCTTGATTAACTCGAAAATTAGTATAAATAATCTTTGAATCAAGTTATGAATACATCCCAAACGATTTTTCAAAATTCCACCCTTGAGGGGATGAAAAGCGGGGATATAAACTTGAAACTTGGCAAGAATACTTGCCTAAGTAAGTAATAAAGTTTATTAATAAAAGTTTTTCAAAACTACCCCTCAAAGGGGTGTTGAAGTTTGTGTAGAAGAATAAAGAATGCGCGGTCATTAATACTTTTGACAGAAAATAATTAATAATAAGTATGTAAAGTTGTCGTAAATTGACCTCTGACGGGGCAAAAAGGGGTAAGTAAATCGATTTGTAAGTGGAGGATTTGAACTTGAAACTGTATGTTACATTTTCACACCTAAACCACTGAACTTCTGATTTGGCAAAGAGATAGATGACATCCTGGGGAAGGACATTATTTTTATCCTGGTAGCACGTTCCCGTGGGATAATTTCCGACAACCACGCGGGCGAAGCCGCGGGCAGAAGCTAGTTCATATTACATAATGCATTGAAATTCGCTGGCTGCCGGCTTTTCGTATCTAAACGGAGAACAAACTAATCATGAAACTATCACTTTAGCAATCGATTCAGCGGGTTTTGCTGGAGTAGTATGAAATGTAGTACGAATATATTATACTAGCTTCTGTCCGCGACTTGGTCCGCGTGAAATTTCTTGTGTCGCTGACCCACCCCGTCGCATCGCAAAACCTGCCCGCACACAAGAATTACTTCGTTTTCGCTTAGCGTTTTTTCTGACTTTTTTCTTTTTGCTATACTCCTAAGGGCCCTAGCGTGATGTTAAATAGCCTATAACCTTCCTCAAGAACTGGGCTATCAAATGCAAAAAAGTTCAAACAAACTCTTCAGCTTAATTATTAGTATAGAAGAAGTATAGATAGATATAGATAAATGAACAAATTGAGGTCACGTTCCACGTGAATATACTGTTTAGGTCCACAGAATGTAATCTTCTCGGTGCACAATATTGCCAGGAAAACAGAGGAGTCTTGTGAGATCTACCTCTACCGTCCCATCCGGAAAAATCCTTGACATATCTCATCTCATAGGTATTTGTCATAGACGCTTTATCTTAGTTTTGCACTTCGCTAAACTATATAATAATATTATAAATACAAAAGATTTGTTTTTTTGTATGATTGTTTGTTTGTTACGTTGTCACGATAAAACGGCTAAACGGATTCGGTTGAAAATTGGCACTTGGATAGACCATAACCTGGATTAGGGCATAGGATACTCTTTATCCCGATATTCTTACGAAATCGAGACGTATGCAGGTAACAACAGAGTTCCTAACAGGTATGTTCAGTCTAAACTCAAAAGCCTTTTTCACAAAGGAAATACCAACGGGAAGAAAGTAAGCAGTTTTAAGAAAAAAGAACTTAGATGCCTTGTGAGTGTTGCCAGTGCAAAAAAACTGTTCAATACTATTGTAGAAAATTGAATTTGGATCACTTTCTTTTATTGTTAAAATTTCGTGTACATTCACTTTTTATTCGAAGTTACGCGTTCAATAGACTTGGCAAGACGTTTTCAATACTTGGGTGCTTATGTGACCTTGTATGTATGTTATATTGTCAAAATAATTATGATCCTTCCTACGCAGATCTCTCGTGTATAAATAATTCAGTAAACCAATTATGTTATAAATGTCTCTAGCGTTGAACATAGCAAAATCAGAAAACATCTCTTGAATACCACGTTCAACTTTAGAGAAAACAATAAATTAGAGTTATTCTAAGTACCGAAGTACCTCAAGTTAGTTCAGTCACATTTAACTAGACAAAGTTATTACAACTATCAAGAAAAACTTATCACAACTGTTTGTTACGATTTTTCAATGAGATAACTTCTAGAAAATATTCTGGAAACATTGTTTGTTAGAGAATAAACTAAAAAGTTTTGAGGCATAAAATGAGAAATTACAGCTTAGGTTCAATAGTATCTATGGAAATGGAACACAATGAATAAGTTAAAAAAAACGTGATACAAAGTTAGTTTCAATACGTACTTGTAATGTAAAAATAGAGCAAGTTATTGACATTAATTAATTTGCTATCAAAAACTTTTGTCTGCTACAGAGGTTTCTATTTTATAGAAATTATTCACTATCACGAATTATTTCGCCACGTTTTTTCTAATACTACGCATTATGTTACTCATCTCATGTTGATTCCATTGAAAACGAGTTCTCGGTATTACATTCTAATCGATGATTCTCAGTATGAATGGGCTAAATGTCAGAGGTATCTCGTTGGCGTTATTTCCACATGGTAGGTTATGAGCAATATTATTAACGCCTTTCTTAATCAACCCTTATAATGTTAAATTTCTGCATCGCATCATCCCTGTACCCTTTTTGTACGCTTCGTCATAATAATACACGCACATATTTCGAAAATTACAATGACTTAGCGTATTTTTTTCCACACTGGTTTCTCTTTTTCTATCACCACAACAGGATTGGTGCTGTCTCCCTCGTTCTTGTTAGAAGACATCGAGTGGCCGTCTCTCTCATTCGTACATCTAAACGGTTTTAGTTAGGGTTGTCTAAATTAAATTTTACATTTTCACGTCTAAAATAAAGTCGGTGACTGATGGTTTTAAGTTTATAAGTGGACCCTAACTTCTATGTAAACAAATTGTTTTCGAACTACTTTTACATAGAGTAGTACCTACTTTAGATAATGAAAAAAGTGACGTCAGAGAAAGTCCTTGAATGTAATAAAAAGAGAAACTTGTAGCTTATTGGTTATGAATCATATTTTCCTCATGTATTCAAGAAAGACATTAACAAAGCTGGGTATTTTGGCATCCTTAGGCTGACACCCATTCGTAGAAGCAGCAACGGCATCGGCGCGGGCGCAGCCCAGCTCAGCGGCGGTCAATGACACGAGGTCGCGTGCGCCCGCGCCGCTGCCTGCTACCGAAGCTTCGAACCGGAGCCACTAGAGCCTAACACGCGCTCGACACCAGCCAGATTATCACCTCCATGTTACAATAACGTAAACGTTAACTTATAATTAACATAGTTTAGTCGGACAACAGTAAACATACTATTAAAATTTCATCTTGACGCTGTACGGCTTGCTTTGATATACACGCACGTATGTATATGGGAAATAAGGCCGCAAGTTTAATATAGTAGTGCGATAAAAGGCTAACGACCGTCCCCTCAAATTCAATAAAATATAATATTCTGAGCGTTACGTAGCATCATTATTACATTCGGATATTTATATAACGTGGATATAAAATCCAAAGCACAAAAGCCTAATGGGAACGACAAAATACGTAGTCTGTGTTAGCTTAACAGCTAACACAAGCATATTAGTCGTGTTACAAGCAAATAGGATTTACGAAATAAAATATTCAATGTTGTTTATCCTTACTCAAAGCAACAAGTTCGTAATAAGGTAATTATAATAATATTATGACGTGTAGGTATATTGTGTATGTATGTAGAAGGCGTGCTCGCTCGAGAAAGGCATTAACGCTGACTGTCGTTGACTTCATAACTTCTAAGTCTGGTACTAGTTCCCCTATTCCACGGATGTGTAAATTAGTAAATGAAAACAGTGATCTCAATGATATCCACACAGACACACTAGTAAAATTCATCCGCAATACTAATATACATAATACGATAAGTTAAGTTTAAGTTATAGTCTAAGCCAATATTCATGCTGACACTGTCGTTTATATTATATTATATTTTACAAAATTGTTGTCCTTAGTAAAATAGAGTAATTGCATGTTGTGTTTACCTGTAATTGGGTGTGCAGTAGAACTAAGATCTATTGTTATGTATTTTCTATGTATGTCTCGCTGTAACATATGTTGGTAAACCATAATAAATAAATTTAAAAAATAAAATAAAAAAAAAAAACTTCAGCAAATTCACAACAACAATCATGTTGAAGAGATTCTGTTATTTTTCGGTGAAACGGTATTTACTTAGATTAAGGTCGGAAGAAACTTTTCTAGGAAACCGATTGCGGATAACTTTTCGAATTATGCTGACCAGTTTTATTCAAGTTTTCAATATCGGTTTTAAATCTCCCTAACCCAACCTAGCGTCTTGATTTGAGCTGTTAAAGACAGAAGTGATGAAACCTGCTAAACTTCACTTCACTTCTAAAACTTATGTAGATATAGTAGAGACTGCGGTTTGATTTGCATTCTAGGAAAACTACTTGACGTAACCTGATTAAAACTATCCTAAATAATAATTGAGGTCATAGTCAATCACGCTTTTGGATAAAATGTGGCATACAAGTAGACTATGACGTCGATTATTATTTAGGATACTATTAATCCGGATACGTCAAGTACTTTTCCTCGAATGCAAATCAACCCGCCGCCTCAACCATATTATATACGTATTTCAGAAGTGGCTTAGCAGGTTTTATACAAAGAGAATGTTCACCTATTAATGCTCCCTGAAAAACCTTGGCTTCCTACTTGACCCTTTCCTTAATTGAGTTTTCATTAAGTCCGGGCCTAGTTTTAATTCACTCGCCGCCGCCAAGAAGCCGGTATTAATACATGACTTATTTCATCAGAACCCTTTAGTTCCTAAGAGAAAATTAAATAAGTAATAACGAGCTTTGTTTAGTCCGATTTCATTGCTCGATTCCTTTGTTCGATAACGGCGCGTTTTGCTTACCAATCGCAGGCATTGTACCATTTAATAAATAACTGATCTTTTCAAGTTTGTAAAAGCAATTTAACCTTTGATGTTACGTGAGTTTTTAAATAACGTTGAGATAGAAAAATCAAACAAATATAGCAATATAATTTATATTGATTAGGTTTACCAACAATTTTTCACACTGAATACAGTGACATAATACAATTTTTAAATTAAATTATAGCGCAACAATTAATTTATATGTAAACACCACATACATAAAACAATAAAGCGATAATATTACATTTTTAATAAATCATTTTGGCACTCTTTGACAGTAATTGTTACTTTTCATTATTTACCTGTGTCCTAGATAGTTACGTTGAACCCAGTAACAGTTATTAACGCACACAAGTTTCTTACATAATATTTACATCGTTTATACCAACTTAATTACAAAAACTACCGTGTTAGTGAATAACCTCCATTTCGTTAAAGAAATTATTCACAGCAATTCTTTCCACTATTGAACAATCTACGAAGTATGGAAACAAATCTCGAAATAATTACACACATTACACAACTCTATTTTTGTTGCAATCGTTATTTATATAATAATTAATAAGTCTTACATGTGAAAATGACCCACTGTACCTAATAATATTTTTTTACACGAAGTAGGTCAGTTTCTTTTTTTTTTTTTTTTGTAGAAAAATTATATTAGAAATCCGTTGCAAACGTAAAATTCGGACCTCTTGAACAATTTCCTAAAGAAACAAAACGATAATGAGTAAAAATAACTTGCCAGGCTGATATCATCTTTAGTATCAACGAAATAATGACCAAGTTACGTTGACGTATAAAATTAGGCAGTAGATAATTTCGACATGATTAATGTTATGATTGGTATAATTATTTTCACCCCAATTAAAGGTGCTCGTTTGAGTAGTGGTTGAAGATAGAGCCCCGAGCCCGGGGTCTGGCAGGCCCTTTGCGCCCTCCGCCCTGACAACCCGCTGTTTAATTTGTACGCACCTTCGCGTCAGTGATGTATGGTCCCGAAATACAAGAATCTTCCTTCATGCTCTTGTTACGAGTAATAAAATGCAGCGTCAGACTCTGTTATATTCCCTTAATATAGGAATGTATATATTTATTAATGAGCGTTTCAAGTCCGATGTGTGCGAAAAGAATCATCCAAATAAACGTGACAAACTAAGTAAGTACTTAACAAATTTTACAAATTATGCTTACATTTCCTAGAAATTGTTGGTCCCAGTATCGATGATTCGGTTTAATGAGGTTTACACGTATAATTAATTTGACTATCGGAACAATCTAAAATCCTAGTATTGAGAAATTAATACTCTAGGTATTGCTATTATTCTATTTCTGGGAATTTGAAAATTGAGGATATATCCACCGTATCTATAAAATTCGTTTCTAATGTTGTTGGGGGTTGGCCATAATCCACCACGCCGGCCCAGTGTGGGTTGGTAAATACATACCTACATAATATTTGTATTTTGTGTCCTAGTTATTGTACCTACTGTCCTAGAGAACTTAGGTTCTCCATACATAAACTTCTCGACTTTTTCATTAACTTTAACGCCATAGAGAATCGAAAGTGTGATTTTCTTTTGAAAATTCAATTTTTCTCACATGCGACACACACCGATAGTCTCAAGTTCTATCAAACTTCAAATAATGTTTACTTTCAGTTTTCCGCAAAATGGAGCCAAAAATACGTCAAAAGTTTTGTTAGTCAGTGTGTACGCGAAATTAAAACAGTTTTTTCAGTACATTACGGCAACTTCGACCATGAATGAGACAGTTTTGTTGCGAGGGTGTGCGCCGTCATTGTTTTCGTAGAGTGATAGTCTGTATAATAGACAGTCTGTCCACAGCCTTAGCCTTGGGGGCAAATGTCCTGTCGCCGACGTATTTAACCTTTTGTACCAAGAGAGTGACGCAGACTTTGCTTTGGAGAGGCATAATGCAAAATTGCAACAGCTATAAATATTAATAGCCGTTGCACTATTACAAACTTAACTTATGTTAGATGTACATAAAATCATAATAAGTATAGCTTATAGGATCATATTATTGCATTTCTGCAGCGCTATAAAATGACGCAAATTCTGAGGAGTATTTTATAAATTAGTAGGTGCGCCCCCCGCATAAGTCTCGATCCCGTAGGACTATCGGGATCCAGGGACTCCAGGTCCTGGTCTATCCATGTGCCAAATTTTATCCAAATCCGTTCAGCCGTTTTAGCGTGAAAGCGTAACCAAAAAACAATAATAATTTTTTTTTTTTTAAATTATCTTTATTATAATTATTGTATTTAAATAAATAATGTTAAGTAGTTTACAAAAACTTCTGTGAAAGTTTAATGCTGTCAAACTAAATTAACATTAAAATTCAAACGTTTTACAAAAGCGACGATAGTATTAAAATGTCCTTCCACGAGTTTAGGAAACTTGAACATTAATGTGGCATAGACTAAAAGTCGTAGCGTGTGATGTCCTTGCTAGAAAGGTGTCATAGACTTATACACGAGGTAAACTGTTCTATGAGAGCATAGAGAGCGGCTCCACGTAAAATTAATCCCTCCTAAAGGTCATAGTCGGAGCCTCGTAACATGTCATCCGAACTTTAGCTCAACCTAATTTCACTGGTTTTCTTTTCATGAGTCAATTTCTTGTTTTATCTACCGGTAAACGATGGCTTATTAGTCGATTCGCCCGAAACAACTCGCCCGAAATAGGCGAATCGTCACTTATAAATAATATTATTTTTTCTATGGGCGACTCGCACGAATTGGCAAATTTTGAATTCATCGATTCGTCCGTTCTGGGTGAGTTTTTTCATGCGAATCGACTAATAACCCTAAAATATACTTTAACTCAACTTTGTGCGCAACTGAATTCTTGTCTCAATCTCAATCCTATTATAATTGCTACGGTGGTTTTGTTATGGCTACCGATTCATATCGTATTAAGTTTTATAATGGCGTTATATGTACGTTTACCTCGCAATAAAGCTCTTGTTATTTATTAGCTGTTGTTGTATTTTGCCTAGCCTTTGTTACCTCCACAATTGGAGCGTTGTGCGCTTGTTGTTCATAATTTTATTGAAACTTATTTTCATCCTTCTATGAAGACCCTAGAATGAATTCTCTGAAATAATAAAGCTGAAGAGTTTGTTTGTTTTTTTTAACGCGCTAATTTCTGGAACTACCAGTAGGGTTTGAAATTTTTATTTTTCATTTGATAGCACAATTCTTGAGGAAGGCTAAAGGGTACTTAACATCACGCTAGGACCCCTAGGAGCTCATCAAAAAGAAAAGTAGGTAATAGCGGGGGCGGGCGATGCTATGCTATGCGACGGGGTGGGTCGGGTTTACAAGAAATTTCACGCGGACGAAGTCGCGGGCAGAAGCTAGTCCTTTATAAAGAGCCATTACGTCGCCCAAAACAAATACTGAAACATTTTACCTTCAGACCACATTTGGCGTAGGTAAAGGTTACATTATTTTGTGGTTTGTTTCATTCTCATCAACTTGGAAATTTATTCTTGTAATATATTTTTGATAAGTTACGTCAGCCGTAAAATCTGACATTTAAAAAATATGTTGGGTAATCTCGCTACACTTGTGAAGCTCTTTCTACGCTTTAGAAATGCATGAAGATTTTGAGGACGTCGTGCCACTTACCATTACTTTTATAGAGATTAGGGTTGGCGCTGGAAGTCATTTATTAGCCTCTTATAAAAATTAAGACACGGGTAGAAACCTACTTATTTATTATTTATTTATAACGGTTCCTTAACCATATTTGTCGAGTCAGTGATTTGATCACGTAGAGTAAATACAAATCATGAATTGCGAAATGTTGAAATCGTTAAAGGCGGGAAGGGCCAATGTAATGTGGTAATAGTAACAATATCTGCAAGGCCACGTTTGTCATTAGCACGTGATGTAGGAGTCTGTTTTGTCACATTATAGCTGATCTCTGTTCACCGTTAAGGAGAGAGATCGATCTACATATTCATGAATTACAGGGTGGAAAAAAGTCACACTTGAACTATGAGGACAGACCCCTTCTGCTTAGGGATCTAGAACACGAACATCATATATTCCATTCATATTTGAATGAGTTACCTCGGCAACGAAAACATTTTGACGAGAAGTTATCTAATTTCTATCGATACAAAACTACCTGTACGCTTACCTACTCCACAAAATTCTGCCGTTTGAATAAACCTTTCACACATCTTTACGGAGAAATCATAACATTAGTACATTTACGTCACACCTACCGACTCTTTCAGTCGGCAGCTCGCCGGCGGTGAAAAGTGAAAATATTGCAAAGTAGCGTCGGTACGCCTACATACGTTTACTTCGTAACTCACCACTGGCCGTCCGGAGTTTCATCATTTCCTTATATCAACAAACGCGCTGCAGTCAGAGTTTATTTAAATCAGTCTACATTTCTTAACATCTGCATTGGCGTACTAATAAACACACGTTTTAATATTAGTTTTTAAATATACAAAGTAATGCAATAATAAGTAGAACTGGGTCAACAAATCCGTACGTGTGTGTACATATCGTGTGCACGAGTACCTATGTTTTCATTTATGATTTATGTAGCAGCGTTCGTGAACTCAGCGTTCTACGCATTCTTCATCAAGTACAAGGAATACTTGACTGAATTCTTGTTCCTACCAAATTTATTATATTAATGCGTATCGATTTTTCTCGAGGACTTAATAGCGCAATTAAGGTCGATAACTTTGGGAGTACAAAACTCCCCTCGTCTTCGATTGACGAAACTGAATGTTTCATGATAAGAACTAAGTAGGCCACCTTTTATTATTACTTCTATCAACATAACTTATACAATTGAAAGAAAATTAACGTGCGTGTCCAATATTATTATCTCAGTGACCCTTCCTGGTAAAAAAAAAATTACATAATAATATTACATACAGCGGTCATTTTTAGTACCATTTTGTTGTAGAAAATGTTGAACTAATTATTTTAATATTGTCGTGTAACATTATTAATTTATACTTCTAGATATCGAACAGTCATTTAATACCGAGTGTCAAACTCGAGTCTTGGGATACAAAGTAATACTAATAACTTTATCCCTGTCGTGAATAGGTACTCATTTATCATAACTTAGACCACGAGTTCCATGAAAACGAGCGATAAGACTAGTAATTACTGAAATTGACATTTGAAATAGTGTCACTATATGTATATTTCATAGACTTGCTAACAACTTGAAAGCAATAAGGTACGACTGTCATGACCTTAAATAGTTTTTAAGTATCCTAAAATAAAGTACATTGTTGTCTAATCGACGAAAGACGAAAATTGATCCCGTTTGATCAACTTCGTCTTTGACAGTGATTGGAAATCATTAAAAGAGAATTTCAAAGCAATTCATAAATATCCTTAGACAGTTGAGTTGACTCAAAGAAACAAAGAAGCTTCAAACTCAGCGTTTCAATCATATTTTTTCATTAAATGTAAACTAACTGCGGGAGTGTTTCCAATCTATCCTCTGATCCAGTACCCGCGAGGCGGTGGATCAATCCATCATTTTCATATTATTTCTATTTATAAATTGAAAACTTCCAGCTCAAATGATGTAAGAATAAGAATACCTATGTTTATGAAAGGTATAGATAGCGATCAAGATAAAGAACATTTACCCATCGGCGTCGGTCGAGTGTTTCAGTAAAATATGCACTTGAAAAGGTGGATATTTTTAATAAAAAACTTCAAGAGATATTAGAATAAATTGCGTGTAGATAAGTACGGTACCCGGATTGTCGGAACGTGGACGCATTTGAATCAACATTGAATGTCAACGGCGACAGCGGTTGGCGGCGCGCTCGCTCCCGGCCACTAACAAATGGCACCCATTTATGTGAAAGAATTTTATTGATAATATAAATTGAAAAAAGGACATAGTCGACCATAGATTTTTTTTATTCGACGGTAAAACGTGATCTATTTTCGCTGCCATTGTTTCGTGTAATCACTTCGTTTCGTCTGTGTCGCGTGTGACAGACGTTATATTGTCATTCATTGTTGCCACAGATGGTTCACGTCGTTGGTGTATTGACGTACAGATTACTATTTCTCAACACACTAACTAATTAAGATGCATTAGGGTTGTACATTATTTTCTACTTCACTACACAATAATGAGAAACTGTTTACGAGAGAATATTTGCCCTGGGGTTGCTTATCAGACCACCGACTGTGTTTACATTATCTTATTTATTATCTTTAGCTATGCTTCTACCAGCTCCCTCATCAAATAATATTGAGCTCTGTATCGCTAATTAACTACATACACCTGAAACTCATATATTTTCCGGCTATATGGCTAAATATAACTATGTGTATGTCAAACTATGTATAACTATATGAGAATGTATAATATAGATTGCCGAGAAGGAAGTACAATATTTTGGGTTTCAGAAAGTTTTGATATCTGGTTTAGATAAACCAGACCAATAGACCAATGCAATACAAATGTATTGCATTGGTCTATCTGTAAAGCTTAAATATTATATACTATCATTAGAATTTCCTTGTATTAAATTTCAAGCGGATTACGAAATGTAATTACTGGGACCTACGTGTACATGACAATTTTAGTCCACAGTGTTAGTTGCTCTGTATTTATTTTGAGCGGGTGTAGCACTGAGTCGACGTACGAAGAGTGTCTTTGTTCTACTTTAATATACATGGCACTTGGACACACGTGTTCCGCATTGTAAATGGCGCGACCAAGTTGTGTGATCAAGTGGCGACGTGGTGGTGGGGCGCATCGTAAGACGAGACCGTGGGAGCATGCGGGCAGCCGCCTCATGCCTCGGCTCGGGTTGCTACTTCAGACACCATTCACAATCTGATTGCTAGTATCAATTGTCTAAATAAGTGATTTTCTAGAAATGCAAAAGTACCATCTGTAATACAAAATAAAAGAAAAAGGGAAAGAGTCTCAAAACAATTTTATAGGAGATCTGTTCTAGAAAACCGAACAGGCTTCAGCTATTTCGCCTCGACCCTCGAAAAACTTTCAGAAATGAATACTTGTTTTTCGGATTCAGATACCAGACAGTATCATACTTCATCCCTTATTTGATCATCCAAATGAGTTTTTGAAATGAAATTCAAGTTCTAGATAAATCCCTTACTGCGGAAATCTCATAATTTCATCACATCCCTGAACCCTTTGCAAACAAACAAAACACATAACGTGGCTCCTGTTCCGCTGAGGACCACAGCGCCAGGCGCCCGGCCTGTATAAATAAACACATCTGGAGTAGTTGTTATTGAAAAGACATAAACTATGAGATTAAATTTTTATATCATGAATCAACGAACACTCAGACGTTCACCTTTTGCGTCATTCGTATTGAGTCCATTGAGGAGTTTGGCATATAAAAGTGTGTTAAGTGCTAATCAATGCTATCCGCAGTGATTGCTTTTTTGAATAACAACTCATTTGGCCTCATTGTGGAGCTTTTAGTAGACTTTAAAACTATAAACTGGTCTATATGATATTAGTGGTAGTTTGGGCTTTTTCTTTGAAGCACGAGCTCTAAAGCTCTATAATAAAGCTTATAGCGTTTTTAATCAAATTGATACTTTAAAGTTATAACATAACCGTCACTAAATTTAAATTAAAGTAAGACATTTATACGGTTAATAACATTAATATATACGTATCGTTATTGCCATAGTGCGGTACAGAAACAAAAGCAGTTGTTACGTTCTTAATTCTAGTTTTGACTTTTAGTAAAGACTATAAAGATCATCGAGGTGGAAATGGTTGCCCATTTTCAATAAGTAATATCATGTTCGTTATATACTGTTGTTACTCGTGAATTCATACACATAGCTTGTTAAAACTTTCCTCTCGCTTAACAGTTTCAATTTCAACTATCAACATTACTCTAACGCGAAGGCGTGAGAATTACAACTTAGTTGAACACCTACTTGAATAAATATGTTAATAATTTAATTTAAATCAGAAAATTAAACTTCCAGCATGTGGTCGTTAGTATGTCGTATCGTGTTTTAGAGGGAGACAAATGTGTGACACATTTGTGTGAGTGACAGGGACGGCGCTCTACAAAGCCAAACATTTTCTAATACTTTATGTGCCATACGTGCCATATTCACGGCCGCGTAGGTATTGTACAGACGCCTGCAGGTCAAGCTCCCGAAACTGTCAAATTTTCCTAATCAACCTTGAACCTTAATGCTTTAATCATAAAGTTGAAAATCTACTAAAGAAATTTGACAGATTGTGGCAGCTTGATGTGCTGCCGTCTGTACCTCTAGGTAGAATTATAGTACGTAGGTCTATCTTTTAAAGAAACTGTGAGTTTGTAAATTGACATGACTATAAACTAATTCGCCTCCTTGGTCTAGTCGTCGCCAGCGCTACTGCTTAGCATGAGGTCCTGGGTTCGATTCCCAGGTCGGGCAAAGTGCTATTGGGTTCTCCATCAGGAATTTCTCAGTACCCGCCCGGAGTCTAGATTTGCGCTCAGTTGACGGCAGTTGGCTCGCCCCTTATTACATGGAACTTAAACATAACTGGTTAAATGTGTGTGTACTATAGATGCACCCCTGCCTAACCCTTCGGGGAATACAGGCGTTATGTTATGTTATAAACTAATAATTATAAAGTAATGGATACAGTAAACCGGCTACAGAAAGATGTGTAAAGTGGTTAGGTCTTGAGGACAAACGGTTCCTTGTGGGTAACGGTCGTGGCAGTTCCACTGAGCTTACGTAGTCGTGTAGTGTCATGTGCCATCGTGCCATGTAGGTGACGACTACGACCAGTGCCGTACGCTTCAAGTAGTAGTGTGCACCTGCAATAAAGATGGCCGCCGCTAATTGAGTACACATACGATTTAATCAATATATTGTGTACTTTGTCCATTAACGCCTTAACCTTTTTAACTGTTACCCTACATTCTAGATAAGTAACTTGTCGATGTTACGTATCTAAGACCAATTGTCACAGTTTACGTGAAATAGCTTTAAAACTTTTTAAGTTTAATTTTAAAGGGTTTTGGATGAGTTCGAAAAATTAAATAAAAATTACTGGCTGGCCTGTTTCTTGGCCAAAGAAACAACGCCATACAACGTGGCAATGCTGCCAGGCTTTTGGGCACTGTTCCTGTTGACAGCGATGCGGATGATTTTTTTGATTCTTTTGCTTATTTTTCACATTGTACTACATAATATGTATTATTATTTTAAAATTACTTAATTTTCAATTTCCACTTCAAATACTTTGTTTGCTGTGCCAATATATACATTATTTTGCCAGAAACGGCCACTGAAGTTTAATTTATGTTACTGGTGCTCGTTTGAACAAATCAAATTGGTTAACAATACTTACCAGAAATATTATTAAATACCGACTAGAATACAAAATGTACACAGCGTTCGTATTACAATTGGACATGAGTACGCACACGTAGCGAATAAACTAAGTATCATAAAACGCGATTTTATTCGTTACCAGTGTTGCCATGCTATACAATACTAAGTCACAATGTGTAGTTTAACTTGTTTCAAACTACTAGAGCGATTTTAATTAAACCTTCGTATGCTTGCTGTTTGGTATTCGGGCGGCGTCGCCAACTACCTCTGGTACATGTCTATGAAATTAGACATTTCACTCACCCAATTTTTGAACGCCGTGTCGTTTGTATTTGCACTAAGTACCACAGAAGAAATGCTTGTTTATTTTTGAAGAAAAACTTACGATTCCAAGTACAACGTATACGAGACTACGGGTACCAGCAAGACTTCCTGTGTGTGGTTATAAAATTATTTTTTCATTTTTCTGTCTTTTGAAATATCAACAGGTGGATTTTAGCTTCAGATGTTGGATTATGGATGGAATAAAAAAATGAGAAATACGCAGTCTTTGTTCTGTTTGTATCAAATGTAGGGTGGGGTCCTTTAAGATAAAACAAAGATTTTAAAGTGCTCTTTTAAGTACATATCTATGATAGAATTCTGATTGCAATCCTGATAATTATAGTTAGTTATTGTAAATATTTTTCTCAAGATTTTTTTGTTTTTATTTATCTGATCTTTGCCTGCATTGTTTTGTATTTATTTTTCAATGTTCAAACAGAATTTCGATCTTCGATTCTGGACAGATTCATTTTAAACACCAGATTTTTTATAAAATGATAAAAATAGGATTCTAAAAATAGGTTCTGAAAATGTTCAAACATACAAAAATTTCAATTGGCAAAAAGCAAAGAGCAGATGCTATGCAAAACACACAAAAATGTTTTAACGCTTGAAAATTGATATAATTCTAAATGTACCGATATAGCGCAAACACTCGTAGCTTTACATAATGCCTAATAAAAAATGCGAAAAGTCTATAGTTATAGGCCGCAAGAAAAACGCCAGTATTTATTTAATAAAACTGCAAAGGATTTTAATGAGAACGAAAATATTTAATTTTGTGTTAATATTTAATTGAAGTGGGCTGTCAACGAGACGGTAATTGCCACACAGCCACGGCTACACCGACGAATATTGCTTGATAATTAAACACTTAAGTAAGTAAAAATGTTTTTTTCATAGTGACGTGCGGTGATGTCGATATAGGTGCAATTTTATATTTCATTAAGTTATGGAACAAACTGAATGTGTTTCTCAACAAAGTTCAAATTCCATTGCAACCAAAAACTTATTAGGACCTTTTTGTTACAAATGGTCACTCAAAAAACAACTTAGGGCTGATTTTTCCAATGCCAAATAAATTTTATTCGTGGAATAAAATTGACGTCTGACAGTTTTTGTATGGAAGAACTATCTAAAATTCAAAATTATTCCTTCGATAACATTATCTGGCATTGGAAAAATCAGCCCTTAGAATACATTTCACTAAGGGCTGATTTTACCAAAGTCAGATAACTTTTATTCGAGGAATAAAATTGGCGTTTGACATTTTTTATTGACAGTTTTTATGAAGAAATGTTTAATCATTCTACTGGAGTCTAGTCTACTTCTGCGAAAAGATCACAGCACTGTAGACTATTAACACAAATGATCGAATTATTGGAGTTATTCTACCCAAAACGGAAAAAGTGTTGTGAATTAGATTGATGCCATCCATTAATTATTTTTTATGTACATATTTTCATTCAGTCCCTTTTGTAATACGTTTGTTGTTGTAATTTTATAAAGCCATGTTTCACAGTAAGTTACGCTACGTTTCCCGGAAATGATTATTTATAGAACCCGGGAATTAATGTAGAAATGCGCAGTGATGTGAATATCACTTTCCATTGGGGAACTTGGAGCTTTACCTATTTGAGTATTTGTGTTACAGATTAGTTCACGTTTTAAAAAATAGGCCTTTACTTATAGAAACGAGATATATAATAAATCTGCTTCAATAACTACGAATGAAACAGACTACATTTTTGGGTCATTGATACGTTATAATTCCTAGTTTAAAAAAAAAACCGATTATAGTTGTGATTGACGCAAATAATTAAATTCCCCCAAGGAAAATGTTTAGAGTACTAAATCAAAAAGTCCCTTCAAAGCTAAGTATGCTTGAAAGCATACTTAGCTTTGAAGGGACCGCAACGGGAAATGTGCAAAATTCGATTACAAGTTATGATTGTCAGCTAATATCGTTTAAAATACGGTCAGAGTACCTACCTACCTACACTTGATAATTTAGGTATAATTATATATAATGTACCGTGGAATAACGCCTCTGCCTAAAGGTTAGGCAGAGGCGTAACTTTAGTACACCCACACTTCGCCAGTTAACATTAGGCGAGCCTGCCCAGCCATCAACCGGGCTAATAATTCCAGCCTATTATTGACCTACTGCTGGGCAAAGGCCTCTTCTCATACAAAGAAGGCACGAGCATTGATCACGATGCTTGCTCAGGAGGGTTGACCATTTCAGACTTGGATTCCTCACGGTGTTTTTCATTTACCGATGTCAGTAATGTCCAAGCAAGATAAAACCCACAGTGTTACATTTTATAAAAATAAAATATTCATTAAACTTGATGTACTCGTACCTACTTTAGGAGGAAGTTCGTAAAACTGGTGCGTTTCATAAATTACAAGGGATAAACCGAAAGCCTCTATGCAGATGATGTATCGTTCGCGTTTTAGGATTCCGCAGAATACCATTTTTTAACATTATTTTTACGACTGTCTATTTAAATGTCAGCGCGTCAGCATTTTCTTTGATTTTAACATAACTAATTGGGTATAGAATCCAGAAAATCAGTCAACACATAGGTAATTCAAAAGATTTCAGCACTTACATAGGTACATACAGAAAACAAAGAGACTGTGTGTAATAAGATTTTCATAAGCTTTAACAATAATTGTTATGGAATTCGCAGCCGAAGCGTGCTGCACACGCTTGACCGGTTTATTCGTTACAAATTCCGATTCAGCCTTGGAATGATTAATGACACAAACAGACTTAACCCACAGAATTCAATTTAATTAACCCTCATAAGGCATTGTATATTTTAATATGTATTGCAACTGTGAATATTGAAGAAGTGGACTGGTTTAAAGATATCCTTGTTTATCCGCAGTCGTAGTCTAGAATACAAAGAAAAAGTCAGAGTAAAAATACAAAGCAGCTTTTAATTGCTCCATCCTAAATTGCTGAAACGCCTACAGAATAGGCTCCACCTTTTTTAATGAACATCAATTATTCATGGGAGCTTATTTATTTATAAAGATTGAAATAGACTTATTATTATACAGAAGCTTTTAATATTTAACGTTTTTGTCTCCTTTCGTTAAGGTTGCTTACTTTATTTTTACGCCAAAACCTGGAAGCGGCATTTGAAACAAATACATTTTTGATTTCCCCCCCAGGGCCGGAAGCCGCGCGGTGTAACTTGGCCGATACAGATTATGTTTTACAAAAATGTTTCAGCGAGGCTTGTATCTTTATATTATTTACATAATAAATTGACGCGGACATTTGTGTAGGCCATAACGATGTATAAATCTCTTGCGCAGGGTTGTATTAACTAGACCGCCGAGCCTCGCCGTTTTAAACCCTCATTTTCCAAATTTAAAACGATAATAATATCCATGCCTAAAATGTAGAGCTCATTCAAAAGTATGTTTGAGTACAACCATCTGAAATATTATTTGTACGTGTTTGAGTTTGCCTCAGGTAAGAAGGTACACCTTACTTTCTTTGTTGTATTCAAGAATAACCCAAGTCCTTTTGTCGTAACCTGCCTACCTGCTCGCAAATAGGACCTCATAGAATCTCGAGATGACATTGTAAAGAAGGATACACTTGGCAAAATTGGATATTGACACTGTATTGTAGAATGTCACGACATTTTAAAATATCGAATAGCCAAGAAAATGTAGAGTTATTTAAAACTCGATGCTGACACGGTTCTTTAGAATCTGTCGGCAGATTTAATGTGAATCTGCAACGATACTATGGAAATGGAACTTAAGGAAGTAAGTAGGTAGATTACATTTAAAGTCTAATTCCTTTAAACAACCTTAACTTACTAAGAGACAAGACAACACCGAATGTTTGGCTCTGAAAATACACGGAAGCTACCCTACAGTATAGTTTGAAGTATTCACGAGTGACTGGGCAAACAAGCGCACAGCAACTAATGCATGAGACTCATGATGCGACATTAAATCACTATGATCGCTTACAACGCGAACGGTGAAAATGGATCCAGTGTACATTTAACAGGCTTCCATGCGTTTACTGTGACGGAACCGCGTCGGTACACCGACACTGTTAGTAGCACGGAAACGCTGTTTGCTTTAACGTTCTGCAACACTCCAAATATACCCTAAAACGCAATTAGATTTAATTTATGAAGTGGTTCTAACCCAAAATAGCATGTCTATTTTGCGCGAGACCTTTACCGGTTTTCGCCGGAAGTGTCATCTTTATTTATAAGAGTCCTTCCTCAGTTTATGGAAAGGTCATCAATAAAATATATCGCGTGTGAACAACCAATCTCAATGAACAAAGTCATACATATTGTTCCAGACAGTTGCCAGCTCAGCCAACACCTCTACAGAATGAAACTTTAAAACAGCCAAAAGTTGTTATCCAATTTTAATTAGTGTTGCTAATATTGGCATGGCGTACAGCGAATTTCCTGGGAAGAAGTTTTGTCATTAGCTAGATTGGATTGCCACTCGACTTGCTGCTCCTGTCATTATCGGCTACGTACCAGTATATGAATAAATTGGAAGCTGTTAATAACCTCCTATGATTGCGTTAGCAATAATTATTTAATATCTTGCTATAGTAATATCTAGCTTATGCTTCAAATTGAGTTTTAGATAGAAAAATCGAACAATGATTATTGAACTTTCCTTATTTTAATATCTACCTATCGACAAACACTTGAATAAATATCATTCCCCCCACTGGGGGTATCAAAACGTGGAACCGTTTGAGTTTGGTCCATTTGATGACTTTGATGAAAATTTATTATCTGTAAAATTATACGTAGGCAGGTATTTCTTAATTGAACTCGTCTAAGGCAAAATTGTTTTAAGAAAATTGGCAATGCTTTAAAATCAGCCTGTCGATTCTGTAAAAGTCTCACCGTGAAAACTCAAGTGAAGTGAGCTTGATGTGAGTTGTCAGTAGTGTCAATCCCTAGCATTATTTGGAATGACAGCTCACTCCACGCTCACTTCACCTAAGTTTTCACGGTGAAATGGTTACAGAATCGCACGGCAATTTAACTATGTTGAGTTTGAAGTTTACCTATCAGAAGGGACTGCGACTGCGTCGTCCAAAACACACAAGGAAGCTATCATTCTGTAATAATACTTGTGCCCTCCACGTGTTGGGCCATTGGCCCACTTCAGAAGTGATAGTTTAGATAACAAGTTCAAAGTGTCATTAGACAGGAACTGTTCTACGTCGCTATGGGACTGTGGGTGCGATATTTGTGAGCGTTTTTTTTGCTAAGCCCCTCGACATGTGCGTGGAACGAAGGGCGACGCTTGGTAAAAAGCTAACATGTGGCCCGTTCTCCTCACGCGGCGACAACATCCGGGACAGAATCCGCTACACCCGACCCCACTCTACCCGTCCTCACTTACTAAGTAACCATTATAACTTTCAAATAAACATCTAATAAACAATTAACGAAGAAAGTATTCTTATCTACGCCGAGCAAGAAATATCCAAGTTATTATTCATGTAAATTGTTAACTGTGTTGTCGGGCCGGGCGATTGATTAATAAAAAATGTAGTCTAGGTCAGAAGACTCATCAACAATACACAAACAAAAAGGCGAATAATGAAACGCACTGAAGACAAGCAAGATGACTGATGAATATTTATAATATTTCAGCTTAGCTAACACTGTCTCTCTCTTGGTTTATTACTCGTTTTATCTTATTCAAGCGAGATGTTAGTTTCAGATTTATGAATTTCAGTTGAAAAACGTTGAATAATATTATTCATTTCATTACTTCCTCAAAGTGAGGTGTCAAGTTTTTATTACTTAACTTCTCGTACTCATTTCCATTACACATTTTTTTATATCTTCTCTCTTCCAACCAGCCTCATCTGTTGTTAAGCTTGGTTGGTAATAGTTTCTTGGCCCGGATATTCTCAATAACGATATGATGTGAGTGTAACAAAGAGACAAACAGATATTCTGAAACTGGTGTGGTTCTGATGCTTATTCATAGAACCCCTGAGAAGTTTTCGAGCAAATTTGTCCAAGGTTTCTTTAACGACTTTCTGACTTTGACAATGGCTACTTATTACTTTGGTTGATCTTTTTGGTACAGATTCGACAGATCATAACGTTACTTCCACATATAATAACTTTGTAAACTCGATTTAAGTTACTATCGAGGTTACTCAAGTGTCATTTACTGTTTTATGGATCATCTGCCATTTTAGAACAAAAAACATATATTATGTATAGAACTGTATTGAATGTGTATGAAGACCAAATGTTTTCACATTCAGGCGTCATACCACCGATACCGTTACGACTTCGTTCGTTCATTGCCAAATACCTCCGTTCGCGTTCAACACAGAATGCCGAGTGGTTAGAGCTCACACTGCTTACTTACAAATCACGTTTACTAACGTACTACTAATCTACAACATGAACTCGGTTTAAGTACGATTGGTTCGGATTCCACTCGGTCGGATTAATAATATTGAGTATCTACTGTTATAATGACTGTAGCACGAATGCAATGCAAAATGTCAACAAGACAAGTTTGTTAAAACCTTGACGGGCGAGTGTAGCATATGGCACGGTTGAAATGACGCTGTTTGTGTCTTGCTCATCCACAATATAGAGGAGGCATTATGCATAGACTGGCCGCCATCGCCAGGTAAGTAAAACGATCACGTTTCAGAGCGGCTGCGCCCGCGCCGCCATGAGCGCAGTCCCTACAGCTTGAGTGCACGCAGTGCTGCCAATATTTAAAACTTTACATCAAACTTTTATTTTATCGCAGAGAAAATAGAGTTAACGCCATGAGATTCGTGTAAATAAGCTGAAAACATTTCATTATACAATAGAGTCTATGGATTTAGTTAAATTTATGTTAGGCCTAGATTAAATGTTCGCAATTTTAAACTAGCATTAGTTTCGCCAAGTTTCATAAAACGCTACCGATGTAGTAATTTTAAGTTGAGAATAAAGTTGGGTAGTAATGGGAGCAACGTGGTAAGCGGTAACACAAAATTAGCTTTTTAAGAATACGGTTACAAAATTGTCATTGCGAAATATTTTGGTAATGTAAACAGTCATCATGTTTTCGCTGTAAACCAAAGGAAAGAAAGCTACAACCTACATCTCAATTCGACTTATACCGTTGGCAGCACTGTTTATACGTAGAAGCGATGTTGCATGGCTACATTCACGTGCGAAAGAGACCATGTTATGCTTGATAGAGGGAGAGAAAGGGACAGCTGAACTGGCTGAGCAGGTAAACGGCGCGGGCGCCGCCCTGCGTACACCGAAATCACGAAGCCAGATGCAACGACCGTCTGTTCACCACTCAGGTAGATACGCTTTATAATACGTTCGTAGTTATCTACAGCGAACCTACTCAACTTTAAAACACGTTGCGTGGGCTGTGTGGCCTTAAAACTGTTCCATCTTCGCTCGCAAAATTCTTCTGCAAAACTAGACTGATGACGCAGATAGACGATTTATATTCAAGTATTCAAAAATGAAACTAAAATAATAACAGTGTTACCTATACCTACTCATAAACAAAATCATAAGTTGAGCTGCGATTACTGACAAATGCGTAGACTGACTGGACAGGTCCACTCAATCTGTGTGATTATTTCCTCAAAAGATGGTCTAGACACCTATCTACTATGAAGAGCATGTGATCTTCACACGATCTGACCAAGATTATGTCTGGACTTTAAAAGTGACTTCTGAGTTTGTTTCGACCTTTCTTCTCAGAGTAGTCAGATAGGAAACGCCGACCTCCTCTAGTTTTTTAAAACATGATTGCGTATAAAAGTATTTGTACAAACCTACTTACAGAAATATTATCATTTAATTGGTTATAGAAAAATAACATTGTCAGTAACAAATGGTTTTATTGACAACGTGTGACTGTCCAATGTTTGTCACCAAACAAAGCTGGCGCTCTAAATAAACAACGATATTTAAATCTATTAGGTTAAAATTTACTTTCCACATTAAAACAGAAAATCAGTTCTATTTTGGTAATTAAATGTTGCATAGCAGTTAATATTCCACTTAGCTCAGTTTTATTAAAGTTTTAATCAAAAACCTCGGGCCGCGGGTTAAGCAAGAAAAGCGGAGCAATTCAATTGGTCGGCGCCGCAACGCTTAGGCACACGGCGAGGGAGGTTAACCTCCCTTGTTTGTTACTTACCATAGGTTTTATGCGGCCTCAATTACAACTCGAAATGAAACTCGATTACACAGGAACGTGCTAATGATGTGTAACATTTCGCTCTCGAATCCGTCCTAATTTAATTAACTCTCATGCCCAGTTATCACTCGCATATCGCTTATAATGTTTTGGCTTCGAGAATCCGAAGTTTGGGCCGTTTTAATGACTGGAGCTGTACATTTTAACGCGCGGCATAGCCTTGTGTAATATTTAGTTCCCTCGTTGACAAATTTCCTCGTTGGCGGTTTCATTCCACTTCATATAATAAATTAATAACAGTTTATATTCATATTTTATAAACTATAAATCTTGACACTATCATTTATAACCGTTTCGTTTAAGATGAAATATGTCAACATGAGTTGAGCCGCCCGGACGTCTGCAAAAGGAAACGAACGTCCACGTTTTCATAAACATGAACGGTAGACTCAAACGAAATAGCCAATCAAATACAGATTTCTCTGGATTAAAAGATTTTGTACTGCCTTTAGGAGGAAAAGTAATAAAACAATACGGACGTTTGCTGCAAACTGAGAATTGCGATGGAAAAAAGTCTTCAGCCTTGTGTGCCAGGCACTCCATGCCGAAATTTGAAATGCGCCTTCTTCGTCCCGAATCTCGATGGTCGAAAACGACTAAATACGAAGAGCTTCGACCGAAATTTCGGATTAAGAACCCGTGAGCTGGCTCCTCGCCTTTAGAACCCTAATAATTACCAGTTTATGTTTAACCATCCGGCCCTTCACTGTTTACACACCAAATATTATTTTCAAATATAATTATGACAAGGCAAAGCGATATTTTATAATACTGTCAAGAAGCTTTGTAGACGACGATACACGCTAGCGTAGGTAAAGTAAATGTCATGTATTAAAATTAAATGAATAGGCTACTTTTAGATTACTTTTTTTCCTGTACCATTCAAAGAGGCACCATTCACGTGGTTCAAACTTCAACGTTTGACATCAAGTAAGGACTTTACGTTCCGAGAGTCGTTGCATCCGACACACGTGCAATCAGATTCTGTCATTGTCATAGCAATACACAATTACAGGCAAAGCTAGCTAAGATTCTCCGAATACCTATAAAATAGAAGCTAAAATTCTCCGAATACTTAGAATAGAACCTGGATAAAACATCGGGAACAAATTCGATGTGTAATCCTTATTCCTTAGTCTTGCAGTATTACGTACTTTTTGCTCGGATTAGTCTATTATATCAGGCTTATTGACAATAAAATTAATGGGCTACTTCTCTTCTAATTCAGCCTTTGTAGTTAAAACCGTATTCCGTGTTGCGTACCCGTAACCGTATTCCGTATTCCTTTTGCCTCCTTTCTTCCCTTTCCGGGTTACACTTTTGTTAAGATGTTCAAACACCTCCTCAGAGCATTGTCTCATTTTGTTCTTGTTGTAACATTTGCCTTTATTCTTGTTATCAAAATACCTACCTACGTGTACACGTTATCTGCATACTCCTAATGGTAATTGAGCCATCTGGATAAAAATAAATATTTTATCCTTTTTTTTGGATTAACAAAAAAGCCACATCGACAATACAGCTAGATAGGTACCTACAGGAACTCAACGATTTAAAAAAAATAAAATTGACCGAATATTTTCATTTCATCTAGTAATGGCAGCTCACGTTATTGATAAATGAAAATAGAAAAAGTGAGGGTCTACGAAGAATAGATCAGATACCACATTGTCGTCTTCTTTGTGTTACGTCATTAAGACATCGAAGCCGGCACCACACAAACCGGTATCTTTTTCCAGCACACGTTGGCCAAGCTCACACGTGCCTGTTCGTAGGACAAATACCACGACCTTAGAAGCCTCTGTCGCCGGTACCCGCGCACCGCGAGGAATACGTAATGCGCTCCTCGTATCTTGAGTGTGAGGCAGTTTCGTTAACGGACGCTTCACACGTGACGCGGAACGCAATGTACACAACGCCCCATGTTTCAAACTTTGATCAAGGGTCAGGAGCGAAACTCTTAAGATAATCACAATAATCTTTCATATTTTTTCACATTCCCAACCGACTGCCCGCATTCCCAGTCCCATCCGTCATCTTACAGGCGTCATTAGCTTTTATGTAAGGACTTATATAACTTTGGTTTTCTGAGGTTTTGTCTGCCGTCTACAGACAAAGTATCACTTGAATGTCATATTTCAGGGAACATAGGCTGGACGAGACTAGCATTTTCTGGAATATTCTGACCTCAAAACTTCTCTGCAGAATACGATCTTGTTTTTACGACAGTATTTCTTACCAGTCATACTTTTCTCCGAACTTTCAACAGCCGTAGTTCTTCTAAGTGTTTCTTAATTGTGTTCAAGTTCGGCTCTTAAACAATTCCCGAAAGCGACATTCCGCAACTTTCAGTAGAAATAAACTGGAAGTTATTCCACTTAACAAATTTTGTAGATAACTTCACCAATGCCTTTTTAAATAAATGTTGGAAACCGTCGAGTTGGTCCATTGTTCTCGACCGCAATAAAAATTACACGAAAAATACTATATTGACCCGATGAAATCGTGTTGGAAGTTCGTATGGCTACTTTAATGCATGGACAAATATTTTCTTTTCTCAACACAAATAAAATTCTATACGTCATGCAGATCTACTACAGAATAAAATATTTTTGATATTAGCTGAGCATTAAACAATTCAAGTTGTTTCTGAAGAACAATGAATAGTAAAGTAAGTTTAAAGACATTTTCTTACGCACAATGACCTTATTCCGTTAGAAAAAGAAATAAAGTGTAATGAGAAAAAATTGTGCGAATGGGATAGTGGGAACGTAGAGATAAGACACAAACACCCATTGTATCAGGTCGAACACTGGCGTGCAAATAACCGCGCGACTATTGTTTTGCAGACGACGAACAATACACACGCAGAAGTACCCACTTACATATGTAACGTCGATGCAGTTACTAGAAAATGGTATGGAATAATGTGGATCACACGTAGAGTTTGTGCACAATGAACATCCATCGTGAATAATAGAGTCGACGTTCTATGTCTTCCAACAGTAGGTAAAGAGGGTTCAAAATTAACTTGCTTATTTGAATAGACTAAACGGTTGCGGGCGTTTCGCGTAATCAACAGGTAACAAAATGCCAAAGCAATCGATTTTATAATAGTTGTTATTCCATGACTTGGAACGGTTACAAAATAAGTTATCGTGCGTCATGCAATAGAAACATAACTCAGTTTAAATGAATTCACCGCATAAGCCAAGTCGTCAAATATCGTCTGCTATAAATCTTCACCAAGAACCTATTGTACACCGTGTTTTAAAAAAGTATAAGACTACCTCATTTAAACGAACAAACATTTTTTCGCCAGAAACCCTTTCCGGAGAAAGAAAACGTTGATGGAAAAGCCAGGAAGGGCCGCGATTTACCAAAGATTATTGTTATATTGTGGAACCAACGAAAACGATTTTGCTAGGAAGAAAATAGTATAAAAGATATCATTTTTAACTTTTCTCTACAATCCTTGTCTTCTATTACTGCGACAAAATTATTAAAGTGCAAAGCTATTTCAGATTAAAGATTTCATAGTTCATAGACGCGACCCCTCGGTATCTAAATCCGTACAAATTCTCTCGTGTTGAACATTTTAATTAGATACCTCTATTCGGCGGCCATACTGTTTTATTTTCCTGGTTTTATATACCAATTCTAAGATATACGTGCAGGGAAAGTTATTTACAAAGTCGACTTCACATTTTCCTATGTTATGCGAAAACAAGAACCAATGGAATCTTTATAAAGGTAGGCCAACACTATATTCGGGCGTGTTGCGGATTTATTTAGCTTGTATTGAATTTATTTATTCAGCGCCTAGAAGATTGAAATACGTTCCGGTCACTAGAACCCCTTCATTGAGATTGTTCTGATAAAAAAAACCGAATGTGTAGAAAGTTCGGCTTAGATTTCTTTTTAGTGAAAATTCATATTTTAATCCACATTTGTAAGCGTATTCAGTAAAGTCAATCGAGTTTAAATGAATGCATTTAAATAAATATATATATTTTTTTCTTATAAGAATCAACTCGTATTGACTGATGCGAAAACTCGAGATTTTCGTATCGTGTTTGTTTACCAAATAAGACTTGAGAGAAAAAATACACTGCGAACATTTATCTCTTCCGTCTGGTAGCGTGAAGTTTAAGTGTGACTTAACAAACAAACATCGACATATTGGTTTTCAATGATAAGAGCTGTTCATCGTTTGGTACTGTCCAATCTTGAAGAGAACTGCCCCGGGCCAAAAGTCAAGCAACTTACTTAGAGCTTGGGAGCTATATGTTTCAGCCATTTGGGGTTGAAACTCTAGGTCCGTGGGGTCCAAGTGCTCATTGAGTATTTCGCCATATCTCCAAGCGGTTGGTCGACGCCTCAGGTGACCCCAGAGGGCTGGCCTATTTTTAGGTCAAAGAATCAGCATTGCCATTCAACGTGGCAACACAGCCAACTTTTTGGGCACAGTTCGTCAGAAGGAAAACCCTCTGACGAACTTTTTGATGCCCAATGAGCACTTCCCCTTTTTTTCCTTTATATATTTGTAGATGATAGGTATATATACATTTTAGTCATAAATCATATCATAAAGTTTGTTTATAAAATATGTATGACCTATTGTATACCTATGTATACAATAGGTCATACATATAAAATAGTACGCTATGTTTGGTCTTAAGACATACAAATATGGTAACATGCAAAGTAATTAAACTAAACAAAATGTCATTAATAAAAAGAAACATAGTATTATTAGTAAAAAAAAAAAAATCAGATGAGAAAATTTTAAGTGCAGCATTAATAATTATTGTAACTCTTTATCGTTTAAAAACTCGTCTATTGTATAGTAGCATTTATCAGTAAGAAGTTTCTGCAGTACGATTTTAAATTTTGACAATGGCATTATTCTTATGGAATTAGGAATTTTATTATATATTCTAGGAGCAATTCCGAAAAAGCTTTTGTACATCAAAGCTAGTGTGAGATTGTATATTGCATTTAAGATTTATTCTTAATAAGCATGTAAATAAACGTTAGATAAGTTCCACTTAAAATAACATGGCGCAAACGTGTTAGTAGATAAGTACCTACAATAATAATATTTGAGAAAAACTTTCTATTAATGACTGATGATTAAAAACCTGGGGTAGTTGCGCAGCTTGGAAATTTCAAGAGGCTTAAGGGAGCATAAAGCGGTACACTGCGTAAGCCTGTATTGATTGATTAAACACATACTCTGGGAGCGCATATTTTATTTTTTTATGGAAATCAGGCTGGGAAAAAATGGGTCGGGGCTTCAACCTTAGAATGAGATAGTAAAGGCAGGCAAGAAAAAAAGCTTGAAAAAGATATCTCATCAATTCTGTAAACCTTCTCATAGTATTGCTATTAAACGGTTTTTGTAAACTTACAAAAGAATAATCTATTAATATAAAACTAAAAGACGTCATTAAAATAGTCCCCAGTTGTCGAATACCCAAAAGAATGCCAGCATTGCCACGTTGGATGACAACGCTTAGCCGTTAGCCAAAGTAATATCTATTCAAGTTACTTTAGCACTGACAACTTATCAACATGTGCAGTGTAGTGTAAGTACGCTCTGTTCCTAGGTTCCTTGAACTGTGTCTGAAGGCGCTATAGACAACGTCAAAGCTGAACAAACTTGAAGAAGAAGAATCCATATTGAGAGGTTTCTATACTATAAAGTGATATGCATTCCAAACTATTGAAAGTATACCAGTAATGTACGTCGCGAACTAAGTAAACAACACAGGAGATCAGGGGACCTTGTTTAGAAAGCTCTTTAGCGTTTAAAGTTTTGAATAAATAGTCTCAACCGCTACTATTAATTGCGGCTACAATCCAACCCGTTTGTTTATTCTTTACATTTTTCTAGATAACTTCGTTTTTATTACCCTTTTGGATTATTCCGTCCCTTGCAGCAGTGTATGCTTACCGTTATAAGGACGAAAATAATGAGGGCTGTGATTTATACAGCTTCTTATCCTATAGATAACGATTGACAAACTTTCGTATTATAGGTAATTTGTTTTCCTAGCATAATGTGCTGGAAAACAGTAGATTTGAATGAGACGTAACGGGGAAGAAAATAAAACAAGATAAAAATCCTAATAAATGTCAAGTAACATGTACAAGTATCGTGTTACGCCTACGTACTGAAAGTCTTAGTAATTCGGAGGATATCCCTGAAAAAGTACCTTTATCTTTTGTCTGCAGAGGAAGTTTGAATTTTTTGATGTTCATTACGGTATCCACTAAATCATGACATCAGCATAGCTTAACGTATTTGGATGACAGATTAGCGGAGCTGAGTGTATTCCGGTATCCCGGATTATCATAATAGGCCCCCATTATCCTGGAAAACCGTGGTAACTCATGAAAAATATTCGAACGAAGCCACGAGAGACGCTTTGTAGGTCACTAAATAATAAAATATACAAATCGCTGTGTCAAATAGATGCAATGGAGCGATAATATAAAATATAAGTGAACAATTTTACGTTCTTTTAATAAAAACCATTGAATTCTTCGAATGAGTAGGCAGAGGTCCAGATCAGATAAGTACTAACTGCTGTACAATACAATAAATAAAGAGCGCGCCATTTTCCAGTTTCTGGGAACTATTCCAAACTCGTTCTACTGAGAATTTTATAATAGACAACCTAATAACAGTGCCCGAACTGGTAATCAACACCTAGTTCGGCAACCGAATCCTTACTAATAAATGAAAAACTATTTTCACTCGTGGTCATTTATTGTGGAAAAATAATATACAGGGTGAAATTGAATAGGTGCGCCAAATTAAAATATCGAATTCAACGTGTTTAAAGAAAATTTAGAGCATAGGAAAGGGATGCGCATACGTGCGCGTAGGCAACCGATTTAGCAACGTCGGTTCCTCCGAAAAAAAAGGGCGCGTCGGGCGCCCTGTTTTTCGGTCAAAGTTAGGTAAATGACCGCTAGTTCAACGCGTTGCCAACTTGGTTTATGTTGTGAACTCTGCGATGAATGGATTGCTTATCGAGCGTGCGCTAAAATTTATACTTTAATTTTATTATTTGTTTGATAGATTTTGTTTTATGTGATTTCCGATAATTCGTGGTTGACGGCTATAACTTAGTTTGCACTATCTAAGACGATAACTATACTATTTTTTTTTTTCAAAATTTTGAGTTAGGAAATGGTAATTTATAATGATTATGTAACAGTTACTGTATCTCTTACTTCGAGTTGGCGCGTCAATTTCATCATGTATAACAGTAATATTTGTCTAATTAGGTTAGTTAACCACAATTCAGTATCCACCATGTTTAATTAATACGTCACAATTAGATGGTCGGTCAGTTATTTTAATGTGAAATACAATTATCTGAAACATATTGAATGAAAACTCACAATAACATCCATTATGACGGGAATCATTTTGAGAAAAACATTCGACGCATTATGTTGTTTATTTATCACATGTTTTGCAAAGAAATAAACACAATTTATCACTTCGAAGAGTGAAGGAAAATACAGCGAGGAAACTCACTGTATCCTTAGGAACGGGCTGGTAGAAAGCGTTACCTGTCACAACGCATGAATTACTGGAGCAATATACATTATATAAATACATAGATAGATAAGTTAATTGTCAAACATTCACTACGATACGATGATTGACGCTCTTTTGAGTAAACCTTTATATTTACTCCATTTTTCTTCGTTCCTACACACCTACCACCTGCGATCAACAATCAACTCCGCTGTTCGTCGATACTATAAAGTAATGACACTTATCGAAGTACTACGTCGAATTGTTTACAGAAGATCAAACATCGCACACTGGAGCGAACACCGCAGGAAATTAATTTTCTATCAGATAGCCTGTATTATGACACGCACATGAAATGTTCATAATATTTCGACTGAATAATTCAGTTTATTGACAGAACGCTCATACAGCTTGTGAAATAGACAAGCAGACACACAGGTGCTCTATGTTATTGTGTTGTCAGCTTCCTCGTCTAGATAAATAATTAATGATGATGTGTTAATTCACATCCGGAATAGTGGCAAGAAGCTCATATGAAACGAGATTGCGGGAGAATTAAAAGGGGAGCAACTGGAACCACATTCGCATACACTTACATATTACTTCGCTTCCGTCTTCGCATTTTCCTTGAGTTTTGTACGAACATGTTCCAGATTGGTGTAAAGGGATTGCCCGTTATTACGAACAGAAAAGGGAACAGGTTCTTATAAAATATCCAAGTATGTATATAAAAAGTAAGCTTGAATTTATTGACGATAGTATTCATAGAAGTTACCTAATGGTCTGTATGCCAAGCAAACAAAACCTACCTAGAAAATTCAAAAACGTAATTTGGGATAGAAAAGAAAACTAGATAAATAACGGTAAAAAAATGTGAATAACTAACAACAAATGAATGGTGATTGATTGCTATGTCAATTAATCATTAGAAACAGTTTACCTATTTCTTGAAGACGGCCATTAACATAGTTGTAATTATTACAAATTATTCACAATTTCTCTGTCATTACGACCATTTACCGTTACATTACCATTAAAATACCAAGTAATTGTTGCTGTAGATATATAAGGACGTAAGGACGCACAAAAATAATTACAACGAAGTGATGCGGCAGTAATCCCTCACTGTAAGAAGAACGGAAATTGAGCAAGTTATGAAGGCTCTCTTGAAGACCTTCTTTGTTCCGTTACAAAATCCTTTCTGATCATTAGTATAGTTGACAAGCTGCCTGCTGCTCCACAACCCAACGACTTATCAAGCTCTTCTCAAACTACCCTCACAAATGAAGGTACCGGTATTATGGTCCCAGGATCCTATCTTGCGTACATAATATACTTAGCCCCGCACCGACTTGCCGTGGCGGCGTTGGCGTGATACAATATAATTACATGATATGGGCTAGTAAGTTTAGGAAAATAATCGTTAAAACCGGCTTCGTAGATCTAGATTTAAGTAGCGCGATTTTAAACAGGCCTACTAATTTACTAAGTAAATGGTTATTTGGAACAAACACATTCTTGCTGTGCAATGCGCTTTAGTAATGTTATAGAGTTATATTTATTTAATGTTAAGCTGTAACCGTTCCATTAACGTTATTATGATAATTACAAACGCATGCTATAATAATCTTTTCATCATTGTCGGACATAAAAAATCTATTATAAAAATTTGGTCCAGTCACGTCAATATAATTACGGCTACATTACCTTCACAAATAAAGCAAATAAATGTAGGAACTAAGGCATTTAATATGCCATCCATCCATTCAGTCAATATTCACTCTTCAGCCAATTAGGCATTTTCCGCATCTTCCAAATCTCTTGGGTTTAGTTCAATATGCCTATGATTCTACGCGTAGCACTTAGATCAACGTTTCACAAGTTTTGAATTAATTATGTCGTATAATGAGAACCACCACCTATTAATTACCTTATTGAATTCGACATCGTGCACAGCCTGTACCTGTGATACGTGCGTGTCAAATTGTCAATAACTGAGTTAATTATGATCACTCTCGCTCGCTTACCCTAAACGACTTAGTTAATATTAATTATTCTTGAACTGAGTTGGAACAGTTTATAGTCACAGTCGTGATCGGGGTTACCAGGTTATTTCCTAACCATCAAGATAGTCCGGTGAACTCGGTAGTCTAAAAGGCAAATGGTACGTTCAAAACTGAAATTGCAATATCGACGTTCCTTTGTTTAGATTTTTAATTTCAAAACTTACCTGTCACGATTCTGACGTACGCCTTCTGTTCCATTTCGCACTGATCGCAAATCGTTTCTACAACTAGGTAAGGTATCGTTATCTCACGAAGCGACGCGCGCTTTACTTGTGGTAACCAATTGTATAAACATGCTGTGAATGTGCGCGTGAAGACGAGTAGCGTCAGCACATATCACACACAAGCGCACGCCCACAATCACACTTCCGACTTCGCCATTGTCTCGGACGGTACCGAGAGCTCCTGCACTTACACACACATTCACAGCGCATTGGTACACTTGGTAACCACAAGCAAAGCACGCGTCGCTTCATGAGATAAAAATACTATTTAAACGACTATTTGTTCAGAACCACAGAACAGCGAGCTGCATAGTGAACTAAATATATTAAACTTGTTGGCTTATTTGTCAACTAAAATTACCATTGCCATACGTGGCAATGCTGCCAGCCTTTTGAGCACTGTTCCTATTGATAACAATGCGGACGATTTTGATGCCCTATGATTCTTTTGCTTATTTTTTCACATGTACATGTTATTATTTCAAATGTTAGCTTATATAATGTAAATATTATCTTAAGTAAGTAAATAAATATTTCAGTTTATATTACTTTAGTGTGTTTTATTATTACTTATTATTTATACCATAACGATTAGCTTAATGATAGTAATATACGCTTCGCACACTGTTGCAATAGTGTCGAACATCGCTAAAGTATTAATAAACGACCAAGAAGTTTTATTCCTGTTATGGAACGGCTCAAACTTGTTTGAAATTATTGATAAGTTTACTTATCGTAAGTTTGGCGAAAGAAAACTGTTCTGTTGCTAATATTTTCAAGTTTGCGAACTGTAGTACTTAAGTTTCACGTTAATTTTTCGACGCTATATTTTAGTTTGTGTATAGTTTTAGTTAAGTTAGGATTTTTTTATTTTTTTATTTAGTGGTTTTAGTGGTTATTTGCTTACTTGCTTATTCTTTTAATTTACAGAAATAAAGTGCTAATTTTAGTTATACGTAGTAACATGTAGTAACTATACAAGAAAACTTAAAATTAAAACGTCATTTAAAATCAGTGAAAAATTGAAACAAAAATTGTTTAATCGATCGATAGTATACCTTTCCAATCTGTCATTAACAAAGTCCATAATTCCAACTTAATAATCGAACATCTTTTAAACAGGAAATTAAATATTGGACCGCTACTCCCTTTTAACCAAGGAAATTAAGAAGACTTCGTTGTAAAAGCGGTTTTCTCCTCAAAAACTTGCGATAGATTCTACAGGCTTTAATTATTCCTAGAATTATGAAAGTCGATAACTGCCCATTGTCGTTTATTTTCAGCTTCAAGTCTTTTGTGATATACGTACTAGAAACTACCTACCTAGTACTATACTTGCAAAATATATATACCTAGTAAAATACATGCTTAAAACACCTTAGGCTAGCCCGGTTTCCTACACCTACGCAAAACAACAATGGCAAACCTTTCCTAAGCTGAAAAACAAGTTTCAGGGCAATAAGATAAGCCAGTGGCTATGTTTTCGTTTAGTTTCCGAAAGGACATGAAAACGTAGAACGAGATTAAATTCGACTTAACTTACTTGCGATAAGATAAACAAATTGTGTCGGTATCCGCTCTGTCAGACCCGAGGGTTCAAATTATACTTTCGCGATATTTGATCAATTGGTTAACCAAATAACATTTATAAGGAAACCCAATTGGATCGGCGGATTACGTGTCGTATCGTGTGTTATAAATAAAAGGAAAAAGTAAGAAAAGTGCAGAGGGAAGAAAAAATCACAAGTACACAGAGTAAGCAATTAGACAGCAGGGCTTGTACCGCTGGGGGCTGCAGTATTATGTGAGCTAGTTTCCTCGTGAAATAATAGGAGTTCAATCATAACATATTGCGTTTTATTATCAGTTTTCTCGATTTATTGGATAATGCAAGGAGATTATATATTAATAGAAAGAAAAAATAAACGTAAAAGTCGATTCTGTTCCATTAAGCGATGATTAATGAAAAGAATGACATTGACACATACAAATATAAAGAGCAATGTAAGAAAGTGCGACGTAAGGAAGACAGATACAAATGAATCCAAAAACGATTCTCACTGATAAACGATCGATCTCTTCGAAACATACTGAATTTAATGAATTCCGAAGCGTATTAGCAAATACAAGGTGGGCCTAATCCTACAGAAGGTGTGTAAGTACTACCAATTACAGATATTAACAGAACTTTAAATATTATGTACAGACGCCAGCAGGTCAAACTACCCGAAACTGTCAAATTTTCCCAATCAACCTTGAACCTACTGCCTTAGCGATAAAGTTAAAATAAAAAAAAACAGATTGTAGTAGCTTGATGTGCTGGAGTCTGTACTTAATTCATCATATTCATAAATTATAATTTAAAAAAAGTTTTTGTACAGGGTAGCAGGGATACACGCAAACTGCAACCATGAATTCATCACATGATTACAATGAAACAGCTGATTTTTTTGGCCGCGTAGCCATTGCTCTCACGCGCCCCAAATGTATGGAACAGCAATTTTTTCATTTTTATAAGTAACCGACGAGAAAATTAAACGCAGAAGGATTCTGACAGAATCATGCACTGAATCCATGGTAATAGATTCGCGTCGTAGTCCCTGCCACCATGTATTTACTAAAGCAAAGACAAAAAATAGAAGAAAGAACTACCCACATGTAAATAATTCCTTTGCTTTACTTAATTAAGTACTTACACCGAAGAAAATAAAAATAGAAGGAAACCGTGATGTTGGTAGCAGTAGGAAAGCTTTATTTAATCTTTTGCTTCCCTACTACCCTACCCTATTACCTACAAGTTGAATATCCTGCAAAAAATATAGTTCGTTAACAAAAAGAATTCGTATCAGGTTCTCGTTGCTATTAAATAACTACGGCAATATAGAAAACCATTAAATTAATCGTCAATACCGACCGGTGCGAATCGTAAGAGCTTGCGCTTGAACTCAAAAGAAACACCCACTCCTTTCATGGCGTGGCTTGACTTAAAAATGTTTAGGATTCGAATAAGGTTAAATATTTCCTTTAGAACAAATAGCCTTTATACCTAAGAGAGCAGTTTTTCGAGTACTTAACTATGATAATGTGTTTAACTAACAACATGTAATACTCCAATTTAGGGAACTCCGGGGAAAATTAGCTTCGAAAAGGAAATATAATTATTATTTAACACAATAAAGTACACGTGTTTGAAATACCAAAGGTAGGAACTGAGTGCTAAATTAAGTTTAAATGAACGTGTCAAATAACTTGGTTAATAATTTTTCAGCTCTATCGTGGAAGTTTATCAGGTAAATATAATGACAGCAGCAGGTAAGTATGGGTTATTTGATGCGGAGCGGTTATTTCACGCATGAAGAGTGACATGACGGGGTCACTCAATGGCGAATAAGGACCGGTAGACAATCAGTCCCATGCAAACGGAAGCCCCCGCTCGCCTGCGAGCCTCTAATAAAAGAAAACGAGCTTCTTGTGAACTGAACCACGACGACCAAACGAACCGTTGGGAATGAAATACTTATTGTTGTGGCATTAAAATTTCATAGTAATAAGGCTCATTTGTTACGTGATCTGTTGTCTACAAACTTATCGACTCCGATGCGGTCACTACTCCAACAAGTAATTAGTATGCCCAATGTACTTTTTCCACTTTTTGGAGAATACAGGATTTTTCAAAACAATAGCATACTTTCTAGGATTTCCAACTTCGACAAATATTATTCCATTGGCGTTCTACTTGATTACTTCTATTGTTCCTTTTAAAATTTTCCGCCAGCTAGTGGAGAAATACTGATTTGACAGTGAACAGTTTACTCAATGACTGCAAGTGTGAGACTTAGTTCCCAAGTAGACGGAATCATTTTGTACGTATCTGAGTTGCTAAGAGTAAGAATGGAGACAGAAAGGATATTAAGATGTACAAAAATAGAATGGAATATGCACCGCGCGGCTCAAGTACAGTCACTTTCTGTATACCTACTTATGCAGTCTGTTATGTTATGCAGAATGAAATTGGACGCCAATCTAATTTTAGCATCGAATCCCAGATGAAAAAAGAGGAAAATATCTTCGCTATTTTGGTTTAGTTCATTAAAATCCAGGGTAGTTAAGGAGTTTTGAAACGAACTGTTACTGCAATTGCTGAGCGGGAAAGTTAAGCTATAAAAGTTATTTGTTTTTGCACAGCACGTAAGTAGCTACTTTCATAATCTAAGAAGTCAAGTGGTATGGTGGTGGTAGTATTTTTGCGAAGCCAGTAAATTGTTTGGCAACGTTTTTGGGACAATTTGAAAACTTTGTTGACACGTCTCGTGCTATTCGCCTTCTTTTATGTTCCTGTAAGTCTGAATGTCTTCCTTTTACGCTACAGTGCAACTTTTCAGAGCTTCCACAAGGTTTCAAGATATCGGTATTTTTGTCTGCTCTTATATGACAGACATTCCAGATATTATATAGAAATCTATATTGTGTGATGTGTATCAATCATTATCGTGATACCCATCTCTCTTCTAAAATACAAGTAGAATTCGCGATGTTTTTAATTCAATATTTAAATGTCTAAGTCAGGTTTCTGCGAAATGTGATCAAGATACAGAGGTGCCTAAAGAACTTCCCAGACATTTGCAAATGAATCCAGTCCGCTTCTCATTTGTATAAATTCCGAACGTCGAAATACTTAAGTCTACAAAAGAGCTTTCATCGGCTTCAGTTGTAACTATTTTTGCAAGAAAATATTGCAACTCAATTCTCACCTATTCTGTTAAATTATGTATTGGCTTTTTAGACAGTGTCCATGTAAGTTTCATGATTTCACAAAATTATGACAACGGTTTTTGAAAATCTTCAAACTTTGATGTTATACCCATTTGTATCCCTAAACCTAAGCAAACTAGGTAGGGCTTGTTAAAGAAAGTTATTAACTAAAATGAAAACCGATAAATCCAAACCAATATTATAAATTCGAAAGTAACTCTAAATCTGTTTGTTGCCTTTTCCCGCCTAAACCACTGAACGGATTTCGATGAAATTTGGCAAAAAGATAGATGTCCGCATTGGGAAGAACAGGCTACTTTTTGACCCGGTATCGCTCCCTTAGGACTATTTCCGACATCCACGCTGGCAAAGCGTCGGGCAGAAACTAGTATTTTATAAACATGAAACTATTTTAAGACCTGAAAAAAATCTGTTTTACTTTTATCAATAATAATTTTAACACTTCTCAGTGTTAAAATTATTATTGAAAAAAGTAAAACAGATTTTTTTTTAATGTACAGGCAAAAAATATTCTAATGGAAGCCTATACTCCCATGTGGATTGTATTCCTTTACTACTATTGTTAATCAGAAAATAAAAAAATGATAAAGTATGTACAGCATATTAAAATCAAGAGTTCAATATTGCATGTTTGTATTTGCCAATTGCTGATGTATTGTTGTTTTCACGACATATTGCAATGATTTATAGAATACATCTTTGCTCAAACAGCTCACCAAAGTAAGTAACTGCCAACTGGTTACTTGAAGAACTGCATGCTTAAGTTAAAAGTGGATTAATTACTACGCATAGCTGGCCACAAGAATAATATAAAAGATCTACAAAAATAACTTGGTTAGACCAGTAGTGGACCTACTCTACCTCGAGCGCGCACACCTGCATCAAAACCGGTTTCGTTAAACATGATTTCACTCTCTCAGCACCACTGGCGTTGCCTAATTTACGCATTCAAGCTTGGGTCGACAAGAATATTTTCTTTCTCTATTTCGTGCAGAAAATTGTGGTTATTCAAAATGGTAATAATTTCATTTGAACCCTTTTTTCGGCAGCAAAAGACGAACCTAAAATTTTCGTTGGCAAAAATTTTGGACGCAGTTGGTTCAACATTAAAAACACTTCGTCTGTATTTTGAAATGAAATCATGTCTTACTCGTTAAGTTATTTAAGTGTCTACATCTCCCCCTTTCTTCATAAACGTTGCTTAAAGTTAAGTAGTGATTAGCAACTGTTTAACCACACATTTTTGACATTTAAACGTAACTTAACTTTACTCATCATTTATAAATAAACCCTCTAATTTATAACAACGTTTTTCAACTCCTTTTCACCTATTCTTGTGACACCACTAATCTCGATGTCGTTCACAGGTATTAATTGAGCAATACAATATCAATTAACTCAACCAGCCGTTGGCAAATTTTGCCATTAACAAATTACACAATACGGGAATTTGGTAAGTTCCTTTATTGTAGGTTTACCTGGGATCCATTAGGGATTACTTCTTTCTTCGAAATTTTTAAAAAGCACTGTGGATTTATTCAATAACGCTTGACCAGATTATAATATTATTTCTTATCTTAATTCTGTTTTAAAATTGGTACTTCATAATACGATTTTTTACGACTTTCTACAGTGACGGTGAGTAGAAGGACACACTTTTGTTGTTTCATGAAATCATAGACTTAATATTACATATAAAGGCCGTTTTCTTATTTTTACCTCCGAAATCTCATTTCCATATTTATTGTAATGCTAGACATTTTCTTTTAATTGTAAAATCCTTGCAAACCAGCGTCACAGTCAAAAGTGCATCGTACAAAGGTTTGCACGTTAACGGAAGGATACCGCATTGCGCGTACCATTTTATAACTACTTTTAATAATGCTTTGGAAAGTTATATAGTCGACGTCCGTCATAGTCCAACACATAAATTGTATTATCATAATAGCTATTATTATTTAACAAAATTGTACTCGCAAAGAAACATCAACTCAGCTCCTAAAACATAAATCTAAGCAGTTGTTGCGGTCTGGCAGTGCCTGTAGTGCGTACAATGGTTTATCATACCCTATTCACATACATAGCTAGACCCAAGACCAGCCTCCCTTGCATACGGTTATAGAGGCAAGACACGCACACATCGGTGGTTGTACTGCTTATAGTTACACCTCAGCACACGGCACACAAGCAGGCTGTGGCTCGCTTGTTGATACAGCGACACAGCGTCGGCGTGCTGAGCTAAGGTGACTCAGAAAGTAAGTAGGTAGCTCCGCTTACCTGCACAAATCAGCAGCAAAGTAAATGGTGAAAGCAGCCGATTGGTCCCCATGTTGGCAGTCCGGATTCTTTCTATCAATTTTGCACCGGAAAACAAATCTTATGCGCCCATCTTGCACAATTTTACTAAGTGCTTAACTCCAACTTAACTGTTATGCATCGCACACACAAAGTAAACGTTTACACTTCAGGTAGCCGATGATACACTTTTGTCAGTCCAGTTGACTAGAACAGGCAGTTTCCACACTTTCAAACTTGATGCACTTCAAAACATAATCTCATTTTCCAATCCTCAATGTAAACTTTGGCGCGAAATATCCGTTACAAGCGAACATGAGCACGTTGTACACGGGCGACGGTTAGCCCAAGGCTGAATAAATTTCAAATCACAAGCCGGCGCGCGAGAAAGGGATAGCACCACGAACTGAATGAAACAGACAGATAATAAAGTTTGCCTTGTCTTGTCCGGGAATGAAGTGGCAACAACGCGCCGTTTTTAATGCCGTCTTGCGAGTTTTTCACTAGATGGCAGTGCTGCCTTCTTAGAAAAAGTATTTAAAATACTTTCTTGTTTAACTTACTTACAACTAAAACTGCGTGGTTATATTTTTACCATAGGAAAGAATCGTTTGTAAATATAAAATGAATGTGTATGTAATTAATTAATAACGAGTTCTCTAAACTACATAATATTATTATCATTTCTGTGTGTTCGCGCTAGCGTTTGTGCAGAGAAGGCATAACTCGTACATAGTATATAGCACAGCGGAGACGTAAACGATGTGTCAACGTTATGTACACGCTGGTTAAAAAACATGCAGTTTGCGCTAACTTTGAGTAAACTTTGCTTTGGAGCGGCGCAGGCCTTGCGATGGAGCGGCGTAGGCTTAGCGTAGCTGCGGCGTAGGCAATGCGTAGCATCGGTGTAGGCTCAGCGTAGCAGTGGCGTAGGTCTTCCGATGGAGCGTCGTAGGCTTGCGTAGCATCAGCGTAGCCCTTGCGTAGCAGCGGCGTAGGGCCTGCGTAGCAGTGGCGTAGGCTTTGCTTAGCAATGGCGTAGGCCTTACGTTGGAGCGGCTGCCGGCGGCGGCGTAGGTCTTGCGTACCAACAACGTAGGTTTTGCGTAGCAGTAGCGTAGGATTTTCATAGCAGGGGCGCAGGCCGCTTGCAACGCGTTTCGTTTCGAAATATTCGTTATATTATCGTTCGTTCGTTCGTTCGTTCGTTTTGTTATTCGTTGTTTGTTATTCGTTATCTTCCCATTATTATCACATATTACCGTTCTCTTTGTTATATAGGTTTTTATTGCTTTGTGCACATTTTTGAGAAACCGGAAAAAGAGAAATAAAAGGCTTACTCGGTATTGTGGTCAACCAACAAAATTTTTGGTGAACTGAAAGTGACTTGTTGTGCTATTTTGTGAGCTTGGATAACCCAAACATTTTCATTGTATTTGTTCATGCTTGTCGCTGTGAAAGCGCGTCGTCTACGCTGCTCATATGTTCGACAAACACCTACGATACAAAATTGTAATAAAATACAAAAAAAAAAACAAAATAAAATAAATGTTACACTACCAAACGATTTTTCCCTGTAGTGCCGCGTACACAACTTGTACCTACGTTCGATATTTTTCCCTGTAGTGCCGCGTACACAACTTGTACCTACGTTCGATATTTTTCCCTGTAGTGCCGCGTGCACAACTTGTACCTACGTTCGATATTTTTCCCTGTAGTGCCGCGTACACAACTTGTACCTACGTTCGATATTTTTTTGGCAAATATGTATTGCACTATGTATATATTTGCTATACATGGTCTAATATTTGCAAACCGAAAAATATACCTACTGTCGTTTTTGCGTTCCATATATTATAAATGGAATTCTAAAATAAAAAGTTTTTGCAAAAAAACAAGAAGGACAAGAGGGTTGCTTTTTACACACTCGATATTTTGTTGAATTCTTCACACCGAGCCGGGTCAAGATTCTCTTGTGATCATTCAGAGCCCCTCCACTTTCTTTCATTCATAATAAACACTTGCAAAATCCTTTCTTCCCGTCATTCCAAAAACCTTTGATGTCGGCTCCACCTTCATATTTTGATGAAAATTTCGCAATAACAGACTTTAGACTGCTGAATTTCATAGTAGCGCTTGTTACAATCGCAAATACATGCTTTTCACAAAGTCAATTGTCTAATCAGCGAGATTATCGCTGCCAACGGGCAATCAAGGGAACCCTCGACGCGGACATTTCAAACGCTGCTGTATAGTCGCCACAACCTAATAAAGACTGGTAGTAGCGGATCCAGGATTGTCGTTTGGGAGAGGCTTGACGCCGCTAAGGGTAGGTTTTAGCAAAGTAAATACTAAAAAAGGCGCGGGAACTTAAAATTAATCACGTGAACAAAATATATTATAAGGATAATTGATGACAATTGTACCTTAGGTAGTGTAATGCTTGCTAAAAAGTCTAGTTAGAATAATACGCGGTTCACTTTAAGATTTCTCATGGAAGAACTCAGATGCCCACCCCGCCCCAAGACTAGTAAGTAAATACCCGATAGTAAATCTAATGTAAAATCATAATAATATTCTTATTCTAAGCTAAATCATAACCATTTAAAATAATAGTTTCCATTTATTAACCCAAAATCCCGTAACGTTATGGCCTAGATACTTTTAACAAAGTGGGCTGGAAACCAAATTCAATGCATTTATTGCATCAAATATGGTAGGTACATGAAGTTCTTATATAAAATATTTAGTAACACACATTTGGCCAATATATAGCATGCAATAGTACAGGTTTTCCACAGTTAATATAGTAATTAATTATTAAGTATCTACATTTTGTCAATTTATCCTTACTTAACAGTTAAATATGTTTGTGCTTTAAAGTATAAAATTAACAGGGACACTTTTGAAAGAACTCATCTGTCGAATAAAAACACTCTTGTAACAACCACTTCCGCAACGCAACACAAAACTTATTGAAGGGTAGTTGAGTAATTGACCTAGGCAAAGCATTGTAAATTATTGGAGCCATATAAACGCACCTCCGCCGAAAAAGTTTTAGCTTTGGAACGGGCATTTCAAAATCTAAATGTGTAGGCTTCCTTTTATTTGTGTTATCTTTCAGTTTAAACAGTTCAAGATTGGACCTCACAAAACCTGGCAACTTCGGAAATATAAATGCATGGGACCGTCAGTAGATTGTGCGACTTGAATATAGGCTTGCATGAATCAGACCACTGCATTTTGAATATTGCACGAATACCTACACTTTTTTTGGGCGATGAAGATCTTCGTTATTTTGGAAGAGTTTCCCAGCACAACTATACCGTATCGAATTACTGAGCAGACGTATGCGTGATACACCATTGTGGCGGTGCGCAAAGATGTAATAATTTTAATTCTTTTCTAAGCAAATACGAATGGATTGTTTTTTTATTTTATTATTTCAATATGATTATTCCAAGTAAAATGCTCATCAAGTGTTACACCAAGGAACTTTGCATTACGTACCTGTTCTATATTATTATTGTTTAGTGTAACATTAAGGCGTACAGGTTTACTTTTAAATGTTTTGCAATGAAGCAGATTAGTTTTGGAAATATTTATTGTATAATGTCATTTAATGTTTGTTTAATTTCAATGTTAAACTTTTGTAAATTTTTACATTTAATAATAATTGTAGTGTCATCGGCGAACAATACACACGGTTGTTTTATTGATTGAGGCAAATCATTTATGTTAAGAAGGAACAATAATGGCCCCAAAATACTACCTTGTGGTACCCCACAGAAATTAGTCCGGGCTTCAGAATCAAAGTCTTCTAAAGTGTTACTTAATTTGTTTAATTTTGTTACCTGTTTTCTGTCAGTTAGATAAGATTAAACCACTCTTTTGCTGGACCTCTTATACCGTATCTTCCAAGTTTTTCTAGAAGCCGCGCATGAACGCCTTACTTAAGTCTAAGAGTAATGCACAAGTAGGTATTTTCTCATTAATATTCGTCATCATTGCTTTCACTAGCGTAAATATTGCCAAAGTAGTCGATTTATTTTGTCTAAACTCGTATTGCTGGTCAACAACAATGTTGTGTTTAATAAGAAATTTCATCATTCACCTGTACATATTTTTTTCAAAAATATTTGATATAAGGGAGTAAGAGCGATAGGTCGGTTGTGTGTAATTGTCAACGTCTGATTTTGACCCTTTTTTGTATAGCGGCTTTATCAGAGACAGTTTTAGTCTATTAGGAAAGCGGCCCTGTTCCAAGGATAAATTGACGATGTGAGCCAATGGCGATGCTATAATTATGTTGTGCTATTTTTTTCTCAGTTGTGATGTTATCATACCCAACCGATTTCGTGTTTTTTAAAGACATTATGATACAAAATATTTCAGAGGCGTTAGTGGGTTCTATAAATATACTTTTATCCTTTGATTCTATTTTATGTATGTCAGTTTTATTATTTTTATGAGTAGAGCAATTATCATTATTATTAGAAATGTCAACAAAGTGATTATTAAATTTATTAGCAATGTCAGATCCAGATGTCAACGTAATACTACCATCAATAATTTTACTAATATATTCCCTACACGGTTCGTTACCCATATTGCGCTTCACAACAACCCACGTGGTCTTAATTTTATTACGAGAAAAAGTAATTCTGTCATTACACAAGGACTGTAAGTTGTTCATGCACTTCCGTAATAATTTAGAATACGTTTTGTACTTACTCTTATTTTCATTGTTTTTATTTAAGTAATACTTGTTCCTTAATGACCGCTTTGTATTACAACATTTTTTTATGCCTTTTGTTATCCATTTAGGTTTACTACTCGTACTATTGTGTTTCATTTTAACTTTAATACAAGGGAAACATAGTCAATAAATCATGAAACTTGTCAAAGGCTTCATTAGTATTTGTTATATCATAGACTTCACTATAAACTTACGCAGCTGATGTAAACCACGAATTTTGTGACGTTTTCTTTAAAAATCATTTATAGTCATGAAACAGTAATCCACTTCCATTCTGTTTGAAGTTTCCTGTTTAATTTTGACTAGTTGAGCTGTGGTACAAATTATATGTCTTACCAGTGACATTATGAATATTACTAATAATGTTGTCTATGCATTTATTAAGCCTAGTTGGTTCTTGTATTTCAGTCCATAATTAAGCATCAATTCTTTGAATGTAGTACTAGTTTTATCAGATACTAGCAAATCTATATTAAAGTCGCCACAAACAACTATATTGCGTTTTTTGTGTTGAAGTTTTGTTATAACTTTCATAAAATGATCAAAGAAAATATTAATGGTATATAATATTAATGGTATTGATATCCTATATACACAAATTATAATTAGCATTAGATGTTTTATTTCCACACCACATATTTCGAAATGTTTATTAATAACAAATTCCTTTACTGCATCCAGCTCAACACATTCGAAACCTTTCTTACACAAAATGCACGTGCCTCCACGTCGTTCAAGTCTGGAATAGATTGCTCCGGGGTAAAAATGAGTGATAACGTTGTCGGTTTCTGATAAAGTCTTAGCCATATTACTACAGTCTGACAAGACATATTTCGTTCTTGCGTCTGGTCTTGTTATAGATTGTATTTTATAGTCCCTGATTATAACTTCACTTTTATTCTCAATACACATCTGAACGATGCCTTTCCCTTGATTGTCCGATAGAAGAAATATTTTGCCATATTCTTGATTATATAAACGGTCATTCTCAAATTGAGCCTGATCTTGCTGTTGTTCAGTTAAATCCTTCCCTACATAGGTGCATCCTAAATTATCATTATCAGTATTAATAACATTAATGTCAGCGTTAATCAAATCAGCGTCAGTTTGTAAACTTATGTCCCTCTTACATGTATTACAGTTTAAATGGGCTCGATTATTTTTTTTATAGCATTCATCCAAGCTCGGTTCCAGTCGTAGGCTTCCAGTATTCGATATTTCTCTTTCCTCTTTCGTATTTAATTATTTAATTTACCCCCTAGTTTTTTCACAGTGATATTCTGCGAAGTAGTAACATACCCTTCTTCTGTACTTCGAGTTGAACATTTGGTAGTTCGTTTTTTCTGGGACTTTGGTGTAGCCCTTCATAATGTTGACAAAGGACTTTTGCATAATTGTTTCAAGTCAACCATCTGCTGATTGAGATGTTTAATTTCTTCTAAGAGACAATTTTTTTTCCAAGATGATAGTGTCAAGTTCATTTTCTGTACTCCGTAATTGTGATTTCAAACTATTAATTTCTTCTTTTAATTCTTCAACATAGCTATGATTAACATTAGTAGATAGGTCTAAGCTTTTTGTTAAATATTCTGAGTCCGTGCTAATGAGAGAAGTGTTAAGAGATTCTGTTGATCTTGATGTAAATAACTTTTACATTGTGTTCATCCATTTTATAAACTGTGATGTTTGTAAACAAGTAATATTTGCGGAAATCTGCCAGCATCAAAGGCTTTGCCGACGAACCTATACCTACACACATATTTAGTTAACAAAGTTTATGTGGCTTACGAAAATACCTGCCGTAGCTAACATACGGTTACCTACTTATTTATGTACTTTACGTTAATTAAAATTACGCTCTTCGATTAATTTTAAAATAATATTTGCTTAGTTCTTATTGCTTTTGGCTGACCCGTGCCACTAAGCTAAATTGTAATATGCTTTTGAATATACTTGAAGGGAATTAAGTCTAGTGGCTGCCAGTTCCGCTACGATGGTTTATGGGTCGATTTGCACGAATTTACTCGCCTGAAAAGTGCAAATTGACATTTTATTTTTATTTTTTTCTATAGGCTACTCGCACGCTGTTATTTTATTTGTGAGACGACAACAACGTGTACGTTTTTCTTAACTTCATTGCATAATATTCACCTATACTTAAATTAATTTTGTGCGAGTCGCCAATATAATAGAAAAAAATAATACTATTTAAAAGTGACGATTCGCATGTTTCGGGCGAATTTCGATGGGTAATATTGAAATTCAGGAATTTAGGATTGCCAATCTTAATGACTATTTTGACTGTACCAGTTTGTGTGGTGGCAAAGTGTCTTTGTTTATGTTTAGCAGCCGGCAGCTTCAACTGACTGATATTAAATGAATATAAAGGTTCAGTTTAGTTTCCACGAATTTAAGTTAGCAGAGCTAAAGGTTTATGCACAGAGCGGGCGGGGCGGTGCGGGTCGGGACGGCGATGCCGACGCGGCGCTGGCGCGGCGGCAGTGTTCACACTGCGGGCGCGATCACGTCCTGTCCCGCCGCGCCTTTCTTTCATCAAAAAAGATGTTGAGCGATTCAGACACGAAAACGCTATTGCTCATAGTTGCGCTAGCTAATAAAAAACAACGTAAACGGAAATGGGTGCATGAAATAAATCAAAAACGCCCTCGCGTCCCGCCATGCCCGCCCCGCCGCTTCTGACTTGTATTCCCACTCGGCGCGTCGCGTCGCCGTCCCGTCCCGTCGCGCCCCGCCCGCTGTGTGCAGAGGCCTTTAGCTAAGTTTATATTTTAGCCCTACGAGCCAAAATACCTACTCTACAAACACATCACTAAATCAGTCATCATCAACTACCTAGCCTTTCCACAATGTTGGGGTCGGCTTACATTCTAACCAGATGCAGATTTTACATGGAGTAACTGCCTATCTGACCTCCACAACCCAGTTACTGAGTAATACCATACCCCTTGGTAAGACTGGTTGTCAGACTTTCAGGCTTCTGACGACTCGTACGGCTGTTTATTACTTAGTCACGAGTCAATCAACTCAAACACATCAGTCTGCGTTATAATTATGACGGACGGCTCTTTTAATGACAGAGTTAAATAATAAAATTTGTCATTAAAATACAAACACATTTTCCGAAACCAGAGAGATGATTTACGGACACTGTTTTCTCTTATACAGTGTTAAAATTGTGAAACACGATACATAATGAGCACACTCAATATGTTATGAAACCCTTGCATAATACATATACATAAAAACTAGTGTTATACAAATAAATGAATTGATTGGTTTACATACCCATAACATTGTATACACTGCTGGAAATTAAACAGCATCAGGGTGCTTGAAAATAGCCACTACGAATGACGGTACACAAGTTTAGTATACAACCTGTACAGTACATCCAGGGTTGTCAGCCCCGCTAACACCTGGCCGACTAGCTAATACTCTTACTACATAATCGGCCTATAATGTTCCCACTGCTGGGACACAAGCCTCCTCTCAGTGAGAGGGAGTGGGCCATAATCCACCAAGCAGGCCCCGTGCGGGCTGGTTATCAAAGTATAAAGAGTGGTTGATAATTTACTCATCATCATCAGTTCCTACCCTTACCTATAAACTATGTTAGGTTAACCACCATGCGGTCCCAGTGCGGGTTGGAAGATGCTGATATTTCCATAAAGTAAAGGGCCTGTCTAGGTTCGAGCCTACGACCTACAACTCATAAGTCGTAGCCGTTACCATAGGCTTTTACTGAGGCATAAGCTATTCTCAGTTCGTGTACTCCAGACTTCAGTTGTAAAACTTTGACCTTGAGATCGGCTAGCGTAGTTTTTGAGTATTAAAATAAGAGGCCAGCTAATACTGTACCCTAATTGCGTAACACACTTTCAATTTAATCACAATCTGAATAATTTTGAAGGATATTGCTAATCCATTGCTTCATATGTTCGAAAAATGTGTCTGCTCAACAACGTAAATAACGCAATGAATGTTGTTGAACTGTCAAAATGAAACCAATTGCTACTGATAGTGTGTAACGCAAATTTCCCGCTGTTTTTGTTACTGCTGACGTCCAGCTCCAGCCTACCGTACAACTGAAAATCAGCGTCAGGTGGTACACTTTGTGTTGTCATCTGACATTATGCTGAGCTGAGGCCCTTTTGGCATTATAATCATTGTTTTCTGTTTTTTTTTTTATAGTTTTAAGGTGTACTTTTTGCTGTTATACCAATAAACGCATTTTTTTCTTACCGTACCTACGAGAGGACAAGTACCAATACCTACAGCATTTTGATTATTACGATAGGGGCAAGATTTCAAACCCTTTGCTTGTTTTAGGTACTGGACCAATAAAGCAATCATTGTTTTTCCTCGGCTCTTGTTAAAAGTTTACCTTATAAAGAATTAATCAATCAAAAACATTATTTCGAACAAGAATCCATTTGGGTCAGTAGCAGCACTTAGGGGCTATGTTAGTACGACGTTAAGAGAAAACAGTCTTAATTATTATTGATTAAAAATCAATTAAAAATAACACTACACACCAGTCCAAATTACTCGAATTTAATTAATAAAATGTACCACTTCTGAAAAGAAGTGGTACATTTTATTAATACCTACATTTTTTTAATTAACTTTAAACAAATATTGAATAATTGCGTAAAGGTTCAGGGATTTCCAATATAAATAACTGAAGCCTTCTTAAGTAACACTTCACTTTTCTCGTCGTTTCGGTCGGTACACCAGTTTAAAGATAAATTGACACTTTATAAGAACTTTTGAAAAATTCCTAGTACTCGATAAGTTGATTCATTGGTTTATAGGAATCATATCGAAAGTACAGACGCCAGCACATGAAGCTACTACAATCTGTCAAATTTATTTAATCGATTTTCAACTTTATATCTGAAGATTTAAGGTTCAAGGTTGATTGGGAAAATTTGACAGTTTCGGGTAGCTTGGTGTGCTGGCGTCTGTACAGTCACGAGCATACTTAAAGGCTTGTCCCTAAAGATTCATCAGAAAACCAGCGTCAGACAGCATCTGTTCGGGATTAATGCTGAGATGAACCTTTTTTGGAGTAGCAGTGAGGCACACACACTATAATTATTTATTTATTTATATATACTTTATTGTACACCACAAAAATACATAGCACAAAAAATACATGACACACTACAAAATATACAATGGGCGGCCTTATCGCATTACTGCGATCTCTTCCAGGCAACCTTAGAATGGACAGTGATTTTCCTTGACATAAAATGGGACTGTCGTAATTACAACTATTGTATTTAAAACTATAATAATTATTATTGTATTTAAAACATTATTTTCATTTTTTATTTTGTAATTTGTGTTTCACGAACTGTCCAAATAAACGAATTCTTCTTCTTACTTTCCTTCTTTCATAAATATTTTACACTTACGCAAGATTCAAACCAAAAGTTCCTAAAAGTTTCAAAAGTTTTGATAAAAATTGTATTGTGTTACGTACAAAGCATTTTCGAAACCATATTTAATTATGAAAAACGTTTTTTCTCAAGAAAATCGTGTTTGAATTTTGCGTGAATGTGAGGTATTTAGGTATGCTCGTGACTGTACTATTCGATTCGATAATATCTGTCTAGACTTTTCGCAAATACATGGCTAACCGGATGCAGCTGAATTAGCGGATGCAGCCGTATTTGAATATATTATAATGTACGCTGTATGTATGCTGAGCTGAGGTCCTTTTGGCATTATAAAAATGGTTTTCTTTTTTTAATAAAAAAAAAATAACAGGTTTATAACAGAAAAACCTTAGTATACAAAGCTACTACAATACTTACACGTAGGAACATTAAACTTTGGGAAAGAGGCTGCATAAATAGTGAAAAACCCTGCCTCCTAAACTAGGGGTACCCTGTGACTTAGTGTTCTACTGTAAGTTCGTGTACAAATAATCCGTTATTTATTGTGTGATAAGTGATAACATGATGAACCTATAATGACCTGGTTTAACAACGAATATGAATGAGTAGGTATGTGTGTTAAAGGAGGGAGATGTGGTTGTGTAGTGTGGTGTGTTGTGTTGTGTTGTGTTGTAGAATGGTGTGTTGTGTTGTGTTGTGGTGTGGTGTATAAAAGGGGGGGGGGGGTTGTTTTGTGAGGGTGTGTGAGGTCGTGAGAGAAGTGTTCTTGTGATGTTGCATGGGCTTCTATATTCGGTTTTGTATAATAGTGATTATTATTACGTGCCTACATTAATAGTTAGTTAGTACATTACTAGTTATAAAGTGTTTTTTTTTTTTAATGTAATGCCAATAAACGTATTTTTCTTTCTATTCTTTCCTACCGTACCTACAAGAGGACCTATTCGATAAGTCATCATCTGCCTAGCCTTTTCCCAACTATGTGGGGGTCGTCTTCCAGTCAAACCGGATATGCAGCTGAATACCAGTATTTCAATATAATTATATAATGTACTATTCGATAAGTAAAACGGCATTATCCAAAGGAAATAAGGATAACAGATAGTGATTGATTGTTCATGCTAATCTGTTCGTATTGTTTTAACTTTGAACAGGAATGATCAAGTTTCTTTGTTTTTTAGATTGGATTGTAATAAGTGTGTTACGTACAATGATTCATCTGAACTAATATTGTAGATACTACATTCTGCTCGCGACTTCATTCGCGTGAAATTTCTTAAAAGCACGTTCTTGGAATATTGCACAGACATGAATAGTGAAATTTAATTAATTTTATCATTCCTGTAATTTAATTAATATTGACATTTCTGTGAATCAATTAATTTTGACATTTCTGTAATTTAATCAATTTTGACATTCCTGTATTTTTATTAATTTTGACTTGCCTGTATTCGTATTTTGACATTTGTAATTTCTTTTATTTATTGTCATTTTCTATCATAATTTTTAATGAATACATTCAATAGCTATGAATCATGGCACATCCAAAATTTGCATGCTGAATTTAGTAGGCGGAATATGAAGTAAGTACTATGAATTGTATTATGACATCTGTAAGCACCATATTTCAAGCAAATAAACGATTATTGTTATTATTGGAAGCACTAGGAAGTGGTGAAGGACGGGCGTTTTGGGGGACTGTTTTATGTAATGTTGATGTTCGAAAAGTGCAGAGTCTCAGCCTAATTTGAATACTTGACTTTTGATTTGATTTGATTTCTTGCTCCCACTCTCCCTGTCGCATCGCGTCGCCCGTCCGCGATATTATTTCGTTTTTGCTTAGCGTTTTCTATTTTTGTTAGTGTTCTATATAACCGTATGATACATCGATATGAACCAATCGTAAACACGTTGCTAGACAATGTCTATTTGATAAAACGTATTAGGTACTGGCTTCAAATGTCAGCTTTATGTACCTAACCGAGCCAATATTAGTCCTGAAACCAATGACCACTGAACAAGGTATTCGTTCGCGGGCCTGTCGGAAAATAAATTGGATTTCATGAGTTTTATTTTTTTTCCGCGGAAGCCTAATTATTTTTATTTTTCTAAAATAAAAGTAACCTAAGTTACTCCTTATATCGTCAGCTATCTGCCAGTGAAAGTCCCGTCAAAATCGGTTCTGTCGTTTCGGAGATTACGCGGAACACACGGACAGAAAAAAATATGTTTCTTGTTATAGGTACTGTATATAATTCCATATACATTTTGAAAAAAACTGTTATTTTAACATTACAAACAAACACTTCAATTTTATTTATTTTTATGTATGTACTTATAGATTACAAACAGACACTTAATTTGTATGTATAGAGTATTCACTTGATCGTTTATTGTGTAGTTAATTTATGACTTGCGTCGTTACGTGATAATATTCACTTTATGTATCAAAGCTTTCTCCATTTAAGGTAATATTAAAATATTAACGTTAATTGGCGGACAGATCGGTAATCGCAGATTAATGTTATTATTGCATGCTTTCATGGTCCGCATTGACTTGCATGCTTAGCACTTAACACGCACCAAAGTGACATGTGTCACGGAACACGTACTTACGTGTTTTGTATATGAGAAGTGTCAAGAACCCGACACGTCTCTTGTTACAAAAGTGAAACACTTGCTATAGGCTGACCGTTGCCTAAGGTAGCTCCGCGGCGCAGGAGGGGTGATAGTTGAACTGTCAAAATAAAAGGCATCGCGACCGATTGCCATTTAATGTGCATTACGCAATTGCCGCGCTGGATTTATTGTTAGTCATCTGTTCCTAAACCTACGAGAAGTCTGAGTCGTGTGACTAGGGGAAAGGCACTTACCACAAATTAAGTTCAATTAGTTAGATAATGGGTAAGCGCTTCATAATAATTAACAGTGACTAACTAATATTAGATTATTGTTAATTCGTAACCTGTTAAGTCATGTCAATTAGCGATTTGCTAAAGTAACAATTCTCACTATTTTTTTCTCATTTAACAATGTGAAAATCATAATGTATGCGCAGCAACACATAAGTATAGTGCGAACTAATTGCTTTCCCTTTCAAATGAAATTGGCTCAGACTCCATCGCATCTATCCGAACGAACTTATGGCAACCGGTCGAACATTTTTAATTAAGAGTCGAAAAATCGTGTAAATTCATCAATGTACACACAGCTCGGCTGCGCGTGTGCTAACATGCAGCTACAGTTCGTAGAGCTATAGTAATACTCCAGTATTGTTTGAAGTAAAACGTACGACGAATAAGGTAAAAAGTGTATTGCATTAAAAGACCAAAGCGCACACGGGCAGAACCTACTTTTACTTTCAGATTTACTGTAGTATTTGAAGTACAGATTATTAAACTTCAGCAAGCGTCGCTCGAAGGTTAAGCTACGCTTGCCAAGGTCGGTACGTGGATGGGTGATCATCCATTACATGTCGAGACCACTCCGTGTGTCGGAAAGCACGTCGAACCGTTGGCTCCGGCTGTCATTTGTAGATCTTTAACAGTCGTTACGGGTCGTCAGAAGCCCGAAAGTCTGGCCAGTCTTACCAAAGGATATCGTATTACCCAGTTACTGGGTTGTGGAGATCAGCTCCATGTAAAATACAAGTATTCAGCCGCATCCGGTTAGACTAGAAGCTGACCGAACTGAAAGTATAGTTGATGATGATTATGATTGTCAATAGTTACTGTACCTACTTCCAAAACGTTTAGATATGAGGACAGTAGAGACACGTGTCCTACTAGGAAAATAAATTATAGTTTCTTGTTTAAAAAGTGAAACAAGTCATTCGTTCTATAATAATAAGTAGCAAACAGCCCTCAGCGAGTTTTTCAGGCACTAATCATCATACCTACCTATGTATGATGAACTGGGACAAAATACCGTGATTTAATATTAGATGTGGCCTAAAAATACTTAATATTTTCCACGAGCAGATTTGCGAGTTTCCTTATTTTGGCGAAGTTTTTAAGACCAAAATAATACTTAATAATATAAAAATATTTCCCAGCGTAGGAGGCTTTGTGGTTGTTCTTTGGAAAATAAATAAATTAAATACTGCCTACACATGAACAAGACTGGAAAAGGCTTTTCTATCAGAAGCCGGTTTCGATAATATAATAATACCACACGTTATATTTTATGTAGGTAATGACGAACTTTTGCCTTTTTTGGGTACCCATGGCAAAAGTTCGTCATTCTCTTCCATACTATACCAATAACAAAGCTGAAGAGTTTGTTTATTTTAACGCGATAATATCTGGATCTACCAGTCGGAATTGAAAAATTATTTTTGCAGTTGATAGCCCAATTCTTGAGGAAGGCTATAATAGGCTATTTAAAACCACGCTAGGAGGAGCACCCTTAAGAGCCCAGCAAAATAAAAAAAGTCAGAAAGAAGAAGCGATACGAAGCAAATTTCTCGCGGACGAAGTCGCGGGCAGAAGCTAGTCACTAATAACATTCTTATATCTGAAGCCTTCAAATGTAACCCGACCTGCTTGTACTGCCTCCTTCGTCTAGTAGTCGTAAGCGCTGCTGCTGAGCACGAGGTCCTGTGTTCGATTTCCATGTCGGCCAAAATGTTATTGCGCTTTCCCATCTGTAATTTGTCAGCAGCAGCCCGGAGTCTGAATCTGTGCCCGGTTGATGGCTATAGGCTCGCCCCTTATTACATAGGACTTAAACGTAACTGGCGTAATGTGTGTGTACTATGGGTACACCTCTGACTAAACCTTCGGGGAAACAAAACGTAGTGTTATGTTATAATAGCACACGTTATATTTTATGTAGGTAGAGGTATCTGAAAACCAATTCCCGTAATTAAAAAACGTTCAAATTCTAGTCGCAATCTCATCTCAGCGACGATCAATGTAAAAAACTTGTCAAAAGTGTAGGTATTTTAGAGGTATTTTTGACAGATTGAACGTTCAAGTGAACGTTCTTAAAATTACGGGAATTGCCCTTCTGGTACACATGGCAAAGGTGATGATCCGCATTCCCATCACTAATAAAATTCTTATATCTTAAGCCTTCAAAATCTAAACCAACCTTCTTATCTAATCTACCTCTCGTACAATTCGTATAAAATCTTGTCAAAAAGTGAAATGTGCTTCAATTACCGTCTCATTCGCACGTCAGTTTCATTCAGCGTTCTTTAAACAAACTTTCTAGTTTTTTAACACAAGGTGTCCGTTGTTAACGCTAGTTACGGTAACATTTCACTGTAACTAGTCCGTTTTAAACAGACTGATTAATCAAGTTAGGGGAATCTAATGTATCGTGTTTGGAGTTTTTAACCTCGTATTTATCTTCTTCAGCAACGCCGCGGGCTGTTGACGAAGTCCAAGGTAAGTTTGTTTGTTACCCATTCCCTCGTGGTGAGAAACTTACACTCAAATATATAGAAACACTTATCCCAGTCCCGTTTTGTCATTGTGGATAAGATTATGGCGTTATTTCCCCTGGAGAGTGGCCTGTTAGTGGCCACTTGGGGAGGACAAGTGCCTAATAATTTTGACTTAGTCACTGTCTACATATAATACCACTATTGTGATAATAATCTCTCTTGTTTATGTTTATGTTTGTGTTTCAAGATAATAGAATTCTTTTTATCCCGTAATTTACTAGTCTTGGTAAAATAGTACCTTTTTTTTTTTTTTTTTGTGGATGGGAAATCATCAAATGACTCCTCCCGCTCTTACGATACGTTATTGCACGGAGTGAAATTATCGCCGTGCATTATTAATGTGCGGGACATAAGTACGGGTTTAGACCACACAGTGCTATAAAACAAATAAACAAGTTGATATGAACTCTACAGCATCCCGTAAAAATATGATTCGCCATCAGATCATTGAATCTCAATCTCGATACTTACTGATAATAACCGAACCTCGATAAAAATATCTTTCGCTCCGTATTTTATAGTAATCTGCTCCACGTGAGAAAATCTTTAGGGATCTGTCCGGGGTGGGTGGAAGTGTTTTTAAAGATGTTTCCTCATTTGTTTTCCTCAGGCAGTGCAAATAATACTGTATTTATAAAACTAGTCTATTTTACCGTTTTTAGTGTAGACTGAAATAAGAGTGCTCAGAACTTTACCAATAAAATAAACACAGTACACAGGAACTACCGTATACCACATGAAACTTTCCACGCTCTGACAAGAGTCCAAAGAAATAGCTTCGGTAGTCATACCAGCTGTTCCAGTTTGCGAGATGTGGGCTATTTGTCATCCCATACGAATACGCGATGACCTAACAAACTGCCTTTACTTACAAATGCCCCAAAACATAAATCCAATATGTTACTGTTGTTTGGTTACATACAACGCTGACCAACCTTACGCTCAAACAGATTACAAGTTTCTTCATGCTGTCAGGGAAAAAGTTGACAAACAATGGGAAAATAAATACGACTGTTCTTGGAGTTATTGAACTCGTAAAACGTTCATTTCACGTCAAACCTGGCACGGCTGTCTTTGCGGATTACGCCATAAGCCTTATTGAAGTTCCAAGTAGACGCAGATTTAATTTATAGACTGTCAATGGCCTCCTGAACTGAGTAAATTAATTAGAATTTTGACGTAGGCCGCTGTCAGGCGCTCTGCTACTGTACCGCACCTCCGCACAGGAATACTAAATCCCGACCACTCCGACCAAACGGTTGTGACTTAATTAAATTTATGCCCGACAAGATCTTAACATTTAATTTAGATATTCAAGAAGCATCTAAAGTTTTTACAACCACACGTCATCCGCAAGGGATTTTCGTAAACTAAGTTTGTCCTGGGTTTATGAAAATCCAGGGCAATTATTTACGTTGGCGTGTGTATGAATACAAGTATTATTAAAAGCTCGTAGCCCGTATGCGTGCACTAGCCGTAGCTTTGCTTGCGCGGTTTATTTGATGAACTCTACAGGAAATACTAATTTTAAACTCCATTAAAGTTGTTTTTTATAAGCCCGTCAATCGCAACGGTTATCCGTTATGACATGACATAACTAACCAGAAGTCCATAATAAAAACTACATCGAGATTCAGTACCGTTTGTAACTGTTTACTTTGTTAAATTTCACTTTTTTGTGGGTTGAGTTGCGTAAGCTAGTTAGAAGATTGGAGGTTGTCAGGTAAGTATTTATATAGAATCTTTGATTTAAAGTGACGGCACGGTTGGCGCAGTGGTTAAGCGATTGACTGCTGCGCTGCGTGTCGCGAGTTCGATTCCCGCACGGAACAAATATTTGTATGACCTACAAGTAGTTGTTTCGGGTCTGGCTGTTTGTGTATGTGAGTTTAAATGTTTGTAAACGCACCCACAATACAGGAGAAATTCTTAGTGTGAGGCAACGTTTTTAATAAAAATAAAATAAAATAAAGTCGATTTAAATCCGCAGTTTTCATGAACATGTTTAAACTATTTTTAATATAAGAACAAAAAAGTGGGGCTTAAAAGCATATTGTTACTTAAATCTAAAGTTCTGTATTTAGTAACTGACATGTTTGTTGTCAAAATTAAAATTATTTATCATCATAAACATCCCATCCGACTTGTACGTTCATAAATCTAGGTACTTATAAAATATTTGCGAGTTTCGTTCGCGAGTGTCATCTCCGTTGCCGACACTCGACGAGATGCCGAGCGCTGCAGTCGTAGCCAAGAATTCTGCGATATTTATTAAAAGTCAACCTCTATCCTCACTGATATCCGGAATACATCCATTTGATACCGTAACATTCATAAGCCTTAGAAATACGCCTTCTTTATGCAAATATTCGACGTCGTAAAAAAACTTTGAGGCCCTTACATTGTCAAATGAAAATATATATAATATATACCTAAGTAGGCTGTAAGCAGTGACGCAGATCTGATTGTAAAAAGGAGAAAAAGTTTTTTAGTTCAGCGGGAAAAGCTCTAATAATAAACTGGAACTCGGCATTGGTTTTATTACCATTTGGGGCATAAAAGGAACATGAAACAATACAGATATTCCTATAAGTCCGTGCACAATTTATGATTAGATTGCTTCTAATAAATAGCCTTAAACCCACGCTCTAACCGTTTCAGTTGGCAATTGGCCATTCAAAGTTGTTTCAATTTCGGTTACTAATCAAAAATTGGGTGTAGGGAAGCTCCATTAATCTACGAGGTTCATCCGGAATCATCGTAACTGTACCTTACAGCTTGCAGTTTCCACATCTCCGCTTCTTCATTACCCACCAGTTGTTACTAGTGACGTCAAAAACCCAAATTCTGTAAATTGGACGCAACTAGTGACTTTTTGATATCGGGGTTTAGCTTCTATTCGAAAGGAACTAATAGGTACGCTACGGGCAAAGCAAGCTTGTCGTTATTGGAAAAAAAGACTTGATTGTTTCGTACCCGTTCTCAAAAGTTTTAGCAGGAAAGTTGCTATCATTATTTCTAGTAAGAAATAATGGCAACAACTCGTCTAAGATCATGTGTATGTGTCATTTGACACAAGCAGCTTGTATTGTAGGAACATAAATGATCTATATCATAACTTTCACAAGCAAAAGGAATCTGCCTTGAACCAACTTAAATTTAATAAAAATTGAATTTAGCAGTGCAATCTTGTTCCGCCGACCGCGTCCCAGGAAAAATAATGTTACGGCGTGTGGCGCTTTAATTGGCAATTAGATCATTAAATTATGAAAAATAATTATTTCATTATAAGGGGGACTAAATTTGGTGTCAAACAAATCACCCTAATCCAAACAAAAAGATTATAGGCTCAATATTGCAAAGCTCTATTGAATTAACCTGTCGACTAATATACCTCTCCTAATATATCTAGACATCGACTGAAAGCGATCGCCGAGTAATTAGATTTTAGGACAAATTAATTAGCAGCGTATTAATTCGTAACAAACGATCCCATCTAAACAATTATCGGTTATTCTGTCACTGGTATCATTATAATTAGTAAGCTCTTTCCTGATAATAAGGTAACTGGTTTTGGGGATGTTTCTTTAGAAAACATTTTCCATCTCCGTAATCTTCATTTATCTATTTTTTTTACAATTATTTTACCTGGGCAGAAATAATAATACCACTGATGCCCGGAGGGTCGATCCGAACAAATCTCTGATCATAGGAAAATAAGAAATTCCGTACAAAATTACTTTATTTTTTTACGTACTACAAGTAAGAAGGAGGTTCTTTCTGAATACGACTGTGTATTTTGATATTATAATATAACTAAATCGGCTTAGGATTGCTGGAGAATGTCTGCCTATCCTCGGTGTTCTAACCAATATGTATTATTATTTTTATTGAAATAGGCATAGTAATAGTAATCATGTAAAGTGGTCCAACATTCTCTCTGAGGCCTATGGGTTGGAGTGCGGGGTAGGCAGGGAGGGTTGACCTCACTCAGGCTCTTCAACCTATATGTAAATGACCTGATAGTCGAGCTCAGCAGTATGCGTGTTGGCTGTCGAGTGGGTGGTGTTAATATTAACAGCATCAGCTATGCAGACGACATGGTGCTGCTGGGCCCGACTGCAGGTTCTATTGGAGAGATGTTGAATGTTTGCGAGGACTACGCGGCTAGGCATGGGCTCGTGTATAACGTGAAGAAATGTGAGTACATGGTCTTTGGGGTCGCCGGGAAGTGTACAGATTATTCACCTAACTTTACCCTAAATGGCTTGAGCATAAGAAGAGTAAAACAATTCAAATATCTGGGACATAAGCTTACCGACGAATTGAAAGACAATGAGGATATTGAGAGGGAGCGCAGGGCTTTGGCGGTCCGCGGTAATATGTTGGCTCGTAGATTCGCCCGCTGCACGGACCAGGTAAAAATAACGCTTTTCAAAGCGTATTGTCAGGGTCTGTACACGGGTGGTCTGTGGATCAGCTACACCAAAAGGTCGATAGATGTCCTGCGCGTCCAGTAAAACAATGTTTTTAGAATGCTCTTGAGACTGCCCCGGTTCTGTAGTGCGTCAGAGATGTTTACGCAAAGCCGTACTGATGGCTTCCACGCAATTGTGCGGAAGAAAATAGCGTCTGTGGCAGCTAGAACCCGGGCCAGTGGCAACAGCATTCTAAAAACAGTGACTGAGAATGTGTTTTCCCCTTTTATGAGCCATTTTGTGGAGAAGATGACCGGTTGAGAAACTGGTTTCGTCTTCTTTACAAGGTGACTCGTTTTTTTTTTCACCCCAAATTGTTATTTTAATTTTAATTTATGTATATACTAACGCTAGGGATAAGGTATTTTACTAACACTACGGATCTCTGTTATCCGATTATCTTGGAATAAATAATAATAATAGCCATGAAGCACTTCTGACAAAGTTATGAAAGACTAGACTAGACAAAATCAAAGTGGTTGTTAATTTAAAAGTTTTTTTTTGACATAGTTTTACATTCTGTAATTACTGTATTAAGAGTAACGTTGGAATTTTTGCCCATTCTTCTCCATACGAAAAGTACCTTTTGGAAGGAGCGACTAGAATCAATTCTATTTTATTGTAAATTTTAACGTTCAAAGGTGACGTTTAAGTGCCTATTTGAAATAAATGCTTCGACTTTAGACTTTCACATTGAAAGTCTTACTCATTAAATCTCTTGAAACAAGTAAATCAAAATTAAAAACCTCTTTTGTCGGATTCAGATTTTACTTTTATAAGTCTTATGATGACCGATAGCAAATAAAAACTATTTTTCATGTTCGAAACAAGTCTAGAGCAATTTGGAAAGACCCTAGAAACAGGTTAAGCCGCATAATGAATGCTGGCACTAAGCCGGAATTCTTCCTGGGTTCGAGAAAAACAACTATTCCTAAAAAAAGTACTTAGGTATCAGTTAATAGCATAGGAAATCTTTTTAACTACGTCAATTTAGCGCGGAGCATAAATTCCGGGCACCAAGTGTACTAAATGATTCAGGAAATTCTGATTAAGATGGTCGGTTAAGTGGTATACTTCTAATATTATTTATAAAATATGGGCTACTAAGTGCGTTCCCACACTTAAAGCGAAAGCAGGCTGAAGTCTGAAAGCTTCATTAAGTAATGTTGACTCGTACTTGTGATTCATGTCATTAGACCATTTACATGCGACATATGGCTTTTGTTGTTGTTTGCCATGTTTAACGGACGAAAGTATTTCCGGTAAAGATGAATTGTTACTAAAAGTAACAATTCATCTTTACCGGAAATACTTTAATAAAGTTAAATAATAAAGTTACTGTTTTTTCGACGCTATGGTGTAATCGATGTCGTCGGTAGATAGGTCGATAGGATGTTGGTGCACATATATTGACATAGTTTCCCATAGGAACACGAGAACACCAACCTATAGGTAGGTACTCATTTACGCGGAACTACGCAAGCATAAACCAAATGCATATAAAACAATGACTAGTAAAAACCGAAAAAGGTTTTCAGGTTCCATGCTAAAAACTGAAACGTACCGACCGAGTCGAATTTAGTACCAACAATTGTATTGTGCGGCGTCAGGCGTTTCAGGACAACAATACGAGTAGAAGGATAGTTTTCGTTTACACAACTTTACTACACTAGCAATTGTCAGAAACGTTGAAATTGACATTGTTATTTTGATTGTAGATAACCACTCTGCCTGAGATTATGTCACTCTACACAATTGTAGAACCATAAAAACTATCCAAATACAATCTCAGAAATTTTCCGTATCTATTCAACAAAGTTAAAGGACAAAACATTTCATTGTGATCAACGCAATGTCGCGAATAATTCTGAATAAATTGTATCACTTCATTTTTTTCCTAAGAAGCGTGCTTTTGTTGCAGTCCGTGAATCAAATAAATCACGTTGTGTATTGTCGTTCCCACAATTCCTATCGTTTTTCTATAGAAATTATAATAATAATTCTTCCATACTCCATTACTCGCGAAACTTTAGGCACTGAGAGACGTAGGCAGTTTTCTGTTACCTTGTACCTACATGCTTCTATTTTTTTAGATCGGCAGAAAAGTAAATGTAAGGAAAATACAAAAGTTTCCGAAAGAGACAAATTTATTATTTGAATATTTTCGCGTTGAGTTAGCTGAGTTGGATAAACAAGTTTCGTTATATGACAAGAAACTTGTGACGATGTATCAGAGATTCAGAGTTGGGTACATATTTCATCCGACACTGTCACTGTAGATAGAGCACAACGACTAGCCAGCCTGCCGTTTATAGGTAATAAACCTACAAATATTAGGAGCAATATCACAGAGAGTGGACATATGATAACTGGGGATCGTATTTTTAATTGCCTCCAAGTTGGTGCTACAACGATGTTATAGTATTGTCATTTGCCGCACCAGGTAAACGTGAGGAGGTTTAATTAATTGTCTAAAGTTACACCGCAGTTTGTTGACGAACACAAGTAACAAAAGGTAAATATTTAAGCCCATAGTTGGTCAAACTACACCACTACGCTTCTCCAATTGAGCATTTAGTTCGTCTGAGCATTTCATTTCTAGCCAGCCCGTGTTTGTATACTCCGAATGTTACTCGATATGCAGCGCGTCATCGAGTTTATCGCTAATATCTAACTAAAAGACAAAAGAATAAGGTTTTGTTTTGTAATGGTTCCCAGAATCTACAGACCACATATCTACGAAACAAAATATTCTAAAATGTGAATGAAAACTGTTTTTTTGTCAGTTATCCATCATCATTCATCACCCTAACTTTGTTCCTAGTACGTCAAACCGGATTCTAAAATAAAAAGTTTTCTGACCGAAAGCTTTGTAATAACATTTAAGCAACTTTCAATCTTTTCATCTTCATTTATTAATTTTTCCTAGTATTTTAGCTAACGTCTTTTAACTGCAGAATTATAAAAAAAACATGTCGGTCTAGGAAACGCCTTTCCAGTTTCCTTTGCAATTATCGGGGAATGACACCGCAAACGCGTTTTTTTACTTTAATTATATCTAATGGGGTTTATTTATCTTGTCCGTAACTCCGTATGTTGCTAATACGGTTTTCTCTTTTCTTGCGAATTATGTAAACCCACATCATGGGGTTTGCGCCCCCATTCACTGTTTAAGACATACGTTTTCAACCTTAAATAGCCCACACTTTGATAATATTTTTTTTTCTAGAGCCCCCATTTTTTTTTTACTTTTCGTATCGCGTATCTGTGTCGCGAATCTGAAATAGCTATTGCCACGATTATATATAAACGCGTAATATTATATAGTCGTAACAGAGGATATATAACTTTCTCTAGGTCTTCTATTATTCCCCCTGTAAGTCTAAAACGCCCACGAGAGGGCGGTATCGCCCACATTGAGAACCTATGGTTTAGGATGAAAGACTTTTTGAAACAAGATGACGTAGAGGTAATTGTGGTCAGTACCTCCGCACCTTCCATTGTTCCCACCGATATATATATCGTCTATACCCTCGCCCAAACCGTGAACAAGCCGAATATACTGCTAATACATGTAAATAGTTACGGTCGCCATTTTTTGATATTGTATTCCGTATAAACAGCCTATCGGCCACTTTGCATACAAATTGTACATTCTTCTCAGCTGTAGAGCGCAGACCTGTATAAATTACCGTCACATTGTTCCAAACGTTTAGCTTGATGTTTCAATTTCGCCTCACGAACTTGCAAGTGTTTTGAGACGATGCTATCTAAATAATTTTAAACTTTAGTCTAGGCTGCTTTTCTTACTTTAAAGACAATGCAGTGAACTGTAATTTCGGAAATAGCGAGAGTCTCGTTGTACGCGTTGCTATTTTTATCTTTTCTATAGGTACGTCTGGGAATCCAATCAGGGTCCTAAGCGGAATCGTTTTTCAAGCGTTAAATGGGTCGAGAATCGTTACTGTTCATCTTTGTAACGTTTAATACAATATACTGGCACACATCTGCTGCTCTCATGCAAAAGAAAAGAAAAACACTTTCGCTTCAATATTATAATATTTTCATCTTTTGTTATAAGATTGTCGAGGTAGGTGTAAGCGTATAAGACATTGATATATATTGCGAGTGAGAATCGGCCTCTTTACACAATAACGATATTTGCGCTAGGAATAGAGAAAAAATAAAGTCCCGAGCGGCTCCCTTCGCGGGTTACGCTGATTAATTCTTTGAGATACATATCAGAGCAGAAAAGGTCTTAAAATGTGGCATTGGGGAAAATACACGTAGGTATTTCATTCTAGCATTGTTGTCGGCTTCGCGGAAACTATATGAAGTGAGGTATTTATGTTAGAGCCGCATTTACAAGTTACATTATGATTTCATGCGCTGGATAAAGGTTCTCCACTTCTCCGCTGTTTCTGTTCCCTATTTTCTGCAGATTTCTTCTAATCTTTCATGAGTTCTTTTCTTTTGTTTTTAATCGACTTCGCTAGTTAGAAGTTAGTTATTTCTCTTATGAGCCTGTTTTTTGTGCGGACTAGGTACCAAAGTAAAGGGCATTTCTTTGATTGAGATTCTCGGCTGTTTGATAGCTGCCGCCAATTTCCTGTGCTTTTCTTTATAAACGTTGTTGGGTGGTCAATTAACCCGTAACAACGTCTTTAACTGTTTAACAAGACCTACGTCTTGACTAATACAATTTCACACCTGCTTGACAAAGTTTACTGTGGCAATTACCGCACAACCGTAATATGTTAGTTACGTAATTAGTTAATTACCTCTAGAACGGTACGGTACGTTTTGGGTTCCATACGATAATGTTATGTTAGGCTAACGTGTCACGCACGTTACACACCTGCCATCAATTATATTCACAAGCTGTTCGGGTCAATGCACTTGGTAATTTAGGGCCTTCTGATGCTGTTAGCCTTTTAGCTACAACGTTAACGCTCAGCATATATTGAATACCCTCGAACGCTTTAAAATCAAAAGTCATTTATTCAAATTAGACTGAGAATCAGCACTTTTCGAACGTCAAAATTATAAAAGGCAGTCCCCTAAATCGTTTTAACATTTTAACAGTTCACCACATCCTAGTGCTTTCGCTGGGAAGACGAAGTGGTGCAGCGAACTCCCCAGCAGCACAGCTGTCTGTTCAGTTAAAAAATACTTGATGGTATACAATACTAGGTGCTAGGTTTATTTACAATGCCGGATAAGTGCATGGAAGAGATATACTTATTGCGATGACGCCAAGTAACGTGGGACCAGCGGGGTAGTTGCGTAAAACGCTAACATTAGCAATAGCTTTCATTTTGACAGTTCAACAAACAACATTCATTGCGTCATTTACTTTACTGAGCAGACAATTTTATGGAACATATGAAGCAATGGATTAGCAATATCCTTCAAAATGATTCAGATAGTGATTGAAATTTTTTTACGCAATTAGGGTTGCTGGGTAGGCAGAAAAAGACCATCAAAAGTATTATTAATAGATTTCAAACCGCAAAAAAAAAAAAAACGAAAAACTGCTCAATCGAAAAAAAAAAGTAAGCAACCTCTTGAACCATAAATTACCTCAAGCAGTTAAAATAATTACGAGTAAAGTCCCATAAATGGAAAAATATATTATTACTTCGACACCGCACCCCTAAACATAATTAGATGAAAGTCATCACTGTTTACTCGAGCAAATAATTACTTATGAACATACTTCGGAGACAAGGTAAGTATCTGATAATAGTTTACCTATCCATAAACCTCACAAAGGTAAGTATATGTAACTTGATAAGTATCAGCAAAGTTGACGCAGAATTTACATACTTATGCCCGGTACAGATTGGTGATATGATATGTGACACGAAATTTAACACAAATGAGCCTTGGACGGCTGACTTATGCAATGCTACGTCAAATGTAACACAATGCTATGCGAATTTGTTTCCATATGTGTTACACTTCATGTTTCACCCATCTGTACTGGCCATTATAAAAAACTAGCTGCGCCCTGCGGTTTCACCCGCTTATGTTTCGATCTCGTAAAAATATCGGGATAAAAAGTATCCTATGTGTTAATCCTAGATATAAACTATCCGTGTGCCACATTCCATTCAAATCCGTTCCGTAGTTTTTGCGTGAAAGAGTAACAAACATCCATCCTCACAAACTTTCGCGTTTAGAATATTAGTAGGATAGACATTTTTAAAAACAATTTGAGAAACTAAATACAATTGAAAAAAGGAATTGGAAGAGTTGGAAAAGGTTGACGTTGGTCCTTTTTCGTTCCTTTTTATAGTTTGTTCAAAAAGAGAACATCTTTTGACAATTCGAATAACAACGCCAGTTGGTTGATTTTTTCCTTTTACCTACACATTTTTTCAAGTTTCATTGTTGTTTCATTCGGGAAATCGGCAACAAACAAGGCCAGAAACTTTTCGCAGAAATCTATAGGTTATTTTACCTCTGCAGTTATATTTTTACCTCTGATTTTGCATCAGAGTCTAAATCACTGTGATCTTTATTATCATTCCATTATGGTTACTGTTGGGTTGCTGCCACTAACAAGTACCTATGTTAAAATCATTGTGATCTTTATTAACGATACAATATGGTTGTTGTTAGGTTGCTGCTGTTAGAGATAAAATAACTGTGAACGGACTGTACTTACTTACTTCAATCATTCTTCTGGCTATCGGAATACCATTCTCATCCAGTTTTCAATTGTTTTCGTTTCAATTTCGTTAGGCCCTTTGTACACGGCACGGTTTCATTGTGGTACGGCGTATAAACCGCGCCGTAGAAAAAAGTGTCCGTTAACAAGCTTCCATACAAAACTGGCGAACCGTGCCTACACACGGCGAAAAACCGCATTTTCACGGCAAGAAAAACGTATATGTCGTTCGTGGTGCGTGTTCCGACACATCATCTTAAGAAATTCCTCAAGGAAGAGTTTTGGCCGAAGGATGTTGTGTACCGCCTGTTTCATGGCCGGCTACATGACACACGTCAGGGAAACGACGCAGACACTTCGTGTGCGTTAGTTAGTTTTTAGTGTAATTATAATGTTATATGTATTTATAGTATTTTTAAGTTATATTAATATTGTATTGTGTGTGTTTATCTGGGCCCTCGATGCCTAAAATAAATGGATAAATATACTAGTCAAAACAAAATAAGGGCCACCATGTATTTTCTGTATTCTAATAAATGTATTGGGTTTGAGGGCAGATAAATAATTAAATAATTAATTAAATTGAATTAGCTATCTATTTTTTAATGCAAAAACCTTAAAATTAAATTAATTGATACATAAAAGAAAATCTGATTAGGTTTTTTGTAAAAAATGCAATTTGAACAAAAAAATACACTTAATGAAAAAGATGGAAACAAAAATGTCGAAAGATTTTTATCTTTTTTGCACTTCTTTAGTATCGTGGGTGTCCTCCTCTTTTTCGAACACATTCTTGAAGCCTGGATGGCACACTCTCCACAAGATGTCGCATTGTCTCTTCTGAAATTTGTTCCCAGCTTGACTTGAGCACGTTAATGAGCTGTCGTTCATTGTGTACAGGTTGATTTGTGTCCCGGACACTTCTTTTTAATAAATCCCACATGTGTTCGATGGGGTTAAGGTCCGGACTGTTGGCAGGCCACGGCAATACAAGTATACCAGCGTCGTCTAGGGCTTCCCTAGTGGCTCTAGCTGTATGAGCGCGGGCATTGTCGTGCAATAATGTGAATCTTGCACCAATTCTTTGCGCAAATGGCACCACATGAGGTTTTATGATCTCCTCAATGTATCGCACAGCCGTTACCGTGCCTCCGCTAAATATTGCGAGTTCGTTTCGACCCGATAGAGAGATTCCTCCCACTACCATGACATTGGGACCCCCAATTCTGTCACTTTCATGGATATCGCTCACCTTTTCGTCTCCATACTCTAATGCGACGATCATCACTAAAGAAATTCACTTTACACTCATCAGTGAACAATACTGTGCTCCATTCACTTATGTCCCAGTCCAGGTGTAGCCTTGCGAATGATAATCGGTTTGCACGGTGTACACAAGTCAATGGAATCCGCACTACGCGTCTCCTAGAAAATTGCTGGTCCTCATGTAGCCGTTTTGTAATCGTTTGATCACTCACGCGGGTAACGGTCGCCTGGCGCAAGCCATTTTGTTAGGCGCGGGCGGTGACGACGCGCTCTCTTCGCGCGTCAAACGTATGTAGTGGTCTTCCTGTGAGGTGGTTGTTCGATTCCTGCCAGATCCCCGTCTTCAGCCTCTTGAAATCGATTCCAAGCATTCTGGATAGCTCGCCTTGAAAAGCCAAGCTGTAAAGCTACAAAACGCTGTGAATGTCCCTCTTGGATCAATGTGATGGCTCTAGTTACGGTTTGCAGGTCCATATGTCTTCGAATCCTCGGCATAGCGCTTTCAAAATGTTTATCCACGTTCTAACTTAGCAAATGTAAGACTTCACAAAAGAATCCACAATTTAAATGACTTAAGAATTCGTCTTAGAATAAGGTAAATTCAAGTGGTTACAAAAAAAAAGGTATCAAAGTACCCACTTAAAAAATTATGGAAGTGGTATCCTCACATTATGTTTGTTAACACTTCAGGAAATATCACACCAAATAATGATAGATCGTTTAAGAACGCTTTAAAATAATTAAATCAGTCCGGATGTTAAAATTCACAAGTAGCCCTTATTTCGTTTTGACTAGTATAAATAAATAAATAATTAAATAAAGGGCCTTATTGACCTTGTATATGACACGGTTCTATTGTATATGGCGACGGTGCCGTGCCGTAGTGCCAGTATGTCGTCAACCAACTTCCATAGTGATTCATAGAACACTGACAACCGTGCACGTAACACGGCGAATAAACCGTAGTTGCACGGCAAGAAAAACGTGTGTGTACAAAGGGCCTTAGTGTGCGTTACGATGAAATACGACAGACAACCGATGTTTGTGATATTGCGTCTTCAACGGTAACATGATCCTCCAAACTTCCGGCGTGGTACTTTCGTGGCCAGTAAACAAACGAACATTACGGATTCTTATTTCATTTGGCTCGTAAAGCTACGGTTCCCTAGTAAAACTGTGAACATACACGACGGCCGCAGTGATGACTGTCAAGAAAATGATGACAGCAGTAAATATAACCGCTAAATTAGCCGCGTTTCTACTTCGTATTGACACCACTGACACACAACGATGCAGTGACTTGACTTGATTTTTTTTGGGAATGGCATCTCGCAGTTCTTCCTAGGAGGTTGTCGTCTGCTTTACCGGACTAGCCTGTGGATGCCTCAATAAATTAACGTGTCCAACCAGGGCTTAAAAAACTTAAAAACTAAGCGAGTACACGCTAAGGGCACCCCCTGTGGGGTACGGACCTCGGCTTAGAGCGTTGCTGGGAAAGGACGGCAATTTATTATTCATAGATTATTTGGAGGCCTTGACTTGATTGTCATGGAAACGCTATATAATAACGTGTAAGCCCACTCTTCTCAGTATGGACACTTTTTCGGGTCACTAAGTACGGTGAGTACAAATCTAGCGATTCAAATCTTTGAGCTGCGGGGTTTGACTTTACGATGTCAAAAAAGCTCTCTAGGAAAAACACCAACTTACTTTCATAGATAACGTTTCAGTGACGTCATTCACCGGTAAATTGCGGACGCTATGTGGGCGGTCACCGCTCTTCTAGGAAACCTTAGCTTAAAAGTCCACTAACTACTTACTGTAGGTATATCAATCACTGCCTAAAAAGTGACTTCAGTATTTATGTACACAGCACAGCTTAAAAATGTTCATATTTTATGCTCTGTGAAAAAAATCTGTCAGAACGTATTGGAATAGATGATTAGCATGGTATTTGTTATCTACACCCGTTGTGACGCGTTCGTTGCATGTCAAACAAAAAATACGAAAAAAAAACACTGAAAATATTTTTAGTTTTTTTATCTAAAACAGTGGATCCTAAATGGAGCTAAAATATGGTGCGCGAAATGTTTTAACAGTTTTATCCATTTTATTGGGCATTCAAGCGCATGCAGCTAGATAGATAGGTGTGCCTACAGTACTAAATAAGTTTGTTTGAATGATTATGTTAAAAGTTTTGATACGAGTATTATTTCATTCAACCTTGTGACTCGGTCAAAGGTTGGGAGACACTGATCTAAAATGAGAGAGACAACTGGCATCCTCTTAACCCTGATTTTCTGTGACGTCATAGACACGGCCATAACCCACGGACAATCAACTAAATATTGTGCTTCATAAAAGTGGGGACGAACTATCATAAAAACTGCGTCCCCATATGAATACATTCCCCTCAGATCCACCACGATGAATGATATATTACGTAAATTATTTATCTTTCTGTAGACGACTTCCGTTTCCTATCGTTAGCTCTGACAAAAGGATCATCTCGTCATGCGCGTGTCTGCAACATTTTGTCATGAAAATCGTATTATATCCTGAAGTTCCATCTGTAACGTAGCGTGAACGAAATAAATACGATTCCAATATCGCGACATTCGAAAACTGTCTCTATGCAGATAAAAAGATCTTGTTAAAAAAACCGGCTAAGTGCGAGTCCGACTCGCACACGAAGGGTTCCTTACCATTATCTATAAAAATCACGTCTGTTGTCCCTTAAATATTTATTTTATTTTGTTTTTAGTATTTGTTGTTATAGCGGCAACAGAAATACATAATTTGTGAAAATTATCTGTCTAGCTATCGCGGATCTTGAGATACAGCCTGGTGACAGACAGACGGACGGACAGACAGCGAAGTCTTAGTAATAGGGTCCCGTTTTTACCCTTTGGGCACGGAACCCTAAAAACAGACTCTCCGACTAGCGGAATTATTAAAGACTTGTTGCCAAGAACTTTGAGCTCACTAATGGTTTTCTAAAACAAACTAAGAACATAATTGAGCGGTGGTAGCCCTGCAGTGGTAACGGCCCGGCTTTCGAGTCGCATAGGTCGTGGGGACCCAGGCAGACGCTTTTTTACTTTGTGTAAATAATGTCATCACCACTACTCTCAAAACGGTGAAGGAAAACATCGTGAGGAAACCGGCCTGCCCTAGGATCAAAACTTCGAAAACGTGCCATCTACCAAAAAACACTGGGCCCGCGTGGTAGATTACAGCCCACTCCCTGTCGAAGAGAGAAGGCCTATGTCCCAGCAGTGGGAAGATTATAGGCAGATTAAGCTAAGCACACAATAAAGTATATTTTGTTATTCGGTCGAATGAAGATTTTGAAAAATACGTACTTACTGATAAATAGATACAATATAAATGCAAGTAAATTAACCACAAGATACAAATGCAACCATTAGGTACAATAGAGCACACTGAATAAACAATATCGACTACTAAAACTAGTTTGAAGCAGACAATAAATTATTTGAAATATTGGAACAATTTATCATGCAGTTCAACTCAATATTCGATATATGTGTTCCTAATAAAACTGTTGGAGGTGAAGCAACTACAGGCATCTTTGTTTATTTCACTTTGTAAAGTAACGTAGCAACTCACAGTACACCTAACCGGGAATTCTTTGTTGCTGAAAAATGCTTTCATTTGATTTATCGAGCTTCTTTGTACACTACAATGTCAATTATTGAAAATTTTCTTTTAATGTGCATGTTTATTTGGAATTTAGAGCTATAGTTTGTATCATGATCCATATTACACGTTCTTATCCATGTTTATTTGGGATTTATTGTCATAGAAAAAGACATTTATTCGTCGGATACCTATGGTAGGTACAAAGTTGATTAGTATAGTTATATTCAGGACACACCCGCCGGTAAAAGCGGCACACGAATATTTACAATATTACACGTGGGTATAAAACCTACCTTATACAGGGTGACTGGTAATTTGACGTATTCCTTCCAGGACGTGACAGTGGGACCCATTTGCAACAATTAAGCACCCCATAGTGCCTAGCCGAAAATTCAAAGCGATTTCGGAAAAAACAATTTTAATATTTTTTGGAAATTTGTCAGAATTCGTTACTGAATTCTGGGAAATGAATGGCTTTTATTGCTATTCCGTTAGGTACTTATTACGTTAACACACCTTTTGATGAAACCAAATTTTCTAAACCATCAAACAGTTAGAAGTTAAAGGAAGAAACTTACTAATTATTTTCAAAAATCATATACGTACACGAATTTTGACAGCAGTTATCTCAAAAAATTACTACGACATTAAGCGTACAGTGACGAGCAAAAGTATGTATACACTCGGCTTTATTCAAAAGAGATTTACTCCTTTATTTTTGAATGAAATTCTATGTTATTACGAACATAGCATTTTCGAAAGCATAGGTTTATATAATGTGTCATATTTCAACGTTGCATTCGTTATTTCGTGAAAAAATCGCAATTGAAAGTTGCCAAGTGTTGACATATTGGTGCTCGTGACTGTACAAGCTACGGGAAAGACATCTTCATTTAATCAGCTATCTAACGAGGTACAAAAATTAAAAAACCTCAATGAAACAGTCGATAATGCTGGCAAAGGTCGAATTTGCAAATTGTGAAATATATAAAAAATGTGTAATCATTAGATTAATTAACTGGTTTATATTATCCCTTTACCTCTTCACCAACCAGCTAACACACCACTTTCACGTGGTTAGTATACTAGTAGTCGATGAGTTAATCACTGATCACGTTTTTAAACTACTCCTCACGTAGAAACTCTTTGAACATACTTTGGTTTATTTATCATGTCATTAACCTGCAATGTAGACTCTTCACATCATATTTTTGTCGTTTAGAGAAACATCAAGAAAAAGCATTGCCTTGCAAACAGTTCACACATAATAGTAACATTATCATTAAGCCGTGTCTCCTGTGCGTGTTTTTTCGAAACATTACACAAAAAAACCTTACACATAAACATTTGTTTTCACAACCTTTGACGACGGATTGGTGATTGTTGTTAATAGTAGAAAAACTTTTTTTGTAAAAAAGTTTTTATTTTTCACTTTTTAGTTGCACCTACCTACCCTACAGAAAATCATATATACTTGCTAGATTAGAGGTACCCCAAAAATGAATTAAGTCCAAACACAAGGTAGCTACTGTAAACTGTTGAGGAGTTCCCTTAACTGTCCTTCGTCTTTATCATCAGATCGACTCCGGACCTTAATGAAGGTCTGGAATGGTAGTGCTTTAAAATACTTAATGAAAAAATTAACAAACGCACTAGTCGCCCCTACGATTTTCGAATGTTCCCCTCGGTTTCTCTGCTATGCCATTATCAGAACCTGGTTTCCTTATCATGGGACTACCCTTGGGATATCTCCTTTCCAACAGAAAAAGAATCATCAAAATCGGTTCATAAACGACGAAGTTATCCGCGAACACACATAAAATAATATATATACATACCTATATATATATACGGTCGAATTGAGAAACCTCCTCCTTTTTTGAAGTCGGCTAAAAAGAAATCACTGCTGCCAAATTTATGCCTATGACATATTTTTTAAATATTTCAACAATTTCCAATTCGATCTTTGCCAGCATTATCGACTGTTTCATCGGCACCTCTAAATATTTATTAAACTTTTGTATCTCGTTAGATAGCTGATTGAATGAAGATGTCTTCCCCGTAATTTGTACGCTTAATGTCATGGTAACATTATGAGTTATCTTGTGTCAAAGTTCATGTATGTAGATGATTTATCAAAAGGGTTAATAAACTTCTTCCTTTAACTTAGAACTGTTTGATGTTTTAAAGAATTTCGTTACATTTAAAAGATTGTTAAAGTATTAGGTACCCAATGGAATAGCAATGAAGGCCATTCAAATTGAGAGTTGAGAGAAAAGTGATATTGAGTAACGAATTCTGGGGAATTTTCAAAAATACCTAAAAATTGGGTTTTCTCGAATGCCATGAATTTTCGCCTATGCTTTATGGGGTGCTTAATTGTTGCAAATGGGCCCCGCTGTCACGTCCTGGAAGGAATACGTTCAATGACCAGTCACCCTGTGTATTACATAAACTCTAATAAACAATACAAAACGCTTAGACTATATACATAAAGAGACATTATACTTTATTGCATAATCAGCCTATAAGGTTCCCACTGCAGCACTGCTAGGACACAGGCCTCCTCTCTTTGACAGGGATTGGGATGTAATCTACCACTTGGCCCACTATTACTTAAGTATACAGTATAAAATAAAAACACAACAATAACAACATTTGTATTATAAAACTAAATAACCCTTATAATCAAAAAAATCTTTCTGTATAAATTTATTTTAGAGCAGTCATGTTCTTAGATTTTTTTTATGTCGACATGAAATGGTAGTTCTCAGTGGGTGTGTAATGTTTGGTATAATAACAGATAGTCTAATTTCATTTGACATAACTTTCATATGATATAATTTTCATATGCTATAAAAACATTTAACCTAATTTCATATGTTCTAATGTTATATTTGATATAATTGTCATTTTCTCTAATATCATTTATTATAACGTACATTTCATATAATTATCAAATTGTATAATGCTCTTTTTATATAATGTTCATTTGACCTAACTTTCATATTAACTAATTTTCTAAGGTAACGCGTCGTTCTTGAAAAAAGCAAATTGTATTGTAACTTAACCTCAAAACATTCAAGTTGCTTCTGCATCGTCTGCGGCGATGCGGGGAGTGCAACCCCTTCGCCCTTACGTAACAAAGGATAGGCACCCATACTCACCTCCGCAGCTTCGGCTTGTCGTTGTGTTGTCGCCATATCGTAGAATTTTTTAAATTATAGTTTTGACATTCCCAAATTATATTAAACGGTACTTATAGATTTTGAATATTATAGCAACTGAATATTATATTAATTGAATATTATTTCAAATGTGCATTATATAAACTGTTCATTATACCATACGAAATTAGGTAAAATGAAATTATATCAATAATTCATTATATCATTAGATAGTTATATTTAAAAAAAAATTAAATGAAATTAGGTCATTAGAACATTTTGTTAATATATCAAACGTTATACACCCGTTCTCAGTAATGGTAATTTGTACCACGATCCTTATAAGTACAATCTCTTTTTGCTCGCCTACGATCATAATTATGAACATCAGGATCGTCACATGTGGCGTTCTGTAAATTCTGAGTAAGTTTATTTTTGTATATAAGTAAATGTAGTTAGTAATATTATCTGTAGCAATGTTATTATCACGATTTACTCAAAGAAGTCACTGGCTAACCATCTATCCAAGTCCAGAGGACGCTTCACATTCAATTTCCCGCCATTCGTGGTGACTTAAAGTTGGCATTAGAAAGAAAGATAAGAAAGAAAGAAAGAAAATACGTTTATTTGCGATAAACATGACGTAGAGAAAAAATACAAAAAAGAACAAGTTGTCATTAGTAACAGCTACCTTAATACTTCTGTGTGTGTAACAAAAAAAAATATTTTACGTAGGTGCCGTTCGGGAACTGAAAACAATATTGATAAACTGTTACTCCGAACTGCACGTTACGAAATTTTGTTTCAGTGCGGTTAGTGGAAGTGCTTAAGTGCGGTTCGGGGGAGTGCTTTTGAAATCAGTGCTCTAATTGGAATACCTCGTATTTACATATGTATTAACTAGATACACTATAGCAGGTATATGTATTGTGTAATTTGGACTATGAAGTAGGCCATGAGCCTTATGAGTTGGAGACTGCATTAGTCCTTTGGTCCAGTTTAAGTCCTGCGACTACAAGAACAGTCTCTACGGGCAAGCCGAATATCTAATAATCTGTCGTGTCTAATCTTGGCATATCTAGGCTTGTTTGTTCCAGTAATTGGGTTGTGGCAGTTCGGTGACAACAGCCCCGTGTAAAATACTAATTAACTACGTACTGGTCGGACTAGAAGCTGATCCTAACGTAGCAAGTGAAGGAGTAAAATGTATCAAACTAGTTTTGCCCGCGGCTTCGCCCGCGTAGATGTTGGAAAATATCCCATGGGAACATACTACCAGGATTTAAAGTACCGCATGTGTTAATCCATGTTATAAACTACCTTTGTGCCAAATTTTATACAATGTTTACGCTGCGCACTCTAGTAAAGCTCTCAGTCGGCACGATCTTTTCCGATATCTTCAACATCCATCGTCATATTTCATCCAATTTACACAAAACCTTCATGAATTATACATCCCAACCTTCCTCATGAATCATTCCGTCCATTGGTAAAAATCGTAAGTTTTTGAGTTTATCGCGTGCAGACAGACAGACGCGGGACTTTGTTTTATAATAATATGTACATAAATGTGACATGTATGTGATTAATCAGCTTACAATGAAATATTGGAAGTATAAACTAAGATATTTCAAAGCACACTTCAACGTTGAACACCATCGATTCAGCTGAAAGAGGTCCACTACCAGATATAGACTTCCGCCCAAAAATAGCCACATCGACGAATCCAGCGGATTCCCTCTAATCGAATTTCCATATTATGAGCAAGCTTTATCAAATCATGGAAATTCGCTTTATATATACATATCAATTCGATCGAAATTACCATCAGTCTTAAAGATACAAGGAAGAGCCGATAATAAGTTATGCGAGTTAGAAATTCTTTCGAGAAGAAGTAACTTGTAACTCGTGCGTTTCATCGTATGTTTAATGTATATCTTTGAACTCAAAACAAACAACCCTTCGTTTGAAACAACATTCTCGTGCACCCTTTTTGTAATGTAAGCAACAATTAAGAAACTATTTTTGAAATTCAACTCCAAAGGGGTGGAAAAGTGAAATGCGTTTTGGCGACAGGCCCGGTGCCGCATGCCGCGGGCGAGTGGTCGACATAAAAGGCAACTTATCTATAATTCGGATATCTCCCTCGATTTTTCCCCGTTCTGTTGCAGATGTACGAAGATTACCATGTATAAATAAGTAAGATTCCATTTTATTCTTATTCTATTAGTTATTCTAGTGCCCACTTGGTTTTTCGAGACATCGCCAAGCAGTTTATCGACACTTCACGTGACCTTTTTTGGCCAAATCCTGGCCTATTTTTTGGCCAAATAATCAGCCATACAACGTGGCAATGCTGCCAGCCTTTTGGGCACTTTTCCCGCTGACAGCGATGCGGACGAATTTTTTGATGCCCTATAATCCTTTCCCCTGGTTTTGTTTTATAATACATGTAATAATATTATTGTAAGTCTGTTAGCTTATATATATTATGTAAATATTGCCAAAATATAAATACAAATTAACTAGTTATTGGTACAAAAATCACCCTTTGATTACTGCTTATATTATCGAAAATAATGTATTTCGCTACCGAGCTATTCTTAAACCCATCTATTAAATAAATACCTCGAAGAAACTTTTTCACAAAACTAAGAAGCTAATTTAATATTAAACTGAAAAAGTCTGCAAAAGCAATTGACTGCGCTGATATGAACAAATATTATTTTAAATCTGAGCCTAGAGAGTCACTATGTAGAAAGAAGTTGCCCTGATGGCGCATCGTTAACTTTAACAAATGTGTTTTCAGCTCATTTTAACTGTCTGTGTTGCAGTTTGATTTATGTTTAAAACATGTAAAGTTCCTATTTGTCATCTGGAGAGGTCAAGGAAACCTCAGACGTACATCTTGCAGCCATGTGTAGTAAAAATGAGTAAGTACCATCGTGAGAAATAGGTTGGCAAAGAACGTCGCAATAACCGAATTCCTTTGGCCGAATCTAACAACTTACACAGAGAGATAAACATTAAAGTTCCATGATTAACTAAGATTTACTCAAATAATTACGAAATAGTATTTCGGATTAGTCTTCACTACAACGGCTACATTCGTTTAGAAGTTGTAATGATATTTACAGGCGGGAACGGGGGAGTTGGTTGTTATATAAATCCCTGTCAGCGTCGCGAGCCGCCAGGTTGCTATAGATAGAGCAATATTGAAGAGGAAACGGTTATTGTCTACCCGGACTAAAGGGTCTCGCCGGACTCCTATTATCCCTAATAACATTTCCCTTTACCTACTAGTCTGGCGTATATGAAAATAAGCCGGTTTGTTTGTGCGTCAACATGCCTGCTGTTGAATATACAATGAAATCTATTTGAACTAGCGATAACAATTTCAAAAGCCCTTTTTTCTGTGTCTGGAGGCATTCATGAATATTTCTGGAAAGCTCTCAGTTTTTCTTTTTTCTTGCTTATTTAGTTCTTCTATTGGGATTCGGAGGAAATTACTTTATAGGCACGCTAAGTAGAAATGTAGAATTTTAATTGCGTGGAAAAGTTACAAGCAATGTGTTTCTGCCGTAAATAAAATGTAGGCAAAATATATGAAAATTCATACTAAAAATAAAATAAATTGGGCACTCGGTTTTAATGAGTCGAGCTCTTACCACGCCAAACAGAAGAGGCGGAGATCTCAGCGAAAAATAAAAACCGGTTAAGTGTGAGTTTAGAGTTCCCAACGAATCTTTACCGTATCTATAAGAATAGCTGTGCAGCCTTTGGCGTCTTGTCTTTTGAATTTCTTTAGAAAATTAATTTCTTTAAAGAACACACGCGGCAAAGCGACTTTTAAAATTGAGTAGATACGTAATCCCAAAGGAAAACAGCAGTACAAACGTTTTACTGTTCCCAAAAATCGTGCAAATGGTGCTTGAGCGGTGTTACAAACAGCGTGTAAGTGACGATCACACTTTACAAGTCTAACAGGGTCCCCTTCCTGCCTTCTGTCACGTTATATGTATCACAGAAAGGAATCGTACGCACAATATGCAAAGTCTCCGTAATTTACATGGAAATTTGTCACTAAATACTTAGGTGTGAAGTCGTTGACGGGTTCCGGTATTTTGTGGGCAACCTGATCAATTTAACAAGGTCAGCAACGCGATGGTGTTCCCTCGGGGAGCGTTATTCACGCCGTTCGCCGCCGGTGGCCAGTTGACTTCGGTGGCCAGTAACACATTTGCTTTCATTAAATATTGGTGTGTCTCATGCATAATACATTAAGCTGTGGATGCTTGTAAAACATAAGCATTATAGGATAATAACGTGTCACTTCTTAAAAGCGTCCATTTTGATGTTTATTTCTTTCTGTAAGTTTATTAAAATTCATCCTACTTCACGCAAATTGCTATTTAAAAAGTTCGGACTTACTTTTACTATTAAGCAGTTGAATAAACTACTTAAGGCAGACGAAGTCGCCGGAAAGCGCTGTTTTTTCTTTCGGGAAAGTTGAAGCAGAAGTTTTAAAACAGTTTGTAAGTTTTAATTTCAGTTTGCGATGCGGCTTCCAGAGATCCAATAGACAGCATTAAAACAACACATTTTCGAAACTATTTTACGTTACGATTATAGTGAAAGCTTTCAGTTCCGTAGTGACCCGCCATGTTGAAGTTAAGCTCAAACTTTATACATAGCGACTTTAGCTAATATTAAAATCTATTTTTTAGTTGCAGTTCCGATACGATTTCCAAGAGGTCATACAGTTGAATAATAAAACTTTACATTCCGTGGAAATAATTACATTAGTTTTTTTAACAAAAAGCCTTTGACTCCTCAACCAAACAACCAAATAACCAACGAAGCAATTCCTGCAGACTTGAAATAACTTATTTTGAGGGTCGTAATTAAATTATGAGTATCCCTTTGGTCGGTCCGTGAGCTTAATAAAAGCGTAATAGTTATATTTCGAGGGAGCGTGGCTGCTTGGTTGCACAATTACGACGATTACAGGGGACGTTATTTGCCCAACTGCGGCATAACATAAAAGGATTGTGGTGAGTTTGGCCTTTCGGAAATTAGAAATCGTCTGAGAGTGCAGAGATGAAGTGATTGAATTGTAACAAGGCTTTTAATAACAAATAGGTAGTAGCTACAAAAAAAATGTAACCCGTTTTTACGAAAAAGCAGCTGATTCGTTTAAAAACAAATTGTGTTTGATCAACAATAATTATTGAAGCGTCGTCACTCGAGAGTTCAATGAATGGAAATGTATTGTAAATGAGTTGCGGATATGATCGCGACCAGTAGCATCCTGTGGATCGATCATTGTAATATCAGCCACATGCTACTGCGATAACTAGGTACGTATTTCCATATTCATTCGTGATTTGATCGCTGTATCGTGTGAGTAATATTGTATGCCAATATCGTAAAATAATGATATTCTTGACTCTTATGTTACTTCGTAATACGTCCTTTGATACGTGTATCGTGTTGCCGCGACATGATCTGGGAATTAAATAAAACCTTGGACAGGGCTGGTAATTGGAACGAGTAGCAATCTGTCACAATTGCGGCCTTTGTGCCCAATACACCATTGATGTACGTATACAATGTTCGGCGACAATCGATACGGGTTCTGGTTCCGTATTGTACTTTTTTAGGGTTCTGTAGTGACTCTTGTAGTTTCGTCATGTCTGACTCTGTAATTAAAATGGACTAATAGGTACACATGTTTCCGTTTTTGCTTCCATATGATTTCTGCGGAACCTTATTTCACGAGAGGTTTTATACGCACTTGGCATGTTTAAATAATGTGACTCTTACCTACTCTCACATAAAAGTCTATAGTAGGTTCGAGAACGAATATAAGGAGTAAGAACACATCAAAATAAATAAACGATTTTCCTAACAACATTACCGTAACGTACTACAAATGTGCCAGATTGGCATAAAACCTAGTTCACTCATAACACTTTTCCAAGTGTTCCATCTCCGGCGCTCTTACAAACAAGGATTACGCCCAACTTGGAATACTTTATGCAAAGCTCTGCTATTCCGCGGCCCGACTACGTAATATGATGAGGCTAATGAGGCCCGTTACAGCTTTCAATAGCTCGTCGATTGGTACAGATGGCACACAATGATAGGTCAAGTGGTCTTGGATCAGCTCGAAACGAGCCTGTAGTGCGGAAACACTACAATTCCTCTTATACGGCCTTTTCCGCCTCATAACTACGTCTGGTGGAGGGCACTTCCGCTTGAGGCTAAAACGTTATTTGGCCTTTTTGCTTCGCAATTTCAGTAGAGTATGGAATTGTTCCTGGTAAATAGAGGAGAGATTGCCTGAGCGGTTGTTTAGCAAACTTCAAGCTATCTTTTTTGTGAAATAGTTTGACGATTATGCTATGATGATTAGCGTAATTAGCTGTAATCTTCGGATAGAAAAAGCTGCCAACTCCTCATGTTTGATTTCCTGATCATTGATTTTAAGACCCAAGGACCAAGAAATCTAACATAAGGAGTTTGATGATTATGCTATGATTTATTGGTTGTAATCTTGTGGTCGAAATCGCTGCCAACTCATGTTTGATTTCCTGGTCATTGGGTGTTGAGGAATAGTTCTAATAATACTAAGCTCCAGAATTATGTTATGGGGAAACGGCTCGCTCCCAATGGTAACTAAAATTAAACCCGGAAATGAGGATGTAGGTACCTACAGCAACCCACTTTATCTATCTTCTAGGTTTACAAGCGTGACGGTTATAAATACAATGATAGGTCAATAAGGCGAGGCGTGACTGGTGACTCAATAGTGCCGGTCTGTAGTGCGGAACCACTATGATTCCGCTCATGTGCCCTCTTCCTAATCGAGTGCCCCACTTGGATGTCACCCGGAAGACACAATGATCATGTCCAGACAATAAGCTCGTGTTCACTAGTGTTGTCGTTGTGGCCGAGACTGCTCCCGTGGCTCGAATATTAAATGGTTTAGCTCGTGACTTCTCTTAAGTTTTGGGGATAAGCAAATATAAAAATAAATTAAAAATAATAAAATTTTAATATCCATAAATTGCCCCAACAGTTTATTCAAAGGTTCCGAATTAATCCGGATTTCGTTTCTATTCCGGAATAAGTCGGACTAATGTTCAAGAAAATTATAAACACCTACGTGATATTTTTTTATTCCGGGACTTACGAAGGAATACAACTCCAATTATATTACAGCATTACAGCGAGCAATACGACAGCACCTGAACTTCAGGAATATTGTCACTCGTCAACACACTCAACACATTTATTGAACACGTTCTCGTTTCATTTCAAACTTGTCTGTCAGTGTCAATTGAACGCGCCGACCCGTGCTCGGGGTCCAATTAGCGTTTTTAATAAATTGCTCTCTGTTGCATATAGTCTCATACCTTTCCAAATAATCCACGCGCCGTATTTCCCAGCCCTCCACTCTCGTCTCCTACCAATCCGTGTCAAATTGACTAAATTTATGCAACTGCTGTTCCTCCACCCGACCCTACGCATCAAATGTCATAATTGAGAGGGGATTGCATCTGAATAATGTATTTGTGCAGATAAAGCAAACTTGGAAGTCGCAGTAACTGTCATCATTTTGGGCAGTTGGATACCACTTTCGGATTGTGGACCCCTTCGCAGTGCGAATATAATATTCACTTTGATTAAGGGAGTGATTAGGTATCAAAATAATAAGACCATGAGAAGGAATTTTGTAGGGTTCAGAATTGGAGATGAATAATTTTGGCAATTTAATTAGACGCTCTTTGTAAATTAAATATATAACCTTGTTTAACGATATCATTGATTTCTAACCATGTACCAAAAAGTTTACACCATAGACAAACACAAATATTATTGTTACTTTCCACAATAACAGGGTAAAAAATTCAAAAATATTCAGGAGTAAAATAATAAAACGAAGTATTGTAAAAAGGAAAGTTTTGTTTGTTTGTAAGCCAGAATTCACGCAGAACGGCATTTCGGCTTGTTATGAACATCAGATAGCTGGTTTTCAGAATCGTTATATTACTATTATTGACTGTAATATAATTATGTTTCAAACCCGGCGGAGGGGGAAGCACAGTAGGGCGGGATACCTAATAATAGTAATGGACTTTTATGACACATTTTCATAAGTGCGTGCACATCTTGACACCCCTTTTGTGAAACCGTTAAAAGTACCAACATACAAGATAAAAAATGGCTATTTCTAGCCGACTTCAAAAAAAGGAGGTTCTGTATTCTTCCCGTGTGTATATTTGTATGTCCGCGCTTTTCTCAAAAACTACTGATCCGATTCGGATGAGGTTTTCGTTATTTAAATATATATTTTTCAGGGAAGGCTAGGCTAATTAATGTTGCGAACTGAAACCGATTTCAAAAAACAAAAAACATTGGTATTATTTGGGTGTTGTAATTGGATATTACGACGCATATTGACAAATTCGCATTATGACCAATGATGGTAACCGTCGATCCTAAATTATTTTTTTTTAATTAAGATATGGAATTATGTAAAGTTAAGTGAATAAAATATTACTTTTCATTTTTAACTTCGTGTTTTTTTAAGGTGGTGCTTTTATCTTTGAAAAAAAAATTATATTCTGTATAAGTTTAAGTAAATCAGTAGATATTTTTCAATTGTTTCTTTTTTTTGGTCGTCTCCTTTTTGTTCGATATTGTTAATTCTTTGAATAACGTCAAACAGAATGAATCTTGGCAACAGTAAAATGGAATCTTTCAGCCAGATCAGATGACTGAATCTCAAAAGAGGTAACTAGTTCCAATACTCTTTGGAAGCCGGAGACAAAGACATTCAATTACCTTCTGCCTTCAGATAGAACATGATTTTGTTGATGGAAACGATAGTGTAGATTTCCTCTAACAATGGGTAAGAACAGCATTTCAAACACCATTTTCGTAGAAGTCAAGAAATGTAGTATAAATCGAATTACTTTCGACTAGTTTTCTTATTTTAAGGCAATCTTGCTTCAAGTATTTTCCGGAAATTTGGGAATAGAATACATGTCAGCATTTCGCTCGGTCGACTTTATGAAATATACGCGGGAAAATAACCAACTGACATATATGATTTCTGTTATTCTTTCATACTCAGATAAGCGCGAAGCAAAGTTCCACTCAATACCTACATATGTATCGAGTAGCACTACATTGGTGTTTTATTCCTTAAAATATTCGTAGGAATAAAACACCAGTCAAATGCTATTCATATTTGCGCAAGTAGTGTTCCATACGTTCAACTATACATTTTAGAGCGGATTTTTCAATCATCTGGTAACTTTATTCGAGGAATAATTTTGAAATTTTGACAGTTATCACATACAAAAACTGTCAAACGTCAATTTTATTCCTCGAATAAAAGTTATCTAGTGATGGAAAAATCAGCTCTTAATACAATTATGGGAAATAGGTTTTTAAATTACCTACTATTGTAGTAAAACTCAGGTCACTATGTTATACAATTATTTATTTAAACAACCAATGTTACACTACCAAATACAGCTATCCAAACTTTTTGCCGTACGCTCGTACAGATTAAAAATTCCCGCGCTCGCTGAGTGTGGTCGAGTCATCATATCGATTCTGATTCCTCAAATCGATTATTCCTATCGATATTCGGTTTATTTAATGATTTAAAGTGTTTTATTAATTTCTATTACAAAATCATAAACCTTACACTATTCAGGGTCAAATTAAATTAGCTAGCGAAACTCTGCAGACGTGGTGGGTATGGATATCTAAACATAACAAAACAAAAAATTTATTGATTTGATTTTTATTGCGGGGTCATCGACCGCAGTTAGTTAGTTAATTTGACCCTGTATTACTGTTTTTCTCAATTCCATCAGAACCACGCTCGCATCGGAGAGATCAAAAGACATTGATGATCCCACAATTGCTACGTTTTGCCAATTTTACCACAGAATGCCATTTAAAATAGTAGACACTGCTCAATGATTCCTTTTTTCGTAACCACCAGATAGTCCCTAAAACAATATCGGCATACATAATGTTTGCGTAAGTGTATTGTTTATCAGAAAGGGGATGAAATAAAATTTTGGCTGCTCATCTTGTTCGTGCACGCGCCGGCTTGGGGTCCCCCAGTTTTTCACCCTAATGATTTGTTGTGGGGTCCTTTTGAACCCATTGTTTATTTTGGAACGATCTCTGAAATTGTTTTTTTACACTTGATATCGTTGCGTACATTTATTTATACACATGTTTATGTTTCTGATATTTTCTCAGACGCCGGTTGCCGTTGGCTCCGTAGTCGAGCCCGCGTTGATGGGTCTATATTACAGTTTCAATAAACTGTGTGATAGGAGGGTAGATAGACACACCTAATCTGTCCCTCTCAAATAACTATTACTTTAACTATTAAATGGTCTGCGCTACCATTAATAGATGTGCCTAAGACGCCCCTGCAACAGAGCGGCTAATTTATCGGAGAAGGTGGTAGGACGCTGCTATGATAGGTTTGTATGCTTCTTTGAATGGTAATCACTGTAATAAATAGTCAAGTGATCCCTTAATACACAGTATTATTTAACAACAGCCTTTTACTATCAAACAATAGACAGTACAATGTATGTTACGACATACCTACCTACTCGTACCTACTCACATCCCAACCTTTTGTCATCGCCATGATTGCTGTAGCTCATCTCCATCTGGTTTAATCCTTTACCTTTTCAACACTTAATGAGATTCAACAGCGACCACATTCTCCCCTGGCAATCCTTAAATAATAATCCTTTAATCGCTTCTTACGGAACCCACGTGAAGGGAGCCACAATCGCGGTCCCTTGGGAGAGTTGGGAGCCAAGACTATGTAAACGCCATGACTTTTGCTCTTTACCGAACTAATATCCTGCAGGCGCGTAGGTAGTAACGCCCACTAGCTATGTCTAAAGATAAAACTAATCAAAAAAGAGAGTTTCTGGAACTCACTAAGTTCTCCGGCTATAACTATATAAGTAACAAGTACCACTTTACTTCCAAAACTTAAACACCCTTCTCGGGATTGGGATAAAACCGTGAAACATTTTCAACAATTACAATCACGCAAGCTGTCAACGCATTTCCATATCCTTTCATATCTTTCGCTCGGCTTTATTCATACACTCGCAAACTTTCCATAATAACGCGGCCGGTTCGACGAATTTATTTTCCTTATCGTTAAGATTTCCTTTCTAGCAGATTATTGATAATGTAATTTATTTACAAATACGTATATTATGTAGATTCATTTACTTATAAATTTATTTTTAGGTAGGAGGAGAGGGGAGAGGGGGAAGGAAAGTATCGTGAGGAATCCACACGATAATCGTAAATTCTGAAGGTGTGCAATGCCCTGGGAGCAGCGATAGATAGCAGCGGTCCCAGTTGGGCTAAAACTACCGACACCACGTAAATACATGAACGCCTTCCGACGATAATATCCGACGTTTGACTGGCTTAACTTGCCTACCTACCTACCTCACGAATTATCTTTTTTATCCTTACGTTTTTCCTGCCGCCATTGTTCGCATTGTTGTAAGAAACTGGCCATTTTCCGTATTCTTCTCGGTCATTTGCTCATTAGAGAACGTATTATTAGATCCGTCAAAAAACTTCGCTTTATCTCATTATGTGAAGAGCAAATGTGATGCATAGTATGATTCGTAGTTTAAATAACGATGTAAGATAGAGTTTTCATCTTCAATGAAGTGAATTGGGGATGAAACCACCATCCCCGAGACCGGTGATTATAAGTGACCGCTCCCTAAACGTTGTACTGTCCACATTACATTATCAATAGCGTAGTCCACTGCCAGCAATTTACCCACTATCCTTCATTCGCCTATTATGAGCACACAGCGACCCAAGACGTAAATAAATAAACTCCTTACTATCTATCTACTGCACTTTATTTCTAGTAATGATCGATATCAACCGGCTATTTGTTGTGGAATCAATAAAGCAAATACGTCGCCCTCGGTTCCCGCAGAGCGTGAGCAATAGAATCACCTCGCTGCAGTCCCTAGAGCTTGGGCTCTGTTCTCTACAAAACACCGCAACGTCTAAATTGCCTCTGGCGACGCGTAAAAAGCAATGAAAGCATTTTCACATGACCAGTTTTCATTTCACCGACGCCCCTCTGATCCCTGAGGAATTTCAAATAGTATCTGCAGTAACTAATAATGCCAGGGGTGAGAGGAGACGAAGGGAACCCCACTATGCATCCTCGTAAAACGTATTGTTATTAGAAGCATCAAAGAGTCTAATATTTTATTTTATACCCATTTGAATTTTATCGAAGGGAAAGAAATACTCGTACATATGAAAAGTATGTTTAAAATAGAGAATATGATAAATATGAAGATTCTGGTAGTCGAGGTCAGTTTGATGGTAAGATACGCGAGAGTAAAAAATCTATTGAATCTATTTATCCTGGCAAAGCATTTCTATGGAAAATCATACGAATATTTTCATCCACTTATTTTCTAGTTCACTCACACTGTTGTAAGTTCAAAGAATATTTTTCCATCTTTCCTCGTATCGAGTCGCGTGAAAAAGATGAAAAATTAATGAGGTTAAAGTAGGACGTCTTGCGAGCCAAACAACGCGGATATAAATACCGAACTGGAAGCACGGACCGGACGGCGCACAGGTCGAGTCGCCGACAGACGACCGGCACGACCGGTGCGGCCACTAGAGCAATACAGCCTACTCTCTAGGATTTATACGTACTCTATGTGCATCATAATGTACATTTACAGTTATTAGAAACAAATAACATGTATACGTAACACGGGCTGGTGTCCGCAACTCCAAGCCAAAGCGCGTATTTTGAGTATGGAACAAACATATATATGTATAATAGAGAGGGATATACGACCATGATAAAATAATGTATATGTTGAAATCTGTTCCAAATTAGGACCTAGTTACCGAAATAATAAGGTTAACTACGCGAAAAATATATTCAATGTTGCGTAATTATTTGTGATTATTACATTTTTATACACTTAATTAATATTAGGAATTTGATTCCGATGTTTTTCATTCCTCAGAAACCGACGTAGGTACCTACTTATTTATTTTAATTGGATCATTTTGCTCATGGTCTCATAACAAGCAGTAGGAAAATGGAAAATACATCTTGGTAGTTACAATATTCTGTATTTATAACAGGTAGAAAGATGTTTAAGCATTTTAATCGAGGCTTTGTATTGTAGCAATACAACTTATCGAAATAACGGCATTATAAAAGTGTTCACTGGCATCACTTGAGGAGAATGCTGAATAACTTATTACTAAATATTCTGACACATACGCCTGAATGCCCTTACCTATGCATGTCGTCCCCGATGTCTCTGCTGCACTTACACTTATTGGTGAACTTGTCAAACATTCTGGCATACAAGCTCTAGTAACGAATGAAAAGAGATCTTTATGAGACCAGCCTCTTCCAATACTTTTATACTCGAAGAACGGAACTCCATGCTAAAAACCAGAAAATCGTTACGTCTTTAGTGTAATTGATTGCCGTTGAAGAGAAGTAAAGAGGGACTTAGGTGCCTACTACTTATTTGCAGTTTATAGTACGAGTATGGCTAGTCTAAAACTATAATGACTCTTCCCGACATTTTACTTCTGAGCACAAAAGACCCTCTCGGCGGTCCCGAGGGTGGAATCAGCTACATTGAAGGGTGGCTCTCGGCATTACGTGGTCGCCGCCCCATACATAATATATGCATTATCTTAGCTACACAAATTGCTCTGACGTGACGAAACGTGTTTTATTGCTCGTTTACTAACTACGAGACCGGCATGTTTTGTAACCATCTGCCAAAAACCCGAGCGCAGGTTTATCAAGTTCTGAAATCGTAATCAAAATATTGATTACGATTTCAGAACTTGATAAATTTGCAAAGAATTTACCTACTATAAAACACAAAGGAAACTAGGTATGTCCGCATTTAGAATATGTAATTGAGGATGATTTAATATGAATACGGTTTGATTGCTATTATATTTATTAGTGACGTGGATTTAGGAAAACATCGTGAGAAAAGCGGAACTTATAGTTAATATAAGTAAGTCTTAAATCGCCATCCCGTCTTGAGCAAGCTTGGTGATCAATGCTTGTCTGTATGAGAAGAGGCCTTTGCCTTGCAGAGGGACCATAATAGGCTAGCATACCATTCTAACAGAAGCTGAATAAAAAGAAAGGTTTTTACTTTTTTTGTCTGTTACCGCATCGTGTAAAAAATACTGAGCAGATTTAGGTATACATGAAACTTGGCATAGTGATAGCTCATATTTGAGATAAAAATTCAGAATGAGGTAGGTATGTACACTTTACGTCTACAGAGTTTCACCGGAATCGTTAAATAGTGTAAGGTTAGTGAGGTGAAACCTTCACTGTTATAGCTTATTATAGATTATATATATATATATATATATATTTTAATTAAAGCATCACAACTTCCCCCTAGTTTATATGCCGGCGAAGTCACAAGTTGTTAAACGCAGAGGAGCTGCGACTGGATCACTTCGTACGTTGTGATCTTCAATGGTTTGACTTTGGAGCACTTCGGACGCTGACCATTAAAACTTTCGCTCTCCTTACAAAATGTTTCCTTTTATTCTTTTATTACAAATGCCTACCAAATTAAATTACTTCGCTAACATACATTCTTCTCTGTATAGACTCGGGTTTTATTATAATAAAAATATACTTATTTTTTTAATTCCGAATATATATACATCAAAACGAATCTACCATATTCAAATTAAGTTGTCAGATTTCGTGCCGCTTTTTCAGCAGCAATATCCATATAAAATCTTTTTGTTTAACTTTTACCTATTAACTTAATTATTGTAAAACAAATTAGAAGTAGGTACATGGCCCAGTTTAGTTAAACCATAAGTCCATAAGCAGATTAGTAAAACACGCGACATTTGGAACCCTTGTTTTGCTAAGAGTTTAAGCTTGGCAACTTATTAAACCATGCCATTATTTTTATTACAAGTAAACTGATTACCTATAATCAGCCTATAACCTTCCCACTGCTGGGACACAGGCCTCCTCTCTGTGAGAAGCAATGGGCCGAAATCCACCACGCGGGCCCAGTGCGTAGATGTCAAATGTCCTCGAATTTTCGGTTCTGGGACATGCAAACAATTTGGCTGATTGCTTGCTGATTGGCATGGGAAAAAGTAAGTACCCTAAATATCTGTTTTTTTTTCCTTATTGGCTCGTTTAATATAGGTCAAAACCGTTCTCATACAAACGGCTTTTCCACGAAAAATCTACATGCCTTCCAATTTACGCGATATAGGAAAACATTTTGCTAACACGCATATTTACACCGTTTATTGTACTTTAAGTCGTTTTACAGATTACCGTACCGCATCTAAATGAAGACGGATTATGATAATACTTCGGAATATGCTTTGTTGACATAAAGTTTATGCAAACGTTACGTAACCTCGTATGTTAATCACGTATTAGTTTCTAGGAGGTCAGAACTAGGAGCAGCGTTTAACTCGAGCATATGTATAATATGTAAGGGAAACAGCCAGAGGTCCCTCACTTGCTACCCACATGCGGAGTCCCAGGGACTATTTTGAAACTCATTAATGCGTGTGAAGAAGTTTCTTACACGTAAGATATATGTATATACTATATACTCGTATATCTACTTATGCGGGGTTCTCCGAATTAAATAAGTTATAGAATAAATTAGGCACACGTGTTTAGTTCTAAATGTATGCTCGAGGCATACGTAGAACATTTCTGTTGTGTGTTAACTCTTTAAAGGAACTCCCACCGATAATTAGCGTGAAAAATAAAATAAACATTGTAAAAAGTCACCGAGTTCTAAAAAGATTAAAATCTAAGGGCTCTTCGTTGCCCTCTCCGTTCCATTGGTAAAAATGATCACCGATGAACATCGTCCAAGTCAAGCTGCCTAGCCTTTTCCACGATGCCGCTAGATGGCAAGCTATGTAATCGGAGGATTCGCATTCCTATCTGTGAATCTGTCCAATGTCGTACTGCGCTTGCGCGACGACACTATCGTGCCCAAAGCGCACTAATGTATTATAAAATAAACAAGAAACTTTCAGTTTATAAACTAACCCTACATAAAGTCAAGCAGACTCATGGCTACTGTCGCTGAACTATGACGAAACCGAGAAAGTTATCATATCTATTTCCTCCTGATCAATCATTGACACACACACATATACACACACACACGCATGCTCACACTGAGAAACAAACATTTACAATAACACTCACAAACTCAATACAGGTTTCTTTTAACCGATTTTAGTCTATTTTACTTTTTTGTTGTTACCATATTCTTTTTATTTTTGTTAATCTTTTTGCACGGATGGTCATGGAATGTAAAGATGGTTATCCATCTTTATATAACAAGACCCTCCGTGCCTCGGAAAGCACCACCATCCAAGTTGCCAGCTCAAATAGATACTGGCCCAGCAGGTGTGACGTCACTAGTAGGAAGGCACAAAGGGCTGAATCTGCCGTCAACAATTTACCAAACAACAATACGCAGGTTAGGCAGTATGCTCAATTAGGTACTAACTCTACCTGTGTACCTACCATAATGCACGATTAAATTCTGATCTTCCTTCTCGAGTTAACATTATGAGGTACCTACCTACCTAACTAAATATGTACCTACATATGGTTCGTAATATCAAGTAATATGAAGCCTCAACAAAGAAAAAATTGATAAAGGTATACAAGGTCCAATTAAATTATCTAGAGAAACTCAGCAGACGTGATGGGAATCGATATCTAAACATGATTAAAGAAAAAATAATAATTTGATGATAATTTATTTTGGGCTCAACGACCGCTGGTAGTGTTGTTACATTAAGGGCTGATTTTTCAATCATCTGATAACTTTATTCGAGGAATAATTTTGAAATTTTGACGGTTATTTCATACAAAAACTGTCAAACGTCAATTTTATTCCTCGAATAAACGTTATCTGGCGATGGAACAATCAGCTCTAAGTATGAGTTGGGAAAATAAGTTTTTATGTGTTTCGATATCGACACCTATCAGGTCTGTGAAGTGTGCAGAAACAAAAATAGATTTTCGAACTGATATTTCAAACAAATAAACTACATAACTACATACGGTCGTTGAACTCAAAATAAATTATCATGAAAATTTTTTTTTTTTTTTTTAATGTTTACATATCCATTTCCATCACGACTGCAGAGTTTCTGTAGCTAATTTAAATTGACCCTATATATTTCAAGAAAAATTCTATTACCTTTTTTTATTAATACTCAGGAACACACCGTTTCCAAAGTTTTTACTAAAACTCCGCCAAAGTAAATTAACTCACGTTAACAGGGTTATTGTGCCTCTGAAGCTGAACAATGTCTGTTCGCTTCAGATCTTTTAGAAAACAATATGCCAAAATGAATGCTGCATATATTTTACTAAGGAATTTACGATTCCCCTTAGCAAAAGTTCAAGAGGGACCGACTTAAAGTTTTTTGGAACTGTTTGAAGCCACGTGCACCATTGTCATGCAAATGAGGTAATAATGAACTATATAAATCTTGGATAACAGGGAGATTGGAAACTTAGCGATGAAATGCAGGAAGACCCCAATAAATAGGTGGTGCGGCTTACCCACGAAAGTAGCGTTGAATCAGCCCGGAAGACAGCCCCATAATATTCAGTCGTTTATATGTTAAAGATTGTCATTCGATACGATGAGCTTCGGTTAAAGTCAGTCCATAGTGCGCAGAATCTTAGCTAACCTTTTGTAAAAGAAAATACTAAGTGTTATAAGAAATAGTCATCATTACGCCTTATTGAAATACTCCTATTCCAAAATACCTGGACCCCATCTCCATAACTAAATTCTGCTATTTTGCATTCAACCTAAACTGTTAACCTGTAGGGATGTTTAGTTGTTTTTGATACGAGTAGCTTGCACAATGATAGTAAGAGAATATTGCTTCAATTGAATGAAGGTTTCATTTGTAAAACCTCACGAAAACAAATACAGGCTTGAAACAAAATGGTATTCCAAGTTACCTTCCTTTCCTCTATTACATTTTATATTGGGTTCTTTCATTGGGAATTTCTTAGTCACAGCCCGGAGTTTGGCAGTTGGCGGTGTGCCCCCGTGCCCGTTGGTCCTGCGCCTAATCTCTCTCCGGTCGGGTCGGATTTCCGTCCCATCAGACAATGAGAGCGAAAGAAGAGAGTGTGCACCTGTGTCTGCGCACTTACATGTGCACTATAATATCTCACGCACATAAGGCTGGTTTCCGCTGAGATTGGTTGCCATGGCCGAAATTCGGTCTGGAGGACTTTATTTATTATTTATTTATTTATATATAAATAAATAAATAATAACAGCTTGCTTGGAGCTGTGCAGCGACAAGATCATTTGCAATAATTAAGTAAAATCTAAAGAAAACTGCTAAAAAACGTCCGCTCGACCGTCTGAAGGCGTAGAATATTGCTGAAGTGACCGGGCGATATCCAGCCCCAAAAAAGGCAAAAGAAAGGTTTATTTGGAAATCTGGCATTCAACCCCCATCGCCCTCAGGTAGGAAAATGTTGCTTTTGCGACAATCAAGAACAGAGCTGATTATAAGTACCTATATTATGCGCTAGTATAGCCCGCTAACTTCAAACCCATATTTTTAAGCGAGGTACGTAAAGGTACACAGAAGGTACAAAATAACTGCAATAAATTTAGGCAAATCTGAAAAGTACACCTGCGGTTCTGATGTGCATAATTTACCTACTTACGTTTCTTGCAATTTGTAGGTCAGTGTCGGGTTAAAATATGATTTCCGACCGTAACAGAATTATAATCAATAGAATCAGCATACAACTCTTTAAGTTAGAAATGGCCTCAAATGTCATGATTTCATGAAATAGCCATTCAATTGGGTAATATGAACTTAGAGAGATGTATTGGTGATTATTATGGTTATATAAATAAATATTTGTTACGGCCGCGAATCACATTTAGATCAAATCACATCAAAAGTCATTTAGTCAAATTAGGCTGAGAATCATCACTTTTCGAACGTCAAAATTACAAAAGACAGTCCCCCAAAACGTTTTAACAGTTCACCACTTCCTAGTGCTTTCGCTGGGAAGAAGAAGTGGTGCAAAAAACTCCCCAACAGCACAGCTGTCTGTTCAGTTTAAAAATACTTGAATGTATACAATACTAGGTATGCAAAGTAATTAACATTACAAGACACAGAACATTAAATTAAATTATTTGCAATGTCAGCTAGCCACGCCAATATACCAACAAATATAAAAACAACTATACGTACTCAAGCATACGACCTGCAATATACAACCTGATAGGGCAGTGGTGGCTCAGCGGTAACAGTTCTAGGTCGTGAGTTTGAACCCAGCCAGGCGCTTTACTTTGTGTAAACAATTTCATCACCACTGTTCTCAAAATGGTAAAGGAAAACATCGTGAGGAAACCGGCATGTCCTAGAACCAAAATTCAAATTCAGTGACACCTACCAACCCGCACTGGGCCCGCATGTTGGATTACGGCCCACTCCCCTCTCACAGAGAGGAGGCCTGTGTCCCAGCAGTAGGAACGTTATAGGCTAACTATGTTAAGAAAAAGCTGATGAGGTAAATGAAGACGCATCTGGCGCACCATGGGCAGTTCATGATCTGTGGGTAATATCTCTACCACGGCAGGTATTATTAATGTATTTCCTTTCTTCTTTCTATGTATTTTGTACCGATTCGGTCACAGTATTCGGTAGAAGAACAGTTCTCCATGATCTTCCGTTCTGTGTTATATTTTCCTTCAATTTTGTCTCATTTAGAATTGAAAACAATTGAAAATTGAATTGTTTGAAATTGTCCATGCGAATGAGCGGTTTGTCCTCAAAGAAACAAAATGAAACACGTGTACCTGCAAGATATACCTAGATAGTTTCTATCTAAGGTTTGATCTCAGTGGAAATACGGGTACCTACCTATTGAAGAAATAAAGAAATAAATTTAAAACATATTGTAATTTTTAGTCAATGAAGACAGAAAGAAAAATAGGTTTATTTGTCACAGAAACACGTGCAAACTAAAAGATAATTAACTCGAAAAATTAAAACAAATTAAAACAATTACCTATTTATTTAAATTGTTTTTGTAGATCCATAATCATGAGGAAAAAATAGAAATAGTCGACAGCTGCAAGTAATGACTGTGGTAAGAAGGCATCCACTCAGCATGATGCTGTGCTATAGGGGGGGGACCCACAGCACAGCGCTGATTTTGAGCGGTTACTCGAAAAGGACGTACGGAAACCAAGTCAGATTTAATGAATGGTAGTAATAAAATAAACAGTTCTTAGAATTTATAGCAACTAATTAAACAATTAAATAAAATATTATTATTTATATATTTATTTATTACAAATAGAATTAAAAACACATAAAAAATAATTTATCTGCAGGCATCACTGTGCGAAAATAAATCATTGACCCATCAAAAACATTTATTAGACGAGAATTTCCAGTGTTTTGTGTTTTGTCTCGCTCCCACCCTCACCTTCGACGCCTGCGCGCGCGCTCACAATAGTCGCAATATCTTGCACAGCTCTAGCTTCAATTTTACGTATTTGACTGATTTTATGAAAATATGTTATTATAAACTTTACAAGACCAGCTAACAGATATAAATATTACTTACTGTAAAACTCTAGTACAATTATCTAACTCTGTAAGCTCGGTAGATATATATATTAGAGGTTTGCAAGCGAATTACGGGATTTTCACAAAATGTTTAATTTTCTGGGTAAAAAGAAAAATGTAGGGGGGGGGGGGGGAATGTGGGGTGTATGTACCTAAATGCTGGCAAATAGTAATTTGTATTCTAGAATCATTCAGACGAAAAACTGAAGCTCATTTTTCTTTTCGCGACTGTTTCTAAACGTGAAATTCAACCGAGTATTAACGCCATAACGGTTGGTCCAATTGCTGAGAAATGAGGTGTCAAATCCTCCTGAATAGGGGTGTGCTAAGAAATGGAAGAAACAAAAACACCAACAACAAACGTTCCTCGAGCGAGGCGTTTAAATTAAATATTAAAAGGTATGTGAGAGATAAAAATAATACAACTTTCGTGAAAGGTTAATCTAATGTATTCAAAAAAGAGCTTCTTTCTGTAATTCTAATATTTTACACCACACTAAGTGAGATATTCTTGTAACAGTAGAATGACATAAAATCGGGTATCTTTTTTCACCTTTGAACAAAGCATCTATACGATTTTCCAATACATACTTAGAAACTACATCATTATATAAAATTCAAAGTCCTGACTGGCTGTCTGATACATAAAGGCAAAGCCTAAACCGCTGGTCCTACAGACATGAAATTTGTAGGGTGTGTTCTTCGTGAAGAGTAGGTATACTAAGAAAAGGTTTTTCGAAATTCCACCCCTAATAGGGAGAAATGGGAGGATTTTGTTTATATGGAAATTCCTATTCCATGAGTTAATAAACTTGAAACTTGGCACCAATACTAATCTAAGTAAATTATGAAGTTTGCCATTTTATGTTTTTCTAAACTACCCCCTAAAAGGGGATTGGGGGGTTTCAAAGTTTGTATGGAAGAATTTTAGCGTGCGGTCCGATTAACTCGAAACTCAGTATTTATACCTAGGATCGAAAGTAAAGAATAATGTGTACCAGGGTTTTTCGAAAATTACCCCTGACGGGCTAAAAAGGGGTAGTCAACTTTACAGGGGAGGATTATAATGCGTGGATGATTAACTCGAAAATTAGTATTAATACTTTTGACAGAAAATAATGAATAATAAGTATGTAAAGTGGTCGAAAATTGACCCCTGACGGGGCAAAAAGGGGTAATTCGATTTTTAAGGGGAGGATTTGAACTTGAAACTGTATGTTACATTTTCACACCTAACCCACTGAACTTCTGCTTTGGCAAAGAGATAGATGGCATCCTGGAGAAGGGCATACTTTTTATCCTGGTAGCATGTTCCCGTGGGATGATTCCCGACATCCACGCGGGCGAAGCCGCTGGCGGAAGCTAGTACATACATGTGCCTACTACCGCCGAGGTTGTAATTGTATCGTAATTATATATTATTTCCATAATAATAGGTACCTATACTATGTAACATAATGTACATACTCACAGCTATCTTCATTCGTTCCTCCAGGTCAGAACAAGCATTCTGTTACCGTTAGGCGCTGATTTGATTATTCTTCACGACACGTTTTATCCACAATAAGTACACAGACACAGCTCCAACTTTAACATAAGAAGACTACGACGATTTAGTGACCTCCTAGGGTTGGGAATTTCGCCCACGTTGATTGATATCATCTTTTCCTATAAACAATATACTTATAACACAGTTTAACTATAGAATTTGTTGTATTTTATTAATAATATATTTTACTAAGACAGTTTTGACAACGACGTTTAATACGTCGCCATGGCAACTTTCCTTTCAAATCCTTACCGGCCTGTATCTTTTTAGCTGATTTTACATTGATATTTTGACAAAATTAACCATTGCCACTATCATATATCAAATTCATATTTTCTACATGATATTATTCTACGAGTTGACATTATAGATCCACGCAATACCAGGATCAGTTCGGGTTTCGCCTCTAAAGCGAATACAACAAAAAGCCTGATATTCCAGGGCCACCTATCCCGGGAACACCCAGCGTACCTCTCCGCTCCGGTACCTGACGGACCGTGAAGGCCTCTTGTACCTATTGGACCGAGCCTCATCCGAGGGCCGCCTGAGAAGACACTCCTGTACCTACTGGGCCGTGCCTTGCCGGGGCACTCTGAAGACCCTCCTATATTTATTGGGCCGCGCCTCATCCGAGGGCCGCCTCACCTCGCGGACTGACAGCATCCCGCCGTGTTGCGTCCTGTCCTGCTGTGTGGGCCCTCCTACGGGTGTCCTCCGTGCCGCACACGCACCAGCACCTACCCTCACCTGCACCTACACCTGCACCTGTACCTGCACCTGCACCTGGTCCTGCACCTGTACCTGCACCTGTCGCCAGCACCTGCCTCGCATCGGTCTACCTCCTCAGCTCCAGCTGTATCTCCACCTCAGCCTCCTAAACCCACCTATCGCGCATCGTCACCCATACACCCCACCTCCACATTATACACACCACTGCCATTCCATCTCCATCCTTTCTTGTAAATATATCTTTAATTGTTTTCTACCTCCCTTTTTTAAATTTAATTTTACCTTTGTCTTTATAAGTTAAGCTTTTCTTGTCGCTACACGACAACTACTCCTGTCAATTAACGATAAGTACCTCAAAGTAAGCACAGTTAACAAATCCATACAACTAACTAGCTAATTAAAAAAAACTAATTAGGCATTCATTCAATCAATGCCTATTATAGTATATATTTAGTGCCCTATTTGAGGTTATATATAACAGCTTTATATTTCTTTACGAAGACCTCTAAATAACGAAACGGCGTGTTTCCTTCTATAAAGGAAAATATAAGTAGGAACATTTTAGTTTTTTCACTTAGTACCGTTTGAGCCGTTTACCAGCTTCCTCGCTAACAAAGAATTCTCCATTGCGGTTATGTCGGTCGGTGCTCGCCGCTTTGTAGGTATTTTCCCATTTTCAAGATTTTCAGCGAGCGTTGAGGTGGCGTAACGACCGATACCACTCACAGTATTGACGGTTCGAGTGGCTCAGTGCTGTGTGCCGCGATGCGAGTTTGGGTTTGATCGACACGGAATTAACATTTGCATGGCTTACAGACAGTGGTAGGTACCTACATCGTTCTTGGTGTTAATCACGTAAACGCGCCAAAAGTAAATGAAAATTTATCTTGTCTGTCTCATATGGGTGACCATCTTTACATAAACATCTTTCATCATCAAAAACAACTTTAAAGTCTATAGACGTCGCCCAGCGTGCAATACTGAAGGTCGTGACGTTCAAGCCTATCCGATTCCCCACAACAACGCTATATGAAAAATGGGATGTCATGACCGTGAGACAATTATACATAATACGTGTCGTCCTCCTACAACACAGTAAACTAAGCTACAACCCACTACTCTTCCAAAAACGAAGAATAGATATTGTATGCGAAAGAACTGGCTATTTTAAACTTAATTTAGTGAACGCTTTGCACACTCCATTGGTCCTTTAATTTATAATAGGTTAAACAGAATCCTTAATCCTCAATATATACGAGTATCCGTTAACAAATATGCAATGCAAGAAGAAACTTACCGACTACCTGAAAAGTCTTACCTATGAACAGACTGAACTTCTTCTGTACACTGCATCGTAATAAAAATCCTATGTAAAACAATATAATATCTCTTATAACCATACACACAATCGCGTAATACACGCCCACCCACACCACAACACGCAGCAGAACGCCATACAACACCGCACACGTCCTCTTACACATCAGACACGTACATTCCTATCTCACACAAATAAGAGGACCTGCATGCAAACACTACACAAACTTTTTTTTTCTTTATATACTGCTCTCTCTCCCTAATACCTAAGTAAAGTATTATAAATTGTTAAAGTGATTAAGTATAAGAGACAAAATAAATCATGTTATGGCTTTTAAATATATGTATAATACTCGAGGGGTTTGGCGCTGATAGCCGTAATACAGGCTCTGCCTAGTTCGGCTACAGATGACTACACCACTTAATCTGTCCTAAATTAGCCTGTTAAAATATTTTGTAACCTATGTCTAAATTTCTTTTTTTAAATAAATATTTTATTTATTTTATATCGAGACCCCTCCGTGCCTCGGAAAGCACGTAAAGCTGTTGGTCCCGGCTGGCATTCGTGGATCTTTGACAGTCGTTAAGGGTAGTCAGAAGCCCAAAAGTCTGACAACCAGTCTTAGCAAGGGGTATCTTATTACCCAGTAACTGGGTTGTGGAGGTCAGATAGGCAGTCGCTCCATGTAAAATACTGGTAGGTATTCAGCTGCAACCGGTTAGACTGGAAGCCGATCCCAACATAGTTGGGAAAACGCTCGACAGATCATCATCATCAGACGACATAAATGTTGTTGTAAAATTTTAAACTTACTTAAAACAATATATGTAAAATCACGCTTATTTTCGCCGAAGGGCCTGGCCTAAGCCAGGAGTTACCAAATGGCGAACTGCGGTCCGCATCCGGACCGCCGACCTATTTTGTGCCTTAAGTAAATAGAAAAAAATAAAATAAACGAAAATAATAGCAATTTTTTTTAAACAACCTTTATAAGCAGTTTTCAAACAAAAGCGTGTTACACCCTCTTTTTTTCTCTATTGCTGTTAAAATATAACACGCTTTTGTTTTAAAACTGCTCATATGTAAGGGTGGTATAAACAAAAAATATTTTTCTTTTATTTATTTTTTACTTATTAGTGTTTATTTTCATACGACATATTTGTTTACTACTTACTTAATAAAAAAAAATATTCAGGTTTCGTTTAATTATTTTTCTCTCTATTGCCAGTAATCGTCTTCCAAACCGATCACGACAGTCATAATATTTTTTTTAAACAAATGAGACTAATTGGTAATCCCTGGGTTAGACGAATGTGAACCTATTAATACATCCATATTTCACCAGCTAGGTACATATGTTCAATTTTAAACTTTTGATAAAACTAAGAAGCCATTGGTGTTTGCCCCTACATTGGAAATAGAAGTAAAAGTGGCATGTGACATGCAATTGCGATATAATTCTTTTTAAACAGGAACCTTTAAAAGCTGAATCTATTTTTAAATCTATTTTTATCCGATTCATAGGACTGAACAGAAAAAACAACGCCGCAGTCAAAGTAGGCACCTATTGTATTTATTTATTAAATAAGTAGGTACCCGCCTCTGCTTCGCGGTTTTTACGACTTGGCAGAAGAAAATAAATAAATATTAATGTATTATACACGTAAACCTTCCGGAATCAGTTCTCTAAAAGGTGGTGGAAACCGCATCAAAATCCGTTGCTCAGTTTAGAAGTATAACGCGGTCACACAAACAGACAGGAAAAGCGATTTAATCTATAATTCTATAAAGGTAAATAAAACAAAGTCGGGTTAGTTGTACACACCATTTATAACTCAAGAACGGCTGGACCGATTTTTATGATTATAATTTGATTTGTTGCATTATTCTCCGCCCGGAATAGCAGAATAACTCTTAAAACAAGAGAAAACTTCTAAAAAAAAACATGGACATAATTCATTCGTTCTTATTGATTCTGAGACGGTACAAAGCCGGGTCAGCTACTTTATAATAATGCGTAGAAGTGAAATCACTATAACTTTTGGGTCAAAAATAAAGAACCAAGTCCGTTCGCCGAACACAGTCGCCGCTTTTTTACTTCACTGCCGAACTGTCTGTGAAAGTTTTTTTTTCGTGAAGAATAGTCTAGTAGTAATTAATCTTCGTCCGAACGCTAGCAGGCAAGTTATTGGTAGAACTAGAACATAAAACTGATTTTCTAGTCCTAAGTCAATCATGACCATAGATCTTTTTAAGTGGGTGATTAATGTTTTTTTTTAATCTATTTTATGATGTTTCGGACCCAGGCATGTCCAAACGAAAATGTGTAATGATATGATTTAATTTTTTTGTGAATTAATTCCCTGTGCGTGTAATTGCGAGCCTACATTTAAATTAATATGAAAATTCAATTTTCAATAATATAGCGGAACTTTTATCAGTAAATAGAATGATTCAGTTAAAGCGTGTGAACAGCCTCGCGAATAATTTAAACGCTACCCTTGATAGATAGCTGTTGAATATTTTACGCGGCTTTTTGTCTTTGGCAGTGGTAGAATATCATTTATTTATAAGTCGGTACAAAGAAATTGAAATAAATGCCGTCATTTAATTTACTGTGGGGAAAGCTAAGAGCAGTACTTAAGTACCTACATACATATAGATATTGTTTTGATCTGTATACAATCATCCACCGTAGTTAATCTATCTGATATCTGCCATTATGTATTTGCCGGTATATATTATGTAGACCCATGAATAGTTTAATTATGAGCACGTGTTCATAATATATGTATGTGGGGCTTTCGCCTGTTATCACTTAGGATACCTTCTGTTATTATCATTATTTAGGTACCTACTTAGGTAAATAATCACTAGTAGTATGAGTAGGTAGGTACCTAAAACATATAGTAAATATGTTTTTTGTGGCGTTAGTTTGAAAGTAATTTTACACCGGCTGAAAAACATACCGAAAATTGTTATTCCTAGGTCTTTTTGAAGGTTGAAGATAATAATAATAAATATTCCACAACTATCACACAACGCCATCTAGTCCCAAGCTAAGCAGAGCTTGTGTTATGGGTACTAGACAACTGATAAACATACTTAGATATTTCTAAATACATAAATATTATAGATAAATTACACCCAGACACAGAACAAATGATCGTGCTCATTACACAAACATTTGTCCTGGGTGGGAATCGAACCCACCCAGATGAACCTAAAACCGTTCCCTAAGGTTTTGGCGCGGTATGAAATTGCTTTTTAAGTTTTTTTTACAACTTTTCACATGCTCTAACTTTGGATTCACGATTATTGAGTGTTACACAACTACTAGAAATTAAATTTATTCTGTATAAAATTGGTCGCAAAATCGACCTGTACTTCCCCTAATAGTTACTTTGGTATAACTTGAAGGACAACATCCTTCATGATACCAAGCGTTACTGCTCTAAATTTGGTACGTGCTACCCTAAATGCTTTTTCAAAACCTTTACATAAACATAAACCACATTGGTAACATTGTAATCCTTGTTAAAGCTGCCAACGACAACAAAACGGGAATAAAATAAGTTATTGAAGCCCAATCAACGTAATAAACATTCGGAGTTATATCGATAATAGTATTGCCATTAATTGTTACGCCAACCAGACCCATTCCGCTAATGACGCACGATTGGATCGTAGCCTACGGAAAATTATAAATATTTCATGCTTCTTTCATATAGTTCCGTAATATCGTATCATGTACGAAACCCGCAACTTGACTATAAATACCGTTCCGATTATTCGAATAAATAGATTACGTGGGGTAAAAATAGATGTGAGAAAAATACAAAAAAGTTCCCAGCGTGAACACCAGGCCTTTTTGTCGTATTCGTTATCTGTTTGCGACATTGTTTTTCAAAATATATTTCATGTTCGGGATAAATTCCGGTAGGTGTGCAGAGTCGGCACCTCGAGGGTCATGTCAACATAACACAATCATAATCTAACCTTATCTATAAAGCTGACACGAACTGGGGAAACGCCGACATCGCACACCTTATGGCCAGTGTCCTTATCGTCACATATTTATAACTTTGGCTGTACATAACTGAATAGGAATATGCTGAATTCCGTCCAGGTAACGTAATAAAGTTTAAATATATCCAGTCTAGATGTTTTACGAACTGTCTAGAAATTAAAGAATAACAAGGTTTTTATGGCAGTTATCGTCTCGCTCCGGAGCCCACGCCGTCGGAAGGAAACGGCGATGCCAGCTTATCTTGCTATTGATCGATTCCTAGTCGAATTTTGAATTGAGATCGAAGGCTCGTTACTGTTGGAGTGGTGGAGGTACGACGCAAATAGTGATTATCTAACTAAGTACTTACTTATTAAAAAATCATTACTACAGATACCTGCGAATGAAATATACCTAAAATCAAGATTTTAGGGGGCTCGTAGCTAAATAATAATAGCCGCACGGGTCGATCTGCTGAGGTCGGTCCGTGGATGGGTTTTTTTTTATTGAGTCTGGGCTCACTCTTGACTTCAATCCAGCCCAGAGGCAGGGATGAGATCTGCGGTGGAACGAGCTTGCCCAGAAGAAGCATATTCACTCTTTCACTCTCGCCCTGAAGAGTTTCGGGTTGTATGAACTCGGGAATGCAGACGCAGGCAGACAATTCCACAATTCCAATGGGTGACCATCTATGGCATTCATTACATATCGAGACCCCTCCGGGCCTCGGAAAGCACGTAAAACCGTTGGCACCGGTTGTCATTCGTCATAGAAATGTAAAAGTCCTATATCTGTCATTCGTAGATCTTTGACAGTCGTTACGGGTAGTCAGAAGCCCGAAAGTCGGACAACCAGTCTTACCAAGCCAAGGGCTATTATTACCCAGTAGGTAACTGGTTTGTGGAAGCCAGATAGCAGTCGCTTCGTGTAAAATACTTATATTCATCTGAATTCGGTTAGACTGGAAGCCGACCCCAACATAGTTGGTAAAATTCTAAGCAGACGATGAAATAAACCTAAAGATTTAAAAAATACGACAAATGTTTTAATTAATCCACCATGATTTAAACGTGGACAGCTAAAAATGCCACTTGAGAGAATGACCCTTACTTATATTAAATTATAATTCCACTCCATTTGATTTATTGAAATTTATTAAATTTTCGCTCCCTTTATTTGCATATACTTTACACCTGTTTATTAAAAACAGCGATTCATAAATTACGTTAGATTGTTTTAAATAAAAAGCAATCTGAATCCAAATATCACTTGGAGTTGGGAATGGCGAATATAATGGCTACGACGTTGTCCAAAGTTCTTACTAAAAGATAAATTACCCACAGTACTACCTCACCTTCTTGTTGTAGAAGAAGCTAAGAAGTTTTCAATTATTTACAGAACAAAGAAGCCGTAACCAAACATAGATAGAAAGAAAGAAAATTTGTTAATTCTGCACAAACTAAACGCACTTTGCAAAAAAAGTTAGAGACAAATTTACCTACTTAGCGATTAGTTTCTAAACTCAACAGCCTTTTCTATGGAGCATTGACCCTACTACCGAGTGACCACTGGGAATGGCTATCCGATATGCACCCTAATTGCACAACGCCACATAAAACAACAACATAATCACTCTATAATGTTCCCACTGCTGGGACACAGGCCTCCTTTCGGTGAGACGGAGTGGGCCGTAATCCACTACGCGGGCCCAGTGTGTGTTGGTAGATGTCACATGTCTTCGAATTTTTGAGTTATAGGACACGCCGGCTTCATCACGATGTTTTCCTTCACCGTTTCAAGAGCAGTGGTGATGAAATAATTTACACAAAGTAAAACGCCTGTTTGGATTCGAACCTTACTTACTTACAACTCGTAAGTCTCACTCGGCCATTACCGCTGGGACACCTCTGCTCAGAACCTGCATAGCGCACTACTAATCAAAATCTGAATCATTTTGAAGGATATTGCTAATCCATTACTTCATGTTCAAAAACACTTGTGTGCTCAACTACGTAAATAACGCAATGGATGTGGTCGAACTGTCTAAATGAAAGCCATTGCTACTGATAGTGTGCTACGCAATTACCCCGCCAGAACTCAGACTTGACAACCAGACATGACAGTCCGGCAGTCCTGTAGATAATGATGGCTTTACGAATTAATACTTATATTAGGTATGAGGATTGCGATTATCTATTTCTTTATTTATCAACTGTAGTTACCTAGAGGACATACTTATGTCCGCAATGTTTTTGTACGTAAGATAAATACTTATTTATCTTACGTACAAAAACATTGCATAATTGAAATTGAAATCCGTCAGTTAGATTATCAAAAAATATTGAACCCGTATTGTTTCTTTTGTCAATTATATAAAAAATTATGAAGATATCGTCCGTTAAAGTTCCGCGTGACGTCACTAGCTTCTTTTTTTTTTTTTTTTTGAGGATGGGCAATCATCAAATGACCCCTCCCGCTCTGGGTGGAGCGGAAGGGAGTGTCCGACTCTTACTGACTAAAACCCACCCGTGTTCCTTCCTTAGCCCTTTATGTTCCAGGGCAGCGGTAACCCTTTCGGACGATCGCACTACCCCGGCAGGCTTCGGCCCTGTCGGGCCCCGTCAACTATGCTGACATCTCTTTGAGGCGCGCGTGGAACACATACGCGCCGTCCGGCACGGGCCTGGTCCTGATCGGACGGAGAGCTGCCCATTGCTCTCCGCCCGCAGGCCCGCGCCTACGGTGGCCGGGAGTCGTCACGCGGCTCCCGACGCCCGGAGCGTCTCCCGCGGCGGCTGAGGCGTGAGGATCTCTCCCTCACCCATCCCGCCACCTCCTTCGCTAGCATGACTGCTACGCAGAAGGAGGTGACCGCCTCCCACTCCCTCTCGCCCCGAACCATGGCTTGAACCAGGGCCGGACGCGAGAGGTCGCCGCCGCTGCCGATCGCCTCTATGAGGACACTGCGGTGCTCTGCCCAAGCGGGGCAGACCTCCACCGTATGCTCCACCGTGTCCTCTGGGCGATCCTCGCAGTGATGACACCCGGGCGTCTCCTCCCGCCTGATGATGTGCAGGAACCTCCCGAAACATCCGTGTCCGGAGAGGACCTGCGTCAGGCGGTAAGTGAGAACGCCGTGACGCCTCTCTAGCCACTCCTCAAAGAGGAGTCTTACCGCCGCTATCGTGGCGTGCCCTGCGCTGGGTTGCGATAGTCGCGCCTTCCATTCCACCATGAGATCGCGCCGGAGGTCCGTCCGCTCCGCCGCGATTTGCCGCGTGTGCGGAGTTTCCCCCCGACGTAGTGCCTCCGCGCGCCAATCATACAGGCGCGCGAGGGAAAGATCCCATGGCGGCAGTCCGGCAAGGAGGCTTGCCGCCTCGCCCAAGATCGTGCGGTACCCCCGGATAAGCCTTACGGCTACCACCTTTTGGGGCGCGTTCAGATAGTGTGCGGCTCGCAGCCGCAGTGAACGCGCTCACACCGGGGCCCCATATAGGGCCATGGACCACAAGACCCCCGCGTAAAGCCTCCGGCAAGAGGCGTTTGGCCCCCTCACGTTGGGCAGGAGCCGCTTTAAGGCGGCCCCGGTCCGTTCCAGTTTGGGGGCCAACGTCGGAAAGGTTCGACGAAGTTCCACCGGCTGTCGAGGACGAGACCCAGGTATCTCCTCGTTGTCTCGACACCGATGTGAACCCCTCCTACCATCAGTTGAGATCGCGAAGGTGGCCCGTACCGGGGCCCATGAAAGGACATGGCCTCGGACTTGTGCAATGCCACCTCGAGACCCAGCTGCCGGATCCTTTCCACGACTATCGCAACCCCGCGTGTCATCGTGTCGGCCGCCGCCTGATGCGACCTCACTTGCTTGCGACACTTTTGCAAGCAAGTGACGTCACGACTCCCAAATTTTGACGCGCTTTATCTTTGTCATTTTTTGTTTGATTAACAAAAGAAAATATACGTGTCCATTATTTTTCGATAATCTAACTGACGGACTAAATATAATTATTATATTTTACCCAGGCAACTACCCTAATGAATCTTATCATATATGACCGGAGCCATGCAGTAAACACTTTTGCGCATTAGTGCTGTCTTAGCGAACTGATGACACAGTTAGGTATTATCACGCCTATTACGTGAAACTACATCGGCAAGACGTTTCAAACGATTTGGGTTTAACTTAACAAACACAGTAACTTCTAATATGTATAAACAGGGCAATGTCAGTATTTTACACTGCTTAAAGTATGGTATGCAACTATCGGTAGTTTTAAGCTTAAACATTACCTAAACAGTGCAGTGTGATCCACCGTTGCAATTGGACGTGCTGACACTTTAGCCGCTTGCGCTGAGCGCGGCATGTTCCGCTGTCACCATGCGTTCGGAAGAACTCGTGGCGACCACTAGCAACTAACGTCGACGCACGTCACGGCGCAGTCAACACATCGCAGCAGAGCTTCGCGTCAGCAAAATTCGACTCGACGCCGGCTGTCGACTCAGCAACCGATGCACAATTGCGCTCCTCCCCGCGTCCCCTATCATTGAAGACGCTGAAGAATATTAGCACGACAACACCGGGGCGTGCTTATTCGGCTGCCATTATTGCAACTCCTGCAAAACATCAGCGGCAACCAAAAGTTACGAGTAGTGCCCAGGGGCCCTCTGAACTAGTCCGAAGCTCGTTACCGCCGGTAACAAGCCGAGGACAGACAGATAAAAAAGGCTTCATTCGTGTTGATAAAAAGAAGAAGCCTACTCTTCGCAATCAGTGCGGTACCGCAATGGCTGGTCCGAACATGTTGCTGCGTCCCGCTATTCCATCGACGCACTCTACGACGGCAGAGGAGGTCGTGGAGTATATAAAGATGAAGACCAAGTTCACCTTGAGAGTCGAGAAGTTGGAGTCGCGCCACAAGATTAACTTCAAGTCTTTTGTGGTGCGGGTCCGACTCACCATCTGGAGACTTTCATGAAGGAGGAATTTTGGCCGATGGGTGTCGTGTATCGTCGTTTTCGCGGAAGGCTACATGACACCTCGACTCTGCGCAATACGTCGCCGACCCAACGCAGTTAATAAATTTGTAGAATAAGGTTTTTGTATGTATTAGTTTATTATCGTATAAGATTATTTTGTGTATTTTATCTATGGGCCTTAGTTGCTAGTATTCATCTTTTTAGCGCCTTATAAGCTGTTTCTTTTTCGGTTGAGTTACCCCAAAATATTATTCCGTATCGTAGGTGGGATTCCGCATAAGATACAATACGATCTATATCTATAAATAGATTTCGTCGGAAAAGCGAACACGGAGTGTTCGCTTTTCTGACGATTTTCCTGGTGGGCCCAACTGGAATTAAAAGGAAAACATCGTCTCTACTGGGAAAAGCTGACGGATGTGTCGGAAGTTCCTTATCAAGCTACTTAAAATAATAATTGAAGCGAAAATAATTGAAAGTTGGATGTGTCGGAAGTTTCAAAATAATAATAGAATCGAAACGTATACTTAGAGGTAGTTAGTACTTGATTCATGACATCATCTGCCTAGCTTTTTCCCAACTATGTTGGGATCGGCTTCCAGTCTAACCGGATGCAGCTGAATACCAGTATTTTACATGGAGCGACTGCCTATCTGACCTCCACAACCCAATTACTGGGTAATACGATACCACTTGGTAAGACTGGTTGTCAGATTTTCGAGCTTCTGACGACCCGTAACGACTGTCAAAGATCCACGAATGACAGCTGGAACCCGCAGCTTTACGTGTTTTCCGAGACACGGAGAGGTCTTGGTATGTAAAGATGGTCACCCACCCACGGACCAACCGCGGCAAGCGCAGCTTAACCTGATCGATCGACCCGTGCGGCTGTTATTACTTTTGATTCATGTAAAAGAAACAATTAGCTAGTTTACGTACACATAAAACACTTTGAACATCACACGTAAATTCATTCTTACGTGATAGTAAGAATGAATTTTTGATGTTGTCTATGCCTGCGGTGACAGTCACATCGGTTGGTGTTGTTCCCATGCACAAATTACAGTTCATCAAGGAGAACGTAGAAAAGTGATGGTTACTTTATAGCTTAATAACAGTGTCACTATAGATTAAGTTATTGTATAAATTATTACCTATTAGGGCAGCTAACGAGGCGGAAAACTAAATTAAGGATCTCTTTACAAGATGTCTAAAATTATTATTCGAATATTGCGCCCACGCGAATTTAGATCGAATTAGGATTTTGGGAGCTATTGGCGGGGTAATTGCGTAAGACACTAACAGTAGCAATGGGTTTCATGTTGACAGTTCAACAACATTCATTGTGTTATTTACATTGTTAAGCAAACAATTTATTCTAACATATGAAGCAATGGATTAGCAATATCTTTCAAAATTATTGAGATTGTGATTGCAAGTGTGTTACGTACCTACCTACTTACTTTCAAGACAAATTAAAAATTTATAAGGTTGAGTGAAAAGTCACAGTTCATAGAACAAACTTTCGAATCACACTTGACCAGTTTTCTTTTACCACACAGGCATGACACGAACTTTAAACAACCTACAAAGTCTTAACGTAGGTACTACTCCCCGTATTCCATAAAATAGTTCCAAAGTTCGCGTCCGGGATAAACCGTTTTTTATATCAATTAAAAGATTAGTCAGTCATAATAATTCAGAAAACCGTTATATTGAGTACTAGATAACGTAGATAAAATACACAATAGTTGTTAAAGATAAAACGGATAACAAACAACATTGCACCCCGGTTTTCGTGCCTACCAGTCGTTTATTACATATACTTCGCGTATTACTCGTAAGGTGTTACAATAAAAGAACTCCAAGTGTTACACACATCTTTATAGTATAACCAAACAGATTCAATAATGCACTGGCGATCAATATGTTGTTATTTCTGTGCGCCGCACGGAGAGACTAAAACAATTAGCCTGTAAGTACTTTTGTATGCAAAGTTAACGGGTAATTTTTAACAATAGAATGGTGGAAGTTTAAAAATAAATACTATTGTTTTTAGTCACTAACTAACCGAACTTCATTTGAGGTTTTCCTACCTTCTAAGCCGGTTAGGTACCTACTGAGTTGAGAATTTGAAGTTTGAACTCGTCAAACTCTTAATTTTACTTGTTAAACTCTAGGTATAGGTACTAGTTATAGGTGGTAGTTTTAAGCCCGTGAAATTAATTTTCTAATACCCTTTTTTGCAAAGAAGCGTTTATTGCCCGTGGTTCAACCGCGTAGTTCTACTAGTAGGACCAAGGGTATTTTTTTTCGGTGGTTCTATCAATCGGACCATCGTTATAAAATTATAAGTATCTACCTACTACCTTATTTGTAGTAGACGTAAGAAATTTTGAATTTCGCGGGCTTTTACCTTGTGTACTTACAATACTAGAGTTTAATAAAAAGTTCTCAACTTAAAATTCTCGCGTTAATCAATTAATCGCTTAATTAATTTTCGAGTTAAGCACGTGTTAAAGCGACTCGATATTATGACACCCGTATCTAGTGAACCACCCACTCACAGTGATGATGATTATGATAAACTAAGTACTTATATCTAATCGTTCGTTTTCCTCCTTAGTGCCATTACTTCCGCATGCTTTACTTGTGACGCCACATTTGAAACGTCCTTATTTCTTTGAATCTTGCCAAGTTAGAGTAGGAAAAAGCATCTAAGCAAAACAAAAACGTGGAAAGAGAAGCTTCCGATCTATGTGCATTATCAACGTTCAATAAAAAATGCTTTATAATATTCAACAACTTTTCTAAGAAATCAACTTTTTTAAGAAATTTGAGAACCTCCCTTCCAGTTTCCCGTCCACTTGAGTAGCTCATCGCTAATTCCGTGTTCGCCCGTTCCTTGTTGTGCATAAGCTATTTTAGAGCTGATTCATATATTCATCGTGTTGCACAGAATAACCTTCAGGATTTATAACAACAGTGTTTAACTATTGGGGAAAAAGCAGCCGTGATGTTATGTGTTTTGTTACATGTAATATGGCTGATTTATATCAAACCATATTAACAAACGCAGGTAACGAATACCATTTTTTCGATCAATGGATTCATAATACATAACCATGAAACAAAATTTACCCCAATCGAACACGGGAATCGAACTCAAAGGGAGTTCGACACAACCGTGTCGGTTGAAAAAAAGATACGAGCCGGTGGAGCATTCCAAGTTCATTAACAAATCTATCGATTTGCTCGAGCAATAAGAATTCGAACAGTGATTATTTATAGTTTTGATAAAAAGTTAAGTATGTAGGTATACAGAATAAAATATCGTTTGGATGAAAAAAATGGATGATAAATTGATTATTGCTCACTAGTTCTGTCATGTCTTAGTTATAACGATCGGTTTGTGTCACATTTCCGTTTTGACGTTTGATTGGATAAAATTAACCTAACTCGGTATTATTTTATTACTATTATACATAAGTAAATTGTATCCGCTTGCAGTGGCAAGCGGGGTAGGTATAATCTTTTTAGAAAAAAAATTTTAGAATACGTACAAATTTTTGGAGTAACTTAATTGCTATTCAAACATTTTGTACAAACACGTGGTGTTTCTGCTTCAGTAGATACTTACACTGTTTTACGTTGATAGTAGCATGGAAATTAACTTCAGTAACATTGTAACTGAAAACGGCTAAAGACAGTCTAGATTCGAGACATGTTAACTTACGTAGGTGCTACAGTACAATGTAGATAACAAAGAAGACATTGAGCTTATATCGTGATCGTGATTCGTGCGTGACTGCTTATGACGCCAACCATTTGTACCTACGTCACAGACAGACGATGTTCTGTCGGTCAACAGCACTGTCCGTAGGAGCCGCCATTTTTAGGCATAAGCAACCTTGGCGACTATTTATAGTAAGGTACCTAACAACACCTTTAATAAACCAAACTGCCTTCTTATCACAAGAGAATTCAAGTAAAATGCAACAATGCATCAATTTTCGTAATACACTGTCCTTGTTATTAATTGTTACTGTAGAATGTAGAAATACCTAATTATATACGACTCTGATACGTAGGTACACGCTTTATAAAGATGCATTTATGTACGGCACTAATGTTATTTATCTTGTCTCTATGCATCATATAGGGCAATCCGTAGCGAAGGTTACTGGTGTAGGTACCTACATACATGCCTGTTCTGGCATCCAACCAATAGACAGTTCCACGCGGTAAATTAGATTTACCTATGTGCAAGTTTCATTTAGCCATAGCTTAGCGAATAATTATGACTAGTTTTCCCAAATAGATTTAAAGACTATAAATATTCAAGTTATTGCAATTTACAGAGTTAGTCGCGATATGCAGCTACCAGTAGTCAAGACTGTGCAAGGCGAGTTAAAGGGAATTTTTTGCAGTGGTGTCGAGAATTACGTCGCGTTCAAAGGCATACCATATGCAAAGCCACCTCTTGGAGAATTAAGATTCAAGGTGAGTAACAAATGAAGACATACCTACACACTTTGTAACGTTTTTTTCTTCACTTCAAACGAAAGCATACCTAAGCATGCACATTAGTATTCACTTGGAGACTATAAGCATATTATTAAGATGGTATTCGCGAAGTAGACGCATCGAATGAAAATTTTACTTAGGAACACTCTGACTCTACAAGTACATTAGACGGCAAATTATATTACCATATCAAGTAGTTGCTTACCTTGGGTTGATTATGTATTATAAAGTTTAGAAGGTAGGTATAGGTACATAGATACAAAATTTTATACATTTTATTTAACGTAGATAATGCAATTTTTGTAACAGTTTAAAATAATTTAATACAATGCTTGATGACTTCAAACGCTTCTAACTCTACCAACCTACCTAGTTTATGGTATGTACTTAATCGAACCTCTCATAATATTCCCATTTTTCACTTCTAAAAATATTATTCAACGCTCTAATATAATGACTGTGCCTCTTCTTAAACCTCTAATAATTTCTATTTTAGGGTCATAAAAATACTAAATTCCCAAGTAACTGCGACCAACTTGGTTGTAGTGCTCGGTCGGCTCGCGCGCATTTAATCAGTTCCACCCTAGCTTAGTTACTGCGACCAACTGTGAGAAAAGGCCAGAAAGTTAAGAGCCGCAATTATAAGTTAGTAAGTAAGTTTAGATAAGTATGCAGCATTAGTAGCGCAAAAAGATTTTAGAGGATCTGTTAAATATTTCCCATTTGTAATAGTTCCTGTCGATGGAAAGTGTTAGCAAAGCAGTCTAATCCATAATACTTATTCTTTAAGTATACTAGGGTTGGGCAGGTTATCGATATATATTTAATTTGTCGTTTATGGTATGCCCAAACATTTTCTGCGCATAGACACGCGGCGTTGTCGACTTGTTCAAAGTGCAGGTCATTTGGTTCGAGGACCAAATCCATAACTAGTTCTCGTTAGTGTCGTCGACCTGCCTACTTGCTCAGTGATATTACATCCTCTCTCTACTTACTTACCGATGTATACTTTTTCGTTCCAGGCACCGGAGCCCCCTGAACCATGGCAGGGTGTTCGCGACGCGTCGCAGCACGGCCCCGTCTGCCCGCAGTACAACGAACGTATGAACCGCATAGATCCCGGCAATGAAGACTGCCTCTACCTTAACGTATACACCAAAACATTCACACCACCAAAACCTCGCCCTGTCATGGTCTGGATTCACGGCGGCGGCTTTTACACAGGATCAGGCGACTCTGACTTCTACGGACCAGAATTCTTTATGGAACACGACGTCGTATTAGTAACAATCAATTACAGACTAGAAGTTTTAGGCTTTCTGTGTTTAGAAATCGAAGAATGTCCCGGTAATGCTGGCATGAAAGATCAAGTTCTCGCTTTAAAATGGGTGAAGCAAAATATCGCAGCTTTCGGAGGCGATCCCAACAATGTGACTATCTTCGGCTGCAGCGCAGGATCTGCTTCAGTGTCCTGTCACTTAGTATCCAAGATGAGTTCGGGATTATTTAATAAAGCTATATGCCAAAGTGGAGTCTGCCTAAATGAGTGGAGCTATAATATCTATGCACGTCAAAGGTCTTTTCAACTAGGAAAATTGCTTGGAAAGGAAACAGACGATCCAGCAGAACTTTTAGAGTTCTTAAAAAGCGTGCCAGCGTCATCCCTAGTTGGCATACAGTTACCAATATTAGAATTAAAATACAATGACTTAATGGACAGTATTCTATTTGGTCCAGTAGTCGAAAAAGTCGGTCCTGAAGCGAACAAATTTCTGTCCGAATCACCATTAGAATTAGTGAAAAATGGACATATGGCTAAAGTTCCTCTAATATTAGGATACACCTCTGGCGACGGTATAGAAATAGCAAGAAAGCTGCCTCTCATAGCTCCCTTTTTGTCCACCCCGGGCGCTGTTGTTCCGAGAGAATTGAAACTGAAATGGGAACCAGAAAGAATACAGAAAGCCGACGGAAGGATACGAAAGCAATATTTTAACGATCAACAAATATCGATGGAACTGATACAAGAATATTCGGATCTAGAAACGGACAGAGTGTTTTTGTATAACATCCTTAGATATGCACGTTACCACGCCCAGTACGTTTCAGAACCAGTTTACTTTTACAAGTTTGCTGCAGAAACTGAGAGAAACTTCACAAAGAAGTCTTACAATATGGATTCCTTGAAAGGTGCATGCCACTCCGATGATTTGCCGTATCTTTTCAACGTCACTTGCTTAGATGTACCATTGACGGATGAATCTAGAAATATTATAAAAAATATTGTTCGACTTTGGGTGGATTTTGCTACAACCGGGTAAGCTTAACATAATTGTTGTGTGTTGTTTCTACAGTGACTACAGTACAAAGTAGATAACAAAGAAGATGAATTCAGCATATGATTCTAGACGATAGAATAGTTTTTTTTGTAACCGACGAAAAGTTTCTACGGTATTCTGGATCATGACGAATTCATTGTTACAGTTTGCGCACTGGTTATTTTTTTCCTGTATTACACCATAAAAAACATAGATTAAAATACACATTTTGCATAATGTCGTCTTCACATAACTCTTAATTTGTAGCAACAAGCCATATTCCTAATTTAACCACTTGTCTTTTCCAGGAATCCTACGCCGAGAGGCGCTCTAGAATGGAAACCATTCAAGGAATCTGACCGAAATTATTATATTATAGGAAAAGAACTCGAATGCAAGCAGGACCCTAACAAAGATAATATGACTTTCTGGGAAGATATTTATGAAGAGTCAAAATTAAACATAATTAAGAAATAATAATATATCTGGAAACGACTTAATATTTATAAAATCACTTGCTTTAAAATGGCTTATCTCAAGATCTGTCTTGTGCACAAAGTGCACTTATTAATTCAAAAGGTTATAGGTAAATAAAGAGCAGTATTAAAGAAATTAAACTTATAATGATTTTTCAAAATCCACATTTTCTTACAAATACACTGTCCGAGAACCGAGATATGGGTACTGCAATATCCACAGAGTCTTAAAAGATAACGACAGAAATATCTGACACCAGTATTAAAGTTAAAAAATATGCTATTAAACATAAAATACATTCATTCCAAGAATGGAACTCAGACCACTGTATGTTACTGCAGTGTTTATTACAATATTAGGAAAATAACAATACCAACTAACATCAAAAACATTTACCCTTACACTATCATCGTATTTTAGTATCCAATCGTATTTTTGTAAAAAGATTAAATACATTAAATATTGTACTAAGGGTCCAGACAATTTCTTAAAAGACGTGTTCATCTGTTTGAAATATTTCTATAGGTAGACCTAGCATGCACAGGTGACTTATTGTATGATCATAGTTTAATCTAACAGATAACATGGAAATTAGATTGATGGGAATAATACACGTTTACTAAATCCAAATAGTCAGGCCGGACAGAAACTAAGACACCCATGTAGTAAGTATATGTTGAAGTCCTCTGAGCTTGGTAGGACCGCTAGCACACCGACGCAGTGAGCTGCGAAAACGTAGCAAGCGAACAAAAATAAATGAAAAAGTATTGCTTTGATATTGCAGCGGTAAGCGTCGGTGTTCTAACAGCGTAAGGGTAAAATATATTGTATGCGATGTCAGTGTCGACACACCTCGTGGACAGTACGACGGTCGCGCACCATCCGTAAACGTTCGTGTCACGGTCAGTAGCGTCCGGAGCGCGAGTTGCGCGGTGGATCGCGGCGTCGGTTCTCGTTACCGCCACCGCCTCCGCCACCACCGCCGCCGCCGCCGCCGCCGCCGCCACCGCCACCTCCGCCACCGCCGCCGCCACCGCCGCCACCACCACCGCGGGAGCGGGAGCGGCGGCGACGGTCACGGGATCTGCTGCGCGAACGACGCGAGCCCTTGCGACGCGAGTACAAGTATCTGAAACATAATGATGAGACATTAGCCTAGAAGCGATACCGAGCCTTGACCAGAAGGATTGGTTGCAATAGATCAGGAAAAACAGAGAGGAAGGGAAGGATTTGCCCCGCAATGGAGCACACCAAACTTCGGAAGAATTTTAGGACTATAAAATATAAGCTATTATTTATATTTTTAACCGATTAAAAGGTTAATTTCCGCAGCAGATTTGGTTTCGGCACTTAGTTCTTCAGGTGGACCATTGTGCGTGGCGGCCGTCTGCGGTTATTCCAAACAGCCCACCTCCTTTTAGAAGTTGATTATGTCTCCGGGTCTGATTAGAACATCTATTAAAGATGTGGGTAACCCGCGAGTTTTTGTTCTAATCTAGGTGACGCCTATGCATTCAAAGAGCACATGCGCAACGGTTTCCTCAACCTCCATGCATGCCCTACACAGAGGACTGTCCATTATGCATTGTGTAGAAGTTTTTATTTAGCAAGCAGTGTCCCGGGATAGGCCCCGTCACCAGGCGCAGGCCGTTCCTGTGCAGGCGTAATAAACGCCTGTTAGCCTGCCATCAAAGAATGGCTTAGCTTCCCGCTTGTATGTGGGTGAATTCCTGTAGTCACCAGCGGTTGAAGGGGACGGGTACCATAGTTTGGGTTCCACAGACTGACGCGCCGGATGCTCTCTTAGCTAGTTCATCAGCTGCGTCGTTACCTAGTGATCTGCTGTGTCCTTTTATCTATTACAGTGTCATTGTGTTGCGGTGAGATACCGTTAATCGACCTAGTACATTATGACATTCTAGTGTTAGTCTCGGGGTAATATATTTCTTCCGTAAGGATTGGAGTACTGAGGCGCTGTTGGAGAGAGTATACCAATATGGGTGTCCGTAACTCTCCTGGTTTCTATGGCGTACACCGCTTGTATAATGCCTACACACTCCACCTGGTAGACAGTGTTGAACATTCGCACTGGGCTGGATATATTTATGTTCAGCCCCAACAGTCTCGACATTCATAGCGATCGCATTACGACCGAATTCGGTTGCAGTCTCGGATTGACAGGTGTAATGTATGGAGTGACGCGATCGCTATGAATGTCGAGGCTGCTGGGGCAGGTCTCGTGTGAAAAAACTCCCGATTCCGGTTGAACCGGGGTCCGTCTTTGGTCCGTCCGTCGGTGTATACTCTTATCTCTTTCGGGTCTGAGTAGTCATACTGTTCTTCTGTGAGTACAGCAATGTTTATTAAACATGTAACATTACGCAATCAGACAAAACACTGAATAACCAAACTACGTCAGGAATCACTATGCAAGTGACTCAATATTTCATTAGAAATATAATCTGCAATAACTGCACCGTTTATCAAGGCTTAGTGCAATTTGTTATCAAACGCTCATATTACTCAAAGCTACGACATATCAGATTTTGGAAGAATTTGTAGGAAATTTATTGCAGTTACTACACTCAACTACTAGTAAACTTCCATCAAGCCGTTGGTCCTGCGCCTGATCTCACTCTGGTCCTGTCGGATTGCCGCCCCTTTGGACAATGTGAGTGAGGGACGAGAGAGTACACTTGTGTCTGTGCACTATAATATCTCCCGCGCCGATGGCTACTCTCTGCTTGAGATTGGTCGCCATGGCCGAAACTCGGGCTGAAGGACTTTACTATTAAACTAACAGACTTCCCTCAGTAAGCTAACAAACTATTGACTACAGACTTTTACTTAAACATAGGGTTATATATAGATTCCAATAGCTTTCGCCACTTTTGTTAGGTGTAATGTCAACATGATTAACAAACTACAAAATGCATTCATAATCACACCTAGATTAATTAAAAGTTTAATGTTAAAATGGTATTAAATTCAATTAAATTTGTTAAATGTATTATGTAAACAATTGTTGGTTAACCTAAATAAATAAATAAATACATCTTCAGATCTTCCACAAGAGAAAATTAGGGTCAACACACCATATCACACTAATATTTTATAGGCGAAAGTTTCTGAGTGTGTGTGTTTGTATGTTTGTTACTTCGTCACGCTCAAACGGCTGGACCAATTTGGATGAAATTTGGTACACAGATAGTTTATAACCAGGATTAACATAGGATACTTTTTACCCGATATTCCCAAGGGATCGAAATTTATGCGGGTGAAACCGCGGGGCGCAGCTAGTTAGTTTAATAAAACTTAATTTCTCACCTCCTCAATTCTCTAGAAATAGGCTTCAAGTGCATGAAGTTGCAGAAGCCACTACGAGTGCACTCCCCCATCTCATACTGTCGGCAGCACGCTTCGCGGAAGTCCGTCACAGGGGATAGTTCTGCATACACTGGGCGACCACCAAACCAACGGTTGTTTAGGTCATTCACTGCTTTTTCTGCGTCTTCTTCGCGACGGAACTGAAATTGGTAAGGGAGATGTGAAGTGAAGGAATTTATTATTGAGTTATCAACACCGTTAGGCCATACTCTCTGCATTAAGGCATTTCATAGAGATTGTGTCATATGAATGACAAGCAGTGCCTTTTAAAATAAAACCATTATAAAAAAAACCGGTCAAATGCGTGTCGGGCCACGCGCTGTGTAGGGTTCCGTAGTTTTTATAACAGTCAAGTGCGGGTCGTATTCGCTGACTGATAGTTTCGTACCATGCTCTAACTATGTAAAAGCCAAACCTGACTACCTACCTAATTTGATTTTCTATACAAATCCTCACCTGATCTGACAATTTTGCATGGAAAGTTTTAATTTTCTTTTTTGAGATTTTGATAAGACTTGTCATAGCCTGCGTAGCAACTGTTTTTTTTTTTATAAAACTTATTTAGTAGCGCGATACAACTGACGCTTAGCGCCATCTATCGACATTTCTATGGAGTTGTTCGAAATTTTCGAGTCTAATACAATTGGTCGACTATTACTCGTAAACTTGTAAAGCCCACTTGAGTGTGATAGTTTTCCTTTAAACTTCGTTATATATAGGTACTACTGCCGTGACATTTGAATTTCTAACTACAACCGTTTAGTTGGTAGAGGGGGGACACTTGACTCTAACGAAAATTGGTACTTTAAAGCATGATAAGTCACGAACGGTTTACTTAATCAAAAAACGATCTTCCCAAAACCCTAATATTTTTGAAAAGCCTATCCAACGATATCCCACACTATGGGAAGGACGAAAATAAAAATTATCATCCCCACTTCAGATGTAGGGGAGGTACCCCAAATAATTGTTTTTTTTCTAAATTTTATTTTACCACTTTTTCGGCGTCATTAACGTGTATACTCATGCCAAATTACAACTTTCCAATACCAATAGTTTTTGAGCTAAACTGCAGACAGATAAGGGTTCCTTGTTGACTACAGAACCCTAAAACTGGTATATCATGGCAACCAAATATTATCTTGGGGAATTAAACAGCTCCCTGCTTTCATCTTTTATATTAAGAATCTCTCTTTAGAATTAGGAAATTACCTGTTGTTGTACTTGTAACTTATTGACCACCAATCAGATAAATACAACCAATGTTTTTATGCCCCATGCTGCCTATTTTCCTTTTTGCTTTTTATTTCAATGTGCGTCCCAATAATATAATAATTTATCGAGCTGGGCGCTGTGGGCATGGCAATTGATATAAAACCAAGTGGCCAATTAGTTTATTACTAGATTAGTTAGATTTATTTCAACATCCTAGAACAAGTTGGTGCATTCCATATTTTCAATTGCTAATTGTATAGATGAAACCTTTAAGAACTCACCTTAATATAAACATTGCCTACTAGATGGTCACCCAGGTTGTCGCACACATTCATCTCCTCAATTTCTCCGTATTTGTCTTCACACTCAACAAACACATCTTCGAAGAAGTTGTCATAATGCTCCTGCATCTCTTCATCAGACACATTAGCCACAACCACTGAAAGTAGAAAACATTCAAATAAAATATGAGTGACCAACGTTAAATAGCTTATTTACCACAAAACTGTGTTTTTCAGCTGTTTAGGCTAAACAACTATTCAACAGGACATAAATGTATGGAGTTTGACGTGAGACTGCCAGTATACACACATTGATCAATTATATAAGTTTTAGTGGTAAAGAACTTGGTTTATAATAGGCTGGAATTAAATAGATGCTTAGCAAGTTCTAAAGCTTGGTACAGATTAACAATGATTATGAATAATAGAAAAATGTACTTACAATGACTGCCATCAGCAGACTTGGCTGAATTCTGAGGATTTACATAAAGATTTTGTAACAGCACTGTTTGTGAAAAAGTTGGTTTGTTGTGAATACGGGAACAACGGTCTCCATGTCTACATGCCCCGATTTTAAAATAGAAGGAACAATTGACTCTGAAAAATAAATAATAATGATATAAACCATAGGTCCAATGAAAGTAATTATATCCAAATCAAGGGTGATTATGTATCATTAGCAGGCTACATTTTAGGTTTACTGGCACCAATTCATCACCGATCACAGATTTGGTAGGCCGAATCTGTATACTTTTGAATGGCTGTTAATAGAGATTGATATTGAAGCAACTGCATCCCACAGAAATATGAATGCAACTGTAATAAAAAAGATAACCTCTATTTCTTATTAACACATTTTGTGTTCGTAAGATCAAAAAGAGTAATCGAAACGATAAGTGCGAGCTTTCTAAAACAAATGATGTACTTACTTATCCTTTTCTGTTCCAAATATAGCAGCTAAATACTCTGCCATTCTGAAACACCGACCGCCACGGTCGCACTCTCCGTATCAGCCGAAGAAATTAAACTCTTCTTGATTTTAATACTTGGTAACAGGCATGTAAACTCTGACGAGAAACACTTAAAGGTTAGTTAAACGCTATACTTGAAAAATATGAATAAATTTATAAAACTATCATCACAATCACGACAACCAAATCACCAAGCCATGAATGAATGGATGAAGATTTATTCTCTTCTTTACTCTATGGCCATGGGTGTTGATCAGTGTTGCCAGTACCCTTTTGTCAAAAGTAACATAAAATGAGTCAAAAAGTAACATTTTGACGACAAAAGTAACATTTTATTTTTAGGGAATATTTAAATAGCTCAAAAAACTGTTTTTCCACCAAAAATTTTGGATCGTTTGATTAGTCGAAATCCGAAATAAAAAAATAAATTTTAAAATAAAACATGTTATTAAACTGACTAACCAACGAGACTGGTAAATTAAAGAAACTGACCAGTGATACGCGAACTCATTATTTCTTAGTCTGTAATATAATTTTAATAATTACCACATAGAAAATGACTATATTTAATAGTCGTTCTTTAAGTGCGCGCAACGGCGAATGAGATAAATTCATGGGTACGCATGGCTACACATCAGGCTATACATAACCAGTATAAGCTGACTTCTGATTGTACGAAAAACCTATACAATGCGAGTTCTGTCAAAACTGGAAATTTATACATTATATACATGGAAATGTATATAACATAATTATGTAAGCTCGATGTGTCGTCGTGTGTACCATATAGTTTAAGAAATTAATAATTAAGATTAAAAAAAAAAGTTTTATTATTTTTTGCTTTTCAGTTTTTTCGGCGGTTAATTGTTTTGTTAAGAAGTTTTTATTTTATAATTTTTTGTGCCTATAATCTATTAATTACTACATGCTTAATTTTTTATTACTTTCATTTATCATAAGGTGTTTTTTTTTTGTAATACACAAGTCAGCATTATAATCTAACATATAAATCACCCCTATTTTCCCACCCTTAGGGTAGGACTTTTTTCCAAATTTATATGAGACCAACTTCGAGGTATACCGTATCCAATAAAAAAAGAATTATCAAAATTGGACTATTCTGTAAAAAGTTATGCGTTGTCATACATAAAACAAAACATACGCGTCGACTTGAGAACCTCCTCCGTTTTTTCGTCGGTTAAAAATGAGTTTCGTGGGTTACCTAATCGCATTCCCATTAAGTTCATTTTTTGTTGAAAACGGGAGGCGTTTAGCAGGAATAGCCTGATCGGAGTTGAAAACTAAGTGACTGAAGCACTGATTTAATATGAACGGACACGCAGCTTTACTATAGTTTACATAATATCACACCACAAGTGCCTGTAGAAAAGAAAACAGACTTAGTTCTCTTGGGAGCACCACCCATAAACGAATTTCTTCTATATAAAATCTTAGATTTAAAAAAGGATAGTGCATAGTCTCGACGAAATATTGGGTTTCCAATTTGGTTTTGGAAAGCTTAGTTTAAGTCTTATATCAACTTTGGCAAATATGTTTAAGGGTGCCCGTATTATTGCAGTCAGCAGCTGCGCAATGGGGTACCTATACTAAATAATTGTGAAAGAAGTTGTTTGTTTACAAAAAATTAAGGATAGTGAAAGCTAGCTGTCAAATTCTTAGACACGCAATAGTAGCGACATCTGAAGTGAGCAAGTGACTGTTTTTATGCCCATTGGCAACGATCCGTAACTATTTCTATATGTATTACGAGTGTGCATAACAACTCACGAGTGAAGACCACGACTCACTACACTTCATAAATGGGTATATCCAGCTTTATTCTAACGACCACAGAACACATATACTCCTAACGGCTAACGACTGTACAGACTGAACTGAAATTGGAGCATAGAGTTGGAAGAGTTGTGGTGAGGGTGAGTGAGTATAGGTGGAGACTGGTCTGACTGGTGTGGATTAGAGAAATGTCAAATTTGTTCAGTCACCAACTCGGTCACAGTTTGTTTGTCAATTGTCACACACATTTCTGTGGTCACTTCAAAATTAAGTTTCAGGGTGGGTGCTTGTCAGTGCGGTAAATTTAAAATAGGAGGCCCATTTAGCAAAAAATAATAGTTTTCTAAACTTGTGAAATAAGTGTGTCTATAATGACTTCCAATTCCTCACTGGATAATTTCTGCGGTTCTACGTTTTGGGTTCGTAAACTTAGATGTAGTGAACAAATGTTTAATTTGTAACTAATGTTGAAGTTTTCAGTCAGTAGCTAACTTTCTTTTTTAAGATTTTTTTACCTTTCTTAGTGTTGATTTTACGTTTAATTTCCAACATTGTATTCTTCAGCTGTAATCGTACCGAACCATGATTATTATAACATGAAGGCAAGGCTTATGAATTAATGTTGTGCAATGTGTTGCAAAAAATGAAACAAAACATTCTGTCTAAAGTTTCGAACAAAAAACACAAATGGATTCATAAATTAACTTTTAAAATCAACTTATTTTGTTATGAATTCCTTAACACAGTCATAAAGGCAATACAAAATACATACCTACTTAATAATAACTGATAACTTAAAAAACTTGAATCATCAACTTTAAAGCGCCTATTACACTATCCAATTTTAAGGAATGCTAACTAGGAAATCGGCAGATGTAATCAGAGTTAAAACAGATCGGATCCAATTTAGTGTAAATTGGAGGTCCCACCGCACTACTTCACGAATGCGTCTGAATGCATCGTCTGTCCGATTTAGAATCCAATTTAGTGTAGTGTAATCACTAGCTTCTGAATTCCTAGAGTTTCCTTAGAGTGTACCTAGTTAGCATTCCTTGATGTAATATAGCATAGTGTAATAAGCGCTTAAAGAAAAACCTAAGTTAGTGAAGTTTAAATGATGCCTCATCATTTGAATTTAGGTTTTTTTTTATTTAATTTCATTTATTTAAAAACTTTTCTTTAATTTTTTCCCAAATATTATTGTGCAAGCTAAATTGCATAACAAAATAAATACTTATATGTGTTTATAATGCTAACTAATATTCTTAATATCATTCTAGGATAGCAACTTAACATGGTATACAGACAATCCTGACTTCACACCATGTTTTCAAAAGACAGTTCTTGTATGGGCACCATGTGTATACCTATGGGTTGCAGCACTGATAGACATCTACCATATAGTTAGCAGCAAAGAGGGCAACATACCCTGGAACAAATTAAACATAAGCAAACTCGTTGTAACATGTCTCATAGTAATATTGCAAATAGTCAACCTAATCCGAATTACATATGAATCATCAAGAGAAGTCAATAATATATATGATGCAGATTTTTATGATCCTGTTGTGAAATTGTTAACTTTGGTGAGTATATTTTTTTATATTTATTTTATTTAACATTTGCCCCTATATTCAGAAACAATGCTTAAAGTTAAGTTGTGATTAACAACTGCTAAACGTCACTTAACATTAATCATAGTTTATTAATAAACCCCTGTTTATATGAGAAACTAAGGCTTGTAATCACATATACACGGCGACAGATCAACAGTTCCAGTTTAGCTGACATCTAATTGTACAAAACCATACAATGTGCGGTCAGCTAAAACTGGAAATGTATAGCTTGATAATTATGTCGCCGTGTATACCTACTCTTGTACCTCAGTAAATATACCTTCTTAATTATATTGTTCACTGAGTCCACTGAAATTTTTTAAGCCATTCCTTCCTAAATCTTTTTGCAGTGGCTTATCTAAAAATCCATGTCACATTTCGTCAGAAACATTATTTTTCCAGTTAAACATTACAGACAAACAAAGTAAAAATTAACAGTAATTATAAGTTGGTTTTTAATTAATAAATAAATAAAAGTTAGTAACCATAATTCCTTAGATTAGATACCTGTGTTTATTTTAACTACAAACAGACATAATAAATAATTTGCCTACTACCTGCAGTCACAGCTTGAAACTGATGTTATCTTAAGCCAGTGACTGAAGGCCTTTGTAATTACAGTTAATGCAATGATTCTATTAAGAGACATCTTTAAATACTACCCACTTTATAGACATTATCAATAATGATAAAGTGTGTAGTCTTTCATTCAGGAATAAATTCGTAAATCCTGCCAAGTGCGAGTCGGACGTACGCACTAAGGGTTCCGTCTTACGTGTTTTGCTACGAAGGAGGCCATAATAACGCGTTTTCGGTGAAAATTTCAATTGGCTACCTATTAGGATTAAAAAGATACTATCGCCAGCACCTAACTTGGCAAGGTTTTGGTGTAGTGGGAGTAAGTTCGCGCATGTACACTTAACACAACAACTTTATTTTCACTTTTATTGCTTTTCATTAGTCTATGGTTATTGCCATAATTTATTTTTAAACATGTCTTTGTAGAAGAAAGTTAAAGAAAGAAAAAACGCATCTAACGACTCTTGCCAAGTTAAGTGCTGTACAGCCCTGGCTGTAACACAGATGAATGGCTGGACGGACCGACAAACAGACGGGGGCGCAGGTTTAGGTAGTACTAGGGTCCCGATTTCAATCTGTAGGTAACCTACCTAAAAATTCAAACTCAAACTATTTATTTCAACTAAACCAATTACAGACACTTTTGAATTGTCAAGGGTCAGTCAGTCAAAAAGATGAAGCTAGTTGCCTATTCCAAAGCGTAGTAGGTACCTATGGAGAAGAACGGGCAAGAAACTCCAATTGAAACCCTAAAATGATGGAACCCATAAAAATTCAACTACCTTGTAAAGTTCTTTAAAGTCCTTCGACAAATAGAGAGCGCACCGTCTCTCTATTTGTCGTGCTTGAGTAAACGGGTTTTCTTCATAATTTCGATACCTTACGTTTGCGTGGTAGTTTACGGAAAGCCTGAGAGGCTTTATAAATTATAGATAAGGACAATTTGGTTAAAAACGAGATTTTAATAGTGTGCAAGGTTCCTTATTCGGCTTCGGAACCCTAAAAGTGATATTTGTAATTTACCTGCTCAGGTAAATAAAATCCTACATTCTATGATATTTATAACTTGTTATATTAAGAAAATTGTGCAATTAATTGAATCTCTTTGAATAATAAACAGGAAAAATATAAGTAAATGTAAAGGTATGCAAATAGGTATTATTCTCATGTTTGCATAGCTAGCCTAGTTACAAGAAAAATATCGGCCACCGAATGTATGCTGTCTGCGAACGGTCTAAGGCCCTTTGTACACGGCACGGTTTCATTACGGTACAGCGTATAAACCGCTTCGTAGAAAAATCGTGTACGTATACACTACACATCAAGCTATACATAACCAGTATTGACCTGACTTCATATTGTACAAAAAACCTACACAATGCGAGTTCAGCTAAAACTGGAAATGTATAGTTTGATGTGTCGCCGTGCTTCTACAAGCTTGCATAGTGGTTCACTATGTAAGCTTGTACACGGACACGTTTTTTCTACGCGGTTTATAACACTGACGACCGTGCCTGCCTTACACACGGGGAATAAACTGAGTTTTTTACGGCAAGAAGAAACGGTGTGCGTGCACAAAGGGCACAGTTTGCGCGTCGACGTGCCTTACACCTTGCTATGTGCGGTATTTACGTACCGGTACTGGTACCTACTGCAATACATTTTGCTGACCACATTCGTAGTTACGCATTGATGACTAATCTTTATCAACTTGTACATTTAAGAGGAAAATTGTCTCTATCTTTTAAATACCCGAGTAAATACCTAGTAGGTATAATTTTCCTTCGATATCTTATCAAAAATAAGTAAAAGATAGTGGGCAAAAATATTAAGACGGCACACACAAGTCCGCCACAGCTTAAGACTACTTTTGTTTGGATGGTATCACAGCCATGTATCTCTGTGCCAATGTGAGTGCATGAAATTCTGTCCCGGGGTTCTTTATTTATTTTAAGTCGAATAGGTTTAACTTACTGTTTAAAAAATACAATTAAACAGTGTTTAATTATCATCATGATCTATTATTATTGAGTCCAGCAAGAGAACTGGTCTGTGGATATTCTCTACATATCTTGTCAGGCTCAAAAACCATATTACAACCATTACGTGGGCGCAGCAACCCAAAGTACGGTTCCCTGTTTTGCATGAGCAATAATAAAGACTCAGTGTCTCTCATCATCGTTTATCAACACATATTTATGTTCTATGGTTTGGTTTCCGTACTTAGTCCTTCAGGTTAACCATTGTGCGTGGGACATGGCGGCCGTCGATGGTTATTCCAACCAGCCCACCTCCCTCCAGAAGCTTATTAAGTCTCCTGGCCTGTTGAGACCATCTGTGTAAGATCTGGGTGTCCCGAGGGTTTCTGACCTAATCTGGGTGACGTCTGTGCACTCAAAGAGCACATGCGTGACGTTTTCATCAGCCTCCATGCAAGTCCATCGGGGGCTGTCCGTTATGCCTATCGTGTGGCAGTGTTTGTTTAGCGAACAGTGTTCCGTGATGGTCCTTGTCACCAGGCGCAGGCCTTTCCTGTCCAGGCGCAATAACCTATCTGCAGCCCGGTGACGAGGTCCATCAGTTCTCTAGTTGTGTGTGGGTTAGCCAGCTCGTCAGCCGCGTCGTTACCTAGCGATCCACTGTGTCAATCCATTGTATGAAAAAATAAAAAAATAGGTATTCATTTAATGATATAGTTCTTACCGACTTGAGATATTGCTCATCTTATTTATTAATTAATTAATTAGGTAATTAAACTTAATGCAACGTACAGGCAAGCTAGGCAGACTTATCTACTATCTCTACATGCTTCATTTAACTTGCATAAGCATAACCAGCCTTTAATCTTCTCACTGTTGGGACACAGGCCGTATTCCGTCACGCGGCCCGAGTCCGGGTTGGTAGATGTCTTTGGTTCTAGGACATGCCGGTTTCCTCACAAAATTTTCCTTCACCGTTTTGAGAGCAGTGGTGATGAAATAATTTACACAAAATAAAGCGCTTGTCATTATTCGAACCTACAACCTACAAGTAGTAAAGTCGCGGTCCTTGCAACTGGGCCACCTCTGCTCTGCAGTTAAAATACATCACGAGTGAAGTGACCTACATGATTTTTGTTACTACTTAACTGCTTACCTTAAGCAGTTCATAAATACCTAGTAACAATAATCATGTAGGACACATGATGTATGTTGTACGTTGTTTTTAAAAATCTATCTCTCTATACTTCTTCACTTTACACGTACACACCTATACTGGCAGTTCCCCAGTTTTTGTATAATTTTACATACTTAATGGCTTTATATAAAAAAATCTCCTGATTCCCTCTAAAATCTGTTCTTATTTTATGATTGACCTTCTTTCATAATAGGCAGTAATCACCCCCATAATAATTACGTTGAAAGAGATTCAGAATTAATAAAACAGTGTCATTTTTGAAGCGAAATGATTCACAAGTTGCGGTACTATTGCATAATTTTATGTGTATAGATAGGTATCTACGAATCTACTACTTAGATTAGGTTTGTACTTGAAAGATACGGATACATAATCACTAAACCTCGGCGATAAGAAGCCGGAAATAGAAACATGAAAGTTAAAACAAAATTTAGGTAGGTAGGTACTTATCTAACTAAATAACATTATGCAGTTCAATCGTCATGAGTTGTTCCAATAAATTAACAGAACGACGACTGAAGTGCCGAGACGTTCAATTGGCAATCATTATCTACTAAACTGCATTGCATAATAGATCGTATAACTCAACAAAATACGTCATGAATTCCCTTTTCTATCAATTTTATCTATGTTTTTCCTTAAACATTGGTCTCAATTACAGATGTTGTCAGTAACATTATTATGTTACAACCGAAAATATGGCATCAAGACCTCAGGAGTGCTGTTTTTATTCTGGCTGTTCCTCCTACTGGCTGGTCTACCGCAGCTCAGGTCTGAGATCGTGCACTACAGTTCAAACACCGACGCGTATGCCCGATATAGTTTTGGCAGTTATATCTTGTACTATACGCTGACAGTAATTATGTTCATATTGAATTGTTTCGCTGATATGCCGCCCAAAGACACACCTTATATTTATAAAGAGGTAAAACTTATTCTCCATATCTGTGGTGTTTGGAATATTGTATACGTCATAATTCTAAAATTGGTCAGTTTTTGTTTTGTACAGACGTCAGCACATCAAGCAACTACAATCTGTCAAATTTCTTTAATAGATTTTCAACTTTATCGCTAAAGCTTAAGGTTCATGGTTGATTGGGGAAATTTGACAGTTTCGGGTAGCTTGACCTGCTGGCGTCTGTACATCACAGTTACTCAATTATTATTTTTTTACTTTTGGACTATTACATTTTGTACCTAAGTTTCCTGCTGCTATAAGTACATGTAACAATTTTGTCAACATGCGTAACTATTCCGATTTCTAGCATTTTTAAAAGTTTCAAATGCTCATCCTGTAAAATCAGATTTTTTTACTTATTATACGTGTGTACCAGACACCACAGATATATATTTCAAATTAAAGTATTCCTTTATCGTTTAGTCTCTAAAACCATGTGCTTAAACCAACAGATTCAGTCCCCAGAGAACAAAGCAGGCTTCCCAAGTCGGCTGACGTTCAGCTGGTTCGATCCGCTCGCTCTGACAGGCTTTCGAAGAAGTCTCACTGAAGAAGATTTATGGCCCTTAAACCCAGAAATGAGCAGCAAGGAGGTTGTTCCTAGATTCGAAAAATTCTGGCAGAAGGCTTTTAGAAAAAGAGAAGAGTAAGTATTGGTTTACTTTTAATAATAATTATGTCGGGACTTCGGGAGTGTGGGGACGACAAAAAATTAAAACACTGGAATTTTTAAACCATCAAATAGCCAATAGGAGCTCCAACGATCGAAAAAACAAAAAAACAATCTATAATCTAAATAGTAGTGATAGGTCGACTATGGGTTTTGCCATACTGTATACTGTTTCGAACCACGTTCTTGTGCGTTTGTAAATAAATACTTAGACAACCACATGTGCATGCTATGTATCATACGGCATAGCATACATGTAGCGGTATCTACAACGTCACATGCGAACAACGCGTCAAACTGACGTCACGCAAATCCTGCATCTCGCAAGCATAGTTTACCGCGCAACTAGCATACATACAGACTTCCCAACATCAACCATCGGGCAGTTGCCCGCCAGACACAACACCCGTCTGGTCGGAGGATCCTCCCTTTTCTATAGAGTATAAGTGACTTTACACCCTGTTCCTCATACCTCTATACTGGTAACCGCGAGTATGAACGTTAGCGCTGCCTTCGTGCAAATACTTCAGTGTGAGGTCATCATCATCACTCCCGCAAGCTTTAGCGGCGAGTCACCCAGCTAGCCAGCACCCACGGCTTCAACGGGTATCCTGACCACCAACATGCAGCGACCGCGCATACCTGGTTATCACCCTCAGCCTCATCAGCAACCTTGGCACAGCGCACTGCACTTTCGGCCGGTCAACAAGCAGAGCACCCTCTCCTGGTCGACGCAGCAGCTAGCCTCAACCCGGCGCTGTACGACATGCGATACACTGGGGTATAACGCAGCGCCATCCACCCCGACTCACTTGGGACATCTCCGCAGACAGTTCCGACTCACCTTGAACTATGCAGCAACCGGTTCCGACTCACTGGAACCTCAGCTGGCCTGGCCAGCATCGCAAGATACAAGACTCGCCCACTATCGACCACCGGTCTCCGGAGGGGAGTGATGTAGTGGTATCTACAACGCCACATGCGAACAACGCGTCATACTGACGTCACGCAAATCCTGCATCTCACAAGCAGAGTTTACCGCGCAATTAGCATACATACAAACTTTCCAACATCAACCGTCGGGTAGTTGCCCGCCAGACACAACACCCGTCTGGTCGGAGGATCCTCCCTTTTCTATAGAGTATGAGTGAACTTTACACCCTGTTCCTCATACCTCTATATGTATACATAATAATTTGTTCCGCTTGTAATGCTAGACTCGAACCGGTGACGCGTGGGCGAGTATCGAAGAAGCTATCAATCAAAGTGTCACCCCAACACTACTAGTACCTCTGTCATTTTCAATAATCAATAATGGGGTCGTTCTAGTTATAAATATAAACCGCTTAAGAGGACTGTACGGTGTACTGTACATGAAATATTTCTTAATATTAAAACACATACACGTGTTTATGTGTCATACATTTATTGATAATAATATTATGAAATACCAGAGCTCCTTCAATTTACTTTAGGTTTCTTTGAACATGCTATTTAGATGCTTTGTTTGTCTGGGCTTGCTGATGGGAATTACCTCATTACTATTACGTAATATCTAAGTGGGTAAACACAGAAAAGATAATTTTGTGTAGGTATATTCATAATTCAAGTAGGCCTCAATAAACAAAAACTTATCTATTGGTGGGACCAAAATTATTTTGAAATGATAATTTCTAGTTACTTATAATAATAGTCATCATGATGATTAAAACATACTTTAATCATCATGATGACTATTATTATTCAAAAGGCAAAAATATTTAATTTAAGTACTGTTCAAGTCATTGTGATTTATAGTTAGATAAGAATACCGTGCGCATCTGCCCATGTATGTAATGATGAAATCGATAGATACCGGGAAATATTGTTCTGTTACCAGCTGGCAAAAGTAATAATAATACGGATAATACTCCCACCGCCGTATCTTTACGCTGACGTCGTGGTGGGACTTGCGCGCTCCGAACTCTAAGTCTATGCCTGTAAGTTTACTTTGCCGGAGCAGGTCTAGGGCAAAGAATATATACATGGGTGAGAAACTAGACTATGAGAGATACATAAACCAACAGGGCAGTTTGTGGCGAGCTGTTGGGCAGTAGTGACTCCACGGGCCACGGACCCGATCTCCCGGGAGAAGTCTTGTTTCTCATCTCTGGCTTGCCTTTATGTGTAGTGCTTCTACCTCTTTCTTGCCTATATTGGCAAATATAGGAAATTATGATTTTTTGCTCCGTTGGTGGAATTGCCGTATGGCATTCCAATGTGAGGATAAATAAATAAGACTATTGGCCGACTTGAGTGGAGATTCGGAAGAGCAAATGTGCTCGGAGTCAGGAAGTATTGCAATAAGATGCTGGAAGGGATCTTGGCCGTACTTGTGATAGCCGTGGAATACCTCTACACTCTTCAAGCACCTCATATATGTTGCCCCTTGTCGCTACGTCACTATGCGCTAGCAACAGTTTTCGAGGGGCCCATTATAGTGTGCAAGTCACCTCCTGCCATTTTATCCGTGTATATCCAAACCATTGATCAGACAGGGGCTATACTTACTCCTTCCAAAGTTCTAGGTAACCAGCCCGCTTTAGCGACCCACACCCAAGTGTCCAATATCTTTGTTACTATATCCTGCAATAGTCCTACACCAACCGGTGGATGTCCCTGGGTCATCCACCGGTTGGTGTAGGAGCTAGGGTCTATAGATGTGTGCACTATGCAAGGTGCACTTGCATAGTGCACACATCTATGTAGACCATCTATGTAGACCTTCCTCATGAATCACTCTGTCCATTGTGAACACCATATAAGTTTATTGCATTTAGACAGACGCGGCGCGGCGGGGGCACTTTATTTTATAATATGTAGTAAAATGATCTATGAGGAACGTACGCCTATTGCCTTTTCGAATAGGCAGTCTGTACAATCTCTCCACAACTTTGTTAAAATATAATTTTAGGCAACGTTGATTGTACAATACTTAATAATGAAAGTAACACGACTTGTGACTTTGTGACCTCGCTTTCGTTTTCAATTCTTGGTTTTTTGCACTGGTAAGTACTGCACTGAGTTCTGAGAGTAGGTTATTCAGTAATTGTAACTACATCATTACATCACAACTATCTGTTTTTCAATGTCATATTTATTATATGAAAATGTCCAAGTTTAAAATAAATTAAAGGTAGTAATTAATTAATCGAGATCAGGAGCAGGGGCCAACCCGCACTCGGCCCGCGTGGTGGATTACGGCCAATTCCCTCTCACAGAGAGGAGGCCTGTGTCCCAGCAGCGGGAACGATAGAAGCTGATTATGCTTATGCTAGGAGCAGGCCCATTCAACAAAAGGAAAATACCTCCCTGTCCCTACCTACCTAAGAAATCAATTTATCCGTGATAGAGAAAGGTAAAAGGAGCTAAATCTAAATCTCAATCGAATACTTGTTATACTTGTTGTATGTGCTTGGTTCAACGAGAATGAGACATTGACGCTAAATAAAGTACTCGAGTAATTTGTTTTAATTACTCTGATAGTCTCTCTTGTTTATGTCCGCGGGCACGGAATGATCGCTTGTATAGTGTTTGTATCTGACCTGGCTGGATACATTTGTTGTACATATTGTACCAATTAAGAATAGTACCTACCTACCCATTAGAACAGCATAAATATACGTCAATCACAAGGACTTTATTTTTGACAATTCAACAGTAGCTACATTTATTGTGTTAGTCATACAGAGTAGTTGAACAAACGGAAGTTTTTCGCAGAAATATGAAGTATTGCTCGATTTCTGTGTAAGTAATATCTATAAATGGAAGTCGGATCACGACTATTGTGTTACGAAGTCAAAATGACAATAGGCCCGCGTCCTATACTATAGAAATTACAGCATAACTGGCAAATTATAGGTGTACTATACACCTCTGCCAATCCTTTCCATAATAAAAGCGTAATGTTTTAGGTTACCAAGTCAAAATGACGGCTTTAGTCACATGGCTGAATGTGATGTGGGTGGGTGCTGCCATAGATACTTATTATAGCTTCTGCCCGCGACTTGTTGTTCCCCCGACTCACCCCGTCCTGTCGCATCGCATCGCCTGCCCGCACTATTACCTACTTCGTTTTCGCTTAGCGTTCTTTCCGACTTTCTTTCATTTTGCTCGGCTCCTAAGGGTTCTAGCGAGATGTTAAATAGCCTATAGACTTCCTAAAGAACTGGGCTATCAAACGCAATAAGAATGTTTTATTTTAAATCGGATTGGTAGTTCCGGAGGGGTAATCATGTATGTACAATCTGACACACAAACAAATATTACCTCTTTATAATATTAGTATACATTAGGACCAATAATAACCGCATTCAAACAAACAAGGACATCGATTGATTCATGTTATTATTATTCCCTTAGATCCAGCAATGCGAATGCTTCAACAGGTGGCGGCGCCTCTGCGGGGGAGAAGCAGATAAAAAAACCTACGTCCATACTACCAGTGGTCTGTCTAGCTTTCGGAGGACAGTTCTTGTTTGCCGTGTTCCTCAAGGTGATCCACGATGTACTTATTTTCGCGTCACCTCAATTACTTAGGTAAGTTGTCTAGCCTTGACATACTGGGCTTTATTCATAAACGTTGCTTAAAGTTTTAGATAAAAAATGTAGGTATGATTAAACAGTCGCTAATCATTCAACTTATCAATTAACTTTAACTAAACTTTATAAATAAAGGAACGCGAAGCGACTAAATTACATAAATTACAGGTAAGTTTATTATTTTTGGCTCGTCATAACGGGGCCCCGGGGCATTACCGTGCCCCCAGATTAAATACCGATGATGATGGCATTTATTTCTGTAAATTGGTTAAAAAATCACTTTTCACACGTCAAAAATAAATTATGTTTAAATCTGTATTCGCATTTGGCGCGTTTTGACGTCATGTTGTGGCGGTCTCAGCGTTGCGTTTACGCATGGCATACCTACGTTCAACGAAAGCGTGCGCTGAATATACCTACGCACAGAGCGAAGACAATACTTTGAAACTTTTTGTGATCTTATCATACTGAACAGTGCAGTCAGCGTCAAAATATTTAGTGCACCTTGCGTTTTCAGATTTGCATTTAATTTCGAATACGCCTCTTGTTGGAAAGTTACTTATAACGTTTACCAAGAGTGTTGCAACTAAAGTGATCAACCGCAAAACAAGCCGAGATAATTAATTATAATCTACAACACTTATTTGTTTCATCATCAAGATATTTTTGATTGCAGCTATCTCATTGGATTTATTGAAAGCGGAGATCAGCCTGTGTGGAAAGGCTATATGTATGCCGTGGGTTTGTTTGGATGTGTTATCGTACAAAGCATGCTATTGGGACAGTACTTCAACAAAGTAGCCGTTGTCAGCATACAAATAAAAAATTCACTTAGTAGTGTTGTTTATAGGAAAGCTCTTACATTGTCTAATGCTGCACGGAAAGAGTCCACCGTTGGAGAAATTATTAACCTGATGTCCACTGATGTAGACAGGTAACTATTTTTATCCAAAAACAATTGTTATCCTGTCACATAATGAGATAATTAAGTAAAATCTATACTTACTGATATAACTATTTTTCGGCACTTGAAAGTCTATGATTTAAAACAAGATTTAGGGACTACTCACACTTATTCAGCTCAATTCGCGTTTCGCTGAACGATTTTGGTCACAGTTATACAGTTCTGCTTCTATCAGCCGCGTACAGCGTCGTAAGAATGAGAAAAACCGACATAGCGTGTTATCTCCGCTGAAACGCTTCTCTCTTCCCAAACATAACTTTTTCTCTGTTGATTGCTATAATGTGACGAACTAATATCGTATCAGCAAGCATATTTTTGCACTAGCAATATAAGTTACTCTTCGTCCATCATTTTACTTCGTAGAAATAAAATAATTATAATTGCTTTACTTTTAAAGTCCGACGTCCGAACTCTCTCAATCCTTGCGTGCATAATGATTACGTAATAATAAATCAAATCTATGCAGGAACTATGCAGGTCGCAACTTGACGATAAGGAGTCGAGAATTGTCCGTGTACAGCGCTGTTCCGCCGCGTTCGAATGCGGCCGAACAGCGCTGAACGCGGCAGAACAGTGCTGAACTCTATCTATAGTACTCGCATGATAATAACACTTTTGTCCTCATTTTATACTTGTTTGCCGCGAAAGCTGAATAGATGCGGAAAGCTGTACGGATGCGTACGCGTCTCCATACAAAACCGTTGTTTTCTATGGACATAAGCTGAATAGAGCTGAATAAGTGAGAGTAGACCGTTAGAGATAAGATACAGTGCTTAGATTACTTCAATAGGATGAGTATTTGTTAAGACTCCGACTAATAACCAATTTTTAATAAAGTGTACATTTTAATTTACACATTTAAAGTAAATGACCTCGGAGTATCGAGGAGCATGGCAGTAGAGTGAATAAGTACATTTCTAATCTTCAGCCGTATACCCAGTGCATAAGTCCTCAAATTCGAATCTGGCATAAAACATTGTGTTTTTTTAGGTTCAGTAATTTGACCTTCGTAAACTTGTTATGGTCTGCTCCCCTTCAAATAGCCCTGGCCCTGTATTTCCTGTGGGGTGTACTGGGCCCCTCTGTTCTGGCTGGCTTAGCCGTCATCGTCGTACTTATGCCCATTAATGGTATGTTAGCGGGCTATCAAGAGAAGCTTCAATCTAAGTTGATGCACCAGAAAGATCAAAGACTCAAGCTTATGAGCGAAGTACTTAATGGAATTAAGGTAAGATACGAACCTGAAGACAGCCTTCACATTCGCGGTTAGTCCAGCGTAGGCGTTCGCCTGACAAACACAGTGCAGTCGCTGGGTAATCGCAATGTTAACGCCACGTCAATGAATCGTATTTTCTATAGTATAGAAAATATGATTCATTGGCGTGGCGTGACGTGTTTTTCAACCTTCTTCATGGCGTGGCCCCGTTAGTAGGGAAAATATTTCGCGACCCCCTTCCCTCCGCTACTTCTAACTTGGAATTCAAGTCTGTCATCTTGGGTACCTTTTGGTTAAGCAGAAAAATAGAATTCCCACAATCAACCACTGAAGCTTTGAAGTGTTTGATTCCAGTTGGATCCTATAATTTTAAAGAAACGGTGGCCCCATTAAAGAGGCTTGGCGACCCCCTAGGGGGTCGCGACCCACACGTTGAAAAACACTGTTCTATACCATCACATATTCTACGCGAGCGACACCGCGGACGCCACGTATGCGTTAACATAGGATCTACGCGGAGTGAACGCTTACGCTGGACATATTCTCAATGCGAAGATAAGCTAAATTGAATATTTTCTTTGTTACAACTATTGTAATTACCTTATTTCAATCAGGTCCTCAAAATGTACGCATGGGAAGGAAGCTTCCAGGATCATATTTTGACAATAAGGAACAAGGAATTGGGTGTTCTTAAAAGTCAGGCATTTCTAAGTTCAGGAATGATATTCATATGGATTTGTACACCCTTCTTAGTAAGTATTAGATGACTGTTAGGTTAATCGGTTGATGAAATGTTGTCAATAAAATGATTAACCTATTGAATATTGTCGATTAGGTATCCTTGATGTCATTCACATGTTTCGTGCTGGTAAATGACACGGAAGTACTGGATTCTAAGCGGGCATTCGTAGCATTGTCCCTTTTCAATATCCTTCGATTCCCAATGTCCATGCTTCCTAATGTAATATCGGATGTTATACAGGTTGGTCCGTTTTTGTTTTATTATGATTTGTGAAGTTTCACCAATAAATTTTATTATATTTATATTGTCCCATTAAAATAATTTTGTAATCGTGTTTGAACAGACTGCAGTCAGTATAAAGAGGCTTAACAAATTCTTAAACTCTGAAGAAGTGGACACCAGTGCAATAGAACACAACCCAGATGAGAGTAAGTTGCATGTTTCAAAATATCAGAATGCTGTTTCAGGCAGTTTCATTTACTATCTAATTGTCTGCATGTAGTCACCAAAAGAGATAAGTATGAAGGCACCCACGTGTGTGCCGAGTAATCTGGGTGTGTCTGTAAAGTCTAGAACCTATTTACATATAAATAAAATAATGTAGAAGATAGGTATAAGTCTTGCTTTCGTAGTTAGTCGGCTATTTTTTTCCTACATAACTTATCTTTTGTTGTCTTGTGATGTTTAAAAAATTACAAACAATAAATGAGAATTCATTTTTAGAAGACCCAATTGTGATAGAGAAGGGCCACTTCACGTGGGGGGCCGAGCCAGTTCTAAAGAACCTGAACCTACGTGTACCTCGCGGTGCATTGGTCGCGGTCGTGGGTGGAGTTGGGTCAGGCAAGACCTCGCTACTCTCTGCCTTACTCGGAGACATGGACAAGATTTCTGGACGTGTTAATATCAAAGGTAGGACTCCTCTAGATATAAATGGTATCTTAAATACGTCTTAGCCATTTGCGGTTCCTAAATAAAATTTAATCTTTCAGGCAATATTGCGTACGTCTCCCAACAAGCTTGGATTCAAAACGCGACTCTGCAAAATAACATCTTGTTTGATCACGATATGGACCGAAAAAAATATAATAAAATAATAGAATCGTGTGCGCTTGCGACTGATCTAGAAGTACTTGCCGGCGGGGACCAGACTGAAATCGGTGAAAAAGGTATGAATTATTAATAATTTAATTTGGTATTCAAAGTTGGATTCAAATGCTAAGGAAACTCGTCTGTTATATAAGATAAAAATTCAAGTAAAATGAGAAACCTTCGATCGTTTAAAAACGTGAGCAAAGCTTGAACCTATGGATTCTCCGGTATCGCTAAATACCGGAGAATCCAAATTGTAGAGGTTAATGGCATTATTGCGTGCAAAAACTGATATTTAACCGCTATTCGTTTCATTGGTAACCGACTTCAATTACATTTAATTAAAGTCGGTTACCAATGAAATGAATAGCGGTTAATCATATCGTCAACACATTCTCATTAGAATGTGTTTGACGATATGATTTATAACGAAATAGGTATAAACCTGTCTGGCGGTCAGAAGCAGCGCGTGTCGCTGGCACGCGCGGTGTACTGCGACGCGGACAACTACTTCCTGGACGACCCGCTCAGCGCCGTGGACTCGCACGTGGGCAAGCACATCTTCGACAAGGTGCGTGTATTGCAGTGGTGCGGCGAGTGCGAGCGGGACGGCACTGACTCTCTCCCTCGCGCAGGTGCTGGGCCCCAGTGGGCTGCTGAAGAACAAGACGCGCGTGTGGGTGACGCACAACGTGTCGTACCTGGCGCACACGGACCTGGTGGTGGTGCTGCGCGACGGGGAGGTGTCGGAGACCGGCTCCTACCAGCAACTGCTCGACAAGAAAGGCGCCTTCGCTGAGTTCCTCATACATCATCTTACGATTGCAGAGCGCTCGGCGTCAGCTGAAGGTGAGTTTGACGCATGTTTCTACGGCAATCCTTAAAATAATATAATCACGATAACATGTAAGCACGAGATTAGTAATCACGCTTCCTAAATAAAGTAGATAGACAAATAAATCTGCGCTTAGAAAAAAAAACTTAATTTCCGTGTGCGAATATATTCATGATGTAAACCCGCTCGGATACCATCGCTCATTGAATCACCCAGTCATGGTCCATTTTATTTTCTTAATTGATAGTTTGAATGAATAGTTTAACGTGACATCTGTTGTTGTTGAGAGTCAGGGCAAGAACGTAATTGTGAAACGCATGTCATGCGTGAAGGCCACCAAGGAATAATCACATAACTACATAATTGACCGTTTGCTGAAAATATTCCCGCAGATTTGGCAGACATCAAAAACGATTTAGAGAACAAACTTGGTTCCGAATTCCATCGTAAATTACAATGGGCTCGTTCAATATCAACGGGGGCTTCAGACACAGAAACCATGGATGCAGGTAAATAATAATAAAACTTCACACTTTTATGTTTTTATTTTTTTTGTTTTATCTGATGTATGTATCTGGTGTATTGTGTGTCTTTTAGTTTGTAATGTATTTTCTTTCTTTCTCTTCTTTCTTTCTTTCTAAATCAAGTTATAAACGGGTAGGTACCTAAACTTATGTATGTTTATAATGTATTAAAATGATAAATGATATTGTATTTCTTTAAATTGACTGTAGAAAACAGTATACACGTCAAAAGAAATAATATTATTTTAAAACGAAAAGAGGTCGGGTGTTTTCAAACCGGCTACTCTAAGAATAAACAGCGAAACAAACTCAGTTCGAGGTCACAGTCTCTTTTAGTCCTCACATGATCTGATAAATATAATGTCTGTATCTTGGTCAGATCATGTGAGGTTCATGCAGTTTTGTGTCAGTCATTTAGAGAAAAAACGACATAAACATCATACATTTTCTAGGTGACCACAGTGAGGCCGGAGTTAGGAAAAAGGTAGACAAAGAAAAGAAGCCAATAGACGAGGATGCTAAATTTGATCAGCTTATTGAGACCGAGAAAACTCAAACTGGAAAAGTGAGTATTAGTGAGTGAAAGTGGCGGGGGGGGGGGGGGGGGGGCTCCCACTTTCATAAATTACCTAACGATCAAAGCCTACTTACTTTTATTACTTACTAGAACTTCTCCCGCGACTTCTTTGGCGTCAATTTCGTATTTTCTGCTACAAATTCCATCACCCCTTCCCCCCTTATAAAATTAAAATTATTATCGTAATAATACATTTAGACGCATCGCCCGCACGCGCTATTTCATCGTTTTCGCTTAGCGTTCTCTCTGACTTTTTTCATTTTGCTCGGCCTATAAGGGTCGTAGCGTGATGTTCAATATCCTGCAGTGTGATTCTTTATAATATGCACATATCGAAATGAGAGAATCTTTGCTTAATATTATCGCCGGCAAAAATTTAATTTTTTTTTTTTTTTTTAATAGAACTTTTATAAATTTTCTTGGCTACTGTGACCCCAGTGTAAACAAAACGGTGTAACTTTTAAAATAAATGATCTATCACGATGAAACAAACTCCATAATGATTGGAAGTAATTAGGCGTCCTCATAAACTGAAAAATGTGAAAAAAGCTGCCCTCAATTGAAAATAAACATGTTTTTTTTAGCAAAAATCATTTGTTTTTCATCAATTTTTACAATAATCGTAAAATTTCTCAATAACACATACATGCACATTATAAAGATCACACTGTATATCTTTCCACAAGAATTTAGCTATCAAATGTAAAAAAAAATATTTTAATCCGACTTGGTAATCTAATTCCAGAGATTAGCGCGTTCAAACAAACTCTTCAACTTTATGTATTAGTAGGTATAGATTCTCCTTTCAAAACGTACTCCCCGACAAGGAAGTTGTCGAAGTAAACTACATTATTCTGATACTATTTCCATGTACCTACGCAGGTAAAAGGAGAGGTTTACGTGCACTACCTATCAAAAATCGGCGTAAAGGCGGCCGTGGCGACGATCGTCATGTACGTCATTCTACACACGCTACAAATAAGCGTCAACTTCTGGCTCGCGATATGGTCCAGCGACGACAAAATGGTCAGTTTTTTTTCGTTTTTATCCACTTCATAATTCTATTCACTTAAGATCGAAAAAGTACATGCCGTAAGTTTACTTATACCTTATACAGGTTGTTTATATGTCAATCCATAAAGGGAAAGATAAAAGCGGACTATATGTATATGAAGTTAAACGAGGTCACTGAGTGCAGTTAAGGAGAAGGTGCAAGATTCGAGCTTTATCAGCATCATTTGCGATCATACCTCCACTATAATATTTTTATCTCACGAAGCGCTTTACTTGTGGTACACAAGTGTACAAACACGCTGTGTGACACACCGTGTGCGTGAAGACGAGTAGCGTCAGCACATAACACACACTCACACCTACTTCGCCATTGTCTCGGACGGTACCGAGAGCTCCTGCGCTTTTACACACACATTGACAGCATACTTAACTATAGTGGTATTTTTAAAAAGACACCGTGTTTCAATTATAGTCAAATGTTGTTTTAACTTAAAACATTTTTTTTTTCTCACTGAGTTATTTCTAGTCGGATGTTACATCCCATCCTGTATTATTTCTCGCTGCCCTGTTACTGTAAAAAATTATAAAATTAACACAGATTTTATATGTTTAGCTCGTAAACGGCACGGTTGATACTCAGCGGCGAGACATGTACCTCGGCGTGTATGGCGGTCTGGGATTAGGTCAAGGTAAGATCCATTTTTTCAGGTTCATGATTTATTAAAACCTTGCCAAAATTTTGATGATGTTCTGGAAGATAGTTTTATTTGCAACGGAAAACAACAATTACACAAAAATGGTAACAAAAAAAAATATATTTCCATGCAACATGTACGGTCACCAAAGGAGATAAGTTACCAGAGTCGACAGATATACATATGTAGTTGAAGTTTAGTAAGAAAAAGATCAATGTTTTCGAATAAAATTTAATTTAATTAATAGATAACATCATCATTCATTTATCAAATTAAATTCAATCAAAAACATCCATCGGTTTCTTACTAATCTTCAACTATATCCGATGACCCTGGTTACTTATCTCTTTTGGTGACTGTACAATGTACATGATTTGTGGGCGTGTGAAATATCTTTTTATATCCCTATTGATTGAGATATGAACTTAGACCGTCCTATTACAAAACGAAATCTAACTTTAGTTCTAGCTAGCCTAAACCTTTGAACCAGTATTTGTATTTAGAACTTTATTTCGATTTAGGCAAAGTTCTGTATACTAAAATGACAACTTAGCACCGAACTAAGCTGTCATTTTTATATAAAGAACTGCATTTCTATAACAGTTAGGATTTTAATTCAATAACTGGCTCTGTGGTTTAAACCTAACCTAAAGAAAAGCCTTGTTTTGTAATAAGGGGGTACGATTTCTGTTGATGATTTTAATTCTGCAAATACATACTTGTTACGGTCGCGAATGGTATTTTGATCAACATACAACCTGCTACTGACCTGCAAACTGCAAAAAACGGAAGAAAAATTGAATTTTGCGGGCCACCCTGGCGCTTCCCCCTTAATAGACTTTTTTATGATAACTTTTGTGTCATACTTATAATGACTTGTAAAATGGAAAAAAAAAAATTTTTTTTCAGCAATAGCATCAATCTTCACGGATCTGATGCCAGTCCTGGCTTGCTGGAGAGCAGCGAAGATGCTCCACGCAGTCATGCTGGACAACGTGCTAAAGGCGCCCTTACAATTCTTTGACGTCACTCCCGTTGGCCGACTGTTGGCTAGATTCTCCAAAGATGTGGATATTGTGGACTCTTCCCTGTCTTGGGAGATTTCCAGTGCGCTCAGTGGTATTTTTGAGGTAAATTTACTACTATGTTTTATTATGGTTCGGTTGTTTTTAATAAGTTGTACATAATCTACACATAGATAAGCTGTTAAAATGTCGCATGTGACCATATCGAAGAAATTTTCGATAGTTTCTTGGTTAAAAATTCATGGTTGTTTCAACTGTACTAACTAGTATAGTTTAAAACACACCATTCATGCTGTTCGCACTGGCGTAGCAGCCAAATAAACATAATTATGGAATGTTTTGCCGAATACCAAAACATGCAGACACGGGCGTGCGTGCGCCGCACTCGCGATACATTTGCTGGAAACAAGGTCACAAGATGTAGTTATAATATGCTTTATTATTGTACGGTTGGCAGCAAAAGTCGATTAGAACTTCAGTTTTCTTTTTTATCATATTTTTTGTCATAAATATTTTTAAGATAAAAATTGAAACAGTGTTGTTAAATTCATTTTTTTGGCACTATTTTTATCACACTTATGAATGTAACAGTGCTAATCTGCTTCTGTTACTGACCATACACCACAAGTTTTGTGTTTTGCAGTGATCAAGTTCGCCAAAAAGTTTCCTTTTTGCAAAACGGTCATTAACATTAAAGTACTTCTTACGATCCCAAACCTGGACCAAAATAATCATCAATACAACTTTCTAAGTTCATATAATCCTACTAATTTATATTTCATGAAATTGTCATTCAATAAGATTATATGAACTTTTGGTTGTATTATGACTTTAATTATTATAATTCTGTAAATTCATATTTTTACGCTCATGAATCATATTTTAATCAACATTCAACATGACACTGACCTGCAAATTTCAAAAAACGTAAGAAACTTTGATTATCGCGGGCTACTTAGCGCATGGGAAATGCGCTAAACATTATTAAACGTTTATTTTGTAAAGTGCTATAAACATACATACTTAATCTGTTGTGACGGGGGACTGTTTACCAAATCGATCTAAGAAAGTCAGAGGTCTTTTATAATGTCAAACTTTGACAGCACGTGTATGTTATTAGCTATTAATAGTGTACAAATCCTACCACAGCTATGTTAACTCTGGTTTTACATCACTGTCCAAATGATTCCCATTCTAATAAGGTTGCTGTTGGGTTGACCACTGACAAGTCTGTCAAAATCATTGTGATCTTTATTGTCGTTACAATAAGGTTGCTGTTAGAGGTAAAATAACTGTGAACGGACTATAGGTTTCATCGCCCTATGCGCGACTGTGCGTGTCGTCATGATGTCTTCGCAAAAAAGACTCGCTAAGGTCAAGGCTAATTGGGGTGTGAGAAAGATCCGGTAAACAACGGTGCCTGATACTGCACTATTTCGGTTGTTATATTACTGTTTTTTATTGATTTGGAACTGGAAGTTGAAAATTCCTCAATTCTCTAGGGTCTTGTAAAAGGCGACATCTTGCAGTAATTCTGCAGTGCGTCCGACGAGAGAATGCGTTATTGGCACCTGTCAGTTTCATACAAACGAATATTTGTTTGGCGAATTTGATCTATGATAAAATTGTTACTAGAATTGTCACAGGTGGCAGTTGTCAAGAACGCATCCACATACAGTAGGTAAACATAAGATAGCTAAACATTACCATGTCAGACTTCAAGATGACATTAATATAATGTTAATGACAATTGTATGTCAATATACATTCATCCAAAATGATAACTGGGCTCTTGTTGCTGGGATTCATCATGCTTTACTGTCGAATTATTACCAATATACAGGCTGGGTAAAAAATCGTGGATCAAACGAAACAGGGCGATAGCTGAGGTTATTTGCAGTAAAAAATATCTTTGTGGCAGAGCACTCACTTGATCTCCTTAAAAGTTATGACTATTTGAGTGTTTTTAGAAAACAATATCAAAATTTGTGATAAATAGGCAATTAGAGTAAAATGGGTACCTATTTTAAAACAATAAATGGTGTTTAGTAGCTTCTAGGAAATGTATCATCACTACAAAAGTGCTTTTGTGATAGTAAGTACCATGATTTAAGAGTATTGGCACTTTTTTCAATATCTTTTAAGTCTCACGTAAAATTATTTGTAACTTTAAAACCTTACTTTAAAAAAAAAATGTACTACCAAAAAATGACCCTGTATTAAAAAAACTTGCCTATTTAATGACGATTAAAACGAGGTGTAACACATAGCTGTTTGTAGCTTCATTATTTTTTTATGTTAACTTTTTCATAGCAAGGTCTAAATTAAAGTAAATCAGAGGATAGTCAAACACCAGAGGGGTAATTCTCGTAATTTTAAGAACGTTCACAGTCTGATCTCAGTCTCAATCTGTCAAAAATACGTCTAATTTCCCTACATTTTGACAAGTTTTTGACATTTGTTTGTCGCCGAGATGAGACTGCGACTAGATTTTGAACGTTTTAAATTACGGGAATACGGGCCCAGTTATCTAACTGTAGTGTTTTATTTCATTTTTTTTTTTTCATTTTTTTTTATTTTTTTTTTTACTGCAAATAACCCCAACCATCGCCCTGTTTTTATCCACGATTTTTACCCACCCTGTATATTAATAATTTTCTTGACTCATTTTTAGGTATTAGGAACAATATTCGTGATAAGCTACTCCACACCGATGTTCATGGCCGTGATCGTGCCCATCGGAGGGATGTACTACCTCATACAACGGTTCTACGTGCCCACGTCGCGACAACTCATGAGGATAGAATCAGTGGCGCAATCGCCGGTCTACTCGCACTTCAATGAGAGCATTTTGGGTGCTACAAGTATTCGAGCTTTTGGCGTCATGGACAGGTAAATATAAATATTCGTTCGTACCTATTCTGCCCTACTAAGCGCAAAAGCGGTATCTCAAAAAAAAAAAATCGTAAAGTATAGCTCTAAAAAATACGTATCTAATGAACTAAGCCTTTTAGCGCTTTTGCGCTTAGTCGGGCAGTATTTCGACCCATAACAAAAATATGATACACATGTAGATTGTTCTATCCACAGACTAAGTATCCGGATACATAGTCTGTGGTTCTATCAGTACACTGCCTACCACAGATAAGAATCTGTCAATTCGCCCCGAGCCTGGGGAGCCCCCAAACCTCGAAAAGTTTTTAATCAAATCCCAAACAAGGCTTAAATATGTTCAGTAGGTAAGTAAAAAGCAGTTTTGCAGAATATAAAAAAAATCTGACCTCTATTCGCTATTGCATCCTACAGTTTCTTTATTTTCAAGTTTTTTTATGCATAAGTGACAAAGTTAGTCTTATTTTCATATGTCCAAAAGACACCAACGGAGAATTACGAGACAGGGCGCAAACAAATTCGAGCTCGCTTCGCCCGCTCTTGTATCCTACATTCTTACTTTTCCGCATTGTCGACCTTTTTTCGTTTTTATTATTTTAGGATTTAGCAGCGAAAACTTGTAAAGGGCCTTCAATTTCATATTTTTAAGAACAATGTAAGTTAGCTGTAAGCCTCAAAATAAAATGTCAGGTGTTTCTGTATGATTGGACAAAAGAAACCTAATACATACTTGTATTTTTTACTAAATGTTACTAGAAATGCTTACATAAACTGAGAAGACAGCGGGACCACATTTAGCTTTGCCGCTACGGGGGCCTTCGACACGAGTGCGCATGAACGTACAGACGGCAGCAGGTCAAGCTACCCAAAACTGTCAAATTTTCCCAATCCACCTTGAACCTTAATGCTTTAGCGATAAAGTTGAAAATCTATCAAAGATCAGATTGTAGTAGCTTGATATGCTGGCGTCTGTACCCTTTGGATTCCTTGCTCTGTTTTTTTCAATCAATGTCAATTTCAACCTTAATCCGGAATGTATAATATTTAAATAGATTTAGAAAAGTAAAACAACCTTCTATAATGTGAGATTTTAATTTCCAGGTTCGTGAAGGAATCCCAGCAGAAAGTGGATCACTATCAATCGTTACATTATCTGTCGTGTGTCGCGGACAGATGGCTCGGCGTGCGACTTGAGACGGTTGGCAGTCTCATCATATTCTTTGCTGCATTATTTGCTGTAATCGGAAGGGATACTATTAGTCCAGGGTTTGCTGGACTCTCCGTCAGTTATACTTTAGAGGTTGGTACTCATAAACATTATAAGGGTCATGTTAGCAGTTGACATAATTCTATATTTTTAATTTAGCCGATACTGCTGCTGAATATACATTCTCATAATAAGATTCTAATCATTTTGCTTTTAGATAACACAGACTTTAAGTTGGTTAGTCCAAATGGTGTCAAGTGTGGAGACGGACATCGTAGCTGTAGAGCGAATGAAGGAGTATGCTGAGACCGAACAGGTGAGTGAATACGACCGCGGCAGCATGTGAGCGTCGGTTGTCACGTATCATGTCAGCGGTAGTCAACATTGTGATGTGTCGCAGGAAGCGGCGTGGAACTTATCCCCCGGGCCGGGCGCGTCGTGGCCGGAGACGGGCGCGCTGCAGCTGGAGGGGCTGACGCTGGCGTACCGCGCCGGCGCCGAGCCCGCGCTGCGTGACGTCACGTGCGCCGTGGCGCCGCGCGACAAGCTCGGCATCGTGGGCCGCACCGGCGCCGGCAAGTCCACGCTCACGCTCGGCCTGTTCCGCATCGTCGAGGCCGTGGGCGGCCGCATCCTCGTCGACGGGCTGGACATCGCCGCCATGGGCCTGCACCAGCTGCGCTCGCGCATCACCATCATCCCGCAGGACCCGGTGCTGTTCTCGGGCACGCTGCGCATGAACCTGGACCCCTTCGAGACGTTCTCGGACGAGGACATCTGGCGCGCGCTGGAGTACGCGCACCTGAAGCCCTTCGTGCAGGGTGAGTGCCGCCAGGCCGCGCGGCTCGCGCCGTACTCCCGTGTACTCACTCGCAGCACTTGCAGGGCTCGCGGCCGGGCTGCGCCACGAGGTGGCTGAGGGCGGCGAGAACCTGTCGGTGGGACAGCGCCAGCTCGTGTGTCTGGCGCGCGCACTGCTGCGCAAGACGCCGCTGCTGGTGCTGGACGAGGCCACGGCCGCCGTGGACCTCGAGACCGACGAGCTCATCCAGGTGCGTGTCTCTCCCTCTCCCTCCCTCGCGCCCGCCCGCTCTGTCTCACTCTCCCCCTCGTGTTGCAGAAGACGATCCGCTCCGAGTTCGCGTCGTGCACGGTACTCACCATCGCGCACAGACTCAACACCATCATGGACTCCACCAAGGTCATGGTGCTAGACAAGGGACAACTCGTCGAGTTCGCGCCACCTGGACAACTCTTAGAAGATAAAAACTCTATTTTCTATGGAATGGCAAAGGATGCGGGCCTAGTTAATTAATTTCATAAATAAATTTTAACATATAAGAGCGAGGGCTTTACACCCTTACCTTTGTGATAAGCGAATCATAAATCAGCCAATCTGTTTTGAGATTCTTCTCTGCACAAAATCAAGAAAGAGAAATGCTGTCTTCTTCTTCTCACAATTAGCTGTAATAGATATATTTTTATATGTAGAGTAGACTTACTCTCACTTTGACGAAATTTGGGTGTACTATAAGTACTCCTCTGCCTTACCCTTTGGGGAAACAAGGTGCTGTTATGTTACTCTCAGTTTCTGAAAGCCTAGCCAATTTAGTCTGCTATCAAATCTCATTTCAAAGATATTATCGAATAAGTATTGTTATGTCCGCCAACCAATCACGACAGATAATCACATTCACAGATTATATTCAAAGATCGGCTTTTCAGAAGCTGGGTGTTGATAATCCTGGTGCTATCTGTTACCAAGTGTGATCATAATGCAATTATTTATTTAATAGTAATAAATTATTTACAATTTTTTTACTGGAACCCAGTTCTAGCAAAACAGGTCCTAAATTAGGGTAAATGGATGGTGATGCATTTGGATAATTCTACACCAAACGAACCACTATCTCACTATACGTCATAACATGGCGCCTAAAAACTCTGTGAACAAGTTTGGCAGGTGACGTATTCTAATCTACGTCGCGGACACGGGGTAAAGCGTCGCCCATCCTTTTCTCACGCTCTTTGTTAGTGAAAGAGAGCAGATAGAGATAACCGACATTCCTGCTAGAACATAATTTAAATTAGATTTTTTATTATATAATAATTACCGAACCAGTAGTTGTAGATATGATAGTTGGTGCTCTAAGCACAAATTACTTAGTGATGTTCTAAGCTATGTATTATTCTGATAATGTGTGTTGGTGTAAAATATGTCGTACTGTTTGCCTAGCCTCGAAAATAGTTCTTTTTGTTAGGTCCGAAGAGCGCACAGAAAGCGCTTTTGCGAGAGAAGCTTTGTGATAAACGCATTTTAAATTAAAAAAACGTACTTATTTTAACTTGATGTACTTAAATGACGCAATCTAGTGTCATTAGTGATCATCATTTGTGATAAGTGTTTAATTTCGTGCCTTATATTATTATAAGAGAACCTTACTACCAATAAGTATTAAAAACATTCAAACACCTATGTTTTCTAAATTAAGACCCCAGGATTACCCTATTTAAATACCTACTATCGTTAGAGAGCTAAGACCTAGATTTTTTACAGCCACTAAAAAGATTTACCCCGCGTCCAAACCAAAAGTGAAGTTCGCGCGAGATATGAACTTATAGGTCTGTAGGAAGGTACGGGTTTACACCGGCACGTCCTGTGATCGGAAATTCGCACGCTATTGCGGATGCATAGTGAGCACGTACCTTTACATAGTCAAGTTTGGCCGTTGTAATAAGAACAAGTCATTAGGTATAACCTAATGACTTGTACTTACTCCAACCTGCCATTCTTATTCCAACGGCCAAACTTGAACTTTAGCACTACAAGTTATGTTGCTGCGTGGCCAAAGTCTAAACTAACGACGCCATTTTGTTTAGTCAATACAATTTCTGTGACATTTTCCTTGTTAGATTAATTTGATTGTCTTGTCATGATTTTCGATTGTTAAGATCGCGAGACTCGACTTATGTAAAAAAGCTTTACATCATTTAAGACAATTTAGAATGCACGAGCGAGCGCGAAAATTTTAGCACTCTGCCTCAAATAAGTTGGATTTTTTAAGTACAACATATCAATCGACTTATACAGAAAAGTTTTATGACATGTTCGAGTTTTAATCGAACACTATGCATAATTGCATCGAACGTAAGTATGCACACTCGCTCGTTCACCAAAATGTGGGCCAGTTCGCGTTCAGATCATGAGATCTGAACGCGAACTGGCCCACATTTTATAATGCTGTAATGATATAGGCACCACGTAGGTAGGTACTCAAAACCATTACCATTGTCTTGTAACTAAGTGTTATAGTGATTTAATATACGGCTTTTTGGCATTTCCCTTACAATTCGATACTTTAACTTCTACCATATAAATCATAGTCATACCCTATCAATACGAGATCAAAAATCGCAACAGTTTTACTGAGTTTTTTCACGCTGATTTTTCCGTCTTACGGTTTACACGATGTCAAACCATTTCCTAACAACCAAACGCTTTATTTTAACCGTATTTCAAAGGAACAATTAATCAGGGATAAATGATCATTAGTCATGTACTACGGTATGGGACCCTATTGGACAGGCATAACCACTTACAATAAAATAACAAGTTATCAAGAAAAATTGTGCGCAACCATTGAAACACAAAGCCATTGTAATAAGATCGTGCAGCAATCCCGACACGATTATCAGGAACTCGAGTACTACAATGAACTTTAGCTAACACAGCGTTTTGCTGTCCACACCAGACAGCGACGCGCCGCGCCGCAGGGAAGACGGGTCGGCGCCGACGAGGCCTAATCAATGGTATCGGGTATCTAGCGAATGACTTATTCGGTGTGTTGGACTCGCATTTCGCTGACCAGTATGAAAAGGACATTGAAACCATACATCTCAATGAGAAACACCTTTCTAATCTATGGAAATACCAAACTTCCATAATCGAAGCAGAGTTCAATATCATGAGGAGGATGGAGATCACTGTGAATAAACATCACAAATGAATAAACAAGAAGCTTTTAACTTTGCAAAAAAAACGCGAGCATTCTCCAACGCGAAATACAATATATTTGATATATCAATGACTTCACATTGTAAGCGATGTCTGGAAACGGCTTGCTGCAAGGATTAAGACGACTTCAAGACACGTTGCTCGGTGCATTAACAGACATCTATCACGGTCAAATTAGCATACATTTACTGCCACCAACGCAACTTAAACGTGAGCTCGAAACCGTTTATAGCCAGATGCGTTTGCGTTCCTATTGAGGCACCACATTTGAATTTTGAGCTTTTAAATGCGTCAGCTTTTAGTAAAAGTTCTCAAACATTTGTAAATTCAGCCTGTAGTTTGTAAAAGTAGCCACTCAAAACATACAATCGATTAAAGGTGGTCCCTCAGTTGTGACTGACAGGCATCCATATCTCAAAATCTAGTTACAATTTATAAATGCTATAAATGACTACTCTTAGTAAAAGATTTGTAAAACTAATTTAATGAATGTCAACCCTTCCTTTTCACAGAATAGAAAGAACTAGCATGCCGAAGGTGGTACCGATCACCATAAGGTTCACCTTGAGTGGAGACCACAATGGAATTTGAAATTTACTTAGGTCTAGCATTAGTAAAAGTACTTGAACGATTGTGAATTCAACCTCTAGTTTGTAAAAGAAGCTATTCAAAACTTACAATCGATTTAAGGTGGTCCCTCAATTGAAATGTTTATTAAAAGAAAAATCAATTTACGTAGCATTCGGAGTTATATTGACGAATGCTACAGTCAATCCTTTAGTAATTTTTTTTACTAACGATTACTTTACTAAACATTATCAAAATATTTACAGTTTTATTTCAAATAATAATCGAATTCCTGGGAAGAAATACTAAAATAGAGGTGACCACACAGCAGGATTTTTTTAATAAGTAAAAACTAGTGACTGTTTGTTGATATTATTTTTTATTAATATTTGACATCGCTTAGCTAATTAAAAACACAGAAAGAAAAGAAAATAATGATAATTTAAAAAAACTAACATAATCTTACGCTACAGTCCTGCACTGACAATGTAACTCTAAACTTTTTAATTCAAACATTACTGGTAATGAGACAGTACCTACTGCCGCGCTAATTAGAAGTGCAGTAAGGAAAACCCGAAAGAGCAGTAATGTGTCTTACTGCACCGTTGTGCTTAGTAATGTACTTCTCAGCAAGAAACATACTGCGTTTTTGCTTATTAAATGTACCACTTCCCGAACAGCTATCAAAATGAGGATCAAATTACCATATAGAGCTCATTACGAGAATTCCGAATCTATAAGTAACTCAATTTTCCCAAAAATCCTTCCTTACTGCGTTTCGAATTAGCACGGCAGAGTAGCAAAGTGTAGGTATGAATAAAAATTTGTTCGTTTGGAGGACTTTCATCAAATTTAATCATATTTTTTTTTAATATCCCACCCCTTCAAGACTTCAAGACCACCTTCCGCATGCTAGTTCTTTCTATTCTGTGAAAAGGAAGGGTTGATATTCATTAAATTAGTTTTACGAATCTTTTACTAAGATTAATCATTTAAAGCAGTTATAAATTTTAACTAGATTTTGAGATATGGATGACAACGAAGACGGCACGGTTGGCGCAGTGGTTGAGCGATTGACTGCTGCGCTGCGTGTCGCGGGCTCGATTCCCGCACGGAACAAATATTTGTATGACCTACAAGTAGTTGTTCCGGGTCTGGCTGTTTGTGTATGTGAGTTTAAATGTTTGTGAACGCACCCACGATACAGGAGAAATTCCTAGTGTGGGGCACCGTTTTAAAAAAAAAGAAAACAGCATGTTTACACCATGGAACTACTATCATGTGTCAGCTGCTAAAACCAATAACAGACCAGCAAAATGACGACATTTTTTGCTACAAGAACTCGGCAACCAATAAAAGTAAAGTAAAAAAAAACATCTGCACCAACGCAACGTATGGCTTGAATTACATTTGACTTCTCAGCACTTTTATTTTTGTTGTGACACCTACACAACAAAAATATATAATATGCGGCGACCATGTAACAGTTCTTCAGCTGAGCCAAGCCGGGATCATTAGCATAATTCAAGAGTGCATCATCAAAGAAAAGGATTTCTCATTATATTCAATACGTCATCAGTCCAACTAAATGAACATCTCACCAACCATTTATACGCCTCAATTCGACCAAATTAATCACTTGATTAACATCAAAATCCCAGACGAAAGACCGACTGATGACGGAAACCTAATCATATCCATGACGCAGCAGCAGCAGGCTGGCGGTGCGTAGGGACGTCGCCCTGTGTAACTTAGTGTTTCAGGTGCTGCGTGGCTGGCTTCACCACCCCGACCTGTTAGTGGAGCTGGGGTTGCGCCGCCGGGTTGCGGGGGTGCGCGTCGCCCCACGCCAACCCTACTGGAGCCATCCGCTAGGACTAACCTGAACAAGTTTGCCCCCTTGTCACGCGCCATAAGATTATTAAATTTAATTTCTATTGAGGTAGATATATTTCACTGCAGCCAGATGAAGTTCTCAAGAGTAGCAGTGAAGTGCATTGAAAATGTTGAGAAGTGCTATTAATTGTACGAGTATTTTAATTTTAATGGTATTTGTAATTGTATTTTTTAATTGTTTTAATTTTATTGTAATTTTGATTGTATTTTTAATTGTTTTTATGTAATTAGGAATGTATTTTTAATTGTAATTATGATGTTTTTTTATTAATTTAATTTTTGGGTAGTAACATCGCATTGGCGTTATAGCTGTTAAGGTGTTATTTACGAAATTTATTTATTTATTATTACCTACATGAAATGTTTCCTTTGCCATTACAGTGGGAATATAATAATTTGGGAATACATAATAATAAATAATGACCAGTCTGGGAGAGGCGATAGAAAAACTAAAGAAAAGCGATTCAGACATAGATGACATAATTATCGTCGCATGCAGCAGACCACAGTGACCCCTCCGTCTCCGAGAACACAGCGAGAGCTGCTGCCAACAGCACGAGCTGCAGCGGCTCCGCTGACACCGAAACGAACCAGAAGACACGAACTATATAGTGAAGTGCTCAGTGCCAGAGATCTAAAGGATCAAAGTGAAGTCGTTTTTCGTTTACACAATTGTGCCAAACGCTGGCCTAGCATGAATTATAGTCAGGCCCCTCTTCCCCACGGGGCACACTGGGCACATGCCCAAGGCCCCGCGATGGATTGGGGCCCCCTAGTCCCTACTCCATTACCAAACGATAACCGATAGATACTCTACTCTCGCCTGAAAATCAAGCTTACCGATTGCAGCATATTTAATAAATTGAAATATATAAAAATTATACCTATTTATTATAATTATATTCCTTTAAATTTAACCGTTTTAAAAGAATCATCAGTGAATTATTTTTATTTTGTGTCTTTGATCAACAGTTACGGCAATGAATCGCGTCATTCAAATAAAGCGAAAAAAACAAAGCGTGAAGCGCGAAGTTTTTTAAGTTTGAATTGTGTTTGCTTGGATCAAAGACATTAAATTATTTACTTGCTTGGATTCACTTGGGGTTTGTTTGGCTGTCGGTAAAATAGTTATTTTACTTGTCTACGGCTTGTCAAGTAAATAATTTAATGTCTTTGTCTACGGCTTAGACGTGACACATACTATAAATTTTTGTCATAAAATTATGTCTCTTTATTTATTGCTATTTTCGTGTTAATAATGCATTATCATGAAATTCACTCAATTCAAATACTCATCTCATTAAATTTAATTCCAATCAATATTTTTACGTTCTTTGTTGAATTTTCACAATTTTTTATTTGACATCAATTGACATCATCTTTTTGAAAAAGACGACCCTTGTCTATGGGGTCGCGTGCCTCCACCAGGGTACATTAATAAAAACACTTCGATATTTTAGTGACATGCGCATTTCCTACAAGATGGAAATAGCGATTGAAGCGCTTTTTTTGAAGTACCATATATGATTATGATGACTAAAGTTGTCAAAAAATAAAAGGCCCGTTTTGACAATAACAGTTCTAGTAGTTAATAAAGATCAAATTCGCCAAACACGTATTCGTTTGTATGAAACTGACAGGTGTCAAGAACGCATTCTCTCTCAGTTAGTTAAGGGCTAATCGTGGATGCTGGTTACTTAATGTGGATTACATTATATTATCTATTCATCATAACTAAAGTAACTGTAAAGAAATAAAATTTAAGTTAAAACTTTGCATATCTACGTTCTTTATCTATTCTAACAAAATAGTGCTTTATTATGGTCATAGGGGCCCCATTATCCCAATGTGCCCAGAGCCTCTAATAGGTGAAAGACGGCCCTGACTATAGTGCGATCAAACGGGACAAAAATACGAACACAGGCAATAAAAATATTGCTTTTACTATGTTCGTTTGTCTCGCTAAAACTCGAGAACGCCTGGGCCGATTTAGCTAATTTTGGTTTTGAAATGTTTGTCGTAGTCCAGGAAAGGTTTAAACAGTGAGAAAATATGGAAAATTTTCGAGGAAGATAGTAAAAACAACAATTTCATTTTCCCATATAAACTGTTCTACCTACTTTCCTGTCAAACATTTGACGATTGTCCCTTCGATACGGTAGACTCGGGTCCACTCGAATTGAAGCACGTATTAAATTAAGTGTTTTATTGAATAGTGTAGGAGTAGGTTAGGAGGAGGGTAGTAGTAGGGTAGGAGTAGGGTAGGGGTAGGACACCACGCGGACGAAGTAGCGCCGGGCAGCTAGAAATAATTTATATGGCAACACAACGTTTGCCGGGTCAGCTAGTCATTTATAATTATTTTATACTTACCAGTTAAGATTACTAGTAAACGAATGCGTTTAAGTACTTTCATATTTTGTACACGTCATAAGTATCATAGTGTAGTTTTTAACTATCATCCTGCATTTCTTCTCGCTCTCGGGAATATGTTCGATTTGTTATCGAACATTAAGTGAAAATGCATAATTGCACGGAACGTAAGTATCATAGAGTAAAGTAATATATGGTAAGTATCCGCATTCACTCGTCCACCAAAATGTGGGCCAGTTCGCGTATATAGTTATCTGTAGTTCGCGTTGAGCCCTCGGATTGACAGGTGTAATGTATGGAGTGACAGGACTTTGCGACCGAATTCAGTCGTAAAGCGATCGCTATGAATGTCGAGACTGCTGGGGCAGATCTCATTAGAGACACCACGTACTCAAAACCATTACCATTGTCTTGTAACTAAATGTTATAGTGATTTAATATACGGCTATTTCCCTTACAATTCGAGACTTCTACCTTATAAATCCTATCAATATGAGAAAGGAGTATTAGGTCACCATAGCGTCTAGCACTAACTTTTACAACTTAAGAGTCACTAGGCTGCAAGTGCAAGCGAAGCGAGCTCGAATATTTTATCAGCAAAATATAAGTCAAATTGTATCTATCGATAATGCTCAAATCCAACAGGGGCGCCAGCGCTGTGGCAAAAAAATTATGGAAATCGTGCTTTTGCACACAGGCATCGGAAAGTCCGCCCCCGCTACACGGAGAAATATTTCTAAAATAAAGGATTTTTTTCTTTAATTTTTGACCACTGAGGCGCTCATCCACCTCTGGTTCGCTGCGGCATAGATCTGTTGCAAGAGATTAATAATAATTAATAGCCTTTTTTATATAGTCAAATAAAAGTGGAGCATGTGCTTTATCGTGGCCCTCTATTAAAACGAGAGTTCCTGGAAGAATTCAATTGCGACTTATGGCTACGCTATTCACTTAGTTATTTCCTCAGTGCGCCACCCGAAGAGTTAGATAATAAGTGTTGCGTTAATTTACCACCAAGTTGCGTTTACCCCCCCCCCTCCCCTGGATCCGGGGCTGAAGACAGAACCAACGAAGGCCAGCGATACCCATTCGTTGGCGATTGTTGGGCCGGTGTGTAGGTACGCAAGTCAACCTCATAATTGCAATACCACCCTAAGGTTGTTTAGTATGTCACTTGCAGGTTATAAAACGTTAAGGTCGATTTTGTATACTATGACTGTTAAATAGTTTCAACCTTAGTAAAGTTCAAGTTCCCTGGGAGTTTTGTCAAAAGCGGCAAAGCAATTACGAAGTCGACTATACAATTCTATCTGCTTCAGATTTACAATTTCTATAAATAATTGCCATGAACAGTCAAAATATAAATATATATACGGACTTCAGCAGTGCCTTCGATAAGGTCGACCATCAGATCCTACTGCAGAAACTTAGGTACCTACCTTAACCTTTCAATATGCGGCCAGCTTCTCCAATGGTGCGAATCTTATTTGACTCCCAAAAAGCCTATATATTAAAGTTATTGAAAACTAAGTTTTTTTTTTTCGTCTGATTCTATTTTTCGGGGGTTCACTTAAGGTTTTAGGTAACCAACTACAGTACCACACCTTTAAATTTGGCTATGTGTTCTGTGAATTCGGCCCTATCGTTTCATGGTCTACCTGTGTATGCCAACTTACATCTACATCCGAAAAAATATTCATTTAAAAAAAAATTGTGTGTTTTTGATATGAAAGAAGGCGAGACAAATAGGAAAACCATTTGCGATATACATTTGGTTTAAAAGACCGGATTCTAAATTATACCAAATCTTTTTAAAAAATATTTATGTCCAATCATTGCTATCTGTGCTGCTCTGCTGAGCTGACTGACATTATTCCACTATCTATGGTGCGCGGTGCGGTGCGGTGCGATGTGGTGTGTGATGTCGAAAATTTTATCGAATTTTTTATAAACTCTATAAAAATACTCCCAGTGAATGAATAATTTTTAATTGTATGAAACTGTTTTTAACTAATCGTTATATTAACTTTAAGTATATCGATCGAGTGTCAGTTTTATCGCAAATTTATGGCAGTTACAAGTAACTAATAATCAAAAATTGTGACAATGTCTTACAATTCCACGCTTGATAGCTTCTGTGGATCTCAATTTTGGGTAAGTAGGTCTTTGGCCACACTTTTGTGTAAGAAAACTTTTGCTTTGGGTAAGCGAATGCATTGGGATAAGTAAAACCCAACTACCTGCTTACATAAAACTACTTCAAAACGTGAAATGTTGAGTTTCTAACAAATTAACCAGATTTGCAGCGTCTAAGTATGTAAGAGATGATGTTGAAAGGTCATTATGCATATAAAAACAAGTACTTCAATTGGGTGACTTAAAGAACAATAAGTTTTGCTTTTTAATTATACATTATTTTTACAAGCAGAAAAAACCGTAAAATTCTAAATACTTATACATGTATTTTTAGTTCAAAAAGGAGTCAAATTTTCAAACAGGAACGAAAATAATTCAACTGTCTTGCATTGAGAATTTAAAAATAATTATTGGACATAAAAATTTCATACTGATCATTTATTAGTTCACTAATGTGTTTATTTAGTGTATTTAAGTTCTTAAAGCTTGTTCAAGTTGCTAAGAATGATTATTAATGTACATTGGTGTACTTAATTCAATAGATAATAATTAGTTTCTGATTAGAATCTCAACTGAGCACTTGACCCAAATTCAGTTCAGTGGTTGTCATAGTATTTTATTACATACATTCAACAAGCTCAAACAACTGAGTAGCATATTTTATTGTGACTGTGGTAACTGTGAAATATTATGACTTTAATATAATGGGAACTAAACTGACCAAATTCCTCAAATATTATCTATATATATTTTAGGGAAATTATTTTCTTCTATAAATTATTGACCTATCTATTGTATGTTTTAAAATCATCACCTAACTAATTTATAAACATTTAATTTATGGTAGATGGATACACACGGCACAGCTAATTTACAGCTAGTTTACATTACTTTATATACATATACACAGTCTGACCATAAATACTGTTACAATTAAAAATAAGAAAGATATTACATTTTAATTTGGAATCTGTCATTTTTATACGATTGTTCATTGAGTTTTCTAATTTTAGCGCCAATACATTGTACAATATTTTGCGATATTAAAATGGAGTGGGGTGATAAAGAGAACCGAATCGCTGTGATTGCATTACACAAAGTTGGTGTGGAACCAAATGTAATTTTTAAAACTCTCCATACGCTTGGTATTAGTCAAATGTTTGTGTACCGGGCTATTAATAGGTACAATGAGACCTCCTCTGTTTGTGACAGAAAAAGATCTGGCTGTCCACGTAGTGTTCGTCCAAAAAAGGTGGTCAAAGCAGTAAGGGAAAGCATTCGAAGAAATCCTGTCCAAAAGCAAAACATTTTATCTCGGGAGATGAAGATAGCACCCAGAACCATGTCAGGACTTGCAGCCTATAAGAGACGCACTGGTCATTTTTTTTCCTGATAATTTAAAAAAGAATAGGGTGGTAAAATCGAAACAACTACTGATGCGGTACGCAAAAGGAGGTCACAGAAAATTTTTGTTTATGGATGAGAAAATCTTTACAATTGAGCAACATTTTAACAAACAAAATGACCGTATTTATGCTCAAAGCTCTAAGGAAGCTTCCCAATTAGTCGACAGAGTGCAACGTGGGCATTATCCGACTTCAGTGATGGTTTGGTGGGGTGTTAGCTATGAAGGAGTGACTGAGCCATATTTTTGTGAAAAAGGTATCAAAACATCAGCACAATTGTATCAAGATACCATTCTTGAGAAGGTAGTTAAGCCCCTTAACCACACCATGTTCAATAACCAAGTATGGTCCTTCCAACAAGACTCGGCGCCGGGTCATAAAGCTCGGTCCACGCAGTCTTGGTTAGAAGTGAATGTTTCGGACTTCATCAGAGCTGAAGACTGGCCGTCGTCTAGTCCCGATCTTAATCCGCTGGATTATGATTTATGGTCAGTTTTAGAGAGTACGGCTTGCTCTAAACGCCATGATAATTTGGAGTCCCTAAAAAAATCCATACGTTTGGCAGTGAAGAATTTTCCCATGGAAAGAGTGTGTGCTTCTATTAATAACTGGCCTCAGCGTTTAAAGGACTGTATTACAGCCAATGGATACCACTTCGAATAAGCTTTTTATATTTTAAACTGTTTTATATTTATTTATTAAACTAACACACTGTAAGTAATAAATATTATTTGCAATTAAAAAAAAAATTTTTCTTTGTGACAATATTTATGGCAAGACTAGGTATAGCTAATTAATATTACTTATATACAATATATATGTGCATACAAGTTAAAATACCTATATTTTTTAAATATATGTACATTGAGATTAGTAAACATAATATTCTATTATTATTTACGTTATTTGAAGGCTTTTCTTTAATCTTTTTAAAGGGCCGTGCCGTAGTGGGACAAAAATGGGCTTGACCAAGTTAATTTTATCATAATCATCCTAGACAAAAAAAAACTATAGTACATTTATGATAATATACCTATATTATAATGTAGGTATTGCACTTAAGTTACATTAATTTTTTCCTAGGTAAACATTGAAAGGTTAGTAGTTGAATCAACGTAATATCAAACTGTTACTCACCAATATCATTTGGCGCCATGCAATTTCACATATACTAGATACGTTTTGCTCATGCAGAACAACGATTTCTGCCTTTTTTAACATCGATTTCTGCCTTTTTTAACATCGATAAATGTTGCATGATTGGATCGACAGAAGTAAATCAGCACACGAATACGAGTAGCAATCAATAAACTCAGTAATGCAAATACTCGTAGACTGACAACTAAGAACGCTCATTTTTTTCTAAATTGGGTGCTTGAAACATTTTTTGTTTAAATTGTCGGTAGATATTTTCTAAACAGTCAAATAAAATGGCCTGAGAGTTCCTTGGCTGTCTCAAACGTTGCAAACTTCATTACTCATCCATGAACGGGATCGAATCGTTATAAATTCAACTTTTAAAGTTTTAAGTAATGTTTTAACAAAATAATGAATACAAAAAGACATTTGCTGCACACATGGTTTGAACTTACGACTACTCGTTCACTGACCAAAGACGATAGCCATTATGCTAAGGTTGCTATAGTAATTTAATGCGAAATATTATATCTCATTTGATTGCCATACGCACACTACTAAACACAAGAGCTCGCATAACCATGACTTCACCCACACATATAAAATGTAAACCAATTAGTTTGCCCGATTGTACTTGAATGTTTGCTTAAAAACCATCATGTAAGGCCTTCATCATAGTTTCGTTTTTATTATTATTTAAGTCCAACAAAACTCATTAAATACATTCTGAGTGGAACCACATGACCATGACCCAAGCCATTTTCTATAATAACATCATGTCTATGAATAAAACCGGTTTTTGTGATACTTTACTAACATAGCTGTTTCTCCACTGTGCCTTATCATTCCGTGGTGTTAAATAATCTATGATTTGAATTAAATAAAAACTTGTTCAGTTTATTTAAACACATGGTACAATATTTTAAAAAAACTAGTAACAGATTACACAGGAGAGTGCTAGATTTTTACAAATGCCCAAAAATATGCAATAAATTATTCAAATGATCGTAAAGTTATTGAACTTTAATAAGCTGACGCTAAAAATCTCATAGAACATTGCTCGCTTTTCTGCTGACTATAGAATAAAGTATGTCAAAAAAGGATTTATTTAATGTTATTGCATCATTAAAATGAACGCAAAACCTAACTATGAATACTGCAGTCACTCAATAGATCTGAGATAAGAAGTTGGTTAGAAAAATGACTTTTTTCTGTAATTACAGCGTTCAACCGGCTAAATATATGTGGAACTTTGGTTGGCATAACAACAAAAATAAGTATAAACACAACTAATAAATTGTACCAAAGTAGTTTCTATTGTTACAAAAGTACCAGTCTGATCACTATGTATGGCAAGCCGATCCCTTGGGGGAAGCAAGCTAAATACTTAGGTTTTATCCTCGACCACCATCTTACTTTCAGTGAGCACATAAAGACGGCTCGTTCGCGCGCCTGTTTCGCTCGCCTCTTTCGCTCTCAGTGGGCTCCACTTCATGCTGACCGCCCGCAGCAAATTGTCACTCAAATTGCGCCTCTATGCCGCGGTCATCCGTCCCATCATGACCTATGCTTGTGTCGTCTTCGCACACGCTAAGCCTCACCATCTGCATAGAATGCAGACCCTCCAGAACCGTTTCCTCAGAAAGGTCACGGGAAAGCCGTTCTATGTCCGCAATGAGAGTACACTGAGATCTCAGAATGCCCACCATCCAGCAGTTCATGAAACGCCTTTCCAAGCGTTTCTTTGATATTGCTATAAAACACCGCAATCCCCTGATTGCGGCGGCCGCCCGATACACTTCCTCCTGCATAAGTAGGATTCGCCGATCGAGGCATACCCTTACCATCCCCGACGACGCGACGCCACGAGATGCGGCCTACAGGAGATTAGTAGTAAGGCCACTCTCGGAAAGTACAAGTCCCGACAGTCGTCCTTCCGTTTCCGCCGTCGAGGGCCGTCGCGACGCCCCATACCATGTCCGCCCCAACACTTGCTCGAACCAGAAGACCTTTTTATTGTTATAATTTTTATGATTATGTATTTAAAATTGCTATTTTATTCAAATAAAATAAATTTTAGAACCATTTTGTTTTAAATGTATACATAAAGATAAAAATGAATCATTCTTTGGATATAATTTTATGACATAGTATACAAAAACATGGTCCCTAATCTGTTTCAATACCTCAGTTCCTGTTTGTATTTGTTATAAAGTGTTTTTGAGTTTGGTTTCCGCACTTAGTCCTTCAAGTGGACCATTGTGCGTGATATAGTGCCTATCTGGACATTTTTTTAAAAGTTATTATTCGAGCATGAATCTTCGGCTTATTTGTTGATTCAAATAAGCCGAATCTTCATTTAAAACCATCAAACAAACGCAAACCAACAAACTTTCGTTTTAGCTACAATTTTGGCCTTAATACATATTGTAGTGTTGTGTAGTTGTGTATGTATTTATTATTTTGAGTATGATATAATTATTATCATTCTTGTAATATTTATTTTAGAAGTATTTATGTATGTTTATTTGTATGTATGTTAATATATTCTCGTAATTCTTGTTTAGTTTTTAAGTGAATTGTTTTTTTTTTATTCTATGTATTATTTTTTGTCTCCTTTGCTCTATCACACGCTGTCTACATCTCTGTATCTATTGTGCTATCTCAGGTATGCTGGAAGAGATTTCTTATGAAATAAGCATCACCTCTGTACCTATTTTTTCTGTTCTGTTTTTCATTGTCTGTTTATATATGTGTGTACATAAATGGTAAAATAAATAAATAAATAAATATTAGGAGCTCAAAACCTAAAATGTTATAATAAGTAGGTTACCAATAATTCACAACATTATGTAAATAAAATTAATTATTTTATCGTTTATTTCATTTAAATAATTTACTTATACTTAAATTACATTTTTTTATATTTTTATAAACAAAAACATAAAAAAATAGTGGCCCACTGGTATCGGGAACAGGGTCCAAGCTACTGGCGGTCAGGGCTCCAGAGAGGAGCCTCCTAACAATGTAACAATGCAAGCCGTGTCCAGAAGTACCGCTTTCTCAATCTAATTATTTTTAATATAAATGTGTTACAGTTGATGACTCATGAATTTATTTCGGGTTTTCGACTTGTGATGTGACCTTGCCGCACGAATTAGCGTGATAAGCTAATAACTAAGGGCTCCGTTCGAGTTCGAAACTAGACGACAAATCCGAAATAAATACGTTCGTAAAAAAACCTTGAAAAATAATTACGAATATCTCTCACGAAAGTTATATTTATATGTATAAAATTAAGTATATATACAGTATTTTGATTGATTGATTGTTTGCAGTATTTTTTTACCTGGGTCAGAATTGGGAAATCCGTAACCATAAGATATATGGGGAAGCCCTTTTTACATGAAAACAATTTTAACATATTTAATTTTTGGGCAAATTGTGAGTTGCCTATAGGTACATACCATAGAAATGGGTTGGCTAGGAATAGGGTACCGAAAGTGTGCCAGTGAGACTATTAGGTACTAAGCCGTCTATCACAGAGCCGTAGGTATGTATCTTTTGTTTTAACCATAATTAGGTAGCCAGTTGAAATTTTGACAGAAAATGGGTTACTAAAGCCTTTATCATGGCAAATTAAACGAAACAGCTATTAATGTTTTTGTTGTCGGACCACGAGTCCCACTCGAATGTTAAACAACACGTCACTTATATCAAATCCAAATCCTACTTTGACCACTTCTGAGCTTGGTCGATATTTTCTAATTACTTTACACCCACGCTTACATTATTTGCCGCGGTTATACCTTTTCGTCCGAATGGTAAAAGGTATAAAGGCACGTAATACCTACCAATCCGCCTACACATTACGGACAGGTTTTCTTCCAGGAATAATCGACGTTAAATGAAAACATCGTTAACCACAACAATTTGAGACATCACCGGATAACGCTACTTACAATACCGCCACGCTAAATAGATACAAAGGTGGTACGATAATCATGCAACATTTGATAAGATCTTGACTTGAAGGAACACCCTCTATCTCATTTCAACCTATTTTTTCTAGACTCTAGAATATCAACAGACTGTGTTCATAATGTAATTCGACACTAAACCACATGAAACTACTTGATAAACTTACACCCAAAGGAAGAAAGGCTACTGAAGGTTTTCGTGAAAATTCGAGATACGTATTAGAAGAAAATTGATAAAAACGATTTGATATTAGTAAAAAAAAAAATCTGATATTATACCAGATCGTTTCAAATTTCATTCGTGATCATAAGAGCCAGTGGTTTGTCACACAATGACTCGGCATAGCCTTATCTACACACATTAATGGTAGGTTACTGTGTTATATGGTCAAACTTTAAAAATAGAGCCATGATATCTCTTTCGTAGATTCTCTTTCGCACAGTTATGCTTTTGTACTAATAAATTCCATGTTGTAAACAAAAATTCACCTCAGCACATGCGGGTGGAATGTATCGCTGCAAGATGAACACGTGTATACATATGTACATGCAAATAAATACATCCCAGAATGAAAGCGCATCCATTCATCATGCACAAATTTTGGGTATGAGTTTGTGTAGGCAATTTAAATGCGCGTAATCAAACACTATAGATAGTTATATAGGTACTAGATACAGCAAAACAAACAGCTCTCTAAAGGTTGCAAGGTTGCTCTCTCTAAATATGAAGAACAAGAGTAAAGCGGGCTAAACCAATAGTTAGGTAACCCTCTAACCGTGCATGACCATTGACAATCTATTGTGGACTGAACACGCTAGGCTATATATCAGCATCAGCATCTAACGTGGCGGTAGATAGTGCGAACTAAAACACAAAAAAAACTAGGTACCTACTGCGTAAAACCATGCCCAAGCCCAATATTTCTTCGTTGGGACAGTCTTGAAGTGGTTTTTATCACAAGTACACGCTGCATCTACATAATAGACACCTACCTACACTGCGTCACTGACACGCCTTTTGCATGGATGCAGATAGATCAGATAATTTGTAGGTGTGAAAATACATTTTGGTAATAATTATACCAGTCACTTTCGATTTGGCTGTCAGATCAGACATCGGAATTGGATTGAATACATGTGTTTGTAATATAAATATGATTGTCTTGCGATATGAATGGTATTGGTATCAGAGAATCGGAAAGTAAACCGAAAACACGGGCCCGGCCGGCCTAACGGGAACTAAGTAACGGAATATTATACCAATCCAAAACGGCCTTGGTATCTGAATATCATGCTATTTGATTACGAAGCAGTAACAAAAGTATTTTGATGTCCTGAAATGTAAGGCCGTTAAAACTGTACGTTTCCTTATGTCCATTACATTGAGCGCTAAAATAGGGGGTTGCCATACAACACCTTAATTGCGTAATACACTATCAATCACGATATGGATATTGGATATTGCTTCATATGTTCAAAAATGTGCCTGCTCCACAACGTAAATAACGCAATGAATGTTGTTGAACTGTCAAAATGAAACCCATTGCTACTATCAGTGTGTTACGCAATTACCCCGCTGGTCTAACAGCTCCAGGAGCTGCTAGACCAGCTCCTGACTAAATTTTTCAAGAACATTATTCAAAGGAGAGACGTTCCATCAAATTTTCAAGTGTCAGTCATTGCTAACCACTTGTTTTTTTTTTTTTTTTTCAGAATAGCAGTCTCTCTTGGTACACAGACAGCCCGGAGCTAACGCCATGCTTCCAAAAGACAGTGCTTGTATGGACACCATGCTTGTACTTGTGGGTCGCGGCGTTCCTTGACACCTACTATATACTAAACAGTAAAGAAAGAAATATACCATGGAATGTATTAAACATCAGCAAACTGTTCGTAACTTGCCTTCTGATAGTGTTAAAGTTTGTGGATCTGGGCGTCACGGTCCACACCTCATCGCAAGGGGAGACGGAAGTGTTTAGTGCTGATTATTATAGTCCAATTGTAAAGATTTTAACATTTGTAAGTATGAATTCTATTATTTTTCTAATATTTAACCTAATAGGGTAATAATTAATTTAAAAAACTATTTTGATTTGTTGATTGATCTCCTGTCAACGTGTCAACTAAAAAACTATTGTTCATAATGACAACAAACAGCTTTACAGAGACCGTGGGTTAGTTGGGTTCATCGACCGCATTTGGTTAAAAGACGCCTACCTCTATCATACCATCCAGACCTGCCCCCGATTCAGAACCTTCTATAATTCATTTTCTTAGTTCTGCTTACACACTCGCCATCCTACTGCTCTCATCCCAAATTATTTCGGGTAGGCGCAACTCACTAATTACCCACTAATACTACTGGCTCACTATTACTACTGTGTATCGACAAAACTAAAATACTAGCGGAATGTTGCACACTTGTACTATAAGCATTAAAAAGAAGAATGGGGCGCGTCTTCGTGGATGGCACTATCTGTACCAGGTTGCGCGTCGATATGCCTGTCACCCTGTATAGGTACTCTTATATTTTAGTTTAGTTATTTTGGTATTGTGAAAACTATTTGTTTTTTTATACTAACCTTGCGTACATAACTACATACAAACAGCAAATCATCGTCAATCAATATTTGTAATCGATCGGTTCTGTTATCATAAAGTTCAGAATCAGAGGGGCTGATTGGGAAAAAATTAGGCTGATAAGGTTGATTGAGTCACCCTCACCAGTAAAGCAGAATGATTTGGCTAGAACACCAGATAGGAAGAAAAATATACTCGGCATTTTGTATAAACGACCCAAAATGTTCAACAAACATGGTAATTATAAAAGGTGTCTATAAAAGGCAAATTAAGGCATTCAAAGTGTTGCGATAATATGTATATTGTCCACAAAACCATTCCCATTTACAATATATTTCCTATATCTGTTTCCCTAAAGCCGCGTTTTCACAAGGGGACATTTGTTCCGCGACTCTGTCGCTCGACACGAAATTCACGTGCCCCGCGCGATGTCGCCCGACGTCGCTTGGGACATTTACGGGTCGCGCAACTTGTCGCAAGTCGATGCTCTGCGAGCGTCGACACGCGCGACCTTCGTGACCCTCGACAATCGCCGGACAGGCTTTGAGTAGTGAGAACGTGTGTCGCTTTGTGTTCTAATTATGTAAGCTGCGCTGAACAACACTACCTCCCTGGGCGACATACTGATCACGACTGACCAATGTGAACAAGTCATATGTCGCGGGACATTGTCCCACAACTTTTGCAGAGACAACTACGTGAATGTCGAGCGATAAGTATCTGCGACATGTCGCCTAGTGAAAATGTGACTTTATTTCCAACTACATGCGCCCGCGACTTCGTTCGCGTGTATGTCGGAAAGCAAATAGCATTTTATGGGTTTTAATTTTCTTGTGCGGAACCCCTTCGGAGATTAGCCGGAACAAACAGACAGACAGACAAATGTTTTTTTTTTTATAAGTGCTGTGTATATGCCTTTAGTAAAAAGCTGTTATTTTGACATTACAAACAGACTCTTCAATTTTATTTATTTCTCTAAATACCTACATAATGCGATACTTTAGTAAGTTAATAATATTAACGGTTATTATTTCAAAAATAGGACATTTACATCCATTAATTAAACCAATTAGTAATACAAGTAGGCACGCATGCTCAATTGAGGTTTGCAATTGAGAGCCAATGGTTGTCCTTAGGCCGGGCGTACACGTCCGGAATTCCTACCCTTCCGAATTCAGCCCGGGAATGATTCGTAAAATTCAGATACTGAAACCAGCACACGAATTGCGTAACACACTATCAATCTCAATCTGAATCATTTTGAAGGATATTGCTAATCAATTGCTTCATATGTTCGAAAAATTTGTCTGATCAACAACGTAAATAATTCAAACTCAAAGTATTTATTTCAATTAAACCAATTACAGGCACTTTTGAATTGACAAGGGGTCGATCTGTCAGAAAAATAAAGCTAGTAGCCCATTCCAAAGCGTAGTAGGTACTGTAGAGAGCTAGAAGAGCTCTCTGAGGTAACGGGAGGAATCAAACAACTATATGACTCCTTTTATATTATATTGTCAGAATGTCCTTACATATTTCTGTCTAAATTATATCTCACGGTTCTAAACCAAAATCCTAATTAAAATATATGACACTAGCTTGAACGTTCGAATGTCACCCGCGCTAAGTTATAGCCGGCCTGCGCCAAATAAGGTTGCCTTCGGCAGACGAGCCTCTACAATACCTATGGAGAAGAACGTAATGAATGTTGTTGAACTGTCCCAATGAAAGAGATTTCTTACTGTTAGTGTGTTCCGCAATAACCCCGCAGAACGGACGTCTACGCCCGGCCTAATTCTTGATTGTAATTAAATATGACCACGCCATAAAGCATAGCATGACTATTCACTTTTCTTTGTGTATTTCATCATTTGTTTATTAATTATTGTCAATGATTCACGATCTAAAGATTAATACTTACATTGTTTTTATTTTATATTATAAATGTACCTACGTGTAAACATTGTTTTTTATTAGCCACTTAAGTGGCACACGCTATTTCGTTTTACCATGCTTTTAAAGTTTTAGTTTTTACGAACTTAAACATAACTAAGCTATTAAATTCACATAAATCTCATATGAAACTAATCGACCTTCTAAAACCTTATATTAGGTACCTCCAGCTTCACAATTATTAAAGCCCTTTCGAAGAGTATTAAATTCATTAACCTTGGACAATTTGTTAACCACACACACGTCCACAAAAAAAAGTTACATCACTCGTAACCTATTACACTATTATTTATGCCACCTCGAATGTCTCACTCACTCAACTGACCGCTCTGTGCGGAACTCTGCCTGTCCTCACTATGAAACGGATCTTCAAACTATTGACCTTCACTGTGATATAATCACAATCAGTGGTAAATCTTTATAAAAACCTGAATACGAGATAAAAACGGACTTCGGCCGGACTTCCATTGTGCAATACAACACACTGTTACGCACAGAATCATTCATTAAAATTATCGATTCCATAGCCGGCTCTGTAGAGTATTTTTGGATTTTTTAAGGTTTTATTTCCCAATTTCTATAAGTTAAATGAGGCTGTATCTCTTTTCTCTTCGTCCATAAAAATAACACATGCAAAGTCACACAGGCAAAGTCTGTTTCCAACAAGCGATAATAACATGAACAATGTTAATTTTGCATAATTTTACTGTAATTAATTTCATAGTTAAGTCCTCAGCAGTAACTATCGTGTTATTAGTCATCTCTTCGTTCCTGTGTTTATTTGTACAATCGTTTAACCGAAGCAACGTTTGTCTGTCGAACGTCTAAAAATAAAGCTATATAAGTTTTTCGCTGTTATTGTATATGTTTTTCGCTGAATATAAAATGTTGAGAGCACCAACAACTCAAATGTTTGTTTAACTCTCGCTGGTTTGCATTGTCCATATATGATGTTGATACTAGGTGTGCCCGGGACTTGTTCGCATGAATGTCGAAAAATAATAATGGGTCTCTTTACTAATTATTTTTCGAAAATAAAAGTAGCCAGTCAGTGAAAGCCCCGTCAAAATCCGTTCACCCGTTTCTGAGATTAGCCAGAAGTAACAAGAGAGACAAAAAATTTGAAAATTGTTTTTTTTTATATGTACCGTATATACTTTCACATGCATTTAGTAAAAAGTTGTTATTGTGACATTACAAACAGACACTTCAATTTTATTTATTTGTATAGTGTATTGCAAACAGACTTCAATTGTATTTATTTGTATAGAAACACCTTTCTTTCACAGGGTTTATCAGCGACGCTATTGTACTACAATCGAAAGTTTGGTTTGAGAGCATCAGGAGTGCTGTTCTTCTTCTGGATACTTTTGATACTGGCAGGTTTGCCGCAGCTACAGTCCGAGATAATAGCACACTACAATCTCACCGACGATGAAAATGTTCAATATAACTTCGTTAGTTACATGGTGTATTATCCTCTGATAATACTTATGTTTTTATTGAATTGTTTTGCCGATTTACCTCCGAAAGATTCGCCTTATAAGTATGAAAAGGTAATTCAAATGTTGTAGTATTTATTATGCTTCTATTACTTTCCTTTTGAATCTTGCAGACATGCCACGCAAGATAAGGGAACAAGGATCTTATACTGTATCCTTCATATAATTACGACCTTTGAGCGATGATAATTCATTATGACTTACTAAGAAAAAACTGTCAGAAATACGTTTTTCCAAAACAAGTAAATCTTCGTTATATGTGGAATCAAGATGTATCTAAGTATATTGCGTTTGTAGAAACGATTTTTTGCGTTCCCTATAAGGCCAAGGAAAAAACTCAAAGTTTGCCACAAGAATGTCAAATTACGTCAGCGTAAATACTTGATTAGTCCGTAGTTTTTTTCAATTTCAGCCTTCACGTTTCTTATATTTATACTTAATTATTTTATAATTTTAGAACCAATGTCCGGAGAACGCGTCGGGATTCCCCAGTCGTCTCACATACAGCTGGTTCGACCCACTTGCTTTGACAGGGTTCCGTAGAAGTTTGATAGAAGAAGACTTATGGGCTCTCAACCCTCAGGACTCTTCCACAGAAGTCGTGCCAAAGTTTGACAAATTTTGGGAGAAGTCTTTGAGAAAACGAGAAATGTAAGCATAACAAACCCATATTTTTTCAACAGTCACCATGACTATGAGATGCGTCCACGATGCGAGCATTCGACACGTAGTACCAGGCATTAAAAAGCTCGCTACCTAAGCACTATGTATCTCTAGTTCAAATGTTCCCCGTTACAGTGTTTTTAGGAATCATTCTTTGTTCGTAAGCAATGATTGGGCTCGCAATGGAATTTCACTACCGCGTGAACGCTCTCTTTCGAATGTTCGCGATATGGATACACCTTTAAACAAATGTTTTACCTCTTTAATCAATTTTATCGTTTCAAGGCAAAAGATACCGTGATGATGTGTGTTAAATAATAATGTTTGCACATAAATAAATAAAAGTTTTATAACAATGTTATGCTTTCCATGTACTACTTTACAGAACAATAGGATTATTAAATTTTCCCGCAACTTGCGGGTCTAACAAATCCACAAAGCCGTAAAATAACTTATCTACTATTAAATAAAAAATCTAGCCCAAGAACGAAAAATATACATAATGATATTGACGACCATCATACCAAGGGGCTCGTGGCTAAATATAAATAACAGCCACACGCGTGGATTGAAGGTCGACGCGTGCCAAGGGCGGTCCGTGGAAAGGCGACCATCCATTACATATCGAGGCTCGGAAAGTACGTTAAGCTGTTGGGCCCAACTATCATTTGTAGATCTTGAACAGTAGTTACGGGTAGTCAGGAGCCCGAATGTCTAACAACCAGTCTTATCTAGTAATTGGATTGTGGAGGTCAGATAGGCAGTCGCTTCATGTAAAATAATGGTACTCAGCTGCAGCCGGAAAGACTGGAAGCCGACCCCAATATAGTTGGCAGATCTATTGACTACCATCATTCTTTGGTTTAAAGTTGAATGAACATCTCTTACTGGCCCTTCATTTTATTGACAGCTCCAATGCCACAAAGGCCACATATCGTAAGACATCAGCCAGCGTGAACTTCAAGCCTGAGTCTGAGAAGCAGCCAGCCTCCATCCTACCAGCACTATGCTTAGCGTTCGGAGGACAGTTTATGTTCGGATCAATGCTCAAACTGTTCAACGATGTGCTGATGTTCTTATCGCCACAGTTACTCAAGTAAGTAACTATATTTTTACTAGTGATAGTATAGATAAGATAATATTGTTTTTACCGGATTGACGTGATGGTCGATATTGGACATACTGACTTAGTTTGATAAAAATTATCGAAACGATAACAATAAATCCTTCAATATTGCAACTCATTCACTCTCATTGACTCATAATCGTATTCATTTCTTTTAGACTCCTAATAGGTTTCGTGCAAGGTAAAGAGCCGATATGGAAAGGATATATTTATGCAGTTGCACTTCTTGCCTGTGCCACGGTGCAAACTATGCTGCTGGCGCATTACTTCACGAGGATGTACCTCGTAGGCATGAGGATAAGAACCGCCCTGACAAGCGCCATCTATCGGAAGTCACTACGAATGTCCAATGCCGCGAGAAAAGAATCTACCGTCGGAGAAATTGTTAACCTCATGTCTGTTGATGCTCAAAGGTAATAAAATACCGTTTATCTATTCATCTGACCTAATAATGTAAGAAAAATAGTAATCTGTACAAGAGAAGTTCGAGTCTAATTGTATGAAAAATTAAGCTGATACCAATCAAATACTCAGTTAAGGCTACGTCAGAGCAATCTCATCTAAACATCTGACATTAAGATATGCAGGCAGCATGTGCAAATAGTACACACCTAATCAAAACAACAGGAAAGCTGTGTTGATATGACATACTAAACAAATAACTTCTTCAACATTTATTTTTTATGAAAGTTAAATAAATGATGTTATCAAATGATTCACTTGTTGAAATTGTAACTGTGCTCCATCAGAGTTATTCTGCACGCAAAAACACTGTCGCACCAGTGACATAAAGTTAGTTACTTAGGGCTAATTAATTTTTCAATAGTACGATAACTTTTATTTGAAGAATAAACATGACAGATTGAGATATTTTCTATACACAAGCTGTCAAAACGCAATATTAATTTCTCAGATAAAAGTTATCTGCCCATTGAAAAATCAGCCCTAAGTCAGTCAGGTACTGGCGGGTACCGTACCAAATTTTAACAATCTATAGGTATATCTAATATGCTCTTTATGAACAACTCTCAAACGTACATCATTTTATTTCTAGATAGTTCAACATGATGAATAAATCTTATCATAACTTACATTTCACAGATTCGTCGAACTGACTGCATACTTGAATATGATATGGTCGGCGCCGCTGCAAATCGCTCTTGCCCTATATTTCCTCTGGGGGATCTTGGGTCCCTCCGTACTGGCCGGATTGGCAGTCATGATCATACTGATCCCGGTCAATGGACTCATCGCCAACAGGGTGAAAACCCTTCAAATAAGACTTATGAAATACAAAGACGAAAGAGTCAAACTTATGAATGAAGTACTTAATGGAATTAAGGTAAGAATATTAATGTTTTGTAGCAAGTAAGTCTATACGTCTCGATTTTAATCTCGTAAGGTCTTGCGACAAACGAACTTGTTCGATAACAATTTATCACTGTAAGTACTTGAAAACCGTATATGGTGTACTAGCTTTGACCGCTGCTTCGCCCGCGTGGATGTCAGAAATTATCCCACAGGAACGTGCTAACGGGAAAAAAGTATTTTGTGTCCTAACCCAAGTCATGGTCTATGGTTTACTTGTGTGCCAAATATTCATCGAAACCCGTTCGGCCGTCAAGGCGTGAAACGGTAATAGAAGGACGGATAGTTACTTTCGCATTTGAAACAATAGTACTTATGGATTTATAATATTTGTTCAGAAAGTTATTTAAGGTCTAATAATCATTGTGTCCAATGTAACAATCTATAATTTCAAACCTATTAAAAACATTGATTTTTCTCGGTAATTCTGCTGAAACAATGTTGTAAACATATAAATATTAAAAAGGTGTTATATATGCACGACAAATTAGTTTCATTGTTAATTATAACAATGAAACCAATATAAAAAAATACATATAATACAACCTACACCATGATGTCTTAGTTTTATTGCTCATTCAAGGGACTTTTAACTACACTAAGGCAGACAAAATGATATCAATCCGTTTTTAGGCTTCCGTAGCGTAATGATAAATACGGAACACTTATAATGTCGCCCTGTCCGTCTGTCTGTATGTCCGTCCGTATATCACACAGCCATTTTACTCAGAAAGTATTGCCACTATATCGAGGAAAGAGGGCGTTTTAACGAACCGTATGACAACTGAGGAAAATTACGAAAATAAAATTGGGTTTGCATTCCCCATACATGTAGAAAACAATTTTTTTTTAAACTGCGCGCATAAGCAGTTGGGATGTGGTTAGATTCCATAATTAAAAAGATTATGATGTTTCTAAGTGACTCCTCTATTTAAGTCAAATAACAAATATTGATGGTGATAACGGGTTCAAAGTCGTCAAAAATGTGCCCTCTCCCTCTACCTTGTCTACATTACAGTGGAAAATTGAAGTTGGTAGAACTTAAAAAACTCTAAAGTTGTTTTAAAGACGACAGGTACTTCACCGTCGTGTCGTTTTTGAGAAATGGAATGGTTTCGGTTACAACCGCAGAAATAACTTTGTTTTTTACAGTATCTTTGAGAAATACAAACTTGTGAAACATAATTTTGCTTTCGATAAAATCAATATTATGTGTGCGTAAATATTCGTCCCGACTACAGAAACAGAACCCTTCTCTGTGCGTGGTCCAACACACACTTGGCCGGTTTTCATACTATGGTGCAACAAACTTTAAAGTTCATGATTTCTATACCTCGACTTTTAATCGTATTCAGTAACTTGACAGTTCAAAGAAAAATAATGTTACCATACTAAAACTATAGTGTTAGGGTAGTGAACGATTTTGCATAAAGAACGAATGATTTAATTTAAATTAATAAACATTATATTATTTTTTTCATTGTTAAGTCATATCATTTCTTAGATAAGATAAGAATAAGAAATTATATGACGTAAACAATGAAATAAATATATAATGTATTTTAAATAATAAATACATATGCATTTTAATGTTAACTTCCGGTATACTATAAGAATAAAACTTAAAATATTCGTGTGTAAGATGTGGAATATAAGAATAATTATTAATAAAAGTCGTTATTAGTTAAGTAAAGTAGTAATTTCCTTTTTTTATTTTCTTTTAATAGAAATAATATAAAAATCATGTTATTTTACTTTTGTCATTTTATTTCCTCTATAAACGTAGACGTAGACGTCATTCTTGACGTCATTCTTCTTATTCATTTTTAAGACATGTTATTAAATTTAAAATAAAAAGTTTGCATTTAAGTTCATTCAATTTCGTTCATTCCTGCACCACCTCACTACCTTTTTTTTTTTTTTTTCTAAACCTGGTAACCCTTCAACTGTCGAGTTACTGAATACGATTAAAAGTCGAAGTATAGAATTATCAATTTACTAGTTTAAATTCTTTTTTTCGATTTCACCACATTGAGAACATTGTTTGAGATAAGAATCACCGCACGAAGCATATCTTATTTGATTCCCTTGATATCATTACGCAAACACCAGTTACTACTGTAGTTAATATCTCTAAACAAGTATCTTTATATCAATATGTTATAAGAATACTGTCTTCCTAGTTTTAGGACTCCTTAATCTTTTTATCGTTATAGCTATTTACGATTTTTAAAAAAATGTTAGAATTATCGTCGTAGCTGATAAAAAAAAATTAGTCAATTATTAGTGTCAGTCATAATAAACGTCGCTTTAGTTTATATTTCCAGCTAACTGTCTTGTTCAAGTACTACTAATTGAAATAGTGTTATTTTGGTCTGCCGGGTAAAGGCCTCCCTTCCCTCCTTTCTCTTTTACCAGTTTACTGCGATTGTGAACCAAACCTTTAAGGAGTCCAGCTCATCCTGCCATCTCTCTCTCTCTCTCTCATTCATTTTGGGCCTGCCACTTAGTCGTTTCCTGCTATTTGGGATGTTCCCTTTCAGATATTGTAAAATTCAATAAACTAGATTACTCTACGAAATCACATTTCCAGTATAAATTCTTACGTCACATTAAAGCGCAATGCCGGATGTACACAAGTACACAATTGTATCTAGTTACGCGAGTGTACTGGCCTCTATGTGCAGATTTACTGTTCGAACCTTCCTTCTACAGTAATCTATATTAAGTATTAACAGAACTTGATAGCTATAGTCTTGTTAGGTTAGAACTAAAATCAACAACAACTAGTACAGAAGTCACTGTTTCCATAATAATATACGAGACTTCTGTAAAACAAAATATTTACCTAATATTTGTCTGCTAATACAAGGTGGCAGGTACTTCGACGCGAAATTTGTTACCATAGAATTTCTTTTTGTACCCGATAAAAAAAATTACGCTTTAGCGTTCCTGCACACGATGCCGTCACCGCGCCGTCGCCGCGCTGACGCCGCACAGTTACACTGTAGATACGAGTCGCGCGAAGCCCGCCACCGCGCCGCCGCCGCGCCGCCACCGCCCGCGTTCCCGTCCCTGTCTCGTTTTTATTAATTCCATTGATTCCATTACCGGCCGCTTACGAACGTGCACGCCGCGAGATCGCACGCAGCCGGTAATGGAATGAATCAAACAGACAGGGACGGGAACGCGCGCGGTGGCGGCGCGGTGGCGGCGCGGTGGCGGGCTTCGCGCGACTCGTATCTACAGTGTAATTGTGCGGCGTCGGCGCGGCGACGGCGCGGTGACGGCATCGTGTGCAGGAACGCTTAGAGTCTAGAATCATGTGCTGAATTCATGTTTACAGTTTGTGCGTTGATGTCCTTGCCACCCTGTATATCGATATAAATCTATTTTTATTTATCTTGTTGCATCATGCATAATCTAATTCTAATTGTATATTTTCTTTTCAGGTTCTTAAAATGTATGCTTGGGAGCCGAGTTTCGAAGATCAAATACTTAAAATAAGAAACAAAGAAATGAACGTTTTAAAACAGACTGCTTATCTTAACTCTGCTACCTCTTTTATATGGTCTTGCGCACCTTTCCTGGTAAGCGACTTATCATTTATCTAACTAAAACCTTGACACACAATGTTGCCAAATCAATTTGAACTAAAATAATTTCGAAATTTGGTTTTTACACAAAACCCCTTGAACAACAACCCCTTTCTGACACTCGGAAATTTGTTGGTTTTTCAAGAACTTACTCATTTGTAAAGAGTACGCGATCGGAATCAGCATGACTTCAGCAATTTCGATAATTGCTGAAGTCATGCTGATTCCGATCGCGTCACTGCGACAATACAAAATAAATGTAATATAGTAACACAGTAAACTACAAACAAAATTCTTATCATTATAAACAAACAGCTGCTTTATTTATCGTGAGGTAAATATGCTGGGTTGCCCCGTTTTGGTAAAACTTGATGCAAAAATGGCGCCTTCGGCAAAATGTGCTACAATACGTACTTTTTGGAAATAAGCGTCACTATATTTACGTTATTTACTAGTAACACAATTAAATGTTATTTAGTTTCAACATTTGGTGAAATTTAATTTAATTAATTTATTTTACATAACATTTTATTGTCATGGATTTCCGTAAAGTAACGCTTGATTCTGTAACATAGTTAAATAATTAATAAATTCTCATAACTTTTTATCGTAATTACTTTGATAAAAACTTGATCCTCAATCACAGTCGATAATAATCAATTAGTGTATAAATTATGTCATTGATTTGTCCACACAGATTACACCTTTATTACAGTCACACAGATTACAGTCTTATCAGTTTTATGTGTCTCAATATTGTTATTGATGAGCATTTATGCTTTGATATCATTTTAATATGATTTACCTACTGATAACACACACTGACATTATGTTTTTAAGCTACAACAAGATAACCCCGCAAAGAAGGAAATGTAATGATAATAGTTACTACGTACGAGCTTTATAACTGTTGTTTTGTTCTGTAGGTTACACAAAACCTTGCCAATTTTATCTTTTAAATTCAGTACTTATAGAGCACTTTCACAACAATTTATTCCAAAGGATTTTTATGACAGTTATATATGTAATAATTAACGTTCACCAGCAATGGTTTAAATAATTTTGTTTGTTTTCAAGGTGACCTTCCTAACCTTCTTCACGTTTCTGATAACGGATCCCGAGAAAAATATCCTGACAGCTGAAAATATATTCGTGTCGATGTCTCTGTTTTACACAATGCACTTGCCCCTAGGTTTACTGCCACTCATCGTGGTGTCAGCGATCGAGGTAGTGCCCCGACGTGCTCACTCCTCTATACATCTACACATGTGGCTATGGTTCTTTCACATACAGACACACTAACACACATATATCTCGTACTTCAAATTATAACCGAAGAGCGACAGTGCACACTTCAGGTTACGTTGTGTTCTGTGGCTACTGAAACACGCACGTTATATTTGTGCGTCCACTCGCCAACTCGTGATAATAGGTTGGGTAAGAGGCCACGAGCGAGTGGACGTGCAATGTGGTGTTCGAGGAACACAACGTAGACTTGTAAGCTTCAGTCCGGCCGCTTGCATGAGCACTTCTCATAATATAACTCGTGGAATGGTGTCGTAGGTGTCGCTGATGTCGTTCGGGTGCTTTGTTCTGGTAAACGATACCGAAGTGCTGGACTCTAAGAGAGCTTTCGTAGCATTGTCTCTTTTCAACATTCTGCGTTTCCCACTGTCAATGCTGCCTAACGTTATATCGAATGTTGTACAAGTAAGTTTTCATAATAGATTATTTTGTCTGTGTGCAGTGTGAAGCTTTATTTGAAGAAGTCAATATCAGTGTCAACTCGTGAAAGCAATTTGATGCAAATGTGGGGTAAAAAACAAGACTCACATTAGTAATTAATTAAGCAAGTATGTACTTACTTAATTAATATTGTACCTAGACCCTGCATTTGATTTAATTTTTCTGATGTAGGTAGTGGGTTACACAATCATAAGGCGACTCATTATTCAAATTTTCTTTTAACGTTTCTCTGGTCGAGCAACTAATTATAATTTTAACAACTTGCTTCTACTATTCTTTATCGTTTTAATTTATGACGATAACTTAATTTATTGGTGTGGAATATCAATAGCAAAGCTTGGTGTGGTTAAATGTGTAGTTAAATACATGTTGTTTTGCTAACATTCTTTTATTTACACATTATTTTGTACGACTAACGTATTTCTGCATTTTTAGACATCCGTCGGCATAAAGAGATTGAACAAATTCATGAACTGTGATGAACTAGATATTACATCTGTTGAACACGATCCTAAAGACCGTAAGTGGTATATTTTAAGGGCTGATTTTTCAATGGACATATAATTTTTATTTGTGGAATAAAATTGACGTCTGACAGTTTTTGTATGGAAAAAATGTCAAAAATTCAGCCCTAAATCTATTTTTTATAAATGAGCATTGTTGAAAAAAGGTTTCATAATATGCCTGTTATTTCAGCGAACCCGATCGTAATAGAGAATGGCCACTTCACGTGGGGCGACCAGGACGCTGAGCCGGTCCTGAAGAACCTCAACCTGCACGTGCCGCGCGGCTCTCTCGTCGCCGTCGTTGGTGCCGTCGGCTCCGGCAAGAGCTCCCTGCTGTCTGCCTTACTTGGTGAAATGAACAAGGTGTCCGGACGAGTCAACACATTTGGTACGTGTCACTTTCAAAAAACCTTATTGTGCATTATAAATTGTGTTCAGGTAACTTATTTGTTCTATAAATTCTAGGTAGCATAGCTTATGTTCCGCAACAAGCGTGGATACAGAACGCGACGCTTCAGGACAACATTCTGTTCGGCAAACCGCTCGACAAGCAAAAGTACATCAATGTCATCGATATGTGCGCTCTCAAACCTGACTTCGAGGTACTGCCTGGAGGAGATCAAACTGAAATTGGCGAGAAAGGTAAAGTATTATATATTATTATATCGACACATGTTGCCGGCACACGCGCCGGTAAGCACTGCGAAATGATGAAGACCCTATTGTCTAGGGGTTTTTCAAATTGCAGTGACTATTTTAACACTAAACACATGGTGTTTGCCTGTAGGTATAAACCTGTCTGGCGGTCAGAAGCAGCGCGTGTCGCTGGCACGCGCGGTGTACTGCGACGCGGACAACTACTTCCTGGACGACCCGCTCAGCGCCGTGGACTCGCACGTGGGCAAGCACATCTTCGACAAGGTGCGTGTATTGCAGTGGTGCGGCGAGTGCGAGCGGGACGGCACTGACTCTCTCCCTCGCGCAGGTGCTGGGCCCCAGTGGGCTGCTGAAGAACAAGACGCGCGTGTGGGTGACGCACAACGTGTCGTACCTGGCGCACACGGACCTGGTGGTGGTGCTGCGCGACGGGGAGGTGTCGGAGACCGGCTCCTACCAGCAACTACTCGAAAAGAAGGGCGCCTTCGCTGAGTTTTTAATACACCATCTGAGCGACGCCGAGCGGTCCTCACCCGAAGGTAACTAGTTGGCGACACAACAGCCGAATCGACTCGCATCGGTCGGTGTGTTTCTTTTCCACATACTTGACTTCCTTGGGCGTTTGCAACTCGCTTTTATTACGAAATATTTCAAATGTTAATTATCAACAGTAAACAGATCCCTGATAAATAGCAAACCAACATTAAATTTCTTAAAATATTATTTCAGAATTGGACGAAATCAAACAAGACCTTGAAAGTAAACTAGGCACTGAATTCCAAAGCAAGTTACAGCGAGCTCGTTCGCTTTCCGAAAGCGCATCAGAGTCAGAACCGGCAGCAGGTAACAGAGTATAATATTCTTTAGGAAAATCGATCAAACTAATAGCATTATTTATATACAAACCAGGCAGAGATAATCTAATTGAGATAATCACATGTATTACCACTTTAATTTTCCGTCACTGATAAGCTGTGGAACAGCACTTTGTTTCAAGGAGTTATCAAGTGGTGATTCACATTAAAGATTTTTATCAAGAGACCCCACTAAGTTACAAACACCGGCCACGTCCACCGCATTATATAAAAAAAACTGTGGATACACAACAATCCAATTTTTTTATAAAATACCAAAATCTATTCGTGAATTGCCCCTTACGCGTTTAAGACATATATTAAAGAAATGGCTTATTGAAAAATGTTTTTGATGACATGTAAATAATACTTACTTTTTTTATTGGAGGTTATGGATCAATTTTTGTATTTAAGAAATGACTTATTTTTTTTATAATATTGCTAAATTAATTCATGACATGTGAATAATAATAATAAAATTTTAAATTGTATCAATTGTAAATTAATCAATTTTGCATACCGATTGTACGGTCAGACATTTCTACAATGTATGATTCGACTTCTACAATGTATGATTCAACTTCTACAATGTATGATGCAACTTGTATGATGTAACGTAACACCCTGTAACCATGTTTCTGGCAAAATAAATTATTCTTCTTCTTAATACATGAAGTTTAAAATAAAATACCACATTATAACAATGATCTAAACTTTCTACGACCTACCATACTATCAAGTGCATCGTTAAACGTAAATGGTGATTGGAATAACTGTATATTATAAATAATAATTATAAACAGTTTTAATACGTTTTCTTTCTTTGTCTAGGTGACCGCGCTGGCAGTGTAAAGAGAAAAACACCAGAAACCGCCACTCCGAATGAATTGAAAGAGAAAAATAAACTCATAGAAGCTGAGAAAACAGAGACTGGAAGTGTAAGCTAATTTACGCTTCTATATTAAAATGTATATGTCGTAATGCCTATGTCGTTCTCCAGGTCATGGGTGGCCCAAATTTCATCCAAATCCGTTCAGCCGTTTTAGCGTGAATGCGTAACAAACAATCATACAAACAAATCTAATCTTTTCTGGTTTACAGTACACACAAAAACAAAACTATATGCGAAATATTGTCTGTCGTCTGTTATTCTAATGTTCTTGTTGTATCGTGCGCAGGTGAAATGGGGCGTATACAAGCACTACCTGATGAGTGTAGGAATTTGCTCATCCGTAATCACAGTACTCATGAATCTCATTCTGCAAGTTTTCCAAGTCGGCTCCAACTATTGGCTTACTGAATGGGCGAATGATGATAAAATGGTAAGTCCATGTGATATATTTATTTTTCTTTTAATATCTTTGTCACATATTTTTTTTATGAATAAAATATTATCAATTATTAATGTCTTAATGAACCATGACGCTTGATATAAGATTTATACGATTACTTAGTGCGCTTGATTAGCGGGAGGAATGACCGTAGTATAATGTTATCACTTATCAGTGCAGAAGCGAACTATAATCTCGCTTATGTTGTTATTTTTCTTATGATTAAAAAAAAATATTTTCTTCTTGATGTGATTGTGGTGTTTGTAACCAAAATTTTGTTTACCTTGTAATTTTATTTTCCTTTATTATATTAATCTTAAGTTTAAAAAGTATTTTGCCATAATATCTAAATTCTAGAGCCTTTAGTTTGATTATTATATGTTATATTACATTTTTCTGAGATTGCTGGTTAGGAGACTAATCACACTTATTCAGCTCTGTTTAGCTTTTGTCCATACAGAATCGTTGTTTTCTATGGTCAAAAGCTTCACCCGTAATTGGCGACTGTGTAAGTCCGAGGCTAGTACTTAAGATATATTATATACAGAAGATGTTGGTATACCTTTATAAACAAATAAATAAATGTATTGTTCGCACGTAGCTCGTGAACGGCACGGTTGATACTAAGCGACGCGACATGTACCTCGGCGTGTACGGCGGCCTCGGAATCGGACAAGGTAACATAAACGACATATCAACTAACCACTGCTGTTATTACTATACTGACGATTACACCAAAACTGAATTATACAGGGTCTCATTAAATTAGCTAGCGCTAAAATTACAGCTTTTTATTGTATAAACTTCACAGACATGATGGCTATCGACATCTCGACAGGACATAAAAACTAATGAAAATAAATTTTCTCCCAAAAAAAACATCAAATCTTTTTGTTTTTATTTTATCGTGTTTAGATATCGATACCCATGCCGTCTGCAGAGTTTTGCTAGCTAATTTAATTTACCCTGTATACCCTATTCACTCATTTTCAAATTACTTTAACGTTTATTATCAAGTCTTAAAAGCCCACTAATGGAAATAACTACAGTGTTGGAAATGTCTTAAACCACCACGACTGGTGGTCGCAGTATGTTATTACACCACACACACACCACAAAAAGAGGATTGCTGATGTTTATCCTCTTGTTAGACACCTCCTCAGAAACTCGATGAATTAAAAACTACACGACACTTACAAATATACTAATACTAATATTTGGTAATGGAAACTATTAATAATGAATACATTATTTACACAATATTTTATTTTTATGTTTATGTAACTATTTTCTATATCTATGCATTTTTTCTTTAAAAAAGTTTGAAAATGTTTGCCCTATATTATATTATGTACTTATACCTATTGCATGGTCTTGAACATCTTATTAATAACCAAAGAAATTCCTTTGTGCATGGAAATCATTAAAACTATAGATTTAGTAGGAAATAACATACAAGAGTCATGAAAAAAAATGAATCACAAATTACTTGGAAAAATTATGTCCATTAATTTTTTGTTTTTTACAACCAAGATAATGCATTTCGTTTTTATTAATTTTGCCAGAAAAAATACTCAAATGTAGTTTTAATCCACCAGAAAAACTCGACATTAATTATAAAATCTTACTGTCTAACGTATGGCATAGCTATTGCTCCTTATTTAAAAACATTCTGTATACGTATGTGTACCATCGAACTTGTGCCCGCTATGAATTGCCCAATATTCTGTGCGCCGATATTGGGATTTGGTGTACTTTATTGCAATAGGTATATAATTGATTTTCGTGTTGTTGTTATTGCTGAAATGCGACTTATGACTTTTGTATGTTAAACTAGTATTTTCATATCTCTTTTTTTCATGAAATTGCATGGTACATCTTCTATTTAGACATTTATTTTCTCAAATGTTTAGTAACCTCTTTGAAATTCGCAAAATACACGTCTGTCCTTACTAAAAACTAATGTTTTTTTCTTAAAAATGGTTTGGATAACAGATATTTGGTAAATCCATTTTTTACACAAATGAAATATTGATGGTGCAAGCCCCACTGGCCTACACCTTGAATCATTTATTAATTTATTAAAGTCGGCTCCTATAACTTCAAAACATTGAATATCGTGGGTCCTAAAAACTCGGTAGGAATCGGCCACGTCATGTACACTTGCGGGACGAAAATGTAAAGCAATTTTCTAAAACTTTCCTTTTTTACTCCAAATATTTTTCTGGACAAAAATAAACATGCACCGTGCAAACAAAAATAGTCCTGGTGTTGCTCAAATATTTTCACTCGCGAGTGTACTTCCTCTTGGGTCGTATGGGATAATACTCGACGGAGCTTCCCACGGAGCGGGCCGCAGAGCATACAGTCCCGTGTCGTAGTGGTGTCGGTGTCGGTGTCGTCGCTGGCGCTGTACCTGGGCACGCTGGCGGCGGCGCGCGCGCTGCACGCGGCGCTGCTCAACGGCGTGCTGCACGCGCCCTCCATCGGCTTCTTCGACTGCACTCCCGTGGGCCGCGTGCTCAACCGCTTCAGCAAGGACGTGGACGTGCTCGACAATGTGTTGCCCATGACGCTCAGAGGATGGACCTCCTGCTTCTTTGCGGTATGCGACGCCTCTCGCACGCGATGCGGCACTCGCACGTGTGGAGTGTGACACTGGTACAACTCGAACGCTACATATTTGTTCAAACACACACTCATTTAGAATGTAGAACTGAGAATAGGATTTGGTTTTGTATGTAATGTATCATTCAATATGTAATTACAAAAAAAAAACATAATTATATCAATTAGTAACTAAAAGCAATGAGGCAAATTATAGAAGATTTTTTATCCACAAATCCAAAGTGAATTCAGCGTTTTATTTGAAACGCGAGTTTAAGCTTGCAGAAAACAGCCTTTAGTTATTTCTTCAGGAACAGGCTCTACACAGTTTAAATAACGGTAAGTACAGTCAATTGGCTACATCTCTAGAGTTGACCAAGTGTTGCACTTTATACGGCAATGTGTTACGCAAATCGCTTATAGAATTTTCATATTATTATGTACTTTTTTTATAGATAACGTAACATAACGGCTTCTTAGCCCCAGACAGTGTGTAGCAGTGTGCCTCACATGTTTCTCTATCTAAGACTTCTGACATAGCAACATGGGATCAGTTTATGAATAATAGAATGTCGTTTTTCGCTCCTTCTTGTGTTGTAGATGCTTAGATAGTTATTTTTTCTTACATTCTTTGCTTACTTTTGTTTTAACCCAGGAATTAGATGTATGCTAAGATAAGCTTGCATGTGAATAACCTAGTGTAGAAGTTAAGCTAAAAGGAATAATCAAAACCGCTAATTTAGTAATAAATTCGACCACGACGCGTCATGGGTCTTCAAGTTTATTCACGGACTGAAGGTCTTGTTTTGGTAGTAGCAAAACTGGACACAAAGCTTCTTGGCACAAAACGCCAGCCAAGCGAAATTTGTGTCGTGATGCTTGTCACATTATTTTGTTTGACACTTCGACCACAACCCTTTTTAATCTCGAAATATGAGAACGCGTTGCGATTCATAGTTAAAGACTACCAGTAGTAGCTTTATACTAATTAAAATGTCCTAGTGGCCGTATTCAGAATACATTTGGGGTGTTGTCGGTCTCGGTGTTATGTATAAATAATTTCCAATACATAACCTCGGGTTGTACGCATTTTACCATCGGCCAGCTAGGGCAAATAGCCCAGAATCAAGTTCGTGGCTATATTTTAACAAACAACTCCCATTCTCTGTTTGTGATTGCCTGATTCAGATTCTGATAATAGACGTGCCTCTTTGCATTAGAATGCACAATGACAAGTCTATAATTGCCAATAATCATGGCGATCGATCGATTATAGCGCTTCGCGCTCTAGTGGATAAACTTGACAAGCCGTAACGCGATGTGTTGGATGTTTTCGCTAAAGAGTATTTTCGGTTCATAAGCCTAACATAGACTCTAAATAGCTCTAATATTTACCTTACGCACTTACACTATCAATATCCACCAACTTAGCGTCGTGTAGCCCCCTCTTACCTAGTAAGTAATGTTTGGAACATACGTATCGTAAACAATGTATTCATTATTAGTAGGAGTGTCGCCCAGTGTCGAGCGCCCATGCGTGGTGTTCGGCTGCGTACTAAACGAGTGTCCATGGATGTTGTTGCAGCGTTAGGATCAATTTTTGCTGACCTAATGCCATTTCTGGCGTGTTGGCGGGCGGCGAGGTATCTCCACGAGCTATTGTTGGGCCATGTGTTAAAGGCACCGTTGCAATTCTTCGAAGTGACACCCCTTGGCAGGATACTCTCTAGATTTTCTAAAGACATGGACATTTTGGACACGTCTCTTCCTTCGCAGATCTCCGACTTGATGTGGTGCATTTTTGAGGTAATCTCACCACTGTTAACTATTCATTCCATTTTTTATGGCCATTCAGTTATGTTGGTGGGTATTTTTTTGTTTTATGATTTGTCTGTGTTTGTGCAACATTATTTTCGTCTTATTTGCGAGGTGTTAGCACGATGTAGTGAGAAGTACACTGATGTGTTTGCAGTCCACATAAAAAAATGCATGTAAAACATTGTTTTTCAATTATTGGTAAACTCCTGTTAACGTTCCATAAAAGTTTAAATTAAATCGTATTACATACTACAATTATTCAACATTCGATTTCGTTGGAACATTTAGTTGTAATTTCCACGTTTGATAGGATCGGTAGATTTCATCGATAGTATTCATCAAATCCAGGGTTCCATATAATTAAAAGTCATATTCATAGTCATATTCGTCTTTACTTGCCATAAATCAAAATATTTTTTATTGTCAATCGAAAAGATTCGCATAACTCTTCTAACATATAAATGAATAACCATTATTTTTTACCATAATTGCTGATGTCATAATGATCTAAATATTAAATTAGTCAGTAAAAAAAAGTTAGTATTTAAATTGTCCATCTGTCGTCTTTTGGAGATTCAGAATGTTATAAATAAACTTAAAGATGAAGCAAAAATGCCATGCCATATTATAAAATCATGATTATGACGATAACACTAAAATGTTCAATAAACAACTATGCCAATAATAATTATGCGAAAAAGAATTTCATGCCTTTTAACATTACGACTTGAGATTGTATGCGAACTAAGGTAATTGCTTATTATTTGCTGCCTCGCTTTTATGAAACTTCAAGGACTGGAGAGCTTGTTGTGTTATGTTATTTTTTTTATATTTTACTGTACTTTGCACAGATTTATTTTTTTACAATTCACTATGGTGTCTGGAAAATCCTCTTAAACAATACGTATTCACCTTAAAATTAAACTTGTATTTTTAAATCAAGTTTGTAAACTGATCCCAAGAATATGCGCTTGTTTATTTACTGTGTTTTTGTTACGTTCACCAAGTCGAAATTACCTGGAATGGATACAAGTAGTTGCTGTCTTTATATTTTACCCTATTAATTAAAGTTATCCAAACTTTACCGACTGCAAATATTTTTCAAATCTGGGTTCCCTAAACTTTAGGCATGTGTAGAACTTGTCTAATTTTTTTGTTAAAATAAAAGATAGCATCTATTTGTATCAACAACAGTATCATCAAATATTCTTGCACTACTTTTATTAACACAGAACGTATTAACTTTCTATATTATAGCGGAAATATAGTATAATATCAGATAAAACGAAAATGTTATGTATGCGGTCTATAATGGAAAATTAACTATTATTTGAAAACAAGTCGTTCATAAAAGAGGTGCAAAAATTATTTTGATTATTGTAGTATTGTAAAGTTTCATACACTTAACAGAGCATGAAATTTCTGTAGGTATTGGGGACGCTTTTCGTGATAAGTTTCTCGACGCCGATATTCATGGCCGTGATTCTTCCCATCGGCGTCATTTACTACATAATCCAACGGTTCTACGTGGCTTCGTCGCGGCAGCTGAAGAGACTAGAGTCCGTGTCGCGATCGCCTATCTACTCGCACTTCGGCGAGAGCATCACAGGCGCTAGCACCATTCGAGCTTACGGCGTGTCGGATAGGTAAAGTTAAACATTCTTTATTTCCGCAAACAGACATTATTTTCATATATTCACGCAATAAAAGCTTGTTTTTACTGTTCACAGCTAGTACGAATACCAAGCAAAATTCAGTCTTTGTTTTCATGTCCCTATAAATTGTATAGAACTTGAAGTAACTCTATATCGGTAGATGATGGGGTTGATGGTATTATATTAAATATTGATTTCGTTTGATCTTGGACTAGGTTTATTCAAGAATCAGAGCGTGGTGTCGATCACAACCAGTCGTGCTACTACCCGAGCTGCATCGCGAACAGGTGGCTGGCGATTAGGCTCGAGATGATCGGCAATCTCATCATATTCTTCTCCGCGATGTTTGCAGTGCTCAACAGAGACACTATCAGCGCCGGACTTGTTGGACTCTCCGTCAGTTACGCCTTACAGGTATGTAAACAAACCTTATTTAAAGGATTACAATACATTGTCAAAATCTTAATACTTCACAAGTGCACCGCATATCTTGCGTGTTTTCTACCTATTGGCAAATTTGTTTTCAGATCACACAGACTTTGAATTGGCTGGTGCGCATGACATCAGAAGTTGAAACAAACATTGTAGCAGTGGAAAGAATAAAAGAATACGCAGAGACAGAACAAGTGAGTTAATATGAAACTGGCACCGTGGAAGTGCTACCAGCCGGGTAGAAGTGACGATCTGAACATTGTTGTTATGTTTTGCGATATAGGAAGCGGCGTGGAACTTATCCCCCGGGCCGGGCGCGTCGTGGCCGGAGACGGGCGCGCTGCAGCTGGAGGGGCTGACGCTGGCGTACCGCGCCGGCGCCGAGCCCGCGCTGCGTGACGTCACGTGCGCCGTGGCGCCGCGCGACAAGCTCGGCATCGTGGGCCGCACCGGCGCCGGCAAGTCCACGCTCACGCTCGGCCTGTTCCGCATCGTCGAGGCCGTGGGCGGCCGCATCCTCGTCGACGGGCTGGACATCGCCGCCATGGGCCTGCACCAGCTGCGCTCGCGCATCACCATCATCCCGCAGGACCCGGTGCTGTTCTCGGGCACGCTGCGCATGAACCTGGACCCCTTCGAGACGTTCTCGGACGAGGACATCTGGCGCGCGCTGGAGTACGCGCACCTGAAGCCCTTCGTGCAGGGTGAGTGCCGCCAGGCCGCGCGGCTCGCGCCGTACTCCCGTGTACTCACTCGCAGCACTTGCAGGGCTCGCGGCCGGGCTGCGCCACGAGGTGGCTGAGGGCGGCGAGAACCTGTCGGTGGGACAGCGCCAGCTCGTGTGTCTGGCGCGCGCACTGCTGCGCAAGACGCCGCTGCTGGTGCTGGACGAGGCCACGGCCGCCGTGGACCTCGAGACCGACGAGCTCATCCAGGTGCGTGTCTCTCCCTCTCCCTCCCTCGCGCCCGCCCGCTCTGTCTCACTCTCCCCCTCGTGTTGCAGAAGACGATCCGCTCCGAGTTCGCGTCGTGCACGGTACTCACCATCGCGCACAGACTCAACACCATCATGGACTCCACCAAGGTCATGGTGCTGGACAAGGGACAACTTGTCGAGTACGCGCCTCCTGAACAACTATTACAAGACAAGAACTCTATATTCTATAGCATGGCCAAAGATGCAGGCCTAGTTAATTAATTATTACACTCAAAATTCACTAACTTATCCGTTCCTTTTAGTGAATTAAGAGTATTGAGACTATTTGAGACTCGTATCCGTGTGATAGACGATATCGGCACAGACACGTTATAATATGTTTTTAGTTTAACAAACTCTGTGTAGAATTACTTGCAACTTTTATTTTACTTTCGGAAATCAATTCATAGTTGCAAGCCGTTTTATTGGTAATGTAAACGTTCTACCAAGTATGTGTTGCCGCAACTGACATTGGGCGAAAACGTATAGGGCTTTGTCTAAATTTCCGCCACCAACGAGACCTATGCCACTGAATACTTAAGACACCCATTAAAAAAAGTCTGTCAATGAAAAGTTATATGCTAAATATATATACAGGGTTATTGGGAAAACACCAACAGCGTCTTAAGAGGTCATTGTACAGTCACAAGCAAAAGTATGTATACACTCGGCTTTATTCAAAAGCGATATACTCCTTTATTTGTGAATGAAATTTTATGTTGCTACGAACATAGCATTTTCAAACCCGTAGGTTTATGTAATGTGTCGTATTTCAACGTTGCATTCGTTATTTCACGAAAAAATCGCAATTGAAAGTTGCCAAGTGTTGACATATTGGTGCTCGTGACTGTACTCATCATTATGAACAACTTTTACTATGGGACAAAACCTGAAAATGCGAAAAAACATCAGCTGTTCCCTACATTTATGTTCGTATAACTCGTCAAAATATAGGGAACAGCAGTTTTATTTTTCGCGATTTCAGGTTTTGTCCCATAGTAAAAGTTGTTCATAATAATGCGTACAATGATGTCTTAAGAGGTTTTTGGTGTTTTTACTATAACCCTGTATATACATATATAATTTTACCTAAACGGTTTGATTGATTTTGATAAATGAGGTATTTTTCGATTTGTTCAAGTGAAATTGGATAAAAGACTTTTGAAAAAAAAAGTTGATGGATTTTAGCTACCCTTGAGTGGAGTTCTTTGTGGGGTATGTTTTTCGCCTTATTTTCAACCTTTTTAACCAAGTTCGTTTTTTAATCCCAGAGACTAATCTGACATTTAAGTCTTTTGTGTTTGCGTTTTTTTAGTATAGAAGGTTGACATTACACCTGTCGTCGACTCGTCGACATTGGTCTCTGAGATTAAAAAAGGAACTTTAGTGAGTAATATTTTTGGGATTATCTCTTCGAGCCCTTTATTTTGATACCACACACAAAAATGTCATAAAAGCTATATGCCTACACTAAATGGTGGTTAAAAACCACCTGGTTGATTTTGTTTTCAAAATAAATATGGCCAGCGTCAGTCGTGGTGTCAAGACAAACCCCACGATACCTCATTTTTTTTATTATCGATGGGGCTATGTATGTTAAAATAGTTGAATATGATAATAATTTTCTTTCAACTACAGACAATAACAACCTACAGATATTTTTAATGGGCCTTCTAATAAATATTACTCCTTATTTAATATACTATTCAATTACATAGGTCTCGTTAGTGGTGGACATTTGGTCCACATTGGCCCATTGTCTTTTGATACACTATTGCGTCAGTATTGTCTATTACTTGTGTGTAATTTGCGCTCAACTCAGAATAGAAACTCTTGATGCCACTATGTTATTTGACAAGTCATTGTAATGAGTAGAAAAGTTAATGCATTTTAAACCTCCCAATATTAAGTTTTAGCGCGTTAGTAAAATATTAAAAATTAAAGCATTTACAACTCATCACAATAACAATTAAAATGGATAATAGTGATTAAAATATCGAAATAGTACTTAAGTATAAGACAGGGTGAGATTTTTATGAGTTTCTGCTATTGGTAGTGGTATATTGTTAAGGTAAGCTCAAATCATGCCACATTAAAAAACATAAGGGTGATTCCAGTTTGAAAGAAATTGTATAAAGATTTTATCTAGAGTCCTAGACTGACATTACTTTATTTTACTTATAAACTGTTATTCATAAGAATATAATTATTATTTTTGCCTATATGATACGTGTACAATAAAGGTTTTTTTAAATATTATTTCCAATAGAATGACAATTTGGGTCAAATACAATTTCTTCCAAATGGCAATCGTTGCGGAAGTGTGCACGAACACGAGCGACGAGACACGCGTCGACGGCTGCAGTTGCCTCTGTCGCCGACGCCTGTCGCTCGTGTGTGTGCACACTTACATTTCACATGTGTTCAATCTTATCAGTTACTGGCATTATTTTACGATGCGTTGTTACCAGATTGATTGTATCAACAATTTATTACTGAGATTACTGCCACACTAATGACCTGTTGGTATGCACATCTGTAGGTTAAGTTTTATTACGAATGAAACGCAGCTCGATCGCGAACACTGTCTTAGGGTTTTGTTGTTTTGTATAAGAAATATATACATTGTTATATAATAAGTATCCCAAGTGACCTGGAGCTGTTTTTATAAATTTAACCAGCATTATTTAAATACTCTTATTGTACAATACCTTGTGGATTATTTTCATTACTTAAATTTGAGACTTAATTTTATCAGATTTACTTTAATTAATTATTAAATTGTTTAAAAGTGTTGCATGTGGGTTACTATTAAGGAAGGCGTTCAATTATATTTATTTCCATGTTACCACGCCCTAACTGCTCGATCATTGTTATTTGTGTTGGAGACTATACTTCAAACCATACTCAAATTACTTACTGGTCACGAAATAGTAAACTACTTATGCAAAGATACTTAATGCTTACTTAATATATTGTATTATCTATGTAAAGAACTCTGTATATAGAAATACGTACTATAATTAAATAAATTCATTTTCTATATAAATATATTTTAAAAACGATGACACTTAATGCTGTATGTTTTTGTAAACCATTATGTAATCACATTTAATGATAATTTTGTTCTTGGTAGGCATTTAGTATTATATTTCCTACAATTATTTGTAGCTTTAAATTCCTTCATGTTAAATGAAGATTATTCATTGTATTGGCCACATGCACCTTTATAATGATGGTGCAGAAATAATTTTGTTGCAATCAAAATAAAAGGTGAACAAGCAAAATTAGAATTTATTTTATAGGAGTTTATTAAAGTGTCATCCAAATTAGTGCGGAAGATACTTAAGTTATGGAGAAAAACAAGGATGATATGTCGGACACACTATGCTGAAATAGATAAGCTTATCAGTTCACGTAGTTGTGCGTCTTACGATCTTACTGCCAGTGACAAGTGATATAAATAATTATTTATTGCGTGAGGCGTATATGTGAAAAAATAAACAATTAGTTATTAATGTCTCGTTATATGTTGATAGGCATTTTTAATTTAAGCTATGAAATAGGGTAGTTTCCTGGGTAAAAAAATAATTATTATATTTAGTCCGTCAGTTACAAAAGAAAAAATACGGGTCCAATATTTTTTGATAATCTAACTGACGGACTAATTAGAATTTTTTAGGAAACTAGCCTATCCTAGGACAGCGGTGTACGCCACCTAACGTCCGCAGCGACGGCTGTCGTGACAATGATGGCAGCGGAGTTTGAGGTTTGACTTTACGGTGTCAAAAAACGCTCTCTAGGGAAACACACCAACTTACTTTCATAAATAACGTTTCAGTGACTTCATTCGACCGTAAATTGCGGACGCTATGTGGCGGCCATCGCACTCTTATAAATCCATAGCTTTACGGCGCTTACCGTTAATGGCTGCCAGAAAAAAGCACCACTGCACCATACATTTTGATGATACGATGGCTTTAAGACAGAATCAATCTCGCTGGATAAACCACTAACAATTCAAAAGTTTTTTTTTTAATTCAATGCCTTTTCATAATTTCTTTTCTTTTACATTTTTGATACCTATTACTATCATTGAATAAAAATGCTGTAAGATTTTTTGGTACTCATCTTATTGCAAGTAAAAGACTAAGTCTGCAGATCTAATATAAATAGTTTTAATTATAATGCTAGAATCTGTTTTCTGTATCATTCATCTAACCGATTTTTTTTTTTCAAATGGCATATTCAACATTTTATTGCATATTGTTTACTACAAAAAATGTATGAGAATAAATAATAAATTCATAACTACATCTGTGTATAAACCATGTACATAATGTTAATGTGTACAATTTGTATAAAGTTGCCCAGTTTCAAGCAAGGCAGGTTCTAGAATATAAGTAGATTAGTCTTCACTTTTGTGCCTATTGAATAATTTAAGAGAATATTTGTTTCAATGTGTATTAATAATAAAAATGATTTACCAAGATAGACTATAACTTTTGTATTCTTTTTACACCAGTTTTATGCTTTTGTTGAAATCCACAGCGCGTCACAACTCACTGGAAGTGGATCCTTGTAGCATTGTAGCGCCAAAGCGCCTGAATGATGACAGGCAAAATCACAAGTGTTTACAAACAGCGCTATCCACTTTGTCGGTAAACATCTTGTGAAATTCTGTCACAGAAATAGGGAACGCACGCAACTGTCAAAATGTCGCTGTTGTAGCTAGTTCCCAAAACACAAGCTATTAATACAAAGCGCATTGTTTTATTTTATTTTTGCGAAAATGATTTGTTGTGTTTCTAAATACTCCGAAATGGAGTCCTTCGTTTTCCGAAAGATCTTAAAATAAAAGGACTGTGGCTTAAACCTATTCGAAAGATTTTTTTTAAATTAAACAAGTGTTCGAGGTTGTATAAGGAAACATTTTTAAGAAAGTGAATACCCGTTCTATGTTACGGGTTTGGTTTCCGCACTTAGTCCTTCAAGTGGACCGTTGTGCGTGGGCCATGGCGGCCGTTAGTGGTTATTCCAACCAGCCCACCTCCCTTCAGAAGCTTATCAAGTCTCCTGGCCTGTTGAGAACATCTGTGTAAGATCAGCGTGTCCCGAGGGTTTCTGACCTAATCTGGATGACGCCTGAGCACATGCGCGACGGTTTCATCAGCCTCCATGCAAGCTCTGCACAGGGGGCTATCCGTTATGTTTTTTTTTTTGGGTGGGAAATCATCAAATGACCTCTCCCGCTCTGGGCTGAGCGGAAGGGCGTGTCAGACTTTTACTGACTAAAACCCACCCGTGTTCCTTCAGTTGCCTATGCCAGGAGCCACGGTATCTCTTTCGAACAACCCGCGGGCCTGGCGGCATCCGTTATGCCTATCGTGTGGAAGTGTTTGTTTAGCGAGCAGTGTCCCGTGACGGTCCCCGTCACCAGGCGCAGGCCATTACTGTCCAGGCGTAGAAGCCTTTTGGTTAGCTTGGCATCCAATGATGGCATGACTTCCTTAGACTGCCTGCAGCCCGGTGACGAGGTCCACCAGTTCTCTGCTTGTTTGTGGGTGTGCTTCTGTAGCCACCTGCGTAGTTGATTGAAGGGGATGGGCACGACAGGTTCCGGTCCAGACTGACGTGCTGGATGCCCTTCTGGCCAGTTCGTCAGCCGCGTCGTTACCTAGCGATCCACTGTGTGTTTATCCATTGTAGTGTCACTGTGTTGCGGTTCGATACAGTTACCTGTTCAAGCGCCTTGTGACATTCTAGTATTAGATTCGATGTGATGCATCTCTTCTTTAGGGATTGGAGGACTGTGGCGCTGTCAGAGGGTACGAACATGGGTGTCCGTAACTCTCCTGGCTGCTATGGCATGAGCCGCTTGCATTATACCCACACACTCCGCTTAGTAGACCGTGTTGAGCATTCCTAGCGGGCTGGAATGTTTATGTTGAGGTCGTGTGAGAAAACTCCGACTCCAGTTCCGCAGTCAGTTTTGACCCATCGGTGTAAACTCTCAGCTCTCTCGGGCCCGAGTAGTCGCACTGCTCCTCTTTAAGCACTATGTTATAATGCTTTTGGAAGCTTTTACTTAGGGGCTTTGTCGCAGGGTGATTCCATCATTGGCTGCCGTTTGATCGCCTTTTTTTTTTTTGTTTCTGGGTGGGAAATCAACAAATGACTCCTCCCGCTCTGGGCGGAGCAGAAGGGAGTGTCAGACTTTTACTGACTAAAACCCACCCCTGTTCCTTCAGTTGCCTGTGCCAAGGGCCACGGTATCTCTTTCGAACAACCCGCAGCCCCGGCGGCATCGGCCCTAGTGGACCCCGTCAGTTCATGCTGACAGCTCTTTGAGGCGCGCGTGGAACACAACGCGCCGTCGACCCGGGCCTGGTCCTTACCGGGCGGCGAGCTGCCCATAGCTCGCCGCCCGCAAGCCCGCGCCTACGGTGGCCGGGAGTCGGCTGTTGACTCCCGTCCAGGGTATTGACTCCCGTCCAGGGGCCGTTTGATCTCCTCATCCTTTAGGTGGATGTGCTTGGCCCTTGTCTTGCTTGTGTAGACAGGGCCGCCTCCTCCCGCACGATAAGGTGTAGGGGCGGCAGTCCAAGCATAGCCCGTAGGGCAGCGGTGGGTGTGCTTGTTATGCAGCTAGTGATTGCCTCACAAGCAAATCGCTGCAGCTTTTGAGTTCTCTTTGGGCTGTGCTCAGGTCTGTTCTGGGCCGCCAGACTAGTGAGCCGTATGTGATAATTGGTCGGATAACTGTGCTGTATAGCCAGTAGGTGACGTTGGGGCTAATCCCCCAATTATTTCCAAGCATTCGCTTGCATTGCCACAGAGATATGCTGGCTTTGGTGGTAGTTGGTGTGTTTTTCCCAATTTAGCTGTTTGTCCAAAAAGATGTCCAGGTATTTGGTTTCAGTTGATAGGCTTAGGGTTGTTCCAAAAAATCGTGGAAGTTGTAGTGTAGCAAGTTTCCTCTTTTTTGTGAAGAGGATCAATTCGGTTTTTGTTGCGTTGACTGATAGTTGGGTGTGTACTACACCAATTCTCTACTATTATCAGGGCCTGTTGCATTAGGTTGCACAGGCTGTTTTCGTGGATGCCATTTATTAGATATCATGGTTAGATCATCGGCGTAGCCTACGGTAAAGTAACCTTTATCGTTTAGTGCCTTTAACAGGCTGTCTACAACCAGATTCCATAGGAGCGGCGAAAGGACGCCCCCTTGCGGGCAGCCCTTTGCTACAATGGCCCTTGTGGTGTCGTTTACGGTCACTTGTACAGCTCTCTGTTTGAGCATATTGGTAATCCAGCCGCTCAGAGACGGATCCACGTCGTGTCTGTCTAAGGCCGTGCTGATACTTTTGAATGTGGTTTTGTCGAAGGCGCCCTCGATGTCAATGAAGGCAGCCAGTGAATACCCGTATCATAGAGTAATGTAATATATATCTGGTGTATATGACCCGTATTATAAAGTGCTCTGTGAAGTGAATCGAGCAAAGACATTAAATTATTTACTTGACAATAGACACGACATTAAGGAAGATTTAGACAAATCCAGTGACTGGCGCCGAAATCGAGACAAGCCAGCGCTGACCCGAAAAAAACCCCGTGTAAATTGATTTCAAATCAATCCAGTGGCGGGAAGTCAGCGCTGGCTTGTAAATTCGCACACGAATATTTAGAAGCCAGTCGGCGCCCGCCGCAACCCGCGCCCACTCGCGCCTGTGGCAAAAACCCCGTGTAAACAGCTTGGTCAGTTTGGGTCAATTACTGGCGCCGCTTTGTGGGGTGACGTTGCGTCTGGCTAGTGAGAGAAAATGTCGCATAAACTAACGGGAGACGAAACCACGAAATTGGTGCAATCCTAAGGGGAAAACGAGTGCTTATGGAATATAAAAAACCCAAATTACCGTACTATAGATATGCGTGCAACAGCTTTGCAAAATATTGCGCAACAAATGCAAATCGAAGGACTTACCCCTAATTCATTTTTCTTCACTGACTTCACAAACGTGTGCTCACCGTGAAAACTAGCCGCGACTACTGACATCATGTAAACAGTGGAAGCCAGTCTAGGCGCGGGCACTGGCGCCGATAACTGACTTGTGCACTGACCAAAATTGCCTTTACGAACAAAATCGTAATCCAATACTTTTGTCCTAGTGGTCAAAAGTCGCTCAGTCTAGTGTCGTACGCCTGCGTGTCAAGACGCATTCGTGTCCACCAAAAGAAAAATATTTTCTAAGGAAACATGCCGAGTTGCGCATTACGATATTGCAAATCTTGTTATGGTAAAACAACTGGACCTAACTTCGGTTTATTTACGCATGAATTATTTATATTTACTCAGTAATTAGAATTAAATAACTTTCATAAACAGATTTAGAAAATTTGCTAATTTTGTAATAAATGCCCTCTATTTCCGAGTAGTTTTACTACTGCCTTGTTGAGATGTGATGTTGTTTATCGAGTTTGTTATTGATATAATATTAAGGTAAATAATAAATAACACTTAAAAAATACTGTTTGAAAATAATACTCTATGACCGAACTAAAGTATAGTAAACGGGCTATCTCTAAATCAGTTAAATCATGATTTTTTCTAACGGCGTATGCTGCAGAGCTAAACTTTTTTGACAATCTAAACTAATAATAAAGCTGAAGAGTTTGTTTGCTTGTTTGTTTGAACGCGCTAATCTTTGGAACTACCAGTTGGATTTGGAAATTTCTTTTTGCATTTTAAAGCCCAATTCTTGAAAAAGGCTATAGGTAATAACCTATAGCCTTTTTCAAGAATTGGGCTTACAACATTACGCTAGGCTGACGACTAATGACTATTTCATGAAATCTTGACATTTTAGGATTATGCTAACTTAACAAGTTGTATTACTGATTCTAATGATTATAATTCTGTAAATACATATTTGTTACGGCCGCGAATCATATTTTAATCAACGTACAACTTGACTAGCAAATTGCAAAAAAACGTAAGAAAATTTGAATTTCGCGGGCTACCTTGGAGCATCCACCTTAATATTCATTTTTACTATTTGATGTTCCCAGTTGCCGCTCTAATTTTGCTATATTATGCTAGATGGCATCACTGAGCCATAGGATTACAGTTTTTCTATGACATTTCTTTGCATAGCCTCTCTATTATACCATTCTTAAATCTCTTTGGAATCGAGAATATGTAAATTAAATTCTGACACTTGTCAAAGTTATTTTAACTTATTTTAATTTTCTAGAACAAAATGACAGCTGCGATCATTACAATAATGCCATGTTAACTCAAAAACCTCGATCGCAGCTGTCATTTTAGTCTAGTAAAAGAAAAATCAGAGTATATCACTGCACTGGGGGCTTACCACCAGCTCTCATAGCAGAGCAGAAGTTGAACTGCACTGCTTTTTTGTACTAAGTCATAGAACAAAAAAACAGTGAATTTCAACTTCTGCCCTGCTATAACAGCTGATGGTAAGCCCCCTGATCGAGCTATGGTCACGCCATATAACGTCTGGCTTTATCGACCTTCCCCATTATATTGACTTATATAAAAATGTAGTCTGTGATAAAACATAATAGCGACGCTTAGTTTTGATTTTGGCCACGTGCCAAAATATCTTTGTAGCGTTGTACTTTGAAAACCTACCTACATTGACAACATTTTCATTCGTCACTGAAAAAAGCCAAATAGGTTGATTTCAAACATTTTTAAAACTAAACCTATTTAGTTTGTGGCAGTGGAATGAATAAAATGAATTGTTATTATTATTATTATCAGCCTGTGTTGTCCCACTGCAGCAGGGTAAAGGCCTCCCTACTATCTTTCCACTTTTATCTGGCAAACTCTAATATCTAGTGTTGTACGATATAGTACATACTAATTCCATAATCTAGATTTCTACGAGGTTCTATTTTTGTTCTACTTTTCTGTCACATTGTCAGCCAAGCAATGTCACTGTACTCACTGTCAATATTGTCAATTGGTAATATACAGACAGATAGACACTGAATCTATTAATTATTTTTAATTTTGTTATTCTATTTGTCTCCAACTGAGTCTTAACTTCTAATAGATTTCAAAGATACACAGACTAGTTTCCGGATTCTATAAGACAGTTTAATTGAATTCAGTCCTGCTTCAGTTCAATAACATTCTTGTGAATTTATAAAACTAACTTTAGATGGATAAAGTATTTCAAATAGAATCGGTTGAAGTATTCCAAAATGTAAGTAAACCGCAGCAGGGCTATGTATTTTCATCCGATTTATTTAGAAGCAGAGATTAAATATTTAGATATAATTGCTTATAAGCTATTAGATACTTACCTAAATTTTGTTTAGTACTTAATTATTGGCCACAGACCCGCTTAAGAATTGAACATATTATTATAATCTAATAGGCTCGCCCCTTATTACATGGGACTTAACATAACTGGCAAAATGGGGGTGTACTATAGGTCTGGCCAACCCTTCAGGGAAACAAGGTGTGATGTTATGTGGTATAATCCAATATCACTGCCTGTCAAGGGGCCTATTTAAAACAATTGATGGTAGTCACAATTTTTTTTATGGTAATTCGACAATACTTAACTTCAATTACAGTTGTTTTAAATTTCTTTCAGGTATCACAACAAATCTTGACCAAGTTGTATTATTCAGGATCACCTGATACACTATCATCTTACATAGAAGCTGATGTGATTATTTTGGCAAAACAGGATTTGATCTCAATCATTTCTGGTTGTAATTTTGATTTACAAAAAATCAAAGATGTAATTAATAGCAAGGGGTGGCCACAAGAAAAACTTAAATGCTTTCATGAATTATTAGAAACAAACAAGTCCGAGGTTCTTCATGCGGCTCTGAACCACTACAACAGTAGTTACTGCGACACAGTAGTTAATTTTGGTTGGTTTTTAAAATTTGTTCTTGGGACCAGTGAAATGAAAACATTGAAATACCCACTACTCCAGTTGATGATGTCTACATTAAATAAAAATGGAACCCAAAATAAAATTATTTATGATACCAATAAAGATATTTTAAGGAAAATGATAAATGCTTTAGAGTGTATTAAATAAAGAGATAATACTAAGTAATTGGCTTTTTAATACCATAATTAGTTTAATGCTGTATGTCCCTGACAGCATACAAGTCTTAAAATTTTCCTCCCATATTTCCAGTTTTGGGAACAAAAATACCTGGAAATAATAATGTTCTGCAAAAACAGCAGTATGAAGCTAGAACTAGTTCATTGATAAAATTAAAAAAAAACGGGTTGCACTCCGGGAGTGCCGGCAGAAGTGAAAACTTGAATATTAACGTTGTGCATTTTTGATATTTTGGAATGCGGTCTACTCTCCCTCCGTCTTACGAATTTTCGATCAGGTCACGTGTCCGGACGCGAGTTTAGCATTTTTTTCCATCACAAAAAAATCCCGCCGTCTTACGAATTTTCGATCAGGTCACGTGTCCTGACGCGAGCTCAGTCTTACAAATTTTCGATCAGGTCACGTGTCCTGACGCGAGTTTAACATTTTTTACCCATCACAAAAAAGTGCACAACGCCGCTAAAGAAGTTTTCACTTCAAAAACGGGTTGCACTCCGGGAGTGCCGGCAGAAGTGAAAACTTGAATATTAACGTGCATTTTTGATATTTTGGAATGGTTAGGGAATAATTTTGCACGAATTGCTTTAATTATCAGCATAAAAGTACTATCATTCATTTACGTGGTAAAATACAATATTCATTTCTACTCTCATTTTCGATCAGGTCACGTGTCCTGACGCGAGTTTAACATTTTTTTCCCATCACAACAAAAGTGCACAACGCCGCTAAAGAAGTTTTCACTTCAAAAAAACGAGAATAAGGAGTTCAAAATAGAGTGCCTGTCCCCCAGTGGTGTTTTTGTATGCAAATTCCTTTCCTGTGCCATAAAATACAGGATGCTTTATCCGCAAGGGTGACCATTAGCCTCGGTGTAGTCTCGGCTGTCATTCGTAGATCTTTCAATCTTTGACAGCCGTTACAGTCTTACGGGTAGAGTTCGTCACACGTAAGAAGTCTCGCAGAAGGAAAATGTAAGCGCCAGGTACAATTGGCATGCCGAGTCTGCTGTTAGATAGGTAGGCACATGTACCTCTCAAATGGAAACGGAAATGCTAAGTATGTCCAGAAGCTTGATGCAATGTTCTAAAAAAAATTACAGAGATCCAATTATTGAAGACTACCTAGTATGTCATGCAAAAATTGTAGTAGCACGAAAACTGCACAGCATACATAGGCATGGCAGGTAGTTTCAAATGTGACAGTGTGACACTCGTGTGCACTTTTACCTACGTGCACAAACTAGCACATCTGGCTGCGCACAACGCCTCCTACGTTGTGCAAGTGCGCATTCAGGATGCTGCAATTTTAAAAAATACAAAGTTCCTAATCTGTTACCTTTCATTTGTTTTTTTTTTTTAAGTTTTATTATTTTTAGAAAACAGTAGTAAAAGTGCTCAGTGCTGTGCACCCCTACCCTGTAGTAGTATCACACAGGTGGTGTTTTAATACCAAGGAATGTGCAGTACACCATCTTAACTCGTGCTTTCGAAACAATTAAAACACGGATTCTTTTTTAATATTTATTGATTAGAGACATTCACACATCAACATTAAGTTTCAATAATTGGATTAACATAATTCCCTATTATAATTATCATACAAATTCCACATTGCATAATGAGCAAATAAGTTAGATAAAACTCAGTCAATTTTGGATTACCGTAGTAAGAAAATCCTTAAAACAAACATAACTACTACTGGAAAATGTTTGGAAGTGATATTAGTTCTAACAGGAATGATACATGATATTAATTTCAAAATGTTGGCTGAATTTGATATCTGTTTGGGGACACATTACATGAAAACCCAATTGGAACTAGAAAATAATTTTTAGGGGAAATTCATTTATATAAATAAGCAATTGTTACTTACAATTTTCTACTAATATCATATATAAGACACCTCGCATTGTGTTGAGTCTTGTTGCTGGTGTTAATAATTATGTAAATTAAACTATCAACGTTCATATGATGAGATCGTTTGACAGTTTACGAAGTAATTTGAGTGCATGCACGCAATATTACAGAATTTCAGACAATCTAGTTTGCACTTGATATGGAATGTCTCACTCACGTTTACAGTTTATATATGGAGAACTTCTCCCAATCGTGCAGTGTGTGTCACATTTAATTTCATAAAAAATGTATAAAATTACAAAAATGATCTTGAAATCATATGTTTACTGGACACATGGTATTAGAAAATGACCTTATTATTGTATAGTAATATCAAACCTTATAAGTCATCTAATTGTATTTTACGAATGAGGTTGAAACCAATATACTAATGGCGGTTGATAATAACCACACCACCTTTACTAACTCGTTACACATACTACAATTCTAAATAGTACAATATAATCATGTCTGTATAAGTTTATAAATTGTATAGTAATCACAAACTTGGCCACTGAATATCAATTTTAAACGATAAATCCATCCTCATCCATTAAATTTAGTTTCAACAACCACACGCTACTTTACGAAAAATGCCTAAACATGTTCATAATCTTACTGTATCATCTTACACATAGGAGCAACTTTCCGTCAATTACTAAATGAATTAAAATTTTATGAGCTTGCATTACAGAGCTGCTGACAGACTAATTTTATACAACTTAATATAAACTAGAAATAAAACACAATGAATATACCATAAACTAATGAGATTTCATATTCCCTCATACTTAACAATTTACAAGTTACTTCAAACTTCAATTTGATAATTAACATATGTATGTTTTACGAGTAAATGAAATCGGTGTTCATATATACATAATAAAATAATGTTTCAAATTATATTTACTAAACTGATGACACTGATCATCATTGACGGGTCTACGTATCGTATTCAATAAGAGAGAGAACTATCCGTGTACTATAACAATGTTTCTGATACAGTACATTGTAGTACACAATGTATACAGTCCAATTATACCAGTCGAATAGGATGTGATTTGCGTCGGCCAGAACTTAGAACACATTTTTAATTAAAGTCAATTTCATTAAAATCAATAAACTAAATAGGTTTTAAAATGGCCTTATTTTGAAGATTTTCAGGGAAGCTTCCCTGATTTTATTTTACAACATGTTTTAGATGATTGAAAAGATGTTTAAAATCTCTAATGCTTGAGGTCTGAGCAAAATGCTTTCTAAAAACACGACACCTAAATTAACTGCCGTCGCATTGTATAGAAAAACGGATTTTTAGGATTAAGAAAAGACTATCAAAAGAATTACAAGTAATAATTTATCTGAGCAAGAGCTGCGAGAGTAAGATCGACATGGAGAGCTATTATTTAAGAGCGAGCGACACGCGACAACGTCAAACTTATACCCCTGTAATAATGGCACCAACTTATCGCACCGTATACTGTCTAGATATAACTTTGTTAATGTAATATAATTATAAAACTCGATTCTAGCGAATAAAATGTATAAAATCTTAATTTTATAGAAGCAAAGCACGCTAAACTTATAGTATAATCATTCTATACGAAACGTCACATCTGAACTGAAAACCACATTATTGACAATGTAAATTATTGACCGAACTTAGTTCGACAATTACACCACAGTACTAAATCGAAATAAATTAAAGGCTCATTTTAGACACAGTTACGTGTCGCGGACGATGGGTTGCGATCTTCTGTGGTGTTTAGTTGGTCACCGCCACGTCGCCCGTCGTCTCCTGCAACTAAATATTAAATGTGGCATTAATATACACCAAATTCAACATCAATTAATTTTCATATTGGTCTTAAAATACATATTTTACTGTACCATTTCCGTTTTGATTTCTGGCACATCTGGGACCTCCGGGATCAATTCTGCCAATTTATCACTTACGGGGAGGGGTTCCTGTAATAATATTTTTGTTGTCAGTAAATTTTCGCACCTACAAAAGTCCAATCATAATAATTATGTACAAATCAAATTGGTATTACAAACAAGCATTGAACACAACAAATTATTATGATACTAATGCATATTTAATTACTGGAAACATAAACAAGGCGATAAGACAAAAATGTGACACAATGTATTACTTTGAGATCATTGTACTACACAATGTTATAGTAGCATTGTTACCGTCTCTTCGTATTTCAATAAAGTTAATAAATTAAACTAAGCTAATGAGCAAAGAGAGTGTTGTTCGAGCGACATAAATATCAAACATCACTGGGCAATATTAAAAAAGCGCAAATTTTACTTCTTAAGGCTTAAGATAATACATATTGGAAATTAATGTGTAAGTAATACTATTAGTTTAGTGAAGACAAGAAAAAAATTGCTTAGATATACATAAATTAGTCTTATAATTGAGACATAACATGACTCTCATACATGATAATTTTACGTTTTTTTGAAGTCGTTAAAAAGAGGCATTCCGTTTAGGTCACCTGCGCTGCGTGTCGCGGGTTCGATTCCCGCACGTAACAAATATTTGTATGACCTACAAGTAGTTGTTCCGGGTCTGGCTGTTTGTGTATGTGAGTTTAAATGTTTGTAAGCGCACCCACGATACAGCGCGTCACGCACACACATACGCGGCAGCGGCCCCGAGCGCCAGATCCCCTCTATTGTTGGTGAATCATTTGGGTTAGATGAGGTTATAACAGTATGATCTTTCCTGATATTTACTACTCGTATTGAATCATATGGGTTAGGTTAGGTTAGGTGGACGATAAAGCGATTCTTTTATTTTTCAAGAAAATATAGGGCAAGTGTTACATTTTGTGAACGAGACGTTTTGGGAGTAGTCGTTTTGAGAAACAGACTATTTGGGAAATGGTCGTTTTGGGAAGTGGACGAAATAGGAAATAAACATTTAGGGAATTACCATTTTGGGAAGTAGACGTTTTGGGAGCGTGAACGTTTTGGGAAGTTGTCGTTATGAACCTAAAGGCAAAAAATGAAGCAGCTCGCATTCAGTTACAATTAGAGAATACAATCCCGAGCATGTTTTTCAATTCCGGGATTATGGGATTTTTGAAGCGTAATCCCGGGATCCCGGGGCTGTCCCGGGATTAGACTATGTGGTTTCTAATTGGGCTCAAATGGAGTCTCTCTTTCATCTGAGGTAGGACTATCTTGCAAATAATAATGTTTTTCATAAAGCACATCACAGACCGCTAAATAAATTGACACCATGTGCGAGACACAGTTGTTATTCAGTGCAAACAAGCCGTCCCACCTTTATCATAACATTCGGTCCATTGGTTACAATACCCACGATGTCAGTTTCCAGGGAAATATCAAATTTACTTAGACACTCTTTCAATATAAGAAGACAATTTTCAGCTGTCATACAAATAGGAACAAGTCCTAAGTTCCAAAATGTTTTATATGAATGAATGTTGACAGCCATGTATCGTTTATTGTAAGGTGAAGTCCACTCGTCCAAAGAAAGACTAAATCTTTCACCTGCACTTTTGAAATGCCTCAATTCTGCAGTTACCCTAAGAGTATTGTATTGAAGTATTCCGAGTGGGGAAGTCCCTTCTAAGTTATACGACAAACATATTATTATGACTGTACCTGAGTAGTCTATGTATAGTAGGTACGTATCGTACGACGGCGTATCTAAGGGTTGGTTTTTGTAGTTATGTAATAAATGCTATTAATATATTCTAGGCAAGGTTATTGTCAAGGCGCAACGCACTACAAAATACAAACTAGACTTGTTTGTGGCAATCCCGAAAATCCCGAGATTAGCCAAGTACAGTCCTGGGATTTTCGGGGTCAGAAAATGGTCGGGATCCCGAATCTCGGGATTGTATCCTCTAGTTACAATTTATCATCATCATCATTCTCCTTCGCTTATCCCAATTTATTTGGAGTCACTTATAAACACAATTTATATTATTTTATTACTAAAATCACCGTTTTGGTGAATACCCAACAAAAAGTACTAGGCTTCATGAATTCAAGGTGGTATTTATCCTCAGTGTTACCAAATAAAAGCCCGCAAGCATTTTTCTGTAGGCGAGTGAAAGATGCAGGGTGCCGAAATCCAGCATATCGTTGGATCGGTTCACTAATAGATCCATTTTTTCTTTTGATTCATTTTGTTTCACTTCGAGTGAAAGATGACGAATGAAAGGCAAAAATGAACGAAAACTGAAATGTTTGATTCTGATATCAGCTTAACTAGCACTTCAACCGTGGGTGCGCAATGTGGACTAATACTTATGGGTGGTATTCCAGTGGGGATATTCAAATTGGTGATCTAAACGGAATGCCTCGTTAAAAACTGTAGGTAAAGGTGCAAAAAAATAATTTTGGGATCCAAATACGATTACGAAGGTACTTAATTGATTGAATTGATACACTGCGTGCTGAAATGCATGGACAATAAATAAACGCTAATGATCTTAATATTTATGGTTGTACTAGATTAGACAGACATTTCTTTTTTCTTGATCATGGTGAAAAGAGTGTTACACAAAAGTTGTAGACATTAGATTGCCAAAATATGTATGTAAACTGAAAAATAGTAGCATAATAAAAAACCGTAGGGTGAATCTACAATGATTTGTGTGTCGAAATAGTGCGATCCGGTTGAAACTAGAGTTTTTATTCTGATCCATGAAGAAGATCACCTAGGATATGAACGAGGACAACAGCTAGTTAGCTACATCATCATTAATTAATGATGTCGAGATTTTATGGTAGAATATGGTTCTATTATAAAACCTATTCAACAAAGTTCGATGAGTTGTAAATTACACATGTCTCGGCGCGCAACAGTATCTGTCCCTTTTCCTTTTTCTGATCATCTTCATGAAATCTCCTCCAAAATGTATCGTTCGATGGTACGTCGCTTGGTTCCATACGCAGATTTCAGTCTTACTCCTCCCAACGTATACCTTAACTTATTTATCAGTATGACAACGAATAAGCTAACGAGCAAGATTGGGCGTGCCATAACATTTGCAAATCCATATTCCAAAAAACAATGACGAAATGGGTAGCAGCGGCGGTCGTTAATGGTTTTATAAAAGCGCAGACATAATACTTGCAGACGCATACACAAACTGTTGATAACACTAACGAGTAACGACTTTAACCGAGCGGCTAATCAGATGCGCCTTATAATATTACAAGGCTCGTTCTCTTTTAGCAGAAGAATGTGTTTATCACAAAGGACACGTCATCTCACTAGGAATCCATTGGTGTAAAGTGTACCGTTGCCAGCAGCGCCTCTGTGGCTACCCTTGGCAACGGAAGTTTTCTAATATTCTGTTTTATGTGGATAACATGGTCGTCGGTCTAAACTGAAAGCATTGGCCTTAGGACATTGACATATTCTGACTATAAGAACTGTCTGTTCACAAAAATATTGTCCTACAACAATTAATCTTTCGCGCGCCAAAGGATAGGTACCGCTTTGCGGGTCGGCGCTTCAATAACGTAGACGCTGCTTGCGACGTTCTACCTAGTGAGATATATTATGCCTATTAATGTGCAGAAGTGTTAGTAGTTTTATAATGCAAACTAAAATAAGTTCGAAACTTGCAACAAGTAGAACCTAAAACATCATTAATTAAATTACATGAAATGATAACGTAACGATCGATTATCTGAATCAAATTAATAGGACTAAACAATAAAAATGTGATATATGAAAATGTGTTAGCACTAAAGCCTACTTTACGTCACCATGCTAGCATATTAATACGTATCCATATCTCAGTTTCAAGCTTATAGGGAGGGGAAAGGACAGGAATGCAGCCACAGGCTGTATTCATTACTGTGTCAAATCGATCACACTTATTATTTTCTCCTGGTTATTAACGGTTCACTCATGCTGGTAAAGATATGCACATGAAACTAAATACGAGATCTGTTAACGGGGAAACTCAAACGGTTCTTATATTACAGAACTAATTCCACTACAAAACAAGAGGTTCCGGTCAGTATTCACCTGTGGCGTGTCCGCCGGCTCGGGCTCGGGCGAGGCGCAGTCCGAGCGGCACAGGTCGCTGGGCGGCAGCGGGAACGACTCGGACGCGTCATTGCTCGTCGCGCCCGCCGCCGGGGCCGACTCGTTGGCCTCCGACAGAGACGGCGGCAACGAGTCATCGGGAGTCGTGGCCGTCCTCGCAGGTTCTATGTTATTAATTTCCTTGGAGTCAATCGGTGGCATTATTTTAGATGTATCCTTTTCTTCCTCGATGTTACCATTACACTCTCTTGTTTCAATTAGGTTACCGAGGGAGTCTTTGGACTTAGCCTTAATATTTTGTTCAGAGATGATGCTATCGACCTCGTTTTCGGGAGCAGCCGTTTTCTCGGTATCAGATACGTGATTAGAAACTACCACAATCTCTCTTGTTTCGTGAATCGTAACTTGGGTATTATCGACGTTTTCTTCGACTATATTGTTCTCGGTGCTTATAACATCAACATCATCGCATATCGGAGATGGAGGAGACGGTAAATCCTCAGTAGCATTGGAATCATTCTTATCCTCTAGTGCTTCTAAGTCCTCGGATAAAGGTGCAGGAATTTCAATATCGGTATTTTCTGATATGTCCGTGTTATCGATTTCTTGTTTAATTATTGTTACTGATTCTTCAACAATTATACTATCAGTTTTTACACTTTCGACTTTAGGAGCACCCTCTAAAGGGACAGCATCGTCTAATGTTTTCTCAGTGTCAGATCCAGCTTCATTTTGAGCAATAGGAACTGAAATTTCTTCGGTATCTTCTTTCACGGGAGAGGGAAGTTCGTTACTAACAGTTTGCGTGTTGGTTAATTCGTTTTCGGACTGAGGGGGAAATTCATGTAGTTTATCATTTGCAATTGGATCAGAAGTTGGTGGTGGAATTGCGTTATCAGCGGTGTTAGCTAGCGAAGCGTCTGTCGATTCTGGTGCCATTGTGGTGGCAGCAAAGGATGCCACAGAAGAAGGAGGAGGATTCGCGGGGAGTGGTGGAGGCGTGGAATCTATCAAAGGCATTTGTTCAACACAAACCTCTTTTATGACGGAAATTTCAGGTACAATCTCTGTCGTTACAGCGGTGGGTTCTTCTACGCTCTCATCAATTTTTTCTTCCTTGACAATTTCCTTGGCAGGTTCTTCTAAGGAAAGCCCATTGACAGGTAACTGTTCCGGCTGTGTTTCAGGCTGAGGCTCAGGCCTGTCGATGTTAGGGCTAGGAGCGGCTGGCTCTTCGGCTACAGGGCTTTCGTCCTTCGGAGACTCAGGCGTGGTGCTTCCATTAGTGATCGGTACTGTCACGGGGGTTTCTGGCGTTTTCTCCTCTTTAACTTCGCTTTCAGTCTTGGCTTCTTCTGCTGATTCGGCAACAGAAGGTTCGGGAGCGACTTCGGCCGCCTACAAAAAACAAAAATGAAATTAAGAATAATGAAACTATAACACAAATAAATAAAATATTTTGCAACTATTATTTAGAATCATGGATTGGTGATTGGAACCTTTATCATTTTTATATTTGTAACGCAAATTATAATAACACGATTATTAGTACCTTATCATCGGCCATGGCTACAAGAACGACGTTAAGCCGGGCAAATCTGCACTGAGACTGAAGGGAGACTTACAAGTGCATTATTATTTATATACTATTGTATTCTGTAACGGAAGATTGGCTCACATTTTTTAATACATAGTCTCCCTTCATTGCTCATGATCAAAGGCATATTATATTGCACACAGCTAGGGTTGTGCAAATTCAGTTTACAATTTAACATTGGTTATTAAATTCAGATAATATCTTGGACAAATGAAGCGCATTTGTAAAAAGAAGATACAGTTAAAATCTGCTTTTAAAAAAGTATGTTTAATTAATATATTCCTACTCAGGTCGTAAATAACACGTTGTGTAGGCTGATTTTTCTGATGAATTAATTTAAAGTGAAAAATTCTGGTTCCACTTTCGAGCAAAAATCACAAAGTAAATTTCATACTTATTTATTTAAGTGGGTTTTAACATTGTGCAATATTAAATTATAATCCAAATGGTGATCCAATGTATCAATCAAGTCGAAATGAGACTTCATTGATACATTGGGAGCCCTTTTAATTAATTACATATAGGTATATTTGTATAAGAAAAGAAAGAATGAGAAATGTTTATTTGGCACATGCATGGAACATATACGATGACGATAATGATGAATACGATGTTCGGCATATTTAATTTCATTTTGCAGCTTTATTCAACCGCAGGGCTGTGGCAAATAATAAAACGACACCAGTCTGCAAGGCCGTCTTTGCTTACTGATGTAGAAAGATACAACTTAGGTAGCAGTAAATTTGCTTACTGAATAGAATATTTTGATCATGGAAGTACAATAACACAAAAGTGGTAGTTATTTAACTTTAATCTCAAATTTGAAGCCACCAACTGCATCAGAATGTTTAAAAAGTGAGCTAGTTGTGAACTTTTTAGGTGCAGTCGGGTTTTTTTTTCTTCTACCTTTTAGTGTTATATTTTTGGATCGTCTCCTCAAGGCTTTTCTTTTCATTTTTTTTTTGTGATCTTACTTAGTGACGTCTAATATAATTTATTATAATCCATCCAGCCGTTAGGATGCTTCTAGGGTACATACATGGAATCCATACAGAGAAGATATGTGTGAAAAACCTAACCTTCTCTTTGCTGTCGTGCAGTTGAGTAAAAAGAAGTCCCGATTCGTAAAATGTCGGCAGTTTTACGAATCGGACATTCTGCGATGCGCCATGGTGCGGGTTAAATACAAAATAGCGAAAAAACCTGAATGATTAGTTAAGTAGCTGCCTAGCTGGTCTTTATTCATGTCGCGCAAGTCAAAATATAAGCCGGAGTTTATCAAAACTTTATAAAATTATAACAAAATATTTCGTTAAATAATAAAGTCCCAACAATAGATTTCCGAGCGGATGTGATTGATTGTGATTCATTGTCGTGGAGTGATGTATCTTTGGGGGCACCAGTCACGGTTGTTTATGCAGACATACTATCGCTTTATCCGCCATGTAACGGTAAAGTATGCGACGGTAAAAATGAGTCACTAAATGCCTTTACAATCACAACCATGGGCACCTGGCTATGGTAATGATTTTCCGCTCTGAAACACCGCTCGTTCATTTCAGCTCTCTATTTTGACAGTTAATTAGACTCATCCGTTTTATATGTTGAATTCAATTCATGTAAAGCACATATTAAACAGTTCCGCGACTGACAGCAGTCAACGCATAAACCTAAACCGATATAGATTCAAAATTACTATGATTATATTCTACAAAAAAAATCCCAAACGACAGGTGTGGAAGATATACATAATCGTTTTTGTGGAAAGTCGTATACTCTGCGTATATTCTAAACAATTATTTAATTTACTACAAATTAACTGGGCCTTTGCTTACTATGAGAAGTGCTTTAACTCCGGCTAAATGGCATGTCTAGAATTAGATTGTACTGAATTTTATTAGCAACAGATGATAGTAAGGGCGGCCATTACAAGATTATAATTGAAACGTGTACTCGCGGTCGCGTTACTTCCTTGTCAACAACTTAAAATACTGGTTGCAACGTGGCTAAACTGCCAAAATGAAAAGCATTGCGATCGATTGTCATTTTATGTGTGTTACGAAATTATCCCGCAGTTGTTCGTGTCCAAGATCGATATCGGCAAAATCTTATGTATTAATAATATAGTTTAGTTTTTTGTTAGTTTTATTTGGAGTCAGGAAAAATAAATGAATTATTTTTTCTTCATCTTGGTCGCTGCTTATCAGTCTTCGTCAGGCCAGGACTCCGCAAATTACTAATTGTAATAACGCAACTTAATATACGTAAATCACAGAGGTATAATCCTGTGAGCTCTTCGAGGTATCGTGTGACCGACCGGAGCGGCGGCGGATGCCAATAATTTGCATGACAATAAATAACGGAGACTGTACAGATGCACTACTAGTGTCATATAAAACATCAGACGTGGTTGCTATCACAGGTTGAACGCCCTTTCTTGGCACCGATTGGAAGTCACAAGTACATATGTACTGGTTTTATGTATTTTGTTATCTATGGGTCTTATACTAAAAAGTCTAACGAAATAATGGAATATTTTTTTCAAAATAAACGTGTACACGTCGATACTGAAACTTCAAATTAGTATAAGTACCTGTTTTTCTGCTAGGTATGGAATTTTAGTGAAACTTGACATAGTGATTGATTATTATATTTTGGGGTAATCATTATAGCATGCTTCACCACTTCCGGATAAGTTCAAGTTAACTTATGTGATATATAACCGCTTTGTTTAATTTTTGGATTTATCTAGTTGATACTGCCTATCTGGACACTGTGAAACAGGCCCCAGGATGTTTTTTATAACCGAAAAACAGCACCCACACACACCCCATTATTCTTTTATTCAACGAAGGCGCATTTTGGAATAAACTAGCACCGATCGGTGTAGTGATGACGCAAGGACGGGGCATTAGGAAACGAGTTTGTGGAGTTTGCAAGTGCAAAATAAAATTAGCAGTCCTGGGCAGGTTTTGTGGCGCTACACGTGGGCGAGTAGCTCCGGAGTCCGGACGGGTTGCGAGACTGAAATGTAGGAGGTCGGCAAACAGCTTTTCCTTCTACTTCGTTACCTACTCGCTTTAGATGATTTTTTTTTAAACTAAAGTTTACCTCACAATGATTTACTTAATTTTTCATTCATATTATTATAACTATTATATATTCTCTGCACATAGTCATAATTTGCAGAGTTGCGACAGGTACTTATTTATCCCTTATAAACAATTTAACTAATTAAATAAAAAGTTGGCGAAGTATTTTAATTAGTTTTGTGTTGTGTCGGTTAAATCTGTAACAAGATGCTACACCGCGTGAACAATGCATCGTATTCTGAATGGCTGTAGGTATCAAAACTGACTACTGGTAAAGGAAACATAATGAACTTATAGAGCTCAGATTGCATGTTTATTGAATGACGTCGGTGGCAGCGGCGCAGACTTGTCCACAGCATGGTCCATCCGTTGTATTTTCATAATACGATGACTGAATAGTGCATTGACATAACAAGGGAAGGGTCAGTTTTCTTTACTGACAAGCTATTATGTGAAAAAATGTGATTTCAATAATACATAATAAGTATTGAAATCAGTTTTTTTCATTATATAGTTATATACAAAGGGTAAAAAGACCTATCACGAAGCCGTCACATATGCATTCTGTACATCAAATAAAAATTCGCTGTTCGTAGTACGCAATGTAACGCACGTAAAACATGATTTTGTAAAAAAAAAAAAAAAAAAGTCGAACAAGTTGGAACTTGGATTTTCAACAAACTTCCCAGTTGTGGTTCAGTAAAATATTATCATAATAATGGGAAAAACAAGTAACTTTCGGCTTCGTTAAGGGCATTTTTACAACCGATGTTTATGATTATTTGTAAGGTATTACTATAATATCTTCTTAAAAACCGCGTTCCTCTCATAAATTAGTATTGTTACTGTTACTACTTAGCAATTCTCAACGATTTTGACCGCAACCAACACAGATTGATCAAGAAACAGACAGCGTAATAACCCCCGCCTGTACTAAAACCCGTTATATGGCAAGTAGAAAGACCACGTGTGGTTGATCCGATCCAGCCTGTCCGTGCTGCCTTCCACCAGCGACGCCCTAGGCCGAGGTCCGCACCCTACAGTGCCTTAGCGTGTAGTCGCTTAGTTTACAAGTTTTATGGCCTCGTTGCAGGCCTTTAATAAGGAATTCACAGGCTAGGTTAAGGTTAGGTTAAGCAGTCGACAACCTCTTAGGTTGAACGGAGATGCCATACCCGAAAAAAAAAAATACCACGTGTCTTGTCCCCTAGAATATCTCTTTAAGTACGTAGCGAAATTTCAAACCGGCTAAGTGCGTGTCAGACTACGCACAGTGAAGGGTTCCGTAGTTAGGATGAATATTTAGGTATGCCGACCGCAAAAATAAAATGTATTTCATAGTAATTAAAATTATTTATGCGGTTATTATAACCGAAAATATCTCAAAAACTATTGACTTAAATAATATCGTCACTTTCAGAAACATAGTTTATATAATTGTGGGGTCTAACAATAACACTCCACACGGTAATGTTCCCCGCTCGATCCTCTCTGCTTTTCATCATAATTATTATTAATGTGGGTTTCTTTTATTTTATGTTTAGCTCATATTGCACGGATTTATTTTTTACCTTCATTAGAGATATTTTAGACTGCTTGGAGCGTTAAAGAGTATGGCGTGTAAACTATGTCCGTAACAAAAACCACCAATCTTGTGGAAGTGTCTGAAAGTTAGGTTTTGTTATCATAATAATATGGATTCACTACTACATAATAGAGGGACTTGGCGTCACAGAAGTCAATGAATTAAAACTATCACTAATAGAGCGATATGGCCGACGACAATGGCGGCTCACGTTTGGTTAACACGGATATAGCTACACTTTGAATTATAATGCGCATTGTTCCTCGCGCTGCGCCAGTTTGGGTGCAATGCACTACGGCGCAATAGTTACTTGTCATAGAAATCGTTGGTTTCTAATAGTCTGACCGCAAGGTCGCATCGCAAACAGAAAAATATTACATATTTGCACCATGTTTAGTTTTACACTACAGACTATAAAAAATAACTAGTAATGTAATTTAATTACAGATAAATTTTATGAAACAAGTTTGGTAGATTTATCTGCAACTCCTTTGGAACCTAGCAACCAAACCAAATGTTTGCTGAAATATAAGGAGCTGAACAGTTGTAAGACTGTTTTTTTAACCAATTTCTAAATAAAAAAATCGGCTAAGTGCGGGTCGGACCACGAATAATGTCGAGGGTTCCGTTGTCGGAATGAATATACAGGCATGTAAAATATTGATTTTATCGGCAGCAATAACAAGTTTGTATTTAATAGTATTTCTCAAAGAAACTGAACTACACGACATACATTATCTTCTTCAACAGAGTTTTCGTTGAAAATGTGTTTAAGTTCTACCAACTTTTCTATTAAACGGCGGATTATTCCATCCTTTAATTGAAAAGTTAGAGGGTCATTTCTTGCGACTTTAGATGCGCTATCTCATCAACTATTGACTAGAATAGAAGTAACTTGAACCCATCATAATCTTTTTTATTATGGGATTCAACATCCCTCGGTGTCGTAATCGTGAATAAAAATTCAGCCGTCCCATACATTTAGGTCGAGTAGGTATTGAAGTTTTCTATGGGACAGTTGATAAAATTTTCGCGATTACGCTATTTGTCCCAAGGAGAAAGTTGTTCAGTTTGATGGTCTGTACCACATCCTTAAATTTGGCTGGTCTTTAAAAAATCACCCTGTATACAAATCATCGACTATGTTGACCCAACTGAGGGGGCTCATACATAAGCCATCACTTTTCTACCCGTAGGTAGATACTTCACTCGAGTTTTATATACGACTTCCTGTGTTTTATGGCTGTGCCTTAAAAGGTGTTATTTTAACTGTGCAGAGTGAGAACCTTTGGATCAAAATGTTACATCTCAGTGCCACCGCTCTCCGTTCCCAGTCTACATACAGATAGTTCTTCAAATCATCCGTTACAATAAATGTCCAAGATATTGTAAACAAAAAAATACCAACAAAAAGATAGGAAATAAGATTTTGCCACCACATGATGAGTCAACTCAATTTCTGACAAACATCTGGCTTTTGGTTAGTTTTTTTTATTTTCTATCGTAGTGTGCCACACATTTATCGAAGACTAATCGAGCGAAGTTGGGGGTATAGCTAGTCTATTCACATTATTTTTGGCTCATAATAAGTCATTGACCTTATGCTGTGTGAAAATTTAAAGTTATGTGAAATCGCGCACACACGTGCGTTCAAACTGGTACGAGGCCTTTGAATCCACAACGTGTTAGCCCGTATCGTACATATTATCATCACCCGTCGACTGTAATTAAAAAAAACGAGCAATTGTTATGTATAACAACAGCTAACAAGTAACAATGAATTTTGTAGATATCATTTAAAAATAGAAAAAAAAATGCTTATAAGTAAATACTCAACTCAATTTACCCCTGACTTTTCTGAAATCAAAAACTACTGAACAAATACCTCCATACAAACCCAAACTTAAAACTCAAGTAAAGTACCTAGGTTAATAAGTGATCATCTGATCATGCATATGTATGAGCCTCTCAGTCGGGTCAAAATACTTGATGGTTTGTATATCACTATCCTTGATCTAGATCCAAGGAAACAGGTAAACAAACAAAAAACTAAATTACGAAACGTTTTTTGCTTGTTTAATTATCCTCAACTATAGTTTTCACTTTCAGGCGCTGAGCAGAAGATGGTCCATTTTTCCACGACGGTGGGACGTATGGAAATCTGTGCAATAACGCACACGGAGGACAAAACAACCGTGCCGTCGATGCTTGCCGGATGATGTCTCTCGCGGACAAAATGACCGCCGTCTGCGGAGCGACTCACAGTGCGCTGCAGCTTAAAATTGTCACTACTATTTCATAGCTTATTCAAAGTTTCATCACCCGTTCATCTTTCAGAAGCGTTTTGAGGTTAATTAACTAGTTTTTGGTTTATAAGCCCATACTGCACGGCAAATACCCCCCGTCTTCTCTAAGGACCAGTCTTATGGATTGCGAATTAAAGGACAAAGTTTGTAGTTGAAAAAGTATTCTCCCATATAATGGTTTCCAACTAAGAATAAGGATAACCGTGCACCATATTGGCAAAACAGCGCCTCGTTAACTTATTTTGGAGCAAAATCAGTGAGATATAACAAAAACAGATAATTACAAATTGAATAAAAACGGATATATATTTTTTTTAATTGCTGTATGAGGCTGCTCTTGGCCTCGATCACGCCTGATATAAAGCGATGGATGAGGTCTACGAGCGTGCCCAGAAGATGCCTGTTCACTCTTGCTTTATTTCCTTTGCAATCCCTCCTTTTCAAGTTACAGTTGACAAATCGAGGTCATTGACGCTCCTATTCTTGTTGGAATATATTTGTAATCGCAAAAAGAAATGTGCAAAAATCTGCACAATTTTATGTGATATACTACTCGATCTAATCAACGATTTTCAGACTTTTTCCTTTGCTTGTGCTGTGAGACCATGCTTTTTGCCAAATTACACGATTTAGGTCTAAGGGAAGTACCCTATTATAGTACCTACCCTATTTATTTTGAGGTTTTACATTGGGTTTTCATTAATTTGCGACTGTCAAAATATGCGCCATAAATGACCGTGTTTTTTGATAGAGCTGACTTAGAAACGTGTTTTTTTACAGTTTTCAAGGGAGGTTGTATCAGAAGCCAAAAGCTCCGCTTACTCCTGCATTCTCTTAGTCTTAGTAAAATTAATGCCGCCGTCCGCGTCTGATATCTATATTGTCAATCAGCATTTGCAACCAAACCGGCGGCCAAAACTTATAAACAGTAAACTTTCCAAAAAACTAAAAATAGAGTTTACCAAAACGAAAACGGGCTAAGAAGAAAAGAAACGGTACGAAGAAGTTTGAGGAAGATTATGTGTGCATACCTATACCTACTTGGAATTATAACCATATTCAGTAACTTGACAGTTCGAAGAAAAATAATCTTTGGCCAAAACTGTTTTGGGGTGTAGTGATCGTCTAAGATAAGTTATCAATATCTATATTTATAATAAAGCTGAAGAGTTTGTTTGAACGCGCTAATATCTGGAATTACCAGTCGGATTTGAAATACACTTTTTTCGTTTGATAGCCCAATTCTTCAGTTATTTACCATCACGATAGGCCCGGGCAAACAGAAAAAAATTCAGAAAGAACGTTAATCAAAAAATGTAGTAAGAGCACACGCAGGCGATGCGATGCGACGTGATGGATCGGGGAACAAGAAATTTCACGTGGATGCAGTCGCGGGCAGAAGCTAGTAATTTTTATAAATGAACATAATGTTTTAAAGTATAAGTTACAAAATTCAATTAAAACTGTGCTTATAAGTTAGACAAAGGTCATAATTTATTTTCGTCAGTAACTGGTATCTCTCAAACTGTCATGTTTCTGAATACGATTAAATGGCTCAAGTATACAATTTTGTATTTTCTTAATGCTTAATTATTTTACTAATTATTTCTCAACAAGGAGCTTTCTTTGTCGATAAGCATATACTTAAATATGAAAAACTCGCGTTTCCAAGGGCGTTTGGACGATCCTTATTGTGGTCAGGACCACAATCAATATGAAATGTCTAAAGAAACGAATACATACCTCCTCTGGCACTTTCTCTGATTCACCATTTGTTTTGGGTTCCTCATCTTTTTGCTTCTTCTCTTGTTTCGGTTTGTCTTTTCTGCTGAAACTGATCGATCTTAGCGACCATTTCTTCTTGACCTGCCCATGACATGCTTGGTTAAGATAAATAGTAAATAGGCACACACATGCAATCAAAACTCAACACTAGTTAGATGTTGGCAACTAAATACAACAAATTCTTTAAATGAAAGCACCTTTTCCTTCTTGGGTTTCTTGCCGTCTTCAGGCGTAGGTGCGGACTCTCCGTTCTCTACTTTTGGCTCACTTTCTCCGTTTGTAAGGGGAGCCGCCTCTTTTTCCTCTTCATTTACTTTTGCTTCTTTCTCTGTGGTAGCATCTTTTTCGTTTTCTGGAGTGCCGCTGTCAATGTCCTTTTGTTTTTCCTAGAATCAAATATAAAAGACGCATAAATCAAACGTATATACAATGCTACATACACAGAGCAATAAGAATAAAGAGGAGAAAATATTCTCTAAAAACCGTCTAAGTACGTATCGAACCACGGACCGCGGAGGGTTCCGTAGTTGGGATGAATATTTACGAATGCGCAGTATGCATTTTATCTACCACAAAATTGGGTTTGGATTTCATAGATTTTCTCGAAGAACCTATGAACGACAAAGTGATTTCTGCGGTCATAACGGAAAATTACGACTCATTTAGAAACATCATAATATGGGATCTAACGATACTCCGCATGCTTAAATATGTACATTGAATTGTTTTCATCCCTCGGTTACATGATTATTTTTTCGTAATTTCACTAAAACATTTCTAGAGAATACGCCTGGTTTCCAATTTTCATCGATATAGTGCTCCGAGTGACGAAATTATAAGGGTTCCGTATTTGCCTTGTGGCTACAGAACCCTAAAAATGACTAAATATTATTGACTGGTTATAGGGGTGGGTACAAGTTTGACTAAATTATTTTGAGGGCACGCACCTACTGTAACTTAAAATAACTCAAGTTTGTCAGTTCATGGCTAGCTATGCGCGGTTGGTCAAACATACTCTCATTTCAATTATTGTACATTACTTCGATACTTAATGCTTTGTGGTGACCTATTTATGAAAAATTAATTACCGTTGGTTCGTGTATGTGCGCGTCTCCATTAAGCTGTGGTTTGAGCGCGTCGGCGTCCGCGAGCTGCTCAACTCTGCCTTCACCACCGGCACCCGCAGCAGCTACTTCGCCAGCACCCTCCGCCTCCTTGCCGCTTATGTCCACCGAGCGCTTGCTCTGCTTAGCACCCATGCTTATTGATGGCCTATTTGAATACAAAACAATACATTAGATACAATAAAATTGGATGTCAAAGTATACGTGTTGCTATAATAAAATAACGGTATTCTTTCAACGCCAAACGCAAGTTAAGGGAGATGTGCTTTTACCGGATTCATGCGTGTTGTAAAGATGTAAGGAACACGACCCAATATTGTCTACGACACACGTAAGCAGGAATTTGGCAGATTGGGTCTTCATATAGCTCGCGCTACCTGAGTGTGCACAGTCCGTGCGCCGCGCTTATCGGCTCCTAATCCTAAGCTGACAGCGAAAAATGTGCCAGCCCGCGCCGCTGACAGCATCTTGCGGGTCTCGGGAGGCCTTATAATTGTTAAATTGTTTACTATACAAATCCAGCCATACTTATGGTTTTCAGTTGACTCTTTGTTGTGAATTTTCGTTGTGGTACCTCATACATAATTAATTCATACGAATATTATAAATGCGAAAGTTTCACGCTTTAACCACTGAACCGATCGTTATGGGAACGTACTACTGAGGTAAAAGATAAAGGTTCTCCCATTACTATCCTAACCCAGACGATGGTCTAACTATGTGCCAAATTTCATGGAAATTCGTTCAGGCGCTAAGGCGTGAAACGGTAACAGACAGTTTGTGTAGATGATAATCATCACCAAACAACATCGCCCCAGTCATGACGCTGTTTCCAGGGAACATAGACCCGTATTAAAGAACCTCACTCAATACTCAAGCATTAATTAAAACTAGTTTAAGGCTATTTGATAGGTTGGAATTAGTTTTAAGTAACGCTTGAGTCTTGAGTGAGGTTCCGTAATACGGGCTTAATTATCCACCGATCAACTATTTATTACCAACCGGGTTCGGTAAACTACATCAATTCCATCATCCAATGAATCAATCAATCATGATATCTGCTTTGTGACTGCACTAAAGGAGAGTCCTCCTTCATGTCCTTCATACTCAACCAATTTATATTAATTGTACATCACTTTAAGGAAAAGAACGTGGGTACTTAAATGTTTAATCAATTCCGTTCAGCCATTATCATGTGATGAGCCGGGTTACAAACAGACGCATAACTGCTAAAATTTATAAATTGGCGTTTTGCTATTTTTGGAAGACCATGCCGGTTCGTGTATATTTCCGTTTATTGTTTAGACTTTATGGTACGTTAACGTGCATCCGCGCGTCCGTCTGTGGATGCCCAATTTGTAGTGCCACTTACAAATTGAGTGCTTTGATTTGAATACTTTAACCAGAGATTCTAATTTTAATTCACCGATGTTTTTCATATGGCAATTGTAGATTAATTTATAACTTAAATTTTCATCGATTATTTTTCAATTACAATTAATTATACAATAATTGTTGAAAGTGGTGAGATATAAAGTTCTCTCTTTCTAAATACAGATGAATGTGTTACTAATTGTCTTTCTACTTATTAATTACCTATTCAGGGTTTGGTTACACTTTAATTAGATACTTATGAGACATTAGGAATTTGAAATTTCCCATGGAGCTTGAAGTTAATAGAACATAATAAATCGTTTCGATAACCAAGTGATTAAATATTTTATGAAAATTTATTTGGGTTCAGTTCGACGGTTCGACCTCCTAGAAGGATACAGGGTCAGCTTTTTTAACAGGGATCACTGTGAGATTCAGTTATGCCAACATTTTTAGTTCTTTGAAGATAGAACGATTTGATGTTAATATTAAGGACTGTATTTCTTTTTTTAAACAGTGACTGACCAAAATAGGCCTTTAGGTGTGATGATCTAAAAATAAATAAATTATCAAAACATTATTTCTGTATGGTAGGTAGGTACTCGTAGATATGTAGATACACGAGCTATTAAAATAAATAACTCAGGTACGAGGAGGAACCAAATTGGAATACAAAGCACGTCAGTGGGTCACGGTGCTGGGAACACGCTTAAAATAAATTTAAACTGTGGCCCAAAATAGCGCCCAACGAAAGTGCACCGAGATGCATGCATCACTAATTCACTAGCGATTCTAGTAGTAACGCAGCGGTGACATAACGCACACTAAAAAATGTAAAAATGTTTAACTAAGCGTCTATTTCCGAATGATGAATAATAAATTAATGATTCAGTAAAGAAATGTAAATAAACGCTACACTACAGATGATTCATGGAAACCCGTTATGAATAAGCGTAAGATACCTAACACAGTAAATATCATTAGTTTTTACCTGTTGGCTTGTCTAAAGTTTACTTAAAAAAATAAATGTTAGTGTTTTACGTTACTGCCTCGTTTTTATGTAAAGTTACGTTACGCACTGTACTCACAAGCCCGGAAGCACACTACTGCCACTGCGTTTAAAATGAAACTGTGAGTGAAACAACCCGCGAATGGATATTGTTCACATTGATCATTAGCAGTGGACCGAATTCCTAGCGCATCGTCGCCTTTATCGCTCATTATCCCACTCGTCGTTACACTCAATACAAATATAAATAGCAGTGACATTAGTCACGCAGGCAGGACTCGATGCTTATCTCTGCGCAAACATTCTCTACGAGACAAAAATAGTTATAGCAAGGGAATGATACCTACTTAATACTTACAAGTTACAATAATAAGTTAAGAATGTTCTTATTTCTGAACAATAATGGGTCGATTCTATTATTTTGAAGCAGATTGAATTAAATTAACCGTACATCAATCGATGCTACGATAAAAAGTAACCTAAAGTGGGCCCCAGCACCAGTATGCTATTGTGCTTATGTAGTAACAAGCAACTAGCAATTACACATACTGTAATATCCTTTGTCCTTGATCGTACAGCGAACGGTGCGCGAAGAGCGTCCGTCATGTCATGATGGGGAGTTATTTCAAATCGGTTCACGCGTTTAGGTTATTGACCCAGCGTATGCTTCCCCCTCTCCAACATTGGGATTTTTTAGCCTTTAACCAGTCAACCAAAGCGTATTATTGTCATCAGTGATACAATAGGAGGCACTTTAAAGTAGGGATGGTTAAATTTTGAGTGAGTAAAAGCAAGTTATTGGCGACCTTGACTGTGGTGCGTTCAAGGTTAACGGCTGAGTTGGTACAGACGCCAGCACATCATGCTACTACAATCTGTCAAAGTTCTTTAATACATTTTCAACTCTATCGCTAAAGTATTAAGGTTCTAGGTTGATTGGAAAAATTTGACAGTTTCGGATAGCTTAACCTGCTGGCGTCTGTACTGTACGAATGTTCAAATAAAAATTCGTTAATTTTAAATTTAGTTTCGTACCCATAACAACTGCACGACCCACAACCTGTATAGTAATAATTATAATATCTTGGTAGACCTTGTCGTCGCATAATCGTAGAACTAAGCACAAGATTAATAGTGTGTCTCAGTATTTCGTGAAATCACTCTTGTGATTTCAATTTTACTTGTATTTAATGTTTGTTATTGTATCGCTTACAAAAGCTTCCTGAAACCGTAGATTTCGTTTAAATGAAAGCATTTCTCGTTTTATTTTTCTTACTTGAATGGACTAACGTTACAGATAGGCAATCGCTCCATGTAAAATTCTGGTAATCAGCCGCATCCGATTAGACTGGAAACCGACCCCAACATAGTTGGGAAAGGGGTAAGCAGACTGATGGAACGGACTGATATTAATTAGTAAATCACTGAGCTAATCTTTAGTAGATGCCCCGATCATGCAAGTTCATAGCAAATAATTCATAATAAAAATAAATCAAAATTAAAAACATCAAAATCCAAGGGTGATTTGATTACAAGTGTTCCTGCTCGTCGTATTACGGAACCCTCAGTGTAAGAGTACGGATCGCAATGAGCCTTAAAAAAAAAAAAAAATGTTGAAGCATAGGTGTTACGGCGAGGTTGTAGAACTTTTTACTTTTTTTATATGTCTGTAAATCTAGCAAAATACTAATTTTGCGAAAAAAGGATATGATTTAGAGGAAGGTAGAACATATTGTGAAGCGCTGTGTGAAGATAGAAACGTGAATTAAAATAATTGGCTCGATAAAAAAAATCATGAAGATGACACTAAATCGCTATTTAAAACGTGTACCTTGAAGAGATTACATCGTTAAACCATGTAAAAGTAATACCAAAAGATAAGCCTTATTGTTTTTGAGAGTTTGGCGAGAACACATTTTAATATTTCCTTTTTTTTTATATGAAACACGCAAAATCTAGCATTCAAGAGTTCGCAACGGCCGGCCCAGTGCCCGCCAAGACGTCATCGAGGTTGCACGTACGCCGTTTGTTCCGTAAAAAATCCCCCGCGTTTGCGCTTTCTAATAGGGTTTACTGTAAATAAATAAGTAAGTAGAAAACCTACTTATTTACAGTAAATGATTTCGTTTCATGACGTAAAATTCCAAACATTATTTACCTACAATCATTGCTTAGACGCGCCACAATACAAAAAAGTACAGTGTGTAAGATTTACTGAGCAGATTGAATTTGTTCAAACGATTATTTTGTTTGCTCAATAACTTTGACATATCGTATAGTATTATAAAATATCTTGCAAATTCTAGGTGTAATTTTAACGAAATATAAATCAGAATAAGAAAAAAGGTTATTTTACGTGTGATCCTTCAATTACATGATACCACAGGATGCACATTTAGCTATAAGTAGGCATAAAAATAAAACTATACAAATAAAAATAGAGAAATAAATTATGAATGATGAAAACAGATTTAGGAAAAACTTTTTACCAAAAAAATTAAACCGCCGAAAAAACTGAAGAGCAAAAAATAATAAACTTTTTTTATTTAACCTTAATTTAATAACTAAGTTCTTCTATATATGACCTAAGTAATTTTGAGTCGGCGCCAAACAATCAATAAACAAAGATCACTAAATTGCCTTAAATTTAAACGGCACCGATTCAAAATTATTTAGATATACTTACATTAGTTTAAGAACTTTGCTATTAAGGTTACATAAAAAAGGTTTATTATTTTTTGCTTTTCAGTTTTTTCGGCGGTTTATTTTTTTTGTTAAATTTGTTTTATTTTATCATTTTTTGTGGCTATAATTGTTTGCCACAGGGCAGGCATACGTGGCACTGAGTAGAGTAATAATACACAACTCAGCATTCAAATCTGCGAGTGAACAATAAATCACCCCATTTTCCCACCCTTAAGGGTTAGTTTTTTTTTTTTTCAAATTGATATGAAACCAACTTTGGCTTTCCCATAAAGAATTATCAAAATCGGACCACTCTGTAAAAAGTTATGCGTGGTCATACATAAAAAAATACGCGTCTAATTGAGAACCTCCTCCGTTTTTTTTTTCGTCAGTTAAAAATAAAAAAAATAACATGTTAAGAAATTTCATGCAGCATTCATAATTATTACAATAGTTTAAAAAGGATAAAAATAAACATTTAGAAAATAAACATGGTTGTCAAGATTGAGCATTCATATTAAAATTGGTTGGTATAATAATTATTTCACATTAAATTGTTGACTATAGGAGAAAAGTGTATTTGTAGGTGGTTAAATTCTTTTTTGTATTTTGAAATGGGAAGGGTTATGTCCAGGTTACATATATGTATGTTTATTTGATTACAATACAAACAAACCAGAACAGCAATTTTATTTCCTCTTCCGTCAATATACCCGAACCCGATACACCTTACCTACTGCATTTACGCTGCATTGTGGCATGTTCAAACGCTAGCATCGGCTAGCTCGGCGCCCGGCGCGCGCTCGCTCGCTGCGTCTATACGCTCGATACATACCTATTATGCGGGGAGTGAGGAAGCGTTTTCATACCTACACACCACACTACAAGAGGGCCTTAAGTAATTTTGAATTCTATTACATTGGAAAAAGGTAGGTACTGGCACTTGGCGCTAAAATTCAGCAACTAATCACCAAGTTCCATAAAGGCATAAAGCCCGCACGGTAAGATTGGTTAAAGTCATATGTATGTAGCAGTTAGGTTGCCAGTATTAGTCACTTGTCCAATACTGGCAACCTTACTGCTACTGCTATTGAACAGGCGTTAAACCTGAAAAATTAAAACCTCGTGTAAAACAATGAAAACTTAATAAAGAAGAGGAAGTACTAATGCCTATAATACAATTACATGCAAGTAGTGCAAACAACCAAGAACCGCATACGTACAGAACACGTGCACGGCCAATAGAAAATCGATAGCAGCGGTCAGTTGTGGATAAAAACCACAAGTAACTCAGCACCCGTCATATTAATATAACTAACAGACAGAATAAATTAAGTTACAAATCAATTCCAATATGTATGTCTTATGCATGGTGCAAGCATGAACATGCATGCACGAAACTGTAGTCAAGGTAGAGTTGCTAACTTGCTACAGAGAAGTTTTTTAAACATCCTGTCAAGCTCAATTGCAGACTTTGCAAACTAATTTGTTTAGGCTGGTTATAGCATAATAATTTAATTATGAGCCCTTGCTGCTTTAGGCACTGGCACACACACCATGTTATCTATCTTCTAGCTAAACAGCGTGTATCAGAAAGTTGAGGTACATATCATCAAAATGAACAAGTTTGTCCATGGGACCAACATCGTAATCGCGAAAAAATATCAACCGTCCCAGACATCTAAGTAGAGTAGTTGAATTTTTTTTTAAATAAAAAACGTTGAATGGGACAGCTGAATTTTTTTTCTGATGTTGGTCCCATGGAGAAGGTCCATCATTTTGCTCGTCTGTACCACACCCTTAAATTTGACGACACCTTTTTCACCATACACAGACGGGTTACGCAGTTCGGATGAACATTTACGCATGCACAGTATTGAGTTTATGGACCGGAAAAATAAGTTTTTATGTCATAGTATTTCATTACCAATACCCCACACGCTTACGTACATTGATATTTTTTCATCCCTGTGTTAATATGTATGGGGAGTGATACTATTAATTATTATCTTCGTAATTTTACTACACCAGTGTTTAGCAGTCCACAGAATACGCCTTCTTTAATTTTTTTATCGAGATAGTGCAAATAGTCTCTAGAGTAAAACAGCCGTGTAACATCTGCACATGATTAATGTATAATAACGGTTCTGTTTTTGCCATTTGGCTACGGAACCCTAAAAAATCCTGAAGTCTGGACTTTAGGATTTGTTGGACTTGGCACCTCGTTTGGTTTGGATCGCTAACCAAGTCGCAATTTTAGAATCGGCGAAGCGAATTTTTTTTATATAAATTTTACTCGGGAGACTTAGCACTAAACTGATAAAAATTTAAAAGAAAGAGTATTTATGCACCGCTAAACTATGGTGTGGCGTAGTGAACTAACGAAAACAATAAGGCGCGGCACATTAACTTTGTTTTAGGATGTAATTTAGCTTTGATAGCTTGTCATTTAATTTTAACAAAAATTGTTACTAAATTGTAATTTTGTATACCTATTTGAAATTTGTACGCCATATAACAGCAAAACAGAGTACCTATTTTTACGCCTATGATTAACAAATAAAAACTGACTTGACTTTGTAACCGAGGGATAAAAAAATCAATGAAGAAGCGTGTGGGGGTATCTTTGGACCCCAATATCAAAAAGATGTTGACGTTTCTTAGTTATTATTATGTCAACAGTTTTTGAGATCTTATTTTCGGTTACAACCGCAGAAATAATATTGTTTTTCATGCTAATACCCCGACTACGGAACTCTTCTCTGTGCGTGATCCGACACGCACTTGGCCGGTTTTTCGCTTTTTTTTTTTGAGTAAAAGTATTATCATGATGACATGAACTCCTTAATCATTACACTGCTACTAGGATCGTTTGGTGCTGGAAAGACGTTAACGGAGGCGCTGTTGGTGGACAGAAATTTGTGTTGAAAAAACCAGATAGATTAAGTTTTATTTTGTTTTAGTCTACGTCAATAGAAAACTAGTTAACCCGGCAAACATCGTACTGCTATATATATATATTTTCTTTTGATTTTCTTCTATACAAATCTTGTCTTGACAATAACAAAAAAAAAAAAGAATTATCCAATTTGGTGCAGTCGATCGAAGTTAGGCGCGTACATACATTTCGGTGATTCATTTTTATTTATTTATATAGATAGAAGAAGAAGATAGATAGATAGATGTAACTAGGATGCAAGAGCTCGAAAATTTTTGCAACGCGCCTTGGTCAGGAAAGTTTTTTTTTTTTAATGACAATATGTTACAAAATTTTGATGAAAGCTGCGAGGGGGTGCGAGACCCCTCTGACCTCGATGGCGTATACGAGGGCCCACGTTGGCTACGCCTTACATCGCTTCTGCTCTCTGTAGTAAATTTTTCAATGATAGGTACCTACATGGAACGTATCTGGATAAACCCCGCCCCCATTATGACACCATTAAATTTATGCTAACGTACACATTGCCATCAAAGTTTTTGAGGTTGCTTTCACTGACGAATTCCAATTATTAATTGGGATAAGATTTTATCAGCTTCAAAGGGATTTAAACACGGGGGGGGGGGTCGACCGCTAAGGTGACTGCTGCTGATAACTGAATTGCTGAACATAATATATGAGGAATCATTTATTAGGCAGGTTAACCTGTGTACCAATTATAATTCAACCGGATTTAGTAAGTACATAATGGATTATTCATGAAGTGGAAATGACGCTTTTTACTTATAATAATTCAGCTAAACCAACAACTGCACAGTTCAAAGCAGTCGCGATACACAAAGGGAACGTACTATGTACCTACATAATTGAAAGGCCATCTCGTTTATTCTCCGCTAAGTTCAGGCACAACACTTAACATGAAAAATGTTATAAAATGGTAGTTAACCAGTAAGTAAACAAAAATACAAATTAAAACAAAGTCGTAAGCTCAGGATGTACCTACCTCATTCACATAGGGCACCCTTGTTTTTACAGTTTCTACTGTCTCCCCAGTTACTCACGATGATGATTCATCGTTCCGTTGTTAATCACAAAGAACGTGCCTATTTACCGGAAAACGTTTTATACGTAGGTACCTACTTAAATCAGTTCAAACAAGTGAATCATTCTCAATAGCAGGAAAATACACATTAAATCTGGAGTAAAATACTCAATTATACTTAATGAATTGAGGCTTTAGTGTAGGTATTTCAATTCAACTTTACGGGCACCATACCACCCTTGTGTGCATTCATTAGCTCATTCTGTAATTCAAGACTAAGTACCGAGCCTTCTACCGTATTGTCTTAGAGAATTGCATTTCCGATAACTTGGCACAGTGCATTCATGAAACTTTAGAGAGATTTATTTCGAAAGTACCTCGATCAGTACTTGCACCAATACTGCTTACCGATGCTGCAATTCTAGAGCAACCGGCTTGCTAAGACTTAATGTATTTAATGTTCGTATTTGTAGATACAAATACGAATATTATGACAAAAACTAATATTAAATCAAGGATTACCTTAAGGCTTATCAATCCGAAATATATTAACAAAAGAATTTACACTGAAATAAGTAAAATATTCACTTCCAGCACTCACAGCTCAACACAATATGGCGGCAGGACGAAATCCCCACTTCGAAAATAATAATTCAAAATTTTTACTTGCCAGCGATTGGTTGCCGCATTCAAGACGCTTCACTGCAACCAACCTCATGAAAATGGAGTATACCCCGTGTACCAACTTAACGACTCAACATTTTTATGGAGTGATATTCTATTCGGGCGCGTTCAAACAAAAAGTTGCCATACTTTTATAATAGTCAAGTCTAGTGAACAGAGCGAACGCCAGTGCAAATTAAAGTATTGATCGAGTTAACGAGTTGTTGAGAAACCCAAAAACATGTGGCTGGCTTCAGTCACTGGTGATTCGCTGCCGATTTCAAAATCTTACATACAGTCACGAGCACCAATATGTCAACACTTGGCAACTTTCAATTGCGTTTTTATCGTGAAATAACAAATGCAACGTTGAAATACGACACATTATATAAACGGGCTGCACAACTTTTGGATTAAATGGTTCTCAAAGTCGCAAGCTCGCTTGGCATCTCAGTTCCAGACTGCTTTGGAGTCTGGTTCGCTACCCCAATTCCTAGCGACAGGAGTTAACCACCTGCTCCATAAATCAGGTAGCACCGCGGAAACCAAAAATTATAGGTCGATCACGTGTTTACCGACGGTCTATAAAGTTCTTACATCCATTTTGAGAGCTAAAATTAACAAATATATTGACACCAACTCCATTATGTCTGCCCCTCAAAACTGATGTAAGAATGGGTTCCGCGGTACTAAGGAGCTACTCCTCATTGATATGGCCATTAGCCAACAGGTTCGTTGTTCCCGAAAGGATCTGTCGACATATGGATAGATTATAAGAAGTCCTATGACTCGGTGCCACATACATGGCTCATGAGGGTGCTGGATTTGTATAAAGTAGATGCAACTCTACATACCTTCCTGATGTCGTGTAAGGGGCAATGGAGGACGGTCCTTCGCTATCCAGGATGTCGAAATATGCAGAGGAATAGCGAACCGATAAGGATCGAGCGAGGCATATTTCAGGGCGATAGTTTGAGTCCGCTTTGGTTCTGCTTAGCCTTGAATCCTCTGAGCACACTGCTGGAGGAGTAAGGTCTAGGCTATCGGCTGAGGAGAGATGATCAGGTTATATCGCACCTTCTCTACATGGATGACCTAAATCTCTTTGCTCCAAACAATTTGCAACTGATGGAGCTACTGAAAGTAACTGAAACTTTCAGTAGCGCCATCAGGATGGAATTTGGTGTGGACAAATGTGCGGTCATGCATGTAAAACGAGGGGAGATTGTTGAATCCGTGGGAACCCAAGTCTTGGATTGCACAAACCTTAGAGTCCTCTCCGCATCCGAAATCTATAAGTATTTGGGTATGTCGGAAGCGTTAGGCATCAATGTTACTGACATGAAGCTATCGTTGAAGGAGCGCTTCTTTGGCCGTCTGAAAAAAGTACTTAATAGTCTTCTATCAGGTGGAAACAAGGTGTGTGCCTTCAACAGTTGGGTCATGCTGGTTTTGATGCACTCTTTCGGCATACTCAAATGGACTCAAACCGAACTAGATGCCCTGGATAGGAGGGTCCGGATTCCGGGTCCGGGTTTCTTATTTTTTTTATGACTTGTATACCTTGGCCTATCGCCCGGTACCAGGTTATCGTTGAGTTTCGGGACACTCTGTATACATAATAAATATATGAAATGACAGTTCCGTTGTTTTTTGTGCCAATTCAAAGCGCCCAGCTCGAGCGTCTCAGGAACTAAAGTTAGAACATTTTTATCATGATTTCATGATATCTTGTAAAACTCGCTATAAGAAACATTAATTCCGCTGACACTCACGTTGCTGTCAGTGCCAAAATGGAGAAAAACAAATGTCTTCATTTTGGCATCGATATTATGAAGTCCAGTGAACTTGTTTACTATAGGTCAGTGGACGCTGTTGTTAAACATTTGCATGATTAGAGATAGTTACGTTTTGTAATTTGAATATTCAGAAAGGGATTCCGAAGCCCCTATATTCAGACATAACATTTCTCTATGCTTTTTCTTTTGTAGAGTAGAAGTAGAACCGAGCTAAAATTTAGTCTATGGTGTACTAAGCATTGATGTCGCGTTGCCCTTGACTCCCTCTATCTAATTACTGTTTTTAAAAGTTATTTGCTTAAAATTTACTCAAATTGTTTATCTCGACTTTGCTTTCTTCCATAAAAACGTTTTAGAGAGTGATTTCTGTGGTTACTAAACTGGTGTGTTCTTTAATTTGTGTAGCGTCACCTGACTGAGCCCATTGTCATTTCCCGCCATTGTGGCCTGTGAATTTATCATTATTAAGATTTTCCTGTGCGTATCCCTCGAAATTTAGATGAGTATTAAGTATTAAGTGTACCTAAGTAATGTCATTACACGGTAATGACGTTTGTTTGCTAGAAGTGGAAGATTATAACTTGTACGAAGAAGAGGCGTCTGATCACGCTTTGCCCAGGTATGGATAACCGGCGTGGTCGCCGAATTTTTACTCGTTCGCCCTCATTCATGCTTAACAATGATATGTGCATCAATTTTGATGCAAAATAATTATCATCTTCCGATTTCATTGTGAATTTGTGAATTCGCGGGCCATATGATGACGCTCACGCCCCGTGCCGGCCTGTAGTCAGCTGTTGGGCCGCCATGTTTGGTCAAATCGAATAGGCGTAGTAGGCGCCTCTACATATCGCAAATGTACTATAAACATATGTACACTAGCGTAAATACAGTCATTCATGTTTTAATAAAAACAGTCATTGTAAATATTATTTTGGAAAATTATTACACCCTAGCAATGTTGTATGAGAATAACAGTTATATATTTCGTACTAATAATATGTATAGTAAATTAGACTCTTGTGAAACAATAACAGGAGTTGATGAGTTTTATAGCTATTATGTACATTTTTTTAATAAGTACTTGTAACATGTCTAGAGCAGGTTGAATTGTTTACATACTTTTTGGTATGTTTATTACTGTTTAGCCAGGACAGGACACCAATAAGAAAAGTCACAATTGTACAGGGACTGAATTTAAAGACAAATATTACTGTATAAATACTAAAAGTAGTAGTAGAACTTGAACAATTGGCATGAAGTATATTGACACACTTAATTTCTCATGTTTTCACAGTGACAAGCATCCAGGTTCTGGAAGAAAGACAATGGAAGCAGAAAAACGGATACGAAGAGAAATTGCTAATAGCAATGAACGTAGACGAATGCAGAGCATCAATGCCGGCTTTCAGGCATTGCGGACCCTGCTACCTCGTCATGAAGGAGAAAAGCTTAGCAAAGTATGTATAATTTAAATATTTATTTTTATAATAAATACTTGTATTTTTAATAATGGTGGTGAATTATGACAGGTCTTTTGAGTACAAAGTTGCAGTCAAAACATGGTAGGAGGCTGTGGAGATGGGAATCTTTGATTCATTTCCTAGGTTGCCAAGTTCTCAGCAGTGTTTTATGTGGCAAATCTCAGGGAAATTTGGTATTTAGTGCCAGCATTTTGTATGATTTCCTTCTAAAGCACTGTTTTGTATATGTTTCACAAACCGTGAAAGTGCCATGGCAACTATTCGATTTAACTGAACACCTGTTTGTAGAACAATTACTGAAGGGTGATTTACCCTGTTTCTACATACAGAAAAACACTCATCTCTTTGTTGTGCTAGTTGTTGTACAAAATAACAACAACCAGTAAGAATTGATATGTGATTTGTCCACAAATAATTTGGAACAGGCTTTCAGTAAATGGAGATAATCCTTAGAGCAGTTTCTTAGTACAGGTGCATCCACACCAAAGATACTTTTTGTGGAGCAACTTTGCAGTACTTGTTAAAAGTAAGGGCAACAACAGGTGACAAAAAGTTATTAATTAAACTTACTAAAAGTTTATGTTGCAAAAGATGGCTCTAAAAAAGTATCTTAGGTGTGGATGCTTCTTACTATTACGTACACAATATCCCTGAAGTGAGAAAGTATATTTTTATTTTATAAAAGAAATTATCATATTCTTATAAATATTTTACAGGCTGCAATACTACAGCAGACAGCTGAATATATTTACAACTTGGAACAAGAAAAAACAAGACTTCTATCTCAGAATTGTCAGCTGAAGAGATTACTCAACCAACATGAAGGTGGGGAAATACCCCTGAAGAAAAGAAAAGGTGAAATTCTGACTCATATCCCAGCCATAATTCCTGATTCTACTGAGGACACCATAACCAACTCTAGATCACCTGAGCCAGTGGCTGTGATTGCTGTGACAAGTGTTTCACAGAAAAAAGAATCAGAAAGCAGTGAATTACGTGTTCAACTGGAACGTGAACGGAGACTACGGCGGCACTTGGAAGAGCGCCTCCATTCTGTTGAAGCTCAGGTTTATCCTAACAATACGCATGAACTAGCTCGTCCTGTTATTCATTTTGAACAGACAGATGTTGCTGCTGAATGTAAGCTTGAAAGTGAGGAAGTAGAGGCCCCACCTGTGGAATCTGCAGTTGTTGCTGCGCCACTACTAGAAGCTGCCATTAAAGCTGAGCCTCGCGTTGAAGTTGAGGTTCTTCCTGACGCAGCCCATGACGCGCCATCGCGTTTGTATCTCGCAAGCACTAGTCGACAGAACCTGGAAACTATTGTGGAGGCCATTCGTCATCTTGAGGGGGATCATTTGTTCCGCGAGGAGTCAGGGGATGCGCCTCTGGCACTCACAAAGAAAGCGGAACTGCCGCCGCCGCCGAGACCGGGTGTGATCGTTGTGAAGCATTCGTGATCGCGTTAAACGTGTTTATTTATGACTTTAAGCTCGTAAATTTGCTTCCGCTTAGCGAGCACTCCTGACCCTCCTCGAATATAGTTTTAAATTTTTAGTTTTTTAATTATCTTTTCCAAAGTGACGAATCGATGAGTCTGCGTCTTTGTTTATTTTTTTATTACGCATTGAAGTCGAATCGATAAGTGGTATAGAATTAGCTGGATGCGTTGTCGCGTATGCCGATCGGCGCTGTGCTTAGTTTAGTCTCAAATGTAATTATATTAATGTTTAAATTTTATGTTAATTTGGCTTTTTGCAGCATGTGTTGATGGAAAGAGGATTGACTGACTTATGTAAGATTAGATGATGAAGGATAATAGTACACCATGCCGCGTGCCAATGTTATTTTATTTCTTTAGACAAGTTTTTGAAAAAAAAATGTGTTTGAGTAAATTAAAGTTAAATTCAAATCAATTTTCCAGTTATTGCCATAATAAATTGAACGAGATTCATGGAGGCTTAAAGTTGCATCATGGACACTGGATAGTTCTTTAGTGGAAAGCATTTGGCTTGTGTAGAAAATTAACCCTGCATTCTGCTAGTCTAGAATTTTACATTTATTATGACAGCAGGAATTTAATTTATTACTATTAGCTTGTCTGGCTTTTGGCAGAATGCAGGTTATGCAGGCATGCGGTTATAACAAGTCTTTGACTATGCAGTTGTTAAAAAAAATAATTTAAAAAGTCCTTTCTATTTTAATTGCTGTATGTAAAGTCACATGATATAAATGTAGTAGGTGAATAGTTCAATAATGGTGTTTCGGATAGTCACTAAATTTGACCCTCACCAACTATTTGTTGGTGTGCCATTTAAATTAACAAACAATTTCTTGAGGCAAGGTACTCAGAATGCAAAATAATGGTGACAAATCACTATGATATTTAATTAAAACGTTGATATAGAATCTATAATAATTATAATGTATTGACTAATATTTATCCAGTGTTGCTGCTTTTTTGTTCATGTTAGAATGTCCAGTGTAATGCGTATTTTGTATGTGACTTTAGTAAATTATAGGCGCTTTATGCTGCCATCGCTAAATTATAGATACAGAAATTTTAGAGCATTCCATGTTGTTGAATTCTCATTAAAGAGTGATTCTGCATGAGACATCGTTGATTGGAACATGAGTTAATGATGTATTGTATTCAATTTAACTGATTAGTGTAATTATGTATTGCTTCATATAAGCATTCTTTAATTGAAACTCTACTTTTAGGTCTTAATCAGTTAGGATTTATGTAATAGATAGTGTAGTTGACAACAAGTGACAAGGTGTTACTGAATACAGCCCATTCTATAGCCCAGTTGATTTAATATGATGTTTTGTTAAAGAACTATAATGTATATCATGTCACAAGTGAGATAAAATATATTCTACATAAAAGCACTTAATCTAAATAGCTCAGATTTTTTAACACAAGATTGAAAATAAAGTATTTATTCAATCAAGTTATTGATATTGGAATTACAATTACTAGAATATTCTACCAAATAGGTGACGATTTAATCTACCTTTGGGATAAAATTATAGTGAATTATCATGTTCCACTGTTTTACTTTATAAGAGTTAAGGTTCACAGTTCTTACATTTTCCTGTGACTTAGGTAATATAATTCTATCCAGTGATTAATTAATGTTCGCTTTAATGTGCTGTCATTTTTGTTAAATATGTAAAACGCCGTGCTCTTTTGTTAATATTTTTCATATAAATTTTGAATGTATTTTAAGTTTGACTCAGCAACAGAGTGGATTAACAAGTACAACGCTTTGCAGACGTCATAATGCTATGGTCTTGTCCACGGAACCATATGAATTTTTAAGACTGATCATTTATTCATTATTAAGTTACGCTAGTTCAAGTCACCATATTAATAGAATAACGTTTGTGTGTGTGTCACGTTTATGTAGCTATTTATATGTATGTACGTTGTGATATTGTAGTCCAAAATTGTGTTGTGGACCTGCCAGCCTTACAGAGATCCCTACACTGTTAACATTTAGCAATAATAATGTCAATCATAATTATGGTACTTATGACTAGTAAAATTTATGTGTAGATAAGTTTTCCATTACGAAAATATAAATATATTTATACTCAAGAGATCTCTCTAACTCTGTCAGGTTACTTAGTGTTGTGGTGTGTATCAAGTGTTTTCTGTGTATGTATTTTAATAGGACTTTGTTTATCATACAGAACATAGGGCTCTAAACATGAAATTACAGATGTCTCAAAACTGATTGCTATGCTAAATTATCCAATCAATGTTAATAAATTATTATTCAACCAATATTTTGACTTGACCAACAACAGATTTTATTGGGTAAAAATGACAAATTTAGGGCTGATTTCTTAATCGACAGATAATTTTTATTCGTGGAATAAAATTGACATCTGACAGATTTGTATGGAAGAATTGTCAAAAAATCATTTTTAATCCTCCAATAAAATTATCTGGTGTTGGAAAAATCAGCCCTTAAAATGATTAATTTCGTGTTTAGTGTAGCCCGTTTTTATACATACTACTATCAGTTCCCGACGCTTACTTCGCACTCTGTTTCTGAGTCCGTAGTTATAAGGAGTTGTCTGCCTACCGCCTTTACATTATGTCAGTATAGGATAATTAACAATGTAACATAACGGACTTGGTTATACTATTAGTGTAGTCAAAAATAGTAATAAGAGATTTTAAGTCAAAGAAGCAAGTTAAATTGTTTAAAATGTGTTATTATTTATGTCTTAAAGTATTAAAATGGTTATTTCTTATTAATTAGTTTGTAAATGATGATCGTCTGTACATTTAATCGACCACTTTTCTTTGTATATTTCGCTAAAAACCAATAAAACATAAATACTTGAAATTTTTACCACATTTTTTTTTATAACAATGCATGCATTTTTTGTAAAAACTTTAAAGACTGACGACATTTTATTATCATCACGACAGTCATTTGCTTGAAATGCACAACATACAATGGTCTGCTATATTTAATTATGAGTAATCTCAAGGATCACATTTGAATTGTCACTGTCATTCAGTTTTTAATCTTATTTTTATAAGGACAATAAGTTGCATAATATTTGTACCAACTTTGTTTGTGTGAAAGATGTTGATAAATGTTGGTTCATCATTTGCATTAGCAATGTTACTATTTTGTCGTATTCTCATAGATAGGATTTAATGAATGTGTCATGTTTTATTGGTTTTCAGCACATTCAATGTGAATATTTCCATTTTCTACACTCTATCGCATTTTATTGTAATGGATATAAGTGGGCGTTATTTTAAACAATATACAGACTAAAACAATTGGATTTGTGCAATTGTATTAGAAGTAAGTCTAACTGACTACTTTCGCTCACATAGTATATGTTTAAAATAATTCATCTTTAAGCATAACCTTATAATAATGTTCTTCAATTAATTCATTTGGTAAAACATAATTATAATACCTACTTAAATATTGTTTATAATAATTTAAGTCTGGAATAAAATTCGTACTCATAATTCCCACAGTTTAAATTGCATTTATCCTTAGACGTTTGTTTTATTGAGCTTCTGGATTTCAGATTAGCGAGTCGAGAATTTAGTGATAGGGTGAATATATTTTTTTTTTTAAATTCAAATATTACTGTAATTTATCCATTACGTTGATCAAGGCCTCTATGGATTAATAACTGGTTTATTAATCGAAAAAAATTGAAGAGGCTTTAAAATCTTAAAGGTTTAATTCGTTTTTAATTACACTATCTAATATTTGAACATCTCACCCTCTCACTAATAAGCTTATGTTCCTATACAGATAATTATGGTACCTATAATATTACAGTTAATATAATGATAAAGTGTAGAAAATAATGCATGGATGTTTCCATTTTGATATGAAATTGATAGAAATATTTCCTCTGACTTTAATTGTACCACATTTGACCTATATTTACCAATATTTATAAAAGATTGATATTATAGCGTTTCATTTAATCTCCCAACATAAATTCAATAATTAAGCTACCTACACTTGAATGTCACATAAATATTAGTCGTGAGTGGTTATGGCTGGTTACCAAAGCAGAAATGAAGCATAACTTTACCCCGCGTCCTAACCAAGCGCGAATACGCGATCGGCACGTTCGAATCAGACGTTCTTGAGAAACCGATTAATGTCCCTTGTGGTCGATTTCCCTCAAAATATGTATATTTCAGCAACATAGTAATATTGCCTTACCAAATTCTTCATTCTTATTCAATTTAAATATTTAATAAGTTGCATGTGGAAAGTCTGGCAATGTACTGAGTATTTTTTATTTCTTAGTAGAACTTTAAGATATGAGAGTAGTAATTAAACACATTTTTTACAGGCGGAAATTCTATTTTGATCAACTAAAACCCTGATACGGTTCTGCAAGAATTTTGCGTGTTGCCTTAGGTCAGCTCAACCATGTGTATTATTTTATAGAAGAAAAATGGTTTTGAAGCAACTTGATTCAATCATATTACATTTATGTCATTTTCATATTAATTATGTCACTTATTTTCGGCGAGCCGGAACGCGTGGTCGCGCCTTTCAGTTTTCCGAACAAAGGAGTAGAGCAAACAACGTAGAAATATATATATGGCTAGCAACTGAAAAGGATTTAACGAGCACTGAGTGCGCGACGGCGACGAGCGATCTCGCTGGAGCTCGCTGGTATGCGTATGGAGGTCTACCAAGCGTGAGTTTCTCAGCGAGTGTTCTGCCCGCCAATTGAACATCGCAGAGCGAGTAGACTGATAGATCGTGTTAATGAGACAAACGAGTACTCGCCGGCGCAGCGGTGTGAACCACGGAGCAAATGTGAACAGTCCGCGATCAACTATTAGTGGTATCTCTTTTACTTACACGGGACCTACAATCTTTTGTGTTTCGTGAGCGAGAACATCGTTGATACCTAGTCGCTTCCTCGTCGGCGGGCGGTGGGACAGGTGCCGTAGCATATTGCAACTGTATCAATCTGCCTAGCTTTTTCCCAACTATGTTGCGGTCGGCTTCCAGTCTAACCGGATGCATCTGAATACCAGTATTTTACATGGAGCGACTGCCTACAGTGTGACCTCCACAACCCAGTTACTGAGTATTGATACCTACCCCTTGGTAAGACTATGCTTGTCAGACATGGGCTTCTGACTACCCACATAACGACTGTCAAAGTGCTTTTGGGGCACGGATGGGTCTCCATATGTATATTATATTTATACAATTTTATATCGGTACCTACGGTTGCGTTGTACCATACGGCTTGTTCTCATCATGTATTGATGAATATATGCCTATAGCCTTCCTTAAGAATTGTACTATCAAATGCAAAAAATATTTTCAAACTCAAACTCAAATCATTGATTTCAATTAAACCATTTACAGGCACTTTTGAGTGGTCAACATTAAATAGTCGGTCAGTTCGTCAGAAAGTTGAAGCTAGTTGTCCACTCCAAAACGTAGATCTCTATGGAGAAGGACGGGCAAGAAACTCCAAGGACACTCTTTTAAATCAAGATATTATTACAAAATCCTGGGTACATTATTCTTATTGCTTCTATATGTGAGAACAATGTAAAATAAAAACAAATAAAGAAACAATTTTGACGACGCGGTTGGCGCAGTGGCTGAGTGATCGACTGCTGCGCTGCGTGTCGCGGGTTCGATTCCCGCACGGAAGAAATATTTGTATTGCCTACAGGTAGTTGTTCCGGGTCTGGCAGTTTGTGTATGTGAGTTTAAATGTTTGTAAACGCACCCACGATACAGGAGTAGATAATTCCTAGTGTGGGGCAACGTTTAAAAAAAAAAAAGGAAACCCTGGCAGTTAAGCGATGACGTTTCAACCGACGGCGCCCGTTCACGAACATAACGTGTGGATTAGCACCACCCATCTCAACCATTTTGTAGGGAACCGAATGATCCAACACACGCGCCACCACCAGACATTTAAGTGAGCATGACAACTACCAAGTCAACATCAAAATATCATAATAAACGGATCCATGGTTCCATTCATTACATTTACAAAATTTAAAAAATGCGTCTAAATTATACAAAACTATTCGTAATGTCAGAAAAACTAAAAAACCGGTCAAGTGCGTGTCGGGCCGGGCAGTGTAGGGTTCCGTAGTTTTTATAACAGACAAGTGCGGGTCGTATTCGCTGACTGATAGTTTCGTACCATGCTCTAACTAAAAGCCAAACATGACTACCAACCTAATTTGACTTCCTATACAAATCCTCACCTGATCCGACAATTTTGCACGGAAAGTTTTAATTTTGTTTTTTTTGAGATTTGGATAAGACCTAAAAAAACTTATTTAAGAATGAAACAATAGCGCGATACAACTGACGCTTAGCGCCATCTATCAACATTTCTATGGAGTTGTTTGAAATTTTCGAGTCAAATACAATTGGTCGACTATTACTCGTAAACTTGTAAAGCACACTTAGGTGTGATAGTTTTATTTTTTATAATTGGCATCTCGTAGTTGACCTTGAGAGGCCGTGACTACTTAACTGGACTATCCTGTGGTTGCTTTATGAAATCTTAAAGCCTCCAGCCAAGGCTAAAAACCAATTAAAACTAAGCGACTGCACGCTAAGGGCACACCCTGTGGGGTACGAACCTCGGCTTAGGGGGTCGCTGGGAGAGGGCAGCAAAGGGACAGGCTGGATCGAATTGGTAGTGATAGTTTTCCTTTAAACTTCGTTATATATAGGTACTACTGCCATGACATTTGAATTTCTAACTACAACCGTTTAGTTGGTAGAGGGGGGGACACTTGACGAAAATTGGTACTTTAAAGCTTGATAAATCACGAACGGTTTACTTAATCAAAACACGGTCTTGGCAAACCCCTAATATTTTTGAAAGACCTATCCAACGATATCACACACTAAAGGGAGGACGAAAAAAAAATGATCATCCCCACTTTACATGTAGGGAACCCTAAATAAGTGTTTTTTTCAAAATTTTAATTTACCACTTTTTCGGCGTCATTAACGTGTATACTTATGCCAAATTACAACTTTCTAGTACCAATAGTTTTTGAGTTAAACCGCGGACAGACAGACAGACGGACATGCGAAACTATAAGGGTTCCTTGTTGACTAGGGAACCCTTAAAAAAGGGGAAGCATCTCTTCCAAATATTGAAATTGTGATCAACTAGTGAGCCCAAGTGCCTGTGGAGCAGGACCAGCATTTTTATCTCTACGATATACTCATCCATTATGCTTGTCTACATAGTGTGCGTTTAATGCATGTTTTAAATTTCTTCTCATTTAGATGAAGAATATCGAGTGGTCCTTTATTATAACATTTTACACAGTAACCCATAAAAGAAGTTTTTACTTTAGAGTTAGACAATCTGAAGCGCGGTTGATCTAGTTTGTTCCTATTCCTAGTGTTAAAATTATGCCTGTCACTTATCTTACTAAAAAGATGTAGATTTCATGTAGATTTTTTTCAAAACTGACTAGTAATTCCAGATTTTAGCGCGTTCAAACAAACTCTCAGTCTCCAGCGTTCTTATTAGTAGATAATAATAGTAGGTATACTTGATCAAATTAGGTAGCGAAACACCGCAGACTTGGAAAAAAAATAATTGATGAATTATTTGATGGTTATTTTGTGGGGTCATCCACTATCAGTGTTTTTACTTGAAATAATAGTATAAAAAAAACCTTTTTTTTGTAAAGTTTAGAGACTTGATTGGTATCAATGTCTAAAAACGATAAAATACATATTCTCAACTCATACTTCAAGTAACAACACAACCAGCGGTCATTCACCCTTAAGGAAAAAACATCAAATCGTTTATATTTTATCGTGTTTAGATAATCGGTACCCATCACGTCTGCAGTTTCGCTAGCTAATTTAATTTGGCCCTGTAGATATAAGGCCTTGCTTATTATCACATTTCTTGCTGCTAGGTCAGCGGGAAGTATGTACCTACATAACAAACATCATGCCTTGTTTCCCCGAAGGGTTGGGCAGAGGTCTACATACAGTATGTCAGGGATCACCATTTAGTTATGTTGATGAGGGTCCGTTTAAAAAAATAATGTGACTATCGCGGTTCGTTTGGTAGACGACTACTAGGAAGTAGTAGCCAAGATTAAAAATATGAAGTAAAAAATAAAACGAAAAGAAACATTTTTATGTATTGAACAAAAATAACAAAGTACCTACCTAAGTAATTATTATTCATGTGATAGTTCAAAGGATTTTTTTTTTTCATTTAAACAATCTGTCTGATGTCAAGACAGATAAAGACAAGACAGTAAAGACCAACTTTACTCCAGACTTCAGACAGATTGTTTCAAAGTTGGTTGGATTAGTTACACACAGCAAAATGTTTCGCGAACCTAGCTTGTTGCATGTCCCTCATTGCAAGTCCATGTACCTACAGGCAGAATTCGTATCTAATCCGTGCAAGCAGAAGTTTTAATAAACTAACTATTAATATTAGAAATTAATATTATAGTGAATAATTATGATTTGGACATTTTCAATATCAGTGTTTCTCGGCTTAAGCATTTGTTGGTGAAAAGCTTTTTTACGGAAAAGTAATTGTGTGCATCTGAATGATTTTTAGTTTGTATTAATCGATCGTGTTATTTTGTTTCTTAATTTATGTTATAGGTATTTTGTGCCGACCTTTTTTGTTGCAAGTGTTGTATCTTGTAAATGGCCTATATTGTTTAAGGGCCGATTTCTCCATCGCCAGATAAGTTTTATTCGAGGAATAAAATTGACGATTGACAGTTTTTGTGTGAAATAACTGTCAAAATTTAAAAATTATTCCTCGAATCAAATGATTGAAAAATCGGCCCTAAGAACACTTTATATTAGCTGTAAGTTTCCCGAATAAAATAAAATAAATAAATAAACTAAAATTCAACATTTTTATTTTAACATAAGTTTTAGTTAAGCCTTAAGTACCTAATACTTAAGGTTCCCACAAAATAGGTCGGTACGGCGCGGCGCAACCATAGCTCTATGTTTTTACATTTCTTAGGGCGCAACGGTCCGAATGCGGACCGCGGTCCGCCATTTGGTGACCCCTGCAGTATGGTATGGGTGTATGTAGACCTCTGCCCAACCCTTTCGCCAGTTATGTTTCAAGTCCCATGGAGAAAGTAAGTAAAGAAGTAAAAACATTGAAAAGTGAGACAGGTAGGTAGACAATCATTAAATTAAGTGACATCATTGACCCATGCCCATCACTTGATTGCGTTGACTAAGATTAGAAGCTACAATTTTGCCCGTCGTTAGGGATTGCAGACCATTTTACCAGAGTATTTCAACTAGATAGCTATCCGTTCGTGTGAAAAAGGGTCTTGACAAGCGGTCAAAAAAATGATCCTACAAGGGTTCCGTAGTGAAACCAGGAACCATTATAGTTTTTGAGATATTTTCTTTAACAACCGTAGAAATAACTTTGTTTTTTATAGTTTTTCAAATACCTAATACTACGAAATACAAACTTGTTTTTGCGGTCGATAAAATCAATAATTACATACTTAAATATTCATCCCAACTACGAAATCCCCCACTGTGCGTGGTCCGACACGCACTTGTCCGGTTTTTTTTAGGTGCAGAGTACAGACAAAGATATAAATCGATGGGTACAAAACCCTAAAAATATATGTAGGAAATAAGTCTAAGTGAGGAAGCTTGGAGCCTAGCTAAGCTAGGGTTAAAAGTTAAAGATAAAACTGGCCTTTTGTTTGGCCTCCATGAACTAAAATTATTCATTTTGGTCCCACACTCGTAGGTACAAGGTTAGTTGGTCTGAGAGTTGATCTGCCGAGTAGACGTGTATTGTGTTTGTGCTTATTTTAAAAGTTTATGTAATTCTGTTAACGGCCAAGTGAGTACTTAATACCTAATTTCCTTCGTTTATTATAATTAATTTAAAAAAATACTTTAGGATATTTATTTCGTTAATGAGGCTATATTGTGTAGGTATTGTAAAACGCTTTTTACAATACACAATGCATAGTTATTGCATTTAAGCCATCAATTTACCTGTTATGTACCTACATCAATTTCCCGCTAGTTCAACACACAAATTTCGTTAATTGTACTTATAACGAATAACTTTTACTCATATTATGTAGATAGGTATTTAACACTTTTTATTCAGTACGTTTTATCACTTTAAACACTTTGTTGACTCGATCGATAACTTGACATTGACGAAAATTACGAATCTACAATAAAGCGTGTCTTGGAATAGATAACAGTACCTACATTACGAAGGTAGGTACCAAATTCGTAATATTATAATATAAATAATATCGAAATTAATTTCTAGACATAGTATTTTAGCCAAGGCTCACTTATTATAAGGTTATTTTTTTTTGTTTAGCCTATACCATATATGGGCAATGCCCGACCCGCGGGTCTGGATCGAGTCCGCGAAATATTTTAAAATCGCACGTAAAAACGAAAATTAGCTCTCAGTTCACGCCAACAAGAAAGACTAGCATTCTTCCGGATAGATTCAAACCTAACGCGTCAAAACTGATACTTTCATCATAGATGTTGTCCACTGTTTGTTCTGAGCACCATACTGTTTTATATAAGATTGCGGTGTCTAAAAGCAATGAAGAACTAAATGTTGTAAGCCACAATTTTATCGCATCTCACTCGTCTAATGTCTACCTCTTGGCCCGTGACTTCATTAGTGTTCTAAGGTTTGGCCCGCAACTTTCCAAAGGCTGCCCATCCCTGGCCTATACCATAGAAATAGGTATGTATATGTTTTATATCTACAGCCTATACTGCTGGGCAAAGGCCTCCCCCAAGTCCTTCCAGGTACCTACGTACATAAAACTGTCACTGGTGGTACCACAATGTCAGAGTGGTCTACTTAATTCTTTTCAAGGGGCTTTTGGCTGAATTTTGAAAGTTTCTGATCACATTACTTACACTGAATTAGTTTTACTGAATCCATCTGATGATAGTAGTAGTGCAATAGAGATGGATGTATCGCGACTAGGGTACCCATCCTTCCGAACATATCCTGCTTTATTAGTTATTACTGAGCATTTAGTCAATTAGCCAAGAGGAATAAGCCATTTAATAATCGCTTGAACATCGGAAGATTTTGAGAATCTCTCTTCTAATAAAATAAAGTTTTTTCGTATAAGTAGTTACCTCGGAAAAAATATTTCTAGCGATCTGTATCTAGTTAATTAAGTAATGGCTATAAATAGGTTGGTAACAGATTTATGGTATTCGGTATTCCCCTCGCCCGTTTTAAGATAATATGCAGATGCCTACTAGATACCTAGTTACTTACTTGATAGTAGGTATAATCAGCCTATGATGTTATATGATGATATTTTCAGCTACGGCTTCCTCTCTATGAGAGGCTAGGTTGAATCTTGCACGCGGGGACAGTGCAGATTCGCACCCACCTCTAGCACACAAGCACCTCCCTAATTGCGTAACACACTATCAATCATAATCTGTATCATTTTGAATGATATTGCTAATCCATTGCTCCATATTATGTTCGAAAAATTTGCCTGCACAACAACTTAAATAACGCAATGAATCTTGTTGAACTGTCAAAATGAAAGCTATTCCTACTGTTAATGTGTTACGCAATTTATGTAGGCCATGTACAGCCTGAATGTGGTACAATAGCTGTCAAAGAGCTTTACTATCACACTTAACCCTATACAGTAGCGTATTTAAAAGAGCTGGTAAGTATACCTACGGTACAATAGTCGTACCTACTACGGTAACTATAATCGCCGAAGTATATACAAAGGCGCACCTATTATAGAGTTATTTCATGGGCCTTTTATGTAAAGCAGAGATAAGTTATAAATATTTTTTTTATGGCAATATTTTTTATGAAATCAAATGGATGACTTTTGTAGCTAAACGTGTTCGAACGGAGTGAATAGTTTCTTAGGAGCTTTATGCCGTTTTTCAAAGCCAAAAATGGTAGGTAAAAAAAATTGGAGCACCGTAAATGAGCCACCCTAGGTATGTTCCGTTAGAAGAGCTGCATACAAAAACTTTTTTTGGTCTTGCGGAACCTAAATATTGCTTGTCGAATTATAGTTACCTGTGCAATTATTTTATTTTCAGAAAATGATGGGTCGAGCGTGGATCTTTTTAGCTCTAACAACACTCTGTATTCAATGGTCTGGACAAGCGACAGTAGATGTTAAGACAGAAGATGTTAAGACAGTAGATGTTAAGACAGTAGATGTTAAGACAGTAGATGTCGATACAGTAGATGTCGATACAGTATTAAGGTTTGTAATTTTTATGCTAATAAATTAGGGAGGTAAGTGTATCAATCCCAAATCACAAATTAAAAAAAAATACAAGGACGCCCCTACTGAATTAATAACTAAAAGCAATCCCCGCGACGACTTGAACAATATAAATTCCTTCTTTGCAAGCATGGGCAAAAATCTTGCTGAAAAAATATTACCCAGCAATCATCGATTCCCTGAGATACACACTAAAAACTCATTCACACAATCTTTTGTTTTACTTCCCACCGATATAACTGAGGTGGAACAAATCGTCCAAGGCCTTAAAAACAACTGTGCGGTTGGTCGCGACAACATCCATGCATCCCTGCTATCTTCCTAAAGCGATATAGAGAGATTGTGCTTCCACCTTTGACTTATATTTGTAATCTTGCCTTTTCAACTGGCGCCTTCACAAACTCACTGAAACTTGCCGAAATTCACCCTATACATAAGGGGGGAGGGACAGGGGCTGTGTCAATAACTTTAGACCTATTTCCATTGCCAACGGTATCCAAGATTCTGAAAAGGTTAATAAATAAACGATTAACTAAATACCTCGAGTCAAACAAACTGTTATCACCTTCTCAGTTTGGTTTCCGATCTGGATAGTCAACTAGTGATGCCATCCAGGAGCTGGTGAACTTTGTTTCCACAAATCTCGATGGTAAACAAAAGGTGCTGGTGATCTTTCGAATGAGGTGGGAGCTCTGTTCCTCGTCAGTGTTCACTCCAGCCGGTCAATAAAGGCAAGCCAGAGGTGAGGAACAACACTTCTCCCGGGAGATAGGGTCCATGGGGTCGCTACTGCCCAACAGCTCGCCACATGCTGCCCTGCGGGTTCCTGTATCTTTCTTGGTCTGGCTCCTCACCCTAGACCTGATCCGGCAAAGTAAACTCTTCCGTCACAGACCTAGAGTTTAGAGCACGCAAGCCCCACAACGATGTCAACGTAGAGATACGGCGATTATTATTATATTATTAATCTATAGCTGCTTTTCTTGGACCGTCTTGACTTCTTGACGTGGTCGTAGCCAGCTTCTAAGTGACCGAGAAAGCTCTTTAGAACTGCGTAGAACAGATTGACTAAATAGTAGACCTATTTTTCAGAACGACAATGCCAACTATCGAAAAAAAAAACGTAATAGCAAATGCTATAAATAATTTTGGTTACAAACTACTGGTGAAAATGATGAACGAAAAGAAAAATGATAACATTATAGTCTCACCAACAGGCGTAGCTGGTAAGAAAATATAATTATTATAACAATTTTTAAACCTTCCTAATCCTAAACCAGATTCCGTTGTACAAGGCATGGACGTAGGTGTAAATATAGGTAGATACCTACGTCCATGTTACGAGCTGACGGTGCAGCTACAGCTAAGTACACCAAATTTGAGGCTGAATGCCTAAGAGTTACATTGATTGTTTTCCTGGAAGAGTACTCGTAGTAATGGAACTTTGGTTTAACGTTCGTCAAATATGTCTCTGCCGTGCGGTCACTTATCTCGGGACTTGTGTGATGGCTGTGGCGAGTTGGTGACCGTGGCGACATACTTAGTTCACAACTACATAGGTACATCGTTCTGCCGAAAGCTACGGTTTCTTAGAAGAGTGTTTACATATTAAATAAAACGTACGTCATGCAAATCTGTCATTTTTACCAGAATTTGACATTCATCATAGCCTCATGTGACGGCCACCGCTCTTCTTGGAAAGCGTACTGCAAAACCCCAATACAGCTTCTTTGTTCTCACCGACACACACGGTCAAAGATATCCACCAAACATAATGCTTCATGGAGGCAATCTAGAGACAATAGATCGCAACGTACGGTAACTTGGGTCAGTACTCTGAGACAATGGACAGAAATGAAAATATAGGTGGATGTCAATTTGCACGCATGTAGCAAAACATCGTATTGTACGGTTGCGCAGGCGGGTAAAGAAAACTTTCATAATGCCTCGTTGGTCTAATGGTCGCTAGCCCACTTCGGTTCGATTCTCAGGTGGTCGCGCAAAGTGCAATTGAGTTTATCCATTAGAAGTTGTGCTCCGTTTATGGTAACAGGCTCTCCTACTATTACATGGTACTTAAACATAACTGACGAAATGTGGGTGTACTGTAGCTACTACTATTACCTACACCTCTGCCAATCCTTCGGGGATAGCGTGATGTTATTCAATTTATTATGTTTTAGGTCTGCTTGCCATGACTCTACTCGGAAGTGTCGGGACAACGCATAATGAAATCGCCGAGACCCTCGGTTTTTCCCAAGGTAAACATTATTTGCGTAAAGTTTGCTTACGTTAGGTACATGTTGGGTTTTTATTTTCAAATGTGAAGATTGTGAAGGTGTGAATTTCATCTAACTGGTCACACAATGATGCTATAATCCCATGTCTAATTTAATTTATAAATTGTTACAAATGCTGTTACAAGCATTTCTACCATGACTCGTTAAAAATAAAATGCTTTATTGTTCATTTTATGTTACCTTTTAAACTCCAACAGATATTTTACAAAACCGCAAAAGCCACGAACAGTTCGGGGAACTTCTGCAGGCTTTAAATACTAACGTTTCATCGAAAACCTTGTACGCCGATGCAATGTTCGTGGATGAGCACGCGCCGTTACGAGAGTTGTATCGCAACTATTTATATGACGTCTACCGGGGGGAGGTACTCAGTGCCAACTTTAACGAAACTGAAGAAACTAAAAATACGATTAATCAGTAAGTTTAAAAATAGATTTATTTACCATCTCAACTAGCACTTAGCTGATTTTTAACACACTAGGTACCCAGTAAACCAGCCAATCACCAAAATGTCTAGTTACTTATAAAAAAATATTTACCTACTTACTTAACCTAATGATGACCATCATTCTTTTATCATGCTCTTTTCAGATGGGTGAATAATCACACGGAAGGACATATAGAGCAATTCTTAAAACAACCCCTTCCTATCCAAACCAAAGTGGTTTTGTTAAGTGCACTATACTTTAGTGGCCAGTGGGAACAGCCTTTTGTACCGGAATACACAGCAAAGTAAGGTCTACTTATCTGAACTATCGCTTCTTTATTTACCTAAATATAAAAACAGCTGAAACTTATAAGACATGATACTGTAATCTGCGTTCGCCAATCATTTGCGAAACGTAAACAAATGTGAGTTATTAGAAAAATAACTTTAATTCCTACACAATAAAGTAAAGTTCATTTTACGATACAACATCAAACATTTTTAAGACTTTTTAAATAATGCTAGTCACTCTGAAATTAACTTTATTACTAAAGCCATAAAGTTGATATTTATTTAACTTGTAATAACGTCAATTGGAAATGTAAGTTTGAATAGATGTTTGGAAATCGTTTATTGTTGACAATCTTTTAAATTGACACAAAATTATTCGATAGAAAGATAGGAACATTGCTTTTCAGTATTTCATGTAGTTAAAAACTTGTGTACCTATAAGTTTATACTTATCTATTTTTAACCGACGAAAAAAAACGGAGGAGGTTCTCAAGTCGACGAGTATATATTTTTGTTATGTATGACCACGCATAACTTTTTACAGAGTAGTCCGATTTTGATAATTCTTTTTTTATTGGAAAGGGTATACTCCAAAGTTGGTCCTATACAAATTTGAAAAAATCAAACCAGAAGGGTGGGAAAGTAGGGGTGATTTACTGTTCACTCACAGATTTGAATGCTGAGTTGTGTATTATTTATTACTCTACTCGGTGCCACATATGCCTGCCCTTTGGCAAACAATGAGTAGATTATAGCCAAAAAAAAATATAAAACAAAAAATTTAAACCGCCGAAAAAACTGAAAAGCAAAAAATAATAAAACGTTTTTTACGAAAACAGTATCCTGTATTATTACAATTACCAATATTGTATCTGGTTGAGATCAAATTCTGCGAATAAAAATAATTATAGTAAGTATATGTGTCAACATATTTTTTTCAGAATTTTACTATTTTTATTTTTACGTGATAAACTTGCGTATGATAAAACAACATCGCAGTTGGCCTTTCCAGTCTTATCAGATGCGACTGAATCACTACTCTATACGAAACACAACAGCAGTTGACCTCTGCAACTTTGTTTCTGATGATACCTACCTATGCTTAGTTCATCTAAATCATCTGTCTAGCCTTTTCCCAACTATGTTAGGGTCCACTTCCAGTCTAACCGGATGCATCTGAATACCAGTATTTTACATGGAGCGACTGCCTATCTGACCTCCACAACCTAGTTACTGGGTATAGTTTGACCAAAACCGCTGTACCGCGCCTTCGGTATGTGCGCGGCGAGACGAGGGGGCAGTGCAGGCCGCTTATTCGTCATCGCTCACGGCGTCCCGCCCCCCGCCTCGCCGCGCATTCCTAAGGCGCGGTACAGCAGTTTCGGTCAAACTATAATACGATACCTCTGGGTAAGACTGGTTATCCACGAATGACAGCCGGGACCAACAGGTTAACGTGCTTTCCGAGGCACGGAGGGGTCTCGGTATGTAAAGTTGGTCACCCATCCACAGACCAACCGCGGCAAGCGTAGCTTAACCTGATCGATTGACCAGTGCGGCTGTTATTATTTAGCCACGTGATATAAATGCAGGGTTTTATTTGATTGAGATTTTTACTCGGAAATCCTCAGTATGGCTAGAATAGCGCCAAGCCAAAAGCAAAAAGTTAGGATTAGGAGCTTGCTAAGCGGTGGCGTAGCTCATCCTAATACAACGTGTTTTTTTTTATATCCCATAACTCTAGGGGGTCATTGACTCATCATTATGAACAACATTTACTATGGGACCAAACCTGAAAGCGCGAATAAAAAATCAGCTGTTCCCTACATTTATGTTCGTATAACTCGTCAAAATGTAGGGAACACCAGATTTTTGTTTCGCGATTTTGGATTTGGTCCCATAGTAAAAGTTGTTCATAATGATGAGTACAATGGGGTCATTGTACTCATCATTATGAAAAATTACTATACATTGTGTTTTTTTTTATATCCCATAACTCTAGGGGGTCCTAGAGTTATGGGATATAAAAAAAAACACAATGTATAGTAATTTTTGGAAAATATCGTGGGTAGTATATTTGTTAGGTTTAATTTTAAGACAACGCTGTTCATGCTTAATATACTACTGTTTGTTTTCCCAAATGTAATCAATAAATAATGGGCCCTGTATCAAAAAATGTTTGGGGCCCTTTTTATCGTGTTTTTACAAAATAAAGAATATAGCATACTGACTTCGAAGGTGAGGGGCTCGTGGCTAAGTAATAACAGCCGCACGAGTCGATTGAAGGTTAAGCTACGCTTGCCGCGGTAGGTCCGTGAATGGGTGATCTGATCATCTTTACATACCGAGACGCCTCCGTGCCGCGCGAAAGCACGTTAAGCCGTCGGTCTCAGCTGTCATTCGTGGATCTTTGAAAGTCGTTACAGAAGTCCGAAAGTCTGACACCCAGTATTACCAAGGGACATCGTATTACCCAGTAACTGGGTTGTGGCGGTCAGATAGCCAGTCGCTCCGATGGTAAAATACTGGCATTCAGCTGCATCGGGTTAGATTGGAAGCCGAGACCCGATAACACTTTGCCCGACCCGGGAATCGAACCTAGGACCTCATGCTCAGCAGTAGCGCTTGCGACCACTAGACCATTGAGGCGGACACAGTTTTCTTCCACACTTCTCTATTAGTCGTCATCTCTGTACCCACCCCCTTTTTAAACATTTTTGAACCAATTTACAGAAATAAATATCATTTATCAACAAGGATTTTAAGTTCTGGATATTATTTTAAAAATTTTTGCTTATACACGTCACGTCGGGGGGCCCTGCTGTAGCTTAGGGGCCCCGTATCGTTGATACGGCTGATACAGCGGTACCTAGCTACGCCCTGTTGCTAAGGTGACCTTGAACTTACGAAGGCGATTCTCCAACACCACAATAATAATTACAGTTGGCTCACAGTTATTTTACCTGTGGTTTTGCATCATTGACCAAATCACATTGATCTTTATACTCATTCCAATAAGGATGCTGTTTAGTTGCTGCCATTGACAGGTCTGTCAAAATCATTGTGATCTTTATTATTGTTACAATAAGGCTGCTGTTAGGATGCTGCTGTCAGATGCAAAATAATTGTGAAGGGACTGTAGCAATTAAATTATAATGACAGTTTTTGTGTAACTCGTTAATTTGTAAGTTTGTAACGTGTTCCAGGATGTCATTCAAAAGACCAACAGATGAAGTCATGGCTGATTTAATGTTGAATTTCGGTGAATTTCGGTATTTATTTTCTGAGAAACATGGTACGTGTTTGTCTTCTATTCATTATATTAATGTGTCTAATGATTGCCTACGTTAACCATTCGTGCTCGTGGCTTTACTAAACTAACAACCGTTTTTGTTCACAGAATTGCACATAATAGCATTGCCATATAATGACAGTGAAACAAGTATGTACGCTTTGAAACCTAGGTTCCCTAACAAATTAACATTGTTAGAGCTTATGGAAAAGATAGACTATGAGCATATTGACGACATAATAAACCAGATGAACCCTAAAAAATGTGTTGTACGGTTCCCTAAAATGGAAATTAAGAGTACCATGAATTTGGAGAATACTTTGAAAGCTATTGGGATTAAATCCATGTTCATACCAGGAGAAGCAAACTTCGCTCTTATGATAAATAGCAATACGGTTCTGAATAAGACTGAAGAGGAAACAATTACAAAACTAAGAGGTGGAGAAGCTGAATCAAGACGAGATAGGGACTTGTTAGACAACCTCCCTAATCCAAGAATTCATGTAGACTCCATATTGCATGATGTTAAGCTAACTATAAATGGTATGTGAAATAATATTTTTGTATAATTATATGCAAGCATAGCACAAAAGAGAGGAGGCCTATACTAAGCAATGGGTGGAACAAGGCTGCCAATGATGATGATGATGCATAGCACACAGAGACAGTCCCTAACAGGGAGAAAGTAGATGACATTCAGCAATCATGAAAACGCGTCAGAGAGACCGAGAGCGCCTACATAATAATATGGCGTGCTAAAACTGACTTGTACAACCCGCAAGAGTCAACTTGATACCCGAGCGGCCCGTCCCAACTCCCGCGCTGTTACCGCTCTCGCCATCGACGCCTCAGTACCGCGCGCTTACGTCATCAGAGCGAAATCTCAAGTTAACGCTTGCGGGTTGTATAGTTAACAGAGTAAAACAATATTATTTATCCATTTACAAGTTCTGTCAGCACACAAGCTCTATTTACCACACAGGTTTGACTCTACTCCTGAGATGAGAATAATTGTGATTTATGCTTATTTACACTATCCAAGCGAAAATAAATAGCCACTTCAATCATTGGAACGTTTTACAGTAAAAAAATGTTTGTTTTAGAATATGGGACCGAGGCAGTGGCGGCTACGGGCGCAATATTAGCACGTTCAGCTGAACAATTCTATGCAGACTCACCATTTTATATATTTATAAGAAATGAAAGGACTAAACTTGTGACTTTTAGCGCCGTTATATTTGATCCAAAAAATTGAATACTTAAGCAAAATAGTTTTAAAATATAGTAACCCTACTGCATCAAATGCATTATTATTTAGTAAATAATCTACTGTTTGTTGATGTTGTAATGCAAGTTCGTAATAGAATAAGAAAAATGTGTAAGCTATGAAATAAACTTTATATTATACATACATTTACAACTAAGAGTATTGGATATTATAATATTTTGTTATAGTTTTTATCTTAATACACTATACTTAATTGTTTATCTGTTATTCTTCAATCTTTCTATTTGTTCATTGAGAGTCTGTTTCCATTGTTCTTCAGAGATGCTCTGAGCCCACTCTGGAATTGAAGCCTGGGGCAAAGCAAAGTTTTCCATAGCTCTCATGACCTAAAAACAAAAATAAAATTTGGAATTTATAATAATTATAATTTTTTTAAATCATGCTTTGTGAGAAACATTACAGTTACAGTTTTGTTTACACAAAATACTTTTGCTGCTTATACACTGAAGCAGGGAAATTACATAAAAGTTTTGCTGAATTAGTCTCACCTGTTGCGCTCGCTCATTGTCCATCTGTATATCATCTGTATGCCTTGGTGCACTCCAAACTTCTCTACTAAGAACATTTTCCATTGTTTCTATATTTGGCACATCGCCTGAAGGTGTTTCAGGATTCTACATAAAAGAAAACAGGCTTATTGTTTATATGAATCCACTTACATTTCTGCTAACAAATAAATTTCCTGGCATGATCTTCTCTAATAGCTTGATCTCATCAATAAGCTAAATCTGTCATTCAGACAAGTAATATACTGTAAGTACTTGCAGTGTAATAATTAAAATCTCACCAGGTTCAGGCCCTTATACGTAACAATCATTACTATATTAACCAGTTTCATTTCAATGCACCTACCTCTGCATCATCATCGCTATCGTGTTCTGAAAGTGCCTGTTCTGGACCTTGAGCCAATGGCTCGTACCCGAAGTATTCATGTTCCTCGTCACTGTCGTCGCCCTGATTACCGTTCATTATCAATTCGTTTCTAGGGGGCGGGACCAGCTCGTGAGGATTGTTCTCAGGAGGATCAGGACCGTCACACACCATATTTTTGTATTATTTAACTGAAGTATATATTATTTACACTTAATTACAGTCATAGGTACTCGACATTTGAGGAATTATGACAGTAGATATCAGAAATTCAGAAACAGATTTTTCCAACTTTAATTTGCGAGTGTAGTAATTCGTTTTGAGATTTAATTGGTTAAGGAAATGGGTTCCACGTTTTTATGTTCGGTAGCTTTTTAGTATATTTACAACAATTTACCCAAATTTTGAGAAATTTAATTAGAACGAGAAGAAACTGCAAAAGTGCATGGAAAGCAAGAAATGAGATAGGCGACAACCAGCACAGATAACTATACACTGTCTATATAAGTCAGAGACAGGTGACAGTGGTCAGTGACAGTTTTAATGACTGTTGCAGTTGGCACTTGAGGAATTTTTCATTCATTGACATTTAAAAATAGTTACCAGTTTAACGATTTTTGCTATATTATTATAGTAGTTCCAGTATTATTGTTTAGCATTATTTGTTGGGTATCGGTTATTCGGTACTGTTGTTTAGGATACTGTTACCACAAGGATGTGTTGGCTCCTGAATAATTATTTTTACTCGTAACGGAAAAAAACAGGGAACAAGCCTAAATGTTTCCTATTTAGTCCGGTCAATTTAGACATCCAAGGTTACAAAAATTCACACCGGCTGAGAATTGGTAGGATTGTTCAAAACACTATTATAAGTGGAATGTGGAAAGTCCTCATCGATCTGACACCTGGAAAAAAATTTACTCAGGGTCAAAGGTCACAAAAACGCGTTTTTCAGCAAAATGGTAAGTTTTATCATAAAATTAGCCCAGATAGAAATTGTAGACCAAATAATTATCTATAAAAAATGTCTCAATACTTCTTTCCCAAGAGCCACCGTTTTTGAGATATAACGATTCAAAAAGTTGAAAGAGTTGTAATCGTCATAATATGCACACGTTCGTTTATTCGAACCTTTAGCGTCCTGTTATCTACAATTGTAGTTTTGCAAACATTTCTTAATTCGTTCAAAGTAAACCGACAGTCATCGCTATTTTCGATCTAAGTGAATATTTTCTCCGTTGCCAGATTCGTAGATTCATCCGATTCGAATACTAACCGTCGAAGAGAACAGACGTGTCCCGTCGCGTTCCCACGTGCGAAACAAGTGGTTGAATTTGAGTGTGAACCTCGTATTTGAAATTTGAATGGTGTTTTGCGTGTTGTTTTCGTGGGTGCAAATTAAAACACCATAAAACGGTGGAAAGGTGACATACGTGCATTCCTAATCTACAGCCTGGGCTTTCCGGCCGAGGATCCTGGTGACGTCGAGTGACTCTGAGGGCTCTTTGCGGGCCAATCTGGTGAGATCTTGCCCTTTATTTCAGGGATCTCCCTTGGAAGCTGTATCCGGCTGGGTTTCAGTTTGTTTGAACTGTTGAAGCCACGCGCGAATTAACATCATTTTAAGCTATAGCTGAGCTTTAGGACCATGTTTTCATATTATGTTTGGTAGGGCGGCATAAACTAATACACTCTATTATTCTAGCACAAAATACGGAATCGTTCTAGATTTCGTACTCCACGCTTTTTTTATTGTAAGATTGTACTAAATTACCAAAGCTGCCTTGAACAAGTTATCCTTTTTTTCTAGCTTGTAAGTCAAGTTTCTATACCCACGCCCGCTGTAACAAAAAAAAAAAAACCTCTCAGTGCAACAAAAAACTACTCCAAACTCTTAAGTTTGCTTAACAAGAAGTATTCCTAAAGATAAACAAAAAAACCCATCCCAGTTCCAAGCACATGTGCCGAGAAGCTCTTGTAACACCATAAAACCAAAAGCATAAGTGAGCCGATAACAAAAGACGGGAACTCTTTTTTCGAGGCGAATCGATAGCCCACCAAATAAATATGGGTTTAACTTTCGACCACGCGTCTGTCCGTAAAACCTCGCTTCATATGTTTTTGGAGCATCGAGATGACGACAGAATTCGCCTAGCACTTCCAAGAATTTCTCCCTAACAGCAATCTCTTCCGGGAACAAAGGATGGCAAAATACATAACTACATAGTTGAACATGACGTTCTGGGGAGGAGAGGATATCCTAGTCGCCGCGTCCGAGTTCTGTCTAAATGTGCATGTGCACACAAATACCAGTACCCGGCAACATATAATACTCATCCTCTACAAGCACCGGCATTATGATGGCTGGGTCATGACCGATGAAGAACATTACAAAAGCAACCCGATAGTTCGAATCCAAGACCGAAACAACCAACGTCAAAACACCACAACCTAATAAACCTTTAGTTAACCAGTACAAAACACGTGAAGAGAAAGGACAATCCATGAAACCCAAGTCTCAAACAAACAACCCCAATTGGCTAGCTCATTAACACACTATGAACAACAAAAACTCCAGGAACTAACCAAGTGATAATTGAGCTTTAGAAAGCGATACCCCATTTATTACAGGAAACCGTCACGTGCGTCACGAAATACCTACAGGGACAAAGTCTGGTCACAGAACGAAACGCCCGACATGTGGCTGGAGCAGGTACCTAAAACAACAACCCTAAAGATGCGAATGAATAACGGAGTTGCGCAACTATCAAGCTGCCTTTTTAAACAATAGACGACCACATTTACGCTTAAAAGGGTCTTAGATGAAGAACGGCTTGCAGGTAAAAGAATTTATGTACTCGCTATATGAGCGAACTATCACATATTGGTCGCCATGATACACAAAATTACCAACGCAAAGGGCTGATTCAACAAAATCTTCTCCATGACTTCTCCAACTGCAACGGGGAACTGTTAATGGATATAGCCAAGAGGGAAAAACTGCAAATAGAAACGACAAAAGCGAGACCATCATGCAGGCTAACATGGTCAAAGGGCACTCAAAAGTCCCAATTGGATCACATTATAACGCCACACGCTACAGAAAAACTCTTCAAATTTATTAAAGGTGAATGGGCCGCTAGGTGCATATCCGACCATAAAATAATCTAGGGTTTGCTAAGGACAAACAGAATTTCAAACAAAAAAGAAAACACAAAGCACAATAATACACAATGGCAACAGCTACCCACGAAGGATGCAACAATAGTGGCTAAGGATTTCAACTATAAACAATGCTGTTATGCCGCCCTCAATAGCAAGTTCACCAAAACAAAATACCAAGATTGTATAACAAAAAGCTAAAAAATATAGGAATCATCTCAACGAACGAAAACATCGAAATACCTTGGAATACCATAACGGAAGTATTAAAAGCGGCTGCCCAGGAAACTTTAATTCTTCAGCCAGTTCTCTCCAGAGACCATCGACTAGCTCTTGCTAACCTGCAAAAGGCTAAATTCTTACAAAGCAGGCAACCAGATAATCCAAATAGGCATAACCGCGTAAAAGAATGCCAGGCAACACTGCAAAAGGTTACATATCGTGACCCTTAATGGAATAAGCTTACCGACATGTGATGAGATTAAATACCTAGGTACACTTATAACATCTACATTAAGCAGACAATGCACTATTAAAAAACGTTACAAACAGACCATAAGATACGCCAAATCGTTACTACCATTCATAAAACACTCAAATCTGGACTGGAAATTAGCCAGACTCATGTATCGAATGGTGATCGTCCCGTGCATGATACATGGTTTGAAAGTATCGGCACTTACCAAAGCTAACAGGTCAAGACTCAGAAAATATGAGCGAGTTATCATGAGAGATTTGATAAACCACTCCAGGAATAAACCGAGACAAAAGAAAAGGCATGAAATCTTAGACGAAAAAACAATAACCAAACGCATCGAGAATCACAGGATGTGCTACCTCGCACATGTCTACAGGCGCCGCGCACCACATCTGCTGCGTGCAGCAATGGAGTACAAGGCCAAAACCAAGAAGGTCTGTCGACCTATCTACACGTGGAACGACAACCTAAAACAGGATATGAAGTACTTCGACAAGGGAATCGATTTCTGGATGGATACGGCTGAAGACAAAAACAAGATCAAGATTGCTGCTAGTGAAATATACAAAAAACCGGAAACGGATAGTAGCGAGAACTCCGACGATGACATCGAAAACAGAAACATCTAACACAACATAACACAGCAGAGCAAGGACATACAAAAGAACCGAGAAAGCAGTAGAACCTCGCCAAAAGATTCACGGGTGAAGCTCGACCTGAAGCACCTGGCCGCGTAGTCTTTAAAAGATGCCCATCCATAGACAAATATCACCCATCTTTCCACTAATCCAAGGCTTACTCTAGGATGCATATCCGGTAGGCTCTTAAATCCTACCCTTTCCTACGGGCACGTCTTCCTTACAAAAACCGCGCCCCCCGGTCTACTTCTAGATATGCAATGGTCACTGTAGCACCATGAACATGAGGCTACAGGAGCTAGTGCGAATCTTGGGGTTCATTCGATTAATCGAGTCTGGTCAGACCACGCTGGGATCGGTGAAATTCATTCATTCATTCATTAATTGCCAGATTCGTAGATTCATCCTGGGTTGACCGACTTTAACCCCAGTGTTCGGTTTCAAGAAGGAAATGAAGCATTCATGATGATACTTAGCCTCAGCAGCAACTAAATCGTATTCGTTTTCTACTCGTGCAAGAACAGCTTTAGCCATAGCATCAGAACGAGCCTGAGCAGTTTCCAGAACCAAATCTTTGAATGTGAGACCGTACGTGCAATCCAACAGCAACCTAATAAGGTTGCTGTTACGGTTGGTACGGTCTTTATTCTCCTTGTAATAACAAGGAGAATAAAGACCACTATGATTTGACAGTGCAATTGCAAAATCACACACATACATCTCGACTTGTAAAAAGCCAATGAGTGCTCGGGAAGAGCGAGTGCGAGACTTGGGGCACCTTCACTCGGACAGGTTAGGTTCGAAGGGGATGGCGAGTGGCCAATTAGCGAGTGGCTCACGAACAAGGGTTCCATCTACTCTACGACTACACCTTTTAAATTATTAGACTTATACGGACCTGCCACGTGATCTTCCCCACCCTTAATAGTCTCAATCGACTTCTATCTAACCAATTCCCGAAGAAAACTTGGTCAATTTTTTTCTAGGCACCTATGGCTTTGGGGTTTTGAAAAAAAGTCAGAAATAACACTAATGCTACGGCTACGTTGTCGCGATAACGCGAACTAAACTTCGCGCGCTCTCTCTCGCACACTGCACGACATCTCGTTGTTAAACAGAGACCGCGCGAAGTGTAGTTCGCTTTATCGCGACAATGTAGCTGTAGCATAAGCGAAAACGAAATAGAACAACGTAGCGATGGGATGCGACGCGATGGGTCGGGGGCCGAAATTCACGCGGACGAAGTCGCGGGCAGAAGCTAGTCAAACAGAAGCCAGTAAAATGAAAATGTTGAGTTTTGTTCCCATAAAATGTGGTCATAATAATTGATACTCTTACAAATTCAATTATTATGTTTTAGTATTAGCTTGTAAAATATATTATATTTGACATGACCAATTTGAGTACGAAAAACAAAGCGATAAACTAGAAGTAGTGAGTTTCTAGTGAGTTATTTTATTTATTAACAGAGTAAAGTGTTCGGTAGTGGACTGTAGTACGTACATAATCGAAGGGCGGCAAGGCAAGGGTTGATCATGACGTCTCCAGTGGAAGTGGGTAAGATAAATATTGTCTATGTCTTTTGTTGTTGTCTTGCTTGCCAGTTGTCACTGCTGTATTGTCAGACACTTTTGTTTGACACTAAATTAAAAATATTTTTCAAAGCACAGGCAGACAAAATATTGTAAAAATAAAAAAAGTATATATTTTGACCGCATTATTTTTTATTTTAATCTCAATAGGATATTCATGGCTTATAATCTTCCTGCTGCGACTTAATTTTCCTATAACCATGGCTTGGCGAAGTCATGGGGTAAGCAATGCTGATATGATCCGAAACTTACGAGGTATGTATTTTTTGTTTTTATATACTATTAGTTACAGTTACTTTTGTTATTATATTTATTTCCATGCTTAGTTTTAAATAGAAAATTGAGATAGTCTATCATCTTCCTCTTAACAGATGATTTTTTTGCGTTCAAATTTTACTTTGTGTTTTAACTCGTGAAACTTTTCTATTTCTCTCTATCTACTTGCATTAATGCTGTTATAGTAGCGTTTTAAAACATAGTTGCAAAATTCAGTGTTTATTGACATTCATAAAATATTAAGTTTGCGTGTGCTATGTAAGTTGCTTATCTTTATTTAACAGGTTGTTACTGCAATTGTTTATTGCTCAAATAAGTAGTATGTACCCATAGTTTGTAATAATATATTTAAATAATCATATTTTATATTAATGTTTCACAGCCAATGGCATCATTAAATCTGATGCTGTAGCAAATGCCATGTTATCTGTTGACCGAAAGAAGTACTGCCCCTATGCACCATACCATGATTCTCCACAATCTATTGGATACTCGGCTACCATCAGTGCCCCACACATGGTAAAGTGTTTATTGTATGTACTAGAATAATTTTATAAAAACATGTTTTTGAGTTTTTATTAACAATTTTAATTTTAGCACGCCCATGCATTAGAAAGGCTAAAGAAACAACTAATCCCAGGAGAGACGGCATTGGATGTAGGATCTGGGTCTGGATATCTGACAGCTTGTATGGCTATGATGGTAGGGAAGGATGGACGAGTTGTTGGTATAGACCACATAAAAGAACTTGTTACATTAGCCATCACAAACATCCAGACTGATAACCCAGAACTACTCACTTCTGAAAGGATAAAATTAATTGGTAAGTTTTATAGAAGTAACCATACTGGGTGGTAAGTATTCCTATATGACATAATAGAGTAAGCCAGAGCAAATAAGAGCATCCAACACTTTATTAAAGATTTTAAGGTTTTATCAGACTTCTCTTTTAGCATTTTGCTACTTTATCAATGTTGTATCGCGTTTTAGCGACTCTCACGTACGATTCTCGACTCTGCGTTCAGTTAAATAAAATCGCGCGGTTTAGCTATCGCTCATCGCTCAAATTGATGTTGTATCGCGTTTTGTCAACTCTCACGCACGACTTTCGCTTCAGCAAAATCGCGCGATTAAAGCCGGCTACACACGACGTAACGATATAACGTAGCGATTAATCTGTGCAAACTGATTTGCGCAGATTCATCGATCGTGTGTATGATAAATCGTTGCAGATTATCGTTCATCGGTGGCAGTTGCAATTTCTATTAGATAGATCATTGTCGATTGCGTTTGCACAGTTTTATCGTCGCGTGTGGATGGCGATCGCGCCAATATTTCACGGAGCTCGCTTGTGTGCGCACGTGCTGATCGCTCTCAGCAAAATGACGGAAGAAGAAAGAGGTGGACACCGCGAACAACTGCAAGAGTTCATAGAGAGCTACAGAAGCAAACCTTGCCTTTGGAAGAACACATCCAAGGATGAACGAGAAAAAGAAAAATGCCGCCTACAACAGGCTAGTCGAAAAATAATAAGCCATCGATCCAAATGCCAACAGGGATTTAGTTGTTAAGAAGATTAATAATCTTAGAACTAGCTATAAAAGAGAGCTTAATAAAATAAAAAAATCTTGTAAATCCGGAGCAGGAACTGACGAAATTTATACTCCTCGCTTGTGGTACTTTGATTTGCTAAGCTTTTTATATGATCAAGAAGTTCCGAGACCATCGACATCGAATATAGATGAGGACGAAAATGAGGTATGCTTTTAATTCTCAGAAATTATTTATTGCTTTATTATACTCGAACACAAGGTCTGGGTGCTAACTGTAAGTCTTTTTCACTCACGTCCGATTGCGAGCGCGTTATAATTTTATATGTGAAAAAGTTATAGTGCCACCTAGTGGTCACTAAGAGAAACCTAATTTCCCATACAAAATTCGAACGTGAGTCGAAAAAACTCACACTTACTACCCTAGATTTTTGCTTGACATTAATGAACGAAACTGTCTTGCCAAGGAACTTTTCTTTCACTTACAAAATACGTCATAAATTGACTTCTTATCTGATTTGCTGTTTGAAGTCCACGGCCTTGTATAGTTCTTTGTAATGGTTCAAGTGTTGACTCTCTTGTTGTTAGTCCTGACGTTATCGTACCTTCTTCAAAATTTTCACTATCGAATCATTCTGAAGGAGCGTATGAATTAAGCGATGACGAGATCAAATAATTATGCAAAGCACAGGTTGCTCTTACAAAGTCAAAGTCAAATCATTTATTTCAAATAGGCACATAAAAGGCACTTTTGAACGTCAAAAATAAAATTAAAATAAAATTGATTCTAGTCGCCCCTTCCAAAAGGTAGTTTTCGTATGGAGAAGAATGGGCAAAAAACTCCACCGTTACTCTTTTAAAATGTTTTACAATATTTTGCATACATTAATTATATAACTATATGTGAAGACGATGCACCTAACAATAAAATTACTATACCACAATAGGTAAAAGAAATAAAATGGATAAATGAAACCATGACATATAAATTAACTTTGTGATAGATACATGGTGCTCACATATTCACAAAAATTCCAAAAGTAGACGATTATCATAAATAAATAAGGAGTAACAAGTCCGGATGTGACCCCGAGTAATTACAGAATGTAAATCAATGTTAAAGAAAAAAGAATAAACTTACGACTGACCCAATTCTACTGTCTAAGTCATTTTGCCGAAACGGTTTCATCATGTCCTTTTTTAGAGGAAACGCGTCATCAGCTACATATACATACGGCAGTATTCGTGGACTATTATGCAACCTTGCTGCAGTAGGAATATTTAACGTCTCTCTTTCAAGTTTTTCATAAAATTTCGTATTCAACAATACTCCACCATCAGAACCCTGTCATTTGTTCCAAAATCAACTAACACGAATCTGTATTTTGCATTAACGATTGCCATCAATACTAACTAGTACTACTAATGTGTCTATGTTTATAGTTATAATAAAACGAGCCACTGTTGCTTGGAGGCACGATTTCAACGTGCTTACCATCAATGGCACCCAAACAGTGATTAAAGTGCCACTTCTACTCGAATTCTCTCGCTATTATTCTCCAATCTTGTTCTCTTTTTGGAAACTGTAACAAAATAAGTACATAATTAGTCATTATTTTAGGAATATAATATTTCTTCTATTCTACAGACGCAGTCAACCGCCAGCATCGACTTAACGAGCAACGAACGAGACACACCGACCCCGAATCGTTCTGACAGCGAACGAGCTACACCAATGTCAAGTCGTAGTCGGCCAAGACCAGGGAAAAAGTACAATAACCGAAGACATTCTTTAAGTCCGTAAATGATCATTTTAAACGGCCTAAGTTCCCCGATAATCATTTAGAGGCTTTTGGAAAAAATGTTGGGATGAAACTACAAGAGTTACCAAAAGAACAGAGAATCATAGCAGAAAAAATAATTAACGAAACTCTGTTCTTGGCTGAAATGGGTAGCTTAACTATGTCACACACTGTAACAAATGATGACTTTGCCAACACTAGTTTTTCCGTTCAACCATACACTCAAAACCTTTCCACTCAGCCACACTCTCAATACCTTTTCACTCAGCCTGTACTCAAAATCTTTCCACTCAGCCACACACTCAATACCTTTCCACTCAGCCACACACTCAAAATCATTCCACTCAGCCACACACTCAATACCCTTCCACTCAGCCACACACTCAAAACCTTTCCACTCAGCCACACACTCAATACCTTTCCACTCAGCCACACACTCAATACCTTTCCACTCAGCCACACACTCAAAACCTTTTCACTCAACCACACACTTAAAGCCAATATCCCTTACAAGCTAACCAACACAGTTTTCAAGAACGTGCCGTAGTCCACCAAAAAGCCTCAAGTGCATCATCAATGGAATTTACATCACCATTACACCAGATCATAATGCACAACCTGAAGATTCAATTGCTTCCTATTTAAGTAATTTTAATGATGAATAAAATTGTAATTGATTAATGAGATGAAATTAATTGTATTAATTAATAAATAATTTGATGATTACAGTATTTTAATGTCTCATTCTTACCTTTAAGTACTCTTTCCGTAGAACCTCGTACAAAGTATCACAGGTTTCAGGAATGATTTGACTAAGAGCTTGCGGTGATATTATTGTAGAAAACTTCATACATTCGTAGGAACGACCTGTGGCTAAAAATCGCAGTGTAGCAGATCATCTTTCATGAGACATGTACTTACTCCACTTTATCAAGCCCAACATACAGCCTGATTTAAACTTTATGGCGGCTTGGAACATGAGGCGAGTCGCGGGTGAGGAATGTGGTACTGCGCAGCGAGTAGCGCACTTCAGAGCCGCCACAGGGTTTGAATGGGGCTGTAACAGGGGCCGATCGAATCTCTTGGTAGTCAGAAAATTGCCGTGTCCGGCGAAGCCCACAAGTCCACTTACATACTAATGTCGACCACTTCGAAAGCGAAGTCATATCTATTTATCTATTCTTTTTTTTTTGAACATGGCATTGACTATAATAATCAATCTGAACTTTCTTTAATTTTATAGTTGGCGATGGACGTCTGGGATATCCTTCTGATGGACCATATAATGCTATCCACGTTGGAGCTGCTGCCCCCACTCTACCACAAGCCGTAAGTAGAAAATGGTTATTTTTCGCCATTTTACTTAATTTACATGTAATTTTGCTCAAAATGGGTCTGGACAAATTTTGATGGCGTTAAAATGAAATAACATGTCGTGGGTTATTATAATCTGCCTACTCAATTCAGTTCAAAAGAGTGTGATACCTTTGTGATTAAAAGTATCTGACATCAGTTTGGCAGCATAAAAATCTAACAATATTGTTGCGCGCCACAATTAATGCCTGATGCATGGTGACATTAGTTACCACTAGCGCCATCTAGTTTCTAGTAGCGAGAACTAATAGAGTCACTAGCGCCATCTATTATCGATTGGCTGAACTTACTAGAACTATCGACATCTGGTCAGTCGGGGCCGGTATGTACTCGAACATTCTAGATGTGTCTATAATAGAAGGTTCTGGAATTATCTGCGGCACTATATAAGGCCGGGACTAGCCGCGACCGATCAGACTTGGTTCTGCGATAGAAGCGAATACATCGAATGCGATCTTTAAGTGCGACTTAAGAGTGATTGTGTTTTATAATTAGTGTGTTTGAATATTGTTATTAGTGTTGTTTAATTAAAGTGTAACTTTTGGTAATTTTTATCGGCAGTTTTTATTGTCACGAACCCGAAGCTCGTAACAATTGGTGTCAGAAGCAAGGATTAAAATCATGCCGATTTTACCCAAAGACGACACGGAGGGTATCCGTACCCGGAGTCAACGCCAACAGGAGACGGACCAGAGACGTTTTGGTGGAGGTATGCCGCAGAGGTCGGAGGGCCAGCTACCAACCACGGAGGCCGACCCGTCCGCAGTAGCCCCAGCATCAGCAGCACCAGACTTTGCTGCCCTGATGATGATGCTGCAGGAGCAGGCTCGCCGACAGGAGGAACAGGCTCGCCGACAGGAGGAACAGGCTCGTCGGTTGGAAGAACAGCTCCAGCGGGACAAGGAGGAACAGGCCCGTCGGTTGGAAGAACAGCTGCTGCGTGACAGAGAGGAACAGGCCCGCCGACAGGAGGAACAGGCTCGTCGACAGGAGGAACAGGCTCGTCGGTTGGAACAACAGCTCCAACATGATAAGGAGGAGCAAGCGCGCCGCCAGGAGGAGCAAGCGCGCCGCCAGGAGGAGCAGATGCTCCTTATTAAGGACCTTCACGCTACTTTTGGGAAAGACATGAAGGAGGTGAAGGATAAGGTTGCTCAATATGACAACCGCCTGTCGGAAGCTGAAATCCGGATCGACCAAGTGAATAATCGGGTTGACAACGTGGTGGCTGACGTAAAGAAAACCGTGATGGCTGACGTAAAGAAAACGCTGGATTACCTTAAGCTTGGGGATGGAATCGCAGCTCCCGTAGCTACAACACCTTCGCTACGTGGATTCAAAGTGCCACCGTTCGACGGAACTTCTTCCTGGTCAGCCTACAAAATCCAGTTTGAGGCTGTCATGAAGGCGAACGGTTGGAATAAAAGTCAGGCCATGACTGCCCTCACCCTAGGCCTGCGCGACCAGGCCTTAACTGTTCTGGAAGCTCTCGGTAAGGAAGTGACTTACGAGCAGCTCCTTGAGGCATTGGAGGCTCGGTATGGCGACGCTCACCTGGAACACGTGTTTCGTGCGCAGCTCAAGGATCGCGTGCAACGCAGTAATGAAAACCTGCAGCAGTGGGCCCTTGAAGTGGAGAAGCTGGTGCGTAAAGCTTACCAGTCCGTACCTGCGCTTATTGATGGGAACCTGGTGCAGGCATTCATCGACGGCATCCGCGACCTTGAAGTTAGAGCTGCTGTGAGGCTCGGGCACCACGGGACGCTTAAGGACGCCTTGGCCCATGCACTGGAGGTGGAAGCCGTGCGACAGGATCATCGCTCCCATCGCGTCAGGGAGGTTGCAGCGGCTACAGTTCGCGACCGCAATAAAGGGTACAGCCCTAGGTGCTACGGCTGTGGGGAAAGGGGCCACCTTCGATCCAGTTGCCCCAAGCGAACTGCAGAAAGAGAAGACGGCCGATCTCCAGAGGGCAGTGCAGCTAACAGCACCGCCCAGCACCAGCAGCAGGGAAACGAGTAATAGCCAGGACTGCGGGGCGGGTGCTGGCTGATGTTCAAAGAGCCCCTAGGGTTTCGATCACACAAACCCAAGATGGGAACAGCCTAATCATCAAGGGCGAGGTCAACGGAACGCCGTGTAAGCTGACCATAGACACTGGAGCCACTCGCACGGTTGTCAGTTCCCAACTCATAAGACGGTCCCTTGGGGACTCCGCATACAACCGGGAAGACATTAATTTGGTAACAGCCACCGGTCAGCGCATACCCGTCCATGGAGAGAAGAAGATGGGGTTGAAGCTAGGCAACAGAATCTACCTGCATAATGTCATCGTGGCTGATATAATGGACGATTGCATCCTGGGCCTTGACTTTATGAGGAAGAATTGTTGCGAAATTGACGTCAAGCAGGGTGTTTTGAAATGTGGACAAGAGGAACTTTTCGTGGAAGGAGCGTTACCAGGGAACGTGTACAGCCTTAAGAAGATTGTTCTTCCGCCGAGATCGGAAACGTTTGTGCCGGTTAGCCTTCCTCGGAATCCTGGGCAAATTCATCGTTGTGTACTCGTGGAAAGGGTAGACAATGACCTTCCATGGAAAGTGGCACGAACTTTGGTCAGAACCACCGACATCTCAGGGGTACGTGTGCTGAACCTTTGTGATCAGGAACAGGTTATAGAAAAAGGCACACTAGTTGGTACTTGCGAGGAAGTGGATTGGTTGCGTCGATGTCAATATCTATCGACTGGGACCCTCAGCAAGGATGCACAAACGAGAGTGACCACACTTTTAGAAGACTGCCGCAGCGCTCTGTCCCAAAATGAAATGGTCAAGGCGAAGAAAATGATACTTAAATATGCCGATGTTTTCTCGTCAAACGATGCTGACATCGGGAGGACTGGCTTAGTTCAACACAAAATAAACACAGGAGAAGAATTGCCTATCCGTCAGCGGCCAAGGAGATTGCCGATAGCACGCGAAAAGGAAGTGGAAACCATGATTGAGGGAATGGTGAAGGATGGTGTTATTGAACCTTCATCTAGTCCATGGTGTTCACCTGTAGTGCTGGTAAGAAAGAAGGACGGCAGCATGAGGTTTTGTGTTGACTATCGTCGTCTGAACGACGTCACGAAGAAGGACAGCTATCCTTTGCCAAGAATTGATGACACGCTGGACATGCTTACTGGAGTAAAGTGGTTTAGCACGCTGGACCTGAAAAGTGGCTACTGGCAAGTTGAAATTGATCCTAAGGACAAGGAGAAAACTGCATTCTCGACAGGAAAGGGTCTGTGGCAATTTAAAGTTATGCCGTTTGGATTATGCAATGCTCCGGCAACGTTTGAAAGGTTGATGGAACTTGTACTTACCGGGCTTATTGGCGATGCTTGCCTGGTCTACTTGGATGACATCATCACCGTAGGCCGTACGTTTGAAGAACATCTTCAAAACCTGGAACGCGTGCTCATGAAGATCCAGAGTGCCAACCTCAAGTTAAGTCCGAAGAAGTGTTCACTATTCAAACGACAGTTAGTTTTTTGGGATATGTAGTGTCTGAAGAAGGTATCCGCACGGATCCAGAGAAAATCGCCGCTGTCAAGGATTGGCCAATCCCAAAAGACAAGACGCAGGTCAGAGCATTTCTGGGTTTGTGCTCCTATTATCGGCGATTTGTCAAAAACTTTGCAGATATAGCCAAACCCCTGCATAAGCTAACCGAGGAGAAGCGACATTTCTGCTGGGATGGAAGTTGTGACATCGCATTCCAGGAGCTAAAGGACCGTCTGTGCAAAACACCTATTTTGGGGTACCCTGATGCGGGCAAGGAATTTATAGTTGACACAGACGCAAGCGACATAGGACTTGGCGGTGTGTTGTCTCAGCGGAATGGCGATCAAGAATTTGTGATAGCGTACTTCAGCAAGTCACTGTCGAAACCTGAAAGGAACTATTGTGTTACGAGACGGGAACTGCTTGCTGTGGTAAAGTCATTGCAGCACTTTAGCAAATATCTTCTGGGGCGGAAATTCCACATACGAACTGACCATGCTGCACTGAAATGGCTATTGCAGTTCAAAAATCCAGAAGGTCAAGTTGCGAGATGGATTGAACTATTGCAGGAATACGACTTCGTGGTCGAACATCGCAGCGGAAAATCTCATGGCAACGCAGATGCATTGTCAAGAAGACCTTGTCCTGAAGACTGCAAGCATTGTACTAGGCAAGAAAGTAAAGAAGTCGTACCTGTGAGGATGCTCAAGACAGACCTCAGCAACGAGTGGAAGGAAAGCCTACAACGTGCACAGCAGAAAGATTCGGACATCAAGCCGATTCTGGAGTGGATGAGGGCCAGAGCTCCTAAGCCCAGGTGGAGCGACGTCTCAGCAATGAGTTCGATCACAAAAAGCTATTGGGCCCAATGGGACAGCTTGGTGATTCAGGATGGAGTCCTGTGCCGTAAATGGGAAAATGCTCGGGGAGACAGCTGTCATTTGCAAATGGTTGTCCCTAAAGCTCAAGTACGGGATGTTCTACAGCTGTACCATAATAGTTGTTCAGGAGGTCATCTGGGAGTAAAACGGACTCTACTGAAGATACGAGAACGGTTTTACTGGGTCCACTGCCGAGACGATGTCGAGGACTGGTGTCGCAAGTGTACAAGTTGTGCAGCTGTAAAGGGACCTCAGACTCGTAGTAGAGATGCACTGAAATTGTACAATGTTGGCGCACCATGGGAGAGGATAGCCCTTGACGTAGCGGGGCCGTTTCCGGAAAGTGAAAGTGGTAACAAGTATTTCATGGTTGTGATGGATTACTTTACTAAGTGGCCGGAAGTCTTCGCCATCCCAAATCAAGAAGCTTCGACAGTTGCAGATAAATTAGTTTATGAAGTCTTCTGTCGGTTTGGAGTACCTTTAGAGATTCACAGTGATCAAGGAAGGAATTTTGAGTCCCAAATATTCCAGGAAACTTGTCGAGTTATGGGTACTCATAAAACAAGAACAACTTCTTACCACCCACAATCGGATGGAATGGTGGAACGATTCAATCAGACATTGGAGAGGTACCTAGCAAAAGTTGTGGAAAATCGGCAACGAGATTGGGACAAGCACATACAACCGTTTTTGTTGTCATATAGAAGCGCTGTTCACGAAAGTACATCGGTGACACCAGCTTTCGCAAACTTTGGAAGAGAATTACGGCTGCCTGCAGACCTGATCACCGGAATACCACCTGATGCCCCACGCAGTATAACCGATTATGCGAATAACTTGCGGAACAAAATGAATGACATTTATGAGCACGTCAGACAATCGGGCCAGCAAATGTCTGAAAAGGTGAAAACCCGTTATGACCGCAAAATGAACAGTAAAGGGTTCGACGAAGGTTCACTAGTATGGTTGCACAATCCAGTCCGCAGCAAGGGGAAATCTCCTAAGCTTCAAGCTAAATGGGATGGACCGTACCGGATTGTGACAAAGATCAATGACGTAACCTACCGGATACAGAAAGGTGCAAGAGGTACTCCTAAGATCGTCCATGTGGATCGATTGGCGCGTTATTATGGAGCCGATAATGCTCGGGACGAGCATGTCTTAGGAGGGGGCAGTGTTGCGCGCCACAATTAATGCCTGATGCATGGTGACATTAGTTACCACTAGCGCCATCTAGTTTCTAGTAGCGAGAACTAATAGAGTCACTAGCGCCATCTATTATCGATTGGCTGAACTTACTAGAACTATCGACATCTGGTCAGTCGGGGCCGGTATGTACTCGAACATTCTAGATGTGTCTATAATAGAAGGTTCTGGAATTATCTGCGGCACTATATAAGGCCGGGACTAGCCGCGACCGATCAGACTTGGTTCTGCGATAGAAGCGAATACATCGAATGCGATCTTTAAGTGCGACTTAAGAGTGATTGTGTTTTATAATTAGTGTGTTTGAATATTGTTATTAGTGTTGTTTAATTAAAGTGTAACTTTTGGTAATTTTTATCGGCAGTTTTTATTGTCACGAACCCGAAGCTCGTAACAATATAATATTTCGAGTTTTTTTCGATATCGGAATCAGTGCCGCTCACATTGCAAAAATATGGACATCCCACCGGATGCATAAATATCTGACAATATTGTCCAGCCAGTTCTTGTCCCACTGCAGGGCAAATGCCTCTTTACATATAGGCACGCAGTCGAACTTAATACAGTAGGTAGGTAAAAATTAAAAAAAAGTCGAACTGTTTGTGTATTGGTTCTACCTATAGAAAAAAAAGGAAGTAAACACTAACTCACGCCGTCTACCCATGGGGGTAGATAGAAACTACCTAACGCAACCTGCTACAATTCTTTTGAACTTTAAAAACCAAGATTATGTCTGGACTTTAAAAGAGATTGTGACCTCTGAGCTTGTTTCGGCCTTTCTTCTTAGACTAGTCACCGGAAACGCCGAACTCATCTAGTTTTAAAATATGATTGACGTGTAAAAGTATTTATACAAACCTACTTACAAAGTAAAATCATTTATCATTAAAATAACTTGAAATCTTGTTTCTATATTTCTGAAAAATATGAGACATTGCTTTATAGAAGAAAACAGCTCGAAACATTAACTGTCAGATATTTATGCTGCCAAAGTGAGTTCCGATATTTATCCGATGTTTATTGATCGCTGACAGTGAAAATTCACGTTTTTACAATATGAGTGGCACTGATCGCGATGTAGAAGAAAACGGTTCGAAACATTTTACCGTCGGCTTTTTTCCTGCCAAAGTGATTTCAGATATTTTTGATCACAACGAGTCATCACATTCTCCTGAACTGAACTGAGTAGGCAAATAATTATTTAATATAATTTGCAAATATATGTGACACACCTTTCTGATACATGCTCTATTTTAACTGCTTTTTTCTCGGCAGATAGTTTTGTGCTTTTAGATGTCATTTATTTGTGCTGCTACTTGTTTATGCAGGCTCCACAGATGATCACATAATTATATATTTACTGTCTTTTTATAAGAGATATAAAAAAATATAAACAAATAGTGAAATCAGATACTAATACCGATCTGTCCATGGTAATCTATCTATTCATGCTCGTGATTGTACAGTAACTGTACTGTAGGTACATTATTGTACCTAAGGAGGTAAAATAATGTCACTAAGGAATATTATGTGTATTGTTGCATGATTTTTGAATTATCTTTTTTCCAGTTAGTCGATCAACTGAAACCTGGCGGCAGGCTTATTGTACCCGTAGGACCAGAGGGTGGGGAACAACATCTTACACAGGTATGCCTATGTCTAATACTATGGAGAACTTCGCTCGGCAGTGGGACAACACAGTCTAAAATAATTGAAATAACTGGTAGATTCGATATGGATATAATATATCAGTGATCTCAAGCACAAAAAGGTTACCCAAATTCGCCTGTGTCTTTCGTGTCAGAGTTTAATTTAAAAAAAATCGTCATTTTATTTTAAGGTTGACAAGGCAGCTGACGGTACGACTACCGTCAAGAAACTAATGAGTGTCATCTACGTACCCCTGACCGACAAGGATCATCAATACCGTGAGTGATGATATGTATGTGATCCATATTAATTTTGACAAATTATTCTCATTTCTATTCTGTTAAAATATCTTATTTTCTCTTATCGACATCATGCTTTCTATTTCTATTGTACAGCAAAGCTGAGCAGAAAGCAGCTGGCTAATTACGAAGTTAAATTCTTGAGCAACGAAATAATGACAATTTTTTATTAAGATTAACTTTGGTCTCCTATGATCATTGATAGCTTTATTGTTACATACTATTTTTACAAGCTAACACTAAAATATATATATATATTATATACAAGTATATCATTGATTACTTCCCTATACTATACTTAATTATCGGCGTTCTGACCGAGTGAATCAGACCGGTATCCTCTACCTCTGCTGTCTGTTGCTTTTTTTTTTAAATTTGTAAATAAAGCGCCATGCAGCGACCTTCGAAAAGCCAGCATTGCTTCTGGGTTTACAGTGATTTCAGGGCTAATATAATAAAAGACGAAATCTACACGGTTATATTGGATATCTTCTTCTTCGTGTCGCTAGCACGATTGTATTTTAAATCTTGTTTTCCCAAAACTTTGCCACTTCCACGGCGCATGGCAGCGCCGAGGTCACTTTGAAAGCATGTTTTGGGACATAGAGGGCAGGATAGAAGGTGGAGCATGGGCTTGTGACATAGCTCCACAATCACACTATACTACCCCCGTCAACCTACTTTTTTAAAATATTGTTTATAAAAAAAAATTAGACAGCGATCGCGAGACAAACAGTGCCTGATGTCAAAATGGGGGTTATGCATGCTATCAAGAATATGTATTTTGTAGATAACCTTATGAAGTAGGCATATAATAAAGTCGCATTCAATTGAGCAGAAAAAAATTAATAAACAGTCCTGAAGGTTTGCATTACATTCTCAATGGAAAGTACCTAATCACTTCTTATTATTTAGTGTAGGTAGATGTTCAATGTGTAATAATGACAATGATATAAACCCAGTTTTGATCAAAGTCGGTGCTTAATCAAAATCAGGTTTTATATGTATATTGGACTAGTTTAATCTTAAACCCTAGCCTTCTAACCTAACTTCTTCTTACAAAGGATCACGAAAGGCTTAAGTGCACAAAACCCCGGCCCCCTTACATTAGGTTTCTACCACTAATCTGTGCTTATCATCAGTCTAATAACTAAAGCCAAATGGATGGCTAATATCGATTTTACTGTAGCTGCCACATTAAAATGCAATGTATTGTACTTTTATTATAGTTTATATAAATTACTGTTCTTTTCAGGTATGATGGGCAAGATTTTGAATTTATTTAAAAAGAAACCTTGACTGGTTACAGATTTTTTTTCTGCTTCAATACATCGATTGTACATTATTTAGCCATGAGTTTTTTTTTTTTACCCATTTCGTAAATATTTAATTTATTTTCCATGTGGAGATTAAGAAGGCAAGCTGTCTTTTGCAGGGTTTTCAAAATGCCAAATAATTTGATTACACGGAGTTGTTCAGCTGAAAGTTCAACCAAACAATGGTTTGGCTGGTTTTCATCTTGGAATCTTTAAGCCACAATAATTTGTAACGACTAATCTGTATTATTTAACTACATATTTGAAACTTTTGAAAGCGACATTTGTAACTTTGTTATAGGTACTTGGCGTTGATATTATTTACCACTGTGACCATTTTATTATTGACCGTAAGTCTACCTTGACATTTTATGGTAGTGAAATAGATTCCATTCTAATCCTTAATAATTTATTGTAATAATCACAATATTGTTTAATAAATTATTGTATGTTTAAAAATAAATAATTAGCTAGCCTATCAAACTACTATTTTCTTTTATTTTGGAATGGTTTCCCAAGAAATTTCTTTTTTCCATAAGATTTTTCATCTTTATTGGCATCTACAGGCCGAGGGTTGACATGTAATATGGAGTGCAAAGTTATTGCTTCATTCTTGTTTTCTATTATTGCTTCTAGCTCGTCCTGTAAAAATAACTCTTGTCAATAACTGACACTGAAGAAATCTTTTAGTAAATACCTACTTGTATTATATTATATAAGCACACCTGAGTAAGTGTTGTTAGATGATCCAGCGATATGCCTCTATCCATAATCCTTGCGATGTTCTTAGAGCTGACTCCGGGAAGTTTTTGCACAAAGTCATGAACTTGAGTGTTGTATCGCTCATAATACATATCTTCGGCCGTGTTATCACTACTAAGCGCAAGAGCCTCTTCTACGTTAGGATTTTTCCTACCTTGCTGCAACACAATAAACGTAAATGGGATTTTTTTTTGGCGATTCATACAAAACTAAGTACACATCGAAAGTAATTCTTTTAGGACTGATATTACAATAGTCAGATAGTTTTTATTTGAGGAATAAATATTGCGGTTTGACAGCTTTTGTATAGAAATTATGCCAAACGTTATGTGGTATGTGTTGTATATTTTTTCTTCAGATATAAGACTGACTATTGAAAATCAGGCCTTAGTCAGGCTGTTCTGGCATTCAAGAAATCTCATAACTGTCGTTTGTATAAGGTGATTTGGAGATTAATTTGTAAGGATAAGTAACAGTGTTGCTTGAGTCTGGTTATCACTGCTTACACCAATAGTTTCGTAAAAGATGCTGGTGTCCATCCCACTTAATATCGAAGACTGAATTGATGTCAGTCAGTTTATAAACATAATAATACTAACCTTTAGTTCGTAGAACAACTCGGCAGTAGCATAAGGACTAGGGGACCACACTAGTTTCAAACGAGGAAAGTGTATTGTCAGAAGCTGTAGCTTTTGTTGTATGTCTGCTCCAGATAAGTCGGTTGACACCACAAAGTGACCCTGAAGAAATAGGAAGTACAGAAATATCACCTAGTGGTACATACTTGATTGTATAATTTCAGAAAATATTGAGGAAAAATAAATAATTGTTACCTGCAGATTAAAAGGTTTGTTCTGATCGAATTCAATTAGTAGAATGGGCCGAGTATAGTTTCGACACATTTGAGTGCATTGGGTATAGAGTCGGCCCGAGTTCAGAGATCCGATCAAATCTGAAATGGATTTCCTTTCAACACAGATGTCGGGGGTGAGAATGTAGTCACCAATCTGGAAAACACAAGTATGCCATGTATTCCCCAGCACTTTGGTCTATCACAAAGCTTGTTAGCATATCAGACAATTCCCGTATTTTAAGAACGTTCGCATTCTAATCTCAGTCTCAATCTGTCTAAAATACCTATTTTCACACATTTTTGACATTGATTATCGCTCATGAAGACGAGATTGCGACTTGATTTGAACGTTTTTAATTACGGGAATTGGCCTTCAGATGACTGCCATTATTAATTTGGCAAATGTAATGCAGAAACCACTTATTCTGGTAAGTAATGGGTGGCCAACAACCACCAACGACAGCACCAGATGCAGCAGGTGCGTGGCCATATCCGGGATGTCCGTTGGTTGACCCTCGAACATGAAAGAGACGTATAATAAAAAATATGACATACTAGCTGCGCCCCGCGGCTTCACCAGCATAAGTTTCGACCCCGTGGGAATATCGGGATAAAAAGTAGCCTATGTGTAAATTCAGGGTGACAGCTACGTCCACACCAAATTTCATCAAAATTGGTCCAGCCGTTTGAGCGTGAAGAAGTAACAAACATACAAACACACACACTCACTCACAAACTTTCGCCTTTATAATATTAGTGTGATTCTCACGGCTATTGTGACTGGTTCGATATTGATTCCTTTCTTGTGAAGTAACGCTGGCAGATCTGACCGAAACTCTCTCATGTCTACGATAACGACAGGCTTTTCTTTTTGCTGGTTTTGCCCACCTGTAAAACAAATGAATGTTAAACTTGTACAGTATTTTTATCTCACGAAGCGACGCGTGCTTTACATGTGGTAACCAAATGTACAAACACGCTGTGAATACGAGTAGCATCAACACACACATACTTCTAATTACGCCATTGTTTCGGACGGTACTTAGAGCTTCTGCGCACGCATTCACAGCGTGTTCGAAAACTTGGTTACCACGAGTAAAGCACGCGTCGCTTCGTGAGATAAAAATACTATAAGGTTCAGTAGTAGTAAGGCCTTATACTTTCAGTGCAAGTGAAAAGTTTAACAACAATGATTTATATTCATTTTCATGAACATCTTATGGGGTCTATGGGAATTGTGTAAAGTCGAACTGTGGGTGACGGGTGATAGTGTTGAACAAATTATTTACCCGCTTTCCGAGAGTCTGTGGCGTTGTCTTCGTATTCTACATTCAGATTAAAATATTCTTCTGTTTTGCCATCCTGATATGAGGGCACTACCATGACCTGGGGACATCAACAAAGTAATAAAGAGCAACATAAAATACAGTATAACGGGCACATCCGGCGAGACCTAGCGCAGCGTGGTTGTTACTGCCAAACAAATATTTAACACTTAGTAGATACTTTAGTTGAAATACAGTTGAAAATAAATCAAATTTCCATTAGCAAAAACTGCATCAAAGCGGACACACGCGCGTCTTAGATTAGTCTTTTATTTTAGACTTTATTTTAAGGACCTCAATATTCATATTTGTTGGTCAGCGCTACCGCCCTGCGCTGCGCCTCACCAATAATGTATGTAGAGTAGAACTTACACTCTTTGTTTGTATCAACAGCTCAAACGCTTGTTTCTCTCTCTTCAGTGCAGTAAGGTAGGCTTGTTCCTCTACTGTATTATTATGTATTACAAAATAAACTTTAGTTGTGGACTCTTCACTTTTTTTCCGACATTCAAACAGTTCTATCTGTCTAACGGCCGCCACGTCACAGTGATATAAAATCACATATTCCGGACGCAACGTTTCTAATGTTCGCTCCAGGGAAAAGTTACAACTGCTTTCTTTGAATGTTCGAATGCAAATAATAGGTTTCTCGATTTCTAGTTCGGTGAAATCTAAATTATCCATCTGAAAATGGCAACATAAATATTTTATAGAATTATATATGTTTTTTTTTTTTTGGTGGTTGTCCATAAGTCGTAATAATATCGAGAGAGCGGGAGGAAAGCTACCATTTTCTTCATGGCGGTACCCTTTCACTTTCTTAGCTTAACACAACATGAATGGGTACTTACGAGGATGAATCTAAAAATTCTTGGAATCGATATTAAAAAATGCATAGATTAAAAAAAATATATATATATTTTTCTACATAATCTCCTTCCAATGCAATGCATTTAGAATAACGCGTTTCTAACTTCCTTATTCCTTGTGAAAAAAAATGTTTTTCTTGACTCTCGAAAAACTCCTGTACGGCAGCCATAACTGCTTCATTATCATAAAATTTTGTTCCACGAATGTCCTCATTTAATTTTGGGAATAAGTGAAAATCACTTGGGGCTAAGTCCGGAGAATATGGTGGGTGGTCAAGGAGATTGAAGCCAGCACAGCGGATTGCGTTGAGCGCAACTTCCGATCGATGAGCAGGAGCGTTATCTTGAAGAAACAACACGCCCAACGATAGTTTTCCACGACGTTTTTCTTTAATCGCTTCACGCACTTTCGGGATTAAATTTGCATAATAGGGTCCAGTAATCGTCTGGCCTTTTGGCATGTAATCAATAAAAAGGATTCCTTCACTATCCCAGAACACTTAGGCCATAACTTTGCCAGCGGTAGGAGCAACTCGAAATTTCTTAATGGATGGAGAGGATGGTCGTTTCCAAGACATGCTTTGTCTCTTAGCTTCAGGATCGAAATGGTTGACCCACGTTTCATCCATGGTAACAAGGCGACGGCAAAAATTATCCGAATCACGCTGGAACATTTCGAGATTACGCTTAGAAATTTCCAAACGTCGCCTTTTGTTGAAAGGAAAAAAGATGGGCGCCACGAATGTTAACCGACGAAAGTCGGTTAACATTCGTGGCACCCATCTTGCCGACACTTTTTTGAACCCCAGTGAATCAATTAAAATGGATTGAACGCTACCAAATGATATCTTTAGGACTCGGCTATATGTTTTATAGTTATTCTTCGGTCTTCCAAAACCAGATTCTCACCCTTTTTGACATTTTCTTCCGTAACGGAGGTTGAAGGCCGCCCAGAACGCGCGTCATCTTTACAGCTTGATCTACCTCTTTTAAATTCAGCCACCTAGTACGCAATCCCCTAATGTCTGCTGAATGTCCGAAAAAATTTCCTTCGTAGACATTTTTTTCAAACTGAGATATTTTATCACCCACGTAACTCACTTTTCCATAATTTTGGGTTTTTAGCAACTCGTTACACAAAACAATTTATTACGTGCGAACGAACTGACAAAAACAAGTGACAGTTTGCATAAATATTGTGTGATTGACACTCTTTAATTTGAATATCGAACTTCTCCCAAAAAGGTTTTATACAGGGTTATTTTTCAAAGACCAGCCAAATTTAAGGACGTGGTACAGACCATCAAACTGAACAACTTTCTCCATGGGACCAACATCGTAATCGCGAATAAAAACTCAGCCGTCCCATACATTTAGGTCGAGTAGGTATTGAAGTTTTCTATGGGACAGTTGATAAAATTTTCGCGATTACGCTATTTGTCCCATGGAGAAAGTTGTTCAGTTTGATGTTCTGTACCACATCCTTAAATTTGGCTGGTCTTTGAAAAATAACCCTGTATAGTATATGCAATTCTAAGAAGTTTTTGATTCACCTCGTACATTCTTAGATTTTTTGTTAATCCTTCATGTAAACAGTTATGTTACACGGGTGGGGGAGGGGGGATTGTCAACGTCAGTCTGGGTGTTCATGCAATGAAGAGGATAATAAAGTGAAAAGATCCATTTGTAGATATTTATTACCTGAGACATCGGCTCGAACATACTTTCTTCATGCGACACAGACTCTTTAGATTGTATAAACGATTGTGATAAAGTTAACAGGTAATTCGATTTCGTTTCATCTTCATTGATTTCGTCTTTAATATCACAGTCTTTACCTTCAGGTTTTTTACCTTTTTCATTATTTGTTTCCTCTTTTGGTTCAGGTTTCTTTAGTTTAGTGTATTTAGATGACACCGTATTTATAGTGAGGTCTCTTCTAAATGCCATATAAAATAGATATTTACTAGCGCCCATCGTAAGATAGTGATGTAATTGGGAACAGGTTCTATTATCTTGACAAAGGACTAATATCTTAGTATTATTCAGGGTTGCACCTTCCGTTTTCTTTATTTCATCTGGAATTTCTTTCAATAGTAGGTCACTAAGGCATTTCCATTTAGGACATGGCTCTGGATCAAATTCTAGAAAATAAAAAAACTATGTTCATGTTTAACATGTCCACTTATTTATTTTTTAGCGTATTGATGGAAACATATGGAATACTCAATTTATGAAACAAATAAGCAATACTTATTACCTTGTTTAGGATTAAATACTCTCCCTCTAGCTAGTCGGAATAATTGCTCAGCTGACTCCAAGAGAATCCAACCAGAATTAAGTTTAGCATATTCGGGAGTACTGTATTTACTTACTAAGGCATGGAATGAAACGGCATCGTCATGGAGCATGTTTCTACAAAAGGTAAAACATTTTGATAAAATATTGGAATGAAATTTTTAAGAAAAGAGGCTCTGTGTCGACCAATAAGCAGTACTCTGCTTATTGGTCGACACAGAGCCTCTTTTCCTTATCACCTAAAAATCCCCCCTGCTATACTTAGCAGGGGGGATTTTTAGGTGATATTGAAAGAATAATATACCTTCTTTTCAGTGTTTTAGGTGCAAATTTGTAATACATTGTAGCAAACTAACGCGCGAGTTCGTACTCGTTTGCACTTTAACATTACGATATTGAGGTTTATTTTAAACTGTCCAAAATTTTTTTCTAATGATTATTTCTGCAGGCAACTGTAGGTATTCTAGACTGATCTAACTTCTTCCGTAACAAATCATAAGAAACTAGATCAAAACCCTTAGAAAGGTCCAAAAAAAAACATATACAATGTCCTACGCGGCAACACACACAATACTACTGTCTTCTCTATAATTTATAGTTTAATTTCTTACACTGTCATACTCCTCAGTACTTTGAGGTCCTGGATATATTCCTTTGTTCTTGTACTCAACTGATGCCAAACACAGTCTAGCTGTGATTGGAGAATTTTGTGAAACTTTTTTGTAATACAATTTTCTGTTGTTATTTCCTGAAATAAATAAAAAGGTGATTAATTGTTGTTGGATGCAGAATATTCGATTGCTTGTGACCACAAAATTGCAGACAAAAAAGTTTAAGTTAATTTAGCAAACAAAAAATTATTTATTAGGGACCTCCAACACTTTAACAACTTTGTCACTTTATGTGTAGGATTTCTAATTACCTGCATATCCAGTGTCCGATTGATGCTCTTGAGTTGTTTCACTGTGTAGTTTATTATGTCCAGCAAGCAGGTCTGAATATAGCTCATGTTGGTAGTCAGAGGAACCTGCAACTCCACCACTTGTGCCTGTCTACTCTTGAGACTCTTGATAATTGAACCATGGAACCTTTGTAAGTGAATATAAGAATATTTGTGTCTTATTACAAAACGAGTTCTAACTATAGTCCAAGCCCTGAACTTCGAACCAGTTATGGAACATGGATTAAAAACATATTTTTGAAGCCAACTACTTAAATAAATTGTATAAACTTACCTTGGCCATAAACATAATTCTGTAACAAATAATGCCCTCATAACTTTCTCCACTTGATTGTAACCAAATGTAAATGATATTGGAGAATTTGAGAAAGCCTTCACAAAACCAGTCTGGAAGAAATTAAATATTTTATGGTCAATGATGAGCTTGACTCCTACCAAAAGGAATTGTTTGGAAACAGGAGAGGGAGGCCTTTGCCCTGCAGTAGGACAGTACAAGCTAATTACATTAAATTAGATAAATGCAATTTAGAAAATAATTCATCAGAAACAATTCATTAAATTATTTACCTTATTACTCTGTCTATAGAGTCTCAATGCGAATGCTTCTTGACATGACTCCAAAACCGTATGTGCTCTCAAAACAATAATACCAGTTATGTGTGTTATGGGGACTCGGTTTTTGAGCAAGTCTACTACTAATATGCGAGTCGAAACAAAGTGTATTCCACCCTCTAAATATGCTTTTTGTCTGCAATAACAATACATATTTTGATTTTAACAGTTTCTTTAATAAAAACAATTTTATTTAATACTCCTTCAATTCAATTGCCAGTACAACTCTAGCATTAATTTGTGATCCTCTGCGAATCTGCATTTTACCTGTTATTTTCTTTTTGTTTGTAACTAACTCAAAAAGTACCCAAGCCAATCCCACCCACCCAAGTCAATCAAATTTATATGGGACCACCCCTGAGGCATACTTTATCCATTCAAAACAGAATGTTGCAAATCCGTTTAATTATGACGAAGTTATGCCCGAACATAAAAGAAAAAAACTTTCGAATTGAGAACCTTCTCCTTTTTTTTAAATTGGTTAATAAAGTAGACATAAAAATGTTAAGATGTAGTTTAGACTCAGTATTAAAATTTTAAATAATGCTATTACCTCTCTGCCCCAACATTAGGTAAAGCTGATAGGCCAAATTTCTTAGTAAAATATTTTTCTTCTTGATCACCACTGTTCAACACAAACACCAGATGTGCAGGGTCTTTATATAACCACAACATATTTGATACTATGTTGTTGTAATTGATTCCTCTGGAAATACATATACATATATTATAAAAAAAAAACTATTCAGGTACATAATACTGGGTTTTCATTGGTGTTGATATTTAAAAGAACTCTCACTGATTAATGTGATTATTGTATATAACTAGGCAGAAGAAGAAGAATATGCACCTACACAGAAAGTTTGGTTTACATGGTACTTTAAAAATAATACTGTAAGTTATTGTTGTCTGGACATGTAAAACTTGCTTCACATTTTTAGTAAGTGCCAGTCTACTTATTTTTTTTTTAAGAAAAATATATTACCTATCTCTGAAGGTTTTTTTTTTTAACATTTTGTTCTACAAATAGGTACCACCACCACTGTTTGGTAATATAGAGTACAATTATTTATGTAGCTTTTAGCAACTTTACATAGTTGTTTAGTTAGAGTGAAGCTAAAGTTGTTTTGGAAGTACTTACTTTGCCATAATAACAAGAGCATCTTTTTCAAAAGAATCAATAAATATCTGTTTTTCAAAAGATAATATAGAATATTTCATTTCGATTATATCATCTTGGCCTTCTTCAGCATCGACAATGTCTTTAATTGATTCCATTCTGGTAAGTACAGCTTGCTGCACAGCACACTGTACCGATTTAACCACACTAATACTGAGTACTGACAGAATTCCAAATTAGAAAATAATTATTGCAAATAGTAAAATTATCTCAACAAAAAACTTTCGTATAAATTCAATTTTAGACGCCGTAGTTTTAGACAGCAGATGTCTTATTCTTTTTTTTTTTTAATTCGCCCATTGGGCAGGCTATAGTCTTTCGACCATACCGCCTCGTTTTTCGTGTAGAATTTCTTACGTGGTAAGTTTAAAAACAATAATGTCTTTCATTTATATACTAGTTAGTCCATATTATATTATTTAGTCATTTTATTTTTGACTTTACGTCAAATCCAGATTAAACGTTATTTTAGTAATTACAGCCAATGTCAATACTTGAACATTAACGTTTTACATGTTTTCATTTTATATCTTCCGTTTCCAGTATTTTCCGAGCTATCTCCTCATATAACAAGTTATTTATTTTATTTACAACTTTTGTGAATTATATCTAAACTTAGTAAGTATTAATATAGTACTTAAACAAATAATCTTAGAGAAAAACCCTACATAACTAAATATCATTTACGGTCTCTACTATATATTTGTACATACAAGTATAAATAAGCTGAGACATTCTTAAGATGTATTGCGGGACCTCGTCAGCCTTATTATAAATTTTAAGCAGTTCACCCGACAACACAAGGCGCTGAATGTTGAAAGACGAACACTCGAAGAAGATTATGATGTAATGACTGTATTTTTTGTGATTGACAGTACTCATAGTTAGGAGAATATGGACCATTCTAAGGCGATGAAGATGATAATTTAAACGACAATGACCAAAACGCATACGACTGATAATTGAATAAAATTTTCTATTTATGAATTTGTTATTCTTGCAGAACCAAGGTATAGAGTTTATTTGAACATTTATGGTAGCAAACCTAAAAAAAAAATTTTTAATTGTCAATGTAAGTATGTCTGTTATGTACAGTACATACCCTTATCTATGGTTATGTATGTATCAAAGACTACAATATCTATAGGAACAGTATGTATGTTTTTGTCCGTATGTATAATGTACTGTGTGAAGTAAATGTCAATCAATATGATTATTGCCATTTGTCAAAATGTTGATAGGGACGTACATACGTGATTCGTCGCTCTCCAATGTATCGTTAATTTCAATAAAGCTGCGCCGTTATCTTTTACAACGTGCGGAAAGCTCAAAACCGTAAAGGACACGCACTGTACGCATAGTATGTATGTAAAAAAAAGGTCGCATCAAAAATTCGCCAGTTAGTGCGCTTATGCGTAGGTATGGATTGAAGAGGTATATCTCATATTAATGTCTGGGTTAAACCAGGCTATTATTTGAAGTTAGGCTAACAGACAAGTAATATCCAGGTTTATTACTGTTTACACGATGCTAGGAAATTTTAAACCTGTAAGTAGTTTTGCAGTGACTTAAATGATCGGATTGGATACTAACTTTGCCGGTCACAAGAGGCAAAAAATTGCAGATGCAAAGAACGTTTGTTACTTTGTTAGTTATTTTTCCAATAATTATAAGGGCACTTATGGTACGCTGCGTTTGTATTATCTTCTGCTTCTTCGTTGTGCGGATGATGCAATAATTAAAATTAGCTTAGACTGGCTTGATACCGGTTTGAGAAGACACGGTTTCATTCGTGCAGCACTTGAGCACCCATTATTTAGTGGAATGCTATATAAAACATACTAATTCCGTGGTGGAATGGTTGGCTTAAGAAAACTGTAACCATGTTACGTCTCTCACACGCTTTGAGTAGGCCGGTTTATGATTTTGAAACCAGCGAGTTGACGTCACCATTGGCAACACTCGCAGCGGAAACGGAAAAGAAGGACGCCATAGTGACTAATACTGAGTACGCCGACATTCTTCGCAAATCGCTGCGCCAGCTAGCCGCAGAAGTCGCGTACGCGTTGTCTTTTATTGAATTTTGTTTAATCGGAAAAAGTTTAATCCATCAGTATTAACAGCGTAGTAGGTAAGCGTTGCGTGTTTTATTATACTTACCACGTCTTTTGTATTCCTGGTATCCATGGCTTGTACGACTTTATGCCACTTTGTTTCCAGTAGGTATGCATATGCAAGCCGTGAATCAATTCGGGAATAGAGGATTTGGCGGCCCACCGCAGCCGCAGAGACAAGGCCGTCGTGGTAATAACCGAGGAGGTTTTCGCAATTCAAGATTTGATCATAATACGCAGCAGAGGAATCAGAACCACGGTCAAGGAGGTCAACGGCCTAATGAGGTAGATTCTCAAATTTTATCAAGATAGTATATTACTTTGATAGATAATGTTGTTAGTATTTATCAGTTGTACTTGGTTCATTATCCCGGGCTAAGATATTCTGAAAATAGGCGACACAAGAAAATTGCCATTTCGGTGACGACGCCATTTTGTGTTTGCTTGGTGGTCTGGCTGGGTTATTGATTACGATGGAGGCGAAACCGAAACGTCGTAATTTTAGCCCTCATTGTTCTTAAACTTGTAGAAACTGTAATAATGCCTTACTAGTAATATTTTGAGGTATATTAATAGGTAGTTTATAATTATTCCTATAAATAAATTCAGAGAGATGAATTTCTTTCACCAGTCTGTCTGACCTACTTTACCGAATAGAACAGGTATATAATCGCTAAGAGAAGTTTGCTGTTTAGAACTGTATAGCATTTCAAAATTTCGTTGATGCATTTCGAAAGTAGAATTAAAAGCAACTTGTTTTTTAGACAAAGCCCACTCCAATTGTTGAAAAGCCTCAGCAAACACCTCAACAACAAAATCAGCCTCAGGCTAAACCTCAACAACAACAAGCAGCTAAAACTGAAGTTCAGCAGGCACCTCAACAACAGGCTCAGCAACCTAAACCACAGCCCCCACAGCAGGCACAACAGAAGCCACAGCAGGCACAACAGAAGCCACAGCAGCCGCAGCAACAACAACAGCAACAGAAACCTGTCCCTGTTGCTCAAGGAAAGATTGAGTCTAAGGATCATGTTGATAAATCAGTAAATGTTGAGCAAAAGAACCAGCATCCTAATCAGAACCAGCATTCTAATCAAAACCAACATTCCAATCTAAACCAACATTCTAACCAAAATCAACAGAGGGTAAGGTTTTACCAAGTTTTACACAAAAATTATTATTCACCATTTTCAGTGCAGACTTTATAGAACAGGTTGTTATTCCTCAGAATCTCAATGGCAATTTTGGAGGTAACAAGCAGGGTGGATGGGGAGGCCCAGGTGGTCCTGGCAACAAGCAAGGTGGTCCTGGCAACTTTGGTCAGGGTATCAAACCATTTGGGCCCAAACCAGTTGGTGGCCCTGGAGGACCTCCTCGGAACCAACAGCGCCCTAACAACATGCGTGGACCTCAGCAGGATGGAGGAAAACCAGTCCAGAGGGAGGTTAGTACTTGGTGGAGAAATTGCCTCTTAGTGCATTGTGTAGTAGCCCAACCATAAGTATTGACCTCGTCAAAGTGAAAAAATGTTGGTCTTTATTTAGACAAATCAATTAAAAACAAGACAGCCGCCTTACAATGGTTAACTGTACAATAGACAGTAAAGTTATGGACAAAGTTTTACTGACCTTATTGCTTTGTACTGATCAAATTGCTACTATCATAACAACAGTGGAATGAATTGGTTGGACATCAGTTATAAATTCAATAAATGGGCTACAATGTTTATGTTCATGTAAGTTTTATAAATTAAGTTTACTAAGACCTAATATTAATTATTGCAGGAACAGATGCTAGCTAACAAGCTTAAGGAATTGATGGGACCTTTGACAGATTTACCCACAATTGATCAATCTGAAGTCAAGTTCAATGGAAGAAGTCGATTGTACATTGGAAATCTCACTGGTGATGCTACTGAAGATGAGATTACTAGTCTGTTTGCTCCCTTCGGTGAAACAGCTGAATTATTTATTAACAAAGAGAAGAACTTTGGATTCATTAAAATGGTAAACCTTGTTATAAATTGCAATTTCATATTTTAATTAACTTTTCTGGTATTTTGGACATCTAAAGTATTTGTGAATTATGGCAACACACTACATAACTTCTCTGTCTCTTTTCCATAGGATTACAGAGTTAATGCTGAAAGAGCAAAGAGGGAATTAGATGGTAAAAATAGAAGCGGAAGAACACTAAGAGTAAGATTTGCTCCTCATAATAGTGCCGTCAGAGTGAAGAATCTGCCCCCATTTGTGTCAAACGAACTTTTGTATCGTGCTTTTGAGATTTTCGGAAAAATTGAGAGGGCTTATGTGAAGGTAGATGAGCGAGGGAAAACGCTTGGTGAAGGAGTAGTCGAATTCGCACGAAAACCTAGTGCTTTGGCTGCGATCCGTAATTGCACTGAGAAGTGTTTCTTCTTGACTTCGTAAGTTGTTATTCCTTTATAGACATATTATATTGAATGCTGCTATAAAATGATTAAATATTGACTGTGGTGTTATTTTACACTAGGTCACTTCGTCCGGTTATTGTGGAAAGCTTCGAGGAGCCTGATGAGTTTGATGGTTACCCTGAAAAGAATTTGCCCAAAAAACATCCTGAATTCCTAAGGGCGCGTGAGCTGGGACCGCGCTTTTCTGAGCTGAGCAGTTTTGAGCATGAGTATGGCACAAGGTGGAAGCAGCTGCATGAGCTTCACCGCCAGAAGGAAGAGGCTCTAAAGAAGGAATTATCTTCAGAAGAAGAAAAACTAGAAGCACAGATGGAGTATGCCAAGTGAGTTAAATATTTATTTTGTAAGTTACTAAGGGCTGATTTTTCCAACAACAGATAATTTTATCAGAGGAATATTTTTGAATTTTTGACAGTTCTTCCATACAAAAACTGTCAAACGTCAATTTTATTCCTCGAGTAAAAGTTATCTGGCAATGGAAAAATCAGCCCTAAGTTGAAATCATTTCATTGTTTCTTTAGGAATATGTATCGACATCTGTATTCATTGGTAACAATGAATTAAATTCTGTGTTCTGTCAGGTATGAGCATGAGACTGAGCTACTCCGCGAACAGTTGCGTCAGCGCGAGCAGGACCGCGAACGACAGAAGCGCAGCTGGGAGATGGCCGAGCGTGCGGCCGACGAGCGGCGCGAGACCGACCGCGTGCAGCTGCTGCGCCAGGAGGAGGAACTGTCGCAGCGCATGCGCCAGCAGGACGACGAACTGCGCCGTCGCCAGCAGGAGAACACACTCTTTGTACAGGTTGGCATCATCCTCCTGTCTCGCCTTTCCTCATTTATTTGTGGTCGCCGCAGCATGTCTTTCTCTCCTACACTATATTTATTTGTGTGACGTCCGTCAACTGGGCTGCGCACCGAGAGTGTAAAATATTTCACGAAACTTTATCTTCGCCTCAAACCCTATCTTATATATAAAATTCTCGTGTCATAACATTGTGACACGAGAATTTTCGGAGCCGTTTCGGAGGAGTAAGGTAACTAACATTAATTACCATACTCCTCCGAAACGGCTTGACCGATTTTTATGAAGTTTTATATGCATATTAAGTAGGTCTGAGAATCGGCTACTATCTATTTTTCATACCCCTAATACTGGGCGCGAAGATTTGCGTTGTCGCGACACGTCCAAAGAATTCGACCTATCGCGAATCATCTTCGCGAATACGAATGCCCTTCGCGCCGCTGTCGGTAAATTGCCGCTTATCAAAGGGTTTTGTCGCGACAAAGTTCGTGCGGTTGGCTACACTTCATGTTTCCCGCGAAATGAATTATCGCGACGTAGTGAAGTTTTTTTTGATGTGGCCAAGCACTTCGACATGGATCGAACTCGAACTTTTATCGTGACAACGCGAACACGAATCGTCGCCTTCAAGTCGGCCAGACTTGAAGGCGACGATTCGTGTTCGCGTAGCTTATGTGATAAGGATTGTCCACCCCTAACATTTTTTAATTCTTTTTTTAGACATAATATTTTATTTTTTTATAATGTGGCATTAAAAAATACATACAATTCCAAATTTTCACCCTTTTGCGATCAACCCTGTTTTTAATCACGATTTTTATATTATTCTGTTCCATCCAGAGATCCGCAAGATTGCAATCGAATATAATAATTTATGTATAGTTCTATCAATCAATCGGCGTTTTACTTATAGGAGTAGGGTAGGAGTAGTGTAGGAGTAGGTTAGGAGTAGGTTAGGAGTAGGGTAGAAGTAGGTTAGGAGTAGGGTAGAAGTAGGGTAGAGGTAGGGTAGAGGTAGGGTAGGGTAGGGGGTAGGACACCACGCGTACGAAGTAGCGCCGGGCAGCTAGAAATAATTTATAGCAAAATAACGTTTGCCGGGTCAGCTAGTTGTTTTATATATATAACATTCCGTACTCAAAATACGCGCATTGACGTGGAGTTGCGGGCACCAGCCCGTATTACCTATGTATAACATTGTGTGTATGTTATTTAAAGGTTTACGTACGGGTGTTTCACAATGACGTCTTAAAGGATTCGGAAATTTCACACCAAATCATATCTCAAATTGATACCTGCGATAAAACTAATAAATAACATTTATAATTTTTTAACAGGCACAACGTCTCAACTCCATGTTGGACCGCCAAGAGCAAGGCATGTTTGACCAGCAGCAACCAATGGTGAGTAATGCATTTTATTTACAGTCTGGCATCTCAGACTACTGGGGTAGACAGAGAAATCTCTTTGTCCAATAATGTGTATACATTTTTAAATGATTGAAATGCCACTTGTTTATCTTATGACTCAAGTAACAATACTTTGCTTTTAAATGGAAGCATATTTAAAAAAAAAAAAAAAATGTTTTTTGAATATATGAACAAACATTGTTTTTCGATACCTACGTAAAATTATTAATATTACGACCGAAAACAAGGATCTCGGGTTCCATCGAATTTTTATGGCTTCTTCCATGTTATGAACATAATTCCAATGTGCATTAACCGAAAATACTTTTATTATTGGCGTACAATATAATGTACCGCTAACCTGTATTTTTGCTTTATGATACGTATATTATTTGGAAAACGCTCAACTGCGGGGGGTGAGCTCGGCATATCGAAGTTTTTGCATTCCGTTCCATGTCTCATTATGAGAAAATGTGCAAATGTCACGTAAAACAATACTCTTCTATATCTAGGAACTAACATTATTAGGTAATTCGGTTTATTAAGTTTTACAATCTGCTTTACCAGTATTTACTAAGGAACAAATTTTTCGCGATTTCTCATGCTTTCAATTTTACTTAGATGTTGTGTTTCCACATTCAAAATATTCAAACTTTTCTGCGAGTGAGGAATGGAATAGGGAACAGCAGAGCATTATTTGTTTCGTCTTATGTATGCTCTCCCAGACCTATTTGAACAAGTATTCTTTTGAAGACGCCTATTGTAAACATCTATGTAACTATGAAAGCATGTATATACCTCAGAGGATTACTTTATTTATGCCTTAAAAATGAGATGAAGGGGCAAGTGTTTTTGCCGATACTTGTCAGGCTTTAAGATACTGCGTTATATGTTCATTAGCGACTCGCTCCTGCTTCGCACGGTTGCGCAATGTAATGATATAGCGACATGTCAAAACATCGACATCTCTGTGTTGTGTCTAAGTTAAATATGAATGTACTGTTCAGATAAACCTTTCAGAATAAATTCTCTAGTCTAAAGGGTGGTGAAAACCACATCATAATTCTTTGTGTACAGGCCTACCGTTTAATTGTGACGGTGCTGAAGGTACCTGCCCGGTGCGGGAGGGGTATGGCCGCTCGTCAGGGGCGAATGACAGCTCTCGCGACGTGACCACATCCCTCTCGCACCGTGCAGCTACCTCAGGCACCGATTCGGTTAAGCGGTAGGCCTGTAGTTCAGGAGAATTAAGCGGACACACAGACAGGCACCAAAAGCGCCTTTGTTTTAAACAATGGGGTAGTTGCCTGGGTAAAAAAATAATAATTATATTTAGTCCGTCAGTTAGATTATCGAAAAATAATGGACACGTATTTTTTCTTTTGTCAATCAAACAAAAAATGACAAAGATAAAGCGCGTCAAAATTTGGGAGTGGGGGGTCGTGGCGTCACTTGCTTGCGAAAGTGTCGCTAGCAAGTGACGTCACGCGGAACTTTAACGGGCGATATCTTCATATTTTTTTATATAATTGACAAAATAAAAAATACGGGTCCAATATTTTTTGATAATCTAACTGACGGACTAATTAGATTTTTTTAGGAAAATAGCCTATTTATAGATTATACAACTACTTCTACTACAAAGGTCTACTTGCACCACAAATTACTAAATACATTTAGCGCTAAACATTTATTTTAAAGCATCATTCGGTATTTCGGTTTCTGTCAACTTCAAGCGCTTGGGAGAAAAATAGCGATACTTTAATTTGTTTAGCTCTAAATTGTGATGTTGTGGTGTCGTAGTGCAGTTTTCGCTTCCGTCGGAAGCAATCAGTTTACTAGGACGCCCTGTTACTTTGCAGGGTGGGCTTAACTTTTAAAACAAAACATGAATTTATTAGCGTAGCCGAGAAATTCAATTTACCCTCATTTATTGAAAGCTTCATTAATACAAATATGTGCATTGCAACTACAACATTTTCATGATTGTTGTTGTGATTGGTATTTCGTTGAACAATTTGTATTTGACAAGATAACACTGGACTACCTTAAAGGGATATTCCAGTAGGCCGCTTAGTCGTGTGTGAAAATCGCATTGCGGCTATTGTAATGTAGGTACGAATACACTATAGGGCCTATGGGCCCAATGCATACTTGTGAAAGACGCCGCAGAGCACTTTAAATTTATCCAAGTACATTTATTAAAACTAATTAAGGTCGCATTCCACCAAACTTTTGTACATAGAGTAAGCTTTATACCAAGAATAAATTTTGAATTTTGACAGATTTTTCATTCTAAAACTGTCAGATGTCAATTTTATTCCACGAATAAATGTTATCTGACCTTGGTAAAATCAGCCCTAAGTCGAAATTCAGTCGAATTAGATACATATTCTAATGCTTGAAGAGAAAAGTGTACCGCAAAGCTCCTTGATAATTACTCCTAAGTCATTCCGCAAGCTTAGCTTAGCTTTGGCTTACTTGTTTTACATTAAACTAAGTATAATATAACAGTAAGAGTAAGAGTGCATAGCTCCGCTACAGAGTACATATAGACAACGCGTGCCGCTAACGTCAGTAACCATGGGGTTGAACAAAACAAAAAAGTGGCGCAATTTTATTATCATTTTACCAAGAATTGCGTATGTTTCTGATCTTCCTGAAACTTTATAGAAGCCAGATTAATAAAACTATACTTGCAGTAAGATTGCGATAGGAAACGGTTAAACGGCTTCCGATAGTCTCATATCGCACGGAAAATTAAAATCAAATGTTAAAATCGTGTTACGATTGGAACGTGACCAACCCTTCACATATATCTTCAGCGAAGCTGAAAATTATTTATTTAATACCTAAAACTATTTTTAATAAATTACCATGAGACAGGAGTATTGTTGCGGTCTCCATACACTGAAAGAAAGTACTTACCTACTATTTTTACTAACCAATTGATTTGTTCTCGGAATGTTTGGTCCCTAGTAAATACTTAGAATTAGCTAAAATTATGACGTGAATGCTTAAATAATGAATCCTTTGGGTTCATCAAACGTGTGAAACTTGCACTGGTTTACAATCATCAATCCGGTACATATACTTGGTTATTATTTTATCATACTTCTTATTATTCTTTTAGTGAAATTCTATTCGAAAGTATTATGATTGCTTACTTAGGATGGAGGCTTCAGAGACCAGTACGACATGCCACGAGGGAATTATGATGACATGCCGCCAAACCGCGGTTGGGAAGGACCGCGCCAAATGGACGATTACCCTAACAAACGTCGTCGTTTCTAAAGCAGCTCTAATGAGCCCATATTGTGTAATTTTACGTTGTTTCTGACTATGAAGCATTTTATTTGATTTTCGCGGTCGTTGGTCGGGTACGCATAAGGGGTATTTGTATGGGTACACAAGAGTCCGAATAAAATCGTGTTTTTCATAATCTTTTGTTTGTACTTGACACATTTTTTTAAGTGACTTGATTATATGAATTGGTCTAACCGGAGAAGTTCGTTAAGGTAATCTCAAGTCTTGTTGTACCTTTTTAAATCGTTTTGTTGGTATCGCCAAATTATGAACCCCTTATTTGTCCTAACCAACGACTTTTAATTGGCACTACGGCCGTTAGCATTGTATCACGTAAATAAATTACATTTTAAAATAATTACTTTAGAAATTTTGAAAGATAGATAAATTTACTTATTAAGTTAATAGCTATGAGGTATGTCTTTTTTACCGTTATGACATGATACGGCAGTATGAATTTTGATGGCAATTCCTACATTTAGAGATTAATCGGCGTTTCCACAAAAAATAACATGTTGGTGAAAAACTGACTCCACTAGCTTTAAGTGTCTACATTTCATAATATATACAAAATTCAATCATATTATTATTACATATTAACTTATGTTAACATTCCTGATTCTGCACTACACCACTGCAAAACATCTGGTATTTTAAACCTTCTGAACCACACTTATTTTAGTGTCATTAATTTAGTATAATAGATCATTATAATAATTGCTTTATTTTAAGTCCAGTTTAACTAACATTTCTGAAGCAGTATTTTATCTTGACCTATAAAGTATAAAGGGGACTATCCTAATAACAATGATTTATTCCATTTCCTGTATTTCATTGCTACTCTTGGAACATGATATTTGTATATCTATTTCTTATTATGGACACATCACAGGCTAAGTATCTGAACAGAACTTGCCTTTATAACTGTACTAATATTTTTTTTATATCTATTGGGATTACTTACGTCCGCAAGTAAAAAAACAATGGGCCGTTAGCTAATGTATCTGGATACATTGAACTTACTAAGCTTAAATAGGAACGAATGTCGAAAATGTCTCAATTTACATACTTGTCTGAAGCTAAATGATAAAGTATTGAATTGAAATATTTTCAGCATTCAGACGTACTTATTTAAGTTTGTATGCGCCGCCACAATAAACTGCAATAATAAAGTGGTCTCCCATAAGTAACATTAATTTTAATGCTTCACTAGATGACGTTTCCCTTGTGCGGGGTGTAAGTCATTAATTTTATGTTAATTTCAATTTTGTGCATAGTGAATTGAGTGTGAAAAGATTATTTAAATAGTTCGTAACTTAGTTATTTTTTACATCGTAAATAAACAACCTATTTAAGAAATTATTTTTGGATTCTTATTTCTAGAAAACCCATTTTCAATGTAAAAACTCGATCATTTCACCTAATACTGACTAACACTGGTAATAGGTTTCATCAAAATAATTTTCATCATTATCAATAGTACCACACACCTATAATAATGCCGTAGGAACTCGTTATCTAGTATATTCACTGGAAATCACAGTCGTTACGTTACTTTTTAGTAATTCTCGCAATAGTCAAGTACTTGCCCTCGCAGTTTTCAATAAATAAATACGGATGACGTGATCCTACGATTCATTTTTAAAGTACATACTCCTAGTGTAGATATGCCTTCTCTGTATGAGAAGTGGCCTTAACCCGATATCCGGGACATTACAGCCAAAAAAAAAAAGCACACATAGACACCACGCGGTCGTAGCCGAGTGCTACGGAAGTAACCACCTTTTGTCTGTTCCTTAAGTATCTGATGAAAGTGTAAACAAACCCTGTTCAGGTTAAATGCTTACGAAAACACTAAAGGTAATTAGTAGAACATCTGAATTTAGAAGGTTTCAAGTTTATATTGCACCACTTTTTCCAACAATAAAATTATTGGTTGAATATCTTTATTAAATTGTAATTGCAAAATTACCGACGAAAATCCATTTGTTAACATTTTCTTCAGATACTTTTCGAAGGCGGGGCTTAGATGACGCGGAAACTACACTGAAGTACGCAGAAACTTTTTTGTGGCCTACTATTTTCACAAGTACCTACCTATCTTTCGTAGTAGGTATACGAGATTGCATTTCAAGCTATTATTAGTCCGCACCGAGACTATAATTTCAGTATGATTGTCATCACACTAATATTATGCAAGCAATATAGCAAGAGTAACTCTGTCTGTATGTTGTTAACTCATCAATCACGACTAAACTGCTGAACCGATCGTTATTAAATTTGTCAAAGAGGTGACTGGGACCTGGAGAAATGCTTAGCCGCCTATGGGGTACTTTGCATCGTGAATATTTTTGAGTCCATGCAGCCGTAATTCTTTTTTAAATGTAGTGCTACTGTCAAATACTAATATACATACTAACATTTTATTAAAATAACTTGTATATAATTTTGTTTCCCAATTCTGAAAGGGCTTTATAAAATTAAATCATTCAACTCTTTTAATGACTACGACCTAATGACATTATAAGATATGGGTTCTGAGTAGATCCAAAAGTTTTTTTGCAAATATCCAGATGTTATGATAATAGTTCGTACTTATTGTCACAAAATTTTATCTTACGTTTCCAATGCGGTCTTTTGCAATTCGGTGCGTGTGTTGGATCATTAAGTTCCCTTCAAAATGGTTGAGCTCTATGCTGATCCCATGGGTCGTGTTCGTGAACAGGCGCCGGCAGTAGGGACAGGCCATCTCTTAGCTGCCACGGCTTAATTTAATTTTTGAATTGTTTTTGTTTAATCTTTTTTATTACGGACGTTTTTAACGTTCGGCATCGTTCTCATGTATAATTTCAACATGAATGATGTATCCAATATTTTGGTGCTGTTAACTTTGCGTATCGGTATCGTTATGAGCAGACATTATTGCCCAGAAGAGTAAGCATTTTTATTAACCTACCAATGACGTGGGGTGAAATACACCCTAACTCAAACTAGCATGCGTGACGTTTAAAGCTACTAACACTAGTGGATTTTCCTTCTAGATGACCGATGGATAATATAACAAAAAAAAACTAATAATGTATATTTTAGCTGGTTATGGCTATATTTATATCGGAATGTTCACATAATGTCGTAGAATTGAACATTCGCTCTTTTTGGGGTTCCGTACCTCTCAACAAGGAAAAAACGGAATTATAGGATAAACTTACTGAGAAAAAGGGCCTTGACAGAACGGACTTCGTTCTGTCAAGACCTTTTATCTCGGGAATCCGTGGAGGTATCAACTTGAAGTTGTTATCAAATGCTCGGATCTACGATCCCTTTTTTTTTTTCTTTTTTTTTTTTAATTTTTTTTTTTTTTTTTTTTGGATGGGAAGTCATGACCCCTCCCGCTCTGGGTGGAGCAGAAGGGAGTGTCAGACTTTTACTGACTAAAACCTAGCCGTGTTCAGGGGCCACGGTATCTCTTTCGAACAACCCGCAGCCCCGGCGGCATCGGCCCTAGCGGACCCCGTCAGTTCGTGCTGACAGCTCTTTGAGGCGCGCCTGGAACACAACGCGCCGTCGACCCGGGCCTGGTCCTTACCGGGCGGCGAGCTGCCCATAGCTCGCCGCCCGCAAGCCCGCGCCTACGGTGGCCGGGAGTCGGCTGTTGACTCCCGTCCAGGGCGTCTCCTGCGGCGGCTAGGAGCGCGAGGGTGCAGCGATTGTCTCTCCCTCGCGCGCTCCGCCTCCTCCTTCGCGAGCATTACTGCTTCGCAGAAGGAGGTGACGGCCTCCCATTCACTCTCGCTCCGTACCATGGCCTGTATGAGGGCCGGACGCGAGAGGTCGCCGCCGCCGATCGCCGCCACGAGGACACGGCGGGGCCCCGCCCAAGCCGGGCAGACCTCCACCGTATGCTCCACCGTGTCCTCCGGGCGATCCCCACAGTGGTGACACCCTGGCGTTTCCTCCCGCTTTATCCTGAACAGGAACCTCCCGAAACAACCGTGTCCGGTGAGGACCTGCGTCAGGCGGAAGATGAGGGCGCCGTGGCGCCTCTCTAGCCACTCCTCAAAGAGGGGACTTATCGCCGCAATTGTGGCGTGCCCAGCGCTGGGTTGCGACAATCGCACTCTCCATGCCGCTATGAGATCCCGCCGGAGCTCTGTCCGCTGTGCCGTGATTTCTCGCGGCAGCGGAGCAACGCCCCGGCGTTTTGCCTCCTCTCGCCACTCCCATATGTAGGCGAGGACTTTGGCCTCCAGATCCCATGGCGGCAATCCGGCAAGGAGGCTCGCCGCCTCAGCGGAGACCGTGCGGTATCCTCGAATGAGCCGGACAGCCATGACCCTTTGGGACGCGATCAACCGGCGGGCTGGTCGCCGCCTCAGGGAACGCGCCCATACCGGTGCCCCGTAAAGGGCCATGGACCGCACGACCCCCGCATAGAGCCTCCGGCAGGAGGCGTTTGGTCCCCCTAGATTGGGAAGGAGCCGCCTCAAAGCAGCCCCGGCCCGCTCCAGTCTGAGAGCCAAACGTCGGAAGTGCTCCACGAAGTTCCATCGGCTGTCGAAGACGAGTCCCAGGTACTTCCTCGTCAGCTCGACGCCGATGTGAACCCCTCCCGCCGTTATTTGTGAACCCGACGGTGGCGCGTCCCGAGGACCATGAAAAAACATGGCCTCAGATTTGTGCAATGCCGATCTACGATCCCTTAGAGCTGTAAAAAAATCAACTTAAGGCAACGCAAACGAAAACAGCGAATTTGAAGTAATATCACAAAAAATATAAGTTTTGCAATTACAAACTTACATTTACAGTAAGTAAGTAGGCCATGAACGGTGATGTAGAACGATGTATGAGAAAATATTTTTTTCAACTGCAAAGTTAAGTTACTTTAAACCGGAATTGGAAATTCGGGTGGCCGAACACAGCTACGAGTCCTACTGTCATTTGTCTGGATTTTTCAGTCGAATTGAGTAATGCATGTAAATATCGCGAAGTCCTCTACAGGAGTGCCCACAGGAAAGGAGTGACTATGTTCACCACGTGTTTGGAAGATCAATTTTCTTTCAATAAAAAATTCAAATATAATATATAAATTCAAATATTGTAAGAAGAATGAATGAGTGAATGCCAAATGAAAAATGTATCATTGTTTATTTATCTGTTCACTATTTTGTTAAGTTACCTGCTTATTTTATGTTTAGACATTAATTCTCAGTGAAAGAGCAGACATGATTCAAAAACTTATCTAGCGGCTTTAGCAAATCTTGTGTCGTACGTTACAGATGCTCTTGTGTTTAATTTTTAAGTTATTTGTTTCCGTAATCATTTTAATCTTCTATCATTTCAAATTATAATTTATTATCATCAATTTTCAAATCATCGTAATTCTCTTGCCCCTTCTCCCAATTATTTGGGGTCGGCGCGACATGTTTTTTTTCCCGCTTCTCTATTAGTCGTCACCTCGGTTGTCGCCTAGGCCAGTTCTATCCATCTCAATTTTCGAATCAGAAAAGAAAAATCATAAAAAAAGAAAACTTAGTATTTAACAAACTACTACTATTTCTTACCAAACTAGTGGTATTAGACCAAGTATCAATGCAACGCAATCTCAACAGTTACAAACGACTAGCAAAACTTTTCAAGTTGCATGTTCAGCATCAAGGAACCTAATAAACTTGCACCTCCATAGAACTTGGCATTCATTATCTTAATTCTTTTATCGGCGAACCGACAATGGTGTACTCCCTTTGTACCGAGAGAACGGGGCTCCCGTTCTTTCACTTTTATGTTTTTGGTGGGATAATTATGTCTGGGTCGCCTCATTTTACACTTCGTGAGATTATTATCATGGCGTAATGTAAGGTCATACGTGATAAGCTGCGGGGAGAACAAGCTGCAGGCAGCGTTTGAGTAAGGACGATTTTACCATGTACAGCTGTGTTATTAGAGGGGGGGGGGGTGTTCTGACATGTTACAAAGTTAATAAATGCACTGCTTTGCAATAGGATACTTTGGCGCCGATCAGATATTGCCCTTACAGGTATAGTGCAAAGAGGATGGCGGAGATTCACCTTGTCTATTAACATGTAAAACTTCAGTGTTTTTATAACAGAGGGGCAATTCTCGTAATTTTAAGAACGATCACAGTCTTCTCTCAATCTGTCAAAAATACGTCTGATTTTCCTACATTTTGAGAAGTTTTTGACATTTGTTTGTCGCCGAGATGAGACTGCGACTAGATTTTGAACGTTTTAAATTACGAGAATTAGCCTTTAGCTTGCTGTAGTAGTGGAGCTACTGTTTTATTTCACATTGACAGCGCTGGCAGCGTTGGGAAATTCTATAATTTGTTACTTTTGGTTTATTATGTTCGTTCAAAAGAAAATTAGCACTGAAGGATTTTTGAGTATGTATAAGATTATTGGTAAGTACATTAAATGTAATGGCTAATGTGCATGTTTGTTGAGATTAATATATAAATATTTTCCATGTGAATGCAGTTCATGATTTATGTTTGAGCAATATGGTAAAAATATCGCTTGTTAGCCATAACATTTTAAAAACAATAACTGTCTTAAAATATAAAGAGTCAGTTCAATTGATATTAGACAAGTTAGAAGAGCTCGGTCAGTAAAACACATTCGCGTCGTGGGGATCCGACATAATGATCATCTTCTTCAGGTTGCGCAATGAAGTTGCAGATATAAAGCTGGCATCAGGTACCGTAAAAATGAATTACTTTACGATATAATATTAGTACTTTTGTAGGTATGGGTACCAACATACTAGATCTAAGGTGACACCACCTACACATCTGATGAAAGAAAACATAATGGGGGAATTTGGATTTAGCGGTCTAAAATGTTCTTGCTGCACTGTGACAAGCAGCTGCTGGCAAAGAATATAATTAAATAATTATGCGGGGGTTAAATTTTCTCATTAACAGCTCTGAGTCTAGATTTGTGCCCAGTTAATGGACGCATAGACTCGACCCGTATTTATTACATATGACTAAAATAACTGAAAAAAATGTAGGTGTACTACACCTCTGTCTGCCTACTCCTTCGGGGAATATAGGCGGGATATTATTACGTCATACGGGGGTGATCTTTCGTACACGCTAGTTGACACAGACTTATTAACAAATGAACTAAATAGTTAGGGGTCAAAGCTCACAATGGCTTATTCGAGAACTGCCAAACAAGAGGTCGTGTCACAAGTTTTATACACCTACTACTGTTACAAATATTAAGCTTACTTGGAGAGGTTTAGTAAATATTAGTCGTCTTCAGAATTTGACCTGACAGTTTTTAAAAGAAATTATACTTTATAATTTATTAAAATATTAGTAGATTAAGAAAATCGCACTAAATAGCCATTTTCTTTGACTTGCTACATGTGCTTCTTTTTTCCAGGATTAACATTGTATCTACTTTAAAAATATCTTAACCACATCACTATTGGCTCTATAACAATTTCGCACAGCCTTTATGATTCTTCTTCACCGACAAATGAAAAATTGGTCAGCAAAATGACTTATGGATGCGGAGACTAGACTATCAAGTCGACTTGTACCTATAGATGAGTATCAACTCATTCATAGGTATGTTGCTGTTGACTGGACCAAATTAGTTCCGACTCGGCGACGAAGCAAGCCAGAGAAGTCTTATTGACAAAACGACGGAATGTAAATGACGGTAGTGATTTTTTTTTGCAGATATTTGAACTAAAGATTCCGACAGAATGTACTTATATGATGTGCCTTTTTTGTTTTTGTCGAAAAGATTAAAAATACTAGCGTGTTCCTTGCCTTTGGTCAATCCGTATTGATCGTGCTCCGTGCTGTTTGGTTAAGCGAAGTGCTGCTGTTTGAATTTCGTACCAATTAGGGAATCCAGATTTTCCAATGATGCCAACACTAAGCTGCTGCCATATGCGTTATTAAAAAAAAATCCCGTAACACATTTACAACAATATTTGTAAAAAAGGGAACATAACCAACCTAGTGTTCCCACTGCTGGGACACAAGCGCGATAGAGTGGGCCGTAATCCGCTTCGTTGCCACTAGTACCAGTAACAGTTCCATGATGGAACTGCTGATGTTTATTTTAAGCACTAGTTCCAATTTAAAAGAATCTGAAAATAATGGAACTAATGTTTGTTTTGTTATCACCAGATCCACATTATTATTTTAGACACTTGTGAAATTTTTTAAGGGTGTAAAAACACTAAAGGTTAGTTAGTTACCCACTTAGTTTGTTATAATAATTTTATTCAATAAAATCAACAAATATTTATTTTTCATTTATGATTCTGATTCAGTATGGATTTAAAATAATCATCTTTGTAAATGATGGAAAGTAAATCCCAGGATGGCCGATATCTCAGATCTCCGATAGTTCTGTAGCAAATTAGTTCTATACTTCATTCATGTTGCATCATCGTATAAAGTATGTAAGAGCTGCAATAAATTTGTCTCGTTTTTATTGACATTTGCATTAATATTATGATGCCAGCCTTCAAGGACATTATTTGTCCTATGTATCTCACTATAAACACACCATAATTTTTGTACATCTGGTTTCATCCAAAACGTGAAGAAATATATTTTAAATTTATTAAATTCATCGTTTTCGGGCCTTTCCTGTTGTATATATTTCCAACCTTCTATATTATTTGGCGGGAGAAACGCTAAATTGCCCCAAATAGAAATTATTCTTTTGTTTTTTCTGCTACTGTTATATCCCTTTTTCGATGTGAGGTTCAGTTCGGTAGCTTTTCGAAAAAGGCTGTTAGTATAATGAAAATGACAACCTTTAACATCTATAGCAACATTAAATGATAACAAAGCCTTTATTGTAGCTTCCTCAAAATGGATTATTACTTTAGTTGGATTCCACTGGGGGGTATCTGCGATTTTATTAGAGAAATTTATTTTCATAAGGATATTTATTTCTATTTGTCATAAACGTATATAAAGGATGGGCACGACATTAGTAAAATTACTATTGCTGCCAATTTCAGCATGAATACTAAACATTTGTGAGAAAGGTTTGGGACAAAATTTAATGTGCCGTCCATAAAAAAATTCGTAACATTTTCCATGTCTCGTAAAGTATCGCCATGTAAACATGTAAAGTAATTGATTCGCAAAAAATAAATGTTTGCTGATTCTATTCGATCACTATCACTACATACTTATTATAAAACAAAGTAAAGGTAGAAAAAATAAATATTTGTTGATTTTATTGAATAAAATTATTATAAAAAACTAAGTGTTTACCTCTAGTGTTTTTACATCCTTAAAAAAATTCACAAGTGCCTAAAATAATAATGTGGAACTTGTGATAACCTGTGACTCAGGCTGGCTGGACAAATCTTCAAAATAGCTCGCATTTAACTAAGTCAATAGGGCACTTTATGTGCGGGCTAAACACTTATTTCAGAATTTGTAACGCTACAGAATCTTAGATAATCGATCGAAAACGTGTCCAGCTAGCTTAAAAAAACACTTTTCGCTGGTCTCAATATCGGTAACGGAAGTAATTTTGACGCCTTTTTGCATATCTACGGGCGTTACATAAATTTGTAACAGGCATCGAGCTAAAAGTTTTGTGATACGTACAGCGGTTTAGTAGAAAAATGCAAAAATCTGTGTCCAGCCAGCTTGAATTTACGTATAAAACTTCTGGCTGGCACTTCCGAATCTCAATAACGGGAGCGTTTTCGAATATGGTTACTTTACTAACATTTAGTGATGCAATGTGTAACAGTAATAACGTTTGATTTATGGCGTCACATGTAAGGGATTACGAGAAATCAATAAAATCTTAATGTCCAGCCAGCCAGAGTTGAAGCTGGCTGGACACATGTATCTCCGCTGCCTGATGATCTACGACCTTCGATATGTGATAAAAATTTGGTGACGGGGACGATAATGATAACCTGAGTTTGCAACGGAGAAACTTTGCGTAGTTTCAAAGATATTGATCATTTAAATTTTCAACAAACATCCATTAATATTGTGAGGTGACCATAATTTTTACATAAATAAAGGATTTCTTTTTAATCGACTAATCGGCCGGTAGCAGCCACGCCCACGCCTGCTTTGTATTTGATTTTGCCGTGGGAATAAAAGGTTTTCCTGCAGTAAAAAGCGTAAGTATGTCTTAATTCAAATAATAATTGAGAGAGTGGAGTTGATCGTCGTCTTTTCGTCATTTGAAACGCTGTATAAGTACAAATAAATTAATGTTATTTTGTTTACAGCAAACATTACCTCTCCTCTCCTATCCTGACACAATATCTACCTATGTACTTACCATGAAAAACTCCAATACCTACCTATTAAAAAGAGTAGATATCTGCACGTAAATAATCAATAACTTAAAAAATTACCCCCACCCCCTTCCCCACTTCTACACTTTGGTCTTCTATTGATTTAAATACCTACAGTTGTTTGTATTAGTATCACCAATACACGGATTTTCGTCCATTAAAGAAAACACCTTAGAATATACTTAGTCCTACATAAAACCTACAATATTAGTAACCTTACTGCAGTGTTTGTATGGGCAAAATTTAAATGATCAATATCTTTGAAACTACGCAAAGTTTCTCCGTTGCAAACTCAGGTTATCATTATCGTCCCCGTCACCAAATTTTTATCACATATCGAAGGTCGTAGATCATCATCAGGCAGCGGAGATACATGTGTCCAGCCAGCTTCAACTCTGGCTGGCTGGACATTAAGATTTTATTGTTTTCTCGTAAACCCTTACATGTGACGACATAAATCAAACGTTATTACTGTTACACATTGCATCACTAAATGTTAGTAAAGTAACCATATTCGAAAACGCTCCCGTTATTGAGATTCGGAAGTGCCAGCCAGAAGTTTTATACGTAAATTCAAGCTGGCTGGACACAGATTTTTGCATTTTTCTACTAAACCGCTGTACGTATCTGAAAACTTTTAGCTCTATGCCTGTCACAAATTTATGTAACGCCCGTTGATATGCAAAAAGTCGTCAAAATCACTTCCGTTACCGAGATTGAGAGACCAGCGAAAAGTGGTTTTTCAAACTGATTGGACACGTTTTCGATCGATTATCTAAAATTCTGTAGCGTTACTAATTCTGAAATAAGTGTTTAGCCGTCACATAAAGTGCTCTATGACATAGTTAGCTGCGAGCTATTTTGAAGATTTGTCCAGCCAGCCTGAGTCACATGTGATAACAAAATCAACATTCTCCCTTTTAAAATAGAACTAGTGATTTAAAATAAACATCAGTGGTTCCATCATGGAACTTAATGGTACTAGTGGCAACGAAGCCGTCATCGTAAACGCGGGCCCAGTGCGGGTTGGTAATGTCCTAGAATTTTTGGTTCTAGGACTTGCCGGTTTTCTCACGACGTTTTCATTCATCGTTTTGATTGTTAGAAAAGGCAATCCTAGTCCTAACCCCTACAACGAGTTGGTTCTTGGTTCCCGATGACAACTGAAAGTCTATAAACTTATTATAACACCCCTCTGTGTTTGTCGGGTTTTAAAAACGAATAACGTGAGTGTGACATCTATTTAATTATTTTAAGCCCGTCTATTATATTATTCAAAAATAAACTCTTCATTGATGGTAAAATAATTTTACTATCAATAATGGCAGTGATCTTCAGGGGCTCATATTCCTACTGGTACTCTGATTAATTGAATCGGAATACAGGCAAAACTTGGCTATTGCAGCAATTGCAACCCAAAGAATAAAGTATTAATTAAATTCAAACAACTTTTTATCTTCTTCGAAATCACAATTGGTTTCTAAACGCATTCTTTCTTCCCTTTCTTTCCAAATTGATTTTCAAAAGGGAGTTTTTGGGCGAGATTCTTTCATGTAATGGTATGTATCGGATGTAATGGATGTCATTCAAAGGTTCGGGCTAATATAAACTTTTATGATTTCGTTATTTTATCCATATTTTTTGGTCACTTCGACGTTTCACGTCATCATTAGTGTTGGAACATGTTGTTTTTAACTGGAAAGAACGCACTATGGGCTATATAGTCCATACTGCTGCAGTTCTGTTCTCAAACCTTTTTGTCATTAGCCTTGTGAACTACTGAATTTGATTGTTTTTGGACTCCTCAATGTACTTTCTTAACCATTAGCGCATCTACCTACCTAACCGTACTTGCTAACTTGATGCGTGTTAAACACATTTTTCTCTCCTCTCCCTTTCGAGGAAAGTTAATCCGAAAATGTGCAACATCATTCACTTCTTTATTAACAGTGTAATAAATGATTTATTGGCGATGTCTTCCCTTTCGAGGTAAAAATATTTAACAGCTTGCTATTACGATGTCATAAAGGATTTATGATTTTTTGAAAATATTGGTTACTACGTACCAGAGGGTTCTATAGTAGTTTGCCTGCACTGCTTAATATTTTTTCCTCAGTATAAATTAGCAGTTCTAATTTAACATTGAAAAGGAGGAGGAATGCATGAAGAGCTGAATAAGAAACCACATTTGCTTCATCGAAGACACCTAGTATATCTCTATCTGAAACTGCGGAAATCTCTGAGTAACTAACTGGTAAGTTATGAACTAAATGCAAAACGTCTTCATAAATAACCGGAAGTAGATATAAACAATTTCTGTGCTGTATTTAAAGCACGGTTAGAAATAAGTTGCAGAATAATTATCAATAATTATGCTAACGCAGAATTGAGGAAACCCTTCTGGAAATTATCCGCGCTCAGTTACCGGCGAAATCTGGTATAAAATATACTCATTTTTTACATCTTTGCTCAAGGAATGACTACCCAATAAACTTAGAAAGAACCCCCGTCATTTCTTTATTTCTGAATCGATGCTGGTGCACCGATAAAAAAATACCGTAACTCGAAAAAGATAGTCGATTTTTAAATAGGAGGGTCATGCTAACCAAAAGAGAGGAGGATTATCTCTACAATGTTTATATTATCGGTTTTAATACGTTAGCGGTAACAGATATTATATCGTTTTTGAGAAACGACAACATTTTTAACCAAATATGGCGAGTCTAAAGTATACTACAGTATCTAATAAATTTTACTTAATGCTACTTACACAATATACCTATTTGATAAGCTTTTTCAACATACCTGGATGACCTTATTTCATATCCGATTTTAAATCTTTCATTCATAAATAACGAATGTATGCCTCTAAATAGTAAGATAGAATGAAATACCATTTTCAAAGCGAGATTTTATTACAGGAAATGAAGAAAATTTTGTATTTTTATCAAACATTAGCTCAATTGAAGTGCATAATTTTATTATTTACTGCGGTGAATCTTTTCCGAATATTATATCGTATTATTAGTGCTAAGGAAATTAAATTGCGGCTCAAATATTCCCATTTATGGTTTTATAAACTGTTGAATACAAGGGATATGCATGATCTGTAGCTTAACTTGAAAACACTTATCAGTTAACCAGATCCAAAAATATTTCACTTTTATTTTAAATCTTTTTAAACCGATAGACTACGCGCACTATAATTTACTTTCATAAGAAAGCATGATTGGGGTTGGATGCGTACTACAACACCGTAAAGAAACATGAAAATTCTTCTGCTACTACAATACGATCCACCCACTCATTTAGATTTGAAAAAAAAATATATAAAATAATATATAGTACCAGATTTCCCTTTATTGGTATTTAATATCACCAAGGAAGGAAAGAACTGATCTAATAATACTCAATGACATCTACGGTTGACGTATTTTTTTTTTTCACAGATTCTTGTATACTTATCTGCCATATTTACCTTTTAACAACCTTGTGACAGCACAATACTTGTGTTACTGAACTTTATTCTATCCTGATGCTAAAAAAGAAAAATAGACTACAATCTATTATTTTGATTGAACAAATACTGCATTAATAATTTAATTAACTAGTTTCAGAAAATACCTACTTTTTTACAATATAATGATATTCTACTTGTTGTACAGTCAGCATAAAAAATACCTCTGAATTTGAAAATATATTTTAAGACCTAACTTTAGTTCAATTAACCTTCAGTTTTTGTTTTCTATTTAACTTGTAATAGAGAGTAATAATTTGCAAAGTTTTTAAAATTCTTTTAACTATTTTTTAAACTCGAGATAATAATTACTTAAAATGCTGACTGTAAGGCCTTCCAGTACACATTGTAATTTATATATAGTATATATCTAATTAGACGCTAATTTTGTTGTTATTATGTTCACAGGTTTCCGTTTTTAGCTAGACCAGCCATGGCATTTATTCAGGTAACTATTGAATCTAAAAAATTTCCATTAATATACTATAAAGTCCCTGCAGTTATAGTTTTTGCAAATAATATTTCTTATTGTTATAATCAGATTAATTTCCAGTTTTAGGGATTTGTTGGTAATTTTTGTTACCTTAGTATGAAAATTAAGTAATAAAGAATATCAAAATTATCTCTTTTCAAAATACCTGGCGTCTCGGAAGGTCGTATGAAAAATGCGTTTTATTTTTTGTTTTCAGATGGCCAGGATTGATGCCTTGACAACAATTTGTATGTGACTGGATGATTTGTCCAAGGTGCGTATTGAAATTATGATATTACTAATAATATTTGCGTTTTCATTTAAAAATATGATGATTCATTAATTTTTGTCTTCTTTTCCCGACTGATGCATACTGAAGCATAACCATTGAAATCTGATGACATTTGAAGAAAAAGTCGTTACATATGTAATTTTGTTATAAAATAATGTTAACACTATACAATTATAGATGTTGAAAGGAACCTGCAATGACTTGTTTTTCAATGATTTATATTTAACTATATTTATCAAAATCTGATGCACATGCAACGCTTATAATGTTATTTGTTTTTTCACAGTGCACAGAACTGTCGGCGGCTCCCCGGCGTTTACCGTCCGAGGACAATATCTATCTCTATCATATAATGGAATGTAGGTAATATTGATGTTTGACTATATTAAGATTTTTCATTTATTTTTATTGATTCAATGATGATTCATTTTTTTTGTCTTCTTTTCCCGACTGAGGCATAATGAAGTATACTTAATGATTATTTACTGACGTAATTACTTTTCGTTGGAATTAATTCGTTCCGTTTTTCCTTATATTGAGGCTTTTTTTTTCTTTTTTTACAGATTTCAACGAAGAAAAGGACTTGAGAAAAACAAACACTTTATTAATAACCATTTATTCAATGATTCCTTTTTGCCGAATAAGCATAATATTTTGTTACCTACCTATGTATCTACGCAATACGCCCATTCTTTATTTATAGGTACTTCTAAGTTACAAAACAATTAGATCTGAAATAATTGATACATTTTTCCCATATTTTAATAATTAGAAGTATTTATACATAAAGAAAGAAAAGTATTACTGGTTTTTGCTGTAGTTTCTATTAGTCTATTATTTAAACTATAATATACATTAGAATCTCATAAACTTTTTGTTTTATTCTTCTCTTACATTTTTCGACGAACTCTCGATGGAGCTATAATTCTGTTATCTTACACACGAGCAATAAGCGTTGACGACAAAGGCAACTGCAGCCGTCGACGTGTGTCGGCGACAGCCGTCAAAGCATGTCGGCGACAGCCGTCTAAAGCATGTCGGCGGCAGCTTTTAACGCGCCCCTATCGAATCGACGCGTGTCACTCGTGTGTATGTACACTACTGGAACGAATTAGTGCAACTCTTCTGATTGTGATTTTCAAACAATGGCAATGAAGATTAGAATCTTCTACTTACTAGTGGAGTCCCATTTAATAGCTCTTATGACACCACAGGAGGCCTAGCTTGGGTGCTCAGGGTAATATAGCTTACTGATGAAAAGAAGAATGAATCCAATGATGATTTGTTTCGAATGTCAAGTCAAACTATACAGCTTGTATCGGAAATGTGTGATCATTTAAGGGTTACAGACCATCAAACTGAACGACTTTCTCCATGGGACCATGGACATCATCGTTATCGCGAAAAAATAATCAGCCATGTACAAAGTGGTTCAGTGGTCTGTGTACCACACCCTAAATATGACCACACATTTCTGACACGCTGTACCCGTCGCGCCGTTAGAGGGCGGGCGCCTTCCGGTTTTCCGAAAAAGTGACATATGAACGATACGATCGCGTATTTGCGCGACTTCTCGTATTCTGCATTCATCTATTTAAATCTATTAGAACGCGGGGATAGGAAGGCAGGCACTTTTTCTGTAGACTGTCAGGATCAGAATTTGATGCTGTCATAATAAAAAGGGATCAGGGCCTATGTTATAAATTTAACACATTATCACCCCCATATTTCCTGATGGGTTAGGCAGAGGTGTACCCATAGTACACCCACATTTCGCGCCTTTTACGATTAAGTACTATCAGAGTAAATACGAGCCTATAAATTTACCATATCTTTATTTCGTAAAATTTTGGCCAGTCTTCTTATGGCAACCATTGACCTCCTGACTTCAGATTTAGTTACTTCGTCAAATGATAGTAAGAGTCTGGTTCTAGTCTTCCCCGCGAGCAAATTGTGGTTCGCCATTCGTGTAAAGATAGTAGTCTCCTCTAATGTTTGTTGAAACAGGGTAGCCCATATTAACAGAGTTTTCTTTACAATCCCCATTTTCAAATGCCTTCCAATTTTCACATGGATATGCTACAAAAGGAATTTTGGAGTCTATAGATTCGGCAAAAAATAGCGTTGAACGTCCATGACTACAACCCTCTGAAAATTAAAAATAATAAATTAATAATATTATGTTTCATAAATGATTTATAGACAGATCCGCTTCTATACATTCTAGTGGCTGAACTTAATTCATTTCTATTGTTCTTCGATAAGATGTGCATTTACGTACCTATAACTTTTTTTACGTCTTTAAATAATTAAAAACCCAAGGACGGATCCAGGATTTATTTCTAGGAGGGGCACATGGGCCAGACGGGTAAGAATGGTCCCATATCTATGTACCACTCCATTGCACAGTATACTGTTTTTGGGATTCATTTTTTTCAATGATATAGATCAGAATAACTACAAAAAAGAATATAACTTTAGTACCCCGTCTCGGATAGGAAGATTTTCTTTTGACCATAGATACAGAAATAAACGAGTTACTTTATCGATATCGGTACCTAGTAAAGTTTACTAAATTTTAAGAGGGGCTGCAAGAGCGACCGAAGCGAATTCTATAATTTTAATACCCCACCGAATTGGTCTGGTTAGTTTTTCTTTTTACCGTTCATAGTAGGTACCTATTAGATAAATATGAGTTGAGGAAAACTGTCATAAACTTTGTTGAGGAAAACTGTCATAAACCTTGGAAGCGCAAGGCCGCGCTATTTTTTTAGTATTATAATGTTATCCTGAAATCCTCACGCCGACTGGAGCTCTAGGTCGGTGCATTGCTGGCTTAGCAGACCTCTGAGCCCGAGTACGACCTGACTACCACTATGAAACTTAGTATTCACGCCATTGTTGCTGAAGACATACTTAGTAGGTACTTCTTCAGCGTGCATCATTGAAGTAATTTCTTGATGCATAATCATTCAGGTCAGTCCTTTCAGATGATTCGATTTTATTTTACTCACGTACGTGCAAAATCAAAAGTCATTTATTCAAATTAGGCTGACAATTAGCACTTTTCGAACGTCAACATCACAAAAGACAGTCCCCCAAAAACGCCCGCCCTTTACCACTTCCTAGTGCTTTTGCTGGGAAGAAGTGGCGCAACAAACTCCCGAGCAGCACAGCTGTCAGTTCAGTAAGAAAATACTTAATTGTATACAGTACTAGGTATGTAGGTAAGTAATTAAAATTAGAAGACACAGAACATTAACCTAAATTATATGCCATGTGTCAGCTAGCCACGCCAATATACCAACAAATATAATAAAAACTGTACTCAGGCTAAAAAATAATTAATTAAAATTAAAAATGTAAATAAAAACTTGCTGCCTAAATAAAAGCTTCCAGACATAAAGGGCGTGCGTGACAGCTTACATATTTATGCATTGGGTTCTGTTCACATAGCTGTCACTTTTTTTTTTTTTTTTTTTTTTTTTTTTTTTTTTTTCTTTTTTTTTTTCTGGGTGGGAAATCATCAAATGACTCCTCCCGCTCTGGGCGGAGCAGAAGGGAATGTCAGACTTTTACTGACTAAAACCCACCCGTGTTCCTTCAGTTGCCTGTGCCAGGGGCCACGGTATCTCTTTCGAACAACCCGCAGCCCCGGCGGCATCGGCCCTAACGGACCCCGTCAGTTCGTGCTGACAGCTCTTTGAGGCGCGCGTGGAACACAACGCGCCGTCGACCCGGGCCTGGTCCTTACCGGGCGGCGAGCTGCCCATAGCTCGCCGCCCGCAAGCCCGCGCCTACGGTGGCCGGGAGTCGGCTGTTGACTCCCGTCCAGGGCGTCTCCTGCGGCGGCTAGGCGCGTAAGGGCGTAAGGGGGGGTTATCCCCTCCTGCCTGCCCGGCGGCAGGGTAAGTGCACACCAGGCCCGCTCTTACTCCACACAGTAGCCGCTCTGCTCCTCATAGCGGCTTGTGTGGAGCGTTCCTCTTGGCAGAACATTAGCATGCGGGCAGCGAGATCTCATTGGGAAAAAATCCCACTGAGAAATAGCTGCCCGCACCCCAGGATGCACCGGCCCGAAAACTGGTCTTCCCCCCGGACGTATCCAGAAGGGAACTCCAGTCCCCAGGCACACGTGGAGGTTTTCTGCCCTAGCACCCCACATAGCTGTCACTTGAAGTCACAAATGATAAACTAGGACCATCGGAGTAAAATAAATAAATAAGTTATTACTAATACTCGTAACAACAGTAAAACCATGGTCAGCAAGACAACCAGTCAAGCGGCACCCGTTCACGCGCATAACGCAAAGATCAGCCATTACCCCTCTCACCATATTTGAGGGAAGGAGGCAACCCGACCCCCGACGCTACCGCTAGCAGTGACATCTAAGGAAGCATGACGAAATTGCTGCCGGTTGTTCAGGCAAGAATAATTTATGATCAATCGTCGAGGTCGCTAGCTAACCACATATTGCAATCAACTCATTAAAAAATATTTAAATGAGTAGATTATGTCAATAGTAGATTAAAATATAAATAAACTGAATTGAGTGAATTTACTTAGTCAAATAAAAAAAAAAGAATTATATGAACTCATATAACCTGTCAGTAAGCTAATTCTGGAGAAAGAACATAAACATTGTCTTGAGTTAATCAGGGCGACCAACAATTCTTATCGTGTAAGTAATCGTTGGTGGAATAGTATACATTTGAACAAAGGTTGGATTTTACTTGAGCTTTAGACGCATTAAAAGGTAAGTCTAGCAAAGAAGAGGGTATCTTGTTATAAAAAGTTATACCAAGCCAAACAAAAGAGTTATGAAACCGGTGAAAGGGGGCACGTAATTTGTCCAAGTACCTATCAATTAAATGTTTGGAGTGGAGTAGTTTTTTTTCATAATTAATTGTTTTTGGTAACAAGTCAGAAAAAATCGAAGAATCGACACACCTCGGTAACCATCCAGTTTTGAACCTTAGTTAACTGGACTAAATTTGTTGCCATTAGCAACATCCTCTCTAGTGTAACGCCTTTCAAGGAATCCGTCGAGTTTCCCTGTCACCTTGTAATAAGATGTTGGCGAAGATGAATTGTGATGCAAAGGTGAGAATACCAATATTCAAAAAAAAAAATCTTAGGGAAACTGGTACCTAGCTGGTAAATTGCTCGAACAGCTCGTTTTTGAAGGACAAATATATTTTGTAGATTAGCAGCTTTGCCCCACAGCAGAATACCGTAGGACATAACGCTGTGAAAATAACTAAAATAGACTAAACGAGCTGTATCGACAGTATATTGTCTTACTTTCCTGACTGCGTAGGCAGCCGAACTGACCCTTTCTGCTAGACTTGATATATGAGGTCCCCACTGAAGTTTGGCATCTACTGTTATTCCTACAAAAACTGCCGCGCCTACAATTTCAAGCACCTCTTTATCTAAGACGATGTTGGGTCCTAGATTTCTAACATTCGGTAAGGCGAACTTTACACATTTCGTGTGCTTGGCATTGAGAACTAAGTTATTTGACGTAAAACCAATCTGTAACTATTGAGAGTGCAGTTTACGTTGTCAAAATCTTGTCTATTCCTGTCTACTTTAAAAATAAAGAGAGGTATCATCTGCAAACAGTACAACGTCACAGATGCCCTTTAAATGGAATGGTAAATCGTTGATAGATATATACTAAGCGGTACATCTAACTGAACTGGTAGCATCATGGTAACATCTACACATTGGAACCTATTATGTAAATAAGAATTTATTACTTTGAGAGCTTCGTTATGGGCACCGTAATGACGTAGTTTTACGCAAAAGCGTGTCATGGTGCACCATGACACGCCTGACATGACACGCATGAAAGCCTTTGATTGCGTGCACGCAATCAAAGGCTTTGGAGAGATCACAGAAAACTCTAATAGCATTTTGCGATTTCTCCCATGCGTCAAATATGTGTCTCAGCAGAGCGTGCCTCTGTACTCCCGCCCTCCCCCCGGTTCCGCCCTTGTAGATACCTAATATTGTCAATTAGTTCTTACCTATAACTTGTTGCGCCCCTTCACAGCCGGGCTGCCTCGCTCGCCCGTTGTTTGGGTAAAAATCAGCATGACCATAGCTTCTCCGGTACCCGTAAACTCCACCACAGGAATGGATAATGTCTACAAACTCAGCATCGCTTTTTTCTAGACGGTAATCAGGTGCCATCAAGGGAAGCTCGAAGAGAGGTCGAGCGGGATCTAGCCCTGCGAGTAGGCAACCATGTGTTGTAGTAGACAATTTGGGTTATCAAATATACATAACTAAACTGATTATACAAAGGTAGCTTACAGTACCTAATGTAGGCCTGCCGTAAAGAGATTTGTAAGTATATATAAAAAAATGTCTCTGGCCTGCCCTGCCTGTGCATGTGTGCATGCCTGTAAAGGAATGTGATAGTTAGGTAAGTATTACGTGGGTATCCTGGTACTACTCACCTGTGATTCTATGTATTCTTTGGTTTGAAAATAATGCTGTATATCCCATGACATGTGAACCTAAACTGTGTCCCATTAAATGCATAACCTTTCCGTCCACTTGATAGGTTCTTGCAATAGAGTCCAACAGTGTTGCTGTTTTCTTCCCCACATATCTAGTACTAAATGCTGACCATGGATAAGCCGGGTTTTTAGCTAATTCGCTCCAATCAACAGTAATGACGTTGAAATCATATTTTCTCAAGAAAGCATCCTTTATTTCCTGAAGCCATTCCGTCTTCTCGTGGGAGAACCATCCATGTGTCACAACCTTAATGTCATTAGACGAGTTAAAGTATTGGCTTGTGAATAGTTGATTGTCTTCGGGAATTTCCAACTGCTCTGCTTCAGTGTTTCGTCTACAACAGAAATATCAGGACAGCTGTTACCTACGCGTTCAGTTTTGTGTTGAGCTACGCGATTACTGACAAATGCGTGCACTGACCGGACAGGTCCACTCTTATCTATGCGGTTCTTTCCTCAAAAGACCAGACACTAATCTACATGGTCCAACGCCGACCTCATCTAGTTTTTAAAATATGTTTGCCGTGTAAAAGTGTTAGTACAAACTAACTTACCTACTGAAATAAAATCATTTAACATTTACAATGCATATTTTAACTCCTAACCTGCTGGCTGTCATCGATAATCCAATCGTAACAATCAGGGCATCGGAACTTCATGATAAACGTTGCTCACCTGGTGTACAAGTAAAAGTAGGCGTCTCCAAAAATCATTCCACGCGTTTCTTGCGGTAGAGTAGAGAAGTTCATGGTGTGGGTGTTGCCTTCGTCATCGTAGAAGTATATCCATTCGTCTCCGTATTCGGGCCCTTGTTCATTCTCATACGGGAGAGCAGTTGTATAGGAGACTGTAATTTCCATAGAAATATAATAAAAAACAATTTCAATGTAACGTGTAGGTAGGTGTTGAGTGAGGCGGTATTTTATATATTCTTGCAGACAGTGACGTCAAACCTAGTAGATACAAGGCAACGATCAAAACCATGTATCATAGCAATAAGGCCCAAACTGGTAACAGGTGTGCAGTAAGGGGTTTATTTATTATTTATAAACGTTGCTTAAAGTTAAGTTATGATTAGCGACTGTTTCGCCGTAATTTTTTGATGTTTGAACGTCACTTAACTTTAAGTAACGATTATAAATAAACCCCTAAATGCTGGCATTGCATGCAGCTTCGCTGTGGCTGGGGTCCTTTTCTATCTGCCCAGCCTTTTGGGGTTGGTTTTCCAGTCTAACCGGATGCAGCTGAAGAAAACCAGTATTTTACATTGAGCGACTGCCTATCTGCCTTTACAACGCAGTTACTGGACAAAACTGGTAAGAGTTGTTGTTAGACTTTTGGACTACCCGTAACGACTGCCAAAGATCTACGAATGACAGCCGGGACCAACGGCTTAACGTGCTTTCCGAGACACGGATGGGGTCTCGATAATGTAATGGGTGGTCACCGTCTGGACCCGTGTGACTATTTTCATTTAACCACGTGCTGAGGGCCCATTTCTGCAATTTAATAAATAGGCAATTGTCACAAGCTGCACAAAGTCTGATATATTTTTTCTGCCTCTGGGCAACTTATTTTATCTTTCCGCAATCGGTCAATTAAGGGTTCATAACGCTCGAATTTATGAAAAAATAAATATTTACCTAATAAGCACTTGTATATAATGAAAAGTCTGGAAATCATTTTCTCGACGTGTATGCGGTGGCAACAAGTCATCGACTAATTTAGGATACTCTTTTAACTATCCAGGAAATGTGTGTGTATTTCTCTTATCAAAGGGCATGTTTTGCAATTTTTTATCACTTAGGCCTACTCATTACTCATTCCAAGTAGTTAGGTAGTTCTAGTCTGAACATGTAGTTCCAGTCTCAGTCAGTCAGTATAAAATTACAGTAAAAAAATTAAACGGAAACCCATTTTTCCTGGCTTCTCGGGAATCTGAAGTACAGACGCCAGCACATCTAGCTACCCGAAACTGTAAAATGTTCCTTGAGTAGTAGTAGAAAATAGTTGAAAATCTATTAAAGAAATTTGATAGATTGTAGTAGCTTGATGTGCCGACGTCTGTACATACCTAATGTCTTGTAATTTTTGTAGGTGAATACGAGTAAGTATAGCCCAACTCGACTCCACCTTCGTTAGCTTGGGTATTAAAAATAGGTAAATTTGATGCCAAATTAAAACACAAAATTCTGCTTTAATTTGGCATCAAATTAACCTATTTTAATACCAAGAACTTCTTTCCACAATGCAGTTTTAGCACCCCGCCTCGGATAGTATAGATGTTCTTTTGTCTATATGTACCTCTAGATACAGAAATAAGAGTTACTTTGTCGACATAGGTAGTAGTTAGTGGTAGATGGTAGTCTAAGAATTGATAGACGATATGTTATATTGAAATCCTTTCGCCGACTCTAGGCCGGTGCATTGTTGGCTTAGCAAACCTCTGTGCCCGAGTACGACCTGACTGCACCACTTTGAATATTAGTAGTTACGCCACTGTTGCTGAAGATATAGTAGGTACTTCTTCAGTGTTCCTCATTGAAGCAATGTCTTGATGGATATGCATTCGGGCCAGTTCATTGATAGGTACGGTTCGATTTTATTTGCCTTTGGCGCCCCTGTGGATCCGCTCTAGTGGAAAGGAACCCTTCGTGTCCGACTCGCATTTGGCCGGCTTTTTAATCTCTCTGATATACCTACAAATAGCCGAAATATTTCTTAGGTACCTACCTACTAAACATCACGTTGGTAGCTTGACAATAATAGTAATTGTAACAGATAGCTAGGTAGCTAGAGTTGGTAGCTGTGTATTTCTTACTTTAAACTGTGGGTAGTGCTCTCTACAAGTATTTACCTATTTCTGTTTCTTAGTGGTATTCCTTCTGTGTTTTGCTGTTTTAGGGGAATAATTAGATACTTACCCATACCGGTGACGAGAAGGGGCGGCGACGCCACTCCCTGTTTAAAATTACAACTTATGTATAATTGGTCACGTACAATATTCAATCTTAAATAAAATTACTCGTGTATCTTCTATACTATAAACAATAAAAACTTTTTAACAAAAAAATTAAACCGCCGAAAAAACTGAAAAGCAGACTCAAAATTATTTAGGTATACCTACTTACATTAGTTTAAGAACTTAGTTATTAAAGTTAAATAAAAAAGGTTTATTATTTTTTGCTTTTCAGTTTTTTCGGCAGTTTAATTTTTTTGTTAAAAAGTTTTTATTTTATAATTTTTTGTGGCTAAAATCTACTAATTGTTTGCCAAAGGGCAGGCATATGTGGCACTGAGTAGAGTAATAATACAGAACTCAGCATTCAAATCTGTGAGTGAACAATAAATCACCCCTATTTTCCCACCCTTAGGGTTGGATTTTTTTTCCAAATTTATATGGGACGAACTTTGGAGTATACCCTTTCCAATAAAAAAAGAATTATCTACAGGACAAAGTTTGTGTACACAATTGGACCGGCACCCTAATTGCGTAACACACAATCAATCGGAATCGGTTTCATTTTGACAGTTCAACAACATTCATTGCGTTATTTACGTGTTGAGAAGACAAATTTTTCGAACTTATGAAGCAGTGGATTAGCTATTTGCATCAAATTGATTCAGTTTCCGATTGATCGTGTGTTACGCAATTAGGGTGCCGGTAGGTGGCGCTGCTTTTTCGGGCAGGACGACGTCTGCCGGGTCCGCTGGTTTAATACATAAGGGTTTCTTTATATCCCCACCTCTCTTAATTTATTGTGTGATTATTACCTACCCCAGACACTGACAACCATCCATGGCAAAGGTTAAAGGCACACTTCTCTTTTTGCAAAAATGAAAGATATCCTCAATAGGCAGTGTTAGAGAATAAGTCTTTATTTCTTTTTAAACTAGATAAGATACACTATATATATTGATATATAAATTTCCTTGCTAAACTACATACATAGGCACTCAAAATTCAAAAGAAAAATAATGATACTTTCAACCCCGGTCTCCCCTAATCACCGAGAAATCGGTGTAGGACTCCTCGTTTCTTTAAAGACGATTAAAAAACGTGTTATGTGGTTATTGTGTGTGGCTTGTACCTACGCTCCTAGCAAGATTATGTCCTCCCTTTTCCGATTGCTCTATTGTGTAGTTTACCTACAGCACAAGACTGTGCTACAGTTTATTATGTCCTCCCTTTTCCGATTGCTCTATTGTGTAGTTTACGTACAGCACAAGACTGTGCTACAGTTTATTATGTCCTCTCTTTTCCGATTGCTCTATTGTGTAGTTTACCTACAGCACAAGACTGTGCTACAGTTTATTATGTCCTCCCTTTTCCGATTGCTCTATTGTGTAGTTTACCTACAGCACAAGACTGTGCTACAGTTTATTATGTCCTCCCTTTTCCGATTGCTCTATTGTGTAGTTTACCTACAGCACAAGACTGTGCTACAGTTTATTATCTCCTCTCTTTTCCGATTGCTCTATTGTGTAGTTTACCTACAGCACAAGACTGTGCTACAGTTTATTATGTCCTCCCTTTTCCGATTGCTCTATTGTGTAGTTTACCTACAGCACAAGACTGTGCTACAGTTTACCTACAGCACAAGACTGTGCTACAGTTTATTATGTCCTCCCTTTTCCGATTGCTCTATTGTGTAGTTTACGTACAGCACAAGACTGTGCTACAGTTTATTATGTCCTCTCTTTTCCGATTGCTCTATTGTGTAGTTTACCTACAGCACAAGACTGTGCTACAGTTTATTATGTCCTCCCTTTTCCGATTGCTCTATTGTGTAGTTTACCTACAGCACAAGACTGTGCTACAGTTTATTATGTCCTCTCTTTTCCGATTGCTCTATTGTGTAGTTTACCTACAGCACAAGACTGTGCTACAGTTTATTATGTCCTCCCTTTTCCGATTGCTCTATTGTGTAGTTTACCTACAGCACAAGACTGTGCTACAGTTTACCTACAGCACAAGACTGTGCTACAGTTTATTTCTTGCAAAAATGCAGCTTCAGGTAAAAATAATACAACAATATAATCATAGCAACGTTATTGTATTTTTATTTTTTTGAATTGAATCCTTTTAGTGCTTACACAGTAAACACATGATCTCAACACTTATAACTAAAAATATTCTATAAATGAAAATGGATATTTACTCGAGTTATAAAAATGTTGCTTGTGCATATTTTGTTTTCAATCGAGGCAAACTTATTGTGGATTCATTGGAATAACAGTTAAAGTGCTCAGTATGATATTTTGAAGATTCGAGTATTTTATAATATCACTTATTGTGCTGAGATATTGTGCATTATGCCTTAAGTTTTTAAGATTTGGGTGCCCTGTTTCACCGCAATACATTCTGCCAATGTGCAATAACTTCGTTTACTTACTTTCCTTTATACAAACTGATACATACGATTTAGTTACATTAATCTAAAATATTGCTATCTTTTTCATTTTAGTCTAGAAATTGTCGAATGATGTTTGGGCTATTTTATTCAGCAATGATTTACTTCTTAGCCTTCACTTAGGTTTATGAAATAATTGGACGATACAAGTTGAGTGTGTTGACCGTTGAAGAAATGCAAGTGCTTCGACAGTGGCTAACTTCAGTGTACTCTGACATCGACAGAATTCAGACAAATAGGAGGCAGTCATATCCAAATTATCTGTAAAGGTTAAAATAAGTGAAAATGCGATTTTTAATGAAAAATTTAGTATGTAAAGGAAGGATAATTTTATAATGGAAAAGACTAGATATCACATGGTTTGAGCTATATGTATATATTACTCTTGTTTCTTACTCTTGTACGTACAATTATAATAAATTTGTCAAAATAATACCTAAGTAGGTACATACGTTGTGAACAGCTCACTTTAATTGAATTTCAAGTCTTGGTGGTTGTTACAATGATCGCATTTAAATATAATTTCAGTTAAACGAGTGATTTAGGCATTATAATATAAAACCTACGGAAACTACTCGAATGTAGTCGTGCACCTACGTATTGTGTGCGATATATCTGTGGTCGCTTTATATCACTCGCCGAATGACATGAAATCAATAAAACAAATATTTACAATTCTATAAGTATTATACTAAAAGATCAAAATTTAAAAACAGGACTATTATTTTTAGTTTCATGATATGCCCGCCACGGTCAATAAAACAACAAGAATTACGAGTTAGGCACCTGCACTACTGCTGGCCACACGGCCACAACGTAAGCTTGCCCAAGAATTATATCTGTTTGCAATAAGTACTCTACTTTTGTCTCGATTCATGAATGGCAAAGTATCAATTTCTATACCAAAGCATAATAAATTCGCATTAAACAATCGTGATTCCGAAATTTACCGATAATATTTCTTACAGTTGGTCAGTCGAAAATATTGAGCATATACATACATAATTATTTTAACATATTATAATATATTTATATTGAACAGTGGATAATTTATTGCACAAATTGTCGATCCTAATATTCTAAGTGTATGCTATGTATGGCGGAAGTTACTTAGAGAACAAGTAAAAAAAACAAAACAAGGGTCTATTGTGTCGTTATACGTAGCTTAACTCTACACCGTCATCAGCAGTGAACTAATGATGCGCTTGTTCGCTGTCCTTGACGTAACAATACACAGTGCGGACGACAGGGCGTGTCGAGTTCGAGCTGAGCGCGTGCGACGTACGGCGCGTGGGGGCGCCCACGACTCGCGCGCAGCCCTGCGCGACACGCCGCGTGCCTCCTGACGCAACGCGCCGTATTCCTCCGTATCAGACGCTTCCATGCACGCACATATATAACTACACCTTATCATACCTACCTATCTATTTGTTATGAGTAATTTATTCCAATTTCTTTAAAGCGTACATTTTTATACTTATTTATAGGAGGTCCTTAACTCGATATCCGAATAAAAAAAGTTCTGCGTTACAAACAATAGGTACAAAAAGTGCGACGTGCATGCAAGGAAATATCTAAGAGCACATTTGACACAATAAGTAAACCTAATAACGAACATAATACTAAACAGTCTTGGTTTTGACTGGTCAACTACATAGGTGGGATTACTCAAGGAACCGATAAGTAAATTATTATTATTCTTGTGAAATAACAAACACAATAATTGTTATCTCTTAGTGAATTGTAGAAAAAGGTTAAAAAAATTACATACAAAATTCTTTAAAAAAATCTTACTCAATGAGTGAAGTTCAAAACAATTGACTGAACCTTTGCGATTACTTTGGGCATTGACACACCAAGTCGCATCGTCATATCAGGTAAGTCATCATCAGCCACACAACAATAAAAAAGTAGGTTAGTCATCAATATAAAGAATACTTAATATAAACGTGGGAAGTTCCTAAGTCGGCAGTGTCTAATGGCGACAGTGTCGAGTGCCTCACAAGTAGTCACAAGCACTGGCAAACAGTTCTTCAGAACCTCAATCATACCACACCACACCTAAATAAATAAATGTATATAATATCTAATATGTTTTTACATATGTACAGTTGTTCCTTTTAAATTATTGTAACTACATAAATAAAAATAAATTTGTACTTGTAAAATAATAATTCATTTAAAAATGTCAAACAAAACTGAGTTTACACGTTTTGTATCAATCTAAATTATTTCTAAAATCTACTTAATGATTATTTTGTTGTATATTATAAACGAGCAGTCGGGACTGGCGCCCGAATGCGTAGGAGGCGCCCGTCTGTGGCACCCGACTGAAGACCGGCTGTGGCGCCCGACTGGGGCGCCCTGACGCCTGTGCGCGGGCGCAACCAAGCGTCGTACTGCTCGCGCACTCGACCACCAATCGCGGCTGCTCTTTTAGTAAATCGTTATTCGTAATTAGTTACAATAATAACTACAATATAATGTTGGTATGAGCGGTGTCGTGGATGCTTCCCCGCTCATACCTAAAGCGTTAAGGTGAACGTCTCTCGCACTGGCTGCTCGCCGGGCACACGCCCACATCACTTTAAATATAAAACAATACTTTGATCTGTATATGGCACATTCTGTTCATAGTAATCACTTTCAGCATTCAGTACCTACATTAGCCTAACGGTAATCGTATGTATATTTAAATAGAATCAAAATGGAAGTGCCTGTGTTTTGTCGCTATAGGTCTCATTTTTACGTTTATTTAATGAAGCGTCCGCGTCGTCGTGAGGTTACTCCGAACAATTAATTGACATATTTATTTTATTAGATAGGAAAGCAGACAGTGCGAGCATGAAACGCCACAGCATCCACTTTTATACGTACATTATTACAGTCGCAAATATTCTTGTGCGACTTAAGTCATCATTTTCTAAGTATCTAGTATTTATAATAACGGTTACTGGCGGCGTGGTCGTAACGCCAGTCACCTGGTGGGATCTTTTAACACTACATAAACAGTGAACGTACCAAATCAATATCTACTTCCGAATAGCCCCCGTTTTGTGGATTCTCGGGCTCTATTAAATGATGCATTTTTACCGACATTCGAAACTGATTGTCGGCCATCGTTCGTGCCCGATATTGAATAATTTATGCTCAAGCTAAAGTGTTATACAAATAATAATGATTTACTTGCAGAAGTAAAATTCTGAATGTTAACATTACTTCACCAAATCTAGCTATGTAAAAGATGAAGCGCAGATCTATAAAACAGAGGGGGTCGGTGGGGAATAAAGAGACCATTTAGAGCTAGTAGCTCGAAATGATCGGTATCGCGGCGGTCAGCAGACAGTCTCGGCGGGCGCGGGCGGCGAGTGCGCTAGCGCAGCCAACGGCGACAGCGGAGACAGCGGCGACAGCGGAGACAGCGGCGACAGCGGTGGCGGCGGCGCCAGCGGTTCCGGCGAGCGACGCCGCAGCGCCTGGCGCTTGCGAAACTCGAGGAACTCCTCCTTCATGGCGCGCACTCGAGCTTCTACGTCGTCGCGGGACGGGCGCGCGCGAGTCCGCTCCGGCGTCGATGGCGTCGGAGTGCGCGTGGCGCGGTCCCACTCGTAGTGCACGTCTACCGAGCCCGCGTCGCCCACCTCGCCGGAGCCGGGCCGCGGCGGCGGCGCCGGCGGCGGCGGCCGGTACGGCGGCGGCCGCCACTCGGCCAGGCTGCCCGTGCGGCTGCTACGATTGTGTTGCGAGGACGAAGCGTTTTTGCTGCCGAATCCACTGGACGATGACCGACTCTCGGGCGAGGCTTCGTGGGGAGGCGGCGGCAAATCCGCGACGCCTCGCGGGCGAGCGTGCCGCGGCAGAGGCCGTGCGCGCGGTCTGGCGAGAGGCCCGGAGGTGGCGCGCGTCGGGTCGTGAGCGCTCTGTCGCAGCGATCTCAGGCGGAAGGGAGACGGAGGCGTCGGGAACGAGCCGTCGGCCGAGCTCGGGAAGGGCACGGAACTGAGGTCAGACACGTGGAGCGGCGACCAGGGCGTCCAGGCGGCCGCCCACGGAGGCCACGGCGGCCACGGTGGCCAGTGCAGCGCCAGCGCCGGCGACGAGGCTCGGAACAGCGGCGGCGCGGCGGACGGCCGCAGGGGCGCGCGCAGGCGCGGCAGGAAGCCGCCGTCGTCGGACGAGGAGGGCGCGGGCGAGGGCGCGGGCGACGCGGGGGGCGCGGCCGACACGCGCCGCACCGACACCCAGTACCGCGCCTCGCCGCCGCAGCGCGACGCCGGCCACACCCAGTTTGCAGTAAACCGCAAACACTGCACTATACTCGATATTCCGCGTTCTCTAAATCTGTATGAATACAACGAATATGTTAGCTAGGTATACGTTAATTACATATAAACGTCTTGAAAGTGCATCAGTGTGTTTCTATAGGTCCATTGACCAATAAAATACACGATATGGCAAAATATTAATCAGCTTAATATGTAGGTAGGTACAACTGACCTGATTTCCTGTTAAAGCAGCGTGAATGTAGTGAGTAAAAATTAGAATTGTTCAAAAGGACCAAAAAAGATAAAAATTAAGTAAGTACCTAAATAGACACAAGTATATAAGAACTTACTTCTTAAAAGGCACTTGAGTGCTATCTGCGGCGCGGAGGTCTGTCAGTCGCGCGGCTACCATGTTGTATGCTGCAATCGGATAATTTCTAAACATTAACGTAGTGGAGTGGCGCTCCGCCCCGACCCAGCCACGGCCGCCGCCCGCCACCCTCGCTATGTACCACCACCACCACCCACCATATTGTCAAACAAAACACAACGAGCACTGGAATGGACTCCTAGATGTTACTATTAGGGATTCGTTTCATCACCGGAAATGATCAGTAGTGTTACTGTTACTATCTATAGTCATTAAATTTTCCAGCTTAAATTGATCCTAGAAAAGGTAAAGAGATTCCCAGCCTATAGAGTGCAGGTACGGAGCATCGGTAGTTCTTTCCAGTGCGCGTTCTTATGACGATGAAACTATGCAATAACGACGTGACTTGATGATGACTACAAGCAGAATATGGATTCCCGTCATTCTCACAATTGCAATGAACTTGTTATCAACATTCGGAACAATATTTGCTGCGCGAATAGTTCAATGGGCTTACGTGCGTAAATTTTAATGCTGATTATTGTTGATGAAGGATTTATGAGCGAAAGTTTTATTACATACAAACCTCTTACGTCCAATCTTTATCATGATCTCTGTAGTAGGTATCTATGCCCACGAGAAAATAAATTCACGTAGAACAGTTATATCTGATAGCACTCTATCGTATCTATGCAGCAAGATTACTCTAGCGAGCTAGGGCAACATTCGTCTCTTAAAGTTTACGTAGATTCGTTTCGCGATTTCTCTAGCCCTACTGCTTTATCTTGGACTACTTGACGTTTAACGTAGTTAGTTACCTTCAACTTATTTTTAGGGCAAAAAATGCATTATTTACATAAACCTAACGCATGCAAAAAGCGCCAATGTATGAGTGAATTAAGCAGGTAATATACGAACGAATATGTAATTTGCCGACAATATGGTAAGTTATGTAAGGAACCTGTCTTCAACGAACGCGTTATCTATGTAAAGAGCCTACGGAACTTGTGTCGTTTATAATAATGAATTGCTAGTTACTGACAATATTTTCGTTGCAATATTGCAGCGACCAAGACGGTATGACATTTTTAGTCCAACTGAACTGAAAGGTAATCAGTTAAGTCTCAGGGCTGTGGGTTGTGTTATTTTATGTTCAAACCATCATCGAAATGTTTATTTTGTACTATGATCTGACAAAATATGAAGTAGGTACTTAAGTATTAGAAATCCTTAACTATTTTCCAGTCTGTGGAAACAGATGTTTTGACATGACGCTACGAGTTCATGTAAGTATGTTTAATCATTTTATGCTTGCAGCATGCAAGACGACACAGTTCATTTTATCCGTCAAAGTTGAAGAATTATTATGGTATTAGTAAGTTCCATAAAAGCTAGCACGTCTAAGGAGGCAAGATCGCGGGATAACTAGCGCCGGCAGCGGACTAGCGGCCGCTCTTGTGACGAGTCTCACCTTTCTCCTGCTTACGACGTTTACGTTTGTTGCAGATCTTGACGGCGCACACCGAAAGGATGATGGCCACGATGAAGAACAGGATCCCGCCCACCACGCCCGCCGTGATCGCTTTGTGCTTCACGCGCGCCGGCACCGGGAACTTCACCTCCTCGGAGCTCTCGTAGCTCGTGGCCGAGTTGGCCAGCACTCGGAAGTAGTACGTACGACCACCGACTAGGTTTTTAACTGAAATGTTTCGTTAAGGTTGCTGTGATGAACATTGTACTTTGTTGTGATCTGATTCTGTTTATTAGTACACAGCTGATACTTACATCTATGTTAAGTTAGTGCGTAAGTTAAGGAGGAAAGACTGGGAACTCGATCTCTAAGTTTAAACATATTTTGATGAACTAAGCAAGCTGGAACCAGGCAATTATAGGTGATCTAGGTATCTTTAGTCCCAAAATTAAAACAAAAACTCATTTTGGAAATAAAATGATGATCTCAAATTAGATACTGTAGATAATACAAAGTATTGTTAAATGTTAGAATCCGGGTTTAATCAATCGTAGCTCAAAAGTCAATACCTACCTTACATTATTTGGCCTATTGTGTTACCTGTGCTTATTTTAGAAAAATATTAAACGGCTAATAATTTTTGTTGCTAGGCTGAGTTTTATTTAATTGGAGGGCAAACCACGTACCTACCTACTACATAATAATCTAGAAAGTCTCATCAATTTGACAGGAAGAAACCCAAATAAGTAGGTATCATAAATATTGTTAGTACAGGGCAGCTTGTCTATCATAATTTACCCAAGTAGCTGGTCTCCTCGGGTCGTATCTGCCCTCGGTTGAGAGTCTTCCACTGCGCATCAGTTCGGTACTTGATGGTGTAGTACTGCACCAGGTGCGCGCGCTCCAGCGGGGCTTGCCACGTGATGAGGAACCCGTTGTGCACCTCCGTCACCGTCAGGTTGCGGGGAGGACCAGATTTCGGACCTATGTTTAGAGAATGCTATAGTTTTGTGATCCTGTGAGCCTGGGTTACCAGAGAAAAAAGTGATGTTGTGGATGATAAAACCAAAGTGACTAACTTGATACAAAATAATGTCATGTTATACCTATGTGGTGAATATAGTCACTAATTTAATAAATATAAGTAAATATTTAAATAAACCGAGCTGTAAAAATAATTATTTATCTACACTATTATACTTTATACTAATGCAACATTAATCTTTTCATTAAAATAAAAGCAAATTATTCAGTGAGAAATTAGAATAGAGATAAGGTTTGAACATGCAGCTGTTATAAAATAAATACAGAACAAAATACAAACAACACACGATTAAAACATCATAAACCATGCACTAACTACACACGTCAACACAGAGTCTGGTCTAGGTACAGACTAAGATGTGTCTAAATGAGTCTACTTGAAACAAAATATCTAACTACCTACATGGATGATTGTTACATGAGATGAGATGAAGTGATAGAGTTAGTAATTACTGTGCAACATTTGTAAGTATATACCAGAGCCTTCGGGTGCGTTTTGGAATATTTTTTCGTCTACAGGCCCCGCCGGGGTGGGTGCCGCCTTCGGTTTGGCGCCTACATCTACAAAAAGCATCTTAAGTTAAACAACCCACCTCAAATCCAACCAGACCTTGCAACTGGAAACTTTCCTCAATATATCTATTAGTCAGTTCGTTTGAACATAATCTTATCCCTGTTGACATAAAAGTTAACAAGCAATCCAGAACCCATACCTGTTATGCACATGGATAAATAATATTTTTTTAATAACATAGTGTAAAACTACGATTATTTCATATTACCATGTTAAAATACACACATGTAAAGTCCCGCCACACATAGAAATCAATTAGATTGTAGTACTTACCAAGAGTTCTTATTGTAATAGCTTTACTCATCATTCCTTCTCCTATCGTATTCTTGCTGTTCACTTGAAACTCATACGTCGTACCAGGCTGGAGCCGATTTATTGTGACCTGTGTACAAAGAACAAGTTTTATTGGTCCTTCTTTGATAGGCACCAACGAAGCTAAAAAAATTTCAGAGTATATTAATTAGTCCTATTTGAAAATTTGACAAAAGCAAACATAGCTATAACCCTGTTTTTCTTCTTTGAAATCGTTTCATCAAGGATGGTTGTCAAGGACCCTAACCAAAATTGTCTCGAATAAAGTTTACACATAAGGTGTGTAAACTTCATTCGAGACAATTTTGGTTTACATTTTATTCAACTATCCAAAGATCATTAATCATTTTGGTCCTTCGAGCCAAAAGTTCCGCGCTACTCGACGCTACGGCGTAGACCCTCTACGAGCGACGCTATGAAATGTTATTCGAATTCTTTTGGTAAAATTAGACGTAATTTTACCAAAAGAATTCGAAAAACATTTAATATATTTAACATAAAACATTTAAACATTTTATAAAAACATATAAACTTAAAACATATAAACATTTTATAAACACACAAAAACAACACAAACAGCGTAGGTGACGACCTACGCTCATTTTGAGTTTAGCACATCGTTAAACAACTTATATTAGACTTTTTTATCCTTTACTTCGTCTGATAAATGATTTTATTTCTGTAAGTAGGTTTGTAAAAACATTTAACACGCCAGTAATACTACAGCACATGCATGGTAAAAATAAAATTGTATTTTGTAGCAGTCGTCATGCTGCTGCTGGTTTTCGTGGTTCAAGAGTTACAAGTACAGTCAATCGCACATCAGAAGTATCAACTAGACATTGACAGTACCTTTATGTCGTAGTAGTAAGGGTGTTTTTTTACAGTTTGCCACTGATGTGCGATTCACTGTACTAGTGTGTTGAAAATTGTTTTTGGACGGAAATTCTAGACAAAAACAATTTTATTTAAGTTCAATCTTTTAAAATTATGTGTAACATTTTTGAAATCATCTTTATTTTGACCCTACATAGGACTTTTTTTTTCAAGACTACTTATTGACGTCTAAAATCCGCTATCTTAATGTTATAAAAACAAAATCCAGCTTATAATCATCGCACGACCTAGACAAGTCAAAAGACGCCTCTTATCTCACGACAGTGCAATCGGGGAAAAAACTGCAAATACTCACAGAAGTAGCACCAGATGGCGTAACTGGGACCTTAGTCCACTCTGAGAAGCCGGCCTCCCTGTACCAGATGGTGTAGTCTTGCTTGTAGTCGGGCCCGCCAGCGTACCCCGGCTGCCAGCGCAGCGTCACTTGGAACTCCGTCGCCGTGCCCGACACGTTGTACGGCGCGTGTGGCTGTGTTCCCTCGATCACTAGCTGCGTGTCCGCTACTATTGTTGCCACCTGAAGAGGACGTTTAGTAGTTAGTGTTGTTGTGAAACGAATACACTGCTGGGGAGTTTGTTGTGCTACTTCTTTTTCCTAGCTGAATCACTGGGAAGTGGAGAAGTGAAGAGCCTTATGTAATCTTGACGTTCGAAAAGTGCTGATAGAGTGTCGTCACGTATAATAGCATGATGGAAAATATACTTTACACGGTGACTGTATAAAAGATGTAATAATTTAATTAAAACACAGTCAGAACCTCTAAAGTCTGGCAACCAGTCTTACCTCTTCGTAAGACTGGTTGTCTTAATAAGTGTGTTACCTCGTTGGAGGCGACGCACTGGTAGATGCCGAAATCCTGCCTGCGCAGCGTGTCGATGGTGATGTTCCCGCCCAGCGCGCGCACGCGGCTCTTCTGCAGCGGCAGGCCGTCGCGCCGCCGCCACACCACGCTCGGCCGCTGCGTGCCCTCCGCCTCCTGCGCCTCGCAGTGCATCTCTACTGACTCGCCCACCTAACAGGAACATAGGCACGCCATTAGTACACCGCCAACATCAAAGCAGATGGCAGCAAGTACAAGACAGTCAAGTAAAAAAAAAAACCTTTATTCAAGATTACAAGGGTTTTACATCGGCCCCAAACTAGGCAAGTCTGTATCTTTAGCACCAATATGGTTTGTATATGGAGGGTTTACCATTTAAGAATTTCTTTTAAAAACATATTCGGTAAAAAAGTAAAAAGGTTTTCTTCACAATACTAAACTATACTCGTAAGAATCAAACATTTAAGAAAACATAACAAACAAAGCAAAACTAAAAAACAAAAAATTATATATCTAGCGGTGTTTGAGTTAATTGATTAAAGCACCAAATGCAGATGGCAGCAAGTAATTTATCCGTGAAGACTGTGAAGACTTGCATGAGTTACATTTTCGGAGGGAGAACCTTACATTATGTCATTTAAAATTATTAACAGGAGGTAGTTTCGTAAAAGTATTCTCTCGCGGGTTACACGAGTATAAGGTTAACTGGACATTGCCACACTGAAACTTTCATTTACCTTTCTTTGGTACAAAGGTTCCGGTTCCACTGTGAACACTGGTGGTTTACGAACTAAAACTTCCATCGGACCTGCAAAACGAAACCATTATTAATTTCCCCTGAAATAACACCTCAATTTTATCACAATTTCTTGTTTTAATATGTTCTGTCTTACCTGAAGACCCTTGAGTTCCTTGCGCGTTATAAGGAGTACAAGTATATCGACCCTGATGGTTCTGGTTGACCCTCGTGAACAGCAAGGAGCCGTTGTTCATGATCACGATATCCTTGGTCTGGTAGGGCTCCAGCAGTCGCTTGTCCTTCGTCCACGTCACGTACTGGAGGGGAGGGTTGGCCTTTATGTAACACTGCACCACACCGGCCAGTCGGAAGGGGAGATATTGCACGGTTGGAGTAAATGTTACTTTTGCTGGATCTGTGGAAATAACGTACGGTTAGTTGTTAAGTATGATGCTCTGTGTAATCTGCCTATACAAGGTGTCGTTTTGCATCCTCGTCAAATTCAAGGACGTAACTAAGTATGCCACTGATTCTCGACACGAATCAATAATAAAATAAGTAGGTAGGTATTTTTTTCTTTCTAATTTTCGGAAATCGGCATGTGTGGGACACGCATTCTAAAACGCGGCCTGTGTGAGACCGCACTGCAACTGCCCTTTTACACACACATAAAAACGCGGCCGCTTATACGATACCATAACGCGATTCTGTTCTTGGAAAGTGGTGTATTCTGAAATACTGTCAAACTTAAATAACAAAAAAAAACAAGTATGTATTCATTATTTACCGGGGATCGTAATTTTATTTGATTATTTATGTCTTTCATAACAGCCTCATGAAATTTGACGAGGATGCAAAACAATAGCTTGTAGATTAGTTTGTTCTGTGTAGCACTGATTCTAATTCGAATCCAGTAAGTATAAATAATCTGTCTAAAATGGCCATATTACATTTTAAGACGGGGTCAAGTGCCAAGTCAAAACTTATCACCAAGATTTTCAACTCCTAATTACTCGAATTCTAATTGTACTCAGCCAACTGCAGGCGAAAACGCCAGTCACCCGCTAAATTCAAATTTTCTTATGTTTTTGCATTTTGCTTGATGATTTTAATAATTATATTTCTGTAAATATTAGTATTTGTTACGGTCGCGAATCAACAACAACAGTAGTTAAAGCAACAAAATCTCACATTCAACATTCAAATAGGCCGAAGCGCTCTGCGGGTCTCCTATTCCGTTGGACACTTCACAGAGGTATTGTCCCGAGTCGTCGGCCGCCACGGGGTTAATGACGAGCGCGCCATCTCTTCGGATGGTGACCCTGGTCTCCAGCGCCGCCACCTCGGCCACGGGAGCACCTTCACGGAACCACTTTACTGTCACGTTTCCAGGTAAGGCCTTCGCTTCGCATGAAAACTGTACTTTCTCTCCTTCTAGCTTCGTTTGGTTTGTTGGCGGCATCTGAAGAAATAGTTGAGAAATTATTTTAACTATTATAGAGCATGCATTGGAAAACTAATATGAGTAGGAACCAATTTTTTTTGGATAGTATATATAGTATCGTCAGTGCTGTAATCGTAGTCTATTTACGGGCGATTAGCTTTTATTTTTGGAACTCTACGACATGCCTCATAATAAAGGTGCGAGTATAAATGTAGTAGGGAGGTTTATGGAAGGGCGTATAATTACAATTGCTTCAATAATAGGTTACATTCGTGTTTATTAGTCATACGCATTTCTAACAAAATATCTCGACTTTTACTTTTGTTATATACTCTTAAATATCTGTTATGACAAAAAAAATTGTATGTTTACAGTTACTATGTATAGGAAATAATAACAATTAATCTTTTATTTCAGACAGTATTACAGTCCATATTAGCACAATTTTATGAATAATATTTTAGCGCTAATTAAGAGTTTATATTTTCAACAAGTAAACATTACACTGTATTGTAATTATTTTGAAACTCACAGTAATAACAGCTCCTCCAGCGATAATGACGCGCGCAGTGTGCGACACCTGTCCCTCGCCATTCCTCGCGATGCACGTGTAGTCGCCGATGTCCTCGTGGCGAATGTTGCTGATGCGCAGCTCCGTGCCGTCGTTGAAGATGCCGACTGTTCCCGAAGGCTCCACCGGGTTCGCGTCCTTGTACCACAGGATCTCTGGCGTGGGCGTGCCCTCCGCCTGGCAGTTGAGGATTATGGCGTCTCCTGGAATTGAAGGTACGTGTTAGTTATACTTTAGAGATATTCTTATTTACTTTACACTATATTGAAAAGAACCAGGTTCTTAATAATTAATTATTATCTAACCAAAAGAGTAATAAGCAATTTTCTTAAAGTCAATACATAGGTAATCAACCTATAACGTTCCCACTGCTGGGATACAGGCCTCCTCTCAGTGAGAGGGAGTGGGCTGTAATCCACCACGCGGGCCCAGTGCGGGTTGGCAGATGTCACATGTCTTCGAACTTTTGGTTTTAGGACATGCCGGTTTCCTCATACTGTTTTCTTTCACCGTTTTGAGAGGAGTGGTGATGGAATAATTTACACAAAGTAAAGCGCCTGTCTGGGTTCGAACCTATGACCTACAACTCGTAAGTTACCACTGGGCCACTACTGCTCGTTTAAAGTCAAATATATCAATACAAACTAATTAAATTTATTACGTGATAATTATTTTAAGACTTAGAATGGTGTGGATTTGTACTTTACGCAAGTCCGCTCAAAGTGGTAAATTATTATAATAACATACTCTATGAAAGCATAGAGTTTGTTATTATAATAATATAACCTCCACTGGTCATGTTACATGTGTGAGATATTCTTATGAGTTAAATATTTTTTTAGTCTAACAGTCAATCAAAACGAAGGTATTATCTTTCTTTCAACTTTGACTACGAGTACTTACCCGATAACAATTGAAAGTAACATAATTCTTGTGTTCATGAAAAAGTTAGGTAGTTAGTTTTCGAATAAGCTTCTTATTCATAACCGGCCTGCGAGTATGAGGTATGCAAGTATGTATAGTTACAACCGCTTTTATAGCTTTTCATAGTCGAAAGCCAAGGACCAGCGTGCCAGTTGGATTAATATATTTGCCTTAAGCCTGATTTATGAGATACCTATGCGCTCCCATCCTATTCGTAGGACCTTTCAAATACTTTACGTTTGAAAAACTCACCTAAATTAACGTAAATAATGTCTTCCGGTGTGATGGAGAAGCGTGGTGGCGCGTGCACGTCCAAGTGGAACCATGTGCCATTTTTGTGCTGGTTGGGTGACCGGTTGAGGAACACCACTTTACACTCGTACCAACCCTGGTGAAACAAGCGAAAACCGTTACTCACAACACCCATTTAAATATCTTACTTTTTAGATCACTTCAAGCAAACATGTTAGCCATGAATGTGTCAGGAAAGCATAATTATGTTTGTGGTAGTTACCTGGTCAGACTCCCGGATATTGGTGAGGTTGAGGCTGGCGGCGCCGTAGGGGGAGTCCGGCGCCACGCGCGACACCCGGCCTTCGTAGCCCTCGCCGCTGTGCGTCGGGTAGCTCTCGTACCAGATGTAGATCGGGATGTCCTGTCCCTACACACACACGCCCACATGTTAATAACCGAGCAGTACTGGTGCGAACTCGTTAAGACTACCACTTAGCTTACATACAGCTAAATACTTATATACTAAATACTTGTCGCCGCGTAACTGGTCGTGGCGCTACACATTTCCAACTCTGTCTAAAGCGTTCAAGACGATGCGATGCGTTTTCACAAAACACAGACAGAATCAGATGCTGGATCTTGTAACGTGACGTGCAATTCAGTCACAATTGCACGCGGAAGTCATTTTGGTTTTGTGGTTACAAGATTCAAAACTATCTACATAAAGAAAGAAAACTACTGAAGCATGCAAGGATGATAAACAAATCATGAAACTGATTACGTGTACCTACAGATCTTACTAAGCCCGAACTTGCTCGTAAGTCGCTGTCGTTGTATTTGCCTTTGATGGCGATACATAATAAATTATGTATTCAAACATCGTTATGTAGCGATATAACGTTGTTCGTACGTTCGTACGTTTAGTCAATATTCAATAGGTTACATACAGTCGTGCATGCAGAAAGTGAAAACGGGGAAACTTAAGCGTTTCTACAGCATGCAACAAAGTAGATCAACTGTGCAGTCACTTGAATGAGTTACAATACAAAGTATGTCAAGTAAGTGGTACATGAATCTACTATTGCCGACAGAGCGTGGGAGAAGCCCACAGCCACAGGAAGAGAGAAACAGACAGAACCGCCGCCAGTGCGCGAGAGTGCGCGTGCCCCGTGTCAGCCGTGTAAGCGATAGTGCGCCCGAGACTATCTCAGAATAACAACGGTGCACCCAAATAAAATAATAGGAGGAAAAAATCTTATTGTACATGTAAAGTGGCGTGTATGTGTATGTTCGTATCTAACGGGGGTCTGCTGCTCTCTCGGACTCGCTTTGAAGGCCTTTATCACTGTGGGTATGTCGAACCGGTCTGTGACGAGCGCGGTAGGTACACGAGGCAATACGCAGAAGAGGCAGAGATACACAAAAGGCGTGCGGAGGGCGCGCGCGGGGCGAGGGCGCTGGGGCGGCGCCCCCGGCCCGCGGCGCCCGCGCGTTACCACTAGCACGGGACAATACGAGGTGTCGGAGCCGACACAGACGTGATATACTTTACATTCTGCGGGGCGCGTCGCGCGGACGAGCCGACCTTTACTGAACAGAAACACACACACGGTAGATGAGCAGCGTTGTATTGTAATAGTGGAGTGTGGACCGTCGTACCGTTTCGCCTACCTTCTTCTCCCACTGCAACACGTACGGCACCGGGATGTCTTCCGGAAAGTCCACCTGGCAGTTGAACACCACGCTCTCGCCGAGGATCGCCGTGATGTGCACAGCATCTTGGTGGTCTTGGTGGCAGGTTACTGTCCGGGCAAAGCGAATCAAATATGTTAACTGATGTGATGCTGAAACTTGATTCCTGTCTGATTAACAGGTGCCAGAAATTACTTACTCCCAATGATAGCCAAGCTTGTAAAAAATATGTGTATCCAAAGATATTTGTAACTGGACTGATAGTTAAGGGGACAAGACAGCATGGTATACTACCTGGCAGGTTAACTAGCAGCAGTAGGAGCAAGCCGGCGGCGATGTGCGGCGGTTGCACGGCGCGCCAGCCCATGCCTGCGCTCCCATGTCACGGCCGCGCGCGGCGACTCATCGTTGATGCATCACCTGGCAAAAGACAAAAACCACATTAGGATCAACTTCTTTATAACTAAAACCTCTTCTCAAAGTACTACGAGGACACAGCCCCGTCGAAGGGTATGTAAAGGTCTTATTATCCCAGCTACGGACAAAAATTATATATTTTCTAAAATAAGCAGGAGAATAATGGCGGCCAATTAATGACATTTCAGCCTACTAAGGTATTTTCATTCAAAGATACTCTCAAGAAGCATTAAACTTCTCCACTAAGACTTTACTGACATATGGCTCGGAATGCTGAGTACTAACCAAATAATATGAGAAGTCTATGAGTTTTTGAACGGAAAACTGCAGCGCTGGAAAACGAACAATGCTGAATGCGGTACAAGCATGAGAGCTTTACGAGATGTACGACGAGCATAATGTTATTATTATTATTTATTTGTTTCAGAGAATCTCCATATAAGTTACATACTTACAAATTAAGACCATCGAAATTGGACGTTTTCGATGGGCAACTGACGTCACAAACATTGACGAGACCAGGGCACCTAACTGTCGGAGAAGTCGAGGCCGGTCCAAGCTCAGTTCAGAGTTGGATGGCGTAGACCACTTTAGGAACTGTTGGAGTGAGAAATTGGAGAGAAAAAACAGGTAATAGGTCACGTTGGAGAAATATGCTTGACTAGGCTAAAGCCCACCCGCGGATGTAAAGCCTCAAATGGTGATTAAATTAACCTAGACAACATCTGGAGTTGCGATATAGGCAGTCAACTTGATCCACGATGCTTTTAGTTTCCGTTTTGCATGTTAGATTTAATTCTTACTGGCTGTAAATACCCATTTCTTGTCAAGCTTCATAGATCGGTAAAGGCCGAAGTAGGTATACGGTTTTCCTTTGTGGAAGACAACCTAAAGCATCTCTGTACGAACTTTATTTGTCATGCATGTGTTACTCTATATTTTGCCAGAGTAATCATAAATGCCGCGACTCATTTTAAATTCCATAAATAATCGAGTAGTAGTAGAGAGACGAATGTCTGTTCAAACAATTTCCTATGCTGATGTGTTTTAGTTATTTAGTATCGCATTAGAGTTGGTCATTACCTTGTCAATGCCATGTTTGTTCTTCGAGGGGAATCGTTTAGAGGGTCTTTAGGTATCATTATAATCAACAAAATATATATACCCACCATCCGTTGACAATAGGTAGTCCTTTAGTATTAATGTGATATATTCAATAATGTATGCTCAATATTTCTGAATTTAACGTGAAAATAGGGCGATATCGTGACGATGAGGAAGGCTGCTATTATACACAGCATACATATATATCTACATAGGTACCTACCTACTGCCTTACTATCGGGCGTTATAATTTGCAAATGTGTCTAGCATACTATATGTAGGTAACTCCTACTATAACTCGACGCAAAACAAGAAACTCGACCCTAATCATGAAGGAAGGAACTCGTCATGACCTTTGGAAGTTAAATATAAAGTTGTTATGAATGTTCTTTACAGCAACTTTATAACAACTGTATATTTCTGCTCACCAGGTAGTAATTTGATTCGTCAGCTCCCTGTGTATCAACCCCTTATTATCTGTTCGTCAAACATAAACCTTCGTGGGAATATTACCAACTGTCCATATTTTCTATTTTCCAATATTCTAAAATTACTCGACAGAAAATGAAGGTGCCGTGCTTTTTTTAGGAAAAATCCCCGTGTAATCGCCACTGAAACATGTTTGTCGAAGACTTAACTCCTTGTTAAATCTGTCAATTACCAGAGGATTTGAAGCGGCGACAATTTGCAAATACGGAGTCAAGTCAAGGTAAATATAGGCAACGTTTTGGCAGCCTATTGAAGTTTTGTATGACGGTTAGTTATTTCTTATCATCATTAATGGTTATTTTTTTGTATTCCGTTTCATGTTGACTTTAACGAGCCAAATGACAACGTAATACGTATTGGTTACCGAAACCGCCCAAGCCATAGAGTCAACACTTTTTAACCCTTTGTAATTAAAGTAGGTAAATGTATATAACGAACTCCATATAACAATTTCAAAAATACTTAAATATTAATCTTGAAAATAATGTATCTACAATTATGTAGATTTTATTGCTTACCAAGCACCAGTAAAGAATCCGTACTGCAATAAATTATCATTCCTAACAATTATAACATTTCAGTTAATAGCCAAAGTGAGTAATTACGCAGTATAAATATCATACATATTAGCATAGCCGATAAGCTAGGCGGTGTATGAGAGGTGGGTGGCCTTTGAACCTCGAGCTCGTCCTTGGACTATTTCCCGTGGCTAGTAATTGCACTGCATCACGACATATAATCGACCTAAGCACCAGCCCCTACAGCCTGCCATAGCCGTCAATATCCTAACGACGCTTACATGCCAAGCTTTTATTTATGGTACCTATTTGTTGCATTATAAATTTACTTCGTCGAGTACCTTGAGATTTACTTGGATACGAACTACGATCATTGTTGTGTGATCTTTTGCATTTGAGTTTTGTACAAATTATGAAAGCTCACACACTGTTTGCTTTGGTCCAACGTTCACGTGTCTCCCCTCTTTAGAAAATTTGTATCTCTATTTAAAAGTGAAAAATTTTTGTTGTAAGAAAAGTGCAAAGTGACTTTACCCTAACACTGGAACTACAGTAATTTCTTTATGCAAAATGAATAGCGGCAGATCCTTGGCCTGAATCTTAAATAAAGACAAACAATAAAATAAATCAACATAATATTCAAGGAAACCACCGTCCTTTTTGAATAAATATTTCATTTTATAAAATGGCAATTTCGTAAGGATTCGAACGTACTTTTTTATATGATGATTTTTGAATTTTACTTGAGGGAGATTCGATCAGATGGCACCCCTATAGAAAACCCCATTTTATTAAATGAGTTTCGATACAACTGTTTCCTCAAATATGAATAGGGAGCTTCTATCATCATAACCGTGGCCATTTACAAAAGTGCTTCTATAAATATATTTTGTTTGAATAACAAAAATGGGTTTGTGACTTTTAGTAAAATATTAACAGGGAAGGTTTTTTACACGAGCCACTATCATGCTTTTACCTCAAGGCAATGTGTAGTTTCAATGTTGATATTTGGCTAAATAAAGGGCTTTTTAAAATATTTGGACGTTGATCAGTTTTTCTATCCACAGCTGACAGACACTATGGTAAGATAATTAATTTAAGATAACTTAGCAGTCCACGTGTCATTTAATTCTAAATACTCCATAAGATTGCATAACTTCAAGCTCGTGTGTTTGATTTTAAATCATATATACAGGTGTCGCCGAAACATGAAGAAGTAAAAAGCTCGAGCACGCAGATATTTTATTTGTCGAAAAAACTACATCTGCGTGCTTCGAGACCTACCGGAACTCACGCTGAATCTGAGTCAGGATTTCAACATAACTAAAAAAGAAGTTGAAACAATAGCCATTTTTTATTTAAAAAAAAAATTGCGTGTAATTTTATTTGTTTTCATTAAACACTGTAAGTATGATGTACCAATATAATAATTATAACTGGTTATAACTTACTACAACTAACACAATTTCAACGAACTTAGAAATCACGCATTCGCTTGTAACCGTTGCTCTTACTAGCTCAAGGCAAATCACTAATCATATGCTACCTAAATTAAAGAACTTTTGACTAAAAGCTACTTATTTCTACCATAAATATTTAAAGTAATACCTATTAGAAAGGCAGTGAAATAACTTAACGCCACAGAGATGATGTCTAGCTATCATGGAAAAGTACATTATCTCTTTTGGTAAGGGTTCAGCCCGCCATTTAGTTTCAGGGGATTCTTTTTATACATCTTGTAATATGGAATTTATGTGATTCCAAAAAAAATATTCACTAATGAGAGCAGAGAAATATCGGCATATGAAATTCAGTGGGAACTGTTATGAATTGTAATAAATAATGGTTATCAAAAATGTAGTGATAAGGGCACAACGTGGCAAAGGTCGGGCAAGGGGAGCAAGACTTGTGTCCTGCTCTGAGCCATGAGCAGCAACCAGCAGGGAGCAGCCGGGGCTGCGAGAAGGCGGGCAGACGCGCGCGTGCGGCCGTCGGAGCGGTCAGCGGATGCTGCGGCACTCGGAGCTATCGATTTTCCTACCTTATCGTCGCGCGGTATGAGCGAGTGCGGGAGCGCGCGGCGAGTGTGGTCGTGCTGACGGGGACAGTGCGGCGCTCTCGTAGGGTGCGGGGCTCCGTCATCTGTGGAGGGCGGTCATGGGCTCGCGGCGGCGGTACGCGTGCGAGGCGTCGCGCGGCGGGCCGGGCACTGCCCGCCCGCGCCCAGCGCGTATTGATCGGTGCGCGCGCAAGCCGCCGCCCTCGCACATGAATGGTCCCCGGTGGAAGCTCACGTGCTCGCCGGCCTGGCCTGCTGTGTGACCTCCGCGCCACCACTACGTCCTCACTGCATGTCGATACTCCCCACGCTCATATTACACGCCGATCATTTAGCCAAAAAATTAGGTGGCCCACATCGTTCCCGATAATGTGATCATTTTTAAAGCGATTGATTTTACAGCCCAAAATAATTTACTCTTTGGTTGCTACGAGATTAAAATATTCACAGTACAATAAAAATTTCAGAAATATATTTATTTTTGTATCGCACGGTTTATCCTTGATATTAAGAATAGATATCTATGAAATAAGAGTAAGACTGCACGATAAACGGCAACTATGGTCTCAGATAGATCTTATAACAATTGTGCATAATAAAATCTATAACTTGACAATTGCATGGTCGTCGATGTCTTCTATAGCAATCATAATGGAGCATTCAACGACAGGTTTATGAGTGTGGCGCGAGGGGCGCCGGTATTGAGCCGGCTGACGCTCAATGCGCCTATATTGCCAATATGCGCCTTAATGCGCTGTCACTGATCACAGCAAATCCCTTCCACAGTTTATACATCGGGCACTGATTACCTCCCGTAATACGCTACCAGATTCGATGACGACGCACAAAAATATTTCACCCACATTGTCATATTCTGTGCCCATAGCTTGGCAAGTAATGGGAAGTCCATTTATATATAATAAAACAAAGGCTTGTTGTTACCTAAAACAGGTTATCGATAACCATTATACTAATTTATAGAAGAAAAAAAAAAACCATGGGAAATACGTAGGCACTGACTACGCCAGTTACGCTTATTTTAGATATCCTTATTTATTTCCCGAATTAGATTCAGATCAAGGTCTAATAGGATTATCTGAAGATTATTGTGATCCCATTCAGCCTAAATAAAGAATACTCAAATGTCACCTAGTTAGTTATTTATTTCATGATGATACGGTGCCACCTACCTACTTACCGAATATTAATTAGTATCTAGTAATCTTGTATTGATTTAATAGGAGCCATTTCAGAATATTCAGAAGTAAAATGTACAGAATAAACCAAGAAAATTGTCCACAGCTTGAAATAGCGTTGAGTTGCCGCGACTACGCTCCGCTACGCGTTGCTACGCGGCCTACGCCGCCTCTACGACTTTGTTATAAATTTTCTAAGAGCTTTATTGTAATTAACAGGTGCTGAATTTATTGAATGAATATTAAATAAAACGTGTTATTATTTATTACGGAACGTTCTTTAACTGAAAATTATACGTTTTCATTTGAAAAGTATTCCAAATACAAGATTTCAGTAAGTAAATAAAAAAATAATGATAAAAAGTTTTTTTTAGAGTTTAACGAGGCATTTAAGTACGATCGTTTTCCTTTTAAAGACATAGATAAATGTCAAGAATTAAAACGTTCCTTGTTTTATACAACAGGGAATAACTTGGTTCTGTATTTATGTTTTTTAACTAAGCATCCGCTCTGGAGCCGTGTTCGTGAAAATACATTTTGCTGCCCTCCCTCTTGGGGGCCGTATTTCGAAAAATCTTTTCGTTGTGCGTGCAAAGAATACATTGAGATTAAAGCCGCGTTAGGCATGACTTTAACGCATTGACAGTTTCTTCCTGTCGAACTTTCTTATTTCCAAATGAATATGAATACAAGTAGCCATTTATCTTTTGACAGGTCTTCGGTTACATAGTTATATATCATGATTTAAAAAAATATTTTGATTTGGTTTTAAGTAACTCTGTTAAATAACTTTTAATTTTGTGCAAGTGCAACCAATAGCAATAATTCTACTTTTAGATCTTCACAGATAACTTTATTGTTGCGACGCGACGATACGAACACAACAAGCTATGTTCAAGTAAGTCTGTGACGTACGTACGAGGTGTCAGTGCACAACCGTGGAGTGTTGCCAGCCAGCAGCCAGCCAGCTAACGTCTCATGAAAGCCTATCACTACACTCGTACACGCGAATATCATACGTTCTCATAAGCCGCTACTCAAAACGCCTCCCACGCTGCATTTCGAATAAAAATACAACATCGCGTTTTATTTCAAAACAACAACCTTTATTTAAATGCACATTTGCAATGAGCTTTTTGCTAATAAAATAGGCATTTACATTTTTGAGCTCGTTGAAATAATGAAGGGGTATTTTTCTAGAAAGTTTTCAGTGAGATTATCATAAGCTTGGAGAACCTTTTATTGTACTATTATTACTTCACATACACAATTGTAAATAGGATTTAGAACTGTAGATAGGTACGTATTCAGAGATACAAAAACGTAATCCTTTTAGTTGACAGTTCCGTCATTATTTTGCAAGCTAGTGTAGAGAAAAGATTATCTTCTCCAGTTTCTAAGCGAACCCTTCCGCGACTGTGTTGCGGCAGAAATATCATGTAGGTACACACTACACACATATCCAGCTATTTCGTGACCGGAATGAGTGATGGAAGACGGGAACCGGTCGGGTTGGCGCAGGAAGGGACGCCCAGTAAAATGACTTTCTCACCGAAAATACTACACGCCGCCTTTTATATTTTATAGACATTTCATATCACCATTTCTGTTCGAGGCGCCCGAAATATAATAAATAGTTGGCGATAAATTTGAAGTATACGTGTGTATCGTGTTGGTCGCACATATTTGTACACACGTAGCTACCAATAGTAGCAAGACATTCATCAGGATATGGACGAAAATAGTTTAGCAGTTAAATGTTCAAAAGAATGAGTTAAACAGTGATATATCACGTGGAATTACTGTAATAGGCACGTCGCTTCATAAATTCGCAAACACTGCATTACAGATACAGAGTTTACACTGGGTACTGAAATGCAGAATGCAGTTAAATAATGCAGCAAGCGAGTCCGTGCAATGTCGTCGACGCGCTGCCTGCGATGACTGTCTCCCTTTATCATACAGCACGAGACTTTACTTTAATACTCACCAAAGCCTTATTATCTGTACGGGGAAAAGTATCTAGGTACTAACAGTCAACTTTAGTTTCAACGTTTCGTGCTATCGTGCCGGCAAAATTATTGTATTAATATTGGAGCATTCGTGATCAATATCAAAGAAAAAAGTACAAAACTGTTATTGTTCACCGAATATAAAATGTATACGTATAAATACTGAACACGTAAATCAAACATGAATGTAGAGATACACGACGTACATGCGCGCGTAGTTTACGCGTCGAGTACGTGTTCAATATACATGGTATTCAAAAAGTGTGTCGCCGCAAACGCCGACATTTTTCAAAGTATTAGTATACCGAATAAAATCTAAGTTTGAGTTTAAAGGTTTAAGAAAGTTACCCGTGAACGAATCTTATTACTCTTTTGTCGCGGCATGCAAGTTTAAAGTAGAGAATTCAGAAGAGCGATCGACAAAGTTGTGGCTGTCGCGACCAAAGCGGATTACTCGTTCAGCCTTCCCTGCTCCCGGGAATATCGCAACGATAACGCGATTATTTGAGCTCGTCCGAGTTGAGGGGACATACTATCCGTATCGTGAGCCTTGCCCGGGCTCGTGTTGGCCGAGCTGAGTGCCACTAGTTAGCGTTTCGCATTCGAGTGTGACGTCAACGGATACCGCACGCGGCCAACTTGATTCCGACCAATTATACACTGGAGCTGCAGTTACGGCCAATTACGAGTTTGGTCGAGTTGCTATTGGCTCCATGATACCCGAATCTAATTACGTGCATGTACGGAAGACCCTAACAGCCTCAGTGTTGGATGTCTACCGGCGTAGTCTTGCTGAAAGTTCTGTTATTTTAGCCTCACCGGTCACATCTCCATTTTATAAATAAAGACAAAGATTTGTGCTCGGCCAGTGCTCTTCACTCACGTCACTCAACGCCGAAACATAACTGTGCCAAATTGAGCGCAAATATTCACAAGACCCTTATCTCTGTGTAATGAAATGAGTGGCGTGTATAAATTGCCCTGTAGGCCCTTACATCTGCACTACCACTAACAATAGGTAATTGGTTGAAGCCTTTCGGGCCAGTTTCTGACGTATTAAGTAAATTGTTCGATACATCGCCGCTAGTTTTTTTCCAGTTAGGTACTACGTAGGTGGGCTTGAGCGGTCCCGTATTAGAGTATATTGTGATTGTCTGGGAATGGTAATAAGGTATTTTACTAACGTTACGGGGTTCCAGCTTATGTTTCCCATGAATAAATAGAATGGTGATGTAAGATTTAAAAAAGTTTTCACTGCAAGAAGTTTTAATAGAATCCTCAAAGAAAACCAATAAAGAATTGCAATACAATATTTTTGCGAAAATATTATACTGTTGTTTAAGTAGAAGTATAATTAGCGGAGAGGCACCGAGCCAAAGCACATAGTTGAGTGGAGCGAATCAGCGAATAGTTTTTAAGAGAGAAACAAAGTCAAGTGGATATCTTACCAGTACGCGCTGCATCCGACCACCGCCAGGCGCCAGGCTCTGCAACAAGGAAATACACTCTTCATTTTATATTTTACAACTCCATAGCCGTATTGAGAACTTTATTACTTTGCGATTTACGAAGCGAGGTTCATTTTTAATGAAATATTGATGGAACAGCGTTGGTTTCGTCACAATTTTAGTTTTCACGACTATTCCTGCCTTCTTTGTGGACAGTCGACCCGTTCATAATTGTATAATAATAAAAATGTGGATAATTCTGTAACAACAGACAATTTGCGAACAAGTGTATTCCTAAGCGTATGAAAAAGAAAAATAATCTGCCCAATAGATCATTTTCCTGCTTGTTTTTTTTATTGATATCTTGGGTTCACACATATCACGTAGAAAGCTTATAAGCGCCCCACGTAAGGTGATGTGTACGTGATATTAAATGAAGAAGGAGAACGATTTCATTATACGGTTTTGTGAGTGCGGTTATTGTAGAACGTGTGAAACCGTCCAATGCAATTATGTTACGGTGGCATCATTTCCAATTTAATGATAGTCCGCTAGTTTTACAACAAAGGGAAATTAAATTCCTTAAACCCTATCAATGGGCATAGAGTATTTTAATAAAACACGTTTGTTACATAGAGGCCTGTTTATATAGGTACTTACGGCTATTTTCATATCGTTCATCCTATTTATAGCTACTATGAAGGAATATTTCACTTTTGTGTCTGGTACCTTTATAGCGTTACGGCAATTGTAGATAACTTAGTCTGGCTTTGATACCGAGGTACAATCTCAAAAATAAAGTTCCATTGTACGAGGCTCTGCCAATGTGTAATGATTTGAATATTCAGAAAAATCTCTTTTGAAAACAGCATCCAAATAGACTGCACAGATTTTTTTTCCTATGAAAAAATTGTTTTTCATACGAAAAAAAATCTGCTTGAGGTGTCGTTGTCTTATCCTAAAGAAAATTGTATATCCAATCATCTGCACACGGAAAATCATCAGAATTCTGAAGAAACACATCAAGCTCCATTGCTAGTACTTTCCAGTGCCAGTTTTCAGCTCTTACTATGGTATTTTATCTGTGGTCACGCTTAGGCTGCCCGTGAATAAAAGCGCTGAAAGTGCTCGAAGCGTTCGCGCTCCGTATTGTGTTCTTCAGATTTCAGTGGGGTACTTATCTCGAAGATATGAACGAAGTCGATTTTACAGGAAATAGCTCGCTGTTGAGATTACTGAAGATGGCGATTTCTTCTTTTTGCGATATTCTTGCGTTACTTCGTATGTTTTTTATTATTCTACGAATGTGGATGAGGAATATGTACTGTCTACAGTGTTTATTTGTGTGACGGAATGAATAGTGACGACAGCACGATTCATAAACATGAGTGTTTTGTCAGTATTAGCTGTGTGTTAGTTAGCAGGCGTTGTTTTAATCAGCGCTTGTTTGTGACCACTAGTTAATGATGGCGGCGTGAAGCGGGTGAGTAGTGCCGCTGCGTCGCCAACAGCTGGCGCTGTCAGCGGCCGCCATGATTGATTGGCGTCCTCCCGCAGACGCAGCCGCATCTAGGGTACGTCGGGACATCCGTAGCGATAGCACCTACGTAACAGCTAGATCTGGTTTTCAGAGTTAACAAGATCACTTACTTATTGGGAGCTTGACTTATGTAAGATGGCGTCAATCTATTTAATGTAAATAGGATTCAGTCTATAAAAGCAAGCTACTGTAAAACGGTATAGGTTTTGCAGTAACTTCGACATACTATTATAATAGAATTGTTTTATAAAACTTAAAGACAGTCATGTCAGCCATACCACACAAACCACCAACCACTCTTTGATCACCCTTGGCTTTATTACATTATGGAGTAATCTGACCCTTACTATACCAGCATACTTCAATCAGCTGAACGAAAACGTAAACAATACAATCACAAAGAAATATCTAGTGGTGTTAACCGTCGCTGTTGTGAAGATAACCACGCTGAAATGGAGGACACTAATAACAATGACAAACTTTTCAGTGTTTTATACCTCAAAGCTCATTAACACGTAAACTAGCTGTTCAGGAAGTGAAGCACAACTAGTTACCTCCCACACCGCTCCGCTTCGGAATCTCAATAGACGACTCCCCTTTTTCTCAAAAAAACTGCCGGCCTCCTTAACATGCAATCTAAATTCCGATTTAAACTGTGATCGCTCACAGTCCAAAGGGTCTAAGAGCCGAGCAATGTCGGGAATGCAATCAAAAACGTCTCAATGGTGCTGAGCGATCTAAGGAAGCGTCACACATCAAATCGTTCGGCACGCTCCGCCGTCGCATTCGACACCCACCGCAGATGTGATTGATGCCACTTTCATATCACTATTACTGTAATGTTCCTATTATTTTAGCTTAAAACGATTACTAAGTTAATCTACAAGCACAATTTGGACAGCTCAACTCCTTTCAAATTACACGATAATATTGTGTGTTCACTTGTTCTAGTAATTTGTCGCACCACTAAATCAACCAAGAAACCAAGAAATGAAATAGCAGTAAAAATTAAAATGCTCTAGTGGCTCTAGGACAGTCTGTGGTGGACAGAACGAGTGCGGTATAAAATATTTTACCAGGGAGGCGTTCAGCTGCAAAATATTAATTTTCTTTACTGCCGGGCTACCAGCTTAATATATCTGACCCAAAATAATTAAATTATATTCATTTCACACTTTTCGGGCACGAATTTCGGTTAATCCTTTTTCACGATGTGTTCTCTCATTTTTCAACGTGAGCTTAATTGGGGTTTACTTGCGACAAAGTAGTTAAGTCCTGATTGAGGGACATTAAAGGCCACAGATTTGAGTATAGCAAACAGAAGGCTTAAAAACTGATTCGGATTAATTCCACGGAACATTCTGTGAACAAATCTACGTTAGGAGCACATTCCGTCAGCAATCAACATTGAGTTAATACATACAATACGTAGGTAGGTAGTGATGTGATCAATATCGTGCATTGTTAGATTCGGAGACGGCTGCCGGCGGCGCGTAATTTCCGCTCCGTTCAGCTTAATCGCGCCGTTTCCTGTATCGGCTTATGAATCTTTTGATACTGCGCGCACCACAATTCGCGAATCAATTGATTACCCCGACGTTCATGGTAATCACCGCACAACATCGCAGCTTATGGCTATGATCTAGTTTGTTCGACGTAATCCGCGTTCTGGTTATTGTAAGCCTTTATTATAAACACGTCAATTGAGCGCTGTACGGTAATCGGTATGTTTATTTTAGGAAACATGTTTTCTTTCTTTGGTGACCTAAATCTTTTAAGCTTTTTATGTGACTATAACCATGTGTTTGTTGTTTATTTATGCTATCGAGGGCAGAATACTTTAAAAGAAATTGGATTAGACAAACTAACTTGGATGTTTTATTTACCAAAATATCTACGTATCGTGTTATATAATTATAGACATCCCTTATTTAGGTATTTATTCGCGGTTCCAATAGATTAGAGGCAAAACTAAAACCACTCACCGAAGCAATTTGGAAAAAGTATGCGAAACATGTTTAACCTAAATAAAGCTATCGGTCGGTATTCATACGCGGTGAAAGGGTAGAAACATGCAACGTAATCAACTGGGCTGGTTTTAATCATCGAGGGCTGTTCGACACGGGCTCCCGCGGCCATGTTGGCATATCTACTCGTTAGCTACAACAGTTCGCGACATGCCAGCATTATTTGAATACATGAACAGTTTATCCTAAAACGACACGACACAATAACGACAGCTGCAAACGTTTGAGGTATGGCCGATCTGTATTATTAGCTAGGTACCTTTTTTGTTTTGAATTTTATTTTAGATATTGTAATGTTTTGTTAGTAGGTCAAAACATTAAAGGACGACAACAACCACGACAACAACCACGACCACGTTAAAGGACGTTAAGCCGTTGGTCCCGGCTGTCATTCCTGGATCTTTGAAAGTCGTTACGGGTAGTCAGAAGCCCGAAAGTCTGATAACCAGTCTTACCTACCAACGGGGATCGTATTACCCAGTAACTGGTAAATGATAAATGATTTTATTTTGTAAGTAGGTTTGTACAAACACTTTTACACCTCAATCATATTTTAAAACTAGATGAGGTCGGCGTTTCCTATCTGACTAGTCGAAGAAGAAAGACCGAAACAAACTCAGAGGTCACAGTCTCTTTTAAATTTCAGACCTAATCTTGGTCAGATCATATGAAGACCATGTAGGTCGATGTCTGAGATGGTCTTTTGAGGAAAGAACCCCACAGATTGAGAGGACCTGTCCAGTCAGTGCTGCAGGCATTTGTCAGAAATCGTGCTGCTCAACTCAAAAATTAAGGAGTTCAACGATTCGACGATTAATACCAAAGAAAGGACATTTGGGTAGGCCACATAAATTACTCAAACTGCCAGACCATGACAAAAACCAAGAGAACAGAAAGAAAAATAAAAAATAATATATATAAAATGACCCACATAGTCTTCACATTCATAATAATTAAAATAATAGAATACTTTACAAAGTAAGCAAATGTCATAGTATATATAAAATTCATTTATGTAAAAGTGTATATAAAAAAAAAACAGCAACAAAACGGAATAAAAAAAAAATCAATATGTAAAAATTGGAAGCAGCTCAATCCAAAGACTTTTTGTCCTCGATATAATCCTTAACGGTATAAAAGGCTTTCTGGCACAACTTACGTTTAATGAATGATTTGAATTTATTAAGGCTTAGATCTTGAACGGGGCTCGGAACTTTATTATAAAAGCGTATACATTGGCATCTGAACGAGCCACCTATTTTCTTGAGCCTTGTTGTAGGTACAGCAAATTTGTGTTTGTTCCTAGTATTTATATCATGGATAACACTATATTTTTTAAACAATTTTATATTTTTATGGGCATATAAAAGATTTTCATAAATATATTGAAAGGCACAGTCATAACATTAATCTCTTTAAATTTGTCTCTGAGCGAGTGTCTCGGACTTAATTTATAAATTGATCGAACAGCTCGCTTCTGCAAAACAAAGATAGTCTGAATATCAGCGGCATTTCCCCACAATAGAATACCGTACGACATTACGCCATGAAAATAGCTAAAGTACACTAAACGGGCTGTCTCTATATCAGTTAAATTACGAATTTTTCTAACAGCGTATGCTGCGGAACTTAGCTTTTTTGACAATTTATCTATATGTGGACCCCACTGAAGCTTAGCATCCAAAGTTATGCCCAAGAATACTGTGCTGTCTTAAGGATTCAATTCTTCGCCCTTTATCAACATAATAGTTTTCATAATAGTTTTCCTGCCTAACGTGAGGTAGCGTAAACTTAATGATTTTTTTCTCGTATAAAAGTAAATTATTAACATTGAACCAGTGGACTACTTTAGAGATCGCGCTATTTACATCGTCAGAAACCTGCTGCTGACGTTTAAGTTTAAACAAAAGTGAAGTGTCATCTGCAAACAACACTATATCATGATTATCCTTTATGAGGTACGGCAAGTCATTTATATAAATAAGAAACAAGAAAGGACCAAGAATTGAGCCCTATGGAACTCCCATTGTTACTACGTTGTGGGTTGTGGAGGACAGATAGGCAGTCGCTCCATGTAAAATACTGGTATTCAGGTGAATCTGGTTAGACTGAAAGTCGACCCCAACATAGTTGGGAAAAGGCTAGGCAGATGATGACTCAATACGAGTAACCGAATATTTCTTACAGTTTGCACGACAATATTTCGTACAGCAGAAAATCAGTGTATTTGCCAACAAAGTCGTAGATAAGTTAGTCGTAGACGCGAGCCTATGCGTTAAGCGCCTAATAAACGTAGTCAGAAGACGGTTATCCGGGCGTTAAAGTAGCCTGAAATAAATATATGTAACAACAATGCCCATGTCTGAAGCTAAATTATTATTACCTGTGATTTATACAGCTACCACAATGACTGAAAAATAAATTTCTAATACATTTTTCTTTTCATTTTCAGCAGGTATACATTTTCTTCCGCCGTGAATGTGCTAAGTACCATAAAAAGGGAATAAATCAAGTCAGATACTGCTCTAAATAAATGAAATTTACGGTTACGTTTTCGCTTTCCGAGAGTAAAATGACGTTACACCACCTACCGAGGTATATCTACGGATCTCGTGGAAATTCTTGTACTTTTGTCCGGACATTTTAGTAATGCGATTATGAAACGTAGCGTGCCTCTCATTTGAGAGTTATTTCAATCCATAAAACGGTTAGTCTCGAATATTGTTGAAGAGATTACCATTATTTTTGTTACTTTTGCTGTATTTTTTTCTAAATAACAAAGTAAAGTAAGAACCCGTTAAGTCGAGGCGTGACGGATGGATATTAAAGCATTACAGAATGTCTGACATCTATTTAAACTACCGTCATAAAGTCGTGACTTAGGCAAACTTATTGAGATCTTTATTTATAAAAAAGTATTCTTGTGGTTAATTGGTCACTTAAAAGTAAGATCCGCATAACTATAAGTTGGAGAAACATTTTGTCTGCATGGCAATGTTGTGCTTTAATTCGGGATTCCGTTCTTGCTGCAGGTGACAAATGGGTACGATAAGGTTTCTGTGCCAGGCAGGAGATGGGACATAAAATGGTTCATAATGGATTCATAAGGCGAGCGAGTTCAGCCTACGACGTAGCTGTAATGGCGTCACTGTTTAAAACTGCATCTTCAATGGGAAAACCTAGTTGGGTAATGTTAAGATGGGAATTATTATCATAAAACAGAACTAAATCTAAACTAAATCTAAGTCTTGTCTACCTGGTTGTACCTCGCACAACTTTTTCTTTAATAAATCCATAGTAGACCATGCTAAACATACCATAACGCAAATTTCATAGAAAATAGAGTTCTAAAGCATTCATCTAAAACCCTACCCCAAATAACCAGACCAGTGGCACATGGGCACATAATCCAATATCAAACTTCAACATGTGAAATAATCTGGTGAGTTTCATTTCGAAATGTGAACTAAATTTCAGTTTTATCAGTGCAAAGTGGGGAGGAAGGAAGCGGGGAATGCGCCGGGAATATTTGCTCAGTGCCCAGACGCCAGCGACTCCCAGCTCCCGGCTCCCAGTCCCCGGCTCGGAACACGACTCGACTGATCTTTTGGAGTCGCAAACACCTCTTTTAAAACGATGTTCTGTTTGTAGGTCACATGTATTCTCATTAATTTGTTCGGTTTACAGATTGGAATTGGGATGGCTATTTTGGGAAATTAGATTAATCGATACAAATATGTGCTCCGATTAGTATTTGTTCAATATTATAGGTGTAGGTAGATATACATAATTATTAATAAAGGTTAAAAAAGTAAATTTAAAATTGTTATAAGTACTTAATATGCGAATTATTGCCGTTTTCTTCTTCATTAGGAAGAGTAATAAAACAAGGATGAAAATATTGCTTAACTAAACATTGATGTACCGAGATTTGATTACCACATCAAGTTAATACCATTCACTACACACTTGCTCATAAGGCCAAAATTCAAAAACTAGATACCTACTCGATGCAAACTAAACTCAATTACAGCTCGGTTTGATTGTGTTCCAGCGGAAATTGCTCGGCATTATCGCATCTTTCCGTATACACAAGCACCATAATTATCAAATATACATAGGTACGTGTAGGTATAGGTAGGTACCAGATTGTCAATTTCGTTACTTTTTATTACAAAACGTTTTAGTCGAACGAATCAGGATTTTAATTTCCATGTAACGGCAGATAGAGGGTGGCTAATGCGAATTTTTACAGGAACGCGATAAGAGAATAAATTTCCGTCACGATAGATAACAAATCGTAAGTATTGGCAAAGCGATGGACATGGAAAACTTAAATCGTGAGGACGGAAAAGAAAAAAATTGACCGAAATTACTTTAGATAGGTACTTATAAAGCTAGGTGATTAATGAAAATAGCAAAAGCAACTAAGTGCAGTTCTAGTATTATTATCGTATGGCTATTTATGCACTAGACTTGTAAAATGTCCTTCTACACTGTCCTACATTTCGAATGAAAAATAGCCAACGTTTAATTTAAGTATGTAGGTACACGCCGGAAAACCAGATTTAATAACACATTCAATTATAAATTCATAGGTGCCCTGTGCCGCATATCCATAGAAAAAAAGTTGCGTATGGACGATGTTGCCTCAGAGAGGAAATGGTGGACCGGTTAGGTTTCAATGGAGTAGTCTTATAGCGGGGTGGCTATCGGTTGTCGTAACCACAAGCCCATCCTGTGCCGGCCGAGGAAACCACGCGGGTGATATCACACCGACACACCGGACATAATGCCGTTTAAAAAGAGAAAGCAGTCATTAACAAACACGGTTTTTTATACCATTGTTAAAAATAAACATAAAAAATTGCAGTAAAGTTTACAATAAAAGTAATTGAAAAACAATTATTAATTCTTTTTTCGTTATGCCAGTGTAATTTCACACACGCAATTTGCCAAATTGTTTTAATTTACATAATAGCTTTGTTGAAGCTTACATCAGGGGTTAATAACCATTACTATTTAATAAAAGTAACGTTGTTGTTATAACTATTTATTCTACCTACCTACACACAAAAGGAAGTCCTGCTCAGCTCATCTGTGTAGGTACTTAAGCCCTTTGCAAAAGTTTATAACGCATTCAAGGTTACGAGCTAACGAGAATGAAACAAACGTTCTAAGTTAATGTGTGAGTTTTGTAGCAAGTAGGTAAACACCAACGGTATAGGGAACGAATTTAAGCGTTCGGTAACAGTAAAAAACTGCATATACAGTTTTTAGCGTACACATTTTACGCCTCTTTGCACCGACAAAGTCAGTTAAAAATATTTCCCACGGTGGCCACGGTTCAAGTTGCCTACCTGGCAAAGGGTGTTAAGGTAAAAACTCCACAAATATAACGCCGCCATTCGATATATTATAAAAAACATAGGTATACAAAAACGGGATTATAAACTCTAAGCATTTAATTTATTGAACATGAACGACTGGTAAACTACGGGATTAATTCCAAACATGACAACTAGATGGCGTTGTCCTTTTTATGTCGAATCCTGAATCTCGCTATAGAGATTTTTCTGCGACAGTATATAGGGGCCCGGCCGGCCTGATTTCGTTGCTTTTAGCCGGCTCGGTCTGTAGCGGTTTGCGGACTCTATGGGCCGAGGCAACTAACCTAACCAACTTCTCGGACCTCTTTTGCAGGGTGGCGGGTCGACTCTCGAGTCAGGAAAAATTGAAACCCCGCACCAAAAGAACATATTATTAAAGCAATATAGATTTTGTGATAGGTAAAAAATAATGCTAAGATGCGCGTATCATGTACGTGAATATATTACAACTTTCCTTTCGAAAGTTTTATTACTTTTACGGATTAGCCATAATCCGAGTATAATTAATTTAAAATGGAAGTTATTAGACGAGATGGCGTATTAATTAGGCGACATTTTAAAAAAATATGTCCTATTATATATTAGGTAAGTGTGTAGTTAGATTATTATTATCAATTCGTGGACATAAAAAGATGAAAGATGAGGCTTCAGAATTATAATTTCAGTAACGTAAAACATCTCGCGTTGATGTCCGCTTTACAGTATAATAAATAAAAACATTCTCTTGAACTTTATTTAGGGAGTGGGTATAATAATTTGTGACGGGCTCAGTCGCGGTTCTTATTGAGTTTCGACGAGGGGTCTTAACTCGTCATTGCAGTATTTAGCGAACTTTAAAGGGACGACGACGGGAGCATGGAACGGTATTTATGTAACATTTATATTCCATAATAGCTGAAGAGAGGTTTAATTCTCCCTTTTTGTACTTAATGTTCCGTAGTATACAAATCATTGATAAGTTTTTATTGTTATACATAATAGGTAAGAGTTCTTTATATTGATCAACTCGTTATTTTGAAAACTCGTTTCGTACCTGGTGGAGTGGAGACTTGTCTATTTGTGGGAAGTCGTGACTTTGCCTACTTTTCACCATAATAGCACTATTTCGGCGAGCACCCATTTTGTTATTAATAGCTCAACGTCTAGAGTAAAAGTTTTGTCGTCAAACAACAGTTATTGATTTTAGCACATTCAGTTGTTTCAGACAGGGTCGTTTGAGGGCGCGAGTGGGCCCGCGAGGGGTTTCAGGAGGCCGGGGGGCGAGGAGGGGAGGGGAGGCAGTAAAACGGCAACCATACCTCCACACGTGAATATTTGATGGCTGAATCTCGCTGTGGCTACGGATACAAGGGTATTCAGGTTATCAGACGCTGCCCTAAGACTGAATCGACGTAGACATTAATTAACTTCACTGATTAGGGGCTAAGCTTTGAAATGAGCTTAGAAGTTAATCCTCTGGCGTTTCTAAGGCAGTTTTCATTTCAATTTGCGAAGCTGCTGGAATAAATAGCATTGATCCAACGTCGACGGTTAATGCGATTGTTTTTTAACGTTACCGACAATAAGCATCCATACGTTAGGTATTGGACTGCCCATTCTAACGTTATTGCAACTCCTACAAAGCTTCTGTATAAAATCGTATATTTACATTATTTTAATATCTACATTGAATCACGCTATCATTCTAAGTAATGCTTACTGTAATAGGTACCTGGTCCCAAAAAGTAGACATACAAACGTATTTGCGGAGTTTCTTTTGCTCTGTATACAGAGAGCGTACTCAGAGGGTGTATCCTTAAATAATTGATTCCCTCTAGCAAAATGAGATCTTCCTTATTTCCCGTCCGCGACAATCTTACCCTAGCTTAGATACACCTTTTTTTTTTAAAGTCCTCTCCACTCTATTCCTGTACATATGCTACAGAATTATGCATGATTGTAACTACTGACTTAGTTTACATAACAAATGTGATCTGCGCCGCGGGAATTAAAATGTTGAAACTTTTGGTTTAAAGAATGCTTTATATGAATACGCCATCCGTTGTTGGATGCGGCATCTAGTCTTTATTTTAATAAATCTGATGGCTCACATTTTCACGTTCACTTTATTATAAAAATACGCATATGTATCATCACACGTCAAATCTAAGGTTATTATTTCAAGTCATATTTCTTGATCATTCATTTACTGTCACATTCATCTTCATTACGCAGTTTCCGCTCCGACGGTGATGCGGCGTCAACGCGCTTCCCGAGCCACACTTAAAAAACATGCACCGAGTTCCGTGGGAGACGGATCATGATTGTTTGTGCCGATAATGGTATTCGCGGAGAACTTGGCGGCTGCGCTGCCGCGCGCCCTACTCATTTGTAACGCTCGCTCGACATCCCGAGTGGATTACTCTTCCTTTATTAGAAAATGTACACTGCAATCATGAATAAATAATTTGCTTTGGTCTGAAATACTCTGAAAATGTGGAATCAGTGCACTGTAGAGTGTACGTAAGTAGATCTCATCTGCATTAACTGTGGAGTGTGTCGTTGGCCCTTGTTTTTAGTCTGCCTCGAACGGAAGCGGGCTGGCGCATGGCGTTGATATATTATTTAGCACTGGCGTTAGCCCGCGGCCTCACTTGTGACTGGGATAAACATTAGCCTATGTCCGTTTCCATATCACATACTACCAGCGTATTAATTTCCAGGCGGTCGCGCAGTTGATACGGTTGAGAAGGCCTACAAAAGCAGGACAAGCAAACTTACTGCATAATATAACTTGTATCTTTTTAAATATTTTTTTTCTTTTTTCGACATTATGTGTATGAATGCACATTGTACTCGTATAGACCCTGATGTTATAGAATAATCTGTTAACTAAGCAATGTGCTATAAGCCGTTAAAAACCGTTTGTCCATGGAAATTCGAAATAAATCAATCTCATGTGTGAAACTTTTATGAATAAATGAGCTTACACATGTAGGTAAATATAAAAACAATTTTAACGAAAAGCATTAAATTAAAAAATGACTCAAGGTAGCTGTTTCAGGACACAAAATGGATGATATTTTCATCATTTTCACGAAAGCCTAACGAAAACATTTGGATAGTTGTCGTTTTACAATGTGTAAGCTCTATGTTCGAAGAGCACTTAAACGTAGTACGTTTAATTGTTGATAAAATCGTGTTCGTTATGTATTTGTGTGTCATTTCCCGAGGGACAGGTAAATGGGCACACAGAGGGCGCGGCGCGAAGAGGGTGCGTCTGTTACTGCTAAGTGACTTTTTTAATATTTTAACTTCGACAGTGCAAAGGTGAGGTAACCGCGATACTGCTAATTTGTCGCGGAGGGTTCTCGCTACCTGCCTAATGTCCCGTGATTATATGAGTTTTATGTCTATTATTGTTACGACATTTTTTCTACTACTTCGTTACGAGTACAATACTTTTCTATGAACGATAGCTTTAACTACGTACCTACTTTAAATACCTATACAGATTTTAAAAATAAGTTAACACCTCTTACTACTACACCGTTCTTAGTACCCGATTATCTTGCTAGTATAAAGCTGGGCTTTTAAACAAAGTTCTTATCTTAGTTATCATGACGTTTAGAACACGTACCTCACAACTTTAAAAACTGATAAAGCACAGTGCAAAAACTTAGTAAACGCAAGCTTCTGTATGATGCAACCGCCAAATATACGGATACAACTGCCGCGTCGAGCACATGAGCTTAAAGCTAAAATCGAGCAGTAAACCGGAGAAACCATAGTAAAATTATGAAAAGACATGAAGGCGTTTTCTATAAACTTAATAAAATACTTGAGCATAAACACATGGTTTTATAAGTGTTTACACTTATCTAAAGTAAATGCGTAATTGAAATCGAACCACGTTTCAATGGCGGCCCACAATGTTCTCCGGCTCATGTATATTTAGCAACACCTCACCACGCATATTACCCAAGTTTTTTCAAACGTTCGCCTAACTATTACTAATTTATTCAAGAGCTTGCGTAACCCTCTCGCCCTTCGCCCTACCTTATACACTTTAGAATATTAATAGCGACGTAGCCCTTCATGTAAATAATCATATAATGCTATTCCGAAATTTAACCTGCTGACACTTACTGCTATAAAATATATATTTAATTATTATCTTATGTTCGAAAGTGTGAAAAGAATGCCGATATTAAGTTAAGAACTGATGGTACCGCTCTGATAAACTCTGAACACCTGCAGCCGACCATTCGTTCGTAATATTTTTCTATATTAAAATATCTTACAGATGAAAAATTCTTAGAATTTTGCCTGACAACAATATTAGCACCGATAAGGCGTTGACCCGAATCTCGTTTTGATCTGTATTTCTTGCGCTTTACGTTTACTTTCCTTTATTAATATCCAGTAGGTACCCACCATTACTATACAAATACATAAACTTGAAGTGTCTGTTTGTAATGTCGATTTAATATCTTTTTACGAAATGTATATACAGGGTTATTTTTTAAAGACCAGCCAAATTTAAGGATGTGGTACAGACCATCAAACTGAACAACTTTCTCCATGGGACCAACATCGTAATCGCGAATAAAAATTCAGCCGTCCCATACATTTAGGTCGAGTAGGTATTGAAGTTTTCTATGGGACAGTTGATAAAATTTTCGCGATTACGCTATTTGTCCCATGGAGAAAGTTGTTCAGTTTGATGGTCTGTACCACATCCTTAAATTTGGCTGGTCTTTAAAAAATCACCCTGTATAGTACTAATAACAAAAAAATATTTTTTGTCTTACTGTCTGTTTGTTCCGGCTAATCTCCGAAACGGCTGGACCAATTTTCACTGGCAGATAGCTGATGTTAGAAGGAGTAACTTAGGTTACTTTTATTTTAGAAAAATAATTAGGGTTTCGCGTAAAAAAATTAAAATCTATGAAATCCAATTTGTTTTCCGACATGCACGCGAACGAAGTCGCGGGCACAGATAGTTAACTATATGACTTATAATAATATTCAATTAATTGAATAAATCGCTTCAGGTACATAAGTTGATTCGGAAAATTGGCTGAGAACTTTTATTAGATATATTCCACTGAAAACGTGTCGTTATTGGCACAGAAGTGTGAATCGACTTACTGTCAAGGGTCCAAGGTAAACATTGTACGCACACATAATAGTTGTCACATTATACGGTTGTTTACCGAGTTATTAATCACTTAAGGTCACCATCATCTTTACGTAACTCTCAGGGTCAACCGTTACATATTTTGGATTGACAGACATGTTTTGTCATCAAAAATTCAAAGCTTGAAGCAACACTACCACATTCTTTATGTAGGTACCTCATTTGTTCCGCAGTTTCGTATATCAAAATGAATGAAGGACATCGTTTACAATGACATACGAACTAAGTGAGAGTTGTTCCATTACTTATGAGCCAACATTAGCCAGCAACCACTGACACTATTTTGTGAATAATCACTAGTTCTAACACTGCCTACTGCCCTCACTTGTCCGAGAATTAGTGTCAATACCCCCTATCTACTTACTACGAAACGTTGTTCTGGAAAGATAATGAAAAGACATACTTGTAAAGTTTATAAAGCAAGCCCTTTCGAGACTTTCTCCCACAGTATTTGAGATATCAACATGAATTAAACATCTCTTCTAATATACATAGATTTAAATCTTCGAGCAATAAATTAAACTATCTGAGCGGTTCCGAGAATCCAATTATTATCGGTAAGTAATTAGGTATCTTGGGACGCCGCCGCCTTCCGCGTTTCCTCAATGGATGCAGATCGCCGATCAGATCTAGATTACGGATGAGAGAGAGTCGTACTCGGATAGTTTTTAAATGGATTAAGTTTTTATTCATGTTTCTTAAAAAGAGGGAAAAGTCGGTATGAAGTTTTTCTGTTACATCACCGGCCATTGTCTGCTATTCGAAACGCAAAGAAAAAACACTAGATTACATAGTTCTTATTTTCCTTCTGTTTTTTAACTTATGTTTTTCGTTTGTATCTTATTTTGGGCACATCCCATTGACAGCCATGCGGATAAGTTTTTGATGCCCAAAGAGCTGCTCCCTTTATCTTTTTATTTTTTATAATATAGGTACTTGTACACAATATATATTGTCGTGTTAGCTTGTATATTGTAACAAAGGCTTTTCGTTTGTTGTTTGTATCTTTTTATATAAGTACATAAATATGTGTTCTTTCAATCCTATGTATTTGCCTGAGCAGAGTCAAAGAGTGTTCTTTACCATTTTTGCTGCATATTGGCACATATCGTCTACAAGCGCTGTAGAAAGTAGCACATATTCCCTTATTGACTTTAACTCAAGCGATAAATAGCTGATAAAGTACGTATCGTATGTTCCTTTGTATTCTTATATTAGGAAGATTAGGTCACGTTGGATATTGTGGTGTGAGCATTGAGCACTGATCGGGGGCATTTGTGTAGGTTCTATCGAATATACCTATTTGGAATTCATTTACGAGCATTCTCAGTACCTATAATTATGCGTTGACCTAAGGAATATACCCAAGAAGCATTATGATATTGATAGATTGCGCCAATTCCTCTTCCTAAAGCACTAGGAAGTGTTGAGGGCGGGCGTTTTGGGGGACTGTCTTATGTAATTTTGACTTTCTAAAAGTGCTGATTCTCAGCCTAGTTTGAATAAATGACTTTTGATTGGATCAAATCTGCAGATCAGAAAAAAAATGATAGCAATCATACCTTCCTTCAGCATTCGTGTCGTGCTCACTTAGAGTTTGGCTTGATGTAAAGCTCGACTGCCCTAATGGTCAGTCTTTATACCAACCCATATATTATATTAGGTTTATCGACCAAATCCTATTTTTATTTATCAACAAAAACTGTTTAGGCTTGCGTCATCTTACGAAACCTTGACCTAAATTGATTTTTTACTTAATGGCATGTAAATATATGCCGCCAACGCGTTAGTAATACAATCAATCCGTCTTTAACGTAGGTACCGACTGATCGACCACTCCTTATAAGTACAAAGTTGAGCTATTTAATAACGACTATTAGTTATAAATATGGACCTATTTACATATATGATATGTGTGTGGATAATCACCCATATTTGGTTAAAAGTTTTGTAATTTTTTATTCCAGTACCTATATCGTTAGATTTACCGAAAAAAAAAATAGATTTGAGATGTTCATGAATGAATTCATTAAATCTCATTTCATTCCATATTTATTACTACATACGGTCCTATCTTCATTAAAAGTAGGTACCCATATATCGTATAAAAACATAAATATTTAATTTAAAAAAAGGCCTGTAACGTCCTTGGCAGTGCTAATTATAACTTTCCTGAGCCTGTAATATGCTAATAGGTCATTAAGTCATGCATTATTATAGCATAAGATGGCAGGACGTGGCAGGTTAAGTTACACCCTGCTTATAAATTAAACTTACACTGCATTACACTGCAGTGACGTGTTAAAGTAGGTAACTAACAACGAACGTAAAGGTTATGAATATGAACTTACACAAAGAGAAATTGAAAAGTGATTTTCTTCTAAAGCGACTGTAAATTAAAACTATTAACACAAACTGTATATGACTAGCTTTAGCAGACGCACATTTTTTATTTTATTTTTAGGTAGGTACCAAAGATTACATCTTCAGGAGAAAATCGCTTTGTGTATGTCTGCCATCTTTTACCTACACGTGAGTCTAGTTATGGTACAATACGCGATTTGCACACTACATCAAAGAATGTATTCCCAATCCAAAGTATCTTTGATCAATGAACAAGTATACCGGTAAGGTAAATATCCAAACATCCTTTGATTATGATTGTTGTGGACAAACATACTTCTTTGTTTTCTTAAGAAAAAAAGGATATAAAGAAAAAAAAAGTTCTGTTATGTGCGCCAAATTAACTACGGGTACAAAGTAACTGTAACGGTTAATCAAAATCGAAGCCTTTGTCTGTAACTGCGCAATATAATAATTAGATTAAAATGGATGGTTAATTCTACAGAAAACCCTAACACTTGGGTAAAGGTATTGAATAATTGTATCTCCCTTCATGACAATGGTTTTTGAGCAGTCAGTTACTCAAAAGATTCATGTGTATGGTTATGACCATACACATGAATCTTTTGAGTAACTGACTGCTCAAAAACCTCTTTGTTAAACAATAAGACCGAAGCCACACTATGCGTGTTGCGATGCCTGAGCGGCGACGCACATACAAACCACAGTGATATCACGCACGGAGCGTTGCGACGACGTGCGGCGACGCAACCCACGCTCAACGGACAAGGGGACTAGAGAGATGAAGCGGGGAGAGAAATTGCGGTGCGACGCCGAGCATCGGAGCGGCATCGCAATGGAGCGCAGTGTTGTTTGTACTATGTAACTATGTAAAAGACTGACACACTCAATACCGAGACGCTGCGACGTCGTAGTAAGTAACGTTGCGTTGCGACACCGCATCGCCCGTGTGGCACTCAGTGCGTTGAAATCATAGCGATGCGACGACGCAACGCACTGGCAACGCCCGTGTGGCCTCACTCTAACCTACAAATAAATCCCGACGCTTGTGAATCATCAGCCACACAATACAAACGTTGCAGCTCATACATCTCGAGATCAGTACAATGTCATGTTACAAGCCAACATTATGTAGTGCGTACTGCAGTCTCATTGTGTGCGCACTGTATATAGCCAGCTCAACAGCTGTGTCAAGACTGAATGCCGACGTTGAGCAGGCGCCTACGCATCCATCCGCGACCGGCTACACGATAACTTACTTACGTTCCCACATGCACTTTTCCATTGTTTACACGGTCATTATGTCCTTGTAAAAGTATCGCCTACGTACGGGAGCTCGGTTATGTAACATGGTAAAAACGGTAACACTATTATCTCATAAAAGCTCTAATGTACCCGTTAAATGGTTTGCAGAGACCTCCCACGGCTACGGTTCGAGGAATATTATTAAAATATTATCAATTATGTGCTTTCATTACGGTGGAGAGTTTATTATTTTTCACTCCGAAATAATTTGAAAAGGGTAAATCTGTATGGAACGTAAATAGACAACACTTTTTGATTATTCTATGTAGAATCGGAAAACTCGGTAAGTAGTTATAGAGGTTGACAAAGGCTATTCACTAATGTTATTTTAGGATAGTTTATTGTTTCAACATTCAGCCAAGCGCCCCAAGAGCTCCTTTGACGGTTCTTACCTTTAACTGTGTAGAGCTTTCATATCGAAAGCTATTCTAGGACATCCAAAATATTTTCTGAAACTATTATTTTCATATTTTGTGTTCATGATCAAAATAGTGAATAGTATATTCCCTGACTATTATTATCATTATTTCCCATACCAGGTAGGTACTTCCGGCGGTTCTCAGGACTTGTACAATGTAAAGGAATTTCAAGTTTAAAACTGTCCTAGTGAACTCATAGTCTAGAGTCTACTCTACAACGATAAAACGACTACATCCACAGATCAGCGTAGCAAACAAGATGCGTACTACAGCCGTGTGTTATTTTGTAGGAAGTTTCCGAGCCGGTTCCGAAGGCACTTGAACCGTACAGTCATTAACGTAAACGGTCGTAGGTATAATAAAATAGCAAACAGTATTGAACGAGCTTATCAGTTGTGTCGGACGCGGTGGAAGACGGCATTCAGGCGGCCGACCGGTCCGCGGTCAGCGACCCCGCTAGAGCTTACGCGCTTCTCCGCTAGCCCGCTATGTGTGCAACTAGGTTTTTCAGATGATAACCTTATTTAGTAACACCTCGACGCTTTGAAACGTAATTATGTAGGTACACAAAAAGCTGGACGAACCATTCTAATCAGCGCCAGACTTGTTTGTACTGTCTGCAGTTTCTTTTCTACATTCTTAGCTAGTTCTATACTAAGGCTTCTAAGTCACATACCTGTTTTTTTTACTTGCTATATCTGTCTCAAACAGCGTCGAAAGTATTTTTTCTTAGGCTTCGTGTATTCTTCAAACTGTTTTTTATTCAAGACGTTGTCAACAGCGAATCAAATCGGTCAAGCTTTTCTAGTTGTCTATGGCCGATCAATATTTCTTGTATTACATTGTGGTTCATATACATTTTACGTAACTCGATATTTTAACTATTTTAGGTCTGATTTAAACGAATAAGTAGCTTATTTTGACAGTTCCCGGATGGTTCATGGCGGTGCACGCGATCGACAAGCGGAAAATAACACGGCATTCGTGGGCTTTCTCTGTGACAGTTGTTATGGCTATTCATGCTGATTAACCTCAGCTGCAGGTCTGTAAGGTTCACCTCGAATTATTCTGTTATTCAATTTGATTTGAAGCAATGTTCGTATTAAATAATTTGTCAACGCGATCTTGGCAGCGGCAGCGCTTGCGCGGTGTTGATTGTATTACACATATTGTAAATAATTACTTAGGTATTTACTAAGGGCTGATTTTTCAATCATGAGAAAAATTTTATTCGTGGAATAAAATTGACTTCTGACAGATTTTGCATGAAAGAACGGTCAAAATTTAAAATTATACCTCGGATAAAATTATCTGGCGTTGGAAAGATCAGCCCTTAGTTTCTTTTATTTATGTGAAGAAAGTAGGAATCGAACACACTATTGTAAAATTACTACGATTCAAATAAATTGTTTTTTCCAATCCTATTACGAATGCCTAATTTAAAAGCTTTTATAAAAAGTTCGCATTAAATTATAGAAAATACAAGCTGATAAACATATAGAAAATAAATAAGAAGCCATTTTGTTAGAAGAATAATAAAATAAAAAAACTTAAAAGGCATCTTAAAATTCTTTTTACCGCTGATGGCCAGTATCATTTGAATTAATTTAATTAGGCAACTAAAGAGGTTGCAACATATTTTCATATAAATTTTCTTAAAACCTTTTTACCGGAATTATTGACTGACGCTTTCCTACCCAGCAGCGCGACCGTTAATAATAATTGGAGTTTCAGGTATCAAGATACTAGCTTTTCCCCGCAACTGCGCCCGTGTGGTGGTCGGAAAACATTAACATTTCGGAAAATCATCCCGTGGGAACCTACTACCGGGATAAATATCCTATGTGCTAATCCGCAGTAGGTACATACAGCCATTCAAACGTGATTGATTAACTAAGATCCAAACTCACAAACATACAGACTTTCACATTTACTTATACTTAATATTAGTTGGAGTTTCTTGGGACTCTTTCTCTGGATATTTTTATCGTGTACAATCGTTATAGGTTCCCAAAATAATAGGGGTTAAAGTATGAAATTACCGTTTTATTGTAAGAGGTACTTCGAATTGACATAGAACCTTCATGGTTTGAGATTTTTGAGTGAAACTTTTGTCACATGGTACCTATAAAGTTCTTCTTTTGAAAAACGTGTAACATTTGATTATCGACTTTCAGTTGTTTTTTTTATTCAGCTTAGACAAGAAAGATGGATACTTCGAAAATTCGAGTTATTTTTTAATACGAGTTCCGACGCGGAATGAACGTGGCAGACACAGCTCGCAATATCAATGTTGCGTTTGGAGAGGGGACTGCTAATGAACGCACCGTGCGATTTTGGTTTAAACGCTTTCGTGATGGAAACTTTGATTTGAAGAACGAACCACGTGGAAGACCGCCCACACAGGTGAATAACAATGAATTGAAAGAGATGGTGGAAGCCGATCCGAGCCAAACTACCCAGGAATTAGCTGCATGGTTTAACCTTACCTTACCAACAATATGGACTCATTTGCGTCAAATCAATAAAATAAAAAAATATGAGAAATGGGTGCCTCATAATATTGGATCGAATTGTGTGATGAAAAGTGGATTCTGTACGATAGCCGTAAGCGAAAAATGCAATGGCTGACCCCAGGTCAAACGCCGCAACAGTGTCCTAAAGCAAAGCTTACCAATAAAAAGGTAATGGTAACTGTTTGGTGGTCTCAGCATGGTGTTATTCACTATAGCTTTCTCCGATCTGGTCCGAAACCGTTTTAACTCTACAGGAACTGCAATTAGAAACCATTCGTCACCCTCCGTATTCGCCAGACCTTGCTCCAACGGACTACCATTTTTTTCGTGATTTGGACAATTTTCTACGTGATAAAAAGTTTTCTTCTCAGGAGGCAGTACAAAATGCTTTCACACAGTTTGTTGAATCTAGATCTTGAGAGTTCTATCGCAAAGGCATAAATGACCTTCCTATTAGATGGCAGCAATGTATAGATAATAATGGTAATTATTTTGATTAAATAAATATGTTAAATTAAAAAAAAAACTAATTAAAATTTTTCAGTACAAATGGGCAATTTCATACTTTAACCCCTAATATATTCAAATATATAATCTGATAATCTGTAGGTAGGTACTAAACGGCCATTGCAGGTGAGTGGAGTTCACAGAGATAACACCGCAGACTCATGCTACAGATTTTCAAATGGAGCCAGATTTATTTGAACGTGACTAACATTACAAACACACCAAGAACTGCTTAAAGCACGTTTCATATATTTGCAACAGTCGCTTTGTGCCACTAACGGAGCACTGATAACGTTTTATTTGCGATAAAATAAAGCAGCAACACTTACCGAGTCAAGCGTTTTAAAAATCAAAACCCACCCTCCTTTGGCTTGGCCGTAGTCGGGTAAAAAGAATACTCATCTGTCTCTTTCTTTATCAAAAATAGCACTACCATGCTTATTACTTTATAAACTAAGTCTTATTTAAAAGTTATTGTTAGGTACTTAAATCTACTTGAATGGGGAAGGACCAAAAATTTTGATTTTTACTAAAACCCGGAAAACTGGTATTTCATGCAACACAACTCTAATGAAACAGGTAAATAGTATCATTTCCGGTGGAAGTTGTAAGAGCAGCCTGTAGGATGTTATCAGCAGGATGGGCAGCAGCCACCGTGGTGATTACGGCAATATAACCCTCGAAGACCTTCGTAGTTGCGGGTGATTAGGGCACTCGGGCAGAGACAATTCAGTAGTGGATATAAATATACCTACCTACTCTACAGAAAAAAGAGGAACACAGTAAAACCTTTTTGGAGTCAAAAGTGCCAGTTACAATTAAAAAAATCAACAGTCGTAAAAAAAAAAAAATGAAAATAATCAATGACTTTAATCCTACAACTTTCTATAGATACATATTTCTTAGAGAAAATAAATATAAATTCCAGTAAACCTTTTATTATCGTAACTAAACAAAACGCGACAAAATGTCGAAGTTATTGTTATTTGCGAACATTTATCCCAGCATTAGGTGTAATATAAGCCGGCATGCTGTGTGCCTTTGCCCCATAAACAAGCTCATAGGTCACAATCCTTTGCAAACACCTAATTTCCCTCGGTGTCGATTGTACGTTTATACACATTGAGGAAAATTAAAATTACTAGGAAATAGGATTGTTGTTGTTTCATATTCAAAGTCAAAGTATTTATTAGTGCGATTTTTGGTGATATAACAGATCTTACAAATATTTTATAGTAACTCAAAAATCTACCCTTTAGGGCCATACACTATTAATATTCTAAAGGCTCTTTATATACATATAACTAACCCACCCCTGCTTCACACCGGTTTTTCCATAAAATCAAGATTTATTTATTATGTGTAAGTTTAGTATTCAAGTATTATACACATAAACCTTCCGGAATAAATTCTCTTAATGATGGTGAAAACCGTATCAAAATCCGTTGCGTAGGTAGTTTAGAAGAACAACGCTGTAACACAGACACATGAAAAGCGACATTAATTTATAATATAACAATGTATCTATAGATTATACCTAACAAAATTATTACAGAACGCTCAATTTATTATTTAAATAAATGGCAACATCTTAAGTTATAACGTATTGGTGTTATCGATTGACTCTAAAGAATTAATTTGGGTAAAATCTGATACGAAACTTTTTGTCAAAGAACTCATTCGTTTGGAAAGTTATCGAACGCAAATTTCAGATTCATGCAAAACTCGCCTAAGTTTCGAAGCCAAAATTTTCAGGATAAAATCCCGAAGTTTGGTACAAATAATGATTTGATAAGTGGGTGCATACATAAGAGCGGTTAGGTGAGCGCGGCCGGGACAGCTGCAGTGAGCTCGCTCGCCAATGCGGACCCATATATCAGCCACCACCTGTTTTATCTGAGCATGTTTTTACTGCAAGTGCCAAGTGCCTACTGTAATGCCTCCCCGTGCCGAGCCGACGCCGCGCCGTGCACTGCCAGTGAGCACTTATTTTAAAAAAACATTTTATGGTTCACTTTTTAATACGGTGGGAATATTTTTTACATAAATGATATGATGCGTTATTTGTTCCGACATCATTTCGTTATTATCCTTTTAGTAAAGCTTCACACGGGAATGTTAAAGCTTTAATATGTTGAATTTGCCAAACGCTCGTTATAATTATCGTTACGCCACATACCGCGTCATTATGGACACGTTGAGGAAACTTCACAACTAATGTCAATGTGGATTATTAATTAACGAAGATATCGTTTACTTGGCAGTTTAACCAAATGGCGAAAAAGCTCATCAACTTCGAACCTAGCTTCCGATTATTTCTTGCAATCTAGGAAGCTCTTATTTCGCTGAAATATTTCACAGCTTATGAAATCAGTCAGAAAATGGTGCCCAATAAATTGTACGGCTTATTTCAACACTCTATTAGTATTCGTTCGTATCGATTGAACTTTTTTCATTTCGTTCTTCGGTTTTTATGCGTAGGTAACTCGTTCGGCAGAAATCCCGGCAAGGCGCCGTGGGCCGGGGAGACGACACCAAATTGCCGACATAACGTCAACGATAAAGCACTCAGCCGAGGAACCAATCTCTTTTACGGTTTAATCAGAACTTGCCTTACCTACCTAATATTACTCGTTCCACGGTATACGATGGCAATTTTACGCAATACTCGTTGCGGCTTCAGTACGTCACACAGGTGGTTTTGTTATATATTAAAAGCGTCATCAAGGTATTTCGCTATAAACCTATTTACTTTCGATTTTGGGCCTCTACGGGTTGGGCTCAACGACAGCTATCAAAAGTGTTACTATACAAACAGCTGACAGTCGCAGCTCAAAGTAATTTCATAAGTGTTTTTCCAATTTCGGTACGGGCCACTAAAGACACGGTTAATTACTTTTTCTTCAAGCTTCAATTCGCTGTAATGGATGAAATGTTCCGTTAAATTATATAATTGTATTTTTATTTTAACATAAAAAGTATTTTACTGTGTTGTTGCTTTATTTATTCGTTTTTCGAACGCAGTGATCGGAAACAATCGGAATTAGCGACAGATGCTACCGATTCATACGAAATTTGTTCGTTTCGTGTTTTCAGATGTCCTGATAAGTTCCTAGATGTAAGTCCCCAGATTTAAGTTCCTAGATGTAAGTCCCTAGATGTAAGTCCCTAGATGTAAGTCCCCAGATTTAAGTTCCTAGATGTAAGTCCCTAGATATTTAAAAAATCTTAATAATACTTATGCATGTAACCAGTATGTTTCCTTTAGTAGTAATTTTTCTTACTTAACCTGAGATTTAATGTCTTATCTTCCCATTGACTATTAAAGATAGCGGGCAGGTGGTCGGACTGGGCAGTCAGAGCTACCGGCTAATTTAATGGCCACAGTTTTACGGCGATAGTGCGAAACGTCTAGCTAGTGTTCATAGAAATGGTTAGTGTCTAGCAGCCATGCTGTCTAGTGGCTTATCTAGCTATGTTTACCGAAGAGGTTAAGAATACTTATACAGGTAAGTTAGGTACTTTAGCCCGACTCTTAAGTACGCATACTGCAGTTTTTTTTTCTTCTATAGGTTTGAATCCCTTATCGTGTCTTAGTCTCGGAGTTTCTTCGATGACACTATCGAATAACATAATGCTTTTACTAAAATACTTTTGTCAGCGTCAAACAAACGAATTTACCTTCGCGCTACGATTCATCTGCGCTACGTCGCGTCGCTACGCTCATGTTTTGTCCAATCAGGTCCGCGTACCATAACATAACAGATGCGGGTAGTTGTAACACGGTACGTAGTTAGTGTAAAATATTATGATAGCTTATCGATTTGTGACATGGCCACGTTAGGCTCGCCTGGCTAGGCGTGTCTGAAATATTAGTCAAATATCGATCTCGGAGGTCAAAGAGGTTGACGTTACCATTTGATTGAATATAACGATCTTAAAAATTTACGACAGTAACTTTACAAATGAGAATAAATAATTAAGTTTATTTTACGAACAACAAGATTAATACGCAGAAACATTGTGTCGATGTCCTTATGATATATTTAGCTATACCCATTTGCATAAAATATCTCCAATATTTGGATAGGATAATTTTATTATTTGCTAAAGTAACTGTGCCTTCAGACCCGTTTCCGAGCAGTCAATATCCTCATAATAACACGCGTGGTGTTCGTTATTCAAATAATAAAACAAAAACTATATCTCATAGCTACGGTACCTGGCGTCGACGTAAAATATTATATTGGTACCCAAATAGTAAAACATTTTTGTTGAGATGAAATGAATGTAATAAATATTCTGCAAGGTAGTAAATAATTGCAATAAACGTATTTGAAAAAACAACACAGTAAAGCGCCAGTTAGCCGCAGTTCTTAGGCACTGACTGCAGTATAATCCTCTTTGCACCAGGCTAGGTCAGGCTTTAAGGACTGGGCCACGAACGAGTGCCCTAACTAAGTCCTTTATAACGGCAAGACATTTCTCCGAGATTCTGAATATTTTAACACTGAATGAATCGTTTAATAAAGACTTTTCAGTATTTTTTTCGCTTTTGCATATAAATTTCAGTTGTTTAGCAAAGTGCGCCTAGCAAATGAACGAAAGTACTAATTATTTTTTGGACTTCTGTTGTGAAGATATTTACATACTTTCTTATGTAATAGGCCTGTTGAAATGCTAGAAACATTCGCCTCAAGCTAAAATGACTTGAACAATGAATGGACATTGAATCTTTGTTACGTGTGAATGAAGGCTTCTATCGAATTTATTGATGCCATCGGCACGACGCTGATCATTAGTACGAGAGGTTTTCTTGCTTATTCTGTACTCTATGTGTATATGATAAGGGTTAGCATTTTAGAAGACAAGTATTGACATAGCCACACGTAAATACCACTTGTCTTAAAATAATTGTTCATTTGAGTTACTATAGGAATTGCTAGCTTAATCGCAGATACTTGTAATCATAGACTAAATCATATTATGTTCCTGGATGGTTTTAAGTCTTCTATTAAGATATCACGAACTTATGGAACTAACGGCATAAGAAAGATCGTTAGCAAGAAACTCTACTGAACTTATCGCTGATAGCTTCCAGCTTCCGACATCCACCGACCCCCTAAAAGAATATAGCGTGAAGATGAATAAATTATCATTGAAAATGGCAATATAGCGGGGAAAAGCAGTGTTGCAATCCTTGGCACGGTGCCACGCGGATCGGAAGTGTTAAGGATTCTCTTATCTCTTGTTATATAAACCTCTGTAACACCTAAATTGTTTCTGGAGGGGCACGGAGCCGCGGAGCTAAATGGCTACATCACAGAGCAATCGATCGGCGACGCTTCCGCTTGCTGCCATTAGCTGGGGTCGGTGATCAATGATCATTCTTTACAGATTGAGGTCTCTCCGTGCTTCGGAGAGCACGTTAAAGTCGTCAGTCAGTTGTCAAGTCGATGGCGGTAGTTCCGACAGTAATAATGACTGACGCTGCGTATAAAGTATACTTAAACAGAATTTCATAAGGCTGGAAACCGACCACACGACGCACCTACTTACCTCCTTAGAGTTAAAATTATAGGACTTGACTTAGAATTGAAGCTTCGCAAGCAACAAAATGAAAGAAGAATAAAATAGTTTCCTCCGCAAAATAGAGCCGGTAATGAAAATTGAGTTAGTATAGAGCAATAGTTCGAAAAGACGTTACGACATTAATAACTGTGGGTTAGTGTACATGTTCTATAATGAGCGGGTCCAAGGCTCGTGTCGTAACCGTGGCATGCAACTAACATAATCGGCGCGATACGAAAAATGTACAAGCTTTCTAACCTCGTTCTCTTTCTTATAATGACGGACAATTTGTCATTTACTGCCTTTTTGGAGTACTCATGTTAATATTGTATTAGTCGTAACTGAACGTTTAGGGTCATGCTCGAAATGTTTACTGAAATTGATGTCTTTACGATACAATTTTTTAATAGTAATCTTTACTTAAATTCTCTTTGCTATTGAGCGTCCTCAATTATTTAGTGGAAGTGTAAATGTATTTCGGTCTTTAGAAATTCTCTCACTCGACACAAAAATCATAAGTGCTTTTATTTGATAACTTTGTGTTAATATTGCCTCTGCTTTTCTCTTTAGTTTCATACAAACTTTCGTTGTTTTTTTGCAAACACTGGCTTCTGGTAAAAGCTTTGTAGATATGCGAACTCCGGGTTGGAATTTCATTGCCTTTTCTTTTTTATGAACTTTTTATTTGCTACAAAGTCTTTATAAAGGACGTCTTTCTCTGTGAGCTGCATTATCTAAGCCTTGTATTATTTGTGAAACGAGGTAGAAGCGTATTCGGCGACTGAATCAGGGCGACTTCCGTTCACCTCGCCTATTCAATAAAAGCGTCCGACTCGAAAGGAGTAGCAATATTTTTCTTTGATTAAGCTTCCTTTACGGCGTTTTTTCGGCGGCAGCTATTAACCTATTTGCGTGACCTGAGTCCGCGCGGCTCCGCGACCTACCTACTAAGCAACCGATGTACATGAAAAATAACGCTGTATTTTTGCGGAAACTTTAAAAGTTATACCGTTTTTATAGGCTGGGTAATTGACTGAAATCTTTTGTAATAATGAAGTCGAACATAACAAACCACCACATCATTATTAAAACATGAACTAAATCAATACGAGAACGAGTTAAACGTTTGTGAACAAAGTTACTGAGGTCTGTAATGAGACAATTACCGATGCCAGCACACAATTTGTGTACTGTGTCAGCGTAAAAATATATAATAAGTACCTGTCCAGTGGTCGGATTACTGAAGCGAGTTATAATCGCCGATGGCCTGGTAGCGCAGGTAGCTTTGCTGCACCGCTACACTATTTCTGCGGCTAACTGTACGCACAGTTAATTCCGACCCTTCTATTGATTACTACGTCTGTGGTTATGGCAAAGTAGCGTACTCGCGTGTGTACCATTATTTATTTTCTTGGCATGTTGATTTATTTATATAGAGCATATTTTTCGTGTTCCATTCTCGAACAGTTATTGTAGGTAGACTTTATAATGTCTTTAAACAACTGTAATTATTATTTATAGTACGGGGAAACTACTCGACTTACATAATTAGGTTTCAACGGCATTACTTTTAAGACTTTATGTTATGTTGTTACATGCTGGTTTGTAAGTATGTAACCTAATGTTTATTTACCTACTCTTTTTTTTTTTTTGTTATTGGTCCCATTGTTTTAGATATTGCAAGAATATTCCCACAAGACAGCGGTTTGTAAGGGTTAATGAATGCAGTGGAACCTTATCTAATAGAATCTAATTTGATGTGGTCTATACACGTATCTAAGTGATTAATCGTGAGAATACTGTGGGTAAACAAGTCGGTTCGTATTGGATCGCTCATATCAGGGCTGGGAAGCCAGGATAAATCCGCGTTCATTACGGGACTAACTAAGCCACCCGTCAAACTTCGCCCATACATTCGGCGGCCACGATCGCTCGTCCCGGCAAAGCTCGGCGTACCTGCGCGTCACCCTTATCTAATTCTACCTCAGCGTTTTGTTTGACCCCCAAACAAGCTACTATTTAGATTAATATGTTTGTTTTAATTAAAATTATTCGTGTCTCTTTGTTTATTTATTACTAAAGTGTTGGATTTTGTTGACCAATTTTGGTCCTTCGAGCCGGATCCAACCATCCGTTTCATGACATCTGTGTTTCCAGCCTTCAGATAGCATGGAATAAATCTATTGACCCTACGTTGTATATCTGTAATTAGTATTAGAAACGCATTTTTTATCAGAAAAATAGGTCAAACAGTCAAATAGTTAAAATCGTTTTTAAAACTTAAAACAAAAATAAAAGATAAAAGCTATAGATACTTCCGAAAGTTCACGTATTTACGTAGCCAGTTTATTGGGATATAGTAGACAATAAAACAGCGAGTAATAATGCTAGTTTATCAGTAGTTACACAGTTGAGACGAGTTAATTAACCTGAAGTTTAGCCTAGGACGGCGTAAGTTGCGATGAAACGAGCGGAAGGCGCGATATGAGAAAACTCTGCGAACAGCTAAACAATGATACCGCGCCCGTCAACTTATCGGTCCCATATTGTTATTGTAATAAAAAACTTTTACTCCATTCTGTGTTATCCTTGTTTATCCAGTTAGATATGTCCACTAGATATGCGACGTAAAATATAATAAAGTTTTGATGCGGTGCGCTGCGGCAAGAGAATGTTTTTAATGTCAGCTCTATTTAAATCGCACGGATTTCTACTTTATTTTATTTTACCTTAGGTGTGTTCTGCATCAACAGAATACTAAAAATAGACTATGAAAAACCTACTTATAATATAATAGGTATTTTGGAGTTTTCTTTTCCAACAGTATTTAATTGACAGTAACATAAAAGTAACTTACGAAACAGTTGTGCCAGATTTGTATATGTAGTATGTACCTGAAAGTAGAAAAAATACCAGTTAGACAAACGGAAATCTTATAATCTCAAGCATGTTAGTAAAGTAGTGTATGATGACATGCAGTTGTGAAGAATTATAGTGATGACATGAAAAATGTATTAAAAAAACCGTTAGCCCTATAAGACCAGAAAAAAAAACTGCTTAGTGTTCGCAACTAGGATTCCGAGAACCCTTTGAAAAGCACTCTACCCGTATGTATAAGCCTCTTCAAATATTTTGTTTAGGTTTAAAGTCCCTATAGAGTACAGATTATAAAGTACCTAGTACGGATACTATAGTCAGAGATTTGGCAATAACTTCACTATAAAGTAACCGCCCACAAAGATAACACACCTTAAACTAAAGGTTACCAGAGACCGGCCATGGCTTAAATTAAACACAAAGCACTCACATAACTAGAGTTTTAGTAAAAGCTCTTCTTAAAAATAACACTGAAATTTGTCATTTAGCCCCTCTTGCACCGCAAATCACTAATTGCATTAAGCGCTAAACAAAATATCGTTCTATTTCTTTCAATCGTTTGAAGATGACAGAGACAGAATGATATTTTAAATATGTTTGAAGATGATGGAGATAGAATGACATTTAGCGTTAAATGCATTTACTGTTTTGTGATGCAAGTGTTACATAGAGGAGGCCACGGTGGTGGTGGTTTTTTTTAAAACTAGTGAGTCTGTATTATTAATATGATTATGATAGTGGGTGGTAGGTACTATGTATATGTTTCAAAGTATCTACTGCAGATCGATATATGTAGTAGATAAACTACCAATACAATAAAATGAAACCACCACCGACCACAAATAATTGATTATTCATGTGAAAATTAAGTTTGAATCGTAAACCGTGCTGCGGTGCATTGTGTTGTCATTTATTAAAATGTAATATTACTGTGTCACCATTCATTAATTCAATAACGTGTCAATGAGCTCCGCGCGTCATGAAATTAAAACAAAAGCATTGTTAAAATTTATATGCAACCTATCCATGTATGTAACCTCAACCTGCCTAGGTATTCTGCAAAAATCTCACCGTGAAAACTAAAGTGAAGTGGGCTGTCAATAGTGTCAACTATCAATCCCTAGCATGAGGCGGGATGACAGCCCACTTGAAGCTCACTTCACCCACCTAAGTTTTCTTTATATTCTCTTATCGATCTATTTATTTATTTTCTAATTTATAACAAAGCACACTTACTTTTCCAAATCACTTTAGACATTGGCAGAATGGTCGACATCGGCTTTGCTTGCCATAATAAAAAATAGAATAGAAAGTTTTCACGGTGATATTTTTATATAATAGAACGACTATGTCTGCCTACATAATAATATTCTGTAATAGGATAACATCAGTGAACTGTAACATAGATATTAGTTAGGTACATCGGTGCAGGCTTAATATTGCACCGCAATTGGTAGTTATGTTATAGTTACTGCCAAATCGACTGAAAATTAGGGGCTTTATACTGATCCTGTTAATACTGGGATCAGTTGACATTAGCCGTGCTATATGGCTATTTTATTTATTAAATAGTTTGTAATACAGCTTTTAAACAAAGTAGGTAATTATACTGAAGAGACTTTGGAAAGGATTTTTGGTTAATTTAAAACTCATTGTACCAAAAGAAGTTCCTTATCGCATGTTTACTTGGTGAATGAGAGCTAGGTCGAAGAAAGTGTAACATTTTGACCGTCGCGACACTTTTGCTAAAGTAGATATGTTTTTTTTTTTCATTTAAAGTTAGTCTCAAACGTTGGTAATTATTTCATTGTGCCTTTTATTAAATACATACTTAACATGCAGCGAAAGGAACTTCGTTCCAACCTGGTATCCAACGACACCTCTCGACCTTTTGTTTTAATTCCAATGATTATAAATCTTTGTTCATGTTGTATTGTTTATTAAGGAGATAGATATTTTGTAATACGAGTCAAGCAACGGAGGTACATTACTACGTTTCAGGATAGGCTAAAACACATTTACCTAACTTACAGAAGCAGGTTGCGTCTCGATTAAGCTAAAGGATACCAAGTCTCCAAGCTTTAAAATATCCTTTAAATTATTGTTTTGCATTCGTCCTTATTGATGTCGTGTTACAAATATTGTATAGAAAATGCCGGCACTGTTTTGCTGATCCAATAGAAATGGACCTCATGCTGTAATAATACCATGCATGGCATACCGACACAGTTATTAACGCACTTAAATAACAACGTTCACACGTTATTCAAGTTTAGGCGGTGTCGACGTCAGAATGCATGGGAGGTTAATTATGGGGGGCTAATAAAACCTACATCTACATATATATAAATGAATCCCTATTTCCCTTGGTCACGTCATAACTTGAGAACGACTTTACCGATTTAATCCATCTTTTTTTTAAAGTTTTCTAATACTTTGTAGAAGGTTCTTAGGGAAAAAAAATTAAGAAAGTTGCTTCACGCGGACGAAGTCGCGGGCAAAAGCTAGTTATGTATAAAAACAATGTTAAGTCGCTAAGCTGACTTCGTTAGTTTAGGCACAGATAAGGAGGAGGAGCAGTGGTAACCCAGTGGTAACGGCGACTTACGAGTACGGTCGTAGGTTCGAACCCAGATAGGCGTTTAACTTTGTGTTAATTATTTCATCACCACTGCTCTCAAAACGGTGAAGGAAAACATCGTAAGGAAACCGGTATATCCTAGAACCATACATTCGAAGACATGTGACATCTAGCAACCCGCACTGGGCCCGAGAGGAGGCCTGTGTCCCAGCAGTGGAACATTATAGGCAGATTATAGTACTACACAGATAAGTAGATACTAAAAGGTAGTTTAACATGGTAAAGTGGGTCCGGAGAGAGATATCTATACATATACATCTCGGATAAGAAAGGCCCGGGAAAAGCTAGGGGCAACATTTTAAAAGGCAGTATAAGAACTCATAATCTGACCGTGAAGTTAGTACAAGATGAAACGAATTCAAAGTAAAGTAAACTCAATCGGGAAACAGAAAAAGGTTCACTTTACAAATGCAAGTGGTCGGTATCTACGTAACAATGCAGTGAGCATGGGGAATTATTCTAATTAAATAGCAATCAGCTCATTCGATCTCTCAAGTAACAAGAAATCGTATTACGACACCGGTGCCGCTCAGTTATAACTATTTGCAGCAAAACGCGAATTCTTTGAAGGTCCCGCGCGCTTCATGGAACTTGATGGTGCATTCAGGCTAATTAGACATGTATGATTACATAGTATTTTTTAGTTTCTTTAGGTTTCGAGGAAAATGTTTGCGAGCATTTAATTGTGCTTTGAACAATCATCAAAAAGAAGCTAAAAACTGCAATAAACAAGTATCACTGTTTATATGTACTTCCATTTCGATAAATTCGATTTGTGTTATAAAATTACTGACGAGATACTCATTTTGAAATAGACAAGGAGTTTCTAAATAATAACTTAAATAAGTCTAGGTTATTTGTAGCCGTATCATTTTTAGTCAAGCCAAATCCGTACTTTGTTGAAGCTTGATTTTTTCCGTGTATGATTTATCATATTCAGCGGGAGACGCTTTGCCTTTGGACACTTGCCTTCAGTAGGTTTATAGAAGTCTATAAAGCATGCAGTCCGCGCATTCGAATAAACGAAGAGAGCGATAGAGCTTTTACCCAGATTTCTAAATGTAAAAAAAATGAGAGTGAATCCATTCTCACAGGCAGTGTACAAACTTCAAACAACATCGAACGAACGAAGTGATTTCCGACTGAGATCAAGAGATTCTGCATTTCTATTTTTGTTCGAGTCGGCGACAATAGCTAAAAGAATGTTCGCTGGCTCGGTACGTACGCCGTACGAGGGACCATCCATCAACATTGACACGAGCTGCTTCGGAGAGAGTACTTCTATACGCTTCCGAGTATTTCTCCGGCTTTGTTTGGCTACATTTTACTATTCTTTTAGAATAACGAGGAAACTCAGGTAAGTATAGGAATTAGCATAGCTCACAAAAATTGGCTGCGTAAAAACTGAAAGTAATAATAATTACAATTGCCACGAGATGGTAAAAAAAATGCAAATTCTTGGTTGACGATGACTAATGATCTGCGTAAAAGGTTGAATATAGACACTTTGTGATTGTGACATACAAACATAATCGTTTTCTGAGCTCTCACAACACATAGGTACCTAATCGCAATCACCATTGTTTTCTATCCTCCATTTGAATCCAGTCATAAATCTCAAGCCTGCGTTATGTGTTTTTTAACAAAACAAGGCTTGTTGAATCGCTTTAACTTACATTACAGTGTGAGTGTTAAAGGCTTTGGATAAAGAATACGTCGACCAAAGACTGTTTGCCGCGGCTTATTGAGTGCAAACACGACGCCCGACGTCCGGGCCCGGGCTCGCAAACACTCCCCGGCCACTGCGTCTTTGCTCAGCGAAATTATTAAATAACTGCGGATCACATAAAACTACTCAGCAAACAGGGTTTTGTAGGAGACAGGTGGATAGAGCGACATACGGTTTGCGGACGAAGCAGATGGCAATTTGGGTTGATGATAGCAATTGAGGGAAATAAATACGTGCTGTGAGACACTCTGGAAATCATTGGTTTCAACCGCCAAGGAATAATAAACAAGATAACATGAATACATAAAATGTATAAACGATTACTTATACATAGTAATGATGATTTTTTTCCGTTTGTCTGGATGTATGTTCTGGATTAACGCAAAAACAGCTTAACGGATTTGGATGAAATTTAGCACACAGATAGTTTGTAACCTGGTTAACACATAGGGTAGTTTTAATCCCGGTAGTACGTTCCCGTGGGATATTTTCCGACATCCACACGGGCGAAACCGTGAGCCGCTAGTTTGTAATAACTAATAAATAAGCTTTAACCATATAAAATCTAAAATAAAAAACAAGACTCCATGTTGCTTTTATATGGTTGAAAATACGATACTTTATAAAAAAATCAAGGTCATAATAGTGTATGGTCATGGGAGAGCTGAGAAAAAATGATACGAACGAACACGACAAGTGCTCGGCCGGGCATCGAACCGCGCTTGTCCAGCAGGTTTCGCCTGTCGTCTGCGGCAGCCCGGCCACTACGCATCCGTCTCTTCGCGTCAACTGCAATTATGTAACGGACACTCGCCGCTCGAGCTACCTCCTAACTTTGTCCATTAGAAGTACTTCACTAAAGGGAAACTGACGCGTCGGCTGTGCTAGTTTTGTTAATTTACTCCAACAGTCCACAGTTAATACAATTTGTTAAGAGACTTCTGTTTATTTTTGCTTTACAATTTCAAAATGACAGGTACTTTAGATAAAATTGATTTTATTTCTCAAACTGAATACATCTAATTAAAAAGTGCACACCACAGCACTTTCCAAATCAACGTCGCATCTAATAACAACTCTAATTAACACCGTCAGTACACATGGGCGTTGTTGTGTTTGTCCATACGAATTAGGAGGCCGGAGATAGTATGTTAAACACACACAAGAGGGCGAACGGAGAGGAAGTAGCGGCGCCTCACCGCGGTTACTGCACGTACGTACAAGTGCGACTGTCGGTGCGGTTCTGCGGTTCACATCCACACGAGCACTTTCTCCGATTCCCTGCTCATTAGCGATGCCGCAGCGACTCTTCAGCAAACACTTGGCGCCTACAAATGGCTCGTGTTGTTTCACCCTCCACGTAACGTCCCACGTACACGTGTTTGTGAACAATCTTTTCAAGAAATCGACACACAATAGTGTCGCGGAGTGCTTTGAGAGCTTTCAAACGATGTTGTTTTTACACGCACTTTTTTGCAGCATCACACTTACCTCGCTATAGTAACACAGATTGATAGCGGTCCGAGGTGAGTTCCCAACCGCGCGTGGGTGGCTGAATGCTCCTTTCACTAGATCTATTACCAGTCAATAAATACGCCTATAACTCAACTAATTATCTTATTCCAGAAACATTAGTCGACTCTGGTTCGTGAAATAATGTAACTGCTATTTATAGTAACTGAACTAACTAGATTCAGATAAACTGCTGACATTATTTGACATTTAAGACTGAATTAGAGCGGGTTAATTATAAAGATTTATGATAACACCTAACTATAGTCTAGTTCACAAACACATTATGTAATGTGTCTCTATAATACAAGAGACATGCAGATAATGCGGTAAATCTTTACAAATGTATCTAACGGCACAACAGAGCATGCATTTGATACGAGACAGGGCGTGGCACGTCGCTTCCACACGCGAAATACATTGTGTGCACGTCATGCAAGAGTCCTTCACAGAGTTGTATGGTTGTAGCCCTACTGCGGACATGCTAAATAATAGTGGACGCACATGTTACTAGCCAGACACTGCATCATTAGCACTGGCCGACACGACACTCATCAGTCACTGTTTCCATACAAACGTACGATATATGAAAGCAGTGCTTTCTCTACTCTTTTTAGGACACATTTCGAAGTCTGCTAGTACAGGACAAAAGCTTTGCGAGAAATGAAGGTAGAAGAAATGTGCAACGTATGCGCGGAACGTGTTACATTACATTGTTTTGCTTTTCCCAAACATACGTAGGTACTGTCAGCGAGTCTCATTTGCATTTCAAAATATTATACTCGTATCGTCGTACCGTGTCTTTTACGAAAGATAATACAGATTATTATATGGGTGTGTGTGGGGTGTTTTCTTCTTATAAAACCGGTGGTATAGGTAGGCACTCTTTGTTCTCAAGTATTCGTGAGGTACTTTAGATAAAGAAAACTTACAGGAAAATTACAGTTTTAAATAAAGAGCTATCTGATCTTAGTATTCTTTTCAGGATACTTTTTCTTGGTAGGTAAAATGAACATTGGAATTTCTTTGCTAACAATTTTACAGGCTAGCTGTTTCTAAGCTGTAAGTAGGCACGGAGCGTCTGGTGCGTAAACTTCGTCCTTGACCAATAATCGTTACGTAAATCGTTATTACATCGAAACGAATCGATATGAAGCGGAGGTAGATACAGTGGGTATAACTCGATTACTGAGCGCTAGCTACATCTCGTGGCTTCTCGCATATGTCTGTAGCAATAAAACTCTCGTTCGGCGATATTTTCGGAGCCCTTAGGGATGCCACACGAGACAAAGTTAGATTGTAGCTGGAACGATGATGTATGGAACTCTGGGCGACAAGTTTTGAGGTAAGTAATGGTTGGGACAGGAAGTGTACGGTGAGCAGCAAAAGTCGATAAATATTGTAAACGCCACGAATATTGTTCCTAGATTTACTTGCTCTTATAGGTATTTTAGCTAAATATTAACTAAGTACTTTTCATAACACAACTTTTGTGAATTTTCATAAATAAAATCCTACTAATATTATAAACGCGAAACTTTGTGAGGATAGATAGATGAATGTTTGTTAGTATTGCACGGAAAAGCTACTAAACTGATTTAGATGAAATTTGGCACACATATAGTTTATAACTAGGATTAACACATAGGATACTTTTTATTCCGATATTCCCACGGGATCGAAACTTATGCGGGTGAAACCGCGAGGCGCTGCTAGTATTATCTAAATTCTTGTACTATTTTCGCGTACCTAAAATATAATCCTAAAAAATAACAAAAATAATTTAAAATCTATCTAGCAAACCATTTAGTCATTTTTCATGGTTATTTGATAGTAAATTGTTCCATTATTCACAACCGGACCACGTCCATTATTAACAAAAGACTTCCTCTAATAATGACTAAGTATCAAATCAAAAGCATGTCAAACAGCATGTCGCCATGAATCCATGATGATTAGAGCGTGAACGTGAGTAAAATGTCGGCCAGTTGATCGTAACCCCGCTCACACGTGCCTTAGTTACGCCGCCGGAATGTTAATCCTTTGCATGTTGCCCATAGACCACTTTAGCTTTTTCCATAAGGTCTTTATGAATTTGTGACTGTTTTGTTGCGTTATTCGCAAATGGTCTTAAAGACTCAAAATCAATGATTGCATAAGACACTATCAGTAGCAATAGCTTACATTTTGACAATTCAACAACATTAATTGCGATATTTACGTTGTTGAGCAGATAAATTTTTTGAACATATGAAGCAATGGATTAGCAAAATCCTTCAAAATTATTTACATTATGATTGATAGCGTGTTACGCAATTACGGTGCTGGTTAGGTTACCTGCCGATTTATTCTATAAAAAAACGTAGGTGAAGTGAGCTTGAAGTGAGCTGTCATTCCACCTGATGCTAGGGATTGACACTATTGACAGCTCAATTCAAGCTCACTTCACCTAAGTGTACGTGTAACCGGCAGGTGTCCTTCCCTAAACCCAAGTAATGCCCGGTTTCTGAATTACTTAAGTGAAGTTTATCTATTCGAAAGTGCTTGGTTCGATGAGTTAACGAAGAGCTTTACTTAATTGAGATAACTCTATCGAATCAATAGATATCCTATAAGAGAACCTTAGTAGCCACCATAAGTAAATTATCCTGATTTCGTAAATCAATTCAAAGTTACCCATAATATCGTTGTGCAGAAGCAGGATTTCCACAACTTGCACTATGGAAATCCTCACAAAGTCACGACTTAAGTACAGCAAGTCCAACCAACATTAAAGTTGCTTTGAGCTTTACCAACTAAAACTGGGTTAATAAGTCAACCAGCGGAAGACAAATGTACTAAAAGTTACCATAAAAGCCAGTCTTTTTAACCCTGTATAATCGATGTTACCGCAGCGAGTAAAATTGTAAAAAACCTTTTTATTTCTAGACTACAAAATGTAAATAAATACGTAGCTAGTTAAATATTATCTACATTAGTGCGGCTAACATCCCGCCGCGCGTCCTAGAGGCTTTGAACTAGAAGTAACGGAGCACGTGGTCACGCTACATGCTTTCAACACTGACTGCAACTGTAAAAAGCACTGTGGACTGGAAATTTTATTTATGATACAGAACGAGAGAAACATTAATTTTATCTTTTAATTCATGACTTTGTTTTCAGGGCTAATATGTCATTTATTCTTTTCTAATATCAATAAAAATGTGGAATATGCCGTAAAGAAAGTTTTGAGTGTCTGAATGTGGAATTAGGGATGGCTATACAAGTAGGGGAAGACCAAAGAAACGATGGATCTTAGAGGTGTGACTAATATATTCGTAATAGGTACCTACAGGTATTAAAAACAAGCCATGTATATTCATATTAGGAAAAGCAAATATAGAGAAATAGGTTACCAGGTATTAGACAAATAATAGGGACGCCTAATAGTAAGGCGACTCGCCTTGCTATGCTAATATTATTTGCCGACCTGCCGTGCGATTCTGTAAAAATCTCACCGTGAAAAGTTAGGTGAAGTGAGCTTAGAGTGATCTGTCAATAGTGTCAATCCATAGTATTAGTTAGAATGACAGCTCACTCCACGCTCACTTCACCTAAGTTTTCACGGTGAGATGGTAACCGAATCGCACTGCTGATCAACGATGACAGTCCTAAGCCTGTTAAAGTATGAAGGATTTAATCACCGTTTTACTTCTGTAATAGGCCATAGATACATGAATATTAAACGGCCATATTCACGAGAATCTTGTATTTCATATTAATTATTATGGAGAATATTACGTAGGTATCAATGTTAGATTGAGTAGCTAATAATGAATCGGTTCACTAATATTTGACTTATACCCAGTGATAGGTATCATAATATGTGATAACTAATATATTCAATAATAGGATTGCCTAAAAATTACCCTAATATAACATCTCTAATGGATGAACTGTGTAAAAGATGATATGGCTAGAAAGGAGGTGACTACCGAAATTACGACTAATAGAGAAGTATGGAAGAAAAGGACATGTTGCGGCAACTTCAAATAAATTGGGATAAGTGCAGGAGAATCATGATGAAATGAATAATCTTGGGTTGCTTCACAAACATCAGTTCCATAAAGGCCAAAAGATAGCGTCACCGTACACAGCACACCCGCATGCACCGCATACGACATTCTAGCGTAAATGAATGAAAAAAGAAATAAAAAAAACAAAAATCTCCTCACAAACCAATCTTTCCCCCAACCTGCAAGGGGTGCGTCTCATATCATATAAATTTATTTGGTATATTTTCATTTCAATAACGTTCACAAGATATAATAAACGTGAGTTATACCAACTGTTGATATAATTTCTTTAGATATAACATTTATGTATATACTCTAAAACTTATTTCGTATATGTTATTGGAATTTAAAATATATAATATTGATATAACGTTTATTTAATCGAAAATCATTAGGCCTATCCTTTAAAATATATAATATTGATACCATTTTTATGGTTAACACCCCGTTTCAAAGCAATCTGACTCGGATGGGTTATATTAGGTTAGAAGGTTAAGGCGGGAGCGGAGCGGAGTGCCAGTTCCTCTCTATGTTGGTGAATCATTTGGGTTAGGTTTGGTTAGAACAGTGACCATTAACGCGCGAAGGTGAACGAGTAAAGCGAGCGTGCTGCGGGAGCGGCGTGACAGAAACGAATCGCTGCAAAACTGACTCCTCGTAGTCTTGTCTGCCCTACCCCTAGAGTGTTATTTAAAATCGCGTAGGCGCGGAGGGGCGAGGCGGCCCGCAAGCTGAGGAGCAGGTGGTTTAAGCACTCGCCGCCGCGGCTGAGGCTGGCCGGTGAAGCCGGCCAGCAAGGCAAAGCCGCGGTGGTGAGTGTGAAACACATCTGCGACGATAAGCTCGCATGGGACTACCGGAGCCCCGCAGCGCCGGAGCCTTGACAGAAACCAAGCCTGCTGCATGTTGCATGCTTGCTGCATGCTTGCCTGCATGCTGCATGCTTGCTTGCATGCTGCATGCTTGCTTGCATGCTGCATGTATGGTGTATGCTTGTTTGCATGCCTGCTGCATGCATGGTGTATGCTTGTTTGCATGTTTTTTACTGGGAAATAAAAACTACATATGTTCACAATCTTTGTGTTTGTTACTAGGCGTTTTATTATATTAGACTAAATAGGTTTTATGTCTTCTGAGTGGTATATCAAACGATTTTATATTCAATGTATGTTATTATGCTAATAAAAATTAGTTACTTTAAAATTATATCAATCGTTTACTATATTAACTGATCATTATATCAAATAAAATTATAGATTCAGTTGAATATTAGAGATTTTGTAATTATATCATAAATTACTTACCCACCTGCAAGAATAGCATTGCATAATATACTTGTCGCCATATAAAGATATGGTTCGTAGACGCGCCACGCACCGCGAGCTTCCGTACCATAGTACTCTGTAGAATATATGAGTAGCTTCATATTCTGCGGTTTGTGCATCTTTCCTTCGTTCGTGTTGTATATAGTTACTATACTATATTTTTCATGGTAACGTAATGCCGAAAACTTTCAATACCAAAGTGTAAAATACAAAGTTTTCTTGTTACTACATCCAGTAAATCTTAAACGTATCTTGAGATAGCTTTATTGCTAAAGTGTCTTGACAATCTGGATGTTTTCAACGACTTTTACTATGTATGTATGTGGGTAGGTGGGTTGGTGGCTAGTCTAGCGAGGCTCGCCTCGTTAGCTCCGTCCAAGGTACGGATGAGACCCGAATCCGAAAAAACTGTTTTGTTTTTTAAAAACTTTAATTATAGTCGAGCCAAACTCATTTATTTACCACTTATTAGTTCAGTGTGCGAGTTTTGGCGACGCTTACGAATGAGCCTGCTTAGTTGACGTTAATAGGTACTTTTCAAATCGTTAAGGGAGTTTCTGTTCAACTAGCCTGTAATTTAAGGATCGTATTAAATAAAATAATTATTTAGGTTGATGCAAAATACATGATTTTCATGCATTTTCTATAAGCTCAAACCCTTCTACGTCTTCTTTTTAAAAATAATCTCTGTACAATTGTGTGTATATAAGCAAATAAATCAGAACCCCTTCAATTCTAGTTCCTAAGCTAATATTTAAAAATACCCGAACGAAAGACATTAGTAAACAGAATAGGTTTCATTTATTTGATTTCCCTCGGTTCCCACGTTAACATTGTGTTGATTCTCACACAGCATTCACCGGGTTAACACAATCATTTCGCAATTTTTGACTGTGACAAGTGATAGGATTCTACCATTGTCTTTCTTGCAGTTATCATAAAACTTCACGTTTTAAAATAAGGACAATAGATACTAAACTGAAACTTAACTACGAGTGGTTTTTTTGTGTTACTCAAGTCAAAAGGTCAAGAAACCCAAATTCGTTTTTGCGGGACTGAAAAAATTAAACAAAAGCTCACACAATACAACTTGTCTGCAGCACTAAAGTCACCTTCTTTCAAGAAGATAGAGAGGTAAATAGAAGGTGATAAGGCCACATATTGATTGTTCAAATAGAGCGAACTGGTACTGTTATATCGTGTTTAGTGAGCGAGCGCCCGCGGAGAGGCGAGGCAACGCACACGGTCGCTTTGTCAATAGTTTTCTACCTGTATACAATTGAACGGGCTCGCGTGAAACACTTCACACCACCCTCGTGTTACTATTTGAATGAGGCTGCTACAATGGCCGCTCAACAACGGTCCCTGATACAAGGAACTGGGTATGGTCCTCCTCTCAAACTGGATAGTATTTGAGTTAAATAAGGACTTCCTACACGTCTTATTATTGTTTGTTTGTGTTACGAGTAGGTAAAACCGTTCCTGTAATTTAATTAATACGAAACTGGCTTGCGTGCTTCAGACCCATTTACTAAAGATATTGGTATATTAGGTTTACCTCATAAATGGTAATGGCTCATTAAATAAATCGTCTATAAAAGGCTTCGTTATTAAATAATCTAATCGAATAATATAACAGATGCTATTATTAAATAGGTGATATAATATCTGTTAGATAGAAAGAGGTTTCGAATGCTAGATCACTGAAAACAGGTTTCAGTCAAACATATACGTAAAACCACAGACAGCAACAAACTTAACATGAAATAAAAACAGACATAAATAACGCTCTCTTTAAATTGTTTCAAACATTTCCTCGCATTCAACAGGAATGAGTGAGAGATAATAATGATAACAGCTCTCGGCACTGTGTCGAAGTTTTACTTATTCGAATAACAGTTAATGACGTGTAAATTCGATTATAACTCGGTACCATATTCACAATTAATTGGACGGTAATCGGTTTGGCGTATCGTCATAATCACTCGGTGAGGGATACCGGGCGACGCTGCGGTTATAGTAAATATGTAGTTTGCTGAAAATTTCGTTTTACCTTACCTGTACTATTATATTACAATTTAACTACATTTTGGTTAATATTAAACCGCACGTATAATAATTACGTGCATGTTAATCATTTTCCATTTTCGGTTTTCCGTTTGCAACGGAAACTATCAACTGCCTAATAGGCATGTACCTATTAGTTAGTTAATAGTTGATGATTATGTTGTTATAAATTGGTTATTATTATTACCTTTTAGGGTTCCATAGTGAGATTCAAAACGTTTTAGTCGCCTATTTGTAAATAGGTAACTCTATTAAGCTATGTATTTCATGTACTTTGACGAATGATCATCCTACAAAACGTATCTCAAGAAAACTCATTAAACATGAAGCTGCGCCCTAATTGCGTAAAACACTATCAATCTCAATCTGTATAATTTTGAAGGATATTGCTAATGATTCCATTGCTTCATATGTTCGAAATATTTGTCAGCTCAACAACGTAAATATCGCAATGAATGTTGTTGAACTGTCAATATGAAAGCCGTTGCCACTGATAGTGTGTTACGGAATTATAACCCGCTGATTTTGTTAATACAACCAAACAAACTTCATATTCCAACGACTATCCGAACTATCTTCAAAAAAAGCTCATCTCGTACTCTAGTTTGTAAATAACAATAATTTATTCCTCATAGTAAAACCGGTATTGTCTAAAATATCGTAATCACGCGCGTACAACTTGTGCTTGACTCTTTTTTATTGGTTGAGACGAGAGAACAGGCTAATCGCACTAAAACGGTTATTCAAATCTCGTCATTCAAGTTTAAGTTGGGGACATGGAAGAATATCGTAGACTTGAAATGATGCATTGAGAATTCATTGAGTAAGCTACGTCAGTTAAAGTACTTACTGAGGAGCTTACTGCTATTACTGCTAATTAACTTGAGCATTGGGAACATTTTACTGTATTCGAGCTACGATTTTGTCTTGAAAAAACTGTTCTTTGTTTTTGGGATGGGCAGGTAATTATTTCATAAGCTACATCCATCCAAATCCGGATATAAACAAAAAAAAAACAGCAAAACTTTTCAGAAAATTCAAAATAAAATTATTATTTTTCTTATACTAAGATATTATCCAGCTTTCCGTAGTTTTTGAGATTTTAAAGCAATATCTTTATATTGAAACAGGGATTTAAAAAAAACAAGCGAGCATCGAAGAAGGTGGTCCTTCGGGTGTTTTGGAAGTCGGTTAATAAAGTGGAGTCCTCAGACAATGGGGTGCGCACTGACGTGTATTATATAAGGTACCTTGTTTGTTCAAGTAGTTGTAGTTTACTTATACGAATATGTTTGTTCCTTTAAACTTTAATAACATCATTCAATTGCTACAATTTGTATGTACGTATGTCTTTGATAATGTATGTGTAGGTCACAGGGCCATGGCCAACATTTAGACTTTTGTTCAGATTTTGCGAAACATCTCTGCGTTGCGGTTACGTCTGGTAAGAATTTAAGAAATATGTCATTGGTTTCGTACTATTCACTGTATGTAAAATAATGTTAGATATAAATGTTGGGTGTAGTATTTTTCAATTAATGCTGTATTCTTTAAAACAGGGGCTCTCGGCTAAATAATAACAGGCGCATGGGTCGACTACGCTTGCCGAGATCGGTCCGTGGATAGGTGACCATCCATTACATATCGAGACCCCTCTTTGCTTCGGAAAGCATATCCCGACTGTCATTTGTAGATCTTTGAGAGTTTTTTGGGGTAGTCAGAAGCCCGAAAGTCTGACAATCAGTCTTACCAAGAGGTATCGTATTACACAGTAACTGGGTTATGGAGGTCAGATTGGCAGTCGCTCAATGTAAAGTACTGGTAGTCAGCTGCATCCGGTTAGACTGAAAGCTGACCCCAACATGGTTGGGAAAAGGCTAACCAGGTGATAATGATGATAATTGTTCAAAAAGTAGGTTTAATACTGAGCTACGAATACGATTGAACCATAAATCGCACACACAACGAATAAAGAAGTTTAAAAATTGAATTTTAAAGAATTTTTACTTTGTATGTTTAACTGAGCTATGCTCTGTTTCCTTTTACAATAACTTACAATACGACGGCAGATGGTGGCCGGAAAACTTTTGGTTCTCTTGCTGTTTTACAAGCAGATACGTGTCTTTACATTTCTATAAATCGGGACAAATGTCTCTAAGGTATTCTTAAAATGTACTGCGATTTTAAAGCTACGCGGTTTTGATTTACCGATACAAGAAGTGTACAAAAGGATGTTTCTCTGTAATTTTCTGGTTTATGTTTTATCTTGGAAAACCTGTGACAAGCCCAGTCTGCCTCCACTGGTACTAAGGTATTACCCCTCCTTTTTAATTCTGTTTCATTTCATTGGACAAAAAAATATTCTTGGGTCTTACTTTCTTCCTTGCCGTATATAATTATGACATGCGGTATTTCATATATTGTTCATTGACCTCTAATACTATGGTTGTTATACGTATAAACCTATTTCAGGCACTAGTCTCTCATAAATTTAGCTCCTTGTTGGTGCACTATTGTCAAATATTAGCATTAAGTACATAACTTGTGTAAAGAAAATAAACACTTTACATTTACTTTACGTTTTACATTATTATTATATTACTAGCGGACCCGGCAGACGTCGTCCTGCCCGGAAAAGCAGCGCCACCTACCCGGGTCCAATTGTGCTTTCAAACCATCCAGGAACCCATTGAAATATACACACAAAATTTCATCCAAATCGGTCCAGCAGAGGTGACAAACATACATACAGAAGAATTATATACATATATTAAGATATTGGTAGTCATTGTTAATCGTACAGAAGTTCAACGACTATTATAGTATGCATACTTAGTTAGCCAGCTACGAGTATGATTCGATGAAAACCCTTAAACAGAACTAGGCAGGCTGCTGCGTCGTTAATGAGTCCTTTCAGTTTTATTTTTTGTGTATAAAAATACATGCTACGACTTTCGAAATTTGGATAAATTATAATTACCCTTATGTTATATGTTTGTATTTTGCAATGCAACCTCTGAAACTACTGTTACTTATAATGTTAGGATGTCCTTCTAGCTCGAAGTAATTACCTGTTTCCAAATGCTACATTGCTGTCTTAATGAATCTTTAACGAACCTAATATTTGTATATTCTAAGTAATTAGCTAGCATATATGACGATGATTTGCAAAAGTTCTTCTTTGTTCAAAATTACTCAACCATCAATCAATGCTGCACCAATGCCAAACTGCATGTGAAGTCAGAATTAAACTGCAGCATCCAAATTGTGGTGTATCTATTGCAGTGTTATAAGCCAGGGTAAACCTAGTATTACTGTGAACTCATGGTATAGCTCCACACTGTGGTCTCGTAATAGTTCCGCTGCGGTCAAACTGTTACCACGGAAATTGTTGCCAGAATCGAATGATTCCAATGGTATCTCGGTTAAACCTAGGGTAGGTTTTAATCAGAAGGCCAATTCTCGTAATTTAAAACGTTCAAAATGTAGTCGCAGTCTCATCTCGGCGACAAACAAATGTCAAAAACTTGTCAAAATGTTGGGAAATTAGGACGAATGAATGAATAAATAAATGAATGAATGAATGTTGGGAATTATTTTGTTGTTGAGGTATTTTTGACAGATTGAGACTGAGATCTGACTGTGAACGTTCTTAAAATTACGAGAATTTCCCTTTTTTTTGGATGGGAAATCGTCAAATGACCTCTCCCGCTCTGGGCTGAGCGGAAGGGCGTGTCAGACTTTTACTGACTAAAACCCACCCGTGTCCCTTCAGTTGCCTATGCCAGGGGCCACGGTATCTCTTTCGAACAACCTGCGGCCCTGGCGGCATCGGCCCTAGCAGACCCCGTCAGTTCGTGCTGACATCTCTTTGAGGCGCGCGTGGAACACAACGCGCCGTCGACCTGGGCCTGGTCCTTACCGGGCGGCAAGCTGTCCATTGCTCGCCGCCCGCAAGCCCGCACCTACGGTGGCCGGGAGTCGGCTGTTGACTCCCGTCCAGGGCGTCTCCTGCGGCGGCTAGGCGCGTAAGGGCCCAGAGATACGAGAATTATTCTCTGGTTACAAGCTCCTGGCATGGAATATATCCTATCATATATAGGTACCTCGGTAAATCCTTGGGAGCGGTTATACGGACGATATAATGATAGACTGCGCTATCGAATTACTAATTAAATCAGTACAACAATGAAATTATTCTAGCAAGGAGAACAATTTATTCTACCAAGTTGGCTCATTAGCAAGCTCAGGTATAATATCTTTGACCTGGTCTCGGAATTTATCTTCCCACTATTCTGCAATATTAAGTAGTTTCTTTATGAATTATATGTTTCTAAGAGTCTTTGTATTACTACTACCAAATGAGGCCAGTCAAGCGTGTGGTTACAAAGTACATATTAATTTCTTTACCGCGTGTTCCACTTATACTAAATGAACATTGAACATTTTATTCCTACTATGGCACAGATAAACTGTAAATCAATGGTTTATTTATATTTAAACATGTACCTGTAATAATACAAATTGTTTGATGAGAAAATTCACAGCACATAGCAACTAAAACGTTACTGCGGTTTGATTAATTCATCCAATTAATGTCAATATTTTCGGTAATAAAAAACTCGAACCAGTTCTTTAGCGTAACACTGTGTAGCGATAGGTACTTCTGCATACAGAAACCTGAGAGGATTTATAAACTAATTAAAACTGATGGCGATCATTGCAAGATTAAACGAATTAGACGTCTGAAAAATATGAAAAAGTTGCAACGTCGTAAAAGATTGATATTCGTTGCAAAAAAGATGGTACAGACTCAACAATGCATTCAGCATTTTTGTTCTCAAGCCTCGCGTTCGGCGTTTACCGTGAGAAATTGAGAGCGAAACTGAATAGATCTCCTAGACTCGTTGTCGGCAGAAAAGAAAGCGATCCATGGCTATCTTACTTAATCCGTCGTATACCTGCCTGCTTACTGCTCGGTGCTCTGACATCACAGTTCTTTTGCAATTTTAGAACGTCTCGGTACGTTATTGAAAGAATTATTGTCGACGATTATTTTAAATGTATCTGGTTCATTTTGATCTTCATCAGTAGGTCATTATTTTACCATTCCCAAAGGTTTCTTATTCTTTCGTCTTGATTCTTTCAAGAACATTATGTTTACGAGATGATCTCGTACATATTAGCTACTCTCTGTTCAAATGTTATCCGCTTTGTTTTTATGAATTGTGTTTGAATTTCGTAACGGCTTTAAACTATCGATTCTTCGTCTACGTAGGTACCTATCGCTGTTCGCGATCGAGTTGAACAGATTCAAGAACGAAAAAAACCCGTAAGAATATTATCATTAGGTATTGGTGCTTACACTTAAATTTTAATTCATATGCTGTGAATGCTAGGTGTAAGAAAATAGGTAAACCATCAGTATTATTAATTTCAAACTTACTAATTTAAAAAAAAGCTCTTTCTATTTGTAGGTTAGAGAAAATACTTATCACAGTAGGTGTACGTAAGTAGATCTTAGGTGCATCATTAAGATTATTTTATTGATACGTATAGATTAAAGTCGGTATTAAAAAGGCTTATAAAATAATACTTAATCAAATGTAGGGCGTTGGCTAAAACCCATTTCTTATGGACTGCAAAATACGCAACGCAATGCGCTGTCAAAGATTTCAAATTAGATCTAGTTAGGTAGGTACGTACTGAAACATAAATTAAGTATGAAGAAGGGTTGTCGTTTTCTCATACAGTTCGTAATTAACTTTGAGTAGTTAATATTTAAATTTTTCGTTTTATCTGCTTTCGTCAGTTTAACAAAGTTTGCATAGAGTCTACGCATGATTTAAGATTACTGATCAAAGCCTTTATGAAAGGTTTGAATGGTCAATTAAGCACAATTGGAAATTAAATAGTAACCTTAAATAAAATATTTTGCAGTAATAAGAACAGTTTTCAATACACCAACTGTAATTTTAAATGATTGAAGTTAAGTCACGAAAATAGTCTTTACTTAGTTGAAGCTAGAATTAAGTAAACTCCAAGTGTAATGATATTTAAACTCTCGTAGGTAACTGTAAAGGTGTACCCATAGACCATAGGCGTTCTGTGTTATAAAGATGATGTTTTATTTACTTCAGAAGTCTACTTTATCAAATCATTTCAACGCCGATGCGGTACTTCTTGTAGGATAATTACTAAAATAAATAGAGACAGATGGCATACCTTATTGCTGGGATTGTAAGCGTTCGATCCCTATTCTTATATGGGTCTCCGGGGTCCGCAGTAGTTAAAATTGCCGCATTCCACTGTAGTCGGGCGTGAGGCCGGCGCAGCTTCCCGATCTGGACCGGTCGCGCGGCCGGGAGAGCACTGGGCCGGTGGCGATCACATAAACTATTATAGTAGCACAGCTGCGAGGGGGACAGTGTGGGAATTCATTGTTATTTCATAGAGTGGTAGTATCGTGTGTGGAGGAGAGGGCGGCACGCGCACAGGTACTGCGGCCGCGGAGACGCGCACGGGACTGGCGCGCGGCGACGGCAGCGCCCCCGCGCGCACGCGCGCCGCACCACGCCCGCTGCCTCGTCCGGAGGCCCAGAGCCTCATTTACACACATGGACTCACACAATGAATGTTCAATGCAGACCGGCAGGTTATCTAAAAACCCTCGGAATACAAAACGGGATGGTCGCCAGCCGAGGCTTGCTGTAATTCGGGGGATAGCGACGTGAATAACGACAGCTTGACCCAGTTCCGAATTCACACAAATATTTCAGTGAGCTTGGGAGTGGCGCTTTGACGTAACAATATGTCTCGTTACATATTATTATGTACCTACGTACACCTTTGCTACGTCTGCAGCGGCTCTTACAACGCTTGCACTGATACGCTCTTTGATGCTGCCGACACCATTAAGGAGCGTCTCTCCGTACTCATAAAATGTAGGTAGATATCATAAGCGTGGTGCAAGTAACGATGTTGGCTGCTTTTCTTTTATACTTGCTCCTTTCCTGAACTATTCTCTCTGCTTGGTATAATCATACCTAACATATCGTAACATCACGCCAGTATTTCCGAAAGGGTAGACAGAGTTGATTTATTAGAACATAGGAACTACTAACAGAAACGTCAGGAATAAAAAAAAAAGATCAAATAAGATAGCTACTTAATAAATAATGTAAAGCATCTCAGTTTGTTGTGATTCAAGCTTCTTGCTTAAAATTATCTGAAATCTTCCGCCTCCGTGCTCGTTTCGCGTGAATCTTCCTTTTTTATCTTAATTAGTAATGCTAATTAATGCGGGAGGATTATAAATACAGTAAACCCTTTACTTGGTGTCTTACTTAACTGCGGTCCGCACGAAAGAGTACAGAACCTTCCTGAAACAATGAAAAGTAATAAAAACTGAAAGTTTTACGGTAAATCTCTATCCCTTTACAAACCATCAATGAAACAAGGTTTATATCTGCTATAGCTGTATCTTGCCATAGAGTTAACTAAAAGCATGACATCTTGGATAACAAAAGTCTTCTTTCTTCGTTCCTATAATGAGAGACAGGTTTTAAGACTACAATAGCTTTAGCTATTAAACTCTTAAGGCAGTGAAGCTTTTAAAATCTTCATCTTATTAAAATCTCAAAACGCTATTACCGTAGTGCCTTCAAAAGAGAGCAAGTTTCGAAGTCTTAAGGGTTTTTAAGAAGTTTTGGTCTGTCTGGTCTCTTCCGTCCTACGAATATGCCTACGATACCATTAAAGAATTGTTATAAACTAACATCTAATCCACTTACAAAAACATTCTTGGACATTATATCGACCTGAGAAAGTCAGTCATTTTTAAAAAAAAAATTTAAGTATAAAAATACTTCAGTTGGTCACGATGTCGTGTGCATGTGCATGTGTAATTATGTGCATGCAATAAGCAATAGACACTAAACTAGTAAGTATTGTATATTTCTAAACACTATTACGTTAATCAAAACTAAAGAAACATATATTTCTCCCAAAATATAAAATCGTATGCATTGAGTGTCACTTCATTAGTATGTGCATAGAAAAGACATCAACGCAATCAATTAGGTAAACTTTTCGATTATTTTTAAGTAATTATTTTGTTCGTTATTATAACATCTATGGTTTATTATAATTAATCCAAATTTTTCAGTAGTGCGTGGGAACTTTAATAATATTTTTAAAAGTCCTTTATAAGTCATGTAGGAACAAAAATACCTGACTTGGTTTCAATCAAATCAAATCAAATCATTTATTCATTTGCAAACATGGGTAATTAGTATACATATAGATGTTTTATTTTTATAATAGTGCTTCATGTTCTACCGTCACATGGGCATGCAAATCGTATTATAGTTTTCAGTAACAATTAAGAAATGATGATAATACAAATTAATCAAATCAGTACAAATAAGTCAAATCGTCTGAACCACAGTAAAAATGTCATATTCATTCAGAAATGGGAAATCGTTTAAATTACAATAAATGTTAAATCGCTTGAAATACACAACATACATATATATTAATACAAAAAATGTCAAATCGCTTACAGTAACAATGTGTCATATTAATACAAAAATGTCAAATGTTATTAAGGCTGCATGTATTATTAGATATCCCTGTACATTCTATACATTAAATTATTCAAACATTTAGTAAAAGTGCTTAATAGTCTAAAACATTGTCAATATGAAAAAATCTAACAATATGACCAATAAAGTAAAATATAGAACTAAAGATGTCAGGAATAAGGATTCATTATGTAACTATAAAGTTTTATCATTTAAAAATTCACAAACGGAGTAAGAACATTTATCCATTAGAAAGACTGACAATTTCTTTTTAAACAGTGGAATGGACTCGTTTTTTATTCCATCGGGTATTTTGTTAAAGATAATTGGGCACATACATTTAACACTTTTCCTTAATAATGCAGTGTTATGACCACTAACATGTACCATGTTTGTATACTGCCTTCTAAGTGGTCGTGTTCTGTTGTCAGACGATTTATTAAAAAGATGCACATTTGTTTTTACAAAAACAGCTATTCCGAAAATGTATAGTGATGGTAAAGTTAGCAAATTTAGGGACTTGAATACAGGTACGCAACTATCTTTTATTTTCATGTTACACATTGCCCTTATGCATCGTTTTTGAGTCTTGAATACCTGGGGGTATACTCCGAAGTAGTATCGGCCGACTGTTCGGCCGTTTCCTGCTACGAAGTTACTATTTGGTTCGGTCGGTTCCGATCCTACACTCCTACACTCTTTCGAATATTGACTATGGTCCCGACCCAACTGAGCCGATCCGAACTTTTTTCGCATTTTCCAATAATATTCGGTTCGGTCATGTGTCGATCCGATCCGACCATTCGCACTTTGCACTTCAGAGTAGGCCCCCTGTTCTCTTAGACTACAATTTCCCCAAAATATTATCCCGAATCTCAAAATTCACGCCACCAAACCATGGTCAGCAACTAATCTAGTGGGCATATTCACTTTCCGGGATAGATTAAAAAGCACATACGCTGCTGTACTTAATTTTTTGCTTACTTCTTCTGCGTGTGGTTTCCAGGTTAGTTGGCTATCTAGCATTATACCCAAAAAATTTGCAACTTGCACTTGGCCTATTTTTTGCCCATTATGAGTTAAATTTAAAGTTTGCTGTGGTATCCGTTGATAAAATTGCATAACATTAGTCTTATTTATATTAATCGTTAAATTATTTTGATCAAGCCAGTGTTCCTATAACGTCCGATAAAGTATTATTTACGTCATGTTCATACGTTTTTAGGTCTGTACATTTAATCAAGGCAGTACTATCGTCAGCGAATAAGACTATAGGAGGTTTTATGCATCGTGGCAAGTCGTTAATATAAATTAAGAACAATAAAGGGCCCAACACAGTGCCCTGTGGTACGCCATACCTTATAAGTCTATGTTCCGATAAGTATTTTTCTCACGCGTTTTGAAACATATTTTTAAAATTTCTGTGTACTGTTTTCGGTTGCTGAGATATGATCTTAAGAGATTATGCATATTTCATTTATTTTAAAATATAAGAGTACCTCTCTTATCTCTCATACAGGATTAAATTAAATTAGCTAGCTATACTTTGCCCACGTGTTGGGTATTGAAAACAATATGAAATAAAATAAGATTTTATTTTTCATCATTCGTAAATTGTTCAAAAACTTTAAATGGCAGTGTGACAAGTAAGGCAACTGAACGACATAAACCAAAGTCAGTTACTAGCCAAAACGAACTAGGCAAAGATGATGTGACATGGAGGTTTGACTTACAATTAGTAAGAAAGATACATTCAATAATAAACTGTAATAATCAAGCATTAGGTATAAAAAGACTTTATCCGAGAATATGTCAGTGTCGTAGCCGATCGTAGCTTCGTAGCCGTGTAGTGTAAGTGTGGGTAGTATATTCGCTGCATTCATATCACAGCACATATTAATTGTTAACTAGCTGTGCCTACGGATCCGCTGGGTAATTGCGTAACACACTAACAGTAGGAATGGCTTTCATTTTGACAGTTCAACAATATTCATTGCGTTATTTACTTTGTTGAGCAGACAAGTTTTTCAAACATATATATAATATACAATATCCTTCAAAATAATTGAGATTGATAGTCTGTTACGCAATCAGGGTGCCGCTCGCGTGAACTAATACGTGTTAAACCATAGCCAAATTACATACCTACTTCTAAGTATTAAAAAAAACGTAATAAGGCGGTTCTCGAGACAATCAGAGAAATGTTATGTTGTTGTTAATGAAGTTAACTAGCTAATAGTAAGCTAGTAGCTAGTAGTATAAGGAAGGGTTTCGTACTTACCCTGTGAGCAAGACTGCGATAATAATACAAATAAGTACTTAGACATGCATTCCACTAGTTTCTAGGATAAATATTTTACGGTACGGTTATGGAATTCCTTGCCCGTGTCGATAAGGCATGCTCACCCACTGTCCATTTTTTAAAATTATCTCTCCTTAAACACCATTTTTCTTGTTCTTTGCACTTGTTTCATGATTATTATTGTGTATCATGTATCTATCTTACTATATATTATTATTAATATTATATATATCTTTTATTATTTTTTATTATTTTTTATTATATTATATTTCTTATTTTATTTATTATTTTTATATTATTATTATCTATATTTTTATTTTCTTATTATTATTTTCTTATTGTTGTTGTTAGTGTAGTGTACCTATAGGTGAAAAAGTGTAAACTGAAATGTATATATGTAAAAAAAAGGAGCTACGTCTGCCAACAAACTGCTTTGTAGTTTGGCAGAGGTAATATTTTTCGGTTTAACGTTATGTCCGTGAATAAACACTTTTTCATTATCATTATTATTATTATCTCCTTTATTTCACTTAAATACTTACAAATTACATTTTTTAATATTTTTATAAACAAAAGGATAAAAAAAACATTTAAAAATATAAAATATAGTAGCCCACCGGTATCGGGAACAGGGTCCAAGCTATCGGCGGTCAGGGCTCCAGAGAGAGGAACCTCCTGACAATCCGAGCCGTGTCCAGAAGTACCGCTTTCTGAATCAAGCCCTTGATCCAGCTGCCCAACGAGAGCCTCCTCAGGTGTTGGTCGAGGCTCTTGGCTATTAAGCCATTGGCTGTCACGACTATCGGCACAATGTCGCTGAGTCCACATCCCACATGTCGACAACCTCGCGAGCCAAGTCAAGATACTTGATTTGTTTATCTTTCTCGGCTTTCACGAGGTTCTCATCATGCGGGACGGTTATGTCAACAATCATTGCGCGCCGCTCTGATCGATCCACCACCACTATATCAGGCTTATTGGCAATAGTCCTGTCAGTGATGATGGATCGATCCCAGTACAATGTGATATTTCCATTTTCGAGAACTGGGTCGGGCACATACCTGTAGTACGGTACCTCAGATTCCACAAGGATGTATTTCAGAGCAAGTTGCTGATGGATTATCCTGGCTACCAGGTTATTATTATTATTATGTCGTTTATTTATTTAGTAGTCTTATTTTAATACATTTTTAAATATTAGTATGATTAAATAAAAAATTAAAAAAAAACATTTAAAAATATAAAAAAATAGTGATCCACCGGTGTCGGGAGCAGGGTCCAAGCTACCGGTGGTTAGGGCTCCAGAGATAGAAACCTCCTCACAATGCGAGCCGTATCGAGGAGTACTGCCTTCTGAATCAGGCCCTTGATCCAACCGCCTAACGAGAGCCTCGATAGATGTTGATCGAGGCTTTCGGCCATCAGGCCATTGGCCGATACGACAATCGGCACAATGACAGTTGAGCTCACATTCCACATGTCAACAACCTCGCGTGCTAAGTCAAGATATTTGATTTGTTTATCTTTCTCAGCTTTCACGAGGTTCCCGTCATGTGGAATGGTAACATCAATAATCATTGCGCGGCGCACTAATCGATCTATCACCACTATATCAGGTTTGTTGGCGACAACAGTCCTGTCAGTGATGATAGACCGATCCCAGTACAACGTGACATGGTCATTTTCGAGAACTGGGTCGGGCACATACTTGTAATACGGTACCTCAGAGTCGACAAGTTTATATTTCAAAGCAAGTTGCTGGTGAATAATCCTGGCTACTTGGTTATGCCTGTGCAAGTACTCGCTGTTAGCCAGACGAGAACAACCAGAGATAATATGTCTGATGGATTCACCCGGACGGTGACATGCCCGACACACGTCAGCCGTCCCGTCCTTCATAATATGTCTCCGGTAGTTATTCGTTAAGATAACTTCGTCCATAATTGCACAGACAAAACCTTCAGTTTCCCCGAAGAGGTCACTGAAACGCAGCCAGGATACGGACGCTAAGAAATCTACACCGGGCTCGTGAAGAGCCCGATAGAAGCGCCCGTGAAGCTCCTTGCTTTGCCATACCTTCTTGCGGTCATCGGTAGTAAGTACTACAGGTTTGCGCCAGTTCTCTTTCGCCATGGAGAGCGGGGTGAGCCCCTTGTCCATTGCGACCACATCACGGTGCATACCCACTTCGGCTTTTAAAAAATATTCCCTGAGACTGCACACCTCGCGGTTGTGGAGGGTTTTCGCATTTAAAAATCCTCGACCCCCACACTTCCGCGGGATATACAGTCTCATCACCGATGATCGTGGGTGATGCATCCGGTTTGCGGTCAGCAGTGTACGGACCCTTCTATCTAGGGCGTCGAGTTCAGTCTGAGTCCATTTGAGTATGCCGAAAGAGTACATCAAAACCGGCATGACCCAACCATTGAAGGCGCGCACCTTATTTCCGCCCGAAAGAAGACTAATTAATACCTTCCTCAGGCGACAAAAGAAGCGCTCCTTCAACGATTGCTTCATGTCAGCATCGTTGATGCCTAACGCTTCCGACATACCCAAATACTTATAGCTTTCGGATGAGGAGAGGGATCTAAGGTGTATGGAATCCGAAAGTGGAATTCCCTCGGATTCCATAATCTTTCCCCCCTTTACATGCATGACTGCACATTTGTCCACACCAAATTCCATCCTGATGGCACTACTGAAAGTTTCAGTTACCTTCAGTAGCTCCATCAGATGCAATTTGCTAGGGGCAAAGAGTTTCAAATCATCCATGTAGAGGAGGTGAGATATGACCTGACCACCTCTCTTCAACCGGTAGCCTAGACCTGAGTCCTCCAGCAGTGTGCTTAGAGGATTCAGGGCTAAGCAGAACCAAAGTGGACTCAAACTGTCGCCCTGAAATATTCCCCGCTTAATCCATACAGGCTCATCATTCCCCTGGATCTGTCGACACCCTGGATAGCGAAGGACCGTCTTCCATTGCCTCATACACAACTCAAGGAAGGTGCGTAGAGTTGCATCTATCTTGTACAACTCCAGCACCCTCATGAGCCATGTATGAGGCACCGAGTCGTAGGCCTTCTTATAATCTATCCAGCATGTCGACATATCCTTGCGGGATCGGCGAACCTGTTGGCTAATGGCCATGTCTATGAGGAGTAGCTCCTTCGTACCGCGGGACCCATTCCTACATCCATTTTGAGAGGCAGACATAATCGAGTAACTGTCAATGTGTGTGTTAATTTTCGCTCTCAAAATGGATGTAAGAAGTTTATAAACCGTCGACAAACACGTGATCGGTCTATAGTTCTTGGGTTCCGCGGGACTACCTGACTTATGGAGCAGGTGGGTAACGCCTGTTGTTAGAAACTGTGGTAGTGACCCAGACTCTAAGGATGACTGGAACTGAGATGCCAGGCAAGTGTGTGAACTAATTAGCCATTTTAACCAAAAGTTATGCAGTCCGTCCGGTCCCGGTGATTTCCAATTCGGTAACGGACGGACTGCTTTGGCTACGTCTAATGGCGTAATTATGACTGGTTCCATTTCTGGTATAGTTCCACACACTCGCTCGATATCGCGCATCCAGCCACCCTCAGCGTGACAGACGGGCACCGACCAGATGCTGCGCCAGAATGCACTAATGGTGGCATCATCCGGGCGGCACACGTCCGTCACGTTTTGTTCAGGTCGCTCCCAAGTTCTATATACCCGCCTTTCATCGCCCTGGAACATGCGATTCTGCGTGTACCGATCAACCCGCCGCTTATACCGCCGAATACGACTCGCCCATGCACAAACTTTCTGCTTCAGGAAGTCGATGCGCTCTGTGACATTGGACATGTATTCCCGAGGGCTGATTCCAGTCCCCGAAAATGCCTGTCTTACAAAGCGCATCACTCGTGGTCGTGTGTTGCCCTCCCTGAAGCAGTATAGTTTACCGATGAGTACCCTGGCCCCATCGATACGACGCTCGATCCTGAATCGCCAGGCTGGTACGGCTGGTTTTGGTCGAGTAGCTGCGTCACAATTTGGAAACTTGACGTTAGCTAAACGACATGCCGCCACAGCCGCGCAATACAAGATCGAGTGTGTATCAACGAGATCCTCGCTGCTCTCGAAGAAATTCTTGAGCTGCGAGTCCAAGGCACACACTAGCGCCCTATTTTTTTTGTGCATAGGTAGCCGTGGTATTCGGGGTCTAAGTTCGGTTGGAGTGGACCTATACTCGCGAAACGCATCTTCCAGTGCGCTCCTCAGTCGGACGTTGTACTGGCTACTTACTGTGTCAACCCTATCATCATCTTCTTCAACACGATTGGACCGCGGCGGGATGGCATCAATAGTTGACGCTTGTGTCGCGGTTTGTGCCCGAGTCGAGACGATTTGGTTGTTCAGTACCTCTGAGCGCAGCCTATCAAGTGCTATGTCGTCCAACCTGTGATTGCGTTGGATGACCCGCACCTGATCCGACAGTCGTTGGGCCGAGACGTTGACGGTTGGTTCCAGTTCCTGGAACAGAGACAGCAACTTATCACGGTACGCAGTGAGGTTAGTTCCCCCCTCTGTAGACCCGTAGTATGCGCGCATGACGTTCTCGTTCATAGACTGAGTCCATCTCATGCGCTGCACACAACCACCGGCAGCGGGGACCCGGCTCGGGGCCGGATGGCCCCTAAGTCCCAAGCTCCTCGGTGGCCGGCCTCTCCCCTGCCGACGTACAGGTGTATTGTGTATTTATTATTATGTCGTTTATTTATTTAGTCGTCTTATTTTGTTACATTTTTAAATATTAGTATGATTAAATAAAAAAATAAAAAAAAACATTTAAAAATATAAAAAAATAGTGATCCACCGGTGTCGGGAGCAGGGTCCAAGCTACCGGTGGTTAGGGCTCCAGAGATAGAAACCTCCTCACAATGCGAGCCGTATCGAGGAGTACTGCCTTCTGAATCAGGCCCTTGATCCAACCGCCTAACGAGAGCCTCGATAGATGTTGATCGAGGCTGTCGGCCATCAGGCCATTGGCCGATACGACAATCGGCACAATGACAGTTGAGCTCACATTCCACATGTCAACAACCTCGCGTGCTAAGTCAATATATTTCATTTGTTTATCTTTCTCAGCTTTCACGAGGTTCCCGTCATGTGGAATGGTAACATCAACAATCATTGCGCGGCGCACTAATCGATCTATCACCACTATATCAGGTTTGTTGGCGACAACAGTCCTGTCAGTGATGATAGACCGATCCCAGTACAACGTGACATGGTCATTTTCGAGAACTGGGTCGGGCACATACTTGTAATACGGTACCTCTGAGTCGACAAGTTTATATTTCAAAGCAAGTTGCTGGTGAATAATCCTGGCTACTTGGTTATGCCTGTGCAAGTACTCGCTGTTAGCCAGACGAGAACAACCAGAGATAATATGTCTGATGGACTCACCCGGACGGTGGCATGCCCGACACACGTCAGCCGTCCCGTCCTTCATAATATGTCTCTGGTAGTTATTCGTCAAGATAACTTCGTCCATAATTGCACAGACAAAACCTTCAGTTTCCCCGAAGAGGTCACTGAAACGCAGCCAGGATACGGACGCTAAGAAATCTACACCGGGCTCATGAAGAGCCCGATAGAAGCGCCCGTGAAGCTCCTTGCTTTGCCATACCTTCTTGCGGTCATCGGTAGTAAGTACTACAGGTTTGCGCCAGTTCTCTTTCGCCATGGAGAGCGGGGTGAGCCCCTTGTCCATTGCGACCACATCACGGTGCATACCCACTTCGGCTTTTAAAAAATATTCCCTGAGACTGCACACCTCGCGGTTGTGGAGGGTTTTCGCATTTAAAAATCCTCGACCCCCACACTTCCGCGGGATATACAGTCTCATCACCGATGATCGTGGGTGATGCATCCGGTTTGCGGTCAGCAGTGTACGGACCCTTCTATCTAGGGCGTCGAGTTCAGTCTGAGTCCATTTGAGTATGCCAAAAGAGTACATCAAAACCGGCATTACCCAACCATTGAAGGCGCGCACCTTATTTCCGCCCGAAAGAAGACTAATTAATACCTTCTTCAGGCGACAAAAGAAGCGCTCCTTCAACGATTGCTTCATGTCAGCATCGTTGATGCCTAACGCTTCCGACATACCCAAATACTTATAGCTTTCGGATGAGGAGAGGGATCTAAGGTGTATGGAATCCGAAAGTGGAATTCCCTCGGATTCCATAATCTTCCCCCCCTTTACATGCATGACTGCACATTTGTCCACACCAAATTCCATCCTGATGGCACTACTAAAAGTTTCAGTTACCTTCAGTAGCTCCATCAGATGCAATTTGTTAGGGGCAAAGAGTTTCAAATCATCCATGTAGAGGAGGTGAGATATGACCTGACCACCTCTCTTCAACCGATAGCCTAGACCTGAGTCCTCCAGCAGTGTGCTTAGAGGATTCAGGGCTAAGCAGAACAAAAGTGGACTCAAACTGTCGCCCTGAAATATTCCCCGCTTAATCCATACAGGCTCATCATTCCCCTGGATCTGTCGACACCCTGGATAGCGAAGGACCGTCTTCCACTGTCTTATACACGACTCAAGGAAGGTGCGTAGAGTTGCATCTATCTTGTACAACTCCAGCACCCTCATGAGCCATGTATGTGGCACCGAGTCGTAGGCCTTCTTATAATCTATCCAGCATGTCGACATATCCTTGCGGGATCGGCGAACCTGTTGGCTAATGGCCATGTCTATGAGGAGTAGCTCCTTAGTACCGCGAGACCCATTCCTACATCCATTTTGAGAGGCAGACATAATCGAGTAACTGTCAATGTGTGTGTTAATTTTCGCTCTCAAAATGGATGTAAGAAGTTTATAAACCGTCGACAAACACGTGATCGGTCTATAATTCTTGGGTTCCGCGGGACTACCTGACTTATGAAGCAGGTGGGTAACGCCTGTTGTTAGAAACTGTGGTAGTGACCCAGACTCTAAGGATGACTGGAACTGAGACGCCAGGCAAGTGTGTGAACTAATTAGCCATTTTAACCAAAAGTTATGCAGTCCGTCCGGTCCCGGTGATTTCCAATTCGGTAACGGACGGACTGCTTTGGCTACGTCTAATGGCGTAATTATGACTGGTTCCATTTCTGGTATAGTTCCACACACTCGCTCGATATCGCGCATCCAGCCACCCTCAGCGTGACAGACAGGCACCGACCAGATGCTGCGCCAGAATGCACTAGTGGTGGCATCATCCGGGCGGCACACGTCCATCACGTTTTGTTCAGGTCGCTCCCAAGTTCTATATACCCACCTCTCATCGCTCCGGAACATGCGATTCTGCGTGTACCGATCAACCCGCCGCTTATACCGCCGAATACGACTCGCCCATGCACAAACTTTCTGCTTCAGGAAGTCGATGCGCTCTGTGACATTGGACATGTATTCCCGAGGGCTGATTCCAGTCCCCGAAAATGCCTGTCTTACAAAGCGCATCACTCGTGGTCGTGTGTTGCCCTCCCTGAAGCAGTATAGTTTACCGATGAGTACCCTGGCCCCATCGATACGACGCTCGATCCTGTATCGCCAGGCTGGTACGGCTGGTTTTGGTCGAGTAGCTGCGTCACAATTTGGAAACTTGACGTTAGCTAAACGACATGCCGCCACAGCCGCGCAATACAAGATCGAGTGTGTATCAACGAGATCCTCGCTGCTCTCGAAGAAATTCTTGAGCTGCGAGTCCAAGGCACACACTAGCGCCCTATTTTTTTTGTGCATAGGTAGCCGTGGTATTCGGGGTCTAAGTTCGGTTGGAGTGGACCTATACTCGCGAAACGCATCTTCCAGTGCGCTCCTCATTCATTATTATTATTGTTAATTCTTCAATCCGTGTTTGTCACCTAACTACTCCTAAACGGGTGGACCGATTTCGGTTATGTTCATATTTTATTCGGTTATGTTCATATTTTTATTTAATTATAATCAGGTCCTCAAATAAAATAGTATAGCTACCTAATCTTATTGAATTGGGTTTTTCCCTCAGGCATTTTTCAGAAGCGAACGAGTCTGGGTTTTTTCTGGTTGAAGGCTGAATAGTGTCCTATCCTATTAAATGGGACTTAAACATTACTGGCGAAAAATGGTGGGTGTACTTCTGTCTTACAGTCTGTCTGTCTGTCTGCAGATTTTTTTTACAATTAATTAGCCGAGCTGAAAATTATAATGATAATTGTCCGAAACGTATGAAAATTTTAATTTCGCGGGCTACCTTCGTACCTATATTGAAATAACACCTATCTCTCCTAAAATTTGGTTCAACCTTGCTCAGTCCAGTCAACCTCCCGATGTCTATGATGAAAGCTGTGATGCATGGCATTCGTCGTTCAATAGCAACACATTTGCGCAAATTACACGGCGCAAAGCTCGACGTGCTACGTTACGCGTGACGATGCTTTTTATGCACTTTAACTATGGTAATTACTTTACTTTACAAAATACCTATGCTATAGTAGGCTGAAATTACATAGCTTATTGTTCATCGTAAAAGTAAGCACGCGGAAATTCCGTTGCGTAATTTTCGGCAGGCATCGATTGATATTAGCGTCGCCTATACATACTATGCTAATATCGATGGACGTTGTACATAGCATGTTTTAAATTCTGTGAATTCCAATTGACTATGAAATAGTAAATATTTATTTTTCATGTTCATGATCACTTGGAAAGAAGAATTTTACTTATTTTACGGTTTTTATGTTGTATCAACCACCAGTTCCATAAACTAATGCTACCACTAGCGGTTCCAAAATCTCACGTCCACACACAGATTTAGAAATTCTGGCGACAAAATCTACAATCAAAATTTGTGAATTTAAATCGCCAGCGAGTCGCTGGCGACTAAAGTGGCTGCGTGTGTTGTTTGTGTGGAGCATAACAAATTACTTCATTTGACATGACTAACGCTCCTGCATGGAATTAGTATGTACTCTAGAGGTTTCTGCAATCAGCTGTTGTCAAAATGTCATCGATGTCAACTTTGAACTTATCATGAAATGTCACAGTTTCAGTAAACCGAAGAGTACTATAGGATACCGCAGTAAACTGTGTATTGTTGTTTAATAGCACTAAAATAATTCATAGTAAAATTAATAACTTCAACCAAAACTCAAGTGAACGACCCTACGTTTGCCTTTTATTCGCTAGATCTCTGAACTTCGTATTTACAAAAATGTCTAAACAAAGCATAATGTTTCATCCGATAATTAGCTCAATACAAAGAATAGCTCTCTATGAAACCAAAGCCGTAAGTAGAACATTATATTTAAACAATATAGGTGCAGTTGTAACTAAATTTATGCGACTAAATTTATATGGCATTTCTTGGTCAAGACCAGGACTTTACATCTTTTCCCAAGAGTCAATTGAAGGTGGCAAAGGTATAATTTTAGGGGGTGTATTCATTCTACCTATCATGAATTTATCATCGCAGGAGACTGAAACAAAAATGTCTGTTTCTCATATAGGAAAAGTGGAAAACCTGATACAACAATAATCTTAAAATGTATTGTTAATTGCAGAGATTCTATTTGATTGGCTCAAACAACACAGAAACAAGATTTCGTGTCCTCAAGATTGACAGGACAGACCCACGGGAGCTGATACTGGTTGATGACAAGTTTGAGTACAACAAGCAAGAGATACATCAGCTGCTCAACATGATAGGCTTCGGCAATAGGTTAAGAACAGGACTTAACAAACTTGTATCAGCATTCGGTATTGTTGGTAAATATCTTTTGGTATTATTCAAATGATTAGTTTAGATTACTCATGTACTTTATTATTAGGTACAAAAGTTAAACTGGATGTATCATTAATTGAAAAAAAAAAAGGTAGGTATTCAATTTCTTCCTAAATGTGTCTTCCATAAATGCCATTCCATTTACTTATTTTTGGTCATTTTCAGGTTTCATAAGATTTTTAGAAGGATACTACATAATATTAGTTACCAAAAGACGAAAAGTTGCAGTTATTGGTTCACATTCCATCTACAAAATAGAAGATACAAATACAATATACATTCCTAGTGAGAGCACTAAGCCTCCCCATCCTGATGAACAGAGATACTTGAAGATGTTTTTAGCTATAGACTTATCAACTAACTTTTATTATAGCTATAGTTATGATATCACACATACTTTACAAATGAATATGGCACCCCCTAGACAACTTGCACCAGCTTTATTCCCCAAGCCTGTAACAGCAGCAGTATACCACTTGAACTTGAGGTCTACCTCAAGCCAGGACTTACAGGAGAAGTGTGAATGTCACAAGTATGATGATAATGATGAAGATATATTTGAAACTTGGAAGAGTCAGCTGCAACAGAGACAAAAGACTGGGTAAGATTATGATTAATGGCTAATATTATGAGCTAAACTGTCACTAATGAGACACAACTTTTCTATTGTTAATGAACCTAAGTCTGCCTAACAGACCAGCATAGCTATTCACAACCACTTGATACGCTTTCATACCCTATTGAATATCAATCAATGTTATTGTATGAGTCCTCTAAACAAAATTCACAAGTCCAAACCCGAAAATTTTGTCAGTTTAAATGAAATGGACGACCACTATTCTTCCGACAGCAGATAGACAAATCAGAGGGGCAATTCTCGTAATTTTAAGAACGTTCACAGTCTGATTCAGTCTCTCTATCTGTCAAAAATACTTCTAATTTCCCTACATTTTGACAAGTTTTTGACATTTGTTTGTCGCCGAGATGAGACTGCAACTAGATTTTGAATGTTTTATATTACGAGAATTGGCCTTCTGGTTATCAAAATGTGTAATTTTTGATACAATAGTGTGTCAGATGATTGTGAATACCTATGTTGGGGTTAAAATGTGAAACTGTGTAAATGTGTCTGCCTCTCCCTTGAATAAGTTTCTAAGGAGGACAATGACTAATAAATAAATCTTTTGGTTATTCCTATTTTCAGGTTCCAACCAAATAGATTAGACTTTGGTGTGCGCACAGTTCCCGAATGGCGATTTGTATGGAACAGTCATCTACTATCGGCTGTACATTCACATCTACACCCTGACTGGATCCTGTACATAGTCCATGGATTCATAGAACAGAGTAATTTGAACATATTTGGTAGACCCATATACCTGACATTGATTGCTAGAAGGAGCAATAGGTATGCAGGCACCAGGTTCCTGAAAAGAGGTGCAAACATGCATGGAGATGTGGCTAATGAGGTCGAAACTGAACAGATTGTTCATGATTCTATGGTATCATCATTTGCTGCTGGCAGGTAAGGATTTCTTTATTTGTTTAGCAATATTTCTAATAAAAAATAATGCCCTATTTGTCAGTTCTCACGTTTCCACAAAACATCCTTCCAGATTCAGTTCATTTGTTCAAATGAGAGGATCTATACCCAGTTACTGGTCTCAAGACGTCTCGAAAATGGTGCCGAAACCAGCAATATCAATTGATTTAAGTGATCCTTATGCTGAAATACCTGGCAGGCATTTGAACAACTTGATGAGAAGATATGGTTCACCTATAATGTTCTTGAATTTAGTTAAGAAAAGAGAAAAAAAGAAACATGAATCTCTATTAACAGATGTGATAAGCAATGGGATAAAGTATTTGAACCAGTTCTTGCCTCCTGAACATGCCGTGCAATATTACCACTTGGATATGGCTAGGACAAATAAGAGATCTGATGCTAAAGTATTAGACAAGTGAGTTATAAATATTTTACTTCTTCAAGCACCAAAGTTAACATAAAATATTTAGATTTAATATTTTCTACCAAAAGCTTTAATATTTGCTACCAAAATCATGATGTCATTGAGTAACCCTATAGATCTGCTACTGTTTGTGATCATATTATTTGATCACAAACAGTAAGATGACCGATACCTGAAACATATGTGAAAGACCTGTCTTTTTTTTAAATATATGTGTTTATTTTTAGATTGTCAGCCATAGCCCGCACCGTGGTTCGCAAGACGGGTATATTCCTGAGTACGTGCGGGGTCGACGAGGTGACGGGAGTGGCGGGGCATCAGGGCGGGCGCCTGCAGACTGGACTGGTGCGCGTCAACTGTGTAGACTGTCTAGACAGGACCAATACTGCACAATTCGCTATTGGGAAGTGTGTCCTGGCACACCAAGTAAGAATACATTAAAGGACTCTAACCACTACAACGTATCATACTATGACCGTAATAGGAACGTGTCAGGATCGGAAAGCAACACGATATGCTCTACTATTTCCACTAGAGCGTATCAATTACGTATCAAAGCCGTATGTATCGGCTTTAATGTAGGGAGAGTCAGCATATCATATCATTATCATCCGCGTGACATACCCGTGCTTAACGATTTTAGTGACGGGAGCGTCCGCATATCATCTCCGTATCATCCGAGTGCTAAATCCGAGCGGTCCCTGTTATCGCCTTTGTAGTAATTCAACAGGAAGAGTGGCAACGCGTTTATAACGGCCATCGTACGCGGTTATAACCCGGGTGCTCACCGTTTCGCCGCCTGCGCGCACCGGTGTGGCAATGTCACGTGCCATGCACGGAGCGTATCGCCACCGGCAAAATATTCTCGCCGACAATAATTGTTGACGCTCCGTGCATGCCACGTGACGGTGCTGATCGGTGACGGAATGATCTAGGGGGCATAGTCTCATACTTTTCAATACAAAGAATTTTTTTTGCCTGACACGTTCCTGTTACGGTCATAGTATGATACGTTGTAGTGGGTAGAGTCCTTAAGATTTGTCATTTTTTCCTATAAGTAGTAGTTTTGCAAACAGGCCAACCTGAAGCTTAATAAAGTTATTAAATTCTGCTGTGGACATATACGTCCAAACATTCGTGTTATTCGGAAAATTTAAAATAAGTAAATAAAATTTTTATTGGCATAAAGTTTATTTTGTATTAGTTAAACATAACTCGGATGTTTGAACAAATATTTCAAGTGCAGAGCCAAAGTTCTGTTAGTACCCAGATTTGATTCTTAAATCTTAATCTCCTTAACTTATTTTCCAGTTATATGCCTTGGGACTCTTAGGAGAACCAAATATAGAGTTTGATTCGGACTGCGCCAGGCTTCTTGAAGGATTGTATGAGGACCATGGTGATACACTGGCCTTACAATATGGAGGGTCACAGCTAGTGCACAGGTATGTCAAGCATATTCTATGAGCATGATTATGAGTATACTATACAATTTATAACCTAAAAATATTCAAAGGGAAGAAACGCCTTGTTAAACTGTTAGGGGTGCTTCACACATATTCGGATCGGCTAATTCGGCAAAGGCCTAATCGAATGTATGTAGACATATGTTCGGGAAAAAAACCGCTCGGCTTAGTTCGAATTGTGCTGACCCGACATGAACATGATTCAGCGAAGGTAGATGCCGAACGGTATGACTATGTGTAGTAATTGCTTCGTGCTGACTTTGTTGTTCAACAAATACTGCCGAATCGATTGTGCCGACCCGCCCCGAACATGTGTGTAGCACCTTATAGTAGTATTGCTACCACACAAAATACATACATTTTCATTTTTTTGTCTGCTTCTATTTTATTTATATTTATGTTTCAGAATCAAAACTTATCGTAAAACAGCACCATGGTCGTCACACGGTAACGATATCATGCAGACACTAAGCAGATACTACTCCAACACATTCTCTGATGCCGAGAAACAAAACACGATGAACTTATTCCTCGGACTGTTTGTTCCCGATCCGTCTAGAGCACCCATTTGGGAGTACCAGAGCGATTATTATCTACATCATCCTGAAGCGATGGTGTATATTCCTAATAACAGGTAAAACAAAATAAGCTATAGGATACTGATAAATTTGATATCAAAATCGTAAATACCGCTAATTATTGTTCTCTTACATGTTTATTTTCGGTACTGGTATGTTTTCTGCCACAGTGCCGCGCCCGCTGGCTCTAGAGACGGCAGTACAGCTCGATTAAAACTTAATAGCGTCTCGGAACATGAGGCGAGTCGCTGCGCCGTTAAAAATTCACTTGTCAGAAGGGGTGAGGGGTGAAGTACTGCGCAGCGATTAGCGCATTTCAAAGCGGCTATAAAGTTTGAATCGGACTGTACTTATAAAATTCGTGGCCCCGAAATTGCGTTGAGCGTACAGTTTCTGTCACGGGCCGCCTTCAAAGCCATCAGTTTTTATACGTCATTAGTGTCAAAGTGTGAGTTAAAGTTGACACACTTGGTTTGTATGGAAAGTGTTGATGGCACGCAAAATCCTGCATCGCGCAGGCAGAGTTTTACCGCGCGACTAGCATATACATACAACGTCCCGACATCAATCGTCGGGCAGTAGCCCACCAGATGAAACACCCGTCTAGTCGGAGGATCCTCCCTTTTCGATGGAGGATGAAGTGATCTTTACACCCTGTTCCTTATACCTCTATAAACTAATCTGTTCCTTTATTTGTTTAAACTTTTCGCACAAAAAGGTACAAAGGCGTACTTAATGCCTTAGGAATTCTCTACCAGTCAACCAAGGGTGGTGAAGAGATTAGATGGCAGGTGCTTTGGTTGAGAGGGACAAAAATAAATAGAGAAGTAGCTTTAGTAGAAGAAAAATAAGTTTTGTTTCTTAAGATTATTTCTACCTATATTATTTTTCTTTCGTTCCCAGATCACTAACAAAATGGTGGGATGACGACGTTCTCCGACACCTGCCTCTGCCGTGCAACGAGATGAGGAAGCTGTGTTGTGAGATCATCGGCATGCAGGGCGATAGCAGCAGCACTATAGAGATGGTGGACCCTTACCACGATTATAACAGGCCCTTTGAATATACCGTGTTGATGGAATGCTTTGAATTTAAGGTGCGAACTGAAAGTAATCAAGAATCCTATCACATAACATCACGCCTCCGTCCCGAGGGGTCAGGCAAAGGTGCAGACAGTACACCCACATTCCGCTAGTTATTTTTAACAAGTGTAGCTTAACCTAATCGATCGAGCCGCATAGGTCGATCGATTAGGTTAGGCTACGCTTGCCGCGGTTAGTCTGTGGATGGGTGACCATCTTTACATACCGAAACCCCTCCGTGCCTCGGAAAGCAAGTTAAGCTGTTGGTCCCGGCTGTCATTCGTGGATCTTTGACAGTCGTTACTTCTTTGAAAGTCTGACAACCAGTCTTACCAAGGGGTATCGTATTACCCAGTTACTGGGTTGTGGAGGTCAGATAGGCAGTCGCTCCATGGAAAATACTGGTATTCAGCTGCATCCGGTTAGACTGGAAGCCGACCCCAACATAATTGGGAAAAGGCTTGGTAGACGATGTAACAGGGGCAAGCCAATTGCCATCAACCGGGCACAAATCCAGACTCTCACACTGCTCGACCTGGAAATGTAACCCAGAATCCTATCAATGTTTAAGAAAAGCGTAAATTAAAAGAAAGAAAGAAAAAATAGTTTATTCTGCACAAACAAAAGGTACAGACGCCAGCAGGTCAAGCTACCCGAAACTGTCAAATTTTCCCAATCAACCTTGAACCTTAATACTTTAGCGATAAAGTTGAAAATCTATTAAAGAAATTTGACAGATTGTAGTAGCTTGATGTCTGTATATTAAAAAAAAATACAAAGTAGCCAAAAGCCTCGTACTCAAGCAATAAAAGGTTGACAATTTTGTCCAAAATAGAATATACACAATTGTGCAAACAAACACATCACACATGTTCTTCTAGGACAAGAACAAAACACATGTTTATTTTATTTTGATCACTGAAGGTTAAAGTTATGATTCCACAGATGTTCCACACGTTTCGTGACTTGGCGCCGACGTTTTCAGAGAGTTTCAGTCCGTTTGTAGTGCGCGGGCGCGCTATGGGACAGATCAAAGGCCCGACTTCAAAGAACCCAGTCATCAGTGGCCTGTCCAGTACCACATCTAATAACTCAAGCGAGTAAGTAATACCCTTTATCTCATACTAGTGACCCGCCCCTGCTTGGCACGGTTTCTACGACTTGACACAACATCGAGATTTCTTTACTTTATGTAAGTTTAATATGAGTGTATTCTACAAATAAACCTACCGGAATAAATTGTCTAAATGATGGTGAAAACTGCATCAAAATGCGTTGCGTCGTTCAGAAGAACACTCACTCATGTTCACTAACGTTATACAAAATAAATATAAAGGATTGATTTTTTGAGATGGGGCAGCTACCTTAACCGTCTCATTCCCTGCGAATAGTATTGGAAACGTTTTTTGCGATTTATTAATTTTTCTAGTACTCAATCTCAGTTGGTCTAATAGAGGTTTGTTTCTGCTGACTTCATTTTTTTCAAAATCTGTGAATGCAAATCAACATTTCTGATAAAGTTAAGGAAAGTCACCTAAAACCGTTTTCCTGTGGGTACAAAACAACGGTTAAGGTAGTTGCCCTTATTGCCCCATCTCGAAAATCCACACTGTGTATATTATTTATAGAGTTATAGATGGAGCAAATTTAACTTCTTTTCCTTGTTAACAAGAGCACAAAAAGAGGCGAGGCAGACGGGCACGGGTGCAGTACTGTATAAAATTTACTACTCTTTACAGCTCGAACGGTGATTCGTCGTCTGATGACGACTTGACAAACTCAACTCCAAGCTCACGCTTATCTGTTCCATCGCCGCTCACAGTAGTGGCAAAAGTATTAAAAGCCGAAGAGGTAGAGGAAACACCCATGTTCCCTGCTATCAAACGAAGGAATAGAGTTCTCTTGAGCGAGCCCAGCAAACGAGATATGGTCATGTGAGTACCGTACTTACATTTAAAATTAATTTCTACAATTTATATCATCAAGTCATTAACATAGGTAATTATTTTAAAGCAAATACACCTACCGATTGCTTGCCGAAGCTAAACGTAGATGGCGCTAGTATAGCCAGTTCATTAACTTGACAATTGAAGGTTTACCAGGTTTTGACAAAAAAACAAATAGTTAGGTGGTGCAAGAATTAACGAAATTGAATGTACTTAAATGCAAACTTTTTATTTTCAATTTAATAACATGTCTTAAAAATACGATATACACTATTAAAAATTGTAGAATTTGTTATACATTTTGTTTTAATTTTCAGGTATAGGAGGTATGTAAACTTTGAACGTCGTTCAAACCCACGCTACAAGTCAGATATTCATGTGGTGATGACCGTCAACAGCGCATTTACTATCGACAGTTCCGTAGAAGTCATCCCGCCGACCGTGTCGAAAACGTCCCGCGAAATCTACCAGGAGTATGTCCAACGGTATTCCGGACGAATCAATGTTAATACTAATTCTGTTGCATCATATAAAAGATATGTTAATTTTAGTTTGTAGAGCTGTATTTATGAGATTATATCACTGTTTATAATATTAAATATTTATTAAAATCAGAATTATTAAAAAACTTAAAACTGGACTTATTATTACCTCCTGTCTTTATTCAAAGTATGGAGAGTGGCTACCCTCCATAATTTAAAGATTCAAGCTTGGTTGGCTATGGTGTGCATGCCTTCAAACGTTCCTATAGGGGACCTTGACGATCAATCGAGCATCCAGCTCAAATCCTGACGATATGCTTGAGACAAATCAAAGATTTAACACTAGATTTTTAATACAGCGCTATAATAGGGAAAGACTTTACTATTACATTTCTTATGTACAAAAACAAATTAACACTAATATATACTACATACAATTATATACAAGTATATAATACGAAATAATATAGAAAAAGGCAGGAGCTCATTGGGCATAAAAAAATTCGTCCGCATCACTGTCAATGGGATAAGTGCCCACAAGGCTGGCAGCATTACCACGTTGGATGGCAATGCTGATTCTTTGGGCTAAGAATAGGCCAGCCTTCTGGTCACGTGAAGAGTCAACCAACCGCTTGGCGATGTCCCGAAAAATTCGATGAGCACTCGGACCCCAAGGCCCTAGTGTTTCAACCCCAAACGGCTCAAACATATAGCTCCCAATAAGGTTGTTATATTTGCGCCGTTTGAGGTTTTCTGCTCCTGTAGCAGCCGCCCCAGCACAGCCCGCCGTGCTAGGAAGATGGGATGGCGCGAGGGTGTCAACACAGGTTGCATCCCGCACCAAAGGCCTACCCAACTTCCAAGGCATTATGGTCATTCCATCGGAACTCTTTCCATCGTCGCGTGCCAAGCCATTGGGTTCTAAAACAACTGGCACCCCGGCGGAGACAAGAGCCCGACGGATGATGTCGTTAATGCTGGCGTGCCTTGCCATCCGTCCAGCGCTCTTGCTGCAGGATAGGCCATGGTGTCCGAGGCAGTCGACTGCTTCACCGCATTGACAGCGATGTGGAGCTACGCAAGGAGCGCCGAGACGCAAACATGTAGCGAGCCGGAATGTAGTGTCACCCAGCATAGTGCCTATATTGGGTGACGGTAGCGCCTGAAGCCAGAGGCCCGACTCCCATTCACCCACAGCCAACAGGGGCACGCTCAGCAGTATTGGTGGACGTATTAATAAGTTTTTTCCGTACCAACCTGCAGAGCGGCTCATCCCACTGTCTCTGGGAAGACGGGTTCTCGGGCTGAACCGTGTCCGGGCAAGCCACTTTCCAGGCGTTCACCGCGTCGGTCAAGCACGGCGCTTCAGAGTCAACCTGAGCAGGAACCAAGATTCGTGTGGTTAACTTTTCGGTGCTGTGGACCGAGGATAGGAACGCCGGTAGTCTTATACTAGAAATTTTGCGGACGCCGAGCCCACCAAAACGAATGGGTAGTGTGGCTTGCAGCCATGCGCGGTCGTCCAAAGCTACATTAAAAATGGATGTAAGAGTGCTGCGAATAATATGATCGATTTTGTCCAAAAGGTGTGGATGCTTCCATAAAGAGGAAGAGCGGAGAAAATACATAAAATTTGGACCGAAACAACAGTATCTGATTAGGGTGAATGCTGAATGTAAATTAATTTTAGAAAGTCTATCCGAAATATCGTTATAATGTTTAATTTTTCCGTCGACGAATGGTGAAAAACTGTCTTCTTAAATTGAGGAACCTAAAGGTGCAATGAAATTTTTTCCAAAACTTTGATTTTTAATATATATTTTTTTTAAGAATTACAATAATTTATTGGTCCATTGTAACAAAATAAATTTACAAAAATAATAACATTGTATGCTTACTGTAACCAGAATATAAAACAGTTATTCGAACAGTGGTCCCCAAACTAGGCAGCGCCTGTATCTTGGAGGCCCGAGTTGTGTTATCTTAAATTTTAATTCGAGACATGCATTTGCGTTAACTTTTTCATTTGAGATGATGTTTGAAAATATATATATACATAATAAAATATATCTAAAATGGACAGAATAGGTACTTAATTAAATAAGGGTAGTGAACTATGAAGATAAAATCAAAATAAGTTGAGCAAAATAAAAGAAAATAATTCTAAATAGTCTTATAGTCTGAGTATGTTTTTTACATATTACTAATATTATTTTAAGTCTGATAACTTATAATTATGTAAATATTCTCATCTACTTGGTGACTGTTTGTCAGGTTATCGATTTATAATCTGGCCTGGGCTCGGAGGACCAACGTTTGGCCACGAAGTATTATTAAAAATCAACAGTCCATTTGCTGCGCTACGTGTGCATACTTTTGTGCTGAACCTTTGCGACCTTTGATCTTACGCCATGAAGTTGGCAACTTAACTCGGTGAACTCTCAGTCAATAGCAGTCAATGTTATTTTACCGTTTGTCAGTTTTGACGTAACTGACATTTGTGATTTGCTTCGAATTTCTATTCAATTCTCATTACATTTTTCTTGGTCGATTGTTGTGTAAAATTGATGCTGAGTTAAGGGGGCGGATGGCTGTTACATACATGTAAGTGACAAATAGTCTCTTGTAATCATGGCTATGTCAAAGGGATTTAAAGTCCTGGAAAAATCGGCTCCACCGAATCCATACAGTATAATATTGCAACACAGAAATAAAGACACAGCACTTCTCTTTGAGTCTCAAGCCGTGGTCTCGCTGTCGTCTCAAGAAACAGATACATTGCGGAAACAATATCACAAAATAGCCGACGCGTACGGGGTTCTGGGTGTCCTGCAGTTGAATTCTGGCGAGAGCTGTATGCTATACCTGGTCCTTGTAACGGGATGCTGCTCAGTGGGTAAGATTGGAGACGCTGAAGTCTTTAAAATTACTCAGACCCAATTTTTGCCGCTATTTTATCATACACAAGGCGAAGATAAGGTTTCAGAAGTAAGAAAGTTAGTTAACTCTGGGACCTTCTACTTTTCATGGAATTCAGGTAAAACTCCCCATCTGTTTGACCTCACCCTGTGTGCTCAGAGAAAAAGCAAGGGAGCCAGCCCCGATAACAGATTCTTCTGGAACAGAACTCTGTTTATACATTTAATAAGATTTGGCATAGATTGTGAAGAGTGGTTAACTCGAGCTATGTGTGGCTCAGTGGAAATAAGGACTATTTATGTTGGCCATAGACAAGCAAGAGCAGTACTAGTGTCACGACTTAGCTGTGAGCGTGCTGGGACTAGGTTCAATGTCCGAGGCTGCAATGATGATGGCAATGTTGCCAATTTTGTGGAAACAGAACAAGCAATCTATATAGATGATTCAGTTGCTTCTTATGTACAGACTAGAGGCTCAGTTCCTCTGTTTTGGGAGCAACCCGGTATCCAAGTGGGATCTCATAAAGTAAAGATGTCTAGGGGATATGATTCATCTACCAGTGCATGTGATAGACATTTCTCACTATTAAAGCGGAACTATGGATCATTAATAGTTGTTAATCTGTTGGGGTCCAGTTTAATTGGAGGCAGTGAAGGTGAAGCTACTCTGAGTAATGCATTCCAAAAACATTTGAATGACTCGGCCCACAATGATGTAGTTCAAATAATTTTTGATTATCATCAAGAAGTTAGAGCTTCTTCTATAGAAACTGCATTAGCAAAATTTAGAAAAATCATTGAAAAACACTATGATGATATAAGTATTTTTAGTGCTAAAAGTTCAGATATCTACAATATTCAAAAAGGATCTATAAGAACCAATTGCTTAGATTGCTTGGACAGAACCAATTCTATACAAACATTTATAGGATTAGAAATGTTGGCTATTCAATTAATGCTTTTGCAATGCATTGACAAGAAACAAAATGTCAACAGATTTGAAGAAGTATTTAAACAGATGTGGGTCAATAACGGAAATGAAATATCGAAAATCTATGCCGGTACTGGTGCCATCCAAGGAGGCTCTAAACTTATTGATGGGGCAAGATCTGCAGCACGAACAATCCAAAATAATTTACTAGATAACACAAAACAAGAGGCTATTGATATATTACTTTTGGGCTCTACTTTGAACTCGGAACTTGCTGATCGTTCACGAATATTGCTACCATCCAACTTATTGCACACATCTACACCAGTTCTCAGGGAAATGTGTCGTAGAGCAAGTGAATTCACACAGCCAACCACTATTCGAATCACAATTGGCACATACAATGTGAATGGAGGCAAACATTTCAGGAGTCTTGCCTACAAAGATGTTTCATTAGCAGACTGGCTACTGGATTGCCCTAACTCATCTTTAGTTAATACCGTCAATTTAAAAGAACATCCATCAGACATATTTGCTATTGGCTTTGAAGAAATTGTGGACTTGAATGCTAGCAATATCATGGCAGCTAGCACAGATAATGCTAAAGCTTGGAGTGAAGAATTAGAAAAAGTGCTATGCAGAGATGCGCCATACACATTACTCTCAAGTCATCAACTAGTAGGGGTCTGCCTTTTCATTTTTGTCAGGAAAGATCTGATTCCACATGTTAGGGATGTTGCTCTAGATTGTGTCAAAACTGGTCTTGGTGGCACTACTGGAAACAAAGGATCAGTTGGCATTCGAATGGTCCTCTATGGAACGTCCTTATGTTTTGTATGCGCTCATTTCGCTGCAGGTCAATCTCAGGTTACAGAACGTAATGCTGATTATACTGAGATAACGCGAAAAACTGCCTTCCCAATGGGCCGCTCTCTTTACTCTCATGATTATGTGTTCTGGTGTGGTGATTTTAACTACCGCGTTGACCTGGATAAAGATGAAATACGTCTATTAGTGTCGCAAAATAATTTACAACGAATTTTAGACCATGATCAATTGTTACAACAAAAAGAACAAGGTTTGGTGTTCAAAAATTGCTTTGAGGGTGACATAACATTTCCTCCCACGTACAAATATGATTTATTCAGCGATGATTATGATACGAGCGAAAAATGTCGAGCGCCTGCTTGGACCGATCGAGTATTATGGCGAAGCAGGAAACACACTATTGACCCAGACGGCACATCGGAATTAGCAGCAGGAAAATTGCTACATTATGGCCGCGCAGAACTGAAACAAAGCGATCATCGGCCAGTCATCGCAATTCTAGAGATCGAAGTACTACAAGTAAGCTATACAAAATGCATGGAGGTGTTTTATGAAGTAGTGAAAGACCTTGGACCTCCTGATGCCAGTATAATTGTACAACCTTATGAAGATTACAATAACGAGGATTGCCCATTCGATGATAACGTGGTGGCAGCTGTTTTACAGGAATTATCTACGATTGGTGAAGTAACGTTAGTGCGTTTTATTGACGATGCTTCTCTTAGTATTACCTTTAGAGAAGGGCAAAATGCTCTAGCAGCTGCACAGAAAGGGCAAATATCTGCTTGTTCGATCCCATTACAAATTACTTTAAAAACCCCAAATTGGATCGATATCGTTCGATCTGAAATAGCATTGTGTACAAACAATACTGTTCCATTATCAGGAGAGGCTCAACCAGAGCGACCTCTCAGATCTGCACCTCCCACTCCTCGCAGACAGCAGCCTAGCCGACCCCCAGCACCTTCACCGACACCTCTGGTGCCATCCAGAGCGCCTGCAATAAGTCCGGCGCGTCCTCCGCCCCCGCGGCCGGCGCCGCTCCCGCCAGACGCGGGTAAGACATCTCAGTCCCCGGTGGCGTCCCCGGTGGCGTCCCCGCCGGCGGACAGCGTGCCTCCCCCCACGTGCGCGCCGCCGCCGCCGCCGGAGAGCAGCGCGCAGCCGCCGCCGGCCGGCCCACCGCCCCCGGTGCCCGCCCGGCAGGGCGCTCCGCCACCCTTGCCCGCGCGGCCTCGACCAGCGTAATGAACTAAACTGTAGTCTTACGTAAGATGTTAAAAGAAAGTGTCTGTATTGTATACTTACTATTTGTATATTTTATGTTACCTTAATTTATTTATAAATTGTCTTTTAATTATATCGTTCAATCAGATAAATTTTCTTTATTACTTGTTGTAGGTATTTAACTTGTACGAATTTAATTTACTGTTAGTTTTGCATCCATAGAGATATCCGTGGTTGCATCAAATTTTACTGTGCGATACAATCGCTGCTGAAATAAAATTCCGACGATGATAAAACAATTAACATACTTAGTTACTAATTAATTTTAATGTTTAGTTACGTAATAGGTATTATACACTACAGAACTAAGATTAAAAAAAAAACTCTTTTCTCACTGGTTTTGTATTCGATATTATTTTTAGATTGAAACCTCGGGAAAGCTGATTAGCTTTAGAAATAAGTCTGCCTTTTTAAGGATTTAAAAGAATTTAGTTTTGCATCTAATTTACATGTACCTAAGCATAGGGTATATTTTCAGAATACGATTATTAATTATCAACTAAAATTGCCAATTGGGATGCTTCTTATATTGATTTATACTGCTGATGAGTTAATCTGTAATCGACACACTTTATCATTCATCGTAGAGTGTATTAGTTAAATTGTGTGTGTATGTGTTTGTGAGGTCTGGTGTTAAATATCAATCTGTATCGATATATTAGTGTTTTACGAGATTATCATACCTATGTATTAATTAAAGTATATTATATCATCTATGTACGTTGTTACAAAGTAATGTTATGTTTCTTAAATCTATAGCTATCTAGTTTTACATAATCTATGAATGCAGATAACTGTATTATTTTGTAAGAGTTGGAGTGGTTCCAATATCACAATACTGTGACCCAGTTAAGTTCTAGCCTGCAAGGGTCAACTAAATGATTATTTAGTGACGGCAACTATAAAACCCTAGTGTGTAAGATATTGTTTGAGTAAGTCAGTAATCAGATCGCCTTGTATTAGCTCATGAATCCAATATTCATCATCATCTTATAAATGTGTCCCTACCGCGAGCATTCATTGTATTGCAAGAAAATAATTTGTTCGTTTGTGATTAAAATATAGTCGATTTTAAACTTCTCGCTCGCGAACGAATGTTCGCCACGAACAGTTGTGTACGAATGCTCGCGTGGACACCTTTAGTCATTTTCCTAGCAAACTGTTTCCTATACCAAGACACCCGACTATTATTATGATTATTGATGATAGGTCCGGACCTAGCATCAATATGATATGTACCTAAGTACCTATTTGTAACGCGTGTTATTCTACAATACGTAGCAGTGTAGCGTGCAGTACGTAGGTACTGCTGTTGATTTCTTACTAGTAAGTTATCTAATGATATTACCAATAATTAAATAAAATGTTAATGATAGTTGTTACATATAACACAACGCCTATTAGCTGAAACTGACACCATTACAGACAGGAACAGATACAAACGGGCAAATATACACTGATAAATCTGATAATACCATTATCACTGCAGTGCTACGTCAGCTATGTGCGATAATCACAAATCAACAAACAAGTAAATCCTGCTTGTTGGTTATTAGATTCCTAAATATTGATGAAATAATACAAATTCATAAATAGCATTGCAAATACATCCACGACATGCGGGGGCGTATCACTTTCTAGGTTTCCAAATCGTAGCCGTGCAGTGAAAACCTCGTAATGCATATTTCAAACAAACGTGCCACTATACGTCTCTAAGGTGATGGAAGGCATTAGAGAACCTCTGAGAACGTCAATGTCGGCCATTTTTCAGACAGTTTATATTTTCCCTGTAAAATAACGTTTATTACAATCACGTCGTTTTCACTGCAAGGCGACGATATCGAGAAGTTCTTAATCGTTTTCGACCTTAGGTCTGCTCGTTTAGATTCAAGAAGACCCGCGATTGGTCTGGTTGTTTAAGGTTTCTCATTCAAGACTTAGCGCGCTCTAGAAAGATTGATATATGCCGATAGTTTCATCGGTTTGTTAATCAATCTGTATGAAGCTCTATTGTATTTAGTAGGCCAGCGAATTACAGGCTACCAAATTTAATTAGAGGCTAAAACACATTCGCTAATTATACCGATTTAATTATCAGCTCACTACCTGCAGTTTATCTGCAGTGCGCGCCAAGTATGCTGATTTTCAGTAACCACTAAGGGCCGTATTACAGAACCTAACCCAAGACTGAAACAATATTTAAGGCTAGTTTCAACCAATCAAATGGCTTTAAACGAGTTATAAGTAATACTTGAGTTTTGAGTGAGGTTCTTTAATACGGGCCTTAGTCTAATGTATGGGTGGCTCACCTATAGATTTACTTTAATAGGTGTGTTCTCGACAAAGCTAACATATGTAAGTCTTGTGTGATTACCTGTAGATTCGCATAAACATTATTACCTACACGTTCGTAGGTATACTTAATTATAGGTAATTATATGACTTGCATTAGTATGGTGGGAGTGTTTGTAGTATGTGGTATTGCGTTTCTTTCGTCTTAGCACGACGGTGTCTTCACGGCTTTGCTATAGCTCGATTCATCCGATACCCTTCATGATTCTATGCACTCTTATCTGGGGACATGTCTATAAAGAATAAAATAAGCTAACTCATATCATCACGACGCATCGTAGTGTGCTTCGGCGTGTAGAGCGTGTACGCCGATCAGCATTTTATAGATTTAATAGTTATGCATCGAATTGTCATAATCGTACATATAAATGTTATTTGTCCATGATTTTTTGTTTAAATGATACAACGTGAATGGACTTTAATTATAATAAAAATAGGTAACTTTTATCTAAGTTCATATTATTCAAATGTGTGTTTATAGGATATACATTGCAACGGTTTCCTTCAGTGTCCGCTGATGCCTAGATCTAGGACAGTGCTAGTTTATTTATACTGTTTATATTATTATCATTATTATTCAGACATCAATTGTTCTGCTCTATTCACACTCCTATGTATTTTTATTTAAGAGAATCCTTTATTTACGTATTACGTACCTATCTCATTTTTTAGGAAATCGTTTTGTTTTAATAGCGTTCCCATAAAGTGTTGAATACTTTTCTATATTTATATTGCCTAGCAATTAGTTATTAGTTAAATATCATTAACCTGTGTTTACTTGGAGTATTATATTTTTGGAAATTAAGTGATATGAATTTAATAGGAAACATTGTCCAGATTTACTTTGTTCTTAAAAGGCTGTGTTGTGCATTTTATTCAAATGAGATTTTATGTTGAAATCTCATTATATTTTAAATTCGTCATGTGTGGTCAGTAGTGATGACTGAACCGATTTGATGGTAAAAAGTTCCAAAAATATTTTTTTATTTTCCTTTTATATTACTTACTAGCTAGATTTCTTTTTTTTACCTATTTTTAAATACATATACTATTTTTATTGTACGTGTTTTGTTCTCGAAACTGTTCACGTAGTAGGTACCTGATTGTTTTCATTTTCAGCTACATGAAGTACTGAGTTTACTCGGTGTAACATATTATTAGCGATCAACTTATGTACGCTTAAATCTTACTTAATGATTAAGGTCCAAACATAGTAGATTGGTACTAAGTAGTGCTTTTTGGATGTTAATGCTACATGAATTCACAAAGTATTGTTTGCAATATTGCATTATAGGTGAAGGCCAGTGTTGATATGTTATACAAGTTATATCAAATATAGAATTATTTAAATCTTTGAATTTTATTTTCCCTGTAGGTATCTTTTACTTTAATATCCTATGCCTAGCTTTAATTGCCTATTTATCATCATTTTTCAAATTCGATTTTGAAAAGGGTGTTGATGATATTGCATCTATGGATGTATCTAAACTTCAGTGTGATCTATAGTTTTGGGCAACAAAATCAATTCCATACACAACAACGTTTAAATCCTGTTGCAATCAATAGCTATTATTATTTATTTAAGGGTCCTAAATAAATAATAAAAGCTATTGAGCTTTTTATTACAAATGGTAACTCTAAAATCAACTTAAACTACATTACGCCAAGTTAGATAGTTGAGTAACTGAACATAAATTATAATAAGATTCAGATTTCAAGTATTTTAACCTCAGCCTTCATGTTAGTTTACAGAAAAAAAGACTATGGTTCTGAAACCAGAAGGTAACTATTTTAATTCTTAATTGTCATAGGTAAATTGACAAAGTATTTATTTTGAAATAAAAACTCGAAACTCGTTTTTGTATTACGTTATATATTTTCTAATCACAGTGCTGAGACACTTATAACACAGGCATCTAATACATAATTTAATAATTGATTTATTCATGTATTTACTTCTTGGGTACCGCGTGGGTGTAGATGGTGTGGCCCACACCGAGGAGTCCAGCAACACAGAGAGCCAGGGTCAAGCGGTACAGAATACCGTCCAGGGGACCTCCCTTTAGGAACACTGGAACATCATCCTCTTTCTGAAATGCATAAAAATAATTAGTTAAAATAGGTAATTGTAATAGATAATAATATGAGCCAGTGGGTCTTGTATAACCTGGATCTTGATGTAATTGAACTGGATTGAGTTGATTATGACGGATTTTTCCTACCTAACCAATTCAACAGACATATAATTCAAAACATTGCAATTTAAATATATTCTATAGTTATTAAAAAAAAAATAAGATAACTGGTGTTTTTGGTAAGTATTTGTTTGAAACACAAGACACTAACCAGTTTTTCCTTGAGAGAGACACCCATAGTTTCAATGTTTATGTATCACAATTCATTCGTAAGATATGCTAGACACTAACAATGACATGCATTACAATAGGTAATATTCATAATATTTTTCTATTAACAGTAGATACTGGTCAATCATAATAATAAACTTCTTTGTTGGAGCCCTGACCTCCGGTAGCTTGGACCCTGTTCCCGATACCGATGGGCTACTTTTTTATATTTTTGAATGTTTTTATATTCTAATATTTTAAAAATATAATTATATGTAATAAAATGAAATAAAGGAATTAAAAACTTCTTTATTTAAATGATTATTACTTACCGAAAAAAGAAAAATAATAATTTGGGTCCAAATTAAATTATAATAAAGAAAAATGGTTTTGTTACTTTTAATAATAGATTTAGAATAATTATTCAGAATGATTAAAAACTATGAATAGTCTCAGTTTACACAGAATGTCTAGCTATAACATAGGTACTTGAAAATGAAGATAGTACATTACTTATAAGAATAAATACTGACTTGAAGTTGCTCAGTTTATATCTTGAAAAGTTATGCCGTCATGTTGTAAAACAGGTTTACTGTGTGCAAACTTAAATATTTACTTACCACAATGGGTTGTTAACTAATGGAGATGAAGTAGAACTGAATAATTAAGTACCTGGAACTGTTTCTGTTGTTGACGGATCTTCTCCGACATAGGAGCGTAGGGGGTGTTGGTGCCAGGGATCAACTTTGTCTTGCCAGGAGCTGCGCAAGCATCGACGACAGTCGACATGTGCGAAGTGTTGTACTGGATGGTCGGGGGCTCCACTCGTTGTAATGCAATTGGGGCCTACGTATAAGGAAAATTTTCTTTATGAGTATGGGAGCGCCTACAGATAAAAACGTAACCAAAGTTTGTAGTATCAACTTACCACGGGGAAAAGTGGACTCTGCAGGTGGCTAGAGGCCACCAGCCTTCCAGTTACTCGGCTAAGTTGATGATACATGTTTTCAGAACGAGAATCTAGTTTATTTTAGACCTGCACAGTGCCTGAAAATCGAGCGATTACGAAACAAGTAGTTATCAGATAGGTTCGTTTTGAAACCCCAGTCTGCAAAAACGTGACGTTGGTAATTTGGAAAGTCAATAATATTTTGCGGGAAATATAATATTTGTGCTTTCTACAAATTTATTTAATTTGTCTCTCTATTGTGTGCAAGTAAACTAAGAAATATATTTTATTTTAAAGAAAAATAATAGTGCACTGTCCTCTCAGGTGAATGGATTGGGTTGCTTTTCGAACGCATGTTCGTTCAGTGTCGTTCGGAAATATAACTTTTTTTTATGAATCAATATACGACTATGACTATGAAATAAAGTGAATACAGCGCTCATAATTATGTCTACAGGACAACACATAATGCATAATTTTTTTAAAATTTCTTACGAAATTGGGATACTTGCACTGAGAAATAATAAAAGCATTCTTTTTTTATTTTTAATCTGTTCTAAAATACTACCATATTCTGATTTCTGAACTAGAAGATTCGCCATATTTCTTTTTGAGTTTGACAGTTCTTTTACCTAAAGCACGTTTTTAGAAGAAGGTAAGCTCGTAAAATAACCAAAGAATTCGTGAATTGAGCGTTAATTTTATACAAAAGTGCATTCTTGCGTAATCTAGTGTTTAGGGTAATTATTTCCTAGATGTTTACTGTGTCACGTTAATCCCATATTCGATATTTAAAAAACTCCGCGTGGCGTGTCATGACTGAGCAGCACTTGGCATTTGTTTTACAAAAACTTTAGGCCACCTACCATAAAAAACCCGTTGATGTTGTTGTAACCAAATAACTGCTGTTTTCAGCTACACAATGCAGATCTTCGTAAAGACCCTCACGGGTAAAACCATCACCCTCGAGGTGGAGGCTTCAGATACCATTGAGAATGTGAAGGCAAAGATCCAGGACAAGGAGGGCATCCCTCCAGACCAGCAGCGTCTTATCTTCGCTGGTAAACAGTTGGAGGATGGCCGCACTCTTTCTGACTACAACATCCAGAAGGAATCCACCCTTCACTTAGTGCTCAGGCTGAGAGGAGGTAAGATTTAAAGTCATATTGCAACCCAGTGGGATGTAACAATATTAAAGTTTTCAATATTTACAAATAAGTTGTATTTTCCAGGTACCATTGAGCCTTCTCTGCGTATCTTGGCTATGAAGTACAACTGTGACAAAATGATTTGCCGCAAGTGCTATGCTCGCCTCCACCCTCGTGCTACCAACTGCCGCAAAACCAAGTGCGGTCACACCAACAACCTGCGCCCCAAGAAGAAGCTGAAGGATTAAACTATTTCATTAGTTGCAAAATGCATAGCTATTTCCATCTTTTAATTTGCAATCCATATAATTAAGCTAAAATTAATAAAAGTGTAACAGCTACTTACTTTGTTTTATTTATTGACACCATGGTTTACTTACAGCTTTACTAAGGTAGGTACTCGATAACCAAGAATAATATGGTGAAATATGAATTGCACATCACTTGTTATTTACAAATGATTGAACAAATAATACAAATGATGATTTGGTTATAGATGTGGTTCACTACTGCTATTGCACAATTAATTTATTTATAGTAGGCCTAAGTGGCCACTATGGACTAGAGGGAACACCTTGCAGCACCACAACCTGGATAAGAATTCTGTGTGATTACTATATATACTTAGTTGCTTGTATATTTTTACATGAACATCTTTGATCTGGATAAAACAGTAGTACATTATTCCTTTCTAAGAATTGCCTGGCAATAATATAGCATCACGCCTCTCTGAACGGATAGGGATCCTTGGACCTATCGCATCCATATTGTATAATGTATGGATTTGGGTCTGTCTAAATAATGATATCCATGGATACAGACACCAAAGCATCCATAACATCATAATACTTGGTCTAATATTCAAATAGTAGATTTTGTTGGTGTAGATAGGTGTATTTTGGCAGGGTGTATGAAATAGCTGACAATAAAATGTTTGGCATCATGACCTCAGATAACAATTGGCTTGGAAACACTATTATGTTGCCATGCCAGAATTATTGAACCATGTTGAATGTTGTATTCACGGGCTTTAGTGAAGCATTTGTCTGGCTAGTTCCAAGATAGATAGTTACTAATACTGCGGTCAGTACGAGCACTCATAAGGCGAACTACACTTCGCGCACTCTCTCTCGTACACCGCTCGACGTCTCGCTGTAAATAGAGTGTGCAGTGTATTGTGCCAACATAAACATGTTCAGCCCGCTAGGAATGCTCAACACGGTCTACCAAACCGTGTGTGGGTATAATACAAGCGGCTCATGCCATAGCAGCCAGGAGAGTTACGGACACCCATGTTCGTATACTCTCTGACAGCGCCTCGGTCCTCCAATCCCTAAAGAAGGGACATTACATCAAATCCAATACTAGAATGTCACAAGGCGCTTGAATAGGTAACTGTATCGAACCGCAACACAGTGACACTACAATGGATAAAAGGACACAGTGGATCACTAGGTAACGACGCGGCTGACGAGCTGGCCAGAAGGGCATCCAGCACGCCAGTCTACGGACCGGAACCAGTCGTGCCCATCCCCTTCAATCAACTACGCAGGTGGCTACAGAAGCACAGCCACATACAGGCAGAGAACTGGTGGTCCTCGTCACCGGGCTGCAGGCAGTCCAAGGAAGCCATGCCATCATTAGATGGCAAGCTAATCAAAAGATTACTACGACTGGACAGGAAAGGCCTACGCCTGGTGACTGGGACCATCACGGGATACTGCTCACTAAATAAACACTTCCACACGATAGGCAACGGACAGCCCCCTGTGCAGAGCTTGCATGGAGGCTGATGAAACCGTCGCGCATGTGCTCTTTGAGTGCACAGGCGGCACCCAGATTAGATCAGAAACCCTCGGGACGCCCAGATCCTACACAGATGTTCTTGACAGACAAGGAGACCTAATAAGCTTCTGGAGGGAGGTGGGTTGGTTGGAATAACCACCGACGGCCGCCATGGCCCACGCAGAATGGTCCACCTTAAGGACTAAGTGCGGAAACGATACCCGTAACATAGAACATAGTGTATTGCGCCAATGTAGCCGTAGCATGCCAAGTCAATAGCTTCGCTAAGCTGACACTAATTATATTATTTTACGCTCATACAAGAAATAAAACAAATGAATGTTAATAATAAAATGTTTGTATACTTTGTGTAAAATAAATGCATCAACAATTCAACTTCTTACATTTTCTATCATTGTCACTTAGTAGAAGTCACAACCATTAATTAGGCTATACTTTAGTAATATAATCTATGTAGTCCCTTGAGGATATTTCGTCAGAGGCCGTCACTGATTGCGCAATGCGATGCAGCACTCATCTCGCGTGTACAATACTTTCCTAAAAACATTGACTTGAAACTTTCGACTGGATCGTAGCATAAATGTAGGAAGACGTAGCGATGTCCAAATCTATATTCTCGCGATTATTCTGGTTCTTGCATACATGAGAATGCATAAGTAGGAGAATGCAATTTATGTAGGTAGGTAATATAGGCAGTCATTTCAAATTACGAGCGTGGGTTATGTGACTTATGACATCGACATTAGATTTAAATTGCATTGACTGACGTGCTTTCATGATATGCAACGGATCAGAATAATTCATCACACACAAAGATTCACGTTTTACGCATAGGTTCTATGTCATCATCATCGGCAGCGTTGTTCCAGCCACTGCTGAGTATAGGATTCTATGTCACTAAAAACTTATTAATAACACTAAATCAGTAACAGAATAAATCAATAATACATTACACTATATTATATGCTACTTATATCTAAATCTGGACGGATTCTTATCATCACTATAATTGCACAATGTTGCAACAGAAATGGTATGTATGTATGTATTGCAGTCTCTCTATACCATGCCGAAATGTACTACTTTGATTTTCGGCGGCTTTTGCGTTGCGTTTTCTGAAAATAGGATTTATATAAAATTAAATGGCGATAAATTGAGATTATTTTGGTGCAACGAGTTATAGTAAGTGAATAAGTAAGTACATGCTATGATGGAGAATGACACAAATCATGCAGAACAAACAGTCTTGGTTTCTGACAACAAATATTAACATCCGAGTGAAATGATAGACTACTCGGCATTCAAATGGCACAATTAGTACACACTAAAGACTACATTACGATGTTTTAAAGTCCATACAAAAAGCGAAACTATAAAGCGACACGATAATTGAGATTACTTACTACACAGACGTATATTCTATAATATTATTTGTCACTTATATTCTGTGTAGTAATCAGTGATGAAATAATACGTGCAGAATCGCGTGCGTCACTAATGAGGTGCAAATGACAGCGTGGCATGCGTGCGTGCATCACACTTCAACGTAGTCGAGCGTAGTACCGGCGGGCGCGACGTGTGGTGCGTGCGACACGTGCGACGCGTGCCCCGCGTGAGTCACGTGCGGCGCGTGCGACACGTGCGGCGAGTGCGACACGTGCGGCGCGTGCGATACGTGGGCCACGTGTGACATGTGCGCAGGCGGGGGCGGGGGGTTCGCCTGCTGCGGGGTGAAGGCGGCGAGGTACTTGTGAGGCGGACATAGGGGAAGACTTGCTGCTAACTCCCGAGATGGCTCTGGAGATACGCGGGATTCCTGCTGAACAAAAACAAAAGAAAATATCGATACCAACATATATACATGAAATTTGGCAGTCAATGACAGAGTTTACATTCTCAAGTGGACGTTTTAAAGTTATTAAATTTGCAGGTACCCTAAATTTTAACTTACCGAAACAACGGCAATGGTAACAGTGTCCGAGAATTTAACTTTGTTCCTCTCACCGGAGCGATTCCCTTGTTTCTCTGGAACGTCGCTGTCCATTCGATACGTTCTATCCTTCGAGCTTGTACTGGGATGATAATTATTATTATTTTGGTAACGGTACAACGTGTTGGGAGCTTCCTCTCTTAACTCTGTTTGATATAAGTGTTTGAAATGGGTGGAAGCCATTCTTTCGTCGTGCGGTCGAGGTATAATATCTACGACTGTGTGTGTAGGTTTGACGGGGGCTTCACTGATCGTTAGTAGTTTATGTTTCGGTGCGCTATAGGTCGATAGTACGTCCATACTATGCCATCGGACGCTTTGAGTGTTTCGTATCGGCTTCGGATAGTCTCGGTAATTATCGTCTCGCACGTCAGTAGTCCATATCGTGTTATCTCTTTCTAAGTACTGGTGGAGGTTGGGTCGTATGCTGTTCGTGAACATTGTCTCTGTGTGCGTGATGGGGACCTGCATCAGAGTGGGGTGGTTCGGTAGGCACACGCGGGGAAGTGGGGGAGGTTTCGTTTTGACTTGCTCTGACGTCACGCTCGCTTCCTCTTCGGATCCCGTGTATGAGTGAGAGCTGCAGCTTGAACATGATTCGGAACATTCTGATTCTGAAATTAGGAGAGTAACTCTTATTATATTTTGATACAAATTGCTTAGACTGATAAGTCAGATGAACGGGACTTTGCTGATTTGAAGACTCGAATAGTATATAATATAGGGGTTTCCTATGAAACTTCATGTCTTTGACTAAATGCAATATTGTTATTCTACATTTGCGGGCACAGGGTATTTTGTGGTGGTATTTGTTCTGTTGGGCGAAAGATATTAGTAATAAGTTACACCAACCAGGCGTGTTATCAGCATAGTGCAGAGCCAACGCGGCGGCCTCTGTCGCCAACGAGGCGAGTGCACGTCGTGACGCAGCCCAGCGAGCGTCACAGAACAGGTCCCACGCTGATAGATCTACTGCTAAACTTAGTGCTTTCTCGATGCGACCGCGTCTGGACAAGGGATAGAGTAGAATAGAATAATGACGCTGCAGGTGGCTAAATGATTTGATTTCTGTAGACTGTAGTAAGTGTGTTCAAGCAGTTTGTATATAATAATAATTTACATTTGTACTATAATAATACAAAATAGGCAAGTAATTCCATGGTTGTAACAGCTCTATTAATATGAGATCTCATAATAGACGATAGAAGATCATTTCCGAAGCGCATATTTTTCTTGGGAAATCTGTACCTAAGCAAGTGATGGAAGAACTTCCTGGCGAGGTCGTGCACGGGCGGCGCGTACCGCGCGGCGGCCTGCGCGTGCGCCGCGCCCGGCGACAGGTACGCGCCCAGCGCGCCCTGCGCTACTGGCTCCGAACTGTTCGCTTCTGACGAATGGAATGATGGATTTAGGGAGGATCACTTTTAATGTTACGAGTTTGTAAACAGGCCGACAAGTTGACTGATGAAAAGTACTTTATGCACACAAAATGAGCGATTTACTGAAGTGATATCCTTAACAAAAATACATAATTATAAACTATTGTGTATCAACTTGAGCAGTGGTGGCGCAGTGGCAACGGTCCCGGCTTACGAGTTGTAGGTCGTGGGTTCGAACCCAGACAGGCGCTTTACTTTCTGTAAATAATTTCATCACCACTGCTCTCAAAACGGTGAACGAAAACATCGTGAGGAAACCGGCATGTCCTAGAACCAAAAATTCGAAGACATGTGGCACCTACCAACCTGCACTGGGCCCGCGTGGTAGATTACGGCCCACTCACTCTCGAGAGAAGAGGCCTGTGTCCCAGCAGTGGGAACTTTATAGGCTGATTATGTTACGTGTTTCAACTTGAAACACGATACCCAAAGATTGAAACCGCTAGATTTGCTTTACCGTACTTTAGTCACACAAAAAAGTGTCCATACGTCATTGTGTGTCAGAGTTGTCAAAACGAAACAGAAACGCGACTATCTTTTGACGCGGTAGGGCGAATCAAACGATTTATATCTTTGTCGCTGTCATGATTTTCATGACAGCCGTTATTATGGCCGTTAAGTGCGGCTACTGCTGTTTTAGGAAATCTTAGCTTTAGTAAATGTGCTAGAAAACGGCACGAGGAAACGACTATTTTTATTGAAAATTTTTGCCACTTACCTACTTTAATTTTCTGATCAGCATGAAAACAAAATATAATATTTCTCGTTAGCCACACTGTAAATGATACCAAAGTCAAACCAATGGTATTTTTATGATATTGATTCTAACCAGTCTTGCTTCTCAACGCCGCACATACGAGCATGTTGACAGCCCACAGACACTCAGTGCCCTCTCGCTCCCAATCCATGGCACGAAGTAACGCTACAGCATTTGAAGACCGTTTAGTGCGGACCCAAGCCTGGAAAATCACAATACACAGCTACAAGAATCTTTTGGCACTCGAATGACGTTGACAGGGGGCGCTGTTGGTAAACGTTTGTGTAATTATTTTGTGAAATGTCATGTATTCAAACAACAAGATGGCGGCGTTAGTTTCGATTTTGGGCACAGGCCACAATAACTGTGTAGCGCTATAAATAGTTACTTTTATATCAAGTTTTATAAAGAAAAGCTCTAACAAGACAAGAAATGGGCTGTATTATGAAGTTTCAAAGCCATAATTATCCAAATCGTGTAAAGAATGATACTATTTGTCCTGTTTAGCCCCCGAGAGCAAGCCTTTGAATAAAGAATAAGTAGTATATTTTTGCTCTAATATTTCTGGTAGGTATTAGCCATTTAGCGGGCTACACTTGGAAATATGGATAGCCCCGTAGAATTTTTATAATGTAATTTTTTTATAATGGATAAGTGGATTATACATCCCACAAAAAAATTCAGAATGATAGGGATCACGGTATTTAATGAAAATAAATACAAGTTTTAACATACACACAATGATTCATGTTACAAACTGGGGTTTGGGGCGAAGATACAGATTCATAAAATATCGAACACTTTCGGTGCGCAGCCCAGTTGACGGACGTCACACGACTCTGTCAAAAAGGGGCGCGCGTCGTATGTTTTCTTAAGGAAGCTTCTAGAAGCTTCAACTCGCTCTCATTGGCCGGCGGAAACAAGAGGTGTTTCCGCCAAAAGCGCGTGGATTGTGGCGGGAGCAGTTACAAATAGGTTCGCGTTATAAAATTATTTATCACTCTTTTCATTCGTAACAAATTATTGTTTAGAAGAATCATTCCGTTTTTTAGGGTCCCGTACAAAAATTTAATCAAATTAAAATACACTAATTATTTCGCTCTCTGGTAATAATATGTCTAACCCGGGTGGTTAGACAACATAATTATGTTGCCAAGAGGAAAGCTATAATTTCTAAAGCCAAGTGGCGACAAGTGGTCGTTAGTTTTTTGCCTAATATTTACATCCTACTAATAATAAAAACGTGAAAGTTTGTATGGATGGATGGATGTTTGTTACTCTTTCACGCAAAAACTACTGAACGGATTTGGATGAAATTTGGCACACAGATGTTTTATAACAAGGATTAACATATAGGATACTTTTTATCCCGATATTCCCACGGGATTGAAACTTATCGCATGCTTAATGGAATACTGACTTAAGTCAAAAAGACGATTTTTGGGAAATGGCAAAAAATTTTGCTATGAGGACGTATCCTACTTGTTGATGCATAAAAATAAAACTGATTTACCTATATTAATCACGAATGCTTGTATTTTGAACGATCAACTATTGATGAAAACAACGGAAATCACATCTGACCTATCTACTAATGGGTCAGTGTTCCATTAAGCATGCGTTATGCGGGTGAAACCACGGGGCGCAGCTAGTAAAAACATATATTTACCGTCAATAATCGAGGGTGTGTGATGTGTAGAAGCGTGAGAGGCCCTCCGGAGAAAGTCGCCAAAATAATCGGCCCGCCCTTCGCGCTTCGAGTAGATACCAACTGCATCCGTCGAGAGTCCCTGAAATAGACACGAACATTCTAAGTGCTCATATACTCGAGCGACACGCTTGTTGGCGGCAGCCGTCGACGGGTGTCAACGGCTGCAGTTGTCTCTGCCGTTGCCGCGCGTCGCTCGTTTGTATGCACTCTAATTGGTTTTGATGCTAAAGATTTAGGCTTGTTGTTTTTGTAATCTTTCGGCACCACATTGTGTCCATGCTATAGGTACTTAAAACGATAGCCAATTTGAACAGTTCTTCTTTCTTTTCTTGTCGACGGTACTTTCATTAGATTGTTTGAGCCCAGTAGGTGGCCACATTAATTGTGGCATCAGTGGCCTTCTGTAGGTTATCAAATTCATTTGCATAACTCAGGTTTATGAGATGTTACAAAATATTGGATTAGGTACTGTATTATAACCACAAGAGGTGTGCACATTTGCAGTCAAATTTAAAATATTGTCATACAAATGAAATAATATCAGAATAGTTTGGTTATTAAGTTAATCATAATTTAATTGTAATTTTACTAATAATAAAGTCGAGGAGTTTGTTTATTTGTTCAAAAAAATCTTTTTGAATTGGAGCGCCCAATTCTTGAGTAAGGTATTTAACATCACGATCATAAGACCCTTAGGAGCTGAACAAAAAGAAAAAAAGTCAGAAAAAACGATAAGCGAAAACGAAGTAACAGGACATAGGCCTCTCCCAGGCTGCGCCACAACAGCCTGTCCTCCGCCTTCCGCATCCAGTCCGTCCCTTCTTAAGGTTGTCCGTCCATCTAGCCGGGGTGTCCCACACTACGCCTGCCGATACGCGGTCTCCACTCCAGGACTCGTCTACTCCACCGGCCATCGGTCCTTCGATCAACATCGCCAGCCCACTGCCACTTCAGTTTGCTTACTCTGCAAGCTATGTCGGTAACTCCGGTTCTTTTCCGGATAATTATTGGATTTATAGACGTAACTTACCGCAAATACGATGTTAGATCTAGACATTTGGAATGATGATGTAGTAAGGAAAGCGCGCGGTCAAAGCACTGCAGTCTTCCGCCTTCCTCTGCAGCTATGATCAACTCGTCAGCCCAGCGGATTTCTGTTGCTATCTGTAAACAAAGATAAGATTATTGACCTATTTATTTTCACTTATTTTCGCTTCAGTTTGGAAAGCCATCTCAGTTGCTGATTTTTAAGATTTGACTCTAAGGCAGTAAGCGTTTCATACGAATATGAACTTTATTTGTATAAATTTAATTTTCATATTCGTATGAATCGCTCGATCACATTCGTTTATAAGAATATGAACCTTATCGATATAGGTTCACATTTTTGGTAATTTAACCAGCTAAAAATACGGTCCATTACACGGGTATATACTAACAAATCCAGCTCTGGTTGTGTGTGTAAGGCCGGCCACACAGTGCACGACGTGCAGCGAGCCGTCAATACACGCGATCAGTAGCCGCGTGTCGCACGGTGACCGTCGCACGACTCTCACGGGCGTAGACAACGACACGTGGGTTGCACTGTCGCGCCCATTCGACAGTTTTGTCGCACGGTCTTCGGGATTCACCTCGTAGCGTAGCCAGTCTAAGTTGATGCCGTTCTGAAATTGAAATAATAAATATGTACCTCTTTTCTAGTACTCAAACCTCATTTGGTCCAATTAAGTTTTTTGATCTTAAATTTTGATTTTGTAAGAAACAAGAGCAATTGGCATCAAAAATAAAGGTTTTCATAAAAGTTTTTGTGAAAGTTGTCCATTTTCTAGTAAACTGTAATTTTTTTTCGAAATTTGTGAATAGGGATCAAAATTTCTCAAATAAAGAACGACAGTCGACTATCTTAAAGGTTTTTCTGAAACAAACCTACCCTTACTCTTCCACCTCAAATCCACCCTGTATACTGGTGGCTGGTGAATTGGCTGATGCTTTACAAATTGGTTCTATGCTAAGCAGTGGAAATATAACAGCAGGTATATGACTGGCATTACTGTGGATAAATAATTAAATAACAGTTACCTTATGGCATGTAACTTGTTCAACAATATGAACAACAATGTCTCCCTTATTTGATAGCTCTGCCGACAAAGTTTCATTCTCCAGTTGGTGGTAAGCTGCGAGGTTGATGTGATGTCTGTAACATACTTGTATGAATGAATAATCTTCTATTTGCTTACAGGATCATTCATGCAATCATGGATTTCTGTGAGGTGTGGCCAAAGCCATTAAAATTGGAGCTACAAATAACTAGCTAAGGGGTTCTAACATTTTTCTGTGGAAGCTGGCATAGGAAATTGTTTGCCGCTTTGTTTTTTTTTTCAAAGTTTCCGCGCATGATGAAAGTAGTATATATGAGTAGGGGACAAAAAAAAAACAAAATGGCGGCGGGTCGGATAGGCCACAAAGGTTCGAACCCTTTTTATTCTTGCTTCAATTTATGTTATGCCACATGCAATTCAATTGCACCATGTAAGACAGTCAATTCTTACCCATTTATGCTGTAAAGGTGGAGGTTTGCATGATCTTCAAGCACAGGGCTCCAGGGCGCCGGCTCTGCGACAGTGACGCTCCAGACAAGTATTCGGGCTCCATTGCTGCCCTCATTAGTAGATATGTGCCTCTCTGTCCTGCGACTACTACCACCTAGTTCTATGTTCTAAACAAAATAATAATATTATGAAAGAAAATATTTGTTTTGTGTCTTGTGATCTGTATTTTGTCATTGATGTTGTTGTTTTATGAAGTTTTACATAACAAAAATATATATTTAACTGCCCTTAAAAACATAAAATTGGATTGTTCTACTATTTTTTAGTTACTGTCCCACTGGCATAGGACTCCCATCCTATTTCATATTACTACTTTAAATATTGACTTCCCTTGGTTCTAGCTTTACTTTAAAAAAATCTGCTATACTTTCATTATTTGAGCATGCAAGCAAATAAAATTGGTCACCTGTAAATGTGGATCTCTGTCAGTAATGCGACATGGAAGACTGATATTGTTTTTGCCAAATGTCACTAATGTTGCTGTTCGGTCATTGTGAGTTACTAATATATGGGATTTGGAGAGTGCCACTGTAATATAGAAAAAAATCAGTTAAGCTTTTACATATTATTTATTTATTTTAACATAAAACATACACATTAGTTAAAGACAGTAACACATAAGTACAATAAAGGAAGGCATAATTAACTACTCAACAGTCTTCTATTCATCCACAAACACAACGCAGTCAGGCTTAGTGTCCAAGAGAGTGTTGAGCGCAGAGAGCGTGCGAGGGACAGTAGACTGGGCTTGATTACAACTTTTAAAGATAAGTATTAGTTAAAGAGTAATTGACCTGTGATGTTTCAGTTAATATTTGATATGCAAATGATGTATGGTGAATAGAAAACAGTAGATGTACAGATTCCCTTTTATCATTAGATCTTAACTTACCATTTGTAATAGTCTGACCAGACAGCTTCCCCACAAAATACCTGTCATAAAGAATCTGAGTGACATCCAAAGAGTTTTGCTTAACAGTGAGGTAGGCTATCTCTCCTGAGGAGAATACTATAGTGATCAGAGAGTCAGTGGTCCATTCACAGGTGATGATGCTCCTGTCTCGGAGCTTGGACTCCAACTGGCGCACCTGGCGAGGGTGGGCGGCGCGCCATAGACCACCTCGACGCTCACAGTAACTTCTTTTACCAGAATCATAAACTGTTTCATCTACTCTTTTCTTTGTTTCATACCTGTGAAGAAAAAAGGTTTCTTCTTACAAACTGATAAACATGAAGATTTATTGTGTATGTAAATTCAGATTTACTTAAATCTTCATTTTATTTGAATCTATTAATTTGGTCTAAATAAATAATAAATTACGGAGATGTATTGAAAGTAAAGTGGTACAAGTTTCTGTGCAATACAAAGAGATTTTCATGAATAAGCTTTATCTTGTTACTTATAGTTGGCAAGCTTATAGTTTCACAAATGAAAGTAAATAAGTATATTTGTTTTCGACGACTTTGTAACTTACTTGAAACTTTTAAAATCACTGTTTTTTATGTGCAACCTTTCATCACAAGTCAGGAATTTGACGTCGTAGTTAATCATTTTATTTTCCTAATCATACTTTTGTAATAACATTTGAAAATAAAGCATTATTTGTTCATTTCTTTTCAACTAGAAATCTCAAGTACAGTAATTCACAAAGTAAATAATTAAGACAGTGACAGACCAGATGACATTGTTGACATTTTATTAAATTGTCATTCTGCCCAGTGTTGTCAGATCTGTAAAATAAAATAACCAAGTGGTAACGGCCAGTCGTAGGTTCGAACCCAAAGAGTATAATAATAATGTTCGGACCTACGGCTGGTCGTCACACAAACTAAAGTAGGTACCTGCCTGGGTTCGACCCGCTTGTGTCCCAGCAGAGGAAACATTATATGTAAGCTGTGTGTGTGTTTGTATGCTTATGCTATGCCAAAATAATCATGCGGGCGGGATGGACTCTTATAAACAGACTGGTATAACGCTACAGCATGGGTGGAGTAAAAATATATATGTATTTAGGAAATGAGATCCATTATTTGGTGAATACCTAAACAGGGGTACTAGATATTCATGAAAATAGATGTACTAGGTTTTCAGATTAAATATTTCTTTACGGTTAGGCGGAAGATGCAGAACAGCTGTTGTAGTTTTTTTTTTTTTTAAATAAAAATTAGATTATTGCAAGTTAGCTGAAATAATCGAATTAACGTGAATTATCTCTTACTTTGGAAAAAGTTTTTGTGAAAATTCCTATTTTCTCAAAAAGTTAAGGAAAGTCTTGATACCGTTTTCCTGCAGCTACAACGGTTATGACACCGGTATGGTACCCTTACTGGCCGCCTCAAAAATCCACCTTATATGATAGACGACTATGTCGTTAATTCATCGTTGTGTAGGTAGGTAAGTTGTGTTATTCGAAGAAGTATGTAGACCGAGTGAGATTTATGACGGCGCGGGCGGCTACCTAGTTACGGTCACCAAAGGATAAGTAGGTAACAAGGGTCGTCGGATATAGTTGAAGTTTAGTAAGAAACGGATTGATGTTTTCGGATAAAACTTTATTTAAATAATAGAAAACAAACAGTTCATTTATCAAAATAAATTTCATTCGAAAACATCCATCGGGTTTTTACTAAACTTCAACTATATCCGACAGCTCTGGTTACCTATGTCCTTTGGTGACTGTACCTACCTATGTTTGTCAGCAGATAAAGGAAATGGAGTTACTTTGATGTTCCTCACATTGTCTGTTTATTGCATAGGTAGGTACAACGTACTTTGTAGAAAATCTAGAATAACGGGACGGAAACGCTGAAATATTAACAATTTATGCACGTATTACGAGTCACGAGGAGATTATAAAATGGTATAATTTCGTGCTTGCTGTCGTAGTGTCATTGAAGGCCGAAAGCGCTCGAAGGGAGACGTTTTACGTATATTTTTCATAAGTTACGGTCGATTGAGTATGCATGACACATCCTTTCCCCCTTACAATTGCTGCAGAATGAATTACGATAGATAGGTACGATAGATATATGGTTCGACCTTCTTTTTATTCAAGGCGGATAAATATTATTTAATCAAGTTTTTTTTGTCCACATCCCTTTTTGAATTTCTTTGAGAATAAAATGCAGGTAGGTCCTGACTTTATTTTTTTATTTATTTATTTATTAAATAAATACTTTTCTATTTCGAGATTATTAGATGTGTTTATTACATCACCTCTGGCACCTATTTTTCTGTTCTGCTTTTTTTCTTGTCCTTTTATAGTATGTGTGTATGTACACACGACATTGTGTGTGACGGCACGGTTGGCGCAGTGGTTAAGCGATTGACTGCTGCGCTGTGTGTCGCGGGTTCGATTCCCGCACGGAACAAATATTTGTATGGCCTACAAGTAGTTGTTCCGGGTCTGGCTGCTTGTGCATGTGAGTTTAAATGTTTGTAAACGCATCCACGATACAGGAGAAATTCCTAGTATGGGGCAACGCTTTAAAAAAAGAAAAGAAAGAAGAAATGGTTAAATAAATAAATAAATAGGTACATCCTAAACTTCTACCTACCTATAGATACCTAACGTAGAATGGTGTTCCCTTGGCAACATGATGATTAGAAAAGTTTTCTTTATAATTATTTTATGGACTTGGTGACATTAACGAAGATTAATCTTGATATAAACATTTTTTAATGGAATCATTAATGTGTTAGTAAGTTGATGGATGGGTTGATGGAACGCTGATTTTGTCTTAGATACAAGAAATTATTTATATGTTCATTAAATGTCTCTATAAAAAAAAACGATGGAATCAAAATAAAGGGTTTAAGTCTAAGTAGGTTAATCAAATATACTTTATTTATCTATCTATTTAAATTAAATTATGAATATGGCCCAAATGATTGTTACAAGCTTAGGAACCCGAGCGTACCAAAAAATAATCGCCCCAAATTTGATCAAACATTTGTAATCGTTCACAAAGTCGTGTGCCTACAATACAACCAACATTGGTACAGCTAGCTATAAAAGCTAGTGTCTACCCGGTTTTGGCAAGTGCGGGGTAGTATTTCATAATTCTCATGATTGTTATGGTTTAGGGGAAAACAGCTTGTTAGCACGGCCACATCACACGATGTGGTTAGGAGCTGAAATTTATGGTAAGATGAAAGATAATGGCGTCGTTCTTCGTGCACGCTATACAGGTAAGTAGGCTAGGTAGGTACACGTCTAAAAATAATGTCGTCGTTTGAATAGGAAATGGAACAAACGTAAATTATCGCGTGCAGTCGTAAAACGATAAAACTGAAGTATTGCGGCAAGTGCTAGTGAATAAACATTACAATGGCCGGTCCAATTCACCTACTATGATATTGGGTAATAAACTTGAGGATTTTTAGAAATAGCCCTCGATAAACACATAGGTTTTAGTTAATTGAAATTAGTAATGTCTACGTTGGTATGACTGTAATTACCTATGATATGGTGTGGTGAAGTACCTGCCTATACATTTCATGTTTTTATAAAGGTAGGCAATAATTTAATCGAAAAAAAAACGTCCGGTCGTTCTTTTGGGGGGGCAGGAATGAAATTCATAATAAAAATCCATGATGGCGGCTGCGAAAATTTCAAAATGACGAATATTTGTACATTTTTGCAGCCAATCATCTTTGATTTTCATTCTTTATTTTCTGTATTTTCACCCTCGAAAATGAAGAAAACGACACATGACGAAAGATTAGAAATTTTTTGTAACCGCCATCTTGGATTTTCATTTTGACCTCACTATTGGCTTCAGCACCCTCGAAAACCATGTGAACTATCTCTCTCTCTGTCTCTTTCTATTACATGAATGAAAAGTCGCATGGAGGGGGCGTAACGCTTTTTCGTTACGTGATGATTACTTCCATTTTACTACCTCAAGCTCCGTAAAAGAACTTCGTTCCAAAAATTACAATAGGTACATATTAAATCCGTATTCTACAGGGAAAAAAAGTCTCGCATTAGCGTTTTTATGTTACGTTAAAGTAAAATGTCTTAGAAGAAAAGTTCTAACTCGGAACAGGAAAAGTCTCTTGGATAATGTAATTTACATGAAGCTTTCAGCCTCACCCGTAACAATCACAGTTGTCGTGTAGAAGGAGACGACGACGGGGACGTAGAAGGGTGTGTACAGAATAGCCCACACTTTCCTTCCATTTGGTCTAGCGATGCTTATTACATACATTGTTGGACCTTTCCTGCACCCTAATTGCGTAAAACACTAACAATCTCAATCTAAATAATTTTGAAGGATATTGCTAATCCATTGCTTCATATGTTCGCAAAAATTGTCTGCTCAATAACGTAAATAACGCAATGAATGATGTTGAACTGTCAAAATGACAGCCGTTGCTACTGATAGTGTTTAACGCAATTACCCAGTTGATGAAAAGTTAGTGCATGTCTGGGAAAATTGATGAGCTGATGATGGTGATGTGAGCAGGAGTAACTGTTGGTTTTTCCTTATGTGATTTTTTGGTAATAACGTGACAATGTGAGCTACTTATGTCAACTTACATAGCTTTAGTAAAATAACAATAGATTAGTCTCCATTCCTGATTATAATATCCAATTTAAAAGGCCCACTTCCAAAAATATCTTCGATTAAATGAAATAATGGTTGGCATCTGGCGTTAGCGCCGTTCACATTAAGCAGCGCTCGAATCATAACAATTCCTGCTGGAACCTTGAAACAGGTATTATTCCTTAGAAAATTTAATTACTTACCAACCAGAGGGCACCTTAAAGCCGATTAAACGGTAAAGTTTGCTCTGCTAATTCGTTTTTAAGGCTTAGGTATGACATCAATTCTGTTTGATTAAGTAAGTATATTATTACGGAATGTGTACTGAAATCATTTCTGGTTTGGGACTTCCTGGAGCAGTGAAGACATGTAAAAAAGCTTGATGTTTTTTTATGACAATCCATACTTTAAGTAAAAGTCAGTTACTAGAGTCTTACCGGATGGACTGCTCTATGTAAACACTGGTATTCAGCTGCATCCGGTAAGACTGGAAGCCGACCCTAACATAGTTGAGAAAAGGTTAGGAGATTGTTTTAAGTAAAATACGGGTGTCAGATGAAGGATGCCGTGTAACTGATATGAATCTTCTCTGGTTGCTTATTCCCACAGATTCTTCCTAGGAAATAATATTGGTGGACTGGATCTAGGTTTTGATTACGAACTTTCGGCTTTTGAAACAAGGCCAAATTACAGTAGCAAATATTATTAATACATATAGAGATTCTATTAATTTTGAACTAAGGAACTCTATTTCCTTATATGTCATGGAACGATCCTGGGCGTCTTAAATATTGAACACTAGCTTTTGCCCGCGGCTTTGCCTGCGTGATGTCGGAAAATATTCCACGGGAACGTACCTACTCATCTAGTTTTAAAATATGATTGATGTGTAAAAGTGTTTGTACAAATCTACTTACAAAATAAAGATCATTCATCATTTATCACGGGAACGTACTACCGGGATTAAGTACCCTATTTGTGTTAATCTAGGTAAACCAGTATTATTTCCATAATACATACAACTCTGGTTTACTGGTTTACGGCACACACCAGTGAAGATCTTTTCCGACATCTTCAACAATCATCGTTATATTTCAGTCAATTTATTGAAAACTTTAATGGATTACACATATAAACCTTCCACTTGCATCATTCCGTCCATTGGTGAAAACCGTAAGAAAATCCAGTTGGTAATTTTTGAGTTTATCGCATTCAGACGGACTGACAGACAGACCCGGCGGAGTTACTTTGTTGTATAATATGTAGAGAAGTGGAGGTGCTTGGGGGAGGCCTACGTCTAGCAGTGGACGTCTTTCGGCTGATTGATGATGATGATGAGATAATTGCCTATAGTATCTATTGCACTCTTTGGCCCTACTTATTAGTCCATTTGAAGGTGGACCAACATCAGTCATCACTGAAAAACTAGGACCAAACTAGCTGACCCGACAGACGTTGTCCTGTCCAAATTTCAATAAAGTTGTAATAAAAATCTCATAGGAAAAATGAAGTTCAGTTTTTCCCGAATTTGAAAATTTACCGGAAAACTTTTGCAGCATAAAAACCTCATTCGGACTGTTACAAACATAAAATAGCTAAAACGGTTCAGCCGTTCTCAAGTGATGCGGTTACCAACGAACAACATTTTATTTTTGTTTATGCAGGGTGGCCGGACGGTGGATCGACGCACAAACTGTAACCGTGGATTCAGTAGGTCCATGATTCTGAACCGAAAACATACTTTGACGGTTATAAAAAAAAAAATTAGGTCTTTCATACATTTTGTCCACTTAGGTCAACCGCGTGGTAACTTTTTTTATAAAACAGCTGAATTATTTTTTTGATAGCCGACGGAAAGTTTCTACGCTAGTTGGTCTAGAATCATGAGCTGAATTCATAGTTTCAGTGATGGTCCACCTGAAGGACTAAGTGCGGAAACCAAACCCGTAACATAGAACATACTTAGTTTCAGTTTGCGCGTCGATGTTTCTGCCACCCTGTAAAGATCAAAGCGTGTCATGTCGTTAATAAAACAGCAATAAATGGGCGCGTTCCTTTTCTGAATCCACAAATATCTAGCCAGTATTACATTATTCTCATATGAAAAGTCATAATTCAGGAACTGATACCATTATCACTTTGTGACTCGGATACATTTTATACTAATGGCGGTTTACGGCAATAAAAAAAGAAAAAATACGTGTGAACATCGATAAACAAAGTGGAGCACCTACTACCTACAGGAGACAATACATTGAATAATAAAAATGGGTTTGATATTCCTAAACATTTCATTTTCCTAAGTGTTATGTTGGGATGAAAGTTTTCACACAGCATCTTATATATTATGAATATATAAGATGTCGATGTTCCTATTTGCAAGAAGTAGGAACATCGACCGTTTTCCTATTTGTACCTACGGGATTAGGTAAACATAGCTCATCCTCATATTATGACAATACTGAGCCTATATTAGGTACATAGAGTACTTAGCTGCTGTTTAGAAAAATATATAAACGTTATGTAACTTCTACGTCTTTAAATATTAAGTCCTGCTGTTATATATCTTTAAAAGGTTTCTGAAGAGGTACCCATTTGTAAACTTTTTAAAATTTTAACTCAAAGTCTGCTGGACTCTTCCTGAATATTAAGATATTCACCCCAGTCATAATAACATACATTTTTATAATGTTTAAGTATAACAACTTTAACACTCGAGAAAATTGAATTTACTATCGTACCCTATACAAAGATAAGTATTAACTTAATTATTATTAGATAAAGGTACCTAACCTACCTTTATTTATAGAAATGTTTGAATTTGGACTCTTCCTGAATATTAAGACATTCACCCCAATCATAGCAACAGAAATTTGTATAATGTTATATTTAAAAACAAAAGCATACAGCTTTTGCATTTACCATTCACTTTATTTTAAAACAATAGGTCTTACTTTTTTCTTTGTAGTAGTTACTTTTCTGTAAGTTTTGTGCTCGTAGCAATTTTAAGGAAGCCAATCCTATTTCGGTGTCGCCTGCAAAAGCCGGTGTGTGATTTTCCGACGACTGATGGAGCATGGAGTCTAGTTTTACGAGCTCGGCAAAGAGTTTCAATTTGCCGAAATATATCGACTATTTTGTGACACTGCATTGCTACAAGACGGAAAGTAGGATATAGGATATTTTTATTTTACGAACTGGGAATTGGCTGCTGGCTGCATATGTTAAATATTAAAGTTTAACATTATGATCATATACAGGGTGGCAGGGACATCGACGCGCAAACTGTAACCATGAATTCAGCACATGATTATAGACACCCTTTTTTTTTTTTTTTTGAGGATGCGAAATCATCAAACGACCAATCCCGCTCTGGGTGGAGCAGAAGGGAGTGTTAGACTCTTACTGACTAAAACCCACCCGTGTTCCTTCCTTAGCCCTTTATGTACCAGGGCAGCGGTAACCCTTTCGGACGATCCCGCCACCCCGGCAGGCTTCGGCCCTGTCGGGCCCCGTCACCTATGCTGACATCTCTTTGAGGCGCACGTGGAACACATACGCGCCGTCCGGCACGGGCCTGGTCCTGATCGGACGGAGAGCTACCCATTGCTCTCCGCCCGCAGGCCCGCGCCTACGGTGGCCGGGAGTCGTCACGCGGCTCCCGACGCCCGGAGCGTCTCCCTCGGCGGCTGAGGCGTGAGGATCTCTCCCTCGCCCATCCCGCCACCTCCTTCGCTAGCATGACTGCTTCGCAGAAGGAGGTGACCGCCTCCCACTCCCTCTCGCCCCGGACCATGGCTTGAACCAGGGCCGGACGCGAGAGGTCGCCGCCGCTGCCGATCGCCTCTACGAGGACACGGCGGTGCTCTGCCCAAGCGGGGCAGACCTCCACCGTATGCTCCACCGTGTCCTCTGGGCGATCCTCGCAGTGGTGACACCCGGGCGTCTCCTCCCGCCTGATTATGTGCAGGAACCTCCCGAAACATCCGTGTCCGGAGAGGACCTGCGTCAGGCGGTAGGCGAGAGCGCCGTGACGCCTCTCTAGCCACCCCTCAAAGAGGGGTCTTACCGCCGCTATCGTGGCGTGCCCTGCGCTGGGTTGCGATAGTATTATAGACCCCTTTGCGTAGAAATTCTTTCGTCGGTTGTCAAAAAAGAATCTGCTGTTACAAACAAAAGTGTAATACTTACAGTCTACACGGTCAAAATGTATAATAATAATAATATAATAATGAATTATTTATTTCTTACCACAAATTACACAGATAGTAATTAATAGTCAACAGACACAATTTCATAATTAATTTGTGGAAGACTGGTGCCTAAACTAAGTTTTTCACAAAACCTCTATGTCAGGTCACCAGGCCCCCTAATCAAAGTTTTACATTATTTTTGTTGCACTGGAGACGATTTGGTTCGTATATCATATTGAAATAAAAATCTCACACATTATAATATTGCAATACTGCTCATTTAAATTAATTTATAAAAATCGTGATAATATGCATGTATGGATCAGCAAATCTTGCTTGTAATAACCAATGAAAAAATTTAACGCAGGGGGGTCTCGAATCATATATACTGAATCCATAGTAACAGGCTGCGCGTCGATGTCTCTGCCACCCTGTATTTTAGGAGACACATCAAAAATTTTATTAGAATAGTCTTAGTTCACACAAGAAAGTATTAATGTAGAGCCTTTTTAAGGATATTATTCATAGCTACAAACGTACCCACACAGATTCCTAATATTATCTCTGAAGGGATTGTAAATATGAATTATTCATTTATATGAGAGATATTGAGCGGAGAAAAACCATAATCCGGTCAACCAAATAGAGGAAAAAATGTATTTCAGAGGTAACTACTTAGATACTAGGCACGTAACGAGATGTCCCCAGTGGAATGGCAATCATTAGTGCTTAGAATGGAGTCACAGACGCAATGCTGGGATTTGGTATATATACTTAATCTATATCTATGAATAAACTGAAGAGTTTGTTTGTTTGTTTGAACGCCCTAATCTCATGATCTACAACTCGGATTTGAAAAATTCTGCATTGGAAAGCCCAAATCTTGAGGAAGATTATAGGCTGAAAAATTATTTTTGCATTTCACAGCTGAAGTCTCGAGGAAGATTGTAAGCTATTCCGGTCAAATGTCATAGCCTTGGACAAGTTGCCAAGTTCGGATGCCTAATACGTAATTGTTCGGTTCTACAATTAGCTAAACAGTTTGTTTGAACGTGCTAAACCCTGAACGTACCTGTCGGATTTGAAAAAATCTTTTTGCATTTGATAGCCAATTCTCGGAGAAGGCTATAGGCTATTTAACATCATGCTATGACTCTTAGGGGTCAAGCAAAAAGACAGAAAGATGTCGCGGGCAGAAGCTAGTAAGTATAAAATATATGAAACAAAACATTGGCGAAGATGGCGGGGCGAGCTGGACAAAACAAACGACCAGTGGGCCACTTTAGCCCTGTATCGAAAGAGCCGGAAGTCATAGGGAGAGGCCCAGTATTGGGATGATACAGGCTAACAGTAACAAAACATTATTTTGTAAAAACTCACCTGTATCATGAAGTAAAGTCATGTATCATTTAATCGAGTTTTCTATTTTTTATATACCTACCTACATGTGTTTCTGTGACAAATAAACGAATTTTCCTTTCTTTACATTCTATGCAATTAAACAATTTCTCTATGAAGCTTTCAAAATTAACGATATAAATATTAAAATAAGTTGTATATACAGTACGACGTAGATGCAGCGTTGGAAGGCCTTCCACTATGTGGACCGACGACCTTGTGAAGGTCGCAGGAACCCGGTGGATGCGAGAAGCATAAAACCGGTCGAAGTGGAGGTGCTTGGGGGAGGCCTATTTCCAACAGTTGTCTGGATGTCTTTCAGCTAAATGATGATGATGATGATGTATATACAGTCTCCACTAGACTGGAAGAAGGTACAGACGTCAGCAGGCAAGCTACCCGAAACTGTCAAATTTTCCCAATCAACCTTGAACCTTAATACTTAGCGATAAAGTTGAAAATCTATTAAAGAAATTGTAGCTTCATGTGCTGGCGTCTAGGATGATTAATAAGGATTTTTTATGTATTGGAAAATAAAAATATTTAAAACAACCGAATTTTAGTGTTTACATTAATTCATACTTTCTTAGAGAATTAATTTAGTTGCGATGCAAGCTTTGATAAATTTGTCTGAAAATTCAAATCTAAGTTATGTAACATTTTTATGTAGGTATTAAAATATCTATGTACTTACATTCTCACATATGACTAAGATTCTTGATGACTACAAATTGTTGATGACGTTTTTTATTTCCATTAAAATGTGCTATGTAAGCAATCATCGTAAGTTTTTGTCCTATTCTGTTTTTCATAGTCTTTAACACGTTTGGATCTAGGTATTGGTGTACGATGTATTCAATAACTTAGGTCAATAATCCTAAAAGTGCTGTATCAGTACGAAGAATGGCACATTAAGTTTTTTTAATAAATTAGGCTTTGTGAAGCTTCGTCTACGTCACTATTACGAGTGTGAAAGTCTATTATGTAAACCTGGATGTGTCTTATTAATACCCAGATAGGTACTGTAAAGGTTGTCTGCAAAAATCGACCTTATGTAGTGCAGGCTGGAAATAAAATAACTCAGCACGCTAATTTCGTAACACACTGTCAATCACAATCTGAATCATTTCGAAGAATATTATTATTATTAGGCTTTTGTTTGGAAGAACCAGTGAAAGTATAGCTGCGGTGATGTAAAGACGTTCGATTCAAATAAACGCAGAAAATATAACGTTGTATGATTGTAACACAATATTACACGAAACCCACATACTACAGTACCTACGTACTGTAAACTAATCATTAAAAATATAATACCTACATGTATTCATTCATACTCTACTCGTACTTGACCATTTTTTACTTCTAATAATTGGTGTCAGCCCACGTCGAGGTCGACTGCATCAAAATTACTGCCGTGATTCCGCCATCATAACTTACCCAACATAATATTGTGCCCATGGGTAATTTTCCAAAATTATACGTCGTTATCATATGGGCAAAACTTTGGAAACATATTTATCTTTTCACATTTGTTTTCTGAAAAAAAAATTATCACACAAAACGCGTGAATTGTTCTGGAAATCCTTACAAAATGTAGGAAACCGCTTTGTGATTCGGGCTTAGGAGCCCTAAATTTTCTTGTCTCAAGAATTAGGACATAGAAACTAGTTACCGTAAAACGTCCATATCAGAACTGTTCTGAACGTGGCTGGCATTCGGTCCAGAAAATACTAGGTAATTGTCTACTTTTTATATCTCGCAGACAAAATTGTTTGCTTGAAGTAATCGCTCTAACCGGTCTAAATAATTCTCTTCTAGGAAAAAATATGTGCACAGACTGGAAATAAGTTGTTCCTTCACATTTAATTAAATTCTTATTCATTGTATTATTTCCTTATCCTAGGAAAATTGTTGATTCTGGCCACATAAAACGATTTCATGATCTTTTCTTTCTTTTGGGCAGGTACAGCCGATCTATTCTGTAAAAATCTGACCGTGATAACTTAGGTGAAGTGAGCGTGAAGCGAGCTTTCAATAGGGGTAATCCCTAACATCAGGTGGAATGACAGCTCATTTCACCTTAGTTTTCACGGTGATATTTTTAAAGAATAGCACTGCAGGAATATTATCATAGATTTTCATATGTTTCGCCACTGATAGTTAGGTTGATTAATTATTTAATACCTCAAGCACACAAATGTGTAGAGGCGGACTTAATGTCATGGGCATTGTCTACCAACCCGCACTGGGGTAGATTTCGGCCCGTTCCCTCCCAAAAGAGAGGAAGCCTGTGTCCCAGCTGTGGGAAAATTATAAGCTATGGATGTATGATGCATGATCATGCAACCTTTGGGTTATGAAAAACAGTGGTAAGTGCTACTGCGAAAAAGGAGGGATAAAAATGTATTTAATTATACTTATTTAAACACTTAAAAATATAATATATATACAGCATGTATAAGAAATGTGTGGTCATATAGAGTGTGGTACAGACAATCGAACTGAACAACTTTCTCCATGGGACCAACATCGTAATCGCGAATTGACCACACCTTTCTGTTGAATGCAGTATATCTAATTCTTTCTCTTTCTCTCTTGCCCGTATCTTAGATAGTAACTAACTAAACCGGACAATGTGGTAGCTTAACATAACAGTTTAGTTTAAGGCTATGGCAAGTGTCAAGTGACGACGTGACAGCGGCCTTAACAAAAACAATGAACCCATGTCTTGTGTATTACGGTCTGTTGGCTAACAATTACACTTAAGGAGCAACGGCTTAAACTGCCTACTATAATTTTAACTAGCTTCTGCCCACGAATCCGTCCGAGTAAAATGTCTTGTTCCCCAGACCCACCCCATCGCATCGCCTTCCCGTACTTTTTTTTCACTTCGCGTTCTTTTTGACTTTATTTCTTTTTGCTCGGCTCCTTAGGGTCCTAGCGAGATGTTAAATAGCATATAGCCTTCCTCGAGAATTCGGCTATCAAATGCAAAAAGATGTTTTCATATCTTACTGGTAGTACCAGAGATTAGCGCGTTCAAACAAACTCTTCAGCTTTATTATTATACAGCTGCGCCCCGTGGTTTCACCCGCATAAGTTTCGATTCCGTGGGAATGTTGGAATAAAAATTATTCTATGTGTTAATCCTGGTTATAAACTATCCGCGTGCCAAATTTTATCCAAATCCGTTCAGTAGTTTTGGCATGAAAGAGTAACAAACATCCATCCATCCATCCATCCATACTTTCGCGTTTATAATAGTTTAGTAGGATAGGAAGTAGGATTAGTATATGATATTATAATATATATGTATAATATAATATTATACTTATATAGATTACATTTCAGAAATTTAGTTCCTACTGTTCCTATAAGAATAAATAAGAGTCTCTTTACTAGTCCTAATGAGATAACATTTCTTCTTGGAGCATAATAGTAGCCGATTATAAGAAGGGTTGGAAACCTTCCTTACTAATCTGCTCAGCAGGCCTTGCCCAGTTACAAACTACCTCTAATGAAGTCTAATGAACTCACTGTACTGTCTTTAAATTCATATAAAAAGCCTTGTAGATTTTGCGTGATAGCCTTGAATGTTGTATCTTAAAAACTACGTATGTAACAACTAATAAGATATCTTCATTAAGAGCTCAACTGTCACGAATGATACAGAATTACTTTTTCTATTGTTACCAAACTTAATAAGTCTTAAGAAGCATAACAGACGAGGGGACTCTATACTAGCTTCTGCCTGCAACTTTGTACGCGTGAAATTTCTTGTTTTAACATAATACGAGTATATCCTATTATAGGCCAACTGCTTAACTGAGACGTTGCCTGAGGCAGCAGCGACACGGTTGCTGCAGTGGCTGAGCGATCGACTGCTGCCCTGCGTGTCGCGAGTTCGATTCCCACACGGAACAAATATTTGTATTGCCTACAGGTATTTGTTCCGGGTCTGGCTGAATTTAAATGTTTGTACAGGCACCCACGATGCACGAGTAATTCCTAATGTGGAGCACGTTTTTTAAAAAAAGAAAGAAAAGAAAAAAGTGCGGTGCGGGAGGGGTGTGGTGACGTGATGCGAGAGCTCAGTGATTCGTCAACTTGTGACTACTATCACCCTTCCCGCACCGCGCAGCTACCTCAGGCAACGTGAACTTCGTACCGCCTCAGAATATGAATTATCTTAATTTTTTGCTTCGTGAGTTTTTCCCATGTTTTAATCCTGCTATTCGGGGCAGAGACAAATCAAAGATCGTAAAAATCGGTCCAGCCAGTCTTGAATTATAAATGGTGTATAACTAACCCGACTTTGTTTTATTTACATTGTTAATACAGTGAAAAAAGAATCGGTATTGGATCAGTAGTTCCGTTGATTACCCCTAACATACAAACTTACATACCTTTTTATTACAATACTAGCTGCGCCCTGCGGTTTCACCCGCGTAAGTTTCGATCCCGTGGGAATATCTTGATAAAATGTATCTATGTGTTAATCTTGGTTATAAACTATCTGTGTGCCAAATTGTAAACAAATCCGTTCAGTAGTTTTTGCGTGAAAGAGTAACAAAAATCCATCCATCCATCGTTACAAACTTTCGCGTTTATAATATTAGTAGGATTAGTATAGATAAACAGGAAATTTATCAAGTACCCAAACTAAGTTGTAATAAGGAGAGACCATAAAGAAACCATAGGCTAAGAAAAGCAAGTAAATGGTCTTCAATTAGGGTAGATGAGCCTTCCCCAATAATGGCCCGATTTTATTTGTCGACTATAAATCCTGACCGCCATCACTGTAGGCCTTATCTTTATTTCATTCGTCGGAAATAAAACAAAACTGCCGCGGTCGGATTGTAAATCTATTCCGGTCGAATGTCATAGCCTTGGTCAGGTTATCACGGCGTTTGTATGTCTTATACAATGTGTGCTGCCCTACAATCTATACAGGGTTATTGGTAAAACACTAACAACCTTGCAGGACTGGATTACTAACATCATAAACAACTTTTGTTGTATGACTTTTTACAAAACATAATATACTCGTATTAATAAAAAACAAACCTTTAAGATTTCGTTGAAATTCGTTGTTCTATCTAACCCCCGCTCCCCTCAGCTGAATTTTGTACTAGACACGACAGTTTGTTTACCTAACTAGCGCTTTCTTTTGCTTCGCATAGAGCTCGTAACAGAAAATCGAATATTTTAATTCGATGACTTTAAATATTTTTATTTTTGATGAAAGTCTGATGAATTAAAATCTGATGAATTAATAAAAGTCATAGAACAAAAATTCTTGTTTATGATGTTAGTCCTGAGAGGTTGTTAATGTTTTACCAATAACCCTGTTTAATAAAATGTTTTTATAAGCTTTTTGAATTGAATTGATTTAAGAGCTCAACTGTTACTAATGAGACACAATTGCTTTTTCTATTGATACCGACCTTAATAAGCTTGCCTTTTTTTTGTTTTTTTTGTTTTTGGGGGGAAACCTTCGAAAGGAACCCGACCTCCGGGGAGAGGGGTCGGAGAGTGTGGGATTTTTACCTCACTAAAACCACCCCGGTGATCACCATCCGCGCATAAGGGTGGTCTAATAAGCTTGCCTAACGAACGAGTGGTTAACACGATATGTGTATTCTTCCCACAGTCAGTCACAGTCAGTTCTTTAGTCGTTACGGGTCGTCAGAAGCCCGAAAGTCTGACAACCAGTCTTACCAATGGCTATCGTATAGCCCAATAACTGGGTTGTGGAGGTCAGATAGGCAGTCGCTCCATGTAAAATACTGTTACTCAGCTGCATCCGGTTAGACTGGAAGCTGACCCCAACATAGTTGGGAAAAGGCTAGGCAGATGATGATGATGTGTATTCTTCCCACCCTCACCTACGGAGCGCAAACATGGTCTCTTACAAAGTGACAAAAGTCCTGCACCATGGAGTCTGCTAAGGTAGTATACTAGGTGTCGAACTCTCAGACACTCACGGACTCGCGGCTTTTTTCAAAACACAAATGATGCTGGCTGCACAGTTGTTAGACTAACGTGGAACTGAGCTGGCCACATCTTCGCATGTCGGAGCAGCAATATGCAAAAACCGCCATTTAGAGGATCCCAAATGGTAGAGAATACGTTCAGTTAATGGTCTCAAAAATCTCTTTATGTAGCTCAGGGTCTGTGCCTTTTGTTTTGGAGATAAACTGAAATAAAAAAAAAAACGAACTAACCTCGTACAGACTTATTAGCGTAATCAGAATATAATGTTCTTACTGCTGGGATACAGGCCTCCTCTCTCTGAGAGGGAGTAGGCCGTAATCCACCACGCGGGCCCAGTGCGTGTTGGTGGATGTCACATGTCTTCGACTTTTTGGCTCTGGACATGCCGGTTTCCTCACGATGTTTTCCTTCACCGTTTTGAGAGCAGTGGTGATTAAATAATTTACACAAAGTAAAGCGCCGGTCAGGGTTACCACTGGGCCACCGCTTACCACTGCTCCTAGACTTATTAACTTACCAGATTTCGACAAAGCAGGTATGCATACGTACTTCAAAGGAACGAAAGTATCCATACGTGTAAAGCAAACTATAGAGTTTGATTTTTTTGGTACAAGAATGTGTCCCCTATTCATATGACATAATATTACTATAGGACGTCAGACGTTAATAATGACGTCAATGCTAAACGCCATGTGAAAATACTTTTCAATTGGGTTTTTATTTATTTGGGTTTCAATGAAGGTCTTATAATTATTAAGATCAAGATTGAAGATAAATTAAGATTGCCCGAAGGGTTAAAATTCTGTTGTAACTATGTCCATTAAGTTTCAAGTTTAAGTATCTTCACTTAATAGTTGAAGCCTTCCTAAAACATTCAGGCTTAAGATCACTGAATTATCATGAAAGTAAAATATTCAGGTCGGTTCAATGTTAGTTAAAGTATTATCTGTTATTATATTATTAATATTATCTGGAGTAGACCTCCGTTTCATTACTTGCAATGATCCAGTTTTATGTTTCCTGTGTAAATCTATCCGGTTATTTTAATACAGAACTTAAATAAAACGACTGAGAAATAAAGTGGGAGGTATAGGGAAGTTGAATTGTGTGTTCCGTGGTAAAACTCAAATCGGAACACTTATAGAAAATCACTTCGGTGTCTATTTGTATGTGTGTTAGGTCCTTATCTAAGGGTGATTTTCTGAAGGCGACAACTTAATTGAACCTGTAAATTAGCAGAGAAACGGTATTTCTCTGCTAATTCAAAGGTTCAATAAATAGCTTCAGCACCACGCGCACTAGGTATTAGTCCAGTTGACTGAACTGGAATATGCACACGTGCTAAAAGATGTAGATATTGTGGGTAGAAAGGTATATAACTACCTACAATTATGGTAAAAATAAGCACTAAGTAGGTAGTGAAAAGAATAAAAAGTAATTTTTTTTTTGCAAATTTTGACGTTCAAAAGTGCCTTTTCTGTGCCTATTTGAAATAAATGATTTGACTTTGAATAAAGCTCGTTGGAGATAGTAAATAAATAAATAGTAAATAACTGACGAAATTTGGGAGTAGGTACTATTGGTACACTTGGCTTATATTACAGACGTGATGTTATGTTATGAAGATAGTAAACTTTTGCAAGGCATAAAGCATATCATATCGCCTTAGGCAGAGCCGATTGTACGGAACACTCGCGCAAGTCCGATTTGCCCTTGCTTGATTCTATTGATTGGTCAAAAGATTTAAATTAAAAATTAAAAAAACTCCTGACACAAAATAATAATAAAAATAGTATGAATGTGAAAACCCTAAAACAATTAAAAAAAAAACTATTGAATAAATAGCCACAAATAGAACAAAAAAGGTATAAACGTGACAGGTGAAACCCTATAAAAAGAAAATATGACCTTGAAATTATGACCCTACGTAAGTACGTATGAAATTTTTTGATTAAATGTTGTCCCGTCGGGGGACCGCTCTAATTATTAGCCTAACGTTCTGTTAAAGTTTAAAATAGTAGCGGTTTTGTTTTGTTCTATTTTTGGCTATTTATTCAATAGTTTTTTAAATTCAATAGTTTTTTTAATTGTTTTAGGCTTTTCAGATTCACACTATTTTTATTATTATCTTGGTCGGCGGTTTTTTAAATTTTTAATTTAGTTTTTTATTTCATGCTTTTTGTAGGAACTCCATAATATTTTAATTATTTTATTTTCATGCGTTTTAAGATTAGGTAAGTACTTATTTTGGTGTTTAATCAGGTTTTTTGTAATTCGCCATTTTGTGGTGGCGGCCATCTTGGATTTGAAATTTATCATAGTGTATAGTATTCTACTCGTCAAGCCCTTTCATTTGATACACATATTGAGGGAGTTGTGAAAAAATATGTAATCCGGCATTTTGTGGCGGCGGCCATCTTGGACCGATTTTCATCAAACATAGCTAAGAACACTCCCGACAAATTCACCTTTCAAACAAAAACAAACAAAATCAAAATCGGTTCATCCGTTCGGGAGCTACGGTGCCACAGACAGACATACACACACACACACCCCCCCCCCCCCCCCCACACACACATACACACAGACACGTCAAACTTATAACACCCCGTCGTTTTTGTGTCGGGGGTTAAAAAAAAGAACTGCTGAACGAAATAAGAAAGGAGCGAATGAACTGTGATGTTCGCCCGTTCGGTCTTCGTTAAGTTGGCTCTCTTCGGGAAAGTCACCGCTCTTTTATTTTATAAGTTTTTCTTTAATTTTCTTCTACATTTTGTTACCTCTGACTGTTCATTGGGTTTTGAATTCAAGGTTTATATTTTACTTTGTACTTTTCTTTGTAAGTGTGGTGTATTTGATGCGTTTTACAAACTTAGCATTTTTGTGAGAGGACTGTGATCTCAAGTGTCATTTAGTGGTTTCGCGATATAAGATATCCAAGTGAGGATTACTCTAAGGCGAATCACAGACTACAACGCGCCACGCGACGGTGCGCAGATACACGCCCCCGCACGTTATTTTCCCATACAAATTCAATAAAAACGCGCTTCCACGCGGGGAATTTGGCGCGGTTTCCCGCGCCCCTTCGCGTGGCGCGTTGTAGAGTGTGATCCGCCTTCCTTACTAAAACAGAATACGTATATTGTATGTATTATTGCTTTAGCCGTATATCGTATTGCAATAAAAACAAGCTTCTTTACATCTGTGATCGTTTTGCCCTCTCTTCAGAGATAGTCGAAATAAAATTTAAGCGCCAACTTGTAATAAAATGAACCGTGAAATATTTATTAACATAATTAAAAATATTACTGTCGTGTCGTTCAAGATATAAAGTATTTAGCGATCAAATATATATATTTTATTAAAGTGTTTTGTTTACTATATCAAAATTCTTACAAAGAAATGGTCATACATGTTATAATTTATTATGTTCATTGAAACTGACATTCAAATAGAACCCTTTTTAACTGTCTGTCTTCGTCAACTGTCATCTTTTTACAAAAAATTAAATGCTGGCAAGTAGCTGTATGCCAAATGAAAAACCTATTTTTATGAAATATAAGAGAGAAGTTGATGTTGGAATTAAGCTCCATGATTTTTTCATTGGACAAAAGGAAAAATCAATTTCAAATCAATTCATAGTTACAAATTACCAACATTTTTGGCCCTTTTGTTGCGGAGACGTCTTGTGTTAATGAAAATAAACGTTGAAAAGAAATTTATGGGGACTGACATTATCATTTTATTTTTCATCATTGTCGAGCCGTTGAGCTCCTTAATTTTTGACTTGAGATACACGATATCTGACACATATGTACTGACTAAACAGCGCGGAAATTTCATAAGACACTATTAATGGGTTTCATTTTTACAGTTCAATAAGATTCATTGCGTTATATACGTTGATGAGCAGACACACATTTTTCGAACATATGCATATTAATTATAATGATTATGATTTTATTTATATATTATTATAATTAGCAATATTCTTCAAAATTATTCAGATTGAAATTGATAGTGTGAGCAGGTCCACTCAAATCTGTGTGACCAAAATCTGGACTTTAAAAGAGTCAGTGACCTCTTAGTTGTTTTCGCCGTTTCTTCTCAGAGTAGTCGGATAGGAAAAACCGATTTCATCATCTAAATATTCAGGTCAACAGAATTTTTTTCCTAGATAAGAGAGTATGAAATTTCGGTAGATTTATCCATAGTAAGGCACAAAAAAAAAAATGGCCTGAAAAAGTTTGCTTTTGTATCCAGGAGAACGGTTAATCTAGAAAATTCATACTTTACATTTTTCAAAAAATATTATTATCATGACTACTAAGAAGCAAACTTTTTAAGAATTATGGGTATTTTTCCTTTGGGAATTATGGGTATTATGGGTATCATAATGAATATAAATAATAATATAAACTTTACGACAAATATTTTTTTTAATTTTGTTGAGCTTTGATTATTGACGTTTGTATAAACCTACATACATACTTGCAGAAATAAACATAATTTATTTAGATGACGCTCTTTCAGCGGGGTCCGATTTGATTATGGTTGTGCGAGTTTGTTTTTCATCCAGTTCATGAGTATTCTCATAGAGTAAGGAAGTTTTTATTATTCTATGGTAAGCAGTTTTCATACAATTCAGACAGTAAAATAACTACACTACCTATGTCCCCTGAAGGATTCGCGTGACCGAATGTGAAACGTCTGGATTGTTTTCAGTCTTCGAAGTCAGTATATGGTTATTGGCCATATCTCCGCAATGGTAGCTAGCTGTGGCCATATTATCTCCTACAGGGTAGGGGCTGTGGCGATATCCGAGCTTATTTGATAAAGTGAGGTCGTTTTATTGGATCCCGGTCGATATTCAGCGCTGTCGGGAGTTTCTGCGACAATTTTATTGTTACTTTATACCGTTCTTTAGACCTATCATTACTTGAATATGGTCTAACATTATGGGTATAGGTAATGTTGCTTGGGTTTCTGCAAGTTTGTAAATACATAATTACGTTTAGGTTTTAGAATTATATTCCTTAAGACAATAAGTCTTATAGAAGAGACATGACACAAAATATAAACTTATGTCTTCTTCTCATTGGGGTAGGCAGAAACTACAGAAGAAGTAAAACATTAATAAAGTAGAAGCAGAAGAAGAAGTTAAGAAGAAAGAAGATGCGACGTTTATGTGTGGTTTTATATGTGTAGCTACAACAAAATATATGTGTACTATCGCCAAAACCTATATCTGACCATTTTGAAAACTAAATCCCTTGTACATGATGACCACAGCTGCGTCCGTAAGTAAAACAAAAGAGGATGATTTTTAGGTCGACTAGTAATGTGTGCTGCAAGCAGGAATAGTCCTTACGGTGGTCAGATATAGATTTTGGCGATAGTACATACATTTTTATAAATAACCAGTTTAAAAAATAACTGGCTTTCAAGGCTTCACAAAATTCATTATTTCTATTTTTTTCCAGAACCGCTGATAAAGCCAATAATTCAATTTCCTCCCATAACAATGTTACTTTGAATTTCACAATCTAATTGTTTCGAGATTGCTATCAGCTGCCAAGAACATTGGTTGGATTTTAATTTTCAATGACCAGAGGGCTGGTTCGTTCTTTGGCCTCAGAATTCGCATTGCCATTTAAAGTGGCTATGCTGCCAGTCTTCTGTCTTCTTCTTCTTCTGGGCACGTTTCCGGATGATAGTGATGTGACTGAGTACTTCTAGTGTCCTTTTGTCTCTTTAGTGTCCTTTTGTTTTTATTTTTATAGTTTGTTATAATGTAGTACCTAGTGTAAATAGTTACTTAGTTGTGTAATATATTTAATTGTATACAATGTCAAGACAACAATACGACAGTAAATGAATGAATGAGTATTGCTGATCTAGTGGCACTTTTTACCCTATCTTAATTTTGTTAACATGCGGATAATTTGGTGGGCAATATTGTTAATACTACTTATGAGCCTATTGTTATTTGTAAACATTTTATATTGTAACTGTTTAAAGTCCCATAATTAATAAAATAAAATAAAATAAAACACTGGTAATACTAATGCATTAAAGTATTGTGGAACTATCAAATTAATTCTAGGCTCGAAATAAAAAAGGGATTTTCTCAATCAAACTAAATAGTTACGATGGCCGACTGCCAATCTGTGACTAGCTATATAGTGACTAATCTATTGGATATATTTGATTGAATTTTCGTATGCAGACTGGGAACGTTATTATGTATACAAAGTTTAATTCATTGTCGTCTCTAAGGTAGAGACGACAATAAATTAAACTTTGAATGCAATGAGCATTTTAATGTAAACTAGCAGCGCCGCGCACCCGCATAAGTTTCGATCCCGTGGGAATATTGGCATAAAAAGTATCCTATGTGTTAATCCTGGCCAACTATCTAATAACTATCTGTGTGCCAAATTTCATCCAAATCCGTTCAGTAGTTTTGGGTGAAAGAGAAACATACATCTGTAGCGGTACCTATATACAACGCCACCTGCGAACAATGCGTCATACTGACGTCACGCAAATCCTGCATCTCGCAAGCAGAGTTTACCGCGCAATTAGCATATATATGACGGCGCGCCGATTATGGATTAGTTTTAATTATAAAGTACACAATTATTACTTTACGATTTATTGTTAATCATAACTCGATTTCTCAATGTTGTTTTAGTTTTACTCGTTTAGTTTATCGATAATATAAAAATTATGAGCGGGTAACCCCGAATAGGGTAGTAAGTATGACTACGAGTAATGGCGGCGGTCATTCGATTGACAGCTGCCGAACGAAATGCATACGTGCTAACCTATTGGCTCGCAATCTAGTTTCATCCTGTTAATTGTGTGTGATTTTGCAAAAAACTGTGAGAAAATCAAGTAATAAGATATTGGACAATACAAGTGTGCTTTTATTTTTAAATTCCGGTCGTTACAACGCCCACGATGGATGGCGACAGCCAAGACCGCTACGAGGCCCCTTCTGACGCTCCTGCATCAGAAGTGGGATCGCCTGTGACGAATCAGGAACATAATACAGGTCAGTGCGTTAATATTTCACAAGATAATGAGTGTGAACGTTGGAAACGTCTTTTTGAAATGCAGCAACAAAGTATGATGGAATTAATTCCTACTATACGAGAACCACGTCCATCCAGCATAATAATAACGTTACCTGAGTTTAATCCTGACACTCCAGAGCACGACGCTCGCGCTTGGTGTGAAACGGTGGACATATGTTTACAAGAAAAATCTATTTCCGGCAGTGATTTGATAATTACAACGAGCAAGGCACTCAAGGGATCGGCATCATCATGGCTTGCCCAATCTAGTTATTCTGGAATTACGTGGCCTCAATTAAAAGACCTGTTTTTAGCTCGATATGATACTGTTGAGACTCCAGCTGCGAATTTATGGCGATTACTCAATAGTAGTCCTAAGGAAGGCGAGTGTTTGTCTGCGTATGCCGGGCGATTTATGAGCACTATTTTAGCACGGTGGAAGTCTTTGTCGATGGAACAGATTGCGATCGCGCTTCTGCATTCGCGCTAGCACATGCTTCAAAAACTGAGCCGCGAATGCAAAGAATCACATTTACTACTGAGATTGACACTCGTAATAAATTACAACAAGAGCTCATGGCTTTTAGCTTTAGAAAAAGAGGAACTCCGAATACTGAGAAGACTACTCCGACTGTGGAAGCGAAGAAGCCACGTATGGATATTACGCGGCGATTCTATAATTGTGGCAAGCCGGGTCACGTATCTAGTGAATGTCGAGGCAATAGTAGTCGTGACCACAATACTAATACACGTCCTGAGATTTCAGATACCACCACCTCTCAACAGTCAAAGGAAACTGGCGCGCAGAAGAAGACGATTACTCCAACCTGCTTCAAGTGTGGTGAACGAGGCCACATCGCGCCGCGCTGCCCCAGTGTGGATGTCAAGGCCAGCGATGCACGGACCGAACGACGAGTGAATATCTGTTCCATCCAGCCAGCTATGGATCAGCTCTTAGATGAAACCGGTGAGAAGTTTTCATTTTGTTTTGACTCAACCGTGCCGAATGCTCTTTAATAAAACAAGTTCTGTCGGATAGATTTCCAGGTAAACGACAATATAATACAGTAACACTAGTGGGTATAAGTAACGCGCGCCTTAATTGCAACATCCAAATTCTTTCTACAGTTTCAATTCAGGGTTATTCAGTGCAGTTACTATTTCATGTGGTGCCCGATTCGTGTATTTCCAATGATGTAATGATTGGACGATTGATCTGCTTACATTAGAGTATTCAATAGAGATTTTTTAAAATAATCTTGTTCTTAAAAAAAATAGGGTAGTTTCTATTTGTGACATAGTTACAAAGGTGAACAACTTCGAAAGTATAGAGTGCGACGTGTCTTGTCGTGAGAAAGAGCAAATAATAACTTTACTGAAAAATCATTCTAGTAATTTCGTAGAGGGTACACCCACTGGTAGGGTTAGCACAGGTCAGCTGGTCATTAAACTAATTGACCCTAATCTCACGGTTCAACGTAGACCCTATAGGTTAAGTCCAGACGAAAGACAAGAAGTACGCCGTCAAATCAAAGAACTTTTGTCCGCTGGCATTATACGTGAAAGTTCTTCCCCCTTCTCGAGCCCAATCATCCTAGTTAAGAAGAAGGACGGGAGCGATAGGCTCTGCGTAGATTACAGGGAAAGTTCAACCTCAACTACACCCAATCCCTAAAACCCCAATCCCATGGCATACCATTCACATTGATGCAACAGGTAAACTTAGCGGTAAAAATGTCGCAAAACAGTATGTTTTTGTATCAATAGACGCTTTTACTAAGTACGTAATATTACATCATACACGCAACATAGACGCAAATAATGCCATTAAGGCATTAAAATACAATGTAACTTTGTTTGGTGCCCCCACACGCGTTATAGCTGATCAGGGTCGATGCTTTGCTGTAAAAGAGTTTAGGGACTTTTGCAATGCATACAACATTAATATACACCTTGTAGCTACCGGATCAAGCCGCGCAAATGGGCAGGTAGAGCGGGTCATGTCCACATTAAAGAATTTGCTAACTGCTGTTGAGGTAGATAATAATAAGTCATGGCAAGATGCACTGCCTGACCTTCAGCTAGCCCTCAACTGTACTATGTGTAGGGTTACAAAGGCAAGTCCTTTAGAATTTTTAATAGGAAAGGTTGCTAGGCCCCTAAACTTAATGTCATTAGAAACAGATGACATAGAAGTTAATTTGAATCATATTAGAGAGCAAACGACACGAGCAATAGAAGCTAATGCTTCGTCGGAGAAAGTTAGGTTAGATAAAAGTAAAGCAACGTTAAAAAAAAATTCAAGTAGGTGATTATGTGCTCCTTGAAAATCACGAGCGTAATCAAACCAAGCTGACCCAAAATTTAAAGGTCCTTAGAAAGTAGTTGAGCTGTTGGATGGTGACAGATATCTACTGCGGGCCCTTAACTCAATAGGACGTATAAATACGCGCACGATCGTGTGCGTGCTATGCCTGAATGTTACGTTCCATTAGAGTTAAGTGGAGGATTAGAAATCCCAACCAACCAAATTGAGACAGAATGTGCCGATGACGGCCATGATAAGTAATTACGTTTCCTTTCAATTGTACTTTTTGATCTATGTGACAAAGACTAGCCTGTGTGGCAATTACTAGCCTGTTTGGCAATGATTAGCCTGTGTGGCAACGACTAGCCTGTGTGGCAATGACTAGCCTGTGTGGCAACGACTAGCCTGTGTGGCAATGACTAGCCTGTGTGGCAACGACTAGCCTGTGTGGCAATGACTAGCCTGTGTGGCAGCAAATGGCCTGTGTGGCATTGACTGATGTTTGTGACATATTTAGTAGGACCCTATGTTATGTGTGTCTTTTACGAAACATTTCGTTGTATTTGGACTTAAAATTTGTAATCACTGTAAGTTGTTGTATTACATGAGCAAAGGAAGTCATTTGAGGGGTCAGGGAGACCGAACGGAGTATACTGTAATGGACTATGTCTTTGGTTTACAGATGAGACCCACACACACGAGGACGTGTGATGATGCAGGACGGCCGTGACGGCGCGCCGATTATGGATTAGTTTTAATTATAAAGTACACAATTATTACTTTACGATTTATTGTTAATCATAACTCGATTTTTCAATGTTGTTTTAGTTTTACTCGATTAGTTTATCGATAATATAAAAATTATGAGCGGGTAACCCCGAATAGGGTAGTAAGTATGACTACGAGTAATGGCGGCGGTCATTCGATTGACAGCTGCCTTGGCTCATTGCCATTGGCTCGCAATCTAGTTTCATCCTGTTAATTGTGTGTGATTTTGCAAAAAACTGTGAGAAAATCAAGTAATAAGATATTGGACAATACAAGTGTGCTTTTATTTTTAAATTGCGGTCGTTACAACGCCCACGATGGATGGCGACAGCCAAGACCGCTACGAGGCCCCTTCTGACGCTCCTGCATATACAAACTTCCCGGCATCAGTCGTGGGGCAATTGCCCGGTAGACACAACACCCGTATGGTCAGAGGATCCTCCCTTTTCTATGGAGGATGAGTGAACTTTACACTCTGTTCCTCGTACCTCTATACATTCATCCATCTTCACAAACTTTCGAGTTTTTTTTTTTTCGGTCTGGTCCACAAATTCGTTCAAGATCGCTCAGCGCGCTATGGAGCCAGCTATGCTCAGAGTCTCTTTGAAGGATAAAATGAGGAATGAGATTATCCGGAAAAGAACCGGAGTTACCGACACAGCTTGCAGAGTAAGCAAACTAAAGTGGCAGTGGGCTGACCATGTCTGTCGAAGGACCGATGGCCGGTGGAGCAGACGTGTCCTGGAGTGAAGACCGCGTATCGGCAAGCGTAGTGTGGGACGCCCCCCAGCTAGATGGACGGATGACCTAAAGAAGGTGGCTGGGGTAGACTGGATGCGGAAGGCGGGCGACAGGGTGTTGTGGCGCAGTCTGGGAGAGGCCTATGTCCAGCAGTGGACTGCGATAGGCTGAGTTGATTGAGGATAGGATAGTAGGATTAATAACAAACGAGAATTTTTAATGCCACTTTCCTGTTTCGATCGATTCGATAGCACGAGAGAAGCTAAATAATAATATTTTCTAGCTCAATATTTTTACAGCAAATATACCATTATAAGGGCCACATAACAGCTTACAAACAAGTTAGTAATTTGAATAGACTGCCAACTGACAGGCATTCACTAGATGATTGACGAGCGATTAATATTTCCGGGACGAATACAAACTTGTACGCACCCAAATTACAATGTCTTTTTAAATATTTCTATGGACTTCGACCGTGATTTATGTGAGGAATTTGTTAGATTAGGATCAGCAGTCTTCAAGTCTACATCCGAGGGAGGGATCTGGATTTAAAAGGCATTAATGTATATCTGATGGAAGGTGTGCGAGGAAAGGATTGTCACGCAATTCAAGAAGAAGAAGTATTTTGCCATAATTTTTAAATTCTAGAGCCTTTAGTTTTATTATGAGTTTTCACCTATTTCTGAGATTGCTGGTTGACCTGTACCTAATTGACGACTGTGTAAGTCTGAGGCTATTGTTACCTATACTACATAAATTATATTATACACAGAGGCTGTTGGTGTACCTTAAAATAATTAAATAATAATACAGGATAACTTGCAAAACGGTTGTGGACACGGTGGTGGACACGATTGTGGGTCGTAAGCTCATAACTCCTGTATTTTATAAAATGTGAATCCCGAATACTCGAGTAGGTATATACATGATCAATAAGGAAATCTTGTATTTCAGCACATTGCCAGTCTCCTGACGGCAGTTTTAGGAATTTATACAGCCAGAAAAATTAACTGTTGGTCAAATTGGCACACTAAATCAATTTTCCAATAAATAACTGTCTACCAGACGGCAAATTACCGTAATTAAAAACTCAAAAACTTGTCAAAAAAGTAGAGAAATTAGAGATATTTTTGACAGATTGAGACTCAGATCAGACTACGAACGTTCTTAAAATGACGAGAATTGCCCCTCTGGAGTATTTAGTCTATAAAACTTGTAAGGTTTATTCATCACCTTGTCAGTTTTCATTTCCAGACCGTCAATTCATAGCCAGAGTGCTTGTTAGTTGAAGTGCTAACTTGATTTTATGCCCTCTCATAGGTACAAAATCAAGGTATTTTAGTGATTCATGTTGAACTTCTCTTTTTGGCTCATCACGGACAGCAGTTATCTGTTATAAATTAGGTAATTGGTGTTGAATAGTTATACTACGAGTATTTACTCTACTTTTAATAAAAGAAAAAACAATATTTTATGAAATAAAACTATTCATTAACTAAGAGGTTTCACACTAACGATTATTAGTCGTAGCTTAAGTAATTAACGAATTATACACTGGGACTAATGGTGATACCTATAAGCTGTTCCAAACCTATCTGATAAAAGTGTAAACAAACCCTGTCCAGCCCCCTAATTGCATAACACACTATTAACCACAACCTGAATCATTTTGAAGGATAATAGCTAATCCATTTCTTCATAATGAAAAAAAAAAATCTGCAACTCAACGTAAATAACGCAATGAATGTTGTTGAACTGTCAAAATGAAAGCCATTCCCACTGTTAATTACCCTTCCAGGTTCGATTCTTACGAAATCACTCACTAAAGGGATTAAGAAGGTTTCAACTTTATAATATCTCACCACTTTGTCCAACAATTACTGTTTGAATAACATTATTTAAATGTAATGAATAAATAACCGACTAAAATTGAGATTATAATATTATTATTAATCTCAACCTTCAAATGAAAAACATCTTTAATCATCATCTGCCTAGCCTTTTCCCAAGTATGTTGGGGTCGGCTTCCAGTCTAACCGAATGCAGCTGAATACCAGTACTTTACATGGAGCGACTACCTGTCTGACCTCTACAACCCAGTTATTGGGTAATACAATACCCTTTGGTAAGACTGGTTGTCAGACTTTCGGGCTACCGACGACCCGTAACGACTGTCAAAGAGCCGTCGTCAGTTGCCAAATAATAACAGCCGCACAGGTCGATCGATCAGGTTAAGCTACGCTTGTCGCGGTTGGTCTGTGGATGGGTGACCATCTTTACATACCGAGACCCCTCCGTGTCTCAGAAAGCACGTTAAGCCATTGGTCCCGGCTGTGATTCGTAGATCTTTGAAAGTCGTTACGGGTAGTCAGCAGCCCGGAATTCTGACGACCAGTCTTACCAAGGGGTATCGTATTACCCATGGAGTAACTGGGTTGTGGAGGTCAGATAGGCAGTCGCTCCATGTAAAATACTGGTATTCAGCTGAATCCGGTTAGACTGGAAGCCGACCCCAACATAGTTGGGAACAGGCTAGGCAGATGATTTTTGTGTGCAACAAATACACGATTTATCTATCGGTCTACGTGTAATATCTGTTTGAGGATTTTCAATTGATTTGTTGAACAAAATCAAAACAATTGTTTTGTTGTTCAAAGTATTTAGGAAAGCTGTTTGATCTAATTGTTGTTTAATGATCGAAGCACCTTGTGTTTACGTTTAAAACTAGTAACGCTGTGGATATACCCTTGATGTCCATTAGGTTAACCGTTTTTTGACACCATACCACACTACCACCTCTTAGAACGTACATGTTCCAAATTACGTAAAAGTTAACTTTAAAATGCGTAATAAAATAAATATATAAACTGCCTTATCTTATTCAATTATCTTATTTATGGCTTTTTACATACATTTTAATACCGTACGTGTATCAATCAATGTATTTTGTGTTGCTGCATTCACTAGTTCCATCTGTCAAAAAACGGTTTACCTAATGGACAGGGTATAAAATGCGTTTATTGGCATAAATACAAATGAAGCAACTATTATTGCGGGGTAATTGCGTAACGCACGAACAGTAGTACACACAACATTCATTGTGTTATTTATGTCGTTGAGCAGACAATTTTTTTCGAACATATGAAGCAATGGATTAGCAATATCCTTCAAAAATATTCAGATTGAGATTGTAGATGTGTTACCCAATTAGGGTGCAGGTGACTATTTATGGCCAGAAGCAAATGCGTAAAAATGTACAGTTGTAGGTACTGTTCGGACCCAATAGATAGAATGATAGGTAATAATAATAATAATAACCCCACCGCCGTATCTCTACGTTGATGTCGTGGTGGGGCTTGCGCGCTCCGAACTCTAGGCCTGTGCCGGAAGAGTTTACTTAGCCGAAACAGGTCTAGGAGCCAGACCAGAAGAGATACAGAAACCCGCAGGGCAGCATGTGGCGAGCTGTTGGGCAGTAGCGACCCCACGGACCCTATCTCCCGGGAGAAATCTTGTTCCTCACCTCTGGCTTGCCTTTATTGGCCGGCTGAAGTGAACAATGACGAGGAACAGAGCTCCCACCTCATTCTTGCCTTTACTGGCCGGCTTGAGTGGAGACTCGCAAGAGCAAACGTGCTCGGGGGAAGGAAGTATTCCAGTAAGTGCTCGTAGGTATCTTGACCATCTTCCGGGCTCTGGGATTGTTCTGAAAGCCATGGAATACCTCTCCACTCCTCATAAGTACCTCAGGACATGTTGCCCCCTTGTTGCTACGTCACTATGTGCTAGCGACAGTTTTCGGGGGCCCATTATTGAGTGTGCACGTCACCCCCTGCCATTTTATCCGTGTACATATAAAACATTGATCAAGCAGGGGTCATAGTTCCTCCAAAGTTATTGGTAACCAGTCCACTTTAGCCACCCAAACACATAGTCCAAATTTGATTTTTTTCCATATCCTGCAATAGTCCTACATTAACCGGGGGTTATCCTTGGGTGCACTTGCATAGTGCATACAGGGATAATCGTCGGGTGGTGCCATATTTCAATGAAATTTCCTAAGGGGCCTCTGCGAGTTGGCTTCAGCCCCTCGTACGCCTTCCAAAGGACCGGGACCCCATGGTCCCGAGATTTATTAAAATATAAATAATAATAATAATAATTTTCAGGATTCCCGACCATTTTTCCTGTCGTTGACCGTTCTTTAGTGTTTTTGTAGCAACGTTAATAACGCTCATCTCAAATGAAAAAGGTTGTTTTAATGAACCCAATCTAACCGCAGCGCTGGTTTATTAACCGCTTGTGGTTAATAAAGCTACAAGGTTAAACACATCAATAATTAGGGTCCATGGGGAAAACCCAATACGAGTATATACATACCTACACAAAATTTATTTAGTACACAAAATTTTCGGTATTTACTTATGGTAGAGAGGGTTTTTGAGCAAGCATGATATGCAGGGCAAGTTAAAAGCTGAGTAGGTGCGGTATGATAAGAGAACACCAGAAATATATTTGAAAAGTTTCAATAAGGAGCCCCTTTAGATGGCAGAGGGACTTGACTCTAACAAAAATTAGCACTTTAAAGCTTAATATTTAACAAACGGATTCCTGAATCGAATAATTGTTTTCACAAACCCGCAATATTTTTAAAAGCCCTATCCACCGATACCCCACACAATGGAGTAGATGAGAAAAAAAAACATACCCACTTTACGTGTAGAGGTAATTTTTTTTTTTAATATTTTATTTTACCACTTTGTCGGCGTGATTAATAATATGTATATACATGCCAAATTATAGCTTTCTAGTACTAAGAGCCTCTCAGGTATGCTGCGGACGAATGGACAGACGGACATGACGAAACTATAAGGGTTCCTTGTTGTCTACGGAACCCTAAAAAAGATAAAAAAAGCTAAGTTACCCTAACAATTCACCTTCCAATGACAAGAGACTTCGTAAGCAATGTTATTTCTATGATTCATTCTATGGAGATATAATGGAATACGTCTGAAAGTTACAGCATCTAAAACTACTTTATTCTACGTCATCAATGTGACTAAAGTAAAAGCTTTACCAATGGGTATCGGATTACCCAGTAACTAGGGTTGGAGGGCAGATAGGCAGTCGCTCCATGTAAAATACTGATATTCAGCTGCATCAAGTAAGACTGGAAGCCGACCCCAACATAGTTGGAAAAGGGTAGACAGATGATAACATTCTCAAAAGGTTGTCTAGTACTTATTTAAGTAAATAACAGAATGAAATTAGAAATAGCATGTTGCCAGGTTACTTAAGCAATTCTTATTTAAGAAGGTTTAACCCTACTAAGTTGTAATAAGGTAGTTGCCTGGGTAAAAAAAAATAATTATAATTATTCCGTCAGTTAGATTATCGAAAAATAATGGACACGTATTTATTTTTGTCAATCAAATAAAAAATTTAAAATTTGGGAGTGGGGTCGTGACGTCACTTGCTTGCAAAAGTGTCGCAAACAAGTGACGTCACGCGGAACTTTAACGGGCGATATCTTCATAATTTTTTATATAATTGACAAAAGAAAAAATACGGGTTCAATATTTTTTGATAATCTAACTGACGGACTAATTAGATTTTTTTTAGGAAAATAGCCTATTTTTTACTGTGTACTGTGTGAAACTGTGGATACTATTTTGTGGGGCATGTTTATTTAGGCTTAGGGAATAAAATGTTAACATAAAGATACATATTCATTTATTAATCTTATCTTACTTAATAAAGTAAAAGTAAATAGGCTAGTTGACAGTAAGAAAAATACCGTATTTTGTATTGTAGAATTGTTGGGAGCTAAAAATGAAATACCTAATTTTTTAAAATGATTTTAGATTCATTCATATTTTTGGGAATCATTGTGTAAAATAAATTTATTGATCACGTGACATTGATCGCGAATCAGAGCGCGTAACCTCACAACTTCCAGACGACAGTTTCAAATTGTGAAAAGAAACAAAATACGTCAGACATAAAGTTTATTTTGCATTATTATTAGACGTGCGAAAGCAATGCTCTTGAAAGGAACCATATTGATTGGTAGCGACCATTACTCATTTTATAAAGTAGTAGTATTTAATCATATTTTGTGTTGGCCCTTTAAAAATCTGAAAATGGAAATCGTGTACTTAGTTACGACTGTCAATTTAAAGTAAATATTAACGCAAATAATTATTCGTCTGCCATGAATATTATTTACAAAACATTGTTTGTCTTAACAATCAATGTTTTGTAAATAATGTTAGGTACTATTACGTATATTATAATGTTCCGACAGAAGTAATAAATAAAAATAGTGGGCGAGCAAAGCTGTTAAAAAAACCCGCAGATTTGATACAATGAAAGGTTTGAAGTCACTTGAGCCGCCATGACAGAATGCCCCGTTTTGAAAAATTGGTTCTGTCGTTGAATGATAATATTTCGCTGAAATATTCATATTTTAAGGTAAATAAACCACAAGGAATCTAAGTTGTTTATCAAAATCTGTCAACTAGACTATTGCTGCTATTGATATCTTTACAAACCCACTGTCACAGATTTACGATGCCTACAGAATTTACCCCGGAAACCTGGTTGCCTTCTGGGAACGAGTCTAATATTAGCTAAATCAATAATTCTGATAAGTATCTATGATAAAATGATAATGAATTTTATGTTTGAATAATTTTAGCCTGCCTGCTTGTGCTTCCCTTACTTCAAAAGATTTAGTTCCTATATACCTACGTCAAATAACTACGTAAGATACAGTTTGCCTTGAGTTTAACATCACTATAAAATTAACTATTTTAAGCCCATGTTATGTATAATGCAGTTTATCATTAAAAAGCCTGTTAGGAATAGGGCAAATTAATATAAAATTAAAATAATATGTACATATTTTCCATAGTTTTGTGCGCTATATTTATAGCCTACATCTATATGCAACGTTCCACTAAGCACTGAAAATGTAGATACCAATAGTTCTACGTCAGTACCACAGTCGTCTACGCAAGATAGAAGGGCCTTGGTCGACGTCACTACAAAAACTATTTGGAGCCTATTTTTATATGCTTTATGTATGTATGTATTCATTGTTTTATGTAAATGGTACACCACAGACTACCTACTATATTGTCTCTCCTTCCACTTTTTAATTCATCCCAAGGTTGTCTTTAACACTTTGACTGCCAGACAACAGATACAATAGAAAATCTATTGTTGGCGGATCCCAGTGACCGCGGTGGCAGTCAATGCCTTAAAAAATCGTTCTTAGCGATATCGCCCATTGTGTCACCCTTTGTGAAATTTCTTCATTTATGTCTATAATTTATATGGTGTACATAATAAAGAGTTAATTATTATTTCCAGTTGGTTCAATTTACCTATTTTTTGCAGAAATGCATCTATAAATATTAAATTCATAGTCCTGACTGACTGACTGATACATCAACACACAGCCTAAACCGCTGGTCCTAGAGACATGAAATTTGGAGGGTGTATTCTTCGTGAAGAGTAGGTATCCACTAAGAAAAGGTTTTTCGAAATTCCACCCCTTTTTTTTTTTTTTTTTTTTTTTTTTTTTTTTTTTGTGGATGGGAATTCATCAAATGACTCCTCCCGCTCTGGGTGGAGCAGAAGGGAGTGTCAGACTCTTACTGACTAAAACCCACCCGTGTTCCTTCCTTAGCCCTTTACGTACCAGGGCAGCGGTAACCCTTTCGGACGATCCCGCTACCCCGGCAGGCTTCGGCCCTGTCGGGCCCCGTCAACTACGCTGACATCTCTTTGAGGCGCGCGTGGAACACATACACGCCGTCCGGCACGGGCCTGGTCCTGATCGGACGGAGAGCTACCCATTGCTCTCCGCCCGCAGGCCCGCGCCTACGGTGGCCGGGAGTCGTCACGCGGCTCCCGACGCCCGGAGCGTCTCCCTCGGCGGCTGAGGCGTGAGGATCTTTCCCTCGCCCATCCCGCCACCTCCTTCGCTAGCATAACTGCTTCGCAGAAGGAGGTGACCGCCTCCCACTCCCTCTCGCCCCGGCTTGGCCGTGGCTTGCACCAGGGCCGGACGCGAGAGGTCGCCGCCGCTGCCGATCGCCTCTACGAGGACACGGCGGTGCTCTGCCCAAGCGGGGCAGACCTCCACCGTATGCTCCACCGTGTCCTCTGGACGATCCTCGCAGTGGTGACACCCGGGCGTCTCCTCCCGCCTGATGATGTGCAGGAACCTTCCGAAACATCCGTGTCCGGAGAGGACCTGCGTCAGGCGGTAGGTGAGAGCGCCGTGACGCCTCTCTAGCCACTCCTCAAAGAGGGGTCTTATCGCCGCTATCGTGGCGTGCCCTGCGCTGGGTTGCGATAGTCGCGCCTTCCATTCCACCATGAGACCGCGCCGGAGGTCCGTCCGCTCCGCAGCGATTTGCCGCGGGTGCAGAGTTTCCCCCCGACGTAGTGCCTCCGCGCGCCAGTCATACAGGCGCGCGAGGACTATCGCCTCCAGATCCCATGGTGGCAGTCCGGCAAGGAGGCTTGCTGCCTCGCGCGAGATCGTGCGGTACCCCCGGATCAGCCTTACGGCTACCACCTTTTGGGCCGCGTTCAGGTAGTGTGCGGCTCGAAGCCGCAGTGAACGCGCCCATACCGGGGCCCCATATAGGGCCATGGACCGCACGACCCCCGCGTAAAGCCTCCGGCAGGAGGCGTTTGGCCCCCTCAGGTTGGGCAGGAGCCGCTTTAAGGCGGCCCCGGCCGTTCCAGTTTGGGGGCCAAACGTCGGAAATGCTCGACGAAGTTCCACCGGCTGTCGAGGACGAGACCCAGGTATCTCATCGTCTTCTCGACGCCGATGTGAACCCCTCCTACCATCAGTTGGGATCCCGAAGGTGGCCCGTACCGGGGCCCATGAAAAGACATGGCCTCGGACTTGTGCAATGCCACCTCGAGACCCAACTGCCGGATCCTTTCCACGACTATCGCAACCCCGCGTGTCATCGCGTCGGCCGCCGCCTGATGCGACCTCCCCTGCGCCAGGACCAGCGTGTCGTCAGCGTAGCAAACTACGCTGACGCCATCAGGGAGGTCGGCCCGCAGCACCCAGTCGTAACCGATGTCCCACAGGAGCGGCCCCAGAACCGATCCCTGCGGGACACCGCACGACATCTCTCGCCGGTTCCAATTCCCGTCGCGACCGGGGTAGATGACGGCTCTGTCCGTCAAATACGCCCCGACTATTCGACGGAGGTAAGTCGGCACCCGGTGATACCGGAGTGCCTCCCCTATGCAGCTCCAGGGCAGGGTGTAGAACGCGTTGGCGATGTCGAGTGACACCGCCACGACCACCCCACCCCGGGACACCGCGTCCCCCGTCGTGAGGGCTCTCACGCGCATGATGGCGTCCACCGTCGAGCGCCCCTTGCGGAAGCCAAACTGGCACTCCGCAAGATCCGGCCCCGTCCTCACCAGGTGCCCGACGAGGCGGCCCGCAATCACTCTCTCAAAGAGCTTGCCGACCTCGTCGAGCAGCACTATGGGCCGGTATGCGGACGGAGAGTCCGCAGGGCGCCCTGGCTTCTGAATGAGGACCAGCTTCCCCGTCTTCCAACGGAGTGGAAACTGGCCTCTCTCCATGCATGCGCTTAAGAGCGCCTCCAGTCGAGGCCCGAGAGCCCTCGAGGCCAGGACCCAGGCTTTACCCGGCAAGCCGTCGGGTCGGGAGTAGGTATCCACTAAGAAAGGGTTTTTCGAAATTCCACCCCTAAGAGGGTGAAATGGGGGATTTCGTTTGTATGAAAAATCTTATTCCTTGAGTTAATAAACTTGAAACTTGCCAGGAATACTTATCTAAGTAAATTATGATGTTTGCCATTTTTTGTTTTTCTAAGCTACCCCCTAAAAGGGGATTGGGGAGTTTCAAAGTTTGTATGGAAGAATTTTAGCACGCGGTCCGCTTTACTCGAAACTCAGTATTTATACCTAGGATCGAAAGTAAAGAATAATGTGTACCAGGGTTTTTCGAAAATCTACCCCTGAAGGGCTGAAAAGGGGTAGTCAATTTTACAGGGGAGTATTTTACAGCGTGTCTTGATTAACTCGAACATTGATATAAATTTATTATTATAAGTTTTTCAAAACTACCCCTCAAAGGCGATATAGGGGTGTGTAGTTTGCGTTGAAGAATTTGAATGCGCGGTCCGCTTAACTCGAAACTCAGGGCTTATACTTAAGACCAAAAATAAAGAATAACATTTACCAGGGCTTTCGAAAATCTACCCCTAAGGCCACGAGGACACGGCGGGGCCCCGCCCAAGCCGGGCAGACCTCCACCGTATGCTCCACCGTGTCCTCCGGGCGATCCCCACAGTGGTGACACCCTGGCGTTTCCTCCCGCTTTATCCTGAACAGGAACCTCCCGAAACAACCGTGTCCGGTGAGGACCTGCGTCAGGCGGAAGGTGAGGGCGCCGTGGCGCCTCTCTAGCCACTCCTCAAAGAGGGGACTTATCGCCGCAATTGTGGCGTGCCCAGCGCTGGGTTGCGACAATCGCACTCTCCATGCCGCTATGAGATCCCGCCGGAGCTCTGTCCGCTGTGCCGTGATTTCTCGCGGCAGCGGAGAACGCCCCGGCGTTTTGCCTCCTCTCGCCACTCCCATATGTGGGCGAGGACTTTGGCCTCCAGATCCCATGGCGGCAATCCGGCAAGGAGGCTCGCCGCCTCAGCGGAGACCGTGCGGTATCCTCGAATGAGCCGGACAGCCATGACCCTTTGGGACGCGATCAACCGGCGGGCTGGTCGCCGCCTCAAAGATCGCGCCCATACCGGTGCCCCGTAAAGGGCCATGGCCCGCACGACCCCCGCATAGAGCCTCCGGCAGGAGGCGTTTGGTCTTGTAAACTACCCCTCAAGAATGGTTAAGGGGTATCAAAGTTTCTATGGATATATTTGAACAAGTGGTCGATGTCGAATTAACTTAAAACAAAAGATAAAGAATCATGTGTTTTAGGGTTTTTCAATCAACCCCTGGCGGGGTGGAAAGGGTTAATACAGTTTAATGGGAAAGAAAATACTGCAAAAATGGGTATAAATAACGTTTTTAAAAAAACAAGCCCTATCGAGGTGAAAAGGGAGGACATAGTTTATATGAACAATCTTATTCCTTTAATTTATAAACATTTCTGAATAAATTATAAGATCTTAATCATTACCTTTTGAAGGGTGGAGGTCTTAAAAAATTTAAAAGGAAGTACAATATTCACGCGGACGAAGGGTCGGGCGAAGTGCTATGTATGTACAGACGCACACATCAAGCTACTACAATCTGTCAAATTACTGTAATAGATTTTCAACTTTATCGCTAAAGCATTAAGGTTCAAGGTTGATTGGAAAAAATTGACAGTTTCTGGTAGCTTGGCCTGCTGGCGTCTGTACGAGTATGTATAAAAAATAGAATAGGACAGAATACTTCTGCCTAGCCTTTTCCCAAATATATTGGGGTCGGCTTCTAGTTCAACCGGGTGCTAATTTTAAATAGATATCGTACCTACATAGGTACGATATCTATTTAAAATGTATAGATATACAAATAAAGAAAATTGTAGTGTCTGTTAGTAATAAATAAAAAAATTTTGTTCCGGCTAATCTTCGAAACGGCTGGACCGGTTTTGACGGGACTTTCACTGGTAGATAGCCGATGTTATGGAGTAACATATATTTAATTATTTAAACTTTTCTCACACAAAAAAGGTACCTACAAAGGCGGACTGAATACCTTAATAGGCTTTATTTATAGCCTACTTTTTGTCTCGGTAGCGTGTTCCGGTGGTATAATTTCCGACATCCGCGTGGGCGAAGCCGCGGGCAGAAGCTTTTTTTAGTTCTATATGATAGAGCTAAAAAAAGGTTAAAATTATATTATTATTACATTTTCATTTATTCATCAATTCTTTACATAACTGGGTTAGTTACGTAGAAGTAACGTGAATTAATTTTAAATATTCCAATAAAAGAACAAAGCATGTCGTGTCTGTATTCTTTTGGAATCTTTATGACAGTCAGTTGATGTGTGTGCCTATTTGGTGCTTACAAGTAACCTCCGCGGGTCTATTAAAAGTTATTGGCAAGAAATATGAGATAAACATTAACTTAGTTTAAGGTAAGAAGAAGGTAGGCGTCAGATTTGGCTCACAAGACAAGGAACTAATATATACATTTTTTATTAATTTAAACATGATAATAATTAGGGTCTCCCTTGTTTCATCGAAATGAAATTGCCAAATTATCACTTCTCAAAAAAAAAACCGCATAATTTCATTTGCCAAATTATTACTTAGCAAAAAATCTATTCACAAATAATCGTAACGCAAACCTAATGATTGGCAAGTCAACGTTTAAACTAGGACTTGTTTACCAACTAGTACTTTTACCAATTTTTATGTAGTCAAATATTTCAGTTGGAATAACTCATTTTACGCAAAATATAATTTGCCAAATATTTAGTATGGTCAGTTTTCAATTTACCATTTCTATTCAGTCAATTGTTATAGTCTAACTAGTTCAGTCTCGGGTAGCCTGCTTTTTTCCATATTTTTTTTCTACACATATAATTATAATCTAGTCGTTTCTGCGGAGGTCAAAGTTTTAACCTAACCTAAGCATTTTTTTAAAATAATTAACCTCGTTAATTAGTTCGGTTCTCGACAGCCTGCTAAAAATAATCTCGTTTTTTCTATATTTTTTTTCTATACAGTCTAGTCGTTTCTGCCACTCACCGGCCGCTACCGCGGCACCGCTCGCTTCGCTCGCTCGGCTCGTGCGTAGGAGGTCACAGTTTTAACCTAACCCAACCTAACCATTTTTTTTTAAATTAACTTCGTCTGACTAGTTTGGTTCTTGATAACCTGCTAACAATAATTTATTTTTTTCCTTATTTGTATTAAGTATATGATTATATTAAAATAAAATTGCATTTTTTAATTATATAATTCCCAAAAAATCTTATTTTTGCCTTTATATTTTTTGCCATAACAAATCATTTGACCAAACGTTTATTGTCTAAAGATTGTTTGCTGTAATAAATCATTTGATTAAAGACCAAATGTCTAAATGACATTATCCTTGATAATATTCTGCCAAGTAAAAATTTGACCAAATGAAAATGTGCGTACTAAAATTATTCCAAACATTGCATTGGTATAAAAAAAGGTTGCTAAAATTTGTTTGGGTAGTGAAATTTTGGCAAAATCTTTTCGGCAAAACGGCGGGATCCCGGCTGCGACATATACGTACACAATATAATATTATCAACATTATTCGTTTTCTCTACCATTACCTAAACATTGCTTTAAAAATAATAATGATAATGGGAAACGAGGCCAATCTTGTTTGCATTGTAGGTAGGTAACGTAACTGAGTACCTATCCACTTAAGTACTAGCTACTAGTTTTTTATTCGAAAACCGCAATTGGAAAGGTTACTTGATCAACGGGTTGTGTTGGTGCAGAATTGAATTGATGCATAAAAATTAATTTGAATATGTCTGCTTGTGTTTTTGATTTGATAAGTCAAAATAACAGCTTTTTACTAAATTCATATGATAATTATACGGTACTTATAACAAAAAAATATTTTTAAAATTTTTGTTTGACTGTTTGTTCCGGCTAATCTCCGAATCGGCTGAACCGGACTTTCTGGTAGATAGCTTATGTTTAAAGGAGAATCTTGGGCTAATTTTATTTTAGACCAAAAATTTGGGCAAAGAAATGAAAACCCATATAATCCAATATGCACGCGAACGAAGTCGCGGGCACAGCTAGTAAAATATATATATATTTACAAGAAATCATTACGGACCAGTTTACGAGAACCTGCAGGAATTAACCGACAGCGCGACATATAAAGGAGAACTCGTATTTCCAATTTATTGTAACATTTTCAGTTCAGCGTAAAAATAACAAGCAAGCTGGTATTTTATTGATTTTGAAAGTTTCTAAACTTTAATTTTTAAATCTAATCCTACTACAACTAAAGCTTGTTTGTTTGTTTGAACGCGCTAATCTCTGAAACTAGCAGTCGGATTTGAAAAATTATTTTTGCATTTGATAGCCCAATTCTTGAGGAACAATATGCTAGGACCTTTAGGATCCGCGGAAAAAGAAAAAGAATCAGAAAGAACGCTAAGCGAAACCAAAGTAATAGCACGGGCAGGCGTTGCGGTAGGACAGGGTGGGTCGAGGGATCAAGAACTTTCACGTCAAGTGAAATAATTTAATAATTTAGAAAAATTAGAAGCACAACAAATTAGATTTTTAAAACTATTAGTCAGTAAGAAAACCAGGAACAAATGTAAAGATGATAATAATAATCTATTTAAAATTTGTAAAATTCTTTCTATCAGCTTAAAACATAAATGCCTACTTCTGGTTAACAGTCATGGCGGCTGGGCTGGGAGCGTCACTCGCTAGTTACCCATAACCATGCAACTAGGACAGTATCAGCAGGTAAATTTTATGTACAGAGAATAAGGAATTATTTTGGCGACCGGACGCTGGATAAAAGAGTACCTTACCTTCTCAACCATTTGCCTGCTGATATAAGAACTCAGAAAATAAAAGGGAAATTTACCAAATTACTTAAGCTGTTCTTTCTCAAGAGTTTGTAAATCAAGTTTGTTTATTTATTACCTACTTTGTAAGGTTATTAAGTGGAAATTAAGTGTCCGCACTTGTAAATCTGGTTTTTTTTTGTACTGTTTGTTCCGTTCCCACAGACAAACAGTGAAAACGGTTTTGTGGGGCATAGTTTATAAGCAAGATTTTTGTAAACTTATCTTTAATAAAGAAATAATATATATAATATACACATATAAGTCGTGGACAGAAGCTAGTAAGTAATATGAAGAGATCATTGCTGAGATGAGGCCCTTTGGCCTCTTTCTGTTAAATTTTTCCTTTTGTTACTTTTTTATACAATTTGTTTTATTTTTAACTGTGTTTTGTTTAGTTTATGATCCTGTACGAGTCGCAATAAACACTTTTTCTTTCTTTCTTTTTTTCAAGAGCAGAGAAGTAGCCTCTAGGTACTTATAAAACTGAAAATCTTGTAAGTACCATACCTAATAGCCCGAAGAGAGCCCATCAAATTGGTTATCATGTTTAAAAACTGATACTCATTCATAATAATGCCATACCAAAGTTGACGTAACGAGTTCATAAGTTTTAACTTGACTGAGAGACAGCTGTGAAACATTCTTACCCAAAACGTTTACAAAGCCTGTGGGGTAATTGCGTAACACGCTAACAGTAGAAATGGCTTTCACTTAGACAGTTCATACGAGTATTTAGTTTACGTTGTTGAGCCGACACGCTTTTCGAACATATGAAGCAATGGATTAGCAATATCCTTCAAAACGATTCAGATTGTGATTGATTGTGTGTTACGCAATTAGATTGCTGAAAATTACAAAGAAACCAACGAATAAATTCTGCTTTAATTTAAAACCAAAACAAGTGACAACTTTATTTAAGTAGTTCAGTCAGTCAACAAAAAATAATAATAAGGTGATCCCAATATTCAAACAATTTTTCAAAGTATTGCATTTGTCAGACTTCCTGTTACTAAATAGATCTCGCCAACGAGGAAGTATCAGTCTTGTTTATCGACTTGCAAACTATTTTTATTATAGTCTTTAAAATATTACGCGTCAGATTTTTACGTAAGAATAATGCGGTATAAATCACGGGCGAGATCGTAGAGCGTTTAATTTCTTCACTAAGCGTATTGGCTCGGCTATCCATGTATATAAATCTACATGGGTAAAACAAGGAGCAGGATTTCCAGTTTCTCCGTAGTTTACTAGGTTAGTATTTCAGATCACGCCTCGTTGGGTCGGACGCCATCGAAAACGTAAGCTTTCGTCTGACTCGACCAGCCGTGTTCTGGCTGTAAACTCGGACAAACCTATCAACATCCTGGATATTTGTCCCGGCTGCTGCACCAAGTAACAAGATATTTGGTAGCGTATCGTTCACGCTCCAATAAAGACGATATTTTCAAATATCCTCCTGGGACCTTAAAAATATGGAATATTTATCTTTGAAGCGAACAAAGTCGCGCATCTCCCAGTAAAGATCACAGTAAATATTTCGATTCTTAAAGCTCATAAAAGTTTTTCTCAATATCGTAAAAAGGGCTCTTAAAATATGTAATAAATCTTCCCAGACTTGACTTCTGACGATCACAATAGCTGCGGTGATATTACTTTCTTTCGATGACGTCACAGCTCCTCAATATTTATTTTTAGTATGGAAATAACGAATATGTAACATATTGTAAGTGAATACAATATTATTGCCCATTTATCAAAGTCCTGTCTGAGAATAGCCCCTATCACGTCGGGTGGGTTAAATTAGGCTTCTAACAAAAATAAAGAAACGTTTGTTGACAAAATACACAACAAACGTACGTTACTTTTTATTACCTACTGTCTGTTCTAAAACCATCTGATCAAAGTGTAAACAAACCCGTTTAGGATAAATTCTTTCACAATCACTCACTAAACCGTATTAGTAGCACATTCATCTGTATTTAGAAGGTTTCAACTGTTTATCTCACCAATTCTTCCAAGAACCGCTGTTTGATAAAATTATTATATTGTAATTGAAAATTCATCGATAAAGGATCGATAACTTTATGATTTTAAAAATGAGGTTACACAATTGACGTTTTGTCAAATTAAAAACGATAGTACAAGTAATAAAAATAAAAAATAGTAATCAAAATTACATCTTTCATGAACACCAGTACGGCTTCACCAAAGGGCGTTGTACCACTGACGCCGGTGTTACCCTAATGAAGAACATTTTTAACGCCTGGGATGAAGCACAAGATGCTATTGGAATCTTTTGCGATCTCTCTAAGGCGTTCGATTGCGTAAACCATGAAACACTTCTGATGAAACTCGAGCACTATGAGATTAGGAAAACAGCACTTGACTTGTTAAGATCATACCTGAAAGATAGAAAGGTTAAAGTCCAAGTAAATGGCGTAAACTCATTGGGTTCTGAAATGACAATGGGCGTTCCTCAAGGTTCGATATTGGGTCCATTCCTCTTTTTAGTTTATATTAATGATTTACCCCAATTACTTCAAAATCAACCGAAGATGGTGTTATTTGCAGATGACACATCATTGATCTTTAAAATAGACCGACGGTCACAAAATCTTGACGAAGTGAATAACTCTATTCTTCAGGACCAAGATTGGTTTACGGTTAATAATTTAGTACTTAATGAAAAAAAAACAAAATGCATTAGATTTAAATTACCTAATGTTAGAAGTAGCGAATATGACATCGTATTGAATGGCCAAAAATTAGAATTTGTTAATCAGACAGTTTTCCTAGGAATCACGCTAGACGAGAAATTACAATGGGGACCTCATATAACATCTATTGCGGGGCGGCTAAGCTCGGCCGCATATGCTGTTAGAAAGATAAGACAACTAACAGACGAAGAAACCGCGCGCTTGGTCTATTTTAGTTACTTCCACAGTATTATGTCATATGGCATTTTACTGTGGGGTCGGGCTGCTGACATTGAATCCATTTTTATTTTGCAAAAGAGAGCTGTCAGAGCCATTTACAATCTACGTCGCCGCGAATCTCTTAGGGAACTATTTAAAAGGGTTAATATTATGACGGTACCTTGCCAATTCATTTATGAAAATATTATGTATGTAAGAAAAAATCAACATCTTTTTAATAAAATAAAGTGATAGACATAATTTTAATACTAGAAATAAAGATAAATTAGATCAACCTTTTTTCAGATTATCTAAAGTTCATACATCTTTTATGGGGTACTGTGTTAAATGTTACAACAAAATACCTTGTGAAATATTGCAATTAAATGAAAGAAAATTTAAAACTTATATTAAAATTACACTTTGTAAGCAAGGATATTACAAATTAGAGGATTATATCCAAGATAAGAATGCTTGGAAACATGCTGGTCTGGCTCCATAGGACAATCTCTAGAGTCTAGACAAAATCAAACTGGTTGCTAATGTAATTGTATAATTTATTCTTTTTTTTTTTTTTTTCTTTGACATTGATTTACATTCTGTAATTACTTGGGGTCACACCCGGACTTATTACTCCTTATTTATTTATGAAAATCGTCTACGTTTGGAATGTTTGTGAATATGTGAGCACCATGTATCTATCACATAGTTGATCTATATGTCATGGTTACATTTATCCATTTTAATTCTTTTACCTATTGTGGTATAGTAAGTTTATTTTTGGGTGCATCGTCTTCACATATAATTATATAAATAATGTATGCAATATATTGTAAAACATTTTAAAAGAGTAACGGTGGAGTTTCTTGCCCATTCTTCTCCATACGAAAACTACCTTTTGGAAGGGGCGACTAGAATCAATTTTATTTTAATTTTATTTTTGACGTTCAAAAGTGCCTTTTATGTGCCTATTTGAAATAAATGATTTGACTTTGACTTTGACTTTACACGATTATTACGATAATGTATAATGAGAATTTCGGGTTAAAGTCTTAAAATAACAAAATCAAACCACTAGATTTTTATGTGACACTACAAATAGCCATCCACTTCAACAAACGAATCAGAAAAGGTACCTTTTTCTGATTAATTTGTTTACGTTTCATCACATAATTTTGGTACAGACATCGTATTGTAGTTTCCCGTTCTACTATTACTCGTAGCTTAACTTACCTGCTACGAATGCATCTACAATTGTTACCGAGTGTGAGTCATACGTCACGTCGTAGCCATTCGCTAGGCTACCTGTTCGTAGCTAGGTGCAGCCGTAGCTATCCTACCTGTACGTGGCTACGTGGCTCGGTTTGGCCGTAGCTAGCCTATAGCGCAGGCGGCTTTGTACCGGTCGCTTTGCCCAGTGGTACGATTAGTCGATCATATACGATGCAGGCTGGCAGGAAATCGTGCGTCAAATTCACTAATAGGAACTGTGGGCATGTACCTACACCTTTTTGGAACATTTCTACTCTACATCTGAAATAGAAAATAAACTATTTATAGAAAAGGTAGTTTATTTAATCCAATTTAATCCAATTTCCGTGTTGAAATTGGATTAAATGTGGTTTGGTGTGATGTGTGTGGGTGGTGGACAGAACCGTCGGAAGTAAATAAAAATAGTCAGAATTCAACTAAGTAGTCGTAGGATAAATTATTTTATTTCTGTAAGTAGGCATTGTAGACTATAGACTTGTAAACCATTTTCTTTTGTATTAAGTACACGGTACTTGTTGACAGGCTTACACTGTCCTCCCATACCGATTAAGACTGTAATTTGAAAACATTGTAAAAGCCAATTATTTTTAAGAGTAACCGGAGTTTTCTGCCGGCTCTTCTCCATAGAAAACGACAATTGGAACCGTGCAACTAGCTTCTGACATTTCATAAGTGCATAAGTAAGTTATTGTGAAATAATATATTTTGATTTTGATTGTAATTACTGAGTTATTTGTTTATTCATGTTATTAAAATGACTGTGAATGTGTATGTCTTTTTATTCATTCGGAAATAAAAACGGCAAGTAATTATTTCTCTGCAGCGAAGATTATCTTTAACTCAGTTTAAAAAAATTATTGATTGTTTACGCTTAAAAATGTAAAAGCCCAAAAGTATTTTTTTTATTTTTTATTTTTTTTGTTTATTAATCAAAAACAAAACAGTTACAAATCATTCAATCATCATAACGGTAGGGATCGTCTAATATAAAATTACGTATACATTTCACTTGTATGTATAGAAATTTTAGTGGAGGGGCGTGTAATGTTACATTGGCCGATCTCTAAGAATGTATATCGATCAATATCATTCACCAGCCCTTATCCCAAGTTATTTGGGGTCAGCGCAACATATCTTTGTTTTACTTTTTCAAGAATTTATATCGATGGTGGGTACAAAAATAAATTACCTTCCATAATACACTGAATATATAAGTATATAAAAAAAGGGAAAAGAATCAAAGAGCATCAAAACATTCGACCGCATTTCTGTCAACAGGAAAAATGCCCAAAAGACAGGCAGCATTTTCACGTTGTATGGCGATGCTGATTCTTTGGCCATAAAATAGGCCAGCCATCAGGGAGCCTAAAAAGGCCACTTTGGCAGAATCGTAATAAGGTAACAATATGAATCTTATTAAAAATCGTAAAATGGTCACAAACTGACAATTCATAATATGATCTGCGTGCAATTCATATCACAATGAAATAACATTTAAACTGTAGAAATAAAAAATAAAAAAAAACAATTTGATTTATTGTCGACACGGTTGGTGCAGTGGCTGAGCGATCGACTGCTGCACTGCGTGTCGCGGGTTCGATTCCCGCACGGAACAAATGTTTGTATTGCCTACAGGTCCGGGTTCCGGGTCTGGCTGTTTGTGTATGTGAGTTTAAATGTTTGTTAACGCACCCACGATACAGGAGTAATTCCTAGTGTGGGGCACGTTAAAAAAAATACTGTAATGAAAAAACCGATAAAATACGGTTTTTATTTTTTTAATGCGGCAATGTTTACACCAAATATGAAATGAAATTTTACGAAAATTAGAGGAATTGCTAATGATCTGCTGGGAATTCAGGAAATGAATAGCCTTTAGAGGTATTGCTTAAAGTGGCCTTTTTACCCCTGGTCACGTGAAAATAATGGGTAAGATATAAATCAAAAGAGTATTTTTGGCAATAGAAACCGCAGCATAATGATTCATAATTTAGCTATTTTAAGTCAATTTTAATCAGTTGACTGTTTTGCATAACTAAAATGTCACCATGTTTACTAAGTTATTACAAAAACAAAGTTAATCGGTTCAAGGACACTGAACGAGACACAATAGAAGATTTGTTATTACGTCTAGGAGTTTTTAGTGTCCCGCAAAGTGATAAAAATATAAGATTTTTTTTTTTGTTTTTCTTTTTTTGGTTGTGGTACCTAACTCATAAAAAATCGTGTAACACTACTTGCTCTTTAAATAACAGTGTCAGGAAGTTATTATAGCATCATCATCATACACAAAGTGAAAAACATATGTAATATTAAAGCTAACTTAAAATTACTTTAACTTTCCTTGGGCAGTCCAAGCAAAGTTAATAAAAGTTTTTATAAAATGAAAAGGGAACCACGTAAATCAGTCCAATAATCACGGCCCATAAATCAGTGTAAATACATGAAAGAAAACCTGCCGAATGCATAAGTTCCTCCTTTTTTGGAAGTCAGTTAAAAAGTAAATAAATTACTGAATGTCAAGCTTGACAGGTCAAGAGGAAGGCGTCTAAAAGAAAATAAACGAACTAACCTACACTTGATACATATTCCAAATTGGAAGTGTTATTTAAAAAAATACCTATTGGACTAGCAGCTAGGTAGTTTAGTTTTGAATTGATAATGTAAAATAAAATTCAACGCAATGAATGTTGTTGAACTGTTAAAATAAATTGCCATTGCTACAGTTAGGGCCGTTACACATGTCGTCGCGGTGGTAGCGGCGAGTTTTGAAGTCTTGGCACCGCGGCGGCGAAAAATGCTGCCATGCCGTGCCGGTGCCATGTGTAAACGCTCTTAGTGTGTTACGCAATTACCGCGGGGTTCAATCCTCAAGACAGGCAAAGTTATAGCAGCTCTCAGTACGTATTTGTGCCTGGTTGATGGCAGTAACCTCTTTGTCTGTAGGCTGCGATTACGCTCACTTGGAATACATTTTTCTCATTCTCATTGCATGTACCATCATCTAGCAATGATACTACGTGGAGGAAAAGGCATCAACCAGCATCCTGATTGCGTAACACACTAAGTATCAATCACAATCTGAATCATTTTGAAGGATATTACTAATCCATTGCTTCATTTTATATGTTCGAAAAATTTGTCTGCTCAACAACGTACTTAAATAACGCAATGAATGTTATTGAACTGTCAAAATTAAAGCCATTCCTACTGTTAGTGTGTTCGCAATAACCGGCAGGGGTTAACCCAACTAATTGTTTCTAGGAAACGATAATAAACAAAAACATAAAAATCGTATGTATCGTAAAAAAGATACAAATGACTGCATGCAAATTTAATAAAATTACAGTCTAGTCAGTTTTACATTTCCTGAACCAGTTTGTTCATATTTTTTCTTATAAAAACCAGTACACGCTTCGCTTCTAGACTGCCTGTCCATGTATATGTCAGAATATATTTTCTTCAAGACTAAGCAATAAACGGTTAATTGAATTTTATAAATAAAATGCTATAAGATGCTATATAACTAAAACTACGTAACTATTTATGCATAAACATTGGAGAAATCTTAGTTAGTCACTATGTTCGCTAGGCGTGTGCGGGGTCTACTCAGGGGGTCTACTCTCTTCGTCAACGGAGATACAGGCCTGTTTGAAAGTAGGGTTATTTCACTAATCCCAATGACCCATAATAAACAAGTACGCTGGACTTCATACGATCGATGACAAAATGAAGCCATTTGATTTTAGCCATTTTGGCGCTGACAGCAACGTGAGCGTCCGTGGAACTAATATTTTTGATAGCGAGTTTTACAAGATGCGCATACTCTCATGATAAATTTATTCGAAATATCTCGTGGTAAACACAAAATACGCAAAAAAGTCTTATTTCACGATTTATACCTAAATGGTTACAGACGTACCAAAACAAAACGACGGCCATTTGCGGCAATGTGTCAAATTGAGTTCCTGAGACGTACAAATAACAACTGTAATTTCGTATAGTAATTATTTAGTCCAGCGTACTTGTATAATATAGGTCAGTGACTAATCCCCATTGACAATCCCCAGCAATGGGGATTTGTGTTAAAATGTGAAGTTTCGACTTGACAAAACATCGAGATTCCAAAATGACTAACACTTTTTTTCCTATAAGCAAACCCAGAAACCGTATTATAAAACATTGAAGTTAAAATAGGCTATTTTCCTTTTTTTCTTTTGTCAATTATATAAAGAATGATGAATATATCGCTCGTTAAAGTTCCGCGTTACGTCACTTGCTTGCGACACTTTTGCAAGCAAGTGACGTCACGACCCCCCACTCCCCAAATTTTGACGCGCTTTATCTTTGTCTTTTTTTTTTGATTGACAAAAGAAAAAATACGTGTTCATTATTTTTCGATAATCTAACTGACGGAATAAATATGTATAATTATTATTTTTTTACCCAGGCCCGATTACCCTATATAACCTATGCCTAGGACACTATTTGTATTTTTAAGTATTTTTGGATTAGAAATTGAAAAAAAAAACAAATAAAAAGTCTCTACAACAACGCCATCTGTCGAGTTCAAAACTATAAAAGATAGGGTTTTAAGTTGGAACCAACTATAAATATTCACAAAATTTCATTGAAATCAGTTGAGTGGTTTCGAATTTTAGAGCCTACGAACATAGTGACACGCAATTTTATATATTAAGATTTTGGTAGATAAGGCATACCGAACTATACCTAATAAATTAGTTCCAAATAGGTATGCTGTATAAACTTGTCAAGGTAATATTCATCTTAATTATGTACTGTCAAATTTTCCCAATCAACATTGAACCTTAATGCTTTAGTGATAAAGTTGAAAATCTATTAAAGAAATTTGACAGATTGTAGTAGCTTTATGTGCTGGCGTCTGTACATGAATACACGATCATATATAATAACCCAATATTTAATTTAAATATGGTATTGAAAAGAAACATGCAATCCAGTGCCGAAAACCTGTTATGTGAACCATGTTTTAACTTTTTACACTGTATTTAACTGTCCGTTCAATATATTAAACAAAAAATCATTAAGTATACATATACAATGAATAAGATGGAAATGTCTGTTTGTAATGTCAAAATAACAGTTTTTTATTAAATGCATAGGAAAGTACATACAGTGGCCTCCAAAAGTTAGTTGACATTGCCACTTCAGCTTTGACATACCACATTATGATTTAAAATTCTAGTGATACAAATGTTTGAACTGCTATAACGTTTTTATTGACTAAGGGCTGATATTTCCTATGCCAGATAACTTTATTTCGAGGAATAAAATTGACGTTTGACAGTTTTTGTATGAAATAACTGTCAAAATTTCAAAATGATTCCTCGAAAAAAGTAATCAGATGATTAAAAAATCAGCCCTAATTCAACTACCTTTCACTTATCATTAAAAATAATCAAGCAATCCCTTAGGAGTACCTGATTATTTTTAATCATAACATACAACATCACAGCTATAACAAAAAAAAAAGGATTTTTCTGCCTGTCTGTTTGTTCCGACTAGTCTCCGAAACGGCTGGACCGATTTTGACGGGACTTAGATAGCTGATGTTATAAGGAGTGGCTTAGGGTAACTTAGGCTACTTTCATTTGTTTTTTAATAAAAAAAGAATTAGTAGCTTAAGAGACAGATTATAGTTTTCCGACATCCACGCGAACAAAGTCGCGGGCACAACTAGTCAAAAATAAATAAAAAGGTGCTGACATATATCCTACATAATATATACTGCCAAGACAACCAAGTCCAACTCTTTAATATCTTAAGTGTTTCTTTCAATGTTGGCACAGCACACTAAAATCTTCAGTGCGATTTAGTTCCCAAAGAAAACAATCTTTCCGCAAGGGCGATAATGGCATGCATTCACCGTTCGTCGTAGTTCTATAGTACGTATCTACTAGTTGCGAATAGTAGGGATAATTGATTTGAGCCTTTATATCTTCACGCTCGGTTACCTTTACGAGCTGAGCATAACTCGTAGGTTTATGTATAGAGCCACATTCGCCTTGGTACTATTCCGTTCGTCGCTATAGGTAGGTACGTAACATGGGCTTGTATAAGAGAAAACCAAATAGAACCTGAAAGGCAAATATTGGCATTATGAAAAACATGAAATATATGTGTAAAATAGTCTCAACCATAGAAATATTTTACATCTCTCGACTTTACAAAAATTAACAAACTTCTCGCAGGCTAATTAATCTGCCTTCTCTTTCGACTTCCAGTCTAACCTGATGCAACTGAATACCAGTATTTTACATGGAGCGACTGCCCATCTGTCCTCCACAACTCAGTTCCTGGGCTTACCCAGTAACTTATCAGTCCCATCCCAGACCCCAAAAAGTCTGACAACCAGTCTTACGAAGAAAGGTCTTAACCTTTCTTCGTAAGAATGGTTGTCAGACTTTTGGGGTTTCTGACTACCCGTAACTTAACGACGGTTAAAGATCTATGAATGACAGCCGGGACCAACGGCTTAACGTGCTTTCCGAGGCACGGAGGGGTATCGATATGTAATGAATGGACACCTGTCCACGAACTGACCCTCATGGAACTTCTCGCAGGCTAGGTCGGAAATGAAGATAATCCTACTAATGTTTGTAATCGCGAAAGTTTGTATGGATGGATGTTTGTTACTCTTTCACGCAAAAACTTCTGAACGGATTTGGATGAAATTTGGCACACAGATGGTTTATAACCAGGATTAACACATAGGTTTTTATCACGATATTCCCACGGGATCAAAACTTATGCGGGTGAAACCGCGGGGCACAGGTAGTGTGTTATAAATTTATCTACGGCAGTACTTTCAAAATAAGGTACTTAAATTATATTCACAACCTGTAATTGAACACGATACAATCAAATTAATAAGATGAGTACCTTCCTACAACAGATGTGTTAATTATTTAATTAATGTATAATTAACTTTTCAAACTTAATTAACACGTTCCTTAAAGGGAAGGGTTCTTCGAGAAGTTAGGTGTATCTAAGCAAAACACGAGCAAGGTATAAAAAAAATCTTATAAATATATTTTACGGAAATGATCGTATTTATAACAGGGCAAAATATTGTTATTTATTTTTTAATTGATTCGGAATCATAATTCTGTTTTCGAAATTTTCCAATTACAGATATTTTATTATTATGTAAGTGAAAATAATACAGTTTTTCGTTGGATTTCCACCCTGTAAGATATTCGGAATATTTATGGATCTTTGGAGTTTCGCAAATTAATTTCATCTCGGATCGCAGCCGGTCGCAGCAAATTCTTAACGATCATGAAGCAGTTTTCATATAATTGCAATTCTAAAAAGTTGGTCACAAAATTGAAAATTGAAACTTCTGGAACGTCCGGAATGTGTCGTTTGCAGTAATCTTCGTCAATTTAAGCGATTACTTTTCTATAGAATATCGGCAATCTTAGTGTAATAAGGAAGTCAATAATGCATTCAGGAGAGATGGACATAGAGATGTGTTGACATTGACCTTAGCAGCATAAGGTGAGCACCCGCGGCGGCCGGCGCGCGGATGTTTTCAGTCGCGAGTTGTCCGCGCCGCAACTTTGTCGTTCGGGCGACGCACAAGCGCCCAGTTTCCGCGTCTACTGTACAAGTTCGTGTTTTTAACGTAAAAGTGATAGTGTTAAACTGTTGAAGTTATAAATTATACACGACAAGATTGGATTGTTGAGAAGTTTTGTTTCATGTGGATGCTGTGAAATTTCAAAGTATGTATAAAAATTAAGTTTTTGTTTGTCGTTATTCAAACTTTAATTTAAGTGTTTTGTAAACGATTTAGGAGCATTTAGGAGTAAGACATTGTTAATGTTTTGAATTTTACGTGGTTTAAATACCGAAATTATTTTTTTCCAATGATGCTTGCGTAGCTATATTTATTTCTTTATCGTAGAACGTAAAACTCGTTAAGCTAACTTTAACGTACCTACCTCGCTATGCCTTGGTAGGCATACCACATACATACTATCTACAAAAAAGATTTTTTTTTACATTATTCATAAATTTTATTATTCATTAATAATAATTATTCAACATCGTAAAATACTAATATTTTATTGGGTAATTTATTGATTAAGTATACAATTTATTCGCGTTCCAAAGTTTCACTTTGTTCCAAATAAATATTTTAACGTTAAATTGACGGCAATCATTTGAATTAATAAGGTGAATTTAAAGACAATTTGGTCATTCCGGTGGTTGAAAGTTACATACATGAATAAAACGAAAAACAAATGAATACATAGAATACACTTTCATAGGCGAGATTTAATTAATAGGTGGGTAACAAATTCAATAGCGCTGCTGTGTGTTGAATTTTCCCTAGAAATGTATGAAAGCACTCGTGCACAGAACGAAATTATTTCCAAATCATAATCATGAATCCATTGCGGAAATTTCACGGAAATTCCTGGAATGAATTGTTGTTTTGAGTCGCTCGATTGTTGTTTTCACATTCTTCTGTAGTCGATGCGTGCGTTAATCAAAAAGTAGGGAGTGATTCTTTGTGTGATAATGTTGCGCTTCAAATTATTTTCATTAAATTGTGATTATCAAATTGATAAAACAAAAAAAAAATTTACGGCTGGGATTTGCATGTACCTACACATAATCAACCTATAATTTTCCCACTGTTTGGACAAATGGCTCCTCTCGGTGACAGGGTGACCGTAATCCACCACGCGGGCCCAGTGCGGGTTGGTAGATGTCACAAGTTTTCTAATTTTTGGTTGTAGGACATGCCCGTTTCGTCTAGATGCACCTGTGTATCTACCTAAATAGCTATTTATTTTATTTACTTAGAATAAATAAAAGGTGTCGTTTTGCATCCTCGTCAAATTCAAGGAGGTAACTATGCTACTGATTCTCGACACGAATAAAATAAAATAAGTAGGTATTATTTTTTTCTAATTTGCGGATATCAGCTTGTATGGGACACGCGTTTTAAAACGCGGCCTGTGTGAGACCGCACTGTAAATACCCTTTTACACACACATAAAAACGCGGCCGCTTATACGATACCATAACGCGATTCTGTTCTTTGAAAGTGGTGTAGTCTGAAATAATTATTTACTAGGGGTCGTAATTTTATTTGATTATTTATGTATTTCATAACAGCCTCCTGAAATTTGACGAGGATGCAAAACAACAGCTTGTATAATTTACTTTTGGGAGTTGTGGTCCATTGAGCTCATCTTTCCATTTCTATTTACTATAAATAATAGGTTTTATAAGCTCTTCTACCTACATTAGGTATTATAAATCGAAGCTGCTTTTCGTGTGACCGCGTTGGTCTTCTAAACTACGCAACGGATTTTGATGCGGTTTTCAACATTATTTAGAGAATTTATTCCGGAAGGTTTATGTGTATATTACATTAATATAATACATTAATATGTATGTGGTGTGTAATACATATTAATTATTAGATATACACCACATACATATTAATAACTAAGTTAAATATTAATGTATTATTATTTGTTTTTGTTATAAATAGATATAATCTATTAGTTTAATAAGCTTAGGTAAGTTGATATATTTTATAGTTTTTTATTTTATGAGTATAAATAGTTATACTCATAAAATAAAAAACTTTGTTTAATTTTATTTATCTAAACTTAATTAACTAACTAACACTTGCTTAAGTTTAATTAACTAACTAACACTTGCTTAAGTATAGACTTAAGCGAGTGTTAGTTAATTAAGTTTAGGTAAATAAAATTAAACAAAGTTTAATGGTGTTTACTGAGCACTGGTGGCTCAGTGGTAACGACCCCGACTTACGAATTTTCGGTCGTGGGTTCGACCCCAGGCAGGCACTTTACTTTATGTATTTAATTTCACTACCACTGATCTCAAAACGGTGAAGCAAAACATCGTGAGGAAACCGGCATGTCCTAGAACCAAAAATTCGAAGACATGACATATATCAACCCGTACTCGGCCCGCGTGGTGGATGACGGCCGACTCCCTCTCACCGAGAGGAGGCCTGTGTCCCAGCTCATCCCAGAACGTTATAGGCTGATTATGTATGTTATGTAAATGGGAATTCGATTTCGGCTTAGCCACATTCAATATATTAAGATCACTTACTAATTCCGGTATCTATTAAATTAAGCCGTCGTAGTTAACTAAAGGCTCAGCACATAGGCGCGACGCGATTCTGATAGAACAATTTCCATGAAGTTTTCATAAAAACTGTTCTACAAGAATCGCGTCGCGCTGTGACGTCGCCCCTGTTTGTGGGGGCCTTGAATCTGACAATATTTCGCGGAAATGCGATCAAACGCGTAATTACATATAATTTCTATTCAGCTGAAAGAATATTCAAATTACCTAAAAATAAACATTTGAATGTTGTTTACCTCAAAAAATTGCTTAGCCTTATTTAATTAGATCGCCTGATGAACCGGTATTCAGTAAATATAAATTAGGTACCTAATTAAAATCAAAGGGCTCCCGCAGGTGACGAAGCTGTGTTATTTTAATTAGACTCCTGAAAACAGCATTTGCCTTAAAAGGGACCAAAGAAATCAATTATGCTAGAATTTTAATAACTGAAATGAAAACAAGTAGTTCTAAGAATTGACCTTAATCAAAGAACCGATCAAAGAACTGGTTTCATATATTGGTACATTAAAGCCCGAGGTATATTAAAAAACCGAGGAACCTATATATATTGTTTATATATAGATTTTTTTTAAAATATTAAATATTTAATATAAATTATTACTTTTTAAATAATTTCTCCTTTTTCTTTTTTATAATAATTATATTTATCTGTATATATATACAGATATACCGTAAATATTAGGTAGGTGAATAACGGTTTTAAAGAAAGTAAATTATGTGATGGTAAATAGTTTTTATATTTAATTTTCGTACTTTACCTTCTTGTGCCTGCCATTTACTTATGACATAAATATATTTCACCACATTATTCGATTTTTTTAGAGAATAGATTTAATAATCATTTGACATAATAATATTTAGAATCATTTATATGATAACTATTTACAACCTATTGACATAATATTTATCATATGTTATTGATTATTATTAATAATTGTAGTGAAATTTACTGTTGGAGACTCATAATTTATTATTTTTAGCTGTAATAAATTCATTAATGTACTACATAGTTCAAACACAATGCGAATTGTTTTGTGAATAAATAAATAATCTAAATATCAGGTAGGTACGTAAAGTCGAATTCTGATTAACAGACGTCAAATGAATACTTACGCATTTTAATATATCTAGGTAAAGTCTTTGAGTAAAAGTTGAAGATTTCGTTAACACGTACGTCGTACCTAAACAATAAAAGTGTTGCGCACTTAACAAAGGGACGGAAGTGAAATTAAATCGTACATTCTTGATTAGAAATTCATCTTTGAAAAGTGGAATAAAAGGAAATAATGGCCCACAGCCATTCTCTTGAGGGCTCGATTAAAGACGAAGTTTCAGTCTTGGCTTAATAGCCTAGATAAGTGTTTCTCAAACTGGGAAACATGAACCCCTAGTAGTTAGCAAGACTTTCATTTGGCGGCAAATATCATTGCATTATTTGGTATTTTAGATTAAGCTTTTATTTTGCCTGCAGACTGCTTTGTTGGTCTAGTGGTCGCATGCGCTACTGCTGTCCTTGATTCGATTCCCAGGTTGGACAGTGTTATTAGGTTTTTTCAACAGGAATTTCTTAGTAGCAGCCTGCACCCTAATTGCGTAACACACGTTCAATCGGAATCAGAATCATTTTGAAGCAAATTGCTAATCCATTGCTTCATAAGTTCGAAAAATTTGTCTGCTCAACACGTAAATAACGTAATGAATGTTGTTGAACTGTCAGAATGAAACAGATTCCGATTGATCGTGTATTACGTAATTAGGGTTCTGGAGTCTTGATTCGTGCCCGGTTGATAGGCTCGTCCCCTATTACATGGGACAACATAAACAACTGGCGAAATGTGGGTGTACAGCTCTGCCCAATTCTTCGAGGAATACCCTCCTATTAAACAGAGTACCTGCTGTCTTATCTCTGCACCACCCTCGGTTGACTGGTAGAGAATGTGTAGGGCATTACGTCCGCCTTTGTAACTTATTGTGTGCGAGAAGTTTAAATAAATCTATTATCTATTTATGCTAATAATAAAGCTGAAGAGTTTGTTTGAACGCGCTAATCTCTGGAACTACCAGTCGGATTAAAAAAAAAATCGTTTTACATTGATAGCCCAATTCTTGAGGAAGGCTATAGGCCAATTAATATCACCCTATGACTCTTAGGTGCCAAGCAAAAAGAAAAAAGCTGGTAGAACGCTAAGCAAAACGCTAAGTAATAGTGCGGGCAGGTGATGCGATGCGACGGGGTGTCAAATTTGTTTAATAGATTTTCAACTTCATCGTTAAAGCATTAAGGTTCAAGGTTGATTGGGAAAATTTGACAGTTTTGGGTAGCTTGACCTGCTTGGCGTCTGTAGCTACGGAGTTTCAGTAGAATACGAGGCCAGCTTATACTGGCCTTGTTACCATTGACAAGCAGCCTACTACAGTAGGCTGCATGTCACAATATGACATTTTGATTTGATTATGTTTCGACGGATACTCCTAGATGTATATTTTAATTTAGCCACTCAGGGTTTTCTTTATAATTATATTATTTCATTTTCATTCAAACGTTTATGAATAAAGGGAGTTTATTTATTTTGGGAAACACTTTTGTCAAATTTAATTCCAGCGCGTGAGGATATAAGATTGAGGAACCCTGTCCTGTGTATTGCCCACATGGGGTACACCCCGTACACCTACAAATTACGTTTAGTCGTAGTAGCACATGCTCCTAAGCCGTTCTATATATTTTCGAGTCACAATTGCGGTATAAATTACCTTCGTAAGCTTCGAGCGTTCATTTGTCGTACGTGTGGCACGTAGTACCTACACTTTGTAAATATTACTCACTATTCTTCATTCAATTTCCGCCACGCGCTGTTGTAACTGGTATTTTCTTTTTTCTTCCTTATTTTCTACATATATATATTTTTTTTTAAACTTTGCCCCACACTAGGAATTTCTCCTGTGCGTCGTGGGTGCGTTTACAAACATTTAAACTCACATACACAAACAGCCAGACCCGGAACAACTACTTGTAGGCCATACAAATATTTGTACCGTGCGGGAATCGAACCCGCGACACGCAGCGCAGCAGTCAATCGCTTAACCACTGCGCCAATCGTGCCGTCAATTCAATTTAAAAGCCACTGTCTGACATTGTAAGTTAGTGGTACATAACTCATTTAATTGGTTTTGAGCTGTACTTCGAATATAGTTACAGAATTTGATCGAAATTATTCTAAAGTTTTAGGGTAACATAGACGAAGGCTTCGAGTAAACTAGGAAGGTCGTGTGTGATACCCTATCTATAATGTACTTATATACTAAATCCATGCCCTCAATACATTATTATTTTAGTGGCAATAACTTCAGTGAGTTGAGCATCAGTAATTGGAACGAACTATAATTATGATTGATTGTTTACGAAAGCGTTCTATTAATTTTCATGAAAACTCGTTAAAATACAAGCACTTTATAATACTGTAAATTGTCTAGACAATAGTTACTTGGTGTGGACTTCACTTAATATTTGTAGGTATAATAATGGCGATGGATAAAATTATGGTTTTTTTTGTTCAATCAAAAAGTGGTTTCAGCAAAGAACTTTGAGTTGCGTGAAATTTTCAGTCAGTTGATCACTTTACTTACTGAAATATTCAGCAGTTTTTACGGGCCGTGAACCAAGTCGGGTATTTCATTATACGATTGGCATCATGCATTGTTTTAAATGAAAACGTCAATCGTACAATCAATAAACATTCCGCTGGTCAGATTTTCATATCGCGTTGAAATTTCAATTTCGCACACTGTATGTCCGCGTCGCTTATCTGTTCCATCGATCTATATTCATTCATTCATTCGTTCTTTGGTATGGTCGGAGGACTGACACACCGAGCGTACTGAATTCAGTTTATAACGCTGTCAAGTTATTACATCGCTGAATTGTGTTGAATATTATCGACCCATCGAATTGTCGAAAAGGTTTCCCCGTGAAAAGTCTCTGTATCCCTTATGTTTTCGAATATGGCCTTCTAACCTGACTTAATAGTGTAATTTTATCTTTATCTGAAAAATAACCAGAGTGACCTACAGCAGAGCTCGTAGAGTAAGCAAGCTGAAATAGCAGTGGGCTGGCCATGTTTGTCGAAGGACAGATGGCCATAGGCTCAGACGAGTTCTAGAGTGGAGACCGCGAAGTGTGGCACGTTAAAAGGTGGCTGGGACAGACTGGGTGTGGAAGGCGGAGGACAGGGTGTTCTGGTGCAGTCTGGGAGAGGCCTATGTCCAGCAGTGGACTGCGATAGGCTGAGTTGATTAATGTTATTTCTTATTAGGTAAATCTAAGGTAGTACTAACATAAACAGCTGTGTGTAAGTACAACCACTCAAACGTAACAACAAACGTATTTTGTTGGTACTGAAATAGCCTCATTGTAGGAGTGCGTAAATATCCATATATTGTGTGCCAGAGGCTGTATCCGTGAATTTTATTGGATACTTCCTATTGCAAACAAATAAGAATTTATTAAATCGAAGATGAAATAGTGGGTTAACTTCCAAATGTTTGCATTTCGTAAGGCCTACTCCTTCTCACAGAGAGGAGGCCTGTGTCCCAGCAGTGGGAACATTATAGGCTAAAACATGGTGGCAAAGTTATTAGGAAATGCCCGGGAGTCTTGTTATGTCTCCAGAAAAAAGAAATAAAAGAAGTCTGACTTTTTGTCTATCTGATTGGTACATTCTTCACTGTTTTGCTACTATCTCATATTATATTATCGTAAGAGTTGTCACAGTCAATGATGCTTTTAGGAAACGTAAGTACCGTTTGCGTAAAAGTAACCTTTCCACTTTGATTTTCAAGAATTTAATTTTTAATTTGTAGAACCTAGACTAGACTATCCAAATAGAATGTTCATTCAGTGTGTATTTATTTTGGAGGTAACTAGCAAACGTGCTATAATTCCTCACACTTACCTTCCCGCAGCTATACTCCAACTACGCATTTCACAGTTTCAGCTTATGCAAAATTAATACTAATACTTAATACCTCCAGGTATGAACGTTATTCCGGAGTCTGAAGTTTGTAGAGGAACTAACAATACACGAGAGTTTCATACGCTGCGTCACTGCAACCCATTTGAAACGGTTGATTGTTGCGATTTGCGCTGCACGCAGATGAACATCTTATAATAGGTATTTTCCGAAACAGTATAGAATATTGATTTATTTATTCACACTAATAAGTACAACATCTCACAGTATTCCAAGACTATGTTATACACATCTATTAAACTATCTATAAAATATACTTAAACATAAAACTCAACAATAAAAATAAATCTAAAATAATAAAAATTACAATATTTTTTTCAAATTTGTATTTCTCCTTCACCTTTGTGCTCCTGATACAAACGGCAGGCTAGCGAACACATCTATCAATAGGTTCGATAATACTATATTTTATCAGCACCTGAAAAATGTACTTTAGGGAACCGACGAGGCTAAGAAGTTTTGAAATAGCTCTTTAGTTACAGTTACGTTTGAAGTAAACAATGTAAGCTGCACCCTAAAGGCGTACTATCAATTACAATCTGAATCATTTTGAAGGATATTGCTAAGACATTGCTTCATATGTTCCAAAAATTTGTCTGCTCATCAACGTAAATAACGCAATGAATATTGTTCTGATGAAACCAAAATCTAACTGTTAAAATGAAAGCCATTTCTACTGAAAGTGTGTTTCTAGTTTTTTTAACTAAACAGCAGGGATCCTCAGGGGGTAATTCCCTGCTGTTTAGTTAAAAAAACTAGAATCCAAACTTCATAATAATAAATGCTTACAAAATGGATAGGACAGGTGTCGTAAAACACAACCCTTCTACTACTACTTGTACTACCTTTACAAAGTCTATAAAAAGGCTATCAAGTTATTTGTGGCCGCGTGTCCACTGACGTCTTAGTCTTATGGACGCAGGCCAAGAATAGAACAGCCCTTACTTTGGAATGTGCTGTCTAATAATGATTGACAAAATAAGTCTGTCTGTTTGTCTATTTTACTGGTATGTACATTTTTCACTATTTTGCTATTATCTCATCTGATGTTATTTTAAGTGACGCCGCAAGGAATGATACTTCTATGGATAAGTACGTACCATTTGCCTAAAACATGTTACATACATGGGGATATCGGGCGTAGCCTCGGGCGCATCTAGTAGCCCATAAATCTATGTTTCCAACAGGCTAAGACCGCGTATACCGCATTCGGCATGCAAGTAGTTAACCCGATGGGAATTGGATCCGTGACCACACAGAAGGCGGAAGCTTCCCTCCTGCCAAATATGCTATTACCCTGATTTGACTAAAATAAATTGAGTGGAAAATACGTCGCTGATTCATTTTTCATTCATTCGATCCAATTCGGAGAAACCTAAATTAGTTACAAGTAAACAAAGTATAATATTTTTATGGCCCAGATTAAGTGGGCGATCCCACGTACCCTACACGTGGCATCGCACACTTAATCTGGCAATCACTTTATGAGGACAAACAAGAGCAATTCACAATCACCAATGTGTTTACACCATACATTATTCAGGTGAAACTGCCCGTTAGTTTCGTGGTCGCAAGCGCAAGTGGTCGCAGGTCGGGCAAAGTGTTATTTGAGATTGGTTTTGCCATTAGGAATTGCTCGGTAACAGCCCAGAGTTTGGAAGTTGGCGATGTGAACGCCGCGTGCCTCGGATAGTGCGTAAAGCCGTTGGACCTGCGCCTGATGCCCCAGTAGTTTCGGATTGCCGTCCCATTGGACTATGAGACTATAAAGGAAGAGAGAGTGCACCTGTGTTTGTGCACACACGTGTGCACTATCACAATAATATTATAAAGGCGAAAGTTTGTGAGTGTGTGTGTTTATATGTTTGTTACTTCTTCACGCTCAAACGGCTGGACCAATTTTTATGAAATTTGGTTCACAGATAGTTTATAACCAGGATTAACACATTGGATGCTTTTTATCCCGATATTCCCAGGGCGAAACCGGGTGGCGCACCTAGTAATAATATCCTGCGTAAGTACTTGGCTAATCTCCGTTCAGATTGGCCACCGTGGCCAAAATTCGGTTGTGAGGATTGTTCAGGTAAAAAGTAGGAGTATATTTTTAAAGGACTAAGAAACTAGAACAAATAGGTATAGGGACTCCATAAACATTGTATTATACAATCAGCAAAACAATTACATTAATTGGATCGAAGTCTAAGACAATTGAACAGCAAAAGTGTCGGTACGAGATAGAGATTCCATTTTAATCACCAATTGATTTTATTTATTTCGCTCGTAAACTGTATTATGGCCGTTTGTTGGGATTATAGTCATCGGCTTTAATAGCCGTGTTTTAAAACAATGTATTGGTAGACTATTGTTTTTACCGGTTTTTTATTCACTGTTGTATTTAACTCATTAATTGTTATCTAAGATACAAAGATAATCTTTATTAAAATTGTTATATTTGTAGGAGTTATTCATACCGCTTCATACTTTCCATTTTTTATATCTCTCGAAGCGACGCGCGCTCTACTTGTGGTATTCAAGTGTACAAACACAGGGCACACGCAAGGGCTCTCGGTACCGATCGAGAGACGGGCGAAGTCGGAAGTGAGTGTCTGTGTGTGTGTGTGTGTTATGTGCTGACGCTACTCGCCTTCACGCACACATTCACAGCGTGTTTGTACACTTGGTTACCACAAGTAAAGTGCGGTTCGCTTCGTGAGATAAAAATACTGTACACGATATAGTACGAAGCACGGAAGAATAAGTACGTAGAATAAATAAACTAGTATTTTATGTTACGAATTTGATTACCACGAAACAAATATTTATGTGGTACATACATCAAGTTGTCCTGGGTTTTATGTGCTTGGATATGTGAGATTTGTCTTTGTGTCGGGACAATTAAAAAAAAAAAAGATAAGTGAAAGTTCTCATGAAAATTGCGTAAGCTTATCCCTTTATCGCCTTATTATTACTTTTTGATGTTAACTTCGACAGTATCTCCTTTTAGCTGTCCCAATTTCATCAGGTTAAAAATAAACGTGTTTTCATTTAATCCAGTAAACGTTTATTTAAGTGTGTAGGTACACTGTTTTAATGTTATGTATGTATATTAATAATTATTATTAATAATTTATTTAATCTCAAAAAGAAAAACTTTACATTCTGGTTTCGAGTAACACTGGACCCCACACTAGGATACCCTGTGTCGTGAGGTAAATATATCTGCCTAGCCTTTTCCCAACTACGTTGGGGTCGGTTTCCTGTCTAACCGGTTGCAGCTGAATACCAGTATTTTACATGGAGCGACTGCCTATCCGACCTCCACAACCCAGTTACTGGGTAATACGATAAGACTGGTTGTCAGACTTTCGGGCTTCTGATTACTCGTAACGACCGTCAAAGATCCACGAGGGACCAACGGCTTAACGTGCTTTCCGAAGCACGGAGGGGTCTCGGAATGTAAAGATGTGTCTCCGCTTGCCGCAGTTGGTCCGTGGATGAGTGACCTCATCCACGGACCAACCGCGGCAAGCATAGCTTAACCTGATCGATCGACCTGTGCGGCTGTTATTATTTAGCCACGGAATCCTCGTTTTAATGTTATGTAAAGTTATTTAATTATAATGTAAATAGTGAAGCCGCTCTCTACATAGGTACAGCGTAGGCTCAGAAAATGAATACATATATTTAAGCTTTAGGTTATGTTAAACAACGGTTTATTGTCCGGTCTATTTAAGTGATTATTATCACACATAAATTATCCTGAAACTTCGTGGATTAACATCCTAAATAAGCATTGCGAAATTATAAATTCAATTAAGAATTCCGGCATCATTTCTGTCATTTCAATTACATTACACTTAAAGGTACGAGTATGTTATTCAAATCCTTGTTTACAAATTGATGTTAGTTCCACGTCAACTAATATCAACTTTGTTCTAGTGTAAATTAAGTTAATTTCAGAATTATTGGTACTATTGAAAAATTCAAAAGCGCAAACTGAACTTTATGCATGGGAATTGAAGTTGTTTTTCGAACACATGTTTGGAAACTATATTACGAACTTAGATTAGGTACCTAAATATACGCATGCTTGAGGTGATGTACAGTCACGAGCACCAATATGTCAACACTTGGCAACTTTAAATTGCGATTTTTTCGTGAAATAACGAATGCAACGTTGAAATACGACACATACATAAACCTATGGGTTCGAAAATGCTATGTTCGTAACAACATAAAATTTCATTAAAAAATAAAGGAGTAAATCGCTTTTGAATAAAACCGAGTGTATACATACTTTTGCTCGTGACTGTACATAGGCTCAACTCAATTATATATTCATATTATTTTTAATACGAAACGCTACACAAACCTTTGTTGCGTGCCAACTACATATTATATTAGCGCAGAAGACTTCATTAAGCAACACATGTATTCAATTCAAGTTGAAGTGTTAAGTTATGACCTTCTTTATATACATATCTCGGCTTCTGAGTGGCAAGGATCAAGTCAATTATGAAGGTTGGCTATAGCCGTATAACCGGTATATAAATCATAAAGAATTTTGCTAGGATATAAGTTTTTGGCCAGAGCAAAAAAGACTATGATTAGAAAAAATCTCCGAACTACCAAGAACATAAGATGCAAGGTTATTAAACTTCATCAAAGTTATATTAACGATGAGAACCACAGAGGTGATGTTGTATGGGCAATGATACGCACTGCAAAAAGTTAGAGGGTTCTAATTCCGTACTAGCTGCGCCCCGCGGTTTCACCCATATAAGTTTCGATCCCGTGGGAATATCGAGATAAAAAGTATTCTATATGTTAATCCTGGTTATAAACAATCCGTGTGCCAAATTTTATCCAAATCCGTTTAGTGGTTTTTGCGTGAAAGAGTAACAAACATCCATCCATCCATCCATGTATCCATCCATACAAACTTTTACGTTTATAATATTAGTAGGATGACTTGAACTGTGAGCGCGGTCTATGTATCGACACTATCTTTACATATTATAATAAATTCAAAACGAAGTCAAAATTGTACTTTGACGCCGATTTCCTTGTTCACAAACTAAACTAAATTTAAGTACAGTGCATCTTTTTCTTTCTATTTCATTAAGAAAAAGAAGATAAATACTAGTTTAGTCCTGTCAAATTAAGATATTCTATAGACAAATTAGACGTGATTAAAAACATGGCTACTAAAAATACGTCAATTTACGTCAGGCGGTGACTAATTTGACAGGGCTAAACTAATATTTATCTTCTATCCTTTTCTTAATGAAATAGAAAGAAAAAGATACATTGAACTTAAATTTAGTTTAGTTTGTGAACAAGGGAATCGGCGCCATTGAATATTTTAGAAAAAAAGTAATTTGTTACTAGTAGTTATGAGTCGTCAATGTCACTGTCTTTTCGCTGCGGATATGAACGAGATAGTTTTCACAGAAAATACTGTTTGCGGTTAGTTATTGTATTGTTTAAAATATCTACTTTGTTTTCTTAGAATATGTCTTGTCTGTCCCAGTCAGCATATTAGTTTTGAGAACAAATCGAAACTTCTTTACGTCTACCTTTTTGTCATATCTAATATCTTTAATATTAAACGCAAGTCAAGAAACTTTCTGTTCGACGGATAAAACAGGACCGACCCGGCTAGTAAAATATACTAAAAAATAATTTATTAATGTAGGATCCAGTTATAGCATGTCAGCTTTTGCGGGGATTAAAAATTTCCTACCTAATTGTACCCAATGACTACGATAGAACATATGATTTTATTTTTTGACGTGTTAAGCAAATTACTTATATTTTTATTGTTTTGATGTTTCGATAATAATCTTGAGGTTTTCCTTATTAGTTACCAGAAATTGTAATTCGTAACTACCGCGTGTATTTTTTTTTTTGTTTGTCTCTATGTTTTTTTTTGTGCGAGTAACCAGTTCGCAGTAGTAGCAACATGTTGTGCTGACTAGGTTGCCAACATTTCGGACAATATTCGTAATTCTCGCAGGACGCAAGCTGGGTACAGTTGGTACCTAATTGGGGCTTGTTCAGAGTTAGGCCCCCAGAGAGGAGGGGGATATGCTTTATACATGACTAAACTCGTACCTTATTACAAAATACATACCTTACAGCCACTTTGTATCATCAATCTGTTAATTACTCGATTCGCATGAATTTACTCGCTCGAAACGTGCGAATCATCATTTTTAAATAATATTATTGTCTCGCATGAAGTTAATTTAGTTAAGAAAAACTACACGTTTTATAATATTTAATTTTTATCACTTCTGTGCGCTAGTGTCCTTTCTTCTTAACTTTATTGCATGAAATTCAAAATGTGCCAATTGCCTAATACATATTCCTGGAGTTGTCAACTCACCCACAAATAAAATAACTTCGTGCGAGTCGCCAATAGAAAAAATAATATTATTTAAATGTGACGATTCTCCTGTTTCGGGCGAGTAAATTCATGCGAATCGTCCCATCAATCCCAAGAACAGGAGATTAAGTTTGAAAACTTTATCAAGTAGGTTCGTAATGTTCTCGATTGAAAGAGATGGAATTCTTAGAAACCGTCTTTCTGATAACCCTTTGATTCTTTGATTGAAAAAGTAAAGCGAGTCTTGTTATTTATAATAAGACTCGCTTTACTTCTATATAATATCTAATCTTCTTTGTCTTGTTTCTAATACATCTTAAGTAAGTTTTGGGTCACATTATGGACGTGCGAATATCTATATACAAAAAATAAAGCTGAAGGGTTTGTCTAAACGCACTAATCTCTGACACTACCCGCCGGATTTGAAAAATTCTTTTTGCATTGAATAGCCCAACTCTTGAGGAAGGCTATTTAACGTCATGCTGCGACCCTTAGGAGCCGAGCAAAAAGAAAAAAGTCAGAAGGGCGCTAAGCGAAAACGAAGTAATAGCGTGGGCAGGCGATGCGATGCGCCTTGGGGTCGGGGAAACAATAAATTTCACACAGACGAAGTCGCCGGTAGAAACTAGTGCTTTATAAAGTCTTAAGGGTTAGTAAAGTACCCACGAGGCTAATATAATTCATGTTAACACGGTCAAGTAGGAACTTTACCACTTGTAAGTTTTCTTTGTTACGTAGGTATTAAGTGTACTCCTTTATGATTAAGTAGGGTTACATAGGTACTTTAGAATTCATGCCTTTTAAAATACCTAGTAGTTAGTGAAAACTGAATTTTGCAGGAGCGTCGTTGATTTCGTAATATTACCTACTAGCCTCTGCCCGCGACTTCATCCGCGTGATATTTATTGTTCCTCCGACCCACCGAGTCGTATCGCATCATCCGCCCGCGCCATTACTTAGTTTTCGTTTAGTATTTTTTCTGACTTTTTTCATTTTGTTCTGCTCCTAGCGTAATCTTAAATAGCCTATAGCCTCCCTCAATAATGGGGCTATCGAATACAAGAATTTTTCAAATCTGACTGGTAGTTTCAGAGATTAGCACGTTCAAACAAACAAACTCTTCAACTTTATTATTAGTATAGATATAGATTCGATCTATAGTTTCAAAGTCCACTTTTTTAATAACATTTCCTTCTGATAGTTACCGTTATTTGTAACACACATTATGTAGTGGGATTAAAGTCGGAACTAGCGTCTGTGGTTAGCCAGTTTGATAATTGCAATCAGTATTGTTCAAACACAGACCCTTACGGAATTTACGTGACTTACAAATCAGTCAAAATCAGCGTTTGCTGTTAATACCAAGTTCAAATCGTCACTTGTTTTTTAAATCTCTCACTTATACCTACAGGGTGACACTTGTCATTTGGCGTATTCCTTTCAAGGCGAGTGCTTAATTGTTGCAAATGGGCGACTACATCACGTCCTGAAAGGAATACGAGACACCCTGTCACCTTTATCCCTCCTGTTATTTCCTCCTTTATCCACCCTGTTACCTATTTTGAAGCCAATAAGAGAAAGTAATTAGATAAATTAAGGGAAAACACAGAGCCTGTTATTTACAAGCCGGTCGAGATTACAACAGGGCTACGAAATTGTTCGTTTAGGTTTACTTTTCATTATCTGTCAAAAGGTGTTTTGAAGCGTTGTTACGCGGGGTAATTGCGTAACTAACAGTAGCAATTGACTTTCATTTTGAAAATTCAACAACACTTTGTTGAGCAGACAAAGTTTTCGAATATATGAAGCAATGAATTAGCAATATTTTTCAAAATGAATCAAATTGTGTTGAAAGTATGTTACGCAGTTAGGATGCTGGTCTAACTGCACAATGTTGCTATAAAACTAGCAAAAAGCATCGGATACGTTCCTGGACGTCATAAATTACTAACTGTCATTCGTCAACGTTCGTCACTACTGCCGCCAAAAGTGAAATATCGAGAATACGTGAATCTACGTGAATCCGCAAAAGTTTTTAACTCTAAAACAATCCGATACTTGAGGCTCAAATTCGAACGATTTTTTAACTCGATAATACATCTACCCAATAGCTCTTGGGTTATTTTTTTGCGACAAGCATAATAATATCTCCCATAGTTATGAATAAAGCCTTAAAACTTAATAAAATAAATATTTTGTCCGAAACGAGTGTTTTTTAGTTTCGAATTTACGTTATGTTATGTTGTTATGCGCGTTCGTGCTAGTCCCACAACTTCTATACCATGCCCACGTACGCACGAAGTAAAAATGTCGCAGCGGAATTTTATCGCGCATTGGATTTCAACTCTGGGCTCTAATAATAATAATAATAATAATAGCTTTATTTCGGGTGGCATAGACCCATAGAAACCTTAACCTAGTACACATTACATAAACTTTTATAATTTGCCATGACTCGCCACACCTACACACCACATGACCCACTGATTCTGAATGGGACAGTCAAAGCGTACTGCTATTGCGTTCAGAATGCCGTTGTTGCTACCCCGTATACGGGCTAGCAGGGAAGCTGCTTTTTTGCGCATGATGGCCTGGAAACCATCAGTGCGCGCTTCAGCAAACATCCCAGACGCGCTGCACCGCCACGGCAGACCCAACAACATTCTGAACGCATTATTGTACTGAGTGCGCAGGGCTCTGTAGGCTCGCTGCGTATATCTCACCCACAGACCGCTTGAGTAGAAGGACTGGCAATACGCTTTGAATAGCGTAACTTTCAATTCTCTCGTGCATCGTGCGAACCTGCGTGTGAGCATATTGGCGGCAGCATAACATATTCTAAGCAGAGCGTTGACAATCCAGTGCGCGAAAAAAAACCGCGCCCGTGCGTACCTGGGCTGATTCATAAACGTTGCTTAAAGTTAAGTAGCGAGTAGCGACTATTTAATCATTCATTTTTGACGTTTAACGTCACTTAACTTTGTAATATTACTTCAGGGAGCAGTTTCATTCCAAATTAAACATTTTCCTGATTATTAGAACAATGTTTTATTATGTAGGTGCTAAAGTCAAGCCTCGGCACCATCTTTTCTGACAAGTGTCTTAGGAATCGAATAAGGATGCATACCAGCAACAGCTATTCATCTATGTCCATTGTATTGCAATCTGTAATCCGCTTGGCAACCACCGTGATTATGGTAATTCATAATTCCTGCTGAATTGCTTACTGCAAATTGTAGAGGTAGCCTTAGAGGATTGAGTCATTGGGCTAATGCTCACAAGCGCTGAGCATGAGGTCCTGGGTTCGATTCTCAGGTCGGAAAAGTCGATAGTATTTTTGACAGATTGAGACCGAGATAAGACTATGAACGTTACCGTCATTATGGTAATAGCTTCTTCCTACTGAAATACTTATTGCAAATTATTGAGACATGGTGGTCGGTGGACTTTAGATAAATATCCATATTTAATCCTATATTTCCTTTATGCATATAAAGACATTCTAATGGTTATTAATAGTTAGAAAGGAATAACTTCAAACTTAAATAATTATCATAAAAAAAACATAAAACACTATTTTAAAATAATCATTTTATTCATTCAAGTGTTTAGTGGTCTAGATTTCTAGAATCTGAACTTGCGTAACTCAATAATTTAACCGTAAACATAACTCATTCATCAAATCATTATCCATGCTTTCATTCATAATATAACAACGCATAACATCGACTGTATTCCGACTGTATGACTGTATTCCCCGAAAGGTTGAGCAGAGGTGTATCTGTATCTTTTGACGACACGGTTGGCGCAGTGGCTGAGCGATCGACTGCTGCGCTGCGTGTCGTGGGTTCGATTACCGCACGGAACAAATATTTGTATTGCCTACAGGTAGTTGTTCCAGGTCTGGTTGTTTGTGTATGTGAGTTTAAATGTTTGTAAACGCACCCACGATACAGGAGTAATTCCTAGTGTGTGGCAACCTTTTTTTTTTTTAAAATAAAAATAAAATCTATAATATAGTGTAGATACCCACATTTTGCCAGTTATCTTTAGGTCCCTTGTAATAGGGGGGCGAGCCTATCGCCGGGCACGGGGCACAACCCTAGACTCCGGGCTGCTTCTGAGAAATTCCAGATGCCAAACCCAATAAGACTTTGCCCGACCTAGGAATCAAACCCGATCACTAGACCTTTTATACTTTGTGAAAATTTTGTGTTCTTCCGCTCGACAACGCAGATAACGCGATGAACATTGATGAATTGTCATAATGGGGCAATCCTCATTATGACAATTTATCAATATTCATTGTGATTGCGTATGTGTAACGCAATTATGCTGCAGGACTCTAGGCGGTTTATTTATAAAGGAAGATTAAAGTAAAGTGATGTTTAAACCTCAAAAATGTATGGTTAAACAGTCGCTAATCACTACTTTAAGCAACGTTTATGAATAAAGGGGTAGATTGTCAGTCACAATACAATAGGTTTTGCTAAATAACTTCAATGACTTCAGACTGAAATACTCAATTATTAATAATTCATGATCGAATGACACAATAGATATTGATACCGATATTGCGATACGTTATCATAAAATTACTCTCACTTCATTGTTTTTATCATAATTACTACGTATTTGCATGAAGATCCAGAGAAGCTGTAAAAATGGGAGAATATTACATTGTAGAGTTCTTGTAGAGTTTTTTGATTTCCGGAAAGCGATCCTGACCTACTTAGTAAAAGACAAATTGATGTCGCGATGTGAATAATCGTCATCTTCCTAAAATATTGTAAAAGATAAGATGTCTGACACTGCGTAAAAAGACTCCAGCCGGTCGATTCTGAATCTCACCGTGAAAACTCAAGTGAAGTGAGCTTGATGTGAGTTGTCAGTAGTGTCAATCCCTAGCATAATTTGGAATGACAGCTCACTCCACGCTCACTCCACGCTCACTTCACGCTCACTCCACGCTCACTTCACCTAAGTTTTCACGGTGAGACGGTTACAGAATCGCACTCCAGGAATGGTAAATGTTAAGAGTCACGTAAATATTATGAATTTATATAAATGAGCTTCCTCTCCCAGCCGTGATTGCTGGTCATTAACTTTTTTCTTTTGTGATCTTAATTTTGCTGGCTTCCTTTTTACTGCTTTTGTTAATTAACGTTTTTGATCGATTCTGCTTTGAGGTTATATAGAGTGGCAGGGCCATCGACGCGCAATATATTACCATGGATTCAGTACATGATTCCGAAACGTGGAAATTTTTCGTTGGTAATTTATTAAAAAAATTGTTGTCCATATATTTTGTCCACGTAGGTATTTATTTATTTATATATACTTTATTGTACACCAGAAAATATATAACAAAAAATACACTTATCACTACAAAACATACAATGGGCGGCCATATTGCTTTGTGGTGGTATTGCACTATTCTATAAAACATAATTATTTTTTTTCATAGCCCACGAAAAGTGTCTGCGCTACGGGGTTTAGAATCATGTGCTGAATTCATGGTTACAGCTAGCGCTTCGATGTCCCTACCACCATGTATATTATACATATATTATTATATAGTAACCGATTTTTGTATAGTAACCGATCAAACTTCTTTAATTTTCTTGGCTTCTTGTTGCATGGCGGAAGCTAGTAGTTGTTACGAATCAAAGGAGGGAATGGAAAGATTGTAGACGTATTAAAATGTCATAAATCATTGTTTATTGTAAGATGACCACAATCTGTTGCCTAGCAGTAACGTAAGATCGACTTCTATTATTTAAGAGAACCTTGATCCTTTATACTTTTAGAGGTCAGTAATCACGGTCTGATTTCTAAAATTGAACAGTATATGAATTCTTATAAATGTTTATCGTCTCGGGATCTTGAGTGGTGATTTTGAAACGTGACAAATATGTGCATAATTAATGAGGATGACGGCAGATTCTAGTTAGATCTGCATAAACACGGAAACTCGTAATTATATTTTACCATTTTTTATGTTTATAGAGTAGAAGATCTGCATTTAGCGGAATTAGATGATTATGTATCGCGGAAAGTAACTTGTCAATACGCCTAGCACCAAACATTTTAATCCACGTCACTTTGTCGTTACGTGTTTTTAGAAAGTTATCTTTCGCATAACCCGACGCAAATGAAAAATAACATTCGTGTCACCAAGCCACAAACATTAACCCTGATTTCGATACTTTACTTCCAAAAATTCTCTATGACAAAGTCGATGTCGGCACGATAAAGTTGACTATGATTTTGTTGTACAATTTTTAGATGTTCATCATAGGACTATGTTGAATCTCAATGCCATCATGTGCCTACAGCAGTCCACTGCTGGACATATGCCTCTCCGATTGCACGCCATTCATCTTAATTCTCTCATCCAGCTGCTACCAGCCACTCTGCAAAGATCGCCATTAAATAGTACGTAAGAAAATTGCTAACGACTCTTTTTTTTGGACACTGTATTCCTGTATTTTGGTATTGTGTTATCTATTCCTATTGTCTAAATTAAGATAAATATGTAACGAAATTCATGTCCACGTAATAATTTCTAATAAAGAATACGAAACTGTACCCACGGCGACATACAAAACTATACAAATCCAGTTTTAGCTGACCTCGCATTGTATATGTTTTTCGTACAATAGGAAGTCAGCTTATACTGGTTATGTAGCTGGTTGTGTAGACGTGCGTACCTGCTGGAAATGTCAATGACAACACTCTGATTCCGGCAATTATAGTTCATGTGTATACATACATAATGCATGAATAAATCAGGTGATCCAAATGCACTATAGTAATATGCATGAACTGTTACATAACAAGTTACACCGAATCATCATCTGATGCGAAGCATTTTTCCACTACGTTAGAACTGGCTTCTGCACCCTTATTGCGCCACACTTTCAATCACAATCTGAATAATTTTGAAGAATATTGCTAATCCATTGCTTCATGTTCAAATATTTTTCTACTCAACAACGTAAATATCGCAATGAATGTTGTTAAACTGTCAAAATGAAACCCTTTGCTACTGAAAGTGTGATACTCAATTACCCGCTGATCTGAACAAATGCGGTTTTTACACGGAGCGAGTGCAATTTGATTAGTAACCAAATTACTGTGGGAGTTACAGATGTCCCGTTGGACACCGGTTGCCAGACTTTCAGGATTCTGGCACCGATTTCCGCAGTTTCAAACTGTCCAGGACGATTTAGCAGATTAGTTTTTACAAACTAAGTTAGGGTTGGTTTCCAATTGAAAGTTTACAAGTTTTTTAACACACTGTGAATGACCAGATTTTGCGCTAGGTATGTACCGATATAAAATATCCTTAGACATTGAGAATAATAGGGTATTTGCCTGGGTAAAAAAATAATTATTTTATTTAGTCCGTCAGATAGATTATCGAAAAATAATGGACACGTATTTTTTCTTTTGTCAATCTAACAAAAAATGACAAAGATAAAGCGCGTCAAAATTTGGGTCGTGACGTCACTTGCTTGCAAAAGTGTCGCAAGCAAGTGACGTCACGCGGTACTTTAACGGGCGATATCTTCATCATTTTTTATATAATTGACAAAAGAAAAAATACGGTTTCAATATTTTTTGATAATGTAACTGAAGGACTAATTAGATTTTTTTGGCAAAATAGCCTATTGGCTTATTAGTTGATGCGCACATATTATTTTTTCTATAGACGACTCGCACAAAGTTAATTTATTTGTGGGCGAGTCGACAACTCTAGAAATATGTATTAGGTAATCGACACATTTTGAATTTTATGCAAAAAAGTAATATTATTTAAAAGTGACGTTTCGCCCGTTTCGGGCGGGTAAATTCGTGCGAATCGACTAATAAGCCGAATTATTTTAATAAATTAAATTGTGTTAAACTTATTGTAGCTCTCGCAAGGCAAATTCATGTTTATTACCTAATAACTAAGTACGGTTTTCCTAGCGTGTGGATTTCAGGATTGTAAAACTTAATTGCTGAGCAATCCCGAAACAAACACGAGACTGCCTGTGACAACTGCTTCATGAGAATTACGGCAACATAGGTCGACAGCCCCATTTGGCTGTCGTTAACGATATTGGGAACCCCATGTAACACAGCATTTACATCGTACAAGTATGGTCAGCCTCGTAATTGCTTTACCAGCATAATGCATAATCATAATCAGCCTATAATATTCCCACTGCTGGGACAAAGGCCTCTCGGTGAGGGGGAGTGCAATCAACTACGCAGGTCCAGCCCGGGTTGGTAGATGTCACATGTCTTTAAATTTTAGGTTCTAGAACATGCCGGTTTTCTCACGATGTTTATGTTTTCCTTTATCGTTTTGAGAGCAGTGGGGATGAAATAATTTACACAAAGTGCCTGCTTGGGTTCGAACCCCCGATCTACAACACGTAAGTCACCGTTACTACGGCTCTTCGCTTCGTTTCGCTTTACCAGTGTTTACTATAATTCCTAGTAAATTTACACGTCACTAAAGTTTAAACTGTATAACTGTAACATAGACAAATATACCTTGTCGTTTTAAGACGTGCAAGTGACATTCAACCTTACGGTGATAAATAAATTTTATTACCAGGTCGACTATACCTACCCAATCGTAGCTCCGTAATAAATACAAAAGGATTTGTTTCCTTTGAATTCCATAGTCAAAATTCTCTTTACATTCCCAGGGATTCCTTTATACTGTACCAGCCTAATTTTATTTATCGCTGTAATATCCGTTTCAAATTTCAACGTCCTCTATAATCTATGGCTATTGTCGAGTTGTCAGTGATTGTACCTAGAGGTGTTTGACCTCTGCGTAGGTACTTTGAAAATACATTGTGGCTCTTTGGGGCAGCAAGGGCAGGTACCTGCCCTTGCTGCCCCAAAGAGCCACAATGTGGCTGGCCCAAACCCCAGGGAAGACGCTGACATAGTGGTCACGTGCTGCCGTGCATAGCGCGGCTTAGGGAAGCCCCTTTACAGTCTCCCCAGGGATGTGCCTTACAGGCGCTGCGCAGGGGGGGTTCCGGAATTGGTATTTTAAGAGGAACCGGGACCACCCCTATGTGTTGGTGATCACCAGGGTGGTTTTAGCGAGGTAAAAATCCCACGCTGCCCAACCTCACTCCCCGGAGGTAGGGTGCCTTGTGAAGGTTTCCCCTCGAAAACCAAGTAGCTATAGGAGACTGTCCTGAAGGTACAAAACTATTTCCTCTACTCACAGATTTTGGAAACATGTTACAGTGAGATGTGGACACGCCATACGCACGGGTCGTATGACGTATTTCTACTTGTCTGTACCTAAACTCATCATCCTCAAAAATCCATCGTGTATAGTTTCCTCTGTAATCAAAAGCGTCTTTATTATCTTATTGTTTTGTGTTATTGCGAACAACACAATGGATCTTGGAATTATTGAATTGGATTAAACGAAGGTGTTGAAGTCCTGATTCTTCTAAGCAGGCTTTGGAAGTATTTTTAAACTATTTTTAGGGTTTAATTTCTGGATTCGTCTTTATTGAATATTAAAATAAGTTAACTATTTTTTTTGTAATACAATATTATATATTTTCCATTGAAGGTCTATTATTATTATTATTCACACATATCAGGCCCGTGTCCGGTACGTGATAGGGCCGTGGCACAGACAAGGCAGACACTGAAGCTCCGTCGCCGTCCCGGACACGGACGTGTGAACGAGTATCACTGACTTTTTGATGTGAAAAATCGAATGCGGCGGTTCAGAACTGCAGTGCGATTCTGTAACCATCTCACCGTGAAAACTTAGGTGAAGTGAGCGTGAAGTGAGCTGTCATTCCAACCAATGCTAGGGATTGACACTATTAACAGCTCACTTCACCTAACTTTTCACGGTGAGATTTTACAGAATCGATCGGCTGCTGTTGGCGTGGCGTGTTGCCATGTACTTTGTAAAGGCCGCTGGATGCGGGAAGCACAGAACCGGTCGAAGTGGAGGTGCTTGTTGGCGGCCTATATCCAGTAGTGGACGTCTTTCGGCTGAAATTATATCGATGATGAGTAATCTCGTCAAGAGAGTTTGTAGATAACTTGAAATTACTTAAAAATTAGCTAAGCTTGTTAGAGTAGGTTCATCATCGTTACTTATTTCAATAACCTTTAATAATATCTAGGTAATAATTTCTTATTCAGGGTAATATAAAGCCTTCATAATATTATGATCTTTACCAGGAAAACCATTCCATTTAGTTACTTATAGAAATTAATGGGTTTTCTTAGAAATTTATTCCTCAACAAATAAGCATGAAGTTTAAATTCCAGTTAATAGAGATTCCTTTTAGCGTTAAAACCGATTGAACTAACACCCTATGTTATTATAAACAGTCGCTAGATATTATTTAGCATTGAAATTGAAAATCATCATCTGCCTTGCCTTTTCCCAACTATGTTGGGGTTGGTTTCCTGTCTATCCGGATGCAGCTGAATACCAGTATTTTACATGGAGCGACTGTCTATCTGACCTCTTCAAACCAGTGACTGGGTGATACGATACTCCTTGGTAAGACTGGTTGTCAGATTTTCGGGCTTCTGACTACCCATAACGACAATCAAAGATCCACGAATGACAACCGGGATGTGCTTTCCGAGGCACGGAGGGGTCCTGGAATGTAAAGATGGTCACCCATCTACAGACCAACCGCGGCAAGCGTAGTATAACCGGACCGATCGACCTGTGCGGCTGTTATTATTTAGCCATGGGCCCCTAACATTGAAATTGAAAGTAATAAACGTAATTGTGGCCCAACGAATAAATATCGGGAATAACAAGGGCCCACGTACTTATTTACAATGGTCCACTGAAGGACCTAGTGCGGAAACCAATCCAATAACTATCATAGGTATCTTGCAGGCCTGACTTGCCCTCCTAACAATACATTTATATAGATCAGGTACGCGTCTTGCGGGGATTGTGGAACACACTATCAGTAGCAATGGCTTTCATTTTGACAGTTCAACAACATTCATTGCGTTATTTACGTTGTTGAGCTGACACATTTTTCGAACATATGATACAATAGATTAGCAATATCCTTCAAAATGATACAGATTGTAATTGGCAGTGTGTTACGCAATTAGGGTGCCGGACTACTAACCGCTCTCGGTAACAAGCTTAGCCTTGTTATTCACTGACTAACAAGGGCCTCACCAAAGGCTGGTCAAAGTCAAGCTTTATCTCATTATAAAGTAGGTACTGTTCAGAGTAGTCTTTTTTAGCATCGAAGTCGTGGATAGATTTATTTTATTCATCATCATTATCTTCCCTTGTCCTATGGTACTTGAGGTCGGCAACGCGTTTTCTTCTTCCATTCTCCCCTGTCGACCGTCACGCTATCGTTCACTCCCTTCTCTTTCATCCACTCACTCATACAATCCATCCATCTTTTGCTCTCCACGGAATTCAAACTTGTAGAAATAATATTAGCTAAATTCAAGCTACGCTAGTCTTCACATAAACATGTTTGTAGTTGTACCTTCCAGCCGTTGAAAAGAAAATAGGATGTAAAGTTTATTCTTTATGCTGTAGGTAGGTTTCTTCTATTCTTTTCTTCGAATCTTTGATTTTTTAACAGGTAAGTACGGAGTAAAACAAGTAACTGTATTGTGAATATGTTCGCCCTTAAAGGTTTGACATAAACCAAGAACTGTGCAATTTTAGATCAAAATCTCACCGTGTTAAGTTAGGTGAAGTGAGCTTAGAGTGTCAATCTCTGGTATCAGTTGGAATGACAGCTCACTCCACACTCACTTCACCCAAGTTTTCACGGTGAGATGGTTACAGAATCGCACTGCTCCTGTGCGCTTGACCATAAAAGTAAAGGAAATGGTGGAGAAAAACATCGTGAGGAAACCGGCATGTCCTAGAACAAAAATAATCGAAAACATGTGACATCTCACTGAGAGGAGGCCTGAGTCCCAGCAGTGGGAACATTATAGGTTGATTATGCAGTGTGTTAAGGAGTTGACCGTGTAAGCGTATCTTTTATACAAATAGCCGATCTTTCCCGCTACATCAATTTATTAAGTTCTCCATTCCACTACTTTTCTGTAACATATTTTCGCAATATTTTTCGTGTTTATTGACCTACGTTTTTCTCTAGAGATTGTTATAATTGCTTTTTTCTACACACATGGCCGGCAGCTCACGTTAATTTAACCGTAGAAATAGGTACAGGTCTGTTAAAATAAATGTTGATTGGTTAGTTTAACGGGTAGCTTGTGGCATTCAAACCTTTCCGAGGTGCTGTGGGAACTTTCTGCTAAAAATAAAATTGATGAGTAAACTCCATTAATGAAGATGATCCTCGTGCCTCATATTAGTTTGGCTGCGATGTGACATAAACGGTACTCAGCACTCGCGCTACGTAGTTTTCTGTTAACGTTTTTTTATCGCGCTGTTTTTTGCGGTTTCACTTATCGACCGTTTTTCTCAGTTGTTTTTCTAAATCAGTATGTGGCGAGGATTCGCTTGGCTCTTGATGTTTTCGAGGGCTTACCTTTTTTCGGTGACCTTAATGCGGTTTTTGTATAATTTTCTTGTAGTTGTCAATGGCTTAAGAAAGAAAGTAAAGTTTTCTCGTGAAATATGTGCAAGCAAGAAACAGACACTTGCTTTGGTTGGCTCGAACTTTATGTTCTTGCTTTAGGTTAACTAATGCACAACAACTTGTATGAAGCAAGTTTATTATAAGCTGAAGTCTGAAGACGGGAACATTCGTGGAATATAACTTTATCATTTCCAGAATGTAAAACCATGGAATTAATTGTTAAGCAAATTGAGTACCAACTTAAATTGTCAGTATATTATAATCACAACTGTCATACTTTGACAGTTGTAAGACATGACTGTACCACGGTAAATTACCGTAGTTGTACATGGATTAAAAAAAATCGTTGACAAGCAATACGGTTAGTGTTTGGGCGGGCTCGGATAGTAAAAAAATATAATATTCATAGTTAGAATGAGAAAAACGATAATGTTGAAGTAGGATCGATTTGTTTTTGTTTTGCTTGTATTATAAACTAATTGAATTTAGCCTAGCGATACCTCGGAAGTTGCTCAACGTCTTTTAAAACTGAAGACTCTTACGAAGCGATACTGTTCGTGCTAAGTGCTGAGTAAACGCAGAGTACGCTGGAATGGTATTTATTTTAATCATCTGATACAATATTGCAAGTTTAAGTTAGATAAATTAAGACAGAACAGAGCAAAACACCGGCCTAGTGCGTGTCGGACCATGCACAATGAAGGGTTCCGTAGTTGGGATGAATTTATCCCGAGAACAAACTTAACTTTGTAGTTGAAAAAATGTTCTCCCATACATCGATATGCGTCACAATCAATTCTCTAACAGCAAAGTAAGTTTGTAAACACAAAAAAAGTTTTTTTATGTGATAAAACTACAAATTAACGTTTGGATTTTTTCCTTTACTTGTTTTGTGAGACTTTGCTTCTTGCCAAATTTCAAGATTCTAGGTCAACTATTGGTAGGGGAGCCCAGAGGGTTTTTGAGCAAGCATATAATATATGCTTGCTCAAATTATGTGTAGGGCAAAAAGTTGATACCTGAGTAACATGATGAGAGAACATCGAAAATATGTATGAAAAGTTCCAGATTCTTCCCTGTGATCAGGACTCCACTTTCAGATTTCAAAAAGGGCCAAAAGTGATCTTCAAAGCCGTTGATTTTTAGAGTTCCAAGGGACCGTAGATAAACGTATTTGATATTAATATCAACTTGAACGTGCTTAGGCACATTATGTGACCTATACGAATATACAAAGAACGGCGTAGGTACGTGTTTAAAAACTCCATATTTTGTTGAATAAGTGACGTTGTTGTCACGTCTTAGGTAATGTTTTCAAGAAACAAGTTAGCGACTCTCATCTCACGTAGAAACAATAACAAGACTCGAAACTTCAAACAAAACATTTCAAAGCAAAAATAAGGTGTACTTTACCGACTTGTCTACAAAAAGCTTCCGAAACAAGATATTTACAAGAAAAATATTAGTTATTGAGTGGCATTTCATAAGGCTTTCTTTCCGGCGAAGTTCTTCATAATCTCGTAAAAGGAAATTATTCGGTAAACCATTCTTTTGTAAGATCACGTCTAAGATTTCTAGAAATCAAATGCCACAAAAAGGGCACAGAATAAAATGAGTATTTTATTCTGTAGCGTTTTTGTGGCATTTGTCAACTCAAAGCAAAGCTTTTGAGCACTGAAATGAAAGGAAATGAATATTTTAACATAACATAACATAAATCCTATATTCCCCAAGGTGTTAGTCAGAGGTGCACCTATACTACACTCACCTTTCGCACGTTATTTTTAAGTCCCATTTAATAGGGGGCAACCCTATAGCTATCAAACGTGCACGAAACCAGTCAATAACAATGAATATTTGAATATCTATTTGTACAGCGTCGTAGTCCACAAAAGCTCATCTTCAGCCTAAAGCAGTCCACTGCTGGACATAGGCCTCTCATCCAGCTGCTACCACCCATCTTGTAAGGATCGTCGCTCCACCTAGTCTGAGGGCGTCCTACCTTACGTTTGCCGATTTGCGGTCTCCACTCAAGAACACGCCTACCCCAACGGTCATCGCTTCTATGGCTAATATGGCCGGCCACAAAAGTTACTGCTTATAAATACTAAGTAATCATTAATTTCATATTTATACCGGAATAATTAGTAATCCTGCTTCACAACCCAAGATTTATTAAAGCTATTAGTGTTTTTTTAATGTAATAAGCTGTTAATCAAGTGATATTACAAACTATGATAAACCGGTTCGAATTTGCCATTACTCCAAAAAAAACCTGTGTTATATAAAATAATTAAGTCTTTGCATAATTATTTTATTTAGGTAGGTACGAGTATACAGTAATTTTTTTTGCAGTATGGTTAATTTCCATTGTACAGGTCATACTTAGTAGTAGTTCCTTTCAGCGTTTTCCTCTTGGCTCTAGGGCCAATTTTTGTAGAATCTGAACTATACCTAGGAATAATTTAGATATTGTCAGTTGGTCAAATGGGCATCCCTCAAGGCTACATTTTAGTCCCTTTCCTGACCTTTCCTTTCATCTCCCACATTATGGTACCTACAAATCGAATTGGTTACGTAGGTAAGTACCTAGACTATTGCAAGTCTATTGTAAATGTGAGAATCTTGTTGCCATTTAGGCGCTGAGTGGTCGATGGGCAATTTGTCTGCAGGTGATAGAACATATGGAAATCTGTTCAAAAACGCATACGGGGGACAAAACAACCGCGCGGCCGATGCTTGTCTCATGATGTCTGCACAGCGCCTTACGGACGGACGCTTTGTGACTGGATTTGGATGTGAATTTGGCTCAATTAAAACTTGTCTTCTTCAATATTGCAGCATCGTAAATCAAAGTCAGAGCTGTCTGCACGTTGTCTGTGCACACAGACTTTTCTTGCAAGTCATTCAAATAGAATAAAATGAAACTATATTATACTATGTTGTAGTAGGTATACCATGCATAAAATTAAATGTCTACTTAAATGATGCCAAACCAACTAATAAGCTTGCTTTTAGTTAGCAACTAATACATCTGCTATAAAACGTGACACTGGTGCGTAAGAAGCCAGACCGACCTTATGATGAACACAAAAATAGACATTTAATTTACATATTTAATTACGACAATTAATGTTCAAATGCATTTTAGAATGGGAATTTCAGTTTAGTTGAAAGCACACTCGAGAACAATCAGACTTCGGGACTCGGGACTGTTCGGGACCACTCGCGTTGATTAAATTAGGATTCAGAGCATTTACGTAGGAACTGCACGACTTCGGCCAAGGTACAACGTTACTAAAATAAACATCTTGAAACTTCACGAATGATTCGGATATCCAAATGGACGATAACAATGCGATTGAAATGATTTTGGATGAGAGATTTATGTTATTATAAATTTATATTGCCTTTTAGTGTTGGTATGTTTGGCTCTGTTGGCTCCTTATTCAAATTTAATGAAGTGTGTTTACTTTGTGTTTTATTGAAAAGATGTTTCATAATGATGATGATATTATACTGGCTACGTTTTACGAGTAAGTTTATTGAATTTTGTAAGATACATCTAAATAATTACTATACAATACACGGCGTTATGGGACTACTATCAACCCAATCAACTGTGATAATGTAGTGATAACATCTATAGTTAGAAAAAGAATGAAACAAAGAAAGAAAATACATTTATTTGCGGCAACGATGACGCAAAAAAAAAAAGTTCCATCGCACATCATCATCCACAACGGACTTCCCCCACTTAGCAGTAGGTGTAGTCCGTTGTGGATAGGCCTCTCTTTTCTTGTGTCAATCATAACGCTCCTGTGCCAACCTCATTATCCTCGTCTGCCCATCTCGCCGCCGGACGACCGACATCTCGTCTTTCAGTCCTTGGACGCTCTGTCACAGCCTTACTCTACCTGTCGTCACTGCGCTTTGCTAGTTGTCCTGCCCATTTGAGTTTCATAATACGCTCTCTGATATCGAAGACCTTCGTACGTCTTCGTATCCCGACGTTTGGAAGTCGTTCCATCGCAAGGTTATAATTAAATCTGTGAAAGACAAGGGATCCTTTGAAATTCCGACACTAATTAACTGTAGGTGCCTAACCTGACGTAACTAGATATTTCTGGCTCCACTAGAACAATAATAGACTAAAATTGTATATTCATGATATGGTCTGGAGGTGATGGAATTAAGAAGGTGGAATTAGCCTGTAAATAAATTTTCATACTCACGTGTCAAAGATTACTCGAACGAAATCGATAAAATCTTGTGTGTTACGGAACTACAATCAAAATCAATTTTGTTTTACATAAACCTACACGGGCACTTATAAAACGTCAGAAGATAGATGTACGGTTCCAATTGGTCGTTTCCTATGGAGAAGAACCGACAAGAAAGTCTTTTAAAACTAAAACTGGCCTGTGAGCCTATAGTATATAAATAAGAAACTTTGATACCACAAATTAACCAGTTTCTTTTTACAATTTAATTAGAAACGCCCTTTCTCGTTATGATCAACATTCTGAGTGTGACAACATTCTGATGATTATATGAATTTAGGTTAGCGAGTTACTACTTTAATATTTGGAAAGCAGGAAAGTCCAGATGTTGAAATACCGGTTATGAACAATTTTAACTTCAAACGTGTCGTAAACTTCAACACCAGAGACTAATATTAAAATATTTGTGGTTTTGAAAAGAAATTGGAAGAAAATCAGAGAGCTTCAGCATCAGGTCTTGATAATGTAGTTCGGTAAAGATATAGAACTAAGAATCTAAACATAAAACATCACCAGTTTATAATGTTCTCACTGCTGGGACAAAGGCCCCCTCTCGGTGAAAGGGAGTGGCCCGTAATTCACCACGCGGGCTCAGTGCGGTGCGGGTTGGTAATGTCACATGTCTTCGAATTTTTGGTTCCACGATATGCCGGATTCCTCAGTACTAAGTACCTATTGATGATCAATTTTAGTCAAGACTTCATGCTATCAATATTGTGTCATACATTATTTATTTAATAACTCATCCTCTACAAAGTAAAGCAGGTACCCTCTATATGACCTTGAAACTGACATAAATCTTCCGTGTAGTAAAATCGTTTATTTCTTATTATAATCAAGTCGTAAGTTTGAACACAAATCTGGAAACAAGTTGTCTATAAGATCGTTGCGTTTGTTCAGAGATCCGTGAGAAAATATATTGGCATGTGGCTGATTAATTAGCTAATTCTCTAGCATTTACTCTCTAATCCAGAGGCTTAAAGGGTTAAGGGAATTTAAATTGATGTAGGATTCTTTTTCGATAAAATATATTCATCCCAAGGATGTGTTTACATTTAAGGCTTCCCTACTGCAACGTTTGCGTAGCACTCGGAACGGCATCCTGAAAATGATTGTTAGCAGAGTGGACTGCCCCATCCAAAGGCACTGGGTAGAATTAGGTATAGGTTTATGTTAAATAGAATTAAGTACTAACAACAATAACATAGCATGTAAGCACAGTTTGTTACTAACCACTAACTACGTATGGACTGCTTAGGTCTGAAATAAAGATATTTTATTTATTTTATTTATTAGTGGAAGATACTTTTCAGTTTATCTGGAAACATTATTAAGTCAGGTAGGAACTTGTCAGGTAGGAAATTCATTATCATCTTTCCCATTAATCAGTATCCCAGTACTTAATATTGATTCTCACGCTCTAACTATTTCACCATTAATCAGTAGCTAACCCTCACTTATCAAGGATAAGGAAAAGGTAATGAAGTTACGTCATGCCATGTTACGTAACGATGTTGTTTTTGCATCTTCCAGCATTTAAGAAAGCCCTATTTCCAGCAAATTTAAAAAATATCTGAAGTATTCAGTACAACGAGTCTTTTTAATGTTCAAGATCAGTGGCGTGCATTGGTTTTCAGAATAGGTAGGCAGGAATGTAATTTCGTCGTAATAACTTGAACGACTAAAGACCAATGACAATGTGCGAATAGTACGGGAGCTGCCTACTGTTTGCCTACCGCGCGTGTTTGTATGCAGATTTTGTTTTTTGTTAGCTATGATAGTTTTGTGAGTTTCTTAATTGTGGGGCACACACACTAAAATGTAATTGACAGGCTTATGGTGATTTATCGAGGTAGGCACTGCTTATATGCCTTTATGCAATGCACGCCAGTGTTCAAGATGAGGGTAGAACGTAATTATTTTTGCATTTGCATTGCAGTGCCATACATTTTTCTTAACTGGGGCCGGAATATACGGTAAATTATCTTGCGTTGATAATGTAGACTCGTATTTTAGCTTTACAAAGTACATATATAAAAATAGTCCTCTCACCGTGTCCTCTGGCGACAGCGACCCAGACTAATTTCATTCTTGTCGTGAGCTCTTTTATATCTTGCAAAACCAAATTTGGTCAAATAATCATCAAAGTAATAATCACACAGAATGTCTCATGCAGGACATTGAATCTAAATCTATACTAATAATAAAGCTGAAGAGTTTGTTTGCTTTTTTGTTTAAACGCGCTAATCTCTGTAACTGCATACCAGTTGGATTTGAAAAATAAAATTTTCATTTATTAGCCCAATTCATGAAGAATTCTATAGGCTATTTAACAGCACACTAGGACCTTCAGAAGCCGAAACTCATCAGAAAGAACGTTAAGCGACATCAAAGTAATAGCGCGGGCAGGCGACGCGACGCGACGCGACGCGACGCAGTGGGTAAGGGCTGAAACTTCAACCAGACGAAGTAAAAACTAGTCAAGTATAAACCTGCCATTATTTTGGGAAACCTGTGTTTGACCGTTTTATTGTAGCGGTCATTGTCATTGCGAGGCCCATATTCATCTAACTACATACTACTACAGAAGTTACACAATATAATTTATGTTTCGTATTGTTAAAAGCAGGACGTCCATAAAATCCTAAAGCCCAATAAAAAGTAGTGTTGATTATACCATCAATCAGAGTCGAGCAGTATATTGTATACTCGTACTAGATTAGCTACGCGCGCATGTTTCACATTGAGATTTATTGAATAGTTGTTCAGAGCTGGAATCAAATCATTCTGTGCAATTTAACGTTCCCGCTACAATGTTGCACTGGTATTGTCTGCACTATGATAGATACTTACCTACACGTGCATCGTTACATATGTTGCTAATTTACATCCTGATAAAAGAGCTGTCATTACAAGATCAAAGATTCAGGAGTCGCGCCAAATTACAGTTTTATGGTCACTTAGTGTGAACTAGTTTGTATTGTAAAGTTGACTGTGCGTGGACTGACAGTTGTTTCAATTATTTACGTAATCTCATTACTTGTTGTTTAATCGAGTTACAAACAGACAGATGTCTTGTTGATGTCAGTTATAATTATGTTACTACAAAAGACATACCCGCTACCTTTTCGCTGTATTATTGCTAACAGTAACTAAAAACAAAACATTTTATCTGCCTTCGTGCATTTTATTTAGGCATTGAAAAAGGCATTTTAAAAGTCTGCATACAACAGAATTTTTTGCCAGGTCTGAACAAAGCCATATCCTGCAAAAACCTTCCCCAAAGCCTAGTCAAAATTTGGTACACAGTTAGTTTTTTGTAAGCAAACAAAACATGTTCATTGTATAAGGCTATATGGTAGATAAGGCGACTCTATGGTAGATAAGCGCAAGCCAGTTACTGGGCGGTGAAAATAAACTAGTGACAACTTCACAGATAAACTATCTACCATAGGTATAGTCAGTCATTTATTCATGAACAATAATTTGTATCTGAATTTACATAAAATAAATTAAATAAGAAATTTAATTACACACAGACAATTAATTAAATTACATTTCTTTTTGCTAGCCTTCGCTGTCCCATTCCTGGGCAAAGGCCTCCACTCCATCCATCTTTCGCAAACCCGCGCGTTCTCCTTACAATTTTGACGGAACCTATCCTATCCTAAATTACATAATCATATAATAATTCTAGATAATACAATAATCAGATAGGAACTACAAATCTTCAATTGCATATAGACATTTGTTCAAAAGGAAATCTTTTAGTGTAGTTTTAAAAGAAAGTGTCAACCGTACTTTTCAGATATAAAAGCAACCTGTTAAATATTTTTTCTGAGCACACAATACGCAGAGCAATGAAGAAAAATAATTCATATTCTATTTTTTAGATTGGAGGCTAAAATAAATGTTTTTTCTCGGCGTTTGCCGAGATTGAATAACACTGGTTACCATTCAGCCGTCTGCACAGTTTCATACTTTGTAAATAGGCATATTAGATGTATGTCGCCTCGCCTGTTTATTGATTCGCGAGGTAAACAGGAATATAGGCTGTTTGTGTACCATTGCAATATAAGGATTCACACCATTGGAGAAAGGAAATACATATTCAAGGCACCCGTTGTGTCGAACATACACCTGTAAAAAAAAAACAGCTCACATCACGCTCTACAATTTTATATCAAACTGTTGTTGGAATTGCGAGTACAAACAACCTTATCTTATCGACTATAATAACTTACTTTTTAATAGCAACGAATCCAATTATAAGTGCAAAATAATATACTCGTAGCACAGCATTTTTGTACCGAATTACGATGTATCACAGGGTCAAATTAAATTAACTAGCGAAACTATATCGATATCTAAACACGATGAAATAAAAATATTTCATGTTTTTTGGGGGTCAACGACCGCTGGTAGTGTTATTACTTGAAGTTGATAAAATGTGATTTCTTTTGTTTTATCGTGTTTACATATCTAATTTAATTTGATCCTGTGTATGACTGTGTTACCTACGTATAAGGAAAAATACGTCGTGATTCGGTAATCGCTAAAAGGACAATACCAATGTACATAACCTAGCTGTTTCGATTTAAAAAAGATATATGCGTGTTACGCATGCGGGTACAGAAACATAGTTTTTAATGTAAAACAAAACATTTTTAATAATTACACGTTGTCGTTGTTTTTTCATAATTAAAAATATGTTTATGTACCCGCATGCGTAAAACGCATATATCTTTTTTACATCGAAACAGCTAGGTTATGTTAGGTTAGAACTGTGACCACACAACGCACGAGCCGAGCGAGCGAAGCGAGCGGTGCCGCGGCCGGCGAGTGCCAGAAACATATTTTTGAATATAAAACCAATCATTTTAAACATATGTTTTGAATATTGACATTTTACCCGTAGGCATTTTAATTTCGACGTTCAAATATGTACCCTATCATACATACCTATTATGTTAAGCTCCTTTTTTGTCATTGTCTTAGAGATTTTAGGCTTTGGGATGTAATTTCGGGATTTTGAACTTCGGGATATGGATCTTCGGGATTTTAAGCTTCGGGATTTTGATACGTACCCCTTTGCGTACCATTTTTTTTATTTTTTTCTGGGTGGGAAATCATCAAATGACTCCTCCCGCTCTGGGCGGAGCAAAAGGGAGTGTCAGACTTTTACTGACTAAAACCCACCCGTGTACCTTCATTTGCCTGTGCCAGGGGCCACGGTATCTCTTTCGAACAACCCGCAGCCCCGGCGGCATCGGCCCTAGCGGACCCCGTCAGTTCGTGCTGACAGCTCTTTGAGGCCCTTTGCGTACCCTACCGTATTGTTATTTTCGCATGGATTCTGCCAATCTATGCGAAAATAACAATAGGGACTGTAATCAGAAATTAAACTCCACATTGAACAAGTATTCTGAAATAATTGACATTCCGTATCACCCTCCCCTGTATTTATTCGAAACAGGTACATAGGTAAGTTAGATTAACTAAACAATGTAGAATATAGATTGTCTATTTCGTTGGGAGTAATAAAACAGTCCTTCGTTTTATTGAAGTAATTTTTCAGGCATACCAGACGGTCTGGGATCTTCGCCTGTCTAGTAAGAGAATTAATTTGTATTAATATTCCCGTCCTCAGGTAGAAGTGGACCTTAAGCTTGAAGTACGTACCCAATACACTTAATGGTTATTAGTGCATTATTCAAGGAGACCCCTTTTACCTAATTGGCCCGTATGACCTGTTCAATTAATTTCTTGTACATTTGCCAGGTCTACTTTACTCATTTTACTTGATTTTTCATTAACGTATTTTCGATGTCACTTATATTTTGAGTGGCTTTTGCTAGTGCGAGTTTAAAAATAACTTAATGCAACTCTACGTTCTGACGTTCTGTAAAGGTTGTCTGCAAAAGTCGACCTTATGTAGTGCAGGCTGGCAGTAAAATAACTGACGCACTTGTCGCAATTTTAAGAACGTTCACAGTCTGAAGGCCAATTCTCGTAATTTAACACGTTCATAATGTATTCGCAGTCTCATCTCGGCGACAAACAAATGACAAAAACTTGTCAAAATGTAGGAAAATTAGAAGTATTTTTTGACAGATTGAGACTGAGATTAAACTGTGAACGTTCTTAAAATTACGAGAATTGCCCCTCTGATCTCAGTCTCAATCTGTCAAATATACTTCTAATTGCTGCTGCTACTGCTTCTGCTGCTTCTGCTGCTGCTGCTTCTACTGCTTTCTAGTTTGGCAGAGGTAATATTTTTCGGTTTAACGTTATTTCCGTGAATAAACACTTTTTAATTTTAATTTTTTATTTCCCTAAATTTTTGTCAAGTTTTTGACATTTGTTTGTCGTTTTAAATTACTTGAATTAGCCTTCTGTACACAGTCAAGCGAATTTAGAATGAAGATAAAAATGTAGTGTTAGGTTTTTGTTTGGAAATACCAGTGATGGTGTAGGCGCGTTCATGTAAACACATTGCTTAAAATAAACGCAGTAAATATAACGTTGAATAATTTTAATGCCCCCAATATTCTACGCAATAAACACACCACAGAACTTAGACAATAAGCTTGAACCAATCTAATACAACACAAAGGATACTTCATTTCAATGAAACCGCAGTCTTAAATACGTCAATAGCATCTAGTTATACACTCTCATCACACGACTCATTGTATCGTTCTCAGACAAATCCTGCTAGCCATGCCCGCGGCTCAATACGCGCGCATTTTGTTTTTAAATTTTCCATGACGACCGAGAGAACCCTTTGAAGGCCAAGGAATCTTTTTCTCATCTCATCTTCTTTATCTAACTACTGAGCTACATATCTTTTATGTAACTTTTTCATTGATTTCGATTGGTCAATGAAATTATAAATGATATAAATATAATTTATCATTTACATTCTCACTATTGACCAATTGCCCTTTTACACTTAACAAAGGTTACTTTTTTTTTTAAACTAGATGAGTTTAGTGTTTCCTGTCTGACTACTTTGATATGAAAGACCGAAACAAACTCAGAGGTCACAGTCTCTTTTAAAGTCCAGACATAATCTTGCTCAGACCATATGAGGACCATGCAGATTAATATCTGAGATACTGTTTTGAGGAAAGAACTTCCAAATGGGCAGAAAGACAGATTTGAATTTTTTTGCATTTGTGATTGGTAGATTTTTGGAAAGTCTTAGTGTATTTATATTTATATATACTTTATTGTACACCACAAAAAACATAACAATTTTATTTATATGAATTTTCTGAAAATATACAATGGGCGGCCTTATCGCTTTCTGCGATCTCTTCCAGGCAACCTTGGAATGGACAGTGATTTGCCTGGACATAATAAGGGGTGATCGTTGGTGCAATAATAACTTTACAATGTACCAAAGTAGATACACAGATATATTAATATCCTAAACAATGAAGAGATTGAAATTTGATATAGATTGCAAAGAGGGGGATATTCTATTCTTAGCCTGTGTCCATGAGACTTAGTGGTCATACCTATGGTCACATCTAAGGGGCACATACCTTCAAGTAAGTACTCACATAACCTTTTTATAGGCGTTTCTAAGGGTGTAGTGCCATGGTGTTATATTTTACGGCAACGGTTTGCCCCCAAACTGCCTATTACTATCTATCTCATTTTATACCGCGACCAATTTTCAATACCACTCAGCTTTTTTTTATAAAAACACAACGTATTATCACGCATTGCCTTCACTCACATTTCGCCAGTTATGTTTAAGTCCCGTGTCTTTTCTTTCTTTCTTCTTTTTTCTTCTTTCCATGTAATAGGGGATGAATCTATTGCCATCAACTGGGCACAAATCCGCACCCCAAGGTGCTACTGAGAAATTCTAGATAGAAAAACCCGATAACACTTTGCCCGACCTGGGATTCAAACCTAGGACCTCATGCTCAGCAGTAGCACTTGCCAACACTAGACCAACTAGGCAAAAATGAAACCTGTGAAACTTTTTAAAAATATTTTCTTGTAATTAAATACGGTAAACATCAAAATACTTACTTGTTATGAAACTTATGTTAGTTTTGGATTAAATTACGGTCTATATATTATTACATTTCAGGCTTCTCGAAAACTTTTCTCTATCAGGGTCGCGGTCAAAATTTGGAGAGGTAATACAATATTTTGGGATGTTTATCATATCATGTTATCGATATCCGATATTGGAGAAGGGAGCAACTGTATACGGTTTATTTATCGTTGTTTACATAATATTGTGTATTTTATCCGGCGGAAGATAAAATTTGTAGTGTAGCGAAAAAGTGTATTGATTTTACGGATTTTACTAATCTCGATACAGTTTCATGGATTTTATCAGGACATACTTTTCTGTAACGTATGTTTCATATGAGTCAGGTAGACTGACCCAGCGGGGTAATTGTGTAACACACTAACAGTAGGAATGGCTTTCATTTTATCAGGACATACTTTTCTGTAACGTATGTTTCATATGAGTCAGGTAGACTGACCCAGCGGGGTAATTGTGTAACACACTAACAGTAGGAATGGCTTTCATTTTATCAGGACATACTTTTCTGTAACGTATGTTTCATATGAGTCAGGTAGACTGACCCAGCGGGGTAATTGTGTAACACACTAACAGTAGGAATGGCTTTCATTTTATCAGGACATACTTTTCTGTAACGTATGTTTCATATGAGTCAGGTAGACTGACCCAGCGGGGTAATTGTGTAACACACTAACAGTAGGAATGGCTTTCATTTTATCAGGACATACTTTTCTGTAACGTATGTTTCATATGAGTCAGGTAGACTGACCCAGCGGGGTAATTGTGTAACACACTAACAGTAGGAATGGCTTTAATTTTATCAGGACATACTTTTCTGTAACGTATGTTTCATATGAGTCAGGTAGACTGACCCAGCGGGGTAATTGTGTAACACACTAACAGTAGGAATGGCTTTCATTTTATCAGGACATACTTTTCTGTAACGTATGTTTCATATGAGTCAGGTAGACTGACCCAGCGGGGTAATTGTGTAACACACTAACAGTAGGAATGGCTTTCATTTTATCAGGACATACTTTTCTGTAACGTATGTTTCATATGAGTCAGGTAGACTGACCCAGCGGGGTAATTGTGTAACACACTAACAGTAGGAATGGCTTTCATTTTATCAGGACATACTTTTCTGTAACGTATGTTTCATATGAGTCAGGTAGACTGACCCAGCGGGGTAATTGTGTAACACACTAACAGTAGGAATGGCTTTCATTTTATCAGGACATACTTTTCTGTAACGTATGTTTCATATGAGTCAGGTAGACTGACCCAGCGGGGTAATTGTGTAACACACTAACAGTAGGAATGGCTTTCATTTTATCAGGACATACTTTTCTGTAACGTATGTTTCATATGAGTCAGGTAGACTGACCCAGCGGGGTAATTGTGTAACACACTAACAGTAGGAATGGCTTTCATTTTATCAGGACATACTTTTCTGTAACGTATGTTTCATATGAGTCAGGTAGACTGACCCAGCGGGGTAATTGTGTAACACACTAACAGTAGGAATGGCTTTCATTTTATCAGGACATACTTTTCTGTAACGTATGTTTCATATGAGTCAGGTAGACTGACCCAGCGGGGTAATTGTGTAACACACTAACAGTAGGAATGGCTTTCATTTTATCAGGACATACTTTTCTGTAACGTATGTTTCATATGAGTCAGGTAGACTGACCCAGCGGGGTAATTGTGTAACACACTAACAGTAGGAATGGCTTTCATTTTATCAGGACATACTTTTCTGTAACGTATGTTTCATATGAGTCAGGTAGACTGACCCAGCGGGGTAATTGTGTAACACACTAACAGTAGGAATGGCTTTCATTTTATCAGGACATACTTTTCTGTAACGTATGTTTCATATGAGTCAGGTAGACTGACCCAGCGGGGTAATTGTGTAACACACTAACAGTAGGAATGGCTTTCATTTTATCAGGACATACTTTTCTGTAACGTATGTTTCATATGAGTCAGGTAGACTGACCCAGCGGGGTAATTGTGTAACACACTAACAGTAGGAATGGCTTCCATTTTGACAGTTCAACAACATACATTGCGTTATTTACGTTGTTGAGCAGACATATTTTTCGAGCTTAAGAAGCAATGGATTAGCAATATCTTTCAAAATAATTCAGATTGAGATTGATGGTGTGTACGCAATTAGGGTGCAGATGTCTGTATAGTGGTCGGGAGTGGACAAACGTAGCGGTGCATAGTGTGGCAAATTAGGGAGAGTCAATAACATTGGACCTCTCCGTTAGACCCGGATAGGGTTCAAACAAAAATAGATGAGACGACATTATGTAACCCTTCTTTGGCACTATAAGGCAAAAGCTATGAGAAAGATAAATAAATAAATAAAGACATTTCTTTTAACGAGGTGAGTGTTAGCGATGACTATAAGATACAATTTTGAAATAATCAGCCATTTAGAAATTGCCATAAGTAAAATAACTATTTATAAACAACGGCTTGACTTAAGTGGTTTTAAATATAGGACAGTTTATTGAATCAAAACCTTTAACACTATTTTTTATTATTACATACCTAGTCCACTTAAACAATATTTTTTCGTTCTCCGCGGAAATGAAAGTATCAACAAACCCAGGGCTGTCTGTCATGCGAACGTTCCCTTCCAAAATTGTATTTTAAACGACAGGCATTTTTCAGTTGTCAAAAGACACTCGCGGTAAGTTAATGCTATGTAATGCCTCGAATGTTAAAAGGGCTTTATGTGTTTGGAACACAGATTCAAGAAGTGAGCGAGATAAGTATTTTAGCCACTTTAAGGTCACAGCTAAAATTACTTTGTTTTAACGGATAATCCTCTGCCTTGGTATCTCCAATAATTTGGAATCTTCGCAATGTTTCGTTTTCTGCCATCCATCTTTATCAACTCTCATCTCGGCGTTTACTTCCTTCTGAGACATGTAACCTTCCCGAAACTCATCCATTATTTCATTGGTGTATCCCACTTCTCTCCCACTTAATAACGTATCAATGTTGAGGGTGTCAAGTGTCAATCTTTCGCTAATTCTTTAAAGTAAGCTTAGTTTTTGAGGGGTGACCATTTTCAATCTTAACACTACTTTGACTGTCCTTAACTTTACGGAAATTGACTACATACATTATCGTGGTCTGTCTATACTGTGCGCTTTTTAAGCATTTGCCTAATTTTGTGCATATTGTGGCACCAATTTTGTTCGCTTGACACTTCTCTGCTGTTTCGAGTAATTCAATGTGTGTTACCCGCACTCGGGATCTTTTTCGAGGACGAAGCCACACGACGTCTTATCGGAAATTGTTCACCCGGCAGTTCCCGCTCCAAGGATGTGTGGCGACCTTCAAGCGGAGTGCGGTCGGAGTCTGTAATTGTTCACCCGGCAGTTCCCGCTCCAAGGATGTGTGGCGACCTTCAAGCGGAGTGCGGTCGGAGTCTGTAATTGTTCACCCGGCAGTTCCCGCTCCAAGGATGTGTGGCGACCTTCAAGCGGAGTGCGGTCGGAGTCTGTAATTGTTCACCCGGCAGTTCCCGCTCCAAGGATGTGTGGCGACCTTCAAGCGGAGTGCGGTCGGAGTCTGTAATTGTTCACCCGGCAGTTCCCGCTCCAAGGATGTGTGGCGACCTTCAAGCGGAGTGCGGTCGGAGTCTGTAATTGTTCACCCGGCAGTTCCCGCTCCAAGGATGTGTGGCGACCTTCAAGCGGAGTGCGGTCGGAGTCTGTAATTGTTCACCCGGCAGTTCCCGCTCCAAGGATGTGTGGCGACCTTCAAGCGGAGTGCGGTCGGAGTCTGTAATTGTTCACCCGGCAGTTCCCGCTCCAAGGATGTGTGGCGACCTTCAAGCGGAGTGCGGTCGGAGTCTGTAATTGTTCACCCGGCAGTTCCCGCTCCAAGGATGTGTGGCGACCTTCAAGCGGAGTGCGGTCGGAGTCTGTAATTGTTCACCCGGCAGTTCCCGCTCCAAGGATGTGTGGCGACCTTCAAGCGGAGTGCGGTCGGAGTCTGTAATTGTTCACCCGGCAGTTCCCGCTCCAAGGATGTGTGGCGACCTTCAAGCGGAGTGCGGTCGGAGTCTGTAATTGATGCTGTAACGCTATAGGCAGGATTTACAGCACTTACTGCTTTATCTTTTACTTTTTATCCTGCTATTATAACTATTTTTCATCCTTCATATTGACGCGTTAGTTTTTATCGCTCACAAAGGGGAAGTCCAGATAGTGAATTTTTGTATAAAATAATTCAGCTGCTATTTTCAGCGCCCTTAAAAAGCGATATACATCTAATATCTTCCTTTTCCTTGGGGTTCACAAGCTACGTCCGTTCGGAAATATTTTCTGAACGGTCAACACCAAGAGTGCGCTTTACAAAATAAACGGCGCGGCTTTATTGGCATTCTTCCTATACCATTTTGGGTCTCAGCTGTTGTTGACGTTTCGTTAAGTTCGATTTTTAAAGTAGTAACTGGCCAACTTGAGTCGCCAGTTACTACTGGATTGAATCTTTTGAATTTTTAAATTGAATGTTCGTGGAAATCGTCGAAGTTCGTGGTCTTAACAAAAGGAACCAAAAAGGTGTACCTACTCCTATTGAGGTCAATGACTGCTAGAGTTAGAAGCCACAAATGTGATATTGATGAATTTTATACGTAAAACTGGATACGATTTTAATTGATTTTAATCAATAAATGGCTATAACGGTTATAAACATCACATTATCATAATTATAACTTAAAGACTACTATGTGTTTCATCGGCACCTTTAAACGTTTATGAAACTTTTGTACCTCGTTGCATAGCTGATTATATTAAGATGTAGAATCTTCCCCGTAATTTGTACGCTTATTGTTCTAGTAAAATTTTGAGATAACTGGTGTCACAGTTTGTGTAAGTAGATGATTTTTGAAAATAGTTAATAAACTTCTTACTTTAACTTTTAACTGTTTGATATTTTAGAAAATTTGGTTACATCAATAGGTGTGTCAAAGTATTATATAGCCAATGGAATAGCTATGAAAGCCATTCAATTAGAGAATTTAGAGATAAGTGATATTTAGTGACGATTTCTGGGAAATTTTCAAAATATATGAAAATCGGTTTTTCGCGGATTCCATAAATTTTCGCCTAGGCTTTATGGGGTGCTTAATTGTTGCACATGGGTCACACTATCACGCCCTGAAAGGAACATGTCGAGTTTCCCTGTCACCCTGTATATAAAAATCAATGGCCGTGCATTAGTCTCGCAAAAACTCCAACCGATTGTGATGAAACTTTGGTAAGTGGTTGTGTGCGCGCCGGAGAAGGTTACCAACGAAAAAAGCGTTGCGATGCTTTTTTTTGTTTGTACTTTCACTGAAAAATTTTACCAAGAGGGCTGTTTACCATCATTCGTTTTCCCAGTCTGTATATTATTGTATCGACGTCTGTATATTATGACGGTTAAGCTAACATTACACGTGTAATATTATAATATAGGCTCGGTTCTTTTTATCAATTCACAAACTAGATTATTGACATAATTATGATCTTATCTACAGATGCCAGCACATCAAGCTACCAATCTGTCAAATTTCTTTAATAGATTTTCAACTTTATCGCTAAAGTATTAAGGTTCAAGGTTGATTGGGAAAATTTGACAGTTTCGGGTAGCTTGACCTGCTGGCGTCTGTACCTACCTACTTATCGTTTTTACTTAATTACCGTTCATTCCTATCGAGAATTAATCATAACTTGTTAGTAGATGGATAACACCCCTCTGTTTTTGTCGGGGGTTAAAAAACGTCAAAATGTTGTAATGTCATCGTTATTTTTAAATTTGTGTGCTTCTAAATCAACGGCGCCGCACGTTTTTTTATCCCATGATGTTAAACGGATTATCTCATTCCTACGAAATATATATTAATTCAAAAATATACCATTAACGATCTTATTTCAAAGTAAAATAAAGACCCAAATTTTTTGTCATTGAAAATCGTGCCAAGCCGTGTTTTTCCGCGTTAATGACAGGCCTAAGCATTACTTAATTGGTATTTTAATGTATTAACAAACGACAGAATCCGGTTTGATATCATTACACTGTCTACATGTGATGGCCATCAGTCTTCGTTATTAGGAAGCTGTTCGGTCTGTATTGAGAATTACATTTAAAATGTTGGTTATTTTGAAGGACTTCATTTTGTGTCATATATGTGCCGTTTTTACTATAAAAGAGAATTCAGTAGTCAAATTCAAATATTAAAAGAGTTGATATGATTAGCTACGAAGTTATTTAGTTACCATTTAAAAGCAACACGAATAACGGTACAATAATATGTAGGTCAGAAACGTATTAACAAACGATGCCAAAGCTAAACTTTACAAACAAACTTTGCAAGGTCCATTTCATCATTATTGATCAGCATTTCTCTACAGGTACGATAATAAACACAGCAGTAGGTATCTGTACCTACCTTTTATTTTTTTAAAGGGAAAACTGTAAATATATACCGAAAATGAAAAGATATGTGCCAAGTGTATGACGTGACTCGCATGTTGCCATCACCAATATCTTACACCTACGGAGCTTACAGCCGCCTTAAGAAAATAAACTCATGGCTGCTCAGTACTGAATATTGATAAAGAATTTCTACATAATGTATTCGGTTCCTAATATTTGTTGGTTCGGAAAAATATTTCCCCTTTGAGAGTAAACAGTGCGTAGGAAACTATTTATATCATGAATACAGTAAGGCTCGCCTAAACTGATGAGCTTAAGGGCGATAATAGCCACGCTTAAAGCCTGCCTATCCACCGGGATTAGTGTTCGCAATAAGATATTGTCAGATGTGAAGAGGATGCTGCTATCTATCCTAACGTTAAAACTACTTAATCGCTTTCGTGCCAACAAGTATCACTCGTGTTTTGTTAATATTAATAATAACACAATAGGTATTATCAATTTTCTTCCGTAGTTATTTTGATGAAATTTTCAATAAGTATCAGAACAATCTATTTTTGTTTTTAGCTCCAAATTTAGATCGTTCGTGAAAATCTAATTTAGGATATATTTTCTTGCTCACGCAAATATTTTCGTGGAATTTACAAAGTATCAGACCTTATTATTATGTCTAGCGGTGATAACGCTGATCAGAGTGGATGTCACCTTAAGCCCCTCACTTTAATTAGATTCGATTCGATCCCAAACATTACTTTATGTTACTTTCATTAAGTGCGGCAATTTCGACGACTGAAATCCAATAGGTAGCCGTAATGAAAACGTAGATTAAAAGTACGGGACCCCTTTAATAGAAAATAACGTTTATTTGCTGGGACCGCCATTCTACTAGAATGCGTTATAATGACTTCTCATCCAGGACTTCATATGCATATACTATAAAGGCATCATAAAAATATCCTATTAATAATATAAACGCGAAAGTTTGTGAGAATGGATGGATGGATGTTTGTTACTTTTTCACGCAAAAACTACTGAACTGAAAATTTGGCACACAGATAGTTTATAACCAGGATTAGCACATAGGATACTTTTTATCCCGATATTCCTAAGGGACCGAAATTTATGCGGGTGAAACCGCGGGGCGCTGCTAGTAAAAATATAAATATAATATATGTATAATTTTAGTTCCTTGTCTTTATAAATAGGTACATCATGGACTAGGTATCTAGAAAACTCATCACAGTATAATATTGGCAGGTGTCAATTTATCCGCGTGAATCGATGATATATGAGATGGATCTTCTATTCCCAGCCAGATAACAAGTTTTATAGCTAAAATCAGATAGCAAGTTTTAAACCTAAAATTAGTTTTCTTATTCGGAATTTCCAAACCGGTGACGAATGACTCATTGTATCTGGAAATTAATGGCTGCGACCATTTGACCTGTGATTATGTCCACCTGTATATATTTTTATAGTTGATGAACCCCCCCAACATCGTATTACTGTTTGTAACTGTGAGGTACATAATATTCTTTTATTTATGTAATGACCAATTTATATTTACAGTTTACACTACACACACAAGACCTACCTAATTGTATCCATCTACGGAGATATTGTGGGCACTTAACCAATATTAGTTCTAGTACTTAATGAGGGGTGTCGGGATCATATTCAATCATTCCTTCAAGAAAGAAAAAATAGAAAAGTAATCCCTACATATAAAAAAATCATTTTAATAAAATACGAGAAAAGCCTTGACCGATGTTGTGCGGAACTGTGAAATATCTCGCGAAGCTGGGGCCATCAAATCTTATTCCGTTTGAAAGTTATTCTGCCAAATTCTTGACTTCTTTATTTTATTGAACCTTCGTTGGATCTATTTTATTATTTTTCTACGGATTCCATTTTATTTAGTGATAGGTTGAAGAATAAAACACAAGTAGGTACATCAGTAAAGTTTTAAGATGTTATGTTTTACTTGACTATGGGTCAAGTTAACAGAGCAATCTTATAACTTATCAGGTTACAAGTTTACAACACAGACAGTCTTTTTCTGGAGAAAAGGCTGTAACACCTTGTCATGCGTCGAACCTTGGGTTTACGGGATCCTAATTTCTATAACCACATAGAAAGCAGCTGACGACTGTCTCTTAAGATACAGGTCACCCTAGATTAGAGAGGAAGAGCTCACCCAATTCATGTATAGACCTTGTGGTTATAGCATAATTATGTAGTACTTGTCTTTATTCTTATGCCAACCAGTTGTAATCCATCTTTTACCCTAATGTTAACCATAACAACTACATACGAGTATGCATTTTCGTCTGTAACTTATTTGAAATAAATCAATTTATTATTATTATAGAAATACTTATTTTGCTGTTGATCTTAGAATTGTTGATGTTGTCGATTTTGATTTAAGCTTAACATGAAATGAATAAATTAAAACTGTATATCTTATCTGTCGGACACGAAACTTTTTCCTTGTACCTATACTAATTAAGTAATTTATCAAATTTGATAATTAGTTATTCACATGTTACTTCTATGTTAATTACTTGATCCCGTTACAAAGTCAAGGTTGATTTTTAACCAGAGGGATTGCTCTATTTTTGCATATTTAAGTTGCAACAGTTGTAAATTGTAACCTCGAATTCTTTCCACTTTATAAATGCGGTATCATTTTAAAGTTTTCTTATCAAAGTAAAAAAATCAAATTTTATATCCCAGTCGTTACGATGATTTGGATACCGGTGTACAGTTACGAGCACTAATAAGTCAACACTTGGAAACTTTCAATAGCGATTTTTGCGTGAAATTACGAAAACAAGAATGCCGACACATTACAAAAACCTATTTCTACTATGTTCGTAGCAATAAAAAATATTTCATTTAAAAATAAAGGAGTAAATCGCTTTTGAATAAATCCAAGAGTATATAAACTTATGCTTGTGACTGTACGATTGGGACAAAATAAAAGTTTTGATTTATTTTCAAAATTCAGCTACGAAGGGATATACGTTAGAGGTTAGACCCTACTCTAACTGAATATGAATTTTACATTGTCATAAACACTGAATTATATTTTAGTTTGATCTTAATTTTCTGCTATAAATTAAAGACCAAAAGTTGTAATCATAATTAATGTTAAGTAGTGTGGAGGTCATTCGTGTTGAGTTGAGGAATTATTCCAGTTGGTTTAGTGACCATTAACCATTACGAAAAAAAAAAACGAAAGTTAATTTATTACGTTCCTGGGTTGTTTATTAATGAAGTTCAAAAATAAGGTTATCATTTGTTTTGCAACATTTTCATATCAAGATAAACACAAAGAGAATCATCATTAGGTAGTTAGTTAGTTTTTAATGTAATTATAATGTATTTTAAAGTTATATTAATATTGTATTGTATGTGTTTATATGTGCCTTGATGCCTGAAATAAATGGATAAAATAAAAAACACCCTTATCCCAATTTGTTGGGGGTTGGCTCAACAGGTCTTTTTCTTCCACACTTCTCTATTAGTCATCATCTCGGTACTCACCCCATTTCTAACCATATCATCATTCACACAGAAAAAAAAAGAGAATATATTTTTATTTTAGGTAGGTATAACGAGAAATTAGGTAGGAACTGATTATCACAGTGCAATATACGATGCGACAATACTAATATAACTAAATATAAATAAATAAACAGAATAATTGCTAAAAATAAACCTACTTACTTTTCATATGACGTAAAAATGAAATACTACGTTGAAAATCATTATTTCTCCAAACCTAACAGACACTTTACTTGAGAAAATAGCACCTAATATCGAAAGGCTAAAGTTCACTTACCTACCGCTAGAACAGGATACGGATGGTAATATCTTCAGTAACCTTTATTAGGCTCTTTCCACGTTAAGTCGCGAGAGAGCCATCGCCGATAAATAAGGGGTTTAAGGGATCACCCAAACACATATAAGTTTCATGATAAAATATTTTATAGATAAAGAAATATTTCGAGGCAGTACGTGGAGGCCCGTAAAAAGCATTTTGCTGTTTATTGTGGAGACTGATTTTTTTTTATCTCATCAGAGATGAGATATTTTTTTTATCTCATCAGAGATGAGATATTTTTTTTTACGAATTACGTTTATTTGTCAATTTCTAAATTCTTCTGTAAAACATTCGGTGTTTGAATTTAAAAATTCTTGGTAAATTCGGTTTCTTATTTCGTTTGGAATAGCAAAAACTATGCGAACCCATTTGTCTTCCTCATTCTAAGTCTTAAATATTTTTTCTCATATAATATATTTTACTAGCCGAAACCGCTCTTACCATTTGACTGAAATCCTTACTTTCTCATAGTGCTTTCATTTAGCCTTGCGTGGGTGGGATCACATGACTCACCTAATATTTAACGCTAACAGTTTTAAACATATTTATAAGAAAAACTTTAAGTAATATGTATTTAACGACTCTTAAAACTTAGGTTGGTGTTACAAAAACAGGCAGAATTTCAAAGCATTTTAGTGAGCATGACTATGTAATGTTATTTTATTTTATTATTTCTTAATCTCAACGGTTCATCATTAAAACATCGATTAATAAAACCGAATAACTTGAATCTGCTTGAAATCGATCCATTTTCGTTTTTTTTTAATCGAGCAAATTACAAATTATCTTATGTGAACCGTTAATATCGCTAAAACAAGGATGTATCTATGACATTAATTTTTTTGGACATAAATTTCCACAGAATATTTAAAATGGATTCTAAAGCAGGCAAAATCGAATAAACCCCGTTTACCTTCTCATACTCACTAGTACGAAAATTCCATTGATCTTTTTGGTACTACAAAACCGGATAAATCAGCAGATTTTAAAAATAAAATAATGTTAAACTGGTAGGTATGGAGCCAAGGACGTTAGGTAGTAACTTTTATGGTTAAAGCAGGCCCTAGTAAAAAGTTGAACGTGTGGAAGACCGGTACTTTATGGAGACAGCGTGTTTACACCATAAAAGTAACGTCGACCAAAAAAATTGCCAGATTAAAAACAAGTTATTTTAAAATTTTAATTGCTAATTAATATGCAAACGCCGGGGAATATACGTATTTATTTCGCTTACAAACTTTACTTTTTATATAAATACTTTTTGTTCGTTTTTTCTTGAATCTCGATACTGTTTATGTGATACATACTTGGGTAAGAGGTAATCCCAGCCAAGCCCTGGGTTTCCCAGGTTATATTTAGCGTGAGTGGTTTGAGCTTATTATAGCAGTCATTTAACTGACAGGTAGTGGTAGTGCCCTACAGTGCGGCCGACGAGAGAATGCGTTTTTTAACACCTGATAACACCACCATACAAACGAATAAGTGTTTTGCGAATTTGATCTTTATTAGCTACTAGCATTCTCACGACGGCCGGACTGTAACTAGGCAGTTCTCTATTTGTGATGTCACCCGACGTCAGTAGTATTTATTCTCAATAAATTATACTTCAAAGATGGAAAATTTCATAAAATTCTAGCTTGTGAAACTAGAACATGCAAGCTATTATGTAGTTGCTTCCACGTTTGCATCTCTTTGAATAAGTTCTGGGACATGGAACGTACCGTGCAATCAGTGCTAGTATTGTTTGAATTTCTAAGCTAATCTAAGGAAAGTCATAACTTAGCAAAACGACAGGTTTAAATGGAGATGAGAATATTTATAAAAATAATTCCAATCTGTTAAGTTGATTCTGAGAATTCGATTTATTTTTAGTTTTTGCGTTTGCTAGGTAATTATTTATTCGTTTATGGTAGGCCAACGAACTATGGGTAGGCGGTGATATTGAAATTAAATATAGGCTCAATGGTCCAAAGAAATGTAATTATTTTTTCTGTGACTTTATTAGTTATCTGTCGTTTTCGTGGAAATTGATAAAAAATACTCGTATGAATTTTCATCATACATATGTACCTACCTCTGTTTTCCAAAGCTGCAAATCGTGGGCCTATTGCCACTATTTTTAATGGATCTGGAACTACCAACTACTAACATAGTATTATGTAACGGAACATCATGAGAAAGTCGAGGAAAACTTAGGGCCGTTCCCACGACGAGGATTAGTACGATATTATACTGTATAATTTTGGGATTAAAATAACATGGCAGTTTCATACTGCATGTAGTTTTAACCGTTTGAACAGTGGGATGTTTACGTAAGAATCCTATTTTTTACTGTAAAATATTGTACTGATTATCGTCTTCTGTACGGGGACTTTCAGGACCAACCCAAGCGAATGAAATGTATTTATGTAGGGATTGAAGTTTATAAGAAATTAGGTAACCAAAAAAATATTTCGTGCTGCTGAAACGTATTCATTTTCAATAGTAGTAGTCTAGTATGTATTTTTATGGGACAGCTCCAATATGTGAACGCCGAAGGGCCCGAAAGGAGCCTTAGTGCCTTAGTTATGAGCACTTATTCGAACGATTTTTATATCCTACTAGATTCTGCTCGCAACTTCGTCTGGGTAAATTAGTTGTCCCCCCGCCCCCCACCCATCCCATAGTATCGCATCACCGGCCCGCGCTAGTACTTCGTATTCACTTAGCGTTCTTTCTGACTTTGTTTTATTTTTGCTCTGCTCCTTAGGCTTCTAGCGTGATGTCCTTCCTAAAGAAATGGGCTATCAAATGCAAAAATATTTTTTCAAATCCGACTGTTAGTTTCAGAGATTAGCGCATCGAAACAAACAAACTCTTCAGCTTTATTATTAGTATAGATATAGAAGATATAGATTCCAATACGAAAACCCAAAAGAATGAATGTTAAAAAGCAAAAGAAAATCTTCAAAATTCTCATACTACATTTGGTTTGGTTTACCTAAACTTTCCAATAACATTAACGGCGAAATGTTTGTTTTCATTTCTATCTAGCATAACAAACATGTTAAGAATCACGTGTTATCTACGTACGCTGCCTCGTAGTGTGCAGTGTATTGTGAGACCCACATTTATGACGTCATTAACGTTTCATTACCAAACGTATTGCCTTTTATTGCTCGACTACAAAGGGATATTAAAATAGCAAATTATTTGTAAAACAATGGAGTCGTAATATTGACATTAATTACTAATCGATGATATATTTTGATGAGCGTGTATTATTATTTATGACTAGCTTCGCCCCGCGGTACCCGTATAAGTTTCGATCCCGTGGGAATATCGGGATAAAAAGTATCATATATGTTAATCCTGGTTATAAACCATCTGTGTGCCAAATTTCATCCAAATCCGTTCAGTAGTTTTTAAGTGAAAGATTAACGAACATCCATCCATCCATCTATCCATCCATACAAACTTTCACGTATTAGGGTAGGAATTAGGATTATGTTCTTGAAGAGAATGAGAAAAAAAAGATTTATAATTTATTATTATTATTTTGTAGACGCCTTGATTTGTCAGAGGAAGTATAGGGAGGCAAACAACAATTCAACTTATTTTTTCTTTTAATAATGTTTACTTTGGAATTGATTTCAATAATTAAAATCAAATAAATGAGTAGGTATTTCCGTGTGATTAGTGTCTTTTATTTATTTATCTTTTACACAATGTAAATTTTGCCAATACCGAGCAGTCGTGACCCCGTGGTAACGGACCCGACATACAAGTTGTAGGTCGTGGGTTCGAACCCAGGCAGGCTTTCGTTTTTGTGAATTATTTCACAACGCTCTTAAAACGGTAAAGGAAAGCATCGCGTGGAAATCGGCATATCTTAGAACCTAAAATTCGAAGACATGTGACATCTACCAATCCGCACTGGGCTCGCGTGGTAGATTACTGCCCACTCCCTCTCGAAGAGATGAGGCCTGTATCGCAGCAGTGAGAACATTATATAGGCGGATTATGCTCTTATATCGTTTTGGAACTATACGACCTTTAACTTTGAATCATGATAATCTTTACTCATAATATTTTGACAACAGGGCAGTGGCGAAGGGTGAAAGTTTTGACAAGGGTACAGTATTAGCAATAATTCAGACTGAAATAATTAACATGTTGTGAAAGGGACGCCGAAAATGACTGTTTAGAGGGCCCTTCGTTACTGCTACCTACATAATCTATTCACTGCAAAATAGATCTTACAATGTCTGTTAATTTAACTCGTCAGACTGCTTCGGCGAGTTACTTTGAAGTTTTCCTCTGTTTTATGAAGACGAAGTGTCAACAAGTTCACATTCAGGAAAAAATACCGGAAAATATTTTTAATAGCGCCACAGGAAACTGTTTTCTTGATAAGCTATGAATCATTTTTATTTATTTTTGTAGACGTTCTTTTACGCCGTGGATGCGTTAACAGCAACACATCTTTTCGTTTAAAAGGCAGATGTGAGTGAAAACGCCCTAGGAGTAAAAAAAGACACATATAAAAATATACCTTATTGGTGATGTTCTCGTTGGCCGCGGCGTGCGTGTATGAACAGAAGGCCAATTCTCGTAATTCAAAACGTTCACCGTCTTATTCCAAAACACGATCTTAATTTAGTACTGGGATTGTTACTAGGTTTAAACCATGATTAAATAAAACGTTATTATAAAATGAAGTTTATCACTAGTTCTTGAATGGTACTAAAGTACACACATTTTGATCGTGGTACTAATCTTAATACCGTCACAATCCTAGACTTTTTAGTCTTGGTTTAAACCAGTACTTAAGCATTTTTTTGTAATAAGACCGTATAAATCTAGTCGCAGTCTCATCTCGGCGACGAACAAATGCCAAAAACTTTTCAAAATGTAGGGAAGTTAGAGGTATTTTTGACAGATTGAGACTCAGATCACACTGTGAACGTTCTTAAAATTACAAGAATTGCCCCTCAGATGTATGAATGTAAACGAAGCAAAATGAGTATTTAAGGATCGTAGCAGATGACGTTCTGTAGTTTCTGCCTACCCCCATGACAAGAAGGCGCGAGTTTATGTATGTACCTATGTGTATATCTTCGTTTAAGCTAAATACTTAAATGAAAACAACGGGATATGTTGTTTTCATTTAAGTATTTAGTTTAATTCTGACTGAGGTCAATGTCATACTTAAAAATTCGAATATCCATGTCGTTAAATAACTTTAAAAAAATTTACAGTTACCATATTCAGATTAGATCGACACTAGATTTTGAACTTGTTTAAACGCGAGATTTGAACTCTGAAGCCAAGAGAAAAAAAACACTATAGTTTTTTTTTTATTTCCCCGCACTATATAATTAACTAGCTTCTGTCCCCGACTTCGTCCGCATGCAATTTCTTGATCCCTCGACACTCCTCGTCGCATCGCATCGCATGGCCGCGCTGTTACTTTCTTATTCGCTTAGCGTTCTTTTTTTGCCTTTTTTCTTTCTGGTCGGCTCCTATGGGACCTAGCGTAATGTTAAATAATCTTAAAACCTTTTTCAACAATTGTGCTATCAAATGCAAAAATATTTTTTCAAATCCAACTGGTAGTTCCAGAGATTAGCGCGTTCAAACAAACAAACTCTTCAGTTTTTTATTAGGATAGATACATAGATTAGAATGTTGAGACATAGGTTGACAGAATGAATAGGATCTACCCCAAGAAAATACGATTGGTTTTCTTATTCGTTGATTGCTTTAAGGGTTCCAGTTACTTATTCTGATTTCCCTTAGGAATGTCCACCTTATGTTTCTTGTTTATGAGTGTTATGGAGAATGTCTTTAATAAAACTAAGAATGTTGCATACTCGATAAAAACATTTTCGGCTTCTACGAAATACGTAAATGAAATGACGACTCTGTATACGATATCAATAGCAGGTATAACATATTATGAGTCATCTCGTCATTTGTTTTATATCTTACGAGAAAATCATTAAGGATGACTTGCAATATTTCTCAAACGGATCTTCTAAAAAGATTTGATTGAATTAGTTTACTTTGGAAAAAATAAATACAAACGTGAAATGTCAAAAACTATTCTACTCTTGCTGACCTCTAGAGCGTTGCCCTCAGACCGCTAGGTACTGTAGAGTTTAAAATTACTTTTTAATATTATATATAGCTGGTTTGAAGAAGTGAGTAGTAACCCCAATGTTACTTGGGTCTCATATTTTTTCTTTACGACATTTTTGACACATTTTGGTGGAACATTTTCTCAACGAAACGGCTAAATTAGAAGATTGATTACATCACTTGTGTCCACCACACCAACACAGTTAATCGTGTTCTAATCAGTAATTTGGTCGTGTTAACGGCCAATTAGGGGGTGACCTTCAAGATGTTTACGTGCAACTAAACCACAATGAGTTACATAATAGCATAATGTAGCAGTGTGAACATATCGTGTTTATGGTCCATAGTCATCATAACGTTTAATTTATGTACGCCAGTACTGATGGACTTTATAATTGTGTTAACCTAATACAAATAAACCCACGGACTGGTTCCGCGTAGGACTTTAACCCCTGTCTCAGTATTTTTATTTTATAGGGGTTTATGTATGTTAATCTTCGATGTAAACAAGTTTTTCTTGTGCACAGGTAAAATGACATTGCCAGCGCCCCCGAGCATCGACGAGTATGAGGACCCGTTCGTGATGAACACGACCAACGTGACGAGCCACCCCGCGGCTTACGACGAGCAGTACGCGCTGGACCTGGTGGTGCCGCTCACCGTCACCTACGTCATCATCTTCGTGGCCGGCATCCTCGGCAACACCAGTATCTGCGTGGTCATCGCGAGGAACCGCTCCATGCACACCGCCACCAACTTCTACTTGTTCAGTCTGGCGATCTCAGATCTCGTATTACTAGTATGTGGTCTACCGTTTGAAGTGCACAGATTATGGAACCCAGACACGTACCCACTAGGCGAGGCGCACTGCATAGCCATAGGACTGGCGTCTGAGACGTCAGCTAACGCCACAGTGTTGACAATTACCGCGTTCACGGTGGAGCGGTACATAGCGATATGTCGGCCTTTCATGTCACACACCATGTCGAAGCTGTCAAGGGCTGTGCGGTTTATAATAGCTATATGGGTGCTTGCGTTGTGTACGGCGGTGCCACAAGCGATGCAGTTCGGTATAGTGTCGTATGTGGATAATGGCGTGAACGTCAGCGCGTGTACAGTGAAGGGTGTGGGTGTTCATCAAGTGTTTGTTATATCTAGTTTCGTGTTCTTCGTGGTGCCCATGTCGATGATATCAGTGTTGTACGCGTTGATAGGCATTAAGTTGCGGACCTCTCGAGTGTTGCATCCCGTGAAGAAGCTCTCGGTGGACAGTAATGAGAGAGCGAGTGGTCAGATGCAGTACAGGAATGGAGCGTCACAGAGAAGAGTCATCAGAATGCTCGGTAAGTTCCAACACAAATACAATTTTAGTAGGTGGCCTCAACAATGCTAATGAGATTATTAGCAAAGTGGAGCGAACATTTTCCTCTTTATGATATTTTTAGTTATAGGTCGCATACTCAATGCTAGTACCTACTTACCAACTCCACTTATAGTTTTAACTTTATGAAACAGATAGTTTGGCTCCTGCATTTGAGGTGCATTTCGTGGAAACTCATTTACTGGAACGTTATTGATTATAGGATTTAAGATGACTATCAACTGGAATCGAGTCTTAAAGGATGGAAATGTAATCAAATAGTCAGACTCACGTACACCTTACATACACACATACATGTGTCTAATATCATGACATTACGATTGAACTACTGCCCTTGTAACCTTGGCAGTCACCTAATTGAAAAATGCCTGAATGCGAGATATTATCTTTTTCGACCTTGAATGGAAATCTTTATTAATATAAATATATTGTTCAACCTGGTAGTCTGTTTCGAAAATCAGTGCATTTATAATATTGTCAAGAGATATTACGGTGCAATTTTACTGGGAAAGGGAAAGTCAGCCTTTTTATGATCTCTTTATTATAATTATTATTATATTGTTTCAAAAATAAATAAAAAAACGTATCCCATAACATCCTGCCTGTTTTCTCCGAAGGATTAGGCAGGGGTGTGTTAAAAAAACTAATAAAAATGGGCTACGACTCATACCCTTGCAAAAGGATTCCTTTAGGTGTCAATTCATAATTTGGTAGAAAGTAATATTATCGCCCAAAATAAATAATTACAAAATAGTATTAGGTGATAATTAATATTCCGAAATAGAAAACTACTTAATTCACTAGTTGAAAATTGTAATGATTTTTTCTTGAAATACTATTGTCTAAACATTTAATTTACCGACAATGATGAATAATTTATGAGTACCAGTGTAGTGACCGCACTGGGTGAATTAAAATTTCTAATTAATGTCCGTACACATTATTATAATTATTTTAACTTCCATTTTCACAGTACCCACAGACGAAGTAAATTTTGTAGAATGGGAGGGGTGCCATTCGTTCCAGACATAAAGATTTTGCCTAACGTCCCAGACACACAGGCACATCTGCGAAAGATAAGACGAAACAATAACTTATATTCTCGAACATTACACACACTAAATAGTTTTTCATTCATAATAAATAACATGGCTGCTACAGCAACAGATTGTGGAGGGTTCGTTAAAGGGTTAAATGGGTCGAAGACGTCCCTAGAATGAAAAGCACTTAAATGTATTAAATTATATCACACAGAAATCAAATTTCCTTTCCCTTCGTTTTGTTTTCTTTCTTTCCCATGGGTAAACAAAGTCAAAAAGGTAAATAATTAGGAAATCAAGTTGAATTTGTAGGAATGACCGAATGGACCCAAATTGTCGACAAATTGTATTCATTTCGGTCAATTCGGTCGACGACTGTACCATTATTTGTTCATCTACCCTTTTACGGGAAAACTGTTGATATTGGAGTGGGACTTCCACATCAAAGGGCTTAGAAGAAATTGTGTTTACGTAGGGAGGGATTAAGGAATTATGTAACCAAGCAAATATTTCGTGATGCTCAATATTTTCCATATTCAATAGTAGTCGTATTTTGATGTTTTTTTATGGGACAGCTTTAATGTGTGAGAGTCGTAACAAAGAGCCCTATTCGAATGACTTTTATAATCAATTCCAATTCTACGAATAATTTTGTCAATTTGCTATCTAATTGTGAGATGAGAAACCTCGAAATAATTGAAACATTACGTCTGTGTGACTATAAAAGTACAGTTTTTGTGGCGCTAAACCATTCGTCTTTCATCACTTTTACGCTCTCGAAAATATATTTTATTTTACCTTTGATTTTCTTAATGAAGATATTGCATTATCATTAAACACAAATTGTATTTCACGGATAGCTGAAACGGTTTGCAAAATAAAATTAAAATATGGGTTGGGTTGGGTTGTTGGAATTTTTCCAAAAAATTGTTTTTTTCTGCATGATTTTTCTGCTATATTTTGTATCAAAGTTGAAGAGCCACGTGCAAGTAGACTTATTATAACGATGTTGATGGTATTTTTTAATATTTAAAATCAAAAGTAGTTATAAGAAAAAAAAAAATCATACGTCAGTCTCCCGTCACTTTTTAGAAAACTTGTTGGGAATATTAGTGATGTTCCATGAATATTTATTTTATTTTAAAAATCCCTTTCAGCCACATGTAAAACAAAGAACTCGACTTTTTTAACCACATATAATTTTGCTTCAATACTTTTCCCCTTTCGCAGAAAATATGAACGAAATTGATCAAAATCAGTCGATTTCGTTCACAGCCCCTAAACGTTATGAAGCAAAAAGAAAATCTTCTACATTTACGTACTCCTATAGGTTATACTGTATGTATTACTTAAGTACTGTTACGTCTGAATATATTCTCCTGAAAAGGAAAATTTATAGTCTACATGTGACTCCCTGTCATATGTAGACTATACATTTTGGGAACCATAGGACGGAACCAATTTGGAATGGTGGACAAAAGAGTTAATTTGTTTTACTGAGAAGCAAACTCATATACCACACTTCTTCTTAAGGCGCTTCTAAACGGACAATATTTTACTGTAATCGCTGGCTGCAACACAGTCAGTCACAACACAGACTATGCAATATATTGCACTAATGTCCTGGGATGGCCAATGCATTTTCGATAGGTTGCCGGACGATCACTCTCTAGTGTTGTAGCATAGTGCATCTTTTTCTGCCGCGAAATAAAGTTTGGCGTGGGTGACGCCGCGAGTAGTTGCTATATTCTATGCTTTATTTATTCTGTGCTAGTTGTCAAGTTGTTGTACTGTAGGTATATATTATTAATAAAAAAAAGACTTATACTTGGACTAATAATTACTAATTACATTTACTCCTTTTAAAACAATATATACGCCGCGGCGACCAGAGTGATTTCGTCCACCATTGTTGCCTGATTGTGTAGCTCGTTTAAGAGTGTTAATCATGGACCATACTGTTGCAAAATATTGCATCACATGGCCCAGCCATAGATTGCTCAGCCATAAGCTGTAATAAAATATTTTTGTGATGGTGGAGTAATAGTTGCAAATACGTAGTACAGCCACACATTGCCGTGAAAGTATAGCCCGTTTAGAAGCACCTTTAGTGTAATTTTTTCGTCCAAAAAAACATTTTTAGCTTTATTATTTATTTATTTAATCATAATTAATTATATTAAAATTCTGCGACCCTTTCAGTTCAGTCAAGCGATATTAATTTGTAATTTCTGTGAAGAACGTCGACCCAGCTAAAAATAAACTTGAAGCCGAAGCCAAAATGCAAAGAAATAAATGCTTATTTATAAACGCTTATTTGAAATAAATGCTTTGAGTGTGTTTGAAAGCTCGTGGAAGTTAATAATAAAATTAATTTGGGAAAGACTATAGTTCGCTGTGATGTCACCTTGGTTTAATTACGTACACCGAAGTAGGACAATTGGACTTAAACTGATGAATGATATTTCCCGTGGTTTGTAGAGAAAACGTGACGTTTCTCAGCTGTTTTTAACAACTCACAAACTTTAGCGTTATGTTGTAGATAGACTATTGAGTGTGATGTTTTTATTCAACGTTGCAGAATAAAAGTTCAAGCAGACAGTACCAACACAGTATTCATAGATTAAATGCGTAAAGAAATGTCAGGAAAATTTATTGTTTCAAACTCAAACTAATTCTACAGACTCACACTTTTATTCCAATTAAACCATTTACAGGCACTTTTGAATAATTGTCAAGACGTCTGTCAGTCAAAAACATGAAGCTAGTTGCCCATTCCAAAGCGTAGTAGGTACCTATAAGGAAGAACGGGTAAGAAACTCCATGGAGACTCTTTTGAAATACCTATATTGTTTTTTTTTTCATATTAGTTTGTCATATGGACTTCAAACTTAAGTCACGTCGTTCCGTCCGTATATTCAAATCACAACTGCCATTCTTTGACTGTTTTATAATATAACAAAAACACGAAAATATGACGTCCGACAATTAATTTCCTTGACTGTGACATTAGACAGTATATTGTGTTTACTTACTTCTAATGAAAAAGAAGCCTCAAGAAAGTCCTTTCTTTTCCAAAGATATTCCTAGATTTACTATCCAACTTTTTAATCAAATTAGTTTATCTTACTTCAACTTTGAATGACGAATGTCTTCAAATCTCCCATTACTTTTATAAATACTTACCTACCATCTTTTAAAATGGAATCTTGCTTTGATTTTTTATATTGTGGCACAGCCACCATTTTGTTGCGGAGTATAAAACAATGAATGAAAAAGAGAATAAAAACTTAATTAGAAAAAAAAAAAACAGTAGATAGTGAAAAATTACTTTAATTTCGGAAGTCGGTGTCTTTGGTTTTGTATTTTCGTTTTCCGAAATTAAAGTTATTTTTCACTTTGTAGTGTTTTTTTGGAAGTCGGTTGTTTTTTTATTATAAAGTTTACCCTTACAAACCAAAGAAAAAAATTCAAAACGGCTTATAAATGACCAAGTTCTGAGGTAACAAACATAAAAAAATAGAACCGAATTGAGAATCACCTCCGTTTTTTGAAGTCGGGTAAAAAGCTAAAATTATAAATAGAATAAATTGGCCAGTATGATTGGTCTATTTTGAAGTCATTGAGTTTGATGGTTTAAGCCGTTACGTTTGTGAATTACACCTATAAAATATAGTAATTTGGTATAGATTACGTAAAGAGGGCTAGCGTGGGTGCGACTCTAATTGAAAGCAGAAGTTGGACTCGGAAGACCGATTTGAATAAGAAATTCAAGACAATATAACACAATTTGAGTCCAGACTTTGGAGTGATTTCCACGAGTTTCTAAACTGGCTTCTGTATGATCCCATAATGTAGGTAATATTGAACGTTTTGACCCCGATCTTGTTTATATTGCGTTATTATCTATATACTAATAGAGCTGAAGAGATTCTTTGTGTGTGTTGAACGCGCTAATCTCTGGAAATACCCGTCGAATTTGAAAATTTGAAGCGAAGGTAATTGGGGGCGGCTTATGTCCAGCAGTAGACGTCTTTCGGCTGAAATAATGATGATGGTGGGTAATTTTTTTGGCTTTTAAGTATTGTATAGAAAACATTCATGATACACAATAATTTGCTATTTTATTTGTCTAACTAAACCATATCGTTACAAAAGTCAATAAAAGTGTGTAAAAAATATTTATTTAAAAAGTTACGTGTTTTTGTTAATGTTAATGTACCTTTAGAAACGGTACTTCGTTATAAAAGGTAATAAAAGCCTATTAAAAAAATAATTTCTTTAAAATGTAACGTGTTTATGTAATCAAAACATGATGTGTAAAGACGTCTATCACGCTGGCGCGCGCCGCACGCAAGGAGTGAAAACATTTGAACATGCCAAACACAAGTGATTGACACGCGAGTGCGTGCCGTCACGTCATAACATCGATCATTTTGTTTGTTTTTTTTCAAAAATAGGGCAGCGATGTCAGTTGCACATTATTTGTGCTGTCCATAGGTCTCTATAGGGCTGGGCCTCAAGTCTGCTATTATAATAGTGTCAGAATGGTCTATCATTGATTCCATAATTGTTGATTTTGACAAGTTTGGTAATCTACTAATATAATGGCGTCATTATGACTTTCCAGTGGTCAACCACTGACACTCCATTGAAAGAAATGGCATAGAATGGTAATCTCGAACATAATGACCGAATGACTGACTTAGGCGGTAATCTGCTAAAATTTTAACAGTTCCTTTGATCAGTGACCTACCATTAGAACGTCATTGTGCAGTCATTGCTTTTAATTCGCATAGGTACCTAATTGTATTTAGGTTTACCTACTAAATAACATACTGTATTTAGGTACTTACTGTGCGCCACTCTGCCGGCGTTTTATTGGGACAGTCCACCAATACCGAATTTAAAATTTGCGCGCACTCCGTCCAATATCGTTTCGATAAACTTCGCCCTTCATTGGTGCGGCTGCAGTGGCCAAGCGCCAGGTCTTGGTGGTTTTCCAAATAATCAATTAGAGCCGAAATTTGCTCAATTAGCACCATTTTGTATTAAATAAATAATTGAAGGCTTCCTATCCGTTTTACGACAAGCGAAATAGAAGCAAAACTCTCTGTTCCGGCGCACAGATTTATGATTCTATTTCTTTCGCGTGATTTCGCCGATCTGCTCGAAAGCCAGTTACACAACCTCCGCGCTCGGCCCGCTATTTTGTGGTGCCGAAAGTGGATGTTTATTTTACGGAAAAACTAATCTAAGAAGTCCGAACGAGGCCTATACTGTATTTATACTAAATCGAAAGCGACGTCATTTTGCTAGTAAAGATAATTTAAATATAGGTAGTGGGGTATAGATTTGGGTACAGGTTTCTAAAAATTCAAAACACCAGCCGCTTGAAATAAAAACAAATAAACGTCAGTAAGCAGTATTGTCATATTTGACAGCTAAACAGATAAAATATTATTGAATTGTATATAGGTACATAGTTTCACATTTATCCGCATTAGACAATAATTTAATGTTTTTTGCTATTTACGAACTTCTTACTACTTCAGATTGCATAAAACACTAATAAATAATATGTAAAAATATATATAAATGAAATCTGGCATGAATAAATGTTCAAATTTTGTAGTAGTTTTCCGAAAATCATTTCTACTAACGGGTTTTATAATAATGGCAATACGACAATGTCATTATGACACAATTCTATTACGAGACCATTGACCGACCAATGATCGACCATTAGAATTTAGCAGATTACGAACTTTTAGCAAAATGACAATGGGATCGTGTTGGAATGACGAATTTATAAAAAATAGCAGACTTGGGGCCCTGGAATATGCACCTTATTGCTCCTTAGTTTGCGCTTGAACCATTGCCACTAAGTACTAGTACAATCTCCTTGGAGTAAATTAATGAAATAGTGTCTTATTATATTCTATCTAATTTTGTTTATTTTGTCTAGTTTTTATCTAATTTATTCTAATGTTATTTTACCTATGTTTATCTAACTTTATCTAATATTATATTCTTTTATCTAACTTTATCTAATTTTGTCTTATTTTGTTTCATTTCATCTTGTCTAGTGTAATTTAACCAAATTGTATGCCTGTTTGGTAATTTGCTACCGATAATTTGTATGTGTGGTGAAAACTGTAAACATAAGTTATTAATAAAAAAATTATCAAAAAAAAGTTGACTTTGAAAAGTCCAATAAAGTCGCAAATTGATATTTGTGCGTAACCTAGAGACATGTAGATATCTCTATCATAATATCGTACTTATTGTGTAACGTATTCATGTTGGTTTCAGTGCATTCTCGCGTTTCACTTTGATAACTTCTGTATCGGCTTTTGCTATCCACTATCCACCCAGTGCTCCTTTGAATCTAATATCGCACCAATAACAAGAATGGAAAAATGAAATCTGGAACAGAATCAGATAAAATTTTATGTAACATCCCATTTTTTAGTTTCCAATACAGAGTTGCTTTTGCCTTTGTTGGGCATTTTGAAGTTTTAGAAAAACGATGAAACATGGTAACAAATGATTTTCTATACAAAAATGGAACTATCCAAGCGCTTGACATGTGAATAATATTGTAACCAGTCATGTATTTTATATTAATTGAAATTGACATATAATTATTGTAGCCGGCTTAATTTATTTTATTTTTAAAGGAAAATGACATGTATATATTGTAGTTAATGTAATTATGACCAGTGATGTATTTAATTTTATTTTATTCTAATTATTATTATTTTTTTTAAACATTGTACACCCCATGGGTATGTTACAGAGACATTATAACAAATAATTATAAGAACTGACCATACACCTGTAACAAGCAATAAATGAATTTGAATTTGCTCTTTTCTGGAAAATGGAAAATTTTCTAGTTGCCAGTTAGACACGCAAAACTGATTGTGTCATACCTAGTCTGATATATGTAAATATGCATGGAATTTAGTTCACAGGTCATTTTAAGTATGCAATTTAAATAATACATTTTTATGCAAATACATGACATTTGGCCAGGAAATTGATTAATTCGGCGCATTGACTTTATGCAAAAAATCATTTACAATTTTTTTGTAAATTTTAATATACGTACATGGATTTAAGCCAAGGAAGCTCGTGTTAAAATCAGATAACATTTCGTAGCCATGCTACAGTTTCGGGTTAAGTAGATGGAGTTAGCTTTCATTCGAGAAAATTCCATGTTTCCACGAGGTTTACCTTACAAAAACTAAAAGCATGTGGGTACCTACATAAGTAGGTAGGTAGTTCCCTGACATAACAAATGTTATTACTATTAGATACGGTATTTAAAACTGTTTTCCTCTACTTCCTTTAAATCGACGTAAAAAACATTTCGTCAAAACAAGTCTTTTTGCCATTCGGCAGTACACTTATTATCACGTCTCGCAGTGTTTTAAAACATTAATAAATCATGGTTTAATTACTGTGTACGTATAATAAACAAGTGGCATGGAGCGTTAAGAGCTTTTATGTCAAAATATAATGGGTTGAAGCGCCATTTTATTGGCTGCATAAGCTTTGTCTACGGCCATTAAAAAAATATCCAGCTTGTTTCGTGTTAGTTTTTGCTCTATTTCTCACATGTTTGTAAACGCACCCACGATGCGTTGTTTTTTTTATAAAAAAAATATTTTAAAATGTAAATAATATGTACGAAAATGTAATGAAAGAAAATAAAATTAATATTTTTTTTTTTTTTTTGTGTGTTTCAAGTTTCAACATTAATAATTAATATTAGATGTTGAAACATTATTTCTGTGAAAATAAAATGAAAAACTGATTACTTTTTAAATTTTTTTTCACTTCTTTATTTCCATCGTTATTTATAAATAGAAAACATGTTGACTATCATTGTTAATAAAATAATGAGGAAATGAAGCAAGTTACTATACCCAGGCACCATCATCATCATCATTAGCCTAAAGCAGTCCACTGCTGGACATTCCCGTAGGCCTCTCCTATTGCACGCCATTCAACTCGATTTTCGGCAACTCTCATCCAGCGGTTACTATTTTTTTTACCCAGGCATTGCGCGAGGTTAATGAGAAACCTTACCTATTTAAAAGTTTTCTGAAGCACCTCGCTCTAGTTTGCTTGACAATAAATCCAAAATACACAATAATGTAAATACAAATACACGAATAAACAGACAACTAATTTAACTTTAGGTACAAGACTCGAGGTCGGAACAAATTAAACTAATAACAAGGGAACCAACAATAATTTTGCTTATAATTATGCAGATTTTACGACCATAAGTATTATTTACGACAATTTTCAAATTCATAGTTTTGTTTTTAAATGGTTGCGGCCAGTTTCAAGTTTCTTCTTTATTTAGTTTAATTGGCGTCGGTAGAATGTCTGCATTCAGGGTTATGAGGTGGATTCCCGCGTCGAGACCGTTGATTAAATTGTTTCGAGCCATTTATAAGTCGTAGCGAGAAGTAGAGCATTATGATAATTAAATATTTAACATAATTCTTCACTCACGTCTGCTTTAGCCTTAATTAGCTCTTGGTTATAATTTCGCTGGATGCTTAAAATTGAGACGATTTTCAGATAATCGTTAACACCTCATTTCAGCCCCTTATGTCCCTTGACAAATTAAAACTGCCTGTAATTGGTTTATTTGAAATGAATGCTTTGAGTTTTAGTTGACTTATTTATACAATGTAGATATACCTGAATTAATGCACATTATGAAAGTAGTTTGTTCAGAATCGTTTACTGAATAGATTTCTGTCATTTATTATATAGGTAATTTTTATCCCAAAAATAATGAAAATTAAGTAAATTACAGTCACACTTCTGCTGTACAGTCATAACAAACCAAAATGAATGAAGAATCAACTACGCTAGCCCCATACGTATGCGACTGTGTGCGTGAGTAAATTTGTAATGTGTCCACAATTTTCTCCCACAATCAGTATAACTAATTTAATAAATAAACAAAGTTTTATACATTTTTACATAATAGTAAAAATTCAGTGTATTTATTATGATTGTAAGTTAATATTCTAATTGGGATGTTCGGTGGTGTGCGTTAATTCCAGGACACGTAGAGACGTTTTTATACCGGTTGCGGTAGGCCGCACCCGGTATAAAAACGTCTGATTGTACCTATACAATCATTGTGTGTGTCCTGATTTTCTTGTTTCTGTGTTCAGTGGACAGTGCATTGTAAGTCACTCAACCAAAATACTGATTAATATTCTAGATAATTTAATCAGATTTAATCGTGAGTTTATTATCTCAGTTCAGTGATTGGATAATATAATTTTTTTGCTACTGTAATATTCTAGCTTTGGAAGCCTCTAATTTCCTGTAGTTATTTTGGCGTTCGAGACACGTACTCATCGCGTTTTTGCTTTCAATGACTGAGTTTTCTTGATTTTAGACGCAAAGACGAAGCATGCATAAAAAAACCTCATGAAATAGCTAATATTACCATACGATTTTTTGCTTTATTTATTTATAGCAGATAGCTCATTTTAGTTAACCTACAGTTTGACAAATTTTATTTTCGGCTTTTCGCCGGCTCGCCTACGCCTCATTCGGAATAACTTAATTCCATGTTTTTTAATCGTTTATCCATGTTATGTGAAATTGTTTATTCTATTTCTGAGGCGCTTGTGGTAAAGTAATAACAGCCGCACGGGTCGATCGATCAGGTTAAGTTACGCTTGCCGCGGTTGGTTCGTGGATGGGTGACCGTCTTTACATATCAAAACCCTCCGTCTCGGAAAGTACGTTAAACAGTTGGTCCCGGCTGTCATTCATGGATATTTGGTAGTCGTTATGGGTCGCCGATGCCCGAAAGTCCAAGTCCAGTACCAACACCGTATTATAACCCAGTAACTGGGGTTGTGGAGGTCAGATAGGCAGTAGCTTCATGTATGTAAAAATACATGTATTCAGGTGCACCCGGTTAGACTGGAAGCCGACCCCAACGTAGCTGGGAAAAGGCTAGGCAGATGATGATAATTTTACTACCTTGATTTTTTCATACAGAGATCAGCGGGGCAATTCTCGTAATTTTAAGAACGTTCACAGTCTGATCTCAATCTCAATCTGTGAAAAATACATCAAATTTCCTAACATTTTGACAAGTTTTTGACATTTGTTTGTCGCCGAGATGAGACTGCGACTAGATTTTGAACGTTTTAAATTACGAGAATTGGCCTTCTGAAGATTACAAAGGAGTTTGTAATACAAAGTAGAAGCACTTATAATATCTCAAAGTTATCTAGTTTAGCAAACCAGCGAGAGAATTTAACGACTAGAAGTGTAGAGACTACACCCATTTAACACAGTTTACTTGGTTTAATAATGTGTTATTATTCATACTTACTGTAGTTCTGTAACTAAGTAAATAATAATTTAAAGCATTGTGTTTGGACATCATAATAGATTTCTGCTTTCAGTGTACTAGACAAGGTGTAAGTAAAATGATGTTGGAACTGAAAAGGGGTCTCATCGTTAGGCATACCTCCTAACATATTATGGCAAATTATAAATATAATTTAATTTAATGTTCTGGGTCTCGTAGTGTTCATTATTTTGCATACCTAATATACTTGCATATATTTGCATATATAATCACGTTTTTCTAACTGAACAGATAGCTGTAATGCCAGGGAAAGCTCTAGGAAGTGGTGAAGGGCGGGCGTTTTGGGGGATTGTCTTATGCAATTTTGACGTTGGAAAAGTGATGATCCTCAGCCTGATTTGAATAAATGACTTATGATTTTTTTATTAAGGGACCAACACTGATATTGCGAAAAGAAAATTCTGCTTCATACCTTTTATGTTCACATAACTGAAAAGAATAGCGGAGCAACTGGTATTTTCATTCGCGATTTCAGTATTGTTCCCATAGTAAAAGTTGTTTATAATGATGAGTACAATTACCTCTTTTAAGGTCCAACACTATTTTAACACTTTGCGAGACACTAAACGTCGTAATAACAATAAAATTTCTATTGTGTCTCGTTCAGCGTCCTTCAACCGATTAATAACATCTATTCATGACTGATATCACGATTTCAGGTTCCTGAGAATCCGGATCTCTGGTTACATCACCGTTGTCTAGTCTAATTCTTAGTTGAAGGAAATGATAATATCATTAATACCACTCAGGTAAAGATCAACCAAGCTAATCTTCATCAATAAATTACAATTTTATATTTATTGTTCGCAACAAAAAAGTCACTTTGTTGTCAATCGATTGCATGGATGTTTTATAATTTGCTTCTATTATTAGGTATATGCAAAAACATTATTCACACAGTTTTTCAAGGAATTCAAGATTGTTTCTTCAAAGAAGTGTAGTATATATATTTATTAAGAACATTTAAAGCTGATGTTCGATAAAATTATTTCTGGCTTAATGAGAAGCTTACGGGTTGCTCGAATTTTCGTGAGAAAACCTCTTCGGTGCTCCAATCGTTTCAGTTTCTCGAAAGTTATTCAGTGGTTCGTGAATGATACTTCGGCTACCTACTCGTTTTACAAAATGAACGTTTAGATCTATATTTTAACAAACACACCTAAGTTGGTACGTCATCTTAACAACCATCATCATCATCATCTGCATCTAGCATTTTCCCAACTATCTTACGGTCGGCTTCCTGTCTAACCGAATGCAGCTGAATACCAGTATTTTACATGGATCGACTGCCTATCTGACCTCCACAACCCAGTTACTGGATAATACGATACCCTTTGTTGTTATTTTTTTTTGTGTGTTTCTGTTCCTTTTATGCGTCATGTATGCCACAAATAAATGTATTTTCTTTCTTTTTCTTTCTTTGTAAGACTGGTTGTCAGACTTTTGGGCTTCTGACGACCCGTAACGACTGTCAAAGATCCATGAACGACAGCCAGGATCAACCGTGCTTTCCGAGGCACGGAGGGGTCTCGATATGTAAAGATGGTCTTCCATATACAGACCCACCGCGGCAAGCGGAGCTTAACCTGATCGATCGATCTGTGCAGTATTACTTCGAGCAACCATGGATTCCAAATAACCGCCAATCGTTACTGCTTATGTAAATAAAAGGCGATGATGTAAGCCATGTAAGTTAACACTCCGCTGGCTATTGAATACTGTAGTTTTATATAAGTCTGGTGAGGCTTGTTCACGTGAATCCTAAACCAACAAAAACTTAAGTATTCATAATCTTGCAAACTAAATCTTTATTTATTTAGTAAAACTATAAGCACAAGTTATAAAATACTGTACAAAGGCGGACTTAATGCCTGAGGCAAATTTCTATCAGTCAACCTTAGGGTGATGCAGAGACTAAATATGCCAGGTGCAACATACGGGTCAAATATCTCAGAAACGACTATGAAATACAAGAATAAATACTAATACACAGATACATAAATACTTACATATAAATAAAATGAACTGTCAGGATAATCAATCACCGGTAGAGGTTTATCTTTACAGCAGCCTAACAGCGCACCGCGGTTTCACTCGCATAAGTCTTGATCCTGTGGGAATATCGGGATAAAAAGTTTCCTATGTATTATTCTGATGTATAACCTATATTATTGTAATGTTTTATCAAAATCCGTTCGGCAGTTTTTGCGTGAAAGAGTAACAAACATCCATCCACCCATCCTAACAAACTTTCGCGTTTATAATATTATGAATTAGGATTTCCTTGAATAAGACCACCAACTATCTATCAAAATTAATCTACTGGAAACGTTTTAAACATCGATTAATAAACAATAAGACGCAGTGGAGGCGTAACGACGACGATAGTGAATATTCATGCTGCAATTATGATCTCAATACTTACGCGGAATATCGAGGAAATACCTTTATCTTTCCAGCGCAATCTCATCATTTTTTAATCTCGAGCGACTATAGGCACCTGTGGGTACCTTCGTATTGCATCTGTCAACTTGAAGAGAGTCTTTCTCCATTAATAATCATCTGCCTAGCCTTTTCCCGACTATGTTGAGGTCGGCTTCCAGTCTAACCGGATGCAGCTGATTATTAGTATTTTATATGGAGCGACTGCCTATCTGACCTCCACAACCCAGTTACTGCGTAATAAGATACCCCTTTGTAAGACTGTTTGTCATAAGCCGTTGAGCCGTTGAGTCGTAACGACTGTAAAAGATCCACGGATGACAGCCGGGACCAATAGCTTAACGTGCTCTTTGAGGCACGGAGGGAACTTCGTATGTAAAGATGGCCACCCATCCACGGACCAACGCGGCAAGCGTAGCTTAGCCTGACTGTACGACCCGTGCGGCTGTTATTACTAAGCCACAAGGCTCTCAAGCCTTTCTCTAATAATATTGATCTTATTACCTGTTATAAGGTTAAAGGCCCGCTCCATAAAGTAAACATTGTTTTTTTCTCCAGTTGCGGTGGCGCTGTCATTCTTCATTTGCTGGGCGCCCTTCCACGTGCAGAGACTGCTGGCTATCTACGGGAAAAGTTTGGAACACCCTTCAGATACCTTCTACCTGGTAAACTTTAAATTTTATATCATTTACAAAGTAAGAAAAACTTTCACAAAGTTGGCAAGAACATTTCGAGTCAGGAGTTTAAAAAAATAGTTTTTAGGATTTGAATTTTTAACTTCTTATCTTTAAAGATAAGGCTAACAATTTAAAACCCTAAATAGAAACAAAGAGTTTGTATATCCCTGAATAAATGGTACGTTGTTTGAGATTTGTCGGATGTCGGATTATTTATGATATTGATATTTATTGTTTCGCGTTTGTTTTATGTGCAGGTCTACATCGTGCTCACGTTTTTATCGGGGGTGCTATATTTCCTGTCAACCGCCATCAACCCCTTCCTGTACAACATCATGTCGAATAAGTTCAGAAACGCCTTCAAGGTAAGATTTTGTTACATTTTATGATTGATCTACTTACTTGTATTGTTACCTCATAGGATCTCATTTTTCATTTTTAAACAGGCTTTGTTATTTAAACCTTGATGAAATTTTGTTTAAAAAGTAATCTCAAGGGTTTAATATTACATTAGCATGATGGAGCACATCGACTTTTTGCACTTCGTTTGTACTTTAAAACAATCTGATCGCGTAAAATTCGGAAAATAACCCGGAATTTAAAGGCCATTTTCCGCTAAGCTTAAAGTTGAAAATTTACAGCATTTTATATGGTTCGCGCGGAGGCACTACGTCGGGGGGAAACTCCGCACCCGCGGCAAATCGCGGCGGAGCGGACGGACCTCCGGCGCGATCTCATGGTGGAATGGAAGGCGCGACTATCGCAACCCAGCGCAGGGCACGCCACGATAGCGGCGATAAGACCCCTCTTTGAGGAGTGGCTAGAGAGGCGTCACGGCGCTCTCACCTACCGCCTGACGCAGGTCCTCTCCGGACACGGATGTTTCGGGAGGTTCCTGCACATCATCAGGCGGGAGGAGACGCCCGGGTGTCACCACTGCGAGGATCGCCCAGAGGACACGGTGGAGCATACGGTGGAGGTCTGCCCCGCTTGGGCAGAGCACCGCCGTGTCCTCGTAGAGGCGATCGGCAGCGGCGGCGACCTCTCGCGTCCGGCCCTGGTGCAAGCCATGGTCCGGGGCGAGAGGGAGTGGGAGGCGGTCACCTCCTTCTGCGAAGCAGTCATGCTAGCGAAAGAGGTGGCGGGATGGGCGAGGGAAAGATCCTCGCGCCTCGGCTGCCGAGGGAGACGCTCCGGGCGTCGGGAGCCGCGTGACGACTCCCGGCCACCGTAAGCGCGGGCCTGCGGGCGGAGAGCAAGAGGTAGCTCTCCGTCCGATCAGGACCAGGCCCGTACCGGACGGCGCGTATGTGTTCCACGTGCGCCTCAAAGAGATGTCAGCGTAGTTGACGGGGCCCGACAGGGCCGAAGCCTGCCGGGGCAGCGGGATCGTCCGAAAGGGTTACCGCTGCCCTGGTACATAAAGGGCTAAGGAAGGAACACGGGTGGGTTTTAGTCAGTAAGAGTCTGACACTCCCTTCTGCTCCACCCAGAGCGGGAGGGGTCATTTGATGATTTCCCATACTGAAAAAAAAAAAAAAAAGACATGCCAGTTTTCTCAAGATGTTTTCCTTCACTGCTTGAGAGTAGTGGTGATAAAATTAAATACACAAAGTAAAATGCCTGCCTGGGTTCGAACTTACGACCTACAACTCGTAAGTTGGGGCCGATGCCACTGGGCCACCACAAGAGATGGTCTGGTTTTCCTTATTTGATCAGTTTCCTTCAACCTGATATTATAAGTTTACGAAATGAAGTGGATCACGGCCGAATTCGGGATGAATAGATGCACCGCTACCCCGGCTCTACGCATTGATTGGCCGACGCTTTCTGACCAATATATCGAGTCGGGTGTTCCCTTTCAAAATAACGTATAGTGATTCCATTATACTATATACATAGTTGCTTTCCACCCTGCAAACATCTTCACAGCAATTGATACTAATTGATACAGAGCTGTATTCTTGGGCACTATTACTAGGCTTTCCTGTTAATTTAATTTGTCCTTAATAAGGCAGACAGTGTCAAGGCTTCACTATCGATAGCCTACAGATCTGAAGATTACGAACACTCCCGTGCTTATATTCACCACATTGACCCATTTTCCCGCTGACCCTACACAACTTGTGCCGAGAGATAAGCAGCTTTGGGAATTTAACTTGCTAAATACATACAACAGTCTCCACTTGGTTTAGACTTAAGAAAATGGAAATTTTAATGAAACGATTATGACTTTATGAAACAGTATTCAGTAGTGTGTTCAAATCATCATCTGCCGAACCTTTTTCCAACTATGTAGGGGATGGTTTATAGTCTAACCAGATGCAGCTGAATACTAGTATTTTACATGGAATGAGTTCCTATCGAACCTCCCTGTCGATACCCCCTAGAATGACTGCCTATCGATACCCCTTGGCAAAACAATACGACAGCAAAACGATTAAAAAACATCCATTCATTGCAGACTAGCAGTTTGGTCCATGTTGTTTCACTCGTAAATCTCTAACCAACACTAGTGCGTGTTAAACTATTTTTAACTGCACTTTTCATATAACCTAATCCTGAACTTTTACTGATATATTTCCAGCACAAGGGTGCTGGAAATATATCCTATGTAATATATATAGTATGTAAAGCAATAAGGATTGCTTTACATACTTTGAATCACAATCTGAATCAGTTTGGAGGATATATTAGCTAATCTGTTGCTACATACAGGCTGATTTTTTAAAGACCAGCCAAATTTAAGGATGTGGTACAGACCATCAAACTGAACAACTTTCTCCATGGGACAAATACCGTAATCACGAAAATTTTATCAACTGTCCCATAGAAAACTTCAATACCTACTCGACCTAAATGTATGGGACGACTGAATTTTTATTCGCGATTACGATGTTGGTCCCATGGAGAAAGTTGTTCAGTTTGATGGTCTGTACCACATCCTTCAATTTGGCTGGTCTTTAAAAAAACAGCCTGTATATTATGTCCGAAAACTTCGCCTGCTCTACATATTATAGAACGCAATTAATGTCAAAATGAAACCCATTGCTACTGTTAGAATGTTACGTAATGACCCCGCTGGTTGGCATGAAACAAGACAGGAACTCATAACAACAGACGATATTCTGTTAATACGTAGGTATTTACTGAATAAAATATTATATTATCTTTTCTCTATGACCTTGAATGAAACCAAGTTATATCAGGTTCTTATTATTCAGCACCGGTTGAAGGAGAGAGTTATAATTAAGGTCGGCCGTTTTCCTCGGGGTTAGCAGGAGATGGGGTGAGCATCTGTAATTAAGTACTTATTTCATACCAAACACATGACATCAGCAAATGCATTACTTGTCGATATCAATTCGTTCTCTCATTAGAGCAAAACCCATTGCAATATCATTACTCCGATGTTGACGTTTTTTATACATGAAAATAAAAAAGAGTAGGTACTATTATAAATTAAGGAAACACCGCTGAATCTTAGCAAACTTAAGAAATTAATAACTTCTTTTAAACTCTTACCTAAACTCAAAACTCAAAGCATTTATTTCCATTAAACCATTTACAGGCACTTTGAACAGTCAGTCAGTAAATTGAAGCTAGTTGCCCATTCCAAAACGTAGGTAGATCTCTATGGAGAAGAACACGCAGAAAGCTCTAGAATGTTGTCTGACAATACAGAAATTAAAAACATAAATATTATTTTTAAACAGTCCCTAGCGGTCATTCAAACAAAGGAATGTGTCTGAAAAACACGAAAGTTAAATTAATTGGAAACTATTGTCATGACATCACAAAAGCAAAGCTCTCTAAGATAAACTGACAGGTTGACATAAGAGAACAATTTAATCAACTCTGAGCTCTTCATATTGCGTCCGATTCGGTGTCAAATCATATTTTGAAAAATCTAACTATGCGCTTGATACAAATAATCTATATAAATAAAACCCAGTAACAACCGACTGCCCCGTTGGCTCATGCTTGCAAGCGCGACTGCTGAGTGTGAGGTCCTGGGTTCGATTTCCAGGTCGGGCAAAAAGTGTCATTGGGTTTTTCATCAGGAATTTCTTAGGAACAGCCCGGAGTTTGGAAGTTGGTGGTTTAAAACCCCCGTGCCTCGGAAAGCACTTATAGCCGTTGGTCCTACGCCTCATCTCTCTCTGGTCGTGTCGGATTGCTGTCCCATAGGACTATGAGAGTAAAGGAACAGAGAGTGCACCTGCGTTTACGCAAACACTTGTGCACTATAATAACTCCTGCTACCTGACTAATCTCCGTTGAGATTGGCCCCCGTGACCGAAATCGGTCGGGAGGCTATTATTATAAATAAAACAAAGTCGGGTTAAATACACCATTTATAACTCAAGAACGGCTGGACCGATTTTTATGATCATTGATTTTTTGGATTTGTCTCCGCCCGAATACCAGAATAACTATAGAATATGAGAAAATTTCACGAAAAAAAACATTAATTCATTTTCTCATACATTTTTTGTGGAACGGTTTTTTCTCGAGAACGGATTGACTGATTTAGATGAATGTTCTAGTTACACAAAAATAATTGTAGGTAGGGTTTGTTTCGGTATTAATGGTACCTGACCTACGAATTACGCGTATATGATAATTATTTCCACATTATTTTAAAATAACACACAAGTATTTCTATTCGTATAACTCTCAGCTCGGTGTCAATATCCGCACTCACGACCCAGACATTAATCATTGTCAAACTGTCACTTTGACTGTTAAAGGTTAACTCATCTAGGATTCTGAAGTTACATATAAAAGGAAATATCTGGAATAGTGACACATGTAAACCAAAAACCACAGAATTTAATTAAAGAGCGAGACTTTCGCATGTTACTTCCGTGTGAGGAAGTATTTTACTTCGTCATGTCGGAGTTCAAATGTGGTTCGCTAATGACTTTACAGTCTGTGTGATACTCGGTGATACTGACATAATTATTCTGTTTATTGGACCAAATTATATAATTGGGTGGCAGGAAAACTCATCTACAAATAAATTGTTGATAGTGAATAGTGTGTATTAGCGCGTGTCTTTACCGTGAGCCTTCATTCAACTCGTGGCCGCGAACGGACACTTTCGGTGGCATTTTACTCTATTTCTATGCTCTACATTTTACTCTATTCCTATACTCTACGTTTTACTCTCTTTCTATACTCTACATTTTACTGTCTTTCTATACACCATATTTTACACTAGTTGTATACTCAATTTCTTCCTAAAAACCTCGTCGTAAACGAATATTCATCGACGTACGTACATATTACCTACATATGTACGTCAACGGGGCCACGAGATTAATATTAATTGACTAGCTGACCCGGCAAACGTTGCTTTGCCATATAAATTCTTTCTAGCTGCCCGGCGCTACTTCGTTCGCGTGGTGTCATACCCCCTACCCTACTCCTACCCTACTCCTACCCTTTTCCTACCCTACTCCTACCCTACTCCTACCCTACTCCTACACTACTCTTACCCTACTCCTACCCTACTTCTACCCTACTCCTACCCTACTTCTACCCTACTCCTAACCTACTCCTACACTACTCCTACCCTACTCCTACCCTACTCCTACCTTACTCCTACCCTACTTCTACCCTACTCCTACCCTACTCCTACCCTACTCCTACCCTACACCTACCCTACTCCTACCCTACTCCTAACCTACTCCTACACTATTCAAAACCCTTAATTTAATACGTGCTACAATTAGAGTGGACCCGAGTCTACCGTACCGAAGGGACGATCGTCAAATGTTTGACAGGAAAGTAGGTAGAACAGTTTATATGGGAAAATGGAATTGTTGTTTTTACTATCTTCCTCGCTATTTTTCCATTTTTTCTCACCGTTTAAACCTTCCCTTGATTACGACAAACATTTCAAAACCAAAATTAGCTAAATCTGCCCAGCCGTTCTCGGGTTTTAGCGAGACAAACGAACAGCAATTGATTTTTATATATATAGATAGATTAATATATAGATAATTGATTAATTGTAAAAAATAACTGCCTAATATTGTGTCCAACATAATATTATTTTTATTCTTGCCAGTCCAATTGTCCATAATGGAAAGACAAGCCAGTCAGTATGGCCAGTACTTGGTAGCAGGTCCAAGAGAACATTACGAAATTAAAGTCCCATCGACATTCATGCACCGTTTAAGTAGAGTAATCTTAAGTAAATTGCCACGTGTTCTCTAGGTAGTTACGTCGTAGAAGGAAGGTGCTGTGTTGCTTAAGTTAACACAGGCTGTGTTAGGCCCCCCCCGGTGGGTTCCCGCATTGACGAGGCGGGGGGGCTCAGTAGCCGTGGCTCGGAGGACCACGGTGAAGCTAAGAGGAACCCCAGCGGGGGCCGCTCGTCAAGGCTTTGCGGCTTAGCCGACGACGAGCGGCCTGCGGGTAGGTGGCGGTGCCGCTTGGGCGACATCGCAACCTACCTGAGGCGGGCCGCGATGTCCCTCGTATGGGAGACATCGTGGCTGAGGATTGGAGGCCGCGGCGGGAGAGGAGTGTCGGTGTTACGTTGCCGCTCTCCCTACCTTCCGCGGCCTTAACGGGGCCGCCACCGTTAGATGGCGGACGCGGTGGGGCCGCAGGGGAAGAGGAGTGTCGGTGTTACGTTGCCGCTCTCCCTATCCTCTGCGGCCGTAGCCCCCCCAACGCGGGGGGCATGCGGGGCCCGCCAGCTAGGCGGGCGTGGAGGTCAGCAGGCAACGGGTGCGGGGGCACCGTTGCCTGTATCGCACAGGCCTCCACCAGTGTGGGACGGGAATGGCCAGGTGTTCTCGGCCATTCCCGTAGCCCCCCGACCTGGGGGGCATGCGGGGCCCGCCATACCATCTAGGCGGGCATGCGCCGGGAGGGCTGTGGAAGTAAAGGCTATGCCGGTTTCCCATGGCCCTCCCATCACGGCGATGCGGGAACACCGCTGAGTTTTAGTGGGTATACTGTCATTCCGACAGGGAGTCCCACATACCCCGTCTCGTCCCCCGCGAGACGGGGATGCATAAAGCATTTCTCAGCGAGAAAAAAAAAAAAAAAAAAAAAAAGGCTGTGTTAGGCTCCTACCACAATTTATGATTATATGTACGATCTTATTGTATGCATTCTACTGCCTAGGAATTAAGTGAATCCTAATTAACTCTTGGTATGAGTAGAGAGCTGTATACCGCAGACTTAGGTGGCCACAAAAACGAAGATGTCAGATATTGAAGTGATTAAGACTGCAATGTGGGACGGCTTGTATAGTCAATATTTAGCGTAGTCACAACTAGGTACCTAAGTTAATAAAATGTTTTCTTTTCAAAGGGCACTTAATTATGAACATGATTTAACAAACAAATACGCTTACCTACTACGTCTTTAGTAAAGCTAATTCTTTCTTCTTTGATATCAATATTGGTTCAGCAGGCAAGTGCGTCGTATCGGAGATGTGAGGACTCAGGACTGAAAATGATATATGTCCTTGAGGACATGCCTCAAGCATGTCCACACTTGTTAAGTGGATCCATACGCTATGCCGGGCATTGTTTATGTATGCTTATGAAATAGCTATCTTTTTTTATGCGAAGGTATTATCTAAAATCGATTACTCGTAGACATTTTGCGTCAAAAACTGTGAGTACTAAATTTTGTTTCAAAACGGTTGTAGCAGTTACTTGATAAATACTCGAAATTAAAGATTGTTCAGAAAAAAAGTCCATAAACGTTGGGAGCTAGTAAATTTTGTTTATTAGAAAATTGCAAAAAAACGGTAAGATCATTTGTGATGTTTTTATATACGAATGGTAATTAGGTACCTACCTATACATGTATAATCACATTCACAAGTAAGCTGACTTTGTCTGAAAGACTTTTTGAATGTCACACATTGTCACCTTTTGTACCTTTATGATATACCTACTGGTGCCTGTTGGATCAATGTCATGTCAGAAGCACAATCCATTGTCTTGTAGTCAACAGACACATAAACAAAAAACTAGAAGAGTGAACCCGGGTCACCTCATTTGTTTTTATTAGTTTTTCCAATTGTTTTTTCCTCATTCAAGTCACTCAACTGTCGTATTTCAAAGAACTTAAATGAATGTTGAAACTTTGGAGAAATTGGGACAAGTAAACAATAATATAACAACAAAAACTCCACAATTTACTTTAACTAGACACCTTGAAGGTTTTATAAATGACAAGACAATTAATCTGGCTAGCCCTTTCCCAACTATGAAATATAAATAATAGACATTTTATTTTTCTTTCACAAAGTCGCCTTAAAAATACGAAGATTAATCTTAACGTTTGATAAATCCTTTGTGAGAGACTGGTATTTGCACTAGGAAACCTGTCATGCAGATTACCAGCCAAACAGTATTTCAGTTTTAAATCTTAAAAATAATATTATCAAATTATATAAACCTTTGGTAGGAGAATCCAGTAAACAAAAATAAAGGAAGAAAAAAATAATTACAAAATTAAAAGTTATTATTGAAGATTGTGGGTACCAGTGAAGTTTGGTGTTGTGTATGACTGCCTATCGGACCCCTACAACCCAGTTACTGGGTAACATCCCTTGGCAAGACTAGTTGTCTGACTTTTGGGCTTCTGACTACCCGCAAGGACAGTCAAAGATCTACGAATTAAAAACTTAATGGCTTAACGTGCCTTCCGAGGCACATAGGGGCTCGATATGTACTTCCACTTCTTTAAATAAAGGTAGGTAGTTTTTAAAAATGGATAGTGTGTGTTTTAAATTCAACTCTATCAATAAATTATTAAAAATTATTCCAGAGGCAAACAATCTTGTTATTAAATTAAAATTTGGCAAAAGAACGGGTTTTCCATTACCTATTTGTCGAATGTTGATTCCATATCGTAGTTAATAAACCATTCTTCATAAATATTTGGGCAATTGCCACGAATATTTAACTTCCTGAACTTTTCAACAAATATTTGAAAAAAAAAAAAAAAGCGTGGTTTTTTTGGATTCAGATTCTTATTTTTGATTGCCAATATGGGATATAAAATAACATTTAAGACTTATATGAACCATGAAATAGTATGTTATCATCAGTGATCGGAGTAGGTACTTGTATCATAAATGTTCACGGAAAGAATAACATGGATAAGTCATTTTCCCGGAAAGTAATTCCGGTATTTCCGGATCCAATAAAATATTGTTAATGTTGGTAGTGATATTATTACTACTCAATTCATTTAAAGGAACGAGTGAGCTACCTGGCATGTCGTCGCCGGGCGTACGCATTGTTTTGATAACCGGTTAGTGCACCACCCATGATCCTTTGCTCTGATTGGTCGTTGGGTTGTGTCAAATCGTGACTGGGTAACGTTAAAAAAAATTATGAACAATATAATATTGCTCATTTTAATACAATTCCTACCTAAGTTCCGGTTTTTTTAAATAATCAAACAATTCCGAAAATCCAGAGGATTTTTTTTTTGTCTAACTCTGCTCCATGGCAATCTGTTGCACACAATAATAAGCCACTGTTTTGGCAGATATTTTTATCTGGTTAAGGCAAATCCAGAGGAATGTCCATATTAATATATACGTTTCGGATCAATGACCCCAATTCAATCTACCTACTCCGATCTCTGGTTATCATCTAATAAAAGTTTACATAGTATGATTGGTTCAGCATTTTTCGTAGACAAAGACACTACACTACTACTATACTACTATTTTCGTAGACAAAGACACTACACTACTACTATACTACTATTTTCGTAGACAAAGACACTACACTACTACTATACTACTATTTTCGTAGACAAAGACACTACACTACTACTATACTACTATTTTCGTAGACAAAGACACTACACTACTACTATACTACTATTTTCGTAGACAAAGACACTACACTACTACTATACTACTATTTTCGTAGACAAAGACACTACACTACTACTATACTACTATTTTCTTTTCTTTTGACAATTTTTCTTTTGAATACCGAATTTTGGAAAGAGGGAGAAAAATGTAAATAAACAACTTTTCAATAATTCCTTTGTTGATGCCAATCACACGAAACACAATAGCCAATATAATTGAACCGTGAGTATTGTCTGTTTCCATTTTGTCTGGTGCCACCCTGAATTAAGTATAGTTAAGTACGTTACACATTAGGTACATTTTTTTTTTCAAAATTATTTTTACTACCTTCTACCAAAGTTTATATATTCGAAAAATGTATCTGCTCAACAACGTAAATATCGCAATGAATGTTGTTGAATTGTCAAAATGAAAGCCATTGCTACTGATAGTTTGCTACGCAATTACCCTGCGGTATAAACTGGCCTTTTATTCTATTGAAACTACTTACTACGCTAGACCAGCTTAAGGTCAACGCAATTACCCCGCGGGTCAGTGGTAACACTACCACTGACCCGCGGGGTAATTGCGTAGCACACTATCAGTAGCAATGGATTAGCAATATCCTTCAACATAATTCAGATTGTGCTTGATAGTGTAGCGCAACTAGGGTGCCGTACGTTAGTCGTAGCACTTTCACCTACTGTACGACAATCATCTTGTCATCTGTATTTTTTTTCATTATTCCAGCAGTCCCTTTGTATTCGTGTGGTTTAGTGATTCAATGATCTATGAGATTGTAATAAGCGGTAGACTGAAATAAATAGGCCTGTTTTATATTCCAACGGCGGCTTTGTGGCTTCAGGTTAGTTACAGATAGATTAAAAGTTTATCTCTTTAGGAATTTAAGCAAAATGAGAAAAAATCACCTTTAGTCCTTGACTTTTAATCTAGCTGTGACATCAGGGGTCAGTGAACTAACTTTTTCTTTTTTACTGTAGGTAATCTTCATGAAGTTTTAGGATTAGTAAAAAGTTAAGTTAGTGCAAATCACGGCATTTAATTAAGAAAATCATTAATTATAGGCGGTCTCCTGTAGTGCTATTCCGCAAAAATCTTACCGTGAAATTTAAGTGAATTGGGCTTGAAGCTGTCATTCAACATAATGCCGGTATTGACAGCTCACTTCACCTAAGTGTTCACAGTGTGTTTTACAGAATAGACAGGCTGGTCTATCATTTATTTCACAGTTTTACAGTTTTCGTTGTTCCTAGTTTTCTCTTCAACTAACACTAGCGGTTTTTCTCGGAATGATTTAGGTGTAAAAGAAAATTTATTGCTTTTTTATTCGTATCGGGCCGGGGTCGTGCCGCGCTCAAGAACTTGTGCAGAATCTTAAGGATCCCTTTGTTTTATTTTATGAAGTATCAACCTACAATATTATAGTAATGCTGTGATACTAGTTAGGTCGTAGTACTTGACTGGAAACGACAGAAATAACAATAGTCGTAGTGTTCAACGCAAGCACTTCGCTAGTAAACATGTCACAAACACTGCACTTATGAACTGCGGTCTTCCATTGTTCTGCCTTTTCCAATACAATATTAGGTGACAAATAGATCGTTCTGAAACTAAGGACTGCCTCAAGATAACTTTGAGCAGCTTAGAATTGAGAAACGGCGTCGCTTCATTGAACAGTTCGAATTATTTGTGGTTTACTTGTTTCTTGTTTTGTACTTCTTGGCTTGAAGTTCGATCCTGATTTACTAGTTTCTAGTCTTACAGCTTCCGGCGTTGTAAACGAGACATAATAGAAGTTTTATTGTTATGACATCTATAGCCGTATAGCGCGCTTGAAAGTGTTAAGTACTGGCGTCGATGATGTGGGTACAGCCAGGAAATTAATTGTGAAACAAATTGACAGCCTACGTTAATTTGCAGTCATTTCATACAACTATCAAAAAATGACAGTTATGATCTCAATATACAACAGAAGGCCAATTCTCGTAATTTAAAACATTCAAAATCTAGTCGCAGTCTCATCTCGGCGACAAATAAATGTCAAAAACTTGTCAAAATGTAGGGAAATTAGAGGTATTTTTGACAGATTGAGACTGAGATCAGACTGTGAACGTTCTTAAAATTACGAGAATTACTCTCAGTTATGATTTGAATAGGAGCAGTGTTGGCCCAGTGGTAAAAGCCGTGACTTAAGATTCACAGATTCGAACCCAGACAGGCGCTTTACATTGTGTAAATTATTTCATCACCTCTGCTCTGAAAACGGCGAAGGAAAACATCGTGAGGAAACCGGCATGTCCTATAACCAAAAATTTGAAGACGTGACATCCGCCATGGATTACGGCCCACTCCCACTCACAGAGGGCGGCCTGTGTCCCACCAGTGGGCACATTATAGACTGATTATACTATGATGTGAATATACGGACAATTTAAATTGGTATTCAATTTGCTTCACTATTTACCCTGACTACCTATTTTAGGAAATTAAGTAGGACTTATTTCACGATACTTTAATGGTGCTAACGCTATGAAAAATCGGACGATCATCAACTACAAATTGCGACACATAAAACGGTAACTACACCGGCAGAAAATCGAGAAAACGTTTTTCAATTCCCGCCTTAGATTTCAAAGCTTAATGGCCACTAGGAAAGTTGTTAGTTCAGACGAGCCTCGAAATACTTGACAACATTCTTGAATGTCTTAATTTTTACGAGACGTGGAAACGAGACTTAATTTTAATACTTTACGCGTGGTTTACTAGCACCAGGGGCGCAATATTGTGAGATTAGTTTGACAAGACCATCCTGTTTTATTGCTGGCTTTTAAGAAGCGTTATTGTATTAACCGATTTATATGCTAAGTGGATATAACGAAAAACAGGTGTAATAAAAAAAAAAACTTGATTTCTGAAGCTATATTCCTTCGATATCTTCTCTTCAAAAATTACGCTAATTGAATGGCTGTTGGCTGTCACATAGACTAATTAATACATACCCTAAATTGCTGTAAATCGTAGAGAGAGCACTGTCCGTGGAGACCAATTCACTTAATAACGACTATCACCAGTGATTACCTTTTTTTTTTCTTTTACGTGGAGAAATGCTCATGCTTTCTGCACTACCACGGGGAGATAGTGCAGTTATGTGGGACTCTAACCCACTAAAACTCCACGGTGTCCGCCTCTGCCGCTTACGGCGGGAACACGGGCACGCGTTAGCACTCATCTGTGAACCGGCCGCGGCTGTCCGTCACCGGACCCTCCTCTGGGAGTACTTCCCATCACCGGCGCACTAGAACACATAGCACGCCGTGACCACCCCAGGGACCAAACCAGCACATGGGCGCCAGACTACCCCGTGTCTGGGCACCCTTGGTCCCCCTGCGACGGGTCAGGTCATTGGCCCCGCCGCCTGCCAATTTACGGCCGCAGAGGATAGAGAGCGGCCAACGTCATACCAACACTCCTCCTCCCCTGCGGCCCCACCGCGTCCGCCATCAGACGGTGGAGACCCCGTCAAGGCCGCGGAAGGTAGGGAAAGCGGCGCACCGCAATACCGGCAGTCCTCTCCCGCCGCGGCCTCCAACCCTCAGCCGCGATGCCTCCCATAGTGATGCTTCAGTTGCGATGTGGTCGTCGGCTTAGTGGCAAAGCCCTGACGAACGGCCCCTCCTCGGGTTCATCTTGGCTTCACCGTGGTTCTCCAAGCCACGGCTACTGAGCCCCCCCGCCTCGACAATGCGGGAACCGACGGGGGGGGGGGGGGGGCGACCCAGTGATTACCTAACGTAACCTAACCACAGCAAACAAATTGCTTACAGTCAACAGATTTTCAGTTCCCAGTCCAAGCTCTCACAAGTACCTACTTACGATTCCCCAAAGATACGGTACGAATATTTAGGAGTCTCTTTGATACTAGCGTGACCACTTTGTTGTAAAGCTCACAAATTGTGGGTCAAAGACAAGATAATATCACGATGATTTAGCAAAATCTAAATTGGTCATGTAGTTAACTAATCAGTGCCGTTTGAGTGGCTTCAATTATATTTTCTCTATGTATACTATGTAATTATGACCGAGTATTTGTAAAAAAAACCTAAATATCGGTACAGTCTGTACAAAGAACGTGTTTTTATAACGATACCTCTATTAATCAAATCAAAAAGGCCGTTTTTTATTGATAGAATATAGATAAAAATTATGTATGTCTATTATTTGTACCTGTGTATGTTGTTACATGGTTTGTACTGACAATACTTTTTATTGAAACCCCTTTTAGGGTTCCGTACCTCAAAAGGAAAAACGGAACCCTTATAAGATCACTTCGTTGTCCGTCTGTCTGTCCCTCAGTCAAGACCCTTTTTCTCAGAAACGCGTAGAGTTGAAATTAATATCAAATACTCAAGGCTACAATTCCTTGAAACAGTGAAAAAATCAAACTTCTAAGTCAACGCAATCACAAGATACGAGCGTTTATGTTCCATTTATGCCGCATATTTTAACTCTCGCGAGGGAATCAAAACCTATAGGGTACTTCCCGTTGACCTAGAATCATGAAATTTGGCAAGAAGCAATGTCATGTAGCACAAGGTGAAGGGCGGGCGTTTTTGGGGGACTGTCTTTTGTAATTTTCACGTTCGAAAAGTGCTGATTCTCAGCCTAATTTGAATAATTGACTTTTGATTTTGATTTAAAGGAAAAATTCCGAAAACCGTAAAGTAGTTACATTATAAAAAAAACCCCTTGATAAACAGCTATTCATATACCTACCTACGAACGGCGCGAGTGCGACTCGCATCTGACCGGTTTTTTTCAATAAAACATAGGTCTCACCCCCAGAGAAAGACCTGTGACTATAAAAGTTTATCCCAAACATTACAGAATACAGTTTTTATTATAGTCTGCGAGACACATGATCCCGCTTTGTGTGTTTTGTAACAAAATATGCTGTTAGCTCTGCTGAAACGGTTCTATCGTAACGACACACTAACTGTTACTGGGTGTTACACAATTTCTTTGTTTTAGCTCAGCTGACGTAGGTGTACGATATTACGAGTTCATATTGTTCGTAAGGATAACTCAGCTGTCGTGACATGAAAAAAAATGTACAATAACTCTTGAAGTAAAATACTTAGTGACCAAAAAATATGTAGGTAAAAAGATTCTTCAATGTCTGTACATTGAAGAATCTTTTTACTACTACTTTTATAGAATGTACTGTTACACTCTATAAAAAATAATAGACACAATTACTTTAAATCACACAATTTTACGCATGAGATCAGTTTTTGTTGTCAATTCGGCTTATTAGTCGAATCGCACGAATTAATCGCCTGAAACGGGTGAATCGACTTTAGGTACTTTTTTCTTAACTTTCTACTAATATTATAAACGTGAAAGTTTGCATGGATGGATGGATGTTTGTTACTCTTTCACGCAAAAACTACTGAAGTTTGAATTTAGATGTAATTTGGCCAAACAGATGGTTTATAACCAGGATTAACATATAGGATACTTTTTATCCCGATATTCCCACGGGATCGAAACTTATGCGGGTGAAACCGCGGGGCGCAGCTAGTCATTGCATAAAATTCAAAACGTGCACATTGCCTACATATTTCTGGAGTAGTCGACTCGCCCACAAATAAATTAACTTCATACGAGTCACCTGTAGAAAAAAAAAAATTAAGTCTCGATTCGCGAGTAACTTCGTGCGAATCGAAAATATGCACACCGAAATAATCAAATATGTGGCATGTATCATGATGAAAGGTTATTAGTTGAAAGAATCCATTTTGTATAAAAAGCCGAGCAACAACGATATCATGGAAGCGATTAGTTTTACTAAATGATTTAGATCGTAAACTACTTGATGCGGACGTAAAACGGGTTTAAAGTAAAAAAACAAGTTTATTAGTTTTCGTAGGAAGACGCAAAATACCATAGTACTGTGTAGTATATTGTATATGTTTAGGTATATATGTATTACAACTTTGATCCTCAGTAGGTGTTAGTAGTAATAAATACTATGGTAGTCGTGTAGTGTTGTGAGATACATAACATAATCTGCCTATGCTGTTCTCACTGCTGGGACACTTACCACCCGGGCCGAATGCGGGTTGGTAGATGTCACATGTCTTCGAATTTTTGTGTTATAGGACATGCTGGTTTCACCGTTTTGAGAGCAGTGAAGATGAAATTATTTATATATTTATTTGCATTCCATAATGTTGTAGAGGTTGTTATAGTGTATTTTACATAAACTGCAGCTACAAACTTTTGGTATATTTCTTGATCGAAAAAATCGTTGATGGATAGTCGCTTCCTCGTCGACGGTGGGACAGGGTGCCCATGCCAATAACAGAGGAGAATAAATCGCGCGAGTTGTCAACGTTAAACGTCTAGGCAGCTAGTGTTACTAACTGTGATGAAAAGCAAATGGTTCAATGACAGCTCATTTGTAGGAGTCTAAAGCAATTTTCTTCTTGTGCCTAGATTGTAATTAAGTGCCAAGACTATTTGAAGCAATTATTTGTCAGAATGTAACAAAGTTGTTGTTTAATTTTCTGTTTGAGCAAACATTTTATTAAAATGAGTTTATGAAAATGTCTCTACATTGTCTTAAATTGGGCAAACAATTGACAGGAAAGCACATTTTGGGGCGAATTCAGAAGTGTACACATGGCTGCACATCAAGCTATAAATTTCCAGTATAAGCTGTCTTCTTATTGTATGAAAAACATATATATGTGTAGCCGTGTGTACGTGTGAATATTTCATAGTTTATTTACGAGTACGTAGGCTATTATTTTGTGTTTCTTTATAGACAAGATTTTTCTTTTGACTAAAAGACGTGCGCTGATTGAGACACTCGCTCTATTTATGCCGAAACAAGCTTGATTGTCCTGACTTGGTGAAAACTTTGTGTTACCTGGTTCCTCGAACTGTGCGAAGGCGGGAGACTGTTCGCTACCAGCTTCTGTAAATCCAATGCTAGTGTGCGATCACATAATACGCGATTTAGTGAAACCGACATACCATTTCTTAAGCAAAATACTTTTAAAAGTAATGCAGCTAACATTTTGAAGGATAAGCAGTAGATTCCTTATGCTTTAACAATTTATTATTTCATTATTCTAGAACCCATAGGATACACAAACAAGACTAATGTTTTGTTTCTTTTTAACTAAACAAACTAAAACTAAACTATGAACAAAAGAAACTTCTTTTGTTCATATAATTATTTTTACTACTAGTCATCAGTTTCTAAATATGTAAGTTGTAATCTGTGGCAAATCTAGTTGGTAGTATATTTTTCAAGTTTTAAGTAATTTATTTCTGTTTATTTTTAATATACTACAGTTTTTTCTACTTTACAACAAAGAAATACCAAAAGTACTTATTCCAATATAACTAACACAGGAAGTGTTGGGCCTTCAGTTAGAAATTCGAGAACGCCCAATCGGTGTTCGCTTGCAAGGTCCGTAGAATTTTGGTGCTGCACCGGGAAATTAAACGGAGCGAGCTCGTTACAGCCTCGACCTGAAGCTTACCATTAAACAAAAGTCATTATCAGTCAGGTATACTCTTTTGTAAAAACGTTCATGGCCGCTAGGATGTTGCTCCCGTTATGACTACTCAAGATATGACATCCGAAGCATATATGGTTCGGCATTGCCAAATAAAATCCAAACCAATTCATGTCACAACAAATCAAGTTAGAATGATAGCACGAGTCAAGAATACTACCTATGATTTAACCTCTCAGAGACGGGCTTTCGGCAACATTTCGTGTTGCAAAAAGAGTTTTATTTCAATTACATACGGTTAAATTAGCCTCAGGGGGTTTTTTGGTACCAGATCGACCAGTTAAGCGACTTTTTTGTAGAACAGACCAAGACTATTAAGCTTGTTTTATAATAAAGTGGAATTGATTAAAGATTGTTAGTATTTGAATGTAGTGTTAAAATGGAAGTATCTAAATCTGCAACACTGAAAACTTGGAATACTCTTACAAGTAAAGTCCTTTCAATACAAATAAAAAGAGAATAAAATAAAATAAAAAAATTCCTCGTATCTGCTGTAGATGCGAGGAAATTTTATGAAAGATATTTATTAAATCAAGATAATATTTAGATTATATAAGCTAACATTTAAAATAATATGTAGGGCATATAAAAATTCGTAGGGTAAAAATATGTAGGGCATATAGAATCATATGTAGGGCATATAAAAATTCGTCCACATCGCTGTCAACAGGAACAGTGCCCAACAAGCTGGCAGCATTGCCACGTTGTATGGCGATGCCAATTCTTTGGCCAAGAAACTGGCCAGCCCTCTGGTCACGTGAAAATATTTAATATAAGCAAGAAAGTTATGACCCTTGATAGTATGAGACGAAAAAGATCCACTCATACTGTATTTTTATATAGAACGGCCAATTTTAGAAGAAAAATAAACAACACTGGCCTAAGATATGTGACGTAAGAACTGTTTTGTCACGAGTCGAGGTTTTCATCAGCCGTGGAATTCTGACAAGCTATCAAAGATTCTAAATTGAGTTACAAATTGTGTCTCAACATCGTTTTGACGCCTATCTACATAAATCTCTGGGAGTTTCTCTATTTCTATTTTACTATAACGTTGTTTAGCTCTTGGAGCGGGATAATGTACTGTTATCTTTTGCGGCTAAATCATAAATTGTCAATTATTTAATGCTACTACAAGAATACGTAGATATTGTTTTTATGAACCTATCACATAACGCTAACGCTATCTAACGCTATTGTTTACCACACAATCGTAGAATTCTGTTACATTCATAGGTAAAGGTAAAGTGAAATTATTATATTGAACGAAACTAATTATGTTGTTAGTATTACAAGCGTTACTAAACATCAAAAGAACAGCCCCATTTTTATTAAATATCCAGGCAAATCACTGTTTATTCTGAAGAAGAGATCGCAGAAAACGATAAGGCCGCCCATTGTATATTTTGCAGTGTTTAGTTTATTTTTTTAAATGTATTTTTGTGCAATAGAGTATAATATAATAATGTAACATTTCTTAACATATCTATCGACGATTTTCAATAGTACTTCATGTTTTTCTCTTACTACCACGACAACCGTGGGTGCGCAATGTGGAATACTATGAGTGATCCTCGCATGGGGGTGATCTTCAAATAGGGGGATCCATACGAAATGACTCACTTTTTCCACCAGTATGATTTAGTTAATGTAAGTAATTTAATGGTGTGTTTATGACGTATAGTGATACATATCTGCACGTGTAACAGTAATAAAGAGAAGGCAACACATAAATTTTATGTGGTCATAAACTGTCATAAATGTATCCAAATATCAGGTGTTTTATTGTCACCATTAACTACAGCTGAACGGATTTGTAGTAATTTATTAAAGCTTAACATTATTCAAAGTACATAGTTCCGAGATTATAAAATATGATTTGTATGCCAAGAATTTGTGTCACAAGCTTAGATGCAGCTTCCTTCGTTTGTGAGGAATTATTATAAGGTCCGTCTTAGTTAAAATACATGACATAAAGCTTGTATTCATATTTTCGGTTAGAATAGAACAGAATATTCTTTATCATGTACATCACATAATATATTACAGACATAACTGTAGAAATCTTACAATCGCTAAAAGCGATCTTTTAAAGCCGACCTTTGGATGGATTTAGAGAGAAAGGAGAGACAATCTGCAGGTATTCTGTGGTATACCATTTACATATATATAATAAATACATACATATATAAAACATATACTTATCTATATAAATAAATATTTATATATGTATAAATCAATTGCTGTTCGTTTGCCTCGCGGTTCTTGGATGGTTTGAAAACACAATTGGATCCGGTAGGTGGCGCTGCTGTCGGTATATGATGACTCAACCGGGCAGGACGACGTCTGCCGGGTCCGCCAGTATACAATAATAATCATAAAACATGTGCAAAGAACATAAAAATGACGTTTCAGTCAATACCATTAAAACAAGTTTGTCACGATAATCATGACCTAAAAACTATTGCCTTGAATTAGCAAATACATATTAATATAGATCTAGTTATTAACAAATATATCAGACTAGCTACGCCCGGCGGTTTCACCCGCATAAGTTTCGATCCCGTGGGAATATTGGGATAAAAAGTATCCTATCTGTTAATCCTGGTTATAAACTACCTGTGTGCCAAATTTCATCTAAATCCGTTTAGTATTTTTTATGTGAAAGAGTAACAAACATCCATCCATTAGTAGGATATACTCCTATCATATAGTAAATGAAGTCAGTTGCGCCATTCCGTCCCTAAGAAAAAACTTTAATGAAATTACACTCTTACGAAGGAAAAGTGACATTAAAAATTCCGTCCCAGCTTGGTATGCTTATCTTGATATAATTTAATTCTTTGGATTCTGTGGAGTGGAAATGTGGGGTTGTGTAATGGACCCTGGAGGCGACATGCCGGTCAGGGGTCGCAAATACCCACAATAATTTATGTAAATGTTCTCAAGCTCTCACTAACTTTCGACACAGACATGCTATTATGGAGGACGCGCTAGCGAAATTCATATTTTTTTATGTTTTTCGCAGAGAGAATGTATCAGAGCTAACCGACGAATATTTAGTCCTTCTTGTTAAGGGGGATGCGCAAATTTTATTACATTTTTTGCAATGTGCAAGTCAGTGTCAATTGTACGCTGAACAAAATATGATTCGCGACTGTAATATAACCCTATTGATATTTCATGAAATATTCATTCAATAGGGTTATATGAACTTGACGGTTGTATTGATGCTTTTAATGATTATAATTCGCGAATCATATTATGTTCAAGAAACAACCTGACATTGACTTGCACATTGCAAAAAAAGTAAGAAAATTTGCGCATCCCCCTTAACAAGAAGGACTAAATATTCGTCAGTTAGCTCTGATACATTCACTCTTTCGTGTTAAAAAGGGATGGCACGAGCATTGAAAGTTCTGCGGGATTTGTTTTGATTTCCAATAAGGATTAGTAGGTCACTGCTTCAAGAAAATAAACATAGACAATAAAGTTGTTTAAGACGAGGGAGACGTATATGAACAGAAATAAATTAGTTTCTGCTATCCTGTAAACATATACGATGGCCTCATCGGCCTTCCGTGAAATACTTATTAGTATGTTTGTATTTGATCAATAGGCTAGTTTCCTAAAAAATCTAATTAGTCCGTCAGTTAGATTATCAAAAAATATTGGATCCGTATTTTTTCTTTTGTCAATTATATAGAAAATGATGTAGATATCGCCCGTTAAAGTTCCGCGTGACGTCACGCCTTGCTACACTTTTTAGCATGGCGTGACGTCACGACCTACCACTCTCACCCCTAAATTTCGACCCACCCACTCCTAAATTTTGACGCACTTTATCTTTGTCATTTTTTGTTTGATTGTCAATAGAAAAAATACTTGTCCATTACTTTTCGATAATCTAACTGACGGACTAAATATAATAATTGTTTTTTTACCTAGGCAACTACCCTATTATATAAGGTAGATTTGAGACGGGGCAGTAAGGGTAGACCGGTACCTTATTCATTGTAGCTACAGGAAAACGGTCTTAGGAGACCATCCATAACTTTTTGAGAAATTTAGATCGGTATTCACAGATTTTGAAAAAATTGTACAGTCACAAAGAAAATGGGCAGTTTTCACAAAAACTTTTTTTGATGTAGTTCGTGTCTGTTTCTTATAAGGATTAAAAAACTATACGAGACTAATTGAGGTTTGAGTACTAGAAAAGTCTAAAATCGCGAAAAACTTTTCCCATGCATTTCGTAGGATATTATCTTGAACTTATTTTTTAGTTTTTTTCGCGATTTCTAACTTTTCTAGTACTCGTACCTCAGTTATAAAGCTTTTTGATCCTTGTAAGAACCAGGATCGACATTAAAAAAGGTTTCAAAATACAATGATCAATAATTCAAGTTTCAATGTACAATTTTTTCAAAATCTTTGAATGCAGATCTAAATTTCTCAAAAAGTTAAGTATGGTCTTCTAAGACGGTTTTCCCATAGCTGCAAAAATTAAGAAACCTACATTTACAGCCCCATCTGAAAAATCCACCTGTATATCGGATGTTTTTTTAGCTTTACAACAGCTAACATTACATTGAAGTAAAACACAGAAAAATGATTTTAATATCCATGAAATGGACTTTGTTTGACAGATAATTTTATGCCATTAATGTTTGGCGTAACTTGCAGTTCATTTAATTTTCGTAGTAAATCGGGCTGTATTTCGTCAATAATGCGTCGAATTTTGGCATCCAAGTGCTGAATTTAAATTTAAAGTTCTCTGCCTCTAAAACAACTCCCTCTAATTCATTTACCACACGATAATAGTGGAGCCATTGCACATGCTGGGTAAATCCAATTTGCACCTATTTTAGAATCGTTTAATTCCATACAAAACATGTCGATACAAATTACCTAGAATTTCGCGTTAATGCTAAAGTGCGTTCATTTAATTTTCACCGAAATTCAATTGAGTACCTTCTTGGACTTAGTCGAAATACCAGTAGGTGAGTGCGTAGACAAATAATGCATTGTAAATAGTTGAAATACACTAGATTTAAATCATCGTGATTTTCAAAAATTAATTCACACATACATTTCGTCAACTCTTTCCATATTGTTATTCACTCATCATAATAAATGTCTAAATAGAATTCAGGTTGACATAATTAAAAACACACAATGGACTTTTGAATATTAATTAACTTGACACTGAAATTGTGAATGTTGTGTGTGGTGTGATGTTTACCTCGAATTGTACTGAAGTGCGTCGTACTGATCGTGCTGCCACATTGAATATTAATGCAAAAATAAATTCAAAACAAGTTAAATATTTTAACTGTAGACATCGTGTCCGTGAACCAGTTTTTGTAACCTGTGTTTAATGTGTGAGCAGTAAGGCTGCACTACCTCAACATAACATTTAGTGCGCTCCGCGGTTACGCGGCGTAGCAACCTCACACGGCGCGTAGCAACCTCACACGGCGCGTAGCAACGACATAGCAACGACGTACCAACGATATAAATACTCTTTATTTCACAACAAAATTTTTGTAAATTATCTAATGAAGGATTTAGTGTCCACACACACAACATATAACCAGAACTAGAGCATATTTTTCGTTATATGCTTGTTATTTTAGTAAGGGTACTCGACCGAATGTTCTGTCATTGTTTACACAAAAAATATTTGGCCGAGTGAGGATAGAATGTGTATCTGCTACTGTTCTGTATTTGGTTTTTGACAACAGTACAACCACCTCATTAAATGTGCCTAATTATTTTTATTCTCCAACTACAACGTTTATTTTTGTTGCAGGTGACGTTAGCGACGTGGTGCGGACGAGGGGGGCCCCGGATGGGGCGCTCGTACAGCGCTCTGCTAGCATCGCAGCGGCTGCGGGCCGGGGGCCCAGGGGCTTGTGCGAGTGTGCGGGGTACCCGCCGCCTGCGCAGGCTATCCACCGCCACCACACAATTGTATGATGCGCCGCCCCGAGCGCAGGTGAGGTCAGGCCCACAATCAAATACTAAATGGGAACAATGGGCCATGGTAACTAACGCTTCACTAACACTTTAGTAAGTAGACTTCATTTGTCATTAGATTCGTCTCAGCTGAGAAGACGCATGTTTTCCCATCACATAAAATTCTAAATCATACAAATGTGGATAGTGTCGATACCTTCTATGTGTCCCTTTTTCCTTCTATACAAAACATAATTGTTGGTCACTTGTCGGTGTAGCAGTTTCCATGTAAGGTAAGCCCTTTAGTTGTTTGTATTGTATGTGTTTAAACTTGATTTGTCCTTCAGTTGATACGTGTACCTGCTTGTTGTTGTGTACTTTATAAGGTATATTTAAAAAATATTCAGTAATCATCAGGTACCTACCTTATAATGATAATAAAATAAAGTTACATAAACAACTATATTGATAAATAATCAAGATAAAAGAATTCAAGAATACCTTCAATTAATTCAAAACATGGCTGGGTCGGAACTTCAATGTCAATGCTTTAATTACAAGCTGTATTGCTTAAATAATGTTATCATTATAAGTAGAAGACATTTGTATGAAATATTAAAACATGTCGCATTAGTATGTATACCTAGTGCGATTCTAATATTATTTTAATCACACATACGGGCTACCTCGCTGAACGAGCTCCTTCGACTTTAGGGGCCAAATTAAAGAACCGATTTTAAGATTAGAATTTAGATTTTGCTCTGAAAGTGTGTTAAATAATACAGTATTATGAGCCTTATATATTATATACACAGAGAGCAGTGGTGGCCGAGTGATATCGCCCGTGACTTACAAGTTCTTTTTTCATCACCACTGCTCTCAAAACGGTGAAGGAAAACATCGTGAGGAAACCGGCATGTCCTAGAACCAAAAATTCGAAGACATGTGACATCCACCAACGGAAGAAGTCAAGATTACGGCTCAGTCCCTCTCACCGAGAGGAGGCCTGTGTCCCAGCAGTGGGAACATTATAGGCTAATTTGCATAATTAGCCTATAATATTCCCTTATGTTATGCATATTATATACAAGGTGGCAGGGACATCGACGCACAAACTGTAGCCATGAATTCAGCACATGATTCTAGACTACCGTTATTGTAGAAAATTTTCCTCGGTTATCAAAGAAAAAATATGATCTGCTATTTCATAGAAAAGTGCAATACCTGCGCGTCGTTATCCCGCCATTCCATCCTTGTATTATATTTTAATTACTATGAACAACACATCATCAACATCATTTCAGCCGAAAGACGTCCACTGTTGGTCACAGGCCTCCACCAATCGTAAAGTACTGAAGCCTTAGGGGCAATTACCGTAATTTTAAGAACATTCACAAACTAATCTCAGTCGCAATCTATCAGAAAAATCTCTAAACTACTTACATTTTTGACATTGTTTGTCCTGAAGTGAGATTGTGACTTGAATTTGAATGTTTTTAAGTACCTACGAGAATTAGCCTTCAGATTAGCCTTCAGGAATAGAAATTAGAATCAGGCGTAGAACGCCTGCTGTGCACGATTTAATAATGTTGTAATATTAAGCAAAATTATTTATGATTTAATACTTAATGTTGACACAGCTGAAGAATGATGAAAAGAGGTGGATTCTAGAGCCTAATTATTATTCCAAAACGAAGAAAAATTAAATATAATATGTATTTGAAAGAGCACTTCTGATTTCCATAAACAAACGCCAGCACATCAAGGTACTACAATCTGTCAAATTTCTTTAATACAAGATTATCAACTTTATCGCTAAAGCATTAGGGTTCAAGGTAGTCAGGATTGGGAGCACCTTAAAGGGCTTTTTAAAAATAAAAGTAATTAATTAATAAAATTAATTCTATTTAATTGAGACGAGTTACATGTTTGGATGCAAGTCACGAACTGGCCAATTAGCTAAGACTTAGACTAAACAAAAATTATTTTTAAAATGTGCAAGCTCAGCGACCACACAGATAAGCAGTATCTGTTAGGGCTGGGGTTCCATAACTAGGTTGATTGAGAAAATTTTACAGTTTCGGGTAGCTTGATGTGCTGGAGTCTATACAATAACATAACGTCCCCAAAATACCTAAATGTCGATGATTACTCAACCTCTATCTTCATGCATTATTGAAGACGAATTGCATTGGCTACGCAAATAGCTCTCCCGTCCATTTTGATGTTTTATTTTTAGCTTGCATTTTTAAATGGTGCGGTACCGATGTGTGGGTTCACATGGGTTCATTATATTTATTTTAGTATTCAATAATAATTGATTCAGGTCAGTGGTTATGATACTTTTCCAAAGACATCGACTGGATCAAACGATAACACTCCCTTTGTTTATTCAAAACACGTTCCATGAAGTTTAATCTTCTAACACTATTCATTCATCTATGACGAATCATCAGTCATCGATATTTTATTTTAATCCGAATTTTGCTAAAAAGAAAGAAAAATTGTTTTATTGCCACAGAAACACATATAAAATGTACATATAGGGCATATAAAAAAAGACGTGCATATAGTAAAATAAAATAGATATAAAATTAAAAGTACGAACAAAAAGTTTTTTTTAATTATCTAAACATTAAAAGTCTGTTTACCTCCAAAGTTAATTGAATGTTAATGATAGCTAGAGGGGAATTAGGTGTTTATTATTTATTTCGGTAACCTATCATTATTAGAAATAGAGACATAATTGTATTATGTCTAATAATATAACATGGCATGCCTTTTAATATTATGCCTTCCTGCATAAAATTTAATATTTAGACATTAAAACATACTATTTTGGTGTTCTCCAAAGTATTGAGCTAAAAGGCTTCTTGAAACACAGAACAAAAGCCTCTTCTTTTTTAATGTCTTCTTAAAGCTTTATCTCAGAGTATCAGAGATAGAGAACCGAATCACCTGCCTGTGCTTTTACTTCGTTTTAGTTTAGCGTTCTTTCTGACATTGTTTTTCCTTTTTCTCGGGTCATAAGGGTCCTAGCGTGATGTTAAGTAGCCTATAGCCTTCCTCAAGAATTGGGCTATAAAATACAAATATTTTTTCAGAGATCTACTTCTACGAGATATACTTATAGATAAAGATGTAGATAGATAAACTGACATACCTACTTGTATTACAAAACTAGCTCAAAAGCATTTATTACACTACAAGCCGTGTTGGGTATGGGTTTTCCTATTGGCAAAATTAACGAAGTTCCATACAAACTCCCATCCCCTAATTAATACCCTAGGGAAGAAATTTCATGAAAAATCCGTATAGCTCACTTTCGATATATTTATGGAACTATTGTGAAAAATTTCATGCTCTTATAGAGAAGTGGTTTAGACAGGACGTTGTTTGTCAGTGAATTTAAGATTTTCATTAAGTAGATGCAGCTTAATAAATTGAATGAACTACCTGTCAAACTAATGTCTAAAGTTTGTTTAATTATAATTGAATTTGATGTTCGGTGTCGATTGATTTGTGGTTATTAGAATAAAATATTTTTTTTAAATAATTCTATTTATAAAGCACATATAAATAGAATCATTAAAAAAAAACCGCCAATACCACTTTTCTACGCATTTTAAATTAAAAGTTTTCTTGGTATCGAAAACGAATAAAAGGGTTGATCTGTTTCTGCTAGATTCCAGACGATTTTCTAAGAAAATTCGCTTACCTATTGAAACTGTTATTACAATCTTATCCAGATAAAATCTGCAGAAAGCATCTTTGATAATCCTTTTAACAAAAACACGGATTAATAATGCGTCGAATGTTTACGTCATATTTTTTACATTATACTTGTATGTACACAAATCCCATTCATAACTTTTCATCCTCCTACTTAACGTAATCCCGATAAACAAATAACAGTTTACTAGCAGAAAATCGTGACTATTGCCATTAATACCAATGTAAAACCGTAGAACGTTCCATGAATTAGTCTGGCTCTAAAATCTAATAAACTGGCTACAACTAACGCTTCACAAGATAATTTGTCTTGTCTTGTTTTTCTTTAAATGTCTTTCTAGCTATTATTAATAAATTAAGTCCATAAAACCAGGACAATGCCAAGACAACCAGAAAACGAATGGCAAAACAAAAAAGTGGACTATAGGAACTGTTTAGGATTCCCATTTCAATACTTTTTAGAATTATGAGGTTATTGGACATTTCTATCGTTGCTATTTATAAAATTATATTTAAATCAAATTTAATTTATTTATTTGCTTTGACAACAATCCATATTATATTAGTTAGTTAGTTAAAACCACTAAATAAATTACTAACCTTAAAATCTCGAAAAGTGTTCTTAAATTGAACCCACCAAAACATAGAATGTGAGAAAGGAAGGTACAAAGAACGTGCGGAACTGATAGGATTGCCAATAAAAGAATTGAGTTCTAAATGGGTGCCAAGTTCTAACGAACTCACTGGAATGTACGACTTTCTTTAATTGCTTTAGAAGAAAATGTATTATTATCCTGCTACGAACTTGTTTGATACACAGTCGTGTCTAGAAACCTAATGTTCTTTGATGATAGTGGCAGGAGATTAGAATGCTATGAATGTTTATGGCTTGTTTAATAAATGTACGAATGCAGCCAAAACAAATATACACAATGACAATAAAGTCATGAATTTATAGCCCTTCACAGTCCGACGCAGTAGCGCGTATGAGTTTATAAACTAGCCAAGGATAATGTTCATCAATATAACAAGACGGAATCATTCGAGAATACTGGCATTCAACCGAGTCTCATGTCTTTTACTCATATTTTTTTTTCTATTATATTTGAATTCTATTTTTGTTTTCCTTATTTTATATTGTATCCGATAAAATATCGGTTGTAACTAGTAGTAATATAAATATAAGGTATAATTTATTGGTTTGTATCTAAAAACTCGTATAAGGGCCGATCCGTCCTTGACCGGCTGTAGATAATGTTCATTTTATTACGTTTTATACTTTATTGAGGAATCTTCGAGAGCAATTTTCTAGATTTAATGCCTTTTAATATTTTACGTCAACAACTTCAACTCCTCGGGTTTACGTGATAATTTTGCTCTTGGATTTATTGGGGCCCTCTGAAATAAAGCTGAGGTCTGGATTGCCGTTTTTCCACCCATATATTCTCAAGCCGCTTAGGTTTTCGTTTTTGCGATCATAATTCATCAATGAACGTAAACTTAATACATTAGGGGCTAAACTGTACTGTTTTTGGGGAAATAAAGTACAAAATAGGTCGTAAAGACCAACTTGCTTTTACAAATTAAAATTCAAATATGTAGCTTTCGATATGACGTAACTGTAAAAATAGTCTAAATATGCGACTAGAAAATGTAGCATGAGGTCGGTCGGTATGCATTTTTGTGTAGTTCCTAACCGCATATTTTGTAAAATATGTAACCTAATAGTAGTTTTCACTATGTAAAACATAGAGACTTATATCCACAGACATAGAGATTTATAATGGATTTTGTAAATTTTTATCACCGATTTAATTACCTGTTTTGAACACACGCCAAGAACGAATTTTAAGACAGATTTTTTTAATGAATTGTTTTTTGTAATCTTTTTTTATTACGGAAGCTTTTGACGTGTACGTCTTTCTACATCATTCCTACATGAATAAATTCAACATGAATGATGTAAACAATATTTTGTGACAATTTTATGATTTAAGAGAGTGTCTGTGGAGTTCTTTGGAATGGACAACTAGCTTCATCTTTCTGACTGACTGACCCCTTGACAATTCAAAAGTGCCTGTAATTGGTTTCTTTCAAATAATTGCTTTGAGTTTGAATTTATTAAGAATATAGATAATGTTATGTAAAATTATTTAGTTTTATTTTTATTGCGGAATAAAAACTAAATAATTTTACATACAATTTTATTGTCATGAATTTCCGCAATGTAACGCCTGATTCTATAACTTATCTTAAGACAGATATTGTTATCGCTTGGGAAATAAGGCAGGCAAGCAGGAAAACTCTGCTTCACATAGAACATGATAATACGAGTATCTTTCCCTTTTCACTTATTTTGGTGGTATCTTCGGCTGGGCCGTTGCATGCTTACGAGCTTAATGATCCTCTTTCTGTCATTCGTAATGGGCTCGGGTAAAGGTTCTGCCAAGGCCTCTTTATATGCCAAAGCGCGAAGGGGTTGAATATTAATAATCATGAAAATACCATGTGAAATGCGGGCAATGACATTAAATTAAGTGTTAGTGCAAATGTGTCCTACTCCTAACACTTATTTTAATGTCAAGCGGCTATTAATAGCCTCATAAAATGTTTTGCTAAGGGATTCGTAGGAGTTAGAGATGCGCTAAGTACTCGTTTCGTACTTGGTAGGTACTCGGCATACAATGCAAATATTAAGGTTACATTTTGTTATATAACTTATAATATTTGCATGCTATGATATGTAGGTATAAGCAAAACATGTATGCTCCTCTATAATGTATTTTTAAAATAATTTATATACCATGTTTTATACAAATAAATATTATTTCTATTTCATACCGACCCAGGTACCCCTTTTGGTAGTACTTGTTATCGGCCGAATAACTCGGTTTGACTGGCGAGGTACTCGAAAAGAACTTATACATATACTTATAACCTGAGGGGCAATTCTCGTAATTTTAAGAACGTTCACAGTCTGATCTCAGTCTCAATCTGTCAAAAAATACTTCTAATTTCCAATTTTTTTTGGCCGTTTTGTCAATTTGGCCTACTGATCTCTTTACAATATCAATGTAGATTAGTCACAGAAATATGACGTGAAATAAACAAACTTATTTAATTAAATAATCAATCTGTCGTGGTCATAAATTTTCGCAAAGATATTGGTCTCCGTAAACCGAGATGCTCGGCAAGTACTCAGTTTATTTGACGCAGGTATTGGAAACGTACGAAACGCTTCAAATTTTAGGTATCGAAGAATGCCATGCAAGGTTTAGGCATTGCTACGAGGAATTTGCATCTACAGCGCCGCAACAGCGTGAACATCCGAAAAATGCCACCGCTATAGAGTTAGACCAACATCCGAAAATTTATGATCACGAGAGATTGGTTATTTTAATTAAATAAATTCGTTTGTTTCACGTGATATTCCTGTGACAAATCTACATTAATATTGTAAAGAGATCAATCAGTATATGAGTTTTTTCGAGTACCTCGGCCAAACACAATACCGAGCAGTAGTCGGTACTCGGTAAAACTTGTACTCGGCGCATCTGTAGTAGAAATGAACTTATCATATTATAGTTCTCAGAAATATGAAATCAAAATCAAAACTCATTTATTCAAATTAGGCTGAGAATCAGCACTTTTCGAACTTCAAAATTATAAAAGACAGTCCCCCAAAAATGACCGCCCTTCACCAGTTCCTAGTGCTATCGCTGAAAAGAAGAAGTGGCGCAACAAACTTCCCAGCAGCACAGCTCTCTGTTGAGTTAGAAAATACTTGATACTTGATTGTATACAATACTACGTGTTAAGTAATTAACATTACAAGACACAGAACATAAAATAAAATTATTTGCCATATGTCAGCTAGCCACGCCAATATACCAACAAATACATATAATAAAAACTATACGTACTCAAGCTAAAAAATAATTCATTAAAATTTAAATATAAATAAAATTAACTACCTAAATAAAAGCCTCCAGGCATAAAGCGCGTGACAGCTTACATATTTATGCATTGCTGGGTTCTGTTCACATAGCTGTCACTTGAAGTCACAAACGATAAACTAGGACCATCGAAGTAAAATAAATAAATAAGTTAATACTAATAACAATAACCTGTCAGTAAGCTAATTCTGGAGAAAGAACATGAACATTGTCTTGAGTTAATTAAGGCGGCCAACTATTCTTATCGTGTAAGTAGTCGTGGATGGAATAGTATGCCTTTGAACAAAGGTTGGATTTTACTTGAGCTTTAAACACATTAAAAGGCAAGTCTAGCAAAGAAGAGGGTATCTTGTTATAAAAGGTTATACCAAGCCCAACAAATGAGTTATGAACCTTATGAAGCCGGTGAAAGGGGGCACGTACTTTGTCCTTATTTCTAGTGTTAACACAGTGAAGTGTACAAGTGTAAATTTTGCCTAATATATAAGATGTTGGTGAAGAAGAATTGTGATGCAACCGTGAGAATACCAATATCTTTAAAAAAATCTTTTAGGGAAAGTCTAGCACCTAGCTGGTAATTTGCTCGAACATCTTGTTTTTGAAGGACAAATATATTTTGTATATCAGAGGCTTTGCCCCACAGTAGAATACCATAGGACATAACGCTGTCAAAATAACTAAATTAGACTAAACGACCTGTATCAACGTCAGTGTATTGTCTTACTTTCCAACGGCGTAGGCAGCCGAACTGAGCCCTCCTGCTAGACTTGATATACGAAGGTCCCCACTGAAGTTTGGCAACTACTGTTAGTCCTAGAAAAATTGCCGAGCCTACAGTTTCAAGCACCTCTTTATCTAAGACGATGTTGGGTCCTAGATTTCTAAATTCGGTAAGGCGAACTTTACACATTTCGGTTTCTTGGCATTGAGAACTAGGTTATTTGACGTAAACCAATCTGTAACTATTGAGAGTGCATTGATTACGTCGTCAAAATTTTGTCTACTCCTGTCTACTTTAAAAATAAGAGAGGTATCATCTGCAAATAGTACAACGTCACAGATTCAAATGGAATGGTAAATCATTGATATATACTATGAACAAGAATGGACCCAGTATTGAACCTTGCGGAACACCTAACCGAACTGGAAAACCGAACCCGGAAGATTTCACACCATTAACAAATGTTAATGGTGTGAAATCTTCCGGGAATCTTATTTGCATAATAGGGTCCAATGTGTAAATACACATTGGACCCTATTATGCAAATAAGAAATTATTACGTTGAGAGATTCGTTTTGGACACCGTAATGAGGTAACTTACGCAAAAGCTTGTCATGGTGCACGCAATCAAAGGCTTTGGAGAGATCACAGAAAACTCCAATAGCATTTTGCGATTTCTCCCATGCGTCAAATATGTGTCTCAGCAGAGTAACACCCACATCTGTAGTTGAACGACCTTATGTAAAGCCATATTGCTCATTATGGAGGAGGCTATTTAAATTAAAATGTCTTGGCAACTGCTTGAGTATTAACTTTTCAAATATTTTGCTAAATACAGGTAAAATAGAAATAGGCCTTAAATTGCCAATGTCATTCTTATTACCTGATTTAAATAATGGTATGATTTATGGTATACTAATCTTCATGAGGTCAGGAAAAGTTCCTAAATCAACACATTTATTAAAAGTAACAGCTAGATAGCTACAATGTCTATTATATTAATTAAAAGTTTAATGGAGATGCCCCAATAATCACCGGTGTTTTTAGACTTAAGTGTATTAAAAATATTAACTACGTCAAGCGGGGTTACAAGTTCAAAACTAAATAAAGGACTACATTATTTAGGTACACTACTATGCAAAAGGTTTTCAGCTTTAGACGGGGACGAATTTAAGGAGTGAGTCGTAGTTATCGGTATGTTGGCAAAAAACTCATTAAATGCCTCAGCTACGTCAGCTGCATTATTAAGTAATTTGCTGTCGACCACAATCTCAAGTTGTTTTTCTTGTTTCACTTCTCTAGTTTTGTTTAAAACATACAGCCTTCATTAAATGTTTCCCTACTGAAACACAAAAAATACTTTGTAAACTTAAACTACTAAAAAATACTTTGTAAACTAAAAATACTTTGTAACTTCCTCGTAGGCGAATTTAAGCAAATTTTGCGTCTGACAAACAATTCGTTCTATGCTTTTATCGTTGCCTCGTGGTAATTCCGTAAACCCCAGCCTTATCAGTTACTTACGATGTACAAGATTCCATGCCAAATTCTAATGTTTATAGGCTTTAGGGTTTTATTGTTGTCGGAGCGGAATTAGGGATTCAAAGAATTCATTTCATGTAAATGTACCAACTGTAATTGTGTCTTTGGACCTGTTTCTGGACCGTCTGCCGAAGTATTTATATTCTTTTTCTATACTAAGCCACGAAATAGGTTCACGTCAAAAGCAGGTTTAAGCTAGCGTGTCGTTAGTGTTACACTTTCTTCGCCGTGTTTTTTTTTGTTTTTCATGTATTTTATTAAAGTAGAAAAATCGATATTGTGCTAAATTAATAAGTAATTATATAAGTCGCTTAATTTCTCTTCCCCTTTCTAGCTGACACTAAGTTGTCTTATATTGAAAGTTGTGACAGGGCACCCAAGTTTTCGGCTTTTAATGTGAGTTCAACTTTCATAACAGCCGCTACGAGTATGTGCACAATAACACATTTCATTTTCGCTATTCGCATATTATTGTGTGGAATAAAATCCATTTCGGCTTGATTAGAGCACAAAAGGAACATAAATTTTTGTCGTATATTTTATTCTTTGTGTTATTTTTTATGGATTATCTGCATTTTTACTACGAGCAGAGTCGATCGCTCGATGTCAACATCTAAAAATATTGGACCTACATAACATTTGATACTGACAACTATGTCCGGTTCTTGTTTCTATTAATATGTTTTTAATGGATATCGTAAACATTCTTTAGATCGTTATAAAAACAAAGAATGTGTGCTAACATTAGGTAGGTTCATTTTCGATTATCATTGTTTACACCTAATCTTTTCGATTAGGTGTAAACAATGATAATCGAAAATGTGTATATCCGTGGATGATGTCGACTCTGTTTACCTATATTTTGTGCTAATTCACTGTTATTTCTATAGGCCGACCGCTTAACTGAGTCGTTGCCTGAGGTAACTGCGCGGTGCGTGAGGGGTGATAGTTTTCACAAGTTGACGAATTACTGAGCCCCTCCCAGACCGCGTTGCTACCTCAGGCAACGTCTCTGTTAAGCGGTTGCCCTATAATTTGTAATGTTTGTGTGTGCAGTGCTACAACGGGCGCGATCTACCAACCGTTAACGAGTCCCCGAGCGGGAACGGGCACTGGGCTCGCGCGTGGCGTCTTCGGATCCACGACCCCTCCGACTCCGTCGACTCCCCTCGAAGCATCTCCAACTCCAGTCTTCGCGAGGTCGACGACGAGCTCACCGGAGAGGAGCTGGCCACCTACATGTACCACGTGAACTGTAACATTGGTGGACTCACCTGAGACACGTCTGTGTAAACGACAGTGACCATGCAACCGCTCGCTCGCCCGGGCAGAACTACAAGTGACGTAGACGGCCTAACAGTGTGATCTATTTTATAGACGTTTCTAAGCGATTTTAAAATTGTATATAAGACATTGTTGTCCATTGTTAGTTACGGCTTTGTTAATATTTAAATGTTAACGTGCACTTAAACGTCCATTTTGGTCTTAAGTGCTAATCTATGTTAGCTGAAACAAGATGGCGAGATAACGTAAAAAAATTGTCCTTGAGAATTTACGTAGTGGACGGAGCCGCCGTTATAGCTTACTTATGGGTATATGAAGCGATTAAGGGTGTGTATCTATAGATAAAATCCCGGAGACTTGCCCACTGTGTCATAAAGCTGTAATCTTTGGCACGCACTGCCCATTATTCATTCTCGAATCTATTAATTACGTTGGGGTGACACTTCACCTTACTTTCTATTTAAAAACATAAATCTGTAGTCAATGGCCGAAGGTTGAACGTTGTTTTCCAAGTTAATCTGGTAAAAACTCATGTACCTATGTAAAGTATCGATCAAAACTGTCAGTGATTTATACAAATTATTACGTACCTATTTATTTATTTAATGTTTGAACAAAATTATTATTGAATATTCATTGAATGCCAGTCTAGATAGGTGTATAAATAAGTAATGTTACTCCATAATACTCTGATATTGTTTAAGTACGGTGGTTGTAAAAAGTATGTGCTAAGCACAAAATAATAACAAAAAATGTTGATTGGAGAGTGTGGGTAGATTGAATCGAATTGAAAGCTGTGTTTGTACGAAAAATTCTTCTATAAATTATGTATGTGGTAAGCTACGAAAAGTGAGAATTCCTAATGTTAAATGTACCGTTGTTTCCCGCCTAAATCTGTGAGGGTCGAGCATCACGGAACCGTATCAAGGATGCGTGAGGAACTTTATTAGTGTTTGTGACAGCAGCAGTATCACGATGTAGTATATCTCTGATTTAGTTCGGAGAGTGTCAGTCGGCCCTCGTGTAATTAACGACACAGTGTGTCTATACTCGATGAGACTGTAAATGACGTGTATATTGAAAATACTAATCTTGTATATTGTGTGTGAAAGGCAAAAGATCGTGTCGTATGTAGGTACTTACTTAAGAGATTAAAATATACATTGTCAATCAAGTATAACAGACTAGCTAGGTATACATAAACAATATTTGCTGTGTATACAAAAATAGACTGTTAATAAAGTATACATACTTATGTGAATATATGGAACAAAAAGCCTAAGTGACTTGGATTAGATAAATAATAAAAAAATTCTGAAGAGGTTATTTATAACGCGACTTATTCACTATGAGTTGCCTTTTGTGAACTTATTTTCTATCGAGTTTTATACTAGTGTGTGTCGTTAGTTGAATAAATGGTTAATAAAAGGCTTTGGCTGTGTATTGCATTAGATATAAATTATAGTGAAATAAGGAAGTGTAAAAATAATGTAAACTAGCAACTATGTAATTCCATTATGTTTGGTGATTCATATAGTATGAAATTGTGATACATCTGCAGTGCGATTCTGTAACCATCTCACCGTGAAAACTTAGGTGAAGTGAGCGTGGAGTGAGCTGTCATTCCAAATAATGCTAGAGATTGACACTACTGACAGCTCACATCAAGCTCACTTCACTTGAGTTTTCACGGTGAGATTTTTGCAGAATCGACCGGCTGCTGTGCGACTACGGGGTAAATGTAAACATTATTTTTATCTTTGTTTAATTTAATTAAATTCCAAAGAAATTAACATCGAATAAATAAATCCCACGAGTAGTTATTCTTTTTATTTTTATTGTTTTAGTCTTTATATTAATCAATATCAATGCTTTAGATAGCTTGTGCAGGTATTAAATAGTAAGTCCGTACAATACGGTCGTTGCATCATGGCCGGTCCGACCTTCGCGCTGAAGGCTGCGCAATAACATTTTTTAGGAACCAAATGGTGACATGAGGCGAGAGCGAGTGAGAGAACATGCGCGAAAGTTCGGAGAGCCTATGTTCAGACCAGTCATGATGCGTCGGCCATATTGTAAGTAGGTAAACCCACGTTCGCACTGCTGTAAAAATATCGCGGGATTTTATCGTGCACTGGATTTTCAACTCTTCGTGTTGAGCCGAGCATTGAGAATCCAATAGAGTGCATCCCAGCGCATCAAAAAAACAAACTGTTGGATTTTCAACTCTCGGCGCTAAACAGTGAATTGAAAATCCAGTGAGAGAAAAAATAGCCCGTGCGATCCTGGGCTACTATACCTTTGGTTAAAAAAATGTGGTCTTAGTTGTGTTCCTTTTCTAGTAGTTTAGTATCAGATGCCCTTGTACGCGTGTGACATTAAAATGTTATAGTAATAAATATCATTGTTAAAGGTAGATAAATAATTGTTGTTGTAAAATATCATCATAACGAGTGATCTATTTTGATTATTGTAATGTCAATGAATTAAAAAGGAAATTCCCCCAACCTCACTAATTTGTTTCTTTTACGTTTTCTCAACTCATTTTCAGAGGTAATCCACTTAGAGCACTGATTTAAACAGCACTCGACCAATTCGCACCTGAGCACTTCCACTAACAGCACAGAAACAAAATTTTGAAACTATTTACTTAATTAACAAACTATTATTTGCAAATGATCATGAAAAAAATGTAATAATAGTCCTCCAGACCGAATTTTAGCGGAGACCAGTCTTCGAATGATACTATAGTGCACAAGTGTGTGTCCAGACACAGGTGCACTCTCTCTTCCCTCACTCTCATAGTCCGATGGGACAGCAATCCGACAGAACCCGAGAGAGATCAGGCACAGGACCAACGGCTTAACGTGCTTTCCAAGACACAGGGTATCACACCTCCGACTTCCAATCTCCGGGCGAGACTACCAAGCAGTCATGCTTCCGACCTCGAGACTAATGGGCCAGTCAAAAAAAAATTTGTCTCTTTAAATAAAAAACAAAATACATATATAGACACACTCAAGCATTCAAGTCAATAATTTTCAAGTCTCACATGGAAAGTCATAGATTTCCCGGAAAAACATGGAAATGTAAATTGTCATTGTCGCTGTCATTGTCTTAAAAGGAGAATTTATTATTTATATCTAACCCTTTTGATGTGCCCAATATTTTTATGCTAAAAGGGCTAGAAGTGGCTGTCTGCTTTATAATTCATCAGTTCTATTTTATCTTCCCGAGAATACGTCACTTTTGGCATTTTAACCCTTCATATGCTACGTGTGTTTTACGAGCGAGTAGCACCTGCTAAAAACCTGCTTATAAACCACCTGGAGTCTTGATTAACTCTTGAAGGATATAGCGGAGAGCTAGCTCAAGTTATCACTCTTTATTAGCTCTGGGAAACTTTCTCAAAGTGCAGTACATTAACATTTAATTAATTTGTTATGAATTTATGCATTTACGCTTGCACCGCAAATCACTAAATACGTTTAGCGGTCAACCAATCGAAAACATTCTGTTTCAGTAAATCGTTTGAAGATGACAGAGACAGAATGATGTTGATGTTAAGCTAAACACATTCAGTAATTTGTGGTGCAAGGACTTACTATGAAGCTTCGATAGCAACTATATTTTTGTTCTATGTTAGAGGGTTCGGTTTCCGCACTTAGTCCTTCCAGTGGACCATTGTGCGTAGCGGCCGTCGGTAGTTATTCGAACCGGCCCACCTCCCTCCAGCAGTTGATTACATCTCCTGGCCTGTTAATAACATTTGTGTAAGATCTGGGTCCCACAGCACCTCATAGAAGCTCCGAAATACTAAGGGCGAGGCCACAACATTGCGTTGCGGCGTCGTATCGCAAACATGTTATGTGTTGTGTGTCGTAGATTTTTTACGATGCGACGCCGCAACGCAGTGTTGTGGCCTCGCCCTAATGGTGGGTACACACGTACGTACATGCTCGATAAACTTGTGCGATCTCGAGCAAGTACGAACGTGTGTACCATGCATGTCTCAAGACAAATGCTCGAAGCCAACCAAAATATTCGGTTCGAACAAGTTTTTTTTGTTGAGAAAAATACATTTCTCCACACTAGGAATTACTCCTGTATCGTGGGTGCGTTTACAAACATTTAAACTCACACAAACAGCCAGACCCGGAATAACTACCTGTAGGCAATACAAATATTGGTTCCGTGCGGGAATCGAACGCACGACCCGCAGCGCGGCAGTCGATCGCTCAGCCACTGCGCCAACCGTGTCGTCAAAGATTCAAACGTCCATAATTCTTGCTCGACGTTCGAACCAAACATGTTACCAAACGTAGTAAGTTCTTGTATAGACACATATTTATTCGTAAATAGTTATGAAACTCTTCAGGTCTTTTATCAAATTAACATGTCTGTGGCGTTCTCTTCTTTGAAATATTGGCCTAAACCAACAACGACGACGCCTTCTTCGCGTAGATTTAAACACCAAACATAACAACGAATCGTCCATTGCTCGAAGAGTTTCAATGCACACTAAACATGTTCTTCGAGCAAGCTTTTTACCTGTAGACGCAGGGTCGAGTATGTTTGTAGATAGCCATGCTCGTATGAAACATGCTCATCGAGCATGTAGCTACGTGAAGACCCACCATAAGGGATCGGCGTGCACCGTGCGTTTAGTCGCTGCGACAAGTAGTGAGAGCGTGCGACTCTCCTAGCAAGTCGTTGCGATTCTGCAACTCGACGTCAAGTGTGCGGAGCTTTGGACAAAATATATGAAAATTGTCAGCCGCACCCTGTAGTTCCGTCTAGTCACTGAGCTGTTGCGGTCGCTAATTGTCGGAAAAGTGGAAACATGAAAATATGTACCTTTACTAAGAAACACAATCGTCCTTATTTACTGTCTTCACGGATGGTTGTCTACAAGAGTAATATCCACTGACTAAAGAACACGTTTTATCTACATCTCAATCGGGTCTTAATCCTCTAATCTTGCCGTTATAATAACTTCAGACGTGGCTGGTGGGGCTTATACCTAAGCACGTAAGCAATTGTTATACGAATAGATAAGGTGTAGTTTTCTTGAATCTCATAATTTGAAAACCAATAAAATGGCGTGTTCTTGGGTAAAAAAAAGTTAGGTCAACCATCAAGGTGGAACAAGCTGTGTTAAGTTGGGTACAAACGTTTTGATCTTAATAAACACTATTTTAAAATACCTATATAAACACATTAATTATCTTAAAATGAAAAGTACAGCAAGTAAAATCGGTAAGTACGCCATATTATTAACCAAAAAAAAGGAAAGAAAAGCACTCGTAACATTAAGTTTCCGTCTACCAGTCATAAAAACAACAATTTACTACATGGAGGCATTCCAACTACGAACAATGGAAAATAGTTAGGTGCAAATGTCTCTTATCAACAAATTGTTTGCATCCAAATGCACTGCATACTTTTAACAGTCCGTGACTAGAAAGATAAGAGATTCTACGCAAAGAATTTCGACGAAATTGTTGCATTTGGTACTTGTTTTAGTGACGTCATGTCCACTACACTGTCTTGATGGCCCCCATTTCATTAAGTGGATGCACTGCATGACTGTAAGCACGTAGGTAAAAACAAATGAACACCGGTGGAGGTACTTGGTTTGGCAACAATCCCATTCCATTTGCCTGACTTTCTTTGTATCTATATGTACATTGCAAAAAGCGTCATTATGTAAATGATTGCACTTTTGTAGATAGGAGATACCTAGGTACGTAAACCAACTTATTTTTTTTAATACAAAAAGCGTCTGCTCGCAGCTAATTAGCCATTTAAATACATAGCTAGCTAGTTACGTACCTGTTTTCCCAAAGTCAATGAGGTTTTATAAAAAGTGAATAAAGGTTAGGCAAAGACTTGAAGTTGGTAAATAAGTATCAAATAGCAGACAGACCAATTATTTCAGAATCATTCAAGATTGATATTTGAGACTGTTTGGTCCACTTGATTTGAAGTTAGGTACTTTTTGTTTTAGCAGGCGAATTGTATCCATTAATTAAATACTGTTAAACTTGTTCTATCTACGACCAGATTAGATTTCAAATAAAACACAGACGAATGTTTTTAATACTGTTTCGTCTAGTCGTAAATAAGGATCAATAACAATATATCAGAATTGTAGTAAAACGAACGGATGAACGGATTTGGATGTTTGGCACACAGATAGTTTATAACCAGTATTAACACATAGGATACTATTTATTCTGATATTCTCACGGGATCGAAACTTATGCGGGCGAAATCGCGGGGCGCAGCTAGTCGTATATAAAGACTAGCTGCGCCACGCTGTTTCACCTGCATAAGGTTATAATAGTTTATAACCTGTGCAGCAAATTTCATCCAAATCCGTTCAGTAGTTTTGGCGTGAAAGAGTAACAAACATCCATCCATCCATCCATCCATACAAACTTTCGTGTTTATAATATTAGTAGGATAATAAACAGTACGCTATGTTATGCCAGAGGGCGTACAAATGTTTGTGATTAAGTAATCAAACCGAAAATCACCGGTAATCGAACTTTCTTTTTTGGTGTAAAAGTGTACATTGAACAATGTATAAGTAAGAAATATAGTAGTATGATAAGGATTTGAATAAACCAATCAATCTGCGTAGCCTTTTACCAACTATGTTCCAGTTTAACCGGATGCAGCTGAATACCAGCAAATTTACATGCCTGGAGCGACTGTATCTGACCTTCACAACACTGGGTAAAACGATCCCCCTTAGTAAGACTCGTCGACTTTTGGGCTTCCCACTACCCGTAACAACTGCCAAAGATCTACGATTGACTCATCAAACGCGGTATTTCCATCTTTTTTACATTTCTCGTTCAAAAAAGTTTAGTTAGATATGGCTCGAGGAAAAGCATTATTATACCAATTCTAATGTTTTAGAAGAGACAAAAGACAAAATAATTTACTTGTAATGTGTGAATAAACTCAGCTCAATGTTAATTTAAAATAAATTGAGCGTTTCATATAAGGCGCATCGAGTTTACTTAGAAGTACCTACGTGTTAATAGGTATAGTTTTCGACACATTCATCTTAATTTAAAGCTCTTTGTAGTTTGCAATGTGTGTGTATGTATATAAAGGGCGTAAAAAGACCCCTCACATAGCCGTCAACTACGCGTTCTGTACACCAAACTAAGTAACATTGCACAAAAATAATTGCTAGGAAACGACTTTTATTTTTGGTGTGATGCTGTTTGCGGTAGTGCGCAATGTAATGTAACACACGCGAAACATTGTGCTTATGGGTGCATGCAACGGTACAGGGGTCGTGGGGGTATTTAATGTTGTGTTATAACATTAAAAACTCGTTTTCGTAAAAGTTGGAATTTTTACATTCAATATATCCGTAACCAGAAGGTTCCCAGGTAAGGGTACAGTAGAAAAAAAAATTACTATGACGCGGAGCACAAGTGACTCTCGGCTTTGTTAAGTGTCTTTTTACACCCGTATTTTTTTTTGACAGTAGTGCACGAACATGGAGCTTACTTTGTGAAAGACTGGAGCCTGAGATAGGTTTATATAAAAACCTGTATTACAGGTCACTAGGGCCTTCCCGCGGCTAGATGCCTGTTTTTTGGATACACGACATAAAACAATGCAGGATACTTAACGAACTATAAATGAATAAACACAATAATATAAAATTGTAAACCCGTTGTAGTGTCTATGTATTGTTCTAGCACATTATCTATGTATGTTCCTTTATCTGAAAACTATTCTTTTAGGTCGTCATTTGTTTTTTCTTTGCATTTTGGTGCAAGCAATTCGAGGACAATTTCAATCAAACATATATCATATATATCATCAGCAAGATGTGGGACGGGCTAACTACCCGGGGTGCACTGGAAGTAAAGCCGGACTCTTTAAAAATACTTCACTGAAGAAACTTTTAGTAGTTCGTTAATAGCTCTTGAGGGTCGTTTAATAGTCGTAAAAATGAGTTATTAGATACAGGATGAGTGGTTTATAAATGCACTGAGTATACACAAAGCAGAGCAGTGGTAGCTCAGTGGTAACTTAGTCGTAGGACGGTGGTTCGAACCCAGGCCGGCGCTTAACTTTTTGTAAATTATGTCATCACCACTGCCCTCAAAACGGTGACGGAAAACGTCGCGAAAGTTTACTATCAGACTGAATTTATCAGAAAAATGTCAGACGGATCAAAGACCGACTGCGGTACCGCAATATCAACATAAACATACCCAGCTCGCAGGGAATGTTCAATACTGTCTACCAAGCGGAGTGTGTGGAATTTATTTATATTCATTATACAAACGGCTTATGCCGTAGACGCCAGGAGAGTTACGGACACCCATATTCGTATACTTTCCGACAACGCCTCAGTACTCCAACTCTTAGGAAGAAAATGTATCACATCGAAACTAATACTAGAATGTCGCAATTCTCTAGAACGACTAACAGTATCTAACCGCAATACAACGACACTGTAATAGATAAAAGGACAGTAAATCGCGAGGTAAAAGATTAAGTACGGAAAACAAACTTTCTACCATAGAACATGGAACCGGAATGTCCTTAGAACCAAAAGTTCGAAGACATGTGTGACGTTTAACAACCTACACCGGGCCTATGTGGTAGATTACAGCCAACTCCCTCTCGAGGAGAGGAGGCCAGTGTCGCAGCAGTGGTAATAGGCAGATTATGTGAATAACCTTATAGAATATCAAATAAGATATACCAAGACAATAACATCAGGTAAGTACTTTGTTCCAATTTGTTTGTTATTCATATCGAGTAACAGATATTGTGTATCGGTACATGTGGCGCGATAAGAAAACAATTTCCGGAGATACGCTAACGCTATGATACTATGATACACACAGATAAAGGCATAATAGTTGAGTAGACAAAGCTTTCCTTGTTCAGTTTCGGTATTATTGCGTCTGTTGGATTACTAATCATTCTTTTTTGTATGTGACGTATTTTCCTATTAATTGGAATCTGTGTTCAATTAACTCCGCCTATTGCCACCCTATATTCTATATTATCACCCCATGTTCCCCATCCGGTCTGTTCAGCCACCTTCTTTAGGTCGTCCGTCCATCTAGCTGGGGGCGTCCCATACTACGCTTGCCGATACGCGGTCCTCGTCTGCTCCACCGGCCTTCGCGCATCGTTCCTTTGACAAATACGAATCGAATCTGTGTTACCATCTCTTGAATATGAGCCCAACTGTCACTAATGAGACATAATTCCGTTTTCTATGGTTACCGAGCTTGCCTATCAGACGGGGGGCTTTCTGAAACCTAGATAGAACCCAGATGACGAAGCCTCTATATAAAAATGTTTACTGTTTTACTCGACATAATGTATGGATCAACTGATTTTTTTTCAAGAGTCCAGGGTTGGTCCCGTAGTAAAATGATGAGTACAATGACCCCTTTCAAGGATTAAAACGATCAAAATTTAACGGTGTATACTGCTCATTTTTATTTAGGTAAAACATGGCAGCGACTTCAATCACCATCCAAACGAACAAAATATACATATCTAGAAATGAAACATTTTTTTTCTTAGTACAATTTCACTATCAGCAGTTAAACTTGCAAGAGTATATGAAAGTAGGTAAGGCATTTTAAAGTTTACGAAGGATTCATTGAAAAATATGAACCATCATCGCGCATTCCAAGTTGCTGCATTTAGGTATAGTAAGACCTCATAACTGGTTGAGTGTCACTTGCACTTCATAAAATGACCTGCACCCTTATTACGCAACTTTCAATCACAGTCCAAAGGTTTTGAAAGAAATTCCTAATCCATTGCTTCATTGGTTTGAAAAATTCATCTGCCCAACAACGTAAATAACGCAATGAACGTAGCTGAACTGTCAACATGAAAGGAACTGCATTCAATATTTGTTATTGTATGTATGTTACGCAATCAACCCACAGGTCATTTGTCTATGAGGTAGTTAGATAGGTTCAAGTTTCAATTTAGTGGAAATTGTTGTCAAAACAGTAGAGAGCAATGATGGCCCAGTTGTAATAGTGCTGACTTACGAGTTATAAGTCGTCGGTTCAAACCCAGGCAGGCGCTGTATTTTGTGTAAATAATCTCATCACCACTGCTTTCAAAACGGTGAAGGAAAATATCGTAAGGAAACCGGCATGTCCTAGAACCAAAAATTCGAAGACATTTGACATCTACCAACCCGCACTGGGCCTGCGTGGTAGATTATTAGTCAAGCTCTCGAAGATGGGAGGCGTGTGTCCCAGCAGTGGGAACATGACAGGCTGAGTATGTTGTCAAAAATGATTTAAAAAATACGGGGACTACTATACCTACCTTTCGGCCTCTGCCTCGAATCTTGCGGGCAGCGGGGCGGCGGCGGCGGCGGCGCGGGAGCGGAGCGGGCATCGCAGACCCGTTCTCGAAACCAGCGGGCAGATCGCGCGGCACTATAGCGGCGTAGTGTGGTGTTCGTGGTTATGTCGTCGAGAAATTTGTTTTTATTCGTGAACGGAATGTCTGAACAACGGCGACAACATCATTTTGATTCTAATTTATTCCTAACGCTCGATTTATTGTGGGCAAAAGACTGCAATGCAGACGCGCGGGCGGTCTGCGCTTGACTGGAGTGCACCGCTCGTTGCCCGCCCCCGCGCCGCTGCCGCGCCGCTGTTCTCGAGGGCCGGTCCATTTGATTTTTCGCATTAGATCCTGCCACTCCCGCGCCGCCGCCGCCGCCGCTTCGCTGCCCGCAACATTCGAGGCAGAGGCCTTAGCGAAAGCGTATTACTTGTTTATACACAAGCTGTATAAGATCACACCATGTAAGAAGGCCGTAATCTTGCTTTAGAATAACAAACACATAGTTGCACGATACCTGCACACAAAACTAAGCTAAAAAGTTCCATCACAAGTAAGATTACCCTTGAATGGTACTAAAAATAAGTACCTACTTACGCTGTTTTCCACTTAACAAACTTTTCTCATATCCGTGTGAATAAAGTTTGAAGGAAAAGTAAGAGATTTTTTATGCTAATTTCACGACTATATAAACTTGTGAAGTTCAGTAGCAACTTCAGACGACAGAGACAGAGATATAGCTTGATCAAAATAGAGGATTGATTTATTATCATTGAATAGCTCAATCACAAACAAAAGCAGCAACTCTATAGAAAATAAATAAGCTACTGAAAAAGAAAGACAAACATATTTATCTTCAAGGTATGTATAGGCGTATAAATAAAGTTGCAAAATAGTACCTCTGGGCACTAGACACTGCCATGGATATTGCTCGAGGCGAAAACAATATGCTGGGGTTTGATGACAGCCATTGTGATATGGGGTAAGGCTATAAATTACAGAACATGTTTTGTCCTTTATTCTTGCAATATGTGGGTAGGTAAGTAAACAAACCTTGGTAGTTTTTTGCCAGGATTCATTTATATAATAGAGTTTTGATATACGTACAATCAAGGTAGGGAGGAGTTGCTCGTGGCTAAGTAATAACAGCCACACGGGTCGATCGATCAGAGCTACGCTTGTCGTGGTTGGTCCGTGGATGACCATCTTTACATACCGAGTACGTCCGCGCTTCGGAAAACACGTAAAGCTGTTGGTCCCGGCTGTCATTCGTGGATCTTTGTCGCTACGGGTCGTCAGAAGGCCGAAAGTCTGACAATCAGTCTTACCAAGGGGTATTATCCAGTAACTGGGTTGTGGAGGTCAGATAGGCAGTCGCTCCATGTAAAATACTTGTATTCAGCTGCATCCGGTTAGACTGGAAGCCGATCCCAACTTAGTTGGGAAAAGGGCAGATGATGAATATATAGATACAATCAGCAATAGAAGTCAATTAACATTGTCATTTTCTTATCATCTAAATTGATGCAAAATAATTTGATACATTGCTTTCCTGTATTTCATGTAATATATAAAAGTTAATATTCTTAACCTTGTGACCTCTGCGCTACCACCGATAACACCGTGTAACGGACGAAGTTTTGTGCCAACAAAATATGAATAACTGTCGTGCCAGAGGCCCGAAGTACAAGGAGAAGATTCTAAAATTGTTATTTTAGTACAGATTTTTATGAACGTTTAGCTCAATAATTAAGATTAAGCAAATTTAAATGTAATTCTACTTTTGTTACTGATCGTACTTATTGTAACGAAGCAATTTGAATTTTGGGTGATGGAGCTTCCTCATTAAATACTGGAGCAAAAATAAAACTTGGTGCAACACCTGCGAAGTTAAGATGAATAATGACGGGGACAGAGGCGATCCTGAATAACTTTTAACATAATTATAGTTGAACGGAAAAGTTGGAAACTGTAATACCTACAAGTTTTTTTTCGGTTAGATAGGTAGCACTTTTTATTTCAGGCTCAAAATTATTATAAGGGACCTATTTTGTTACAAATCCACTTAAAAAGTACTTGAAAACTAGAGCGTCAACAGGCATATCCTCTCGAAACTTTAACAAGTGGAACAAAATGTCGAGAGGTGTTTACCGGGTATTTCATTTTTAAATAAATATTATCACACCAAACAATATTCCTATTTTTGTATCATAAAATAAAATCATTAAAAGTGTTTAAAGTGCAGCTGACATAAATGAAAGTAAAAACCTCTCTCTCTCTCTCTCTCAAGTGCATTGGTTAAAACAGAGTAAAGTGCCAAGTAAAAATACCGGTAAGTAAAGTGGCCGGCTGCAAAACCGCATCACCACAACTATTTGCAACTAGTCGAGTACTTTACGGGGTTAGTTCAATTATAACACTTCAGATATGGGAGCACGAAATGAAACTGGCGGCAGGTCCTTACTAGGGAGAGCGGTGAGAATGACGGCTAACTTATCGAATTAATGATGACACTTCCCTTATTTTTAAAATAGATAGAAAAGGTCTGGAAGGCAATTCTCACGCATCTCGCGTTCGTTATTGACGTTCGACTCGAATTTTTCCCTCGACAAAATCAAGCCGAGCTATTCTCACCATGTCGATTCGAGCATTTTTCGCAGGAAAGACACGCGACATGCCTATGCAACGAGTAGTCATGACCAGTCGACACGTGAAACATGACCTATGTCGACCACCGTACGAACGTCAAACAGAGGTTATGTCAATCATGTTTGTGTCAATTGCGAAAGTCAATAATTACTATATTTTTTAACAAAATGTGTTAGTAGTTCATAAACATCTTAGAAGACTCTGCGACCGTCACAACAAGGAAAAAAACACGAAGAAAACTGCAGGCTTCCGCCAAAGTTGTCAACTGTGGGTCTGTGGATAGTTGTTGCTTGTGTAGCGTCGATGAATGAGACACATGAGGTACAGAAGCGGAAGGCGCCGGATTAAAAACCAGTCAAATGCACAAGGACGGCTTTACCAGGCTTTACTCTGGTTGAGGGCAAGATAGGTCGATCGCTTCGCAATCACAACAAACGCGGTACTACTCCTACAAGCGGGGATTTTTGAGCTGTAGTGCCCACTTTGCTCCCGTACATTTCCCGGTTGGATCGACAGATATCGAGAGAGAAAGAGCCAAGGTCTTATTCAGTGCCGAAGAAAGGACGATGCAGTTGAGCTAGACTACGAATTTTGACCGGCTGGAGTTGTGTATAGACGTTACAGAGAAGCATGACCAAAAGTGGTGTGATAATAATTATGTTTTAGTGGTTTATACTTGGATGTATACTGAATTTATTTATGAGTCTGTAAGGTATTCTTAAAAAGATTATTTTGTAACTAGAAATAAAGGGTTTTAAAAGCATTTCAAACAATAAATATTTCAAATGTCTTTATTATTTTTTTTTCAATGTAAAACTTAGCTAAGTAACAAAAATAATATACGCAAATAAATTGTAGGGCTTTGCAGTTAGGCTGCGCAGGCCGTTAACAAGTTGGGTTAGGAAATAGAAACACACAAGCAAAGTTCATATGTGTAATCCTCACTGGGTTACAAATTTACAATAGGTAGGGTACAATAAAGATGTAGTAGTAGACTAGGTCGCGGGACGCGCCGGTAGCGCGTGGATAGGTGTGCGTGCAGCGCACAGTTAAGCTCCACGCGCAGCGCGCAGTTCAGATACACGTGCAGCGCGAAGCGATTATCCTGTCTTAAACCTGGACGTAGAATCCGTATGTAGAACCGGTACGTAGAACCTCTAGATTTGGGGTATACCGTATAGTGAGGGTCAGGGAATCACTCCTGCTAGCTAAGCAAGCGGATGTTAAAATGACAGAGTGTTCTTAGTAATTGTTGTGCCATGATTCTAGTGATGTGACTTGCAACTTACTAATTGTCAGTCGACAACTTGCCATTGAGATCCTCACAACGCTACAGTACCTGGCTTCAGTGAGAGGATTTTACCTATATAAAATCCGCTAGAACTACTACTTCCTACTTAGGCCTAATCCTTAGCTGGCTGTTCTTTCGAAATGATTTGCAGCTAACAATCTTTTAATTAATGCGAACAAAACTAAATGTCTTAAGTTCTCATAACCAAATGTAGGTACCTCAAGTGGGTCTATATTTAAAACTTGATGGCAAGAAACAAGATGCTATAACGGAAATTGTATTTCTAGGAATTACTTTAGATTCAAAATTACAATGGGGCGCACACATTAGAGCTCTTTCAGGTAGATTAAGTTCAGCTGCATATGCAGTAAGAAAAATAAGGCAGTTGACAGATATAGCCACAGCTAGGTTAGTAAACTTTGCTTATTTCCACAGTATTATGTCTTATGGTGTTCTGCTGTGGGGATCGGCAGCTCACGTAGATTCAATTTTCATTTTACAAAAGAGGGCAATCCGCGCAATCTATGAACTGGGTCCTCGCGAGTCTTCTGGAAATAAATTCAAAGAAATTGATATACTGACTCTGCCTTCTCCTTATATTTTAGAAAGTATCTTGAATAAAAGAAACATTTTGGGTACCTACCCAAAATGTTTTTTATCATCGATGGTTATGAGAAGTCAATCTGCGTCTAGTATTGTAGGTTCGATTGCTACAGTGTTGTAATCAGTTTTAACAAAGCAAATTACACCTCCGTTTTTTTTTTTAATAAGACACTTCTTCGATAGTGTGCAGGGCAACCGTCATGTTGATACCTCATATCTTGGATTAAATTGAGGGGTTAGACATCATTTTAATACTAGAAATAAAGATAAATTAGATCAACCTTTTTTCAGATTATCTAAAGTACATACTTCTTTTATGGGGTACTGTGTTAAATGTTACAACAAAATACCTTGTGAAATATTGCAATTAAATGAAAGAAAATTTAAAACTTATATTAAAATTACACTTTGTAAGCAAGGATATTACAAATTAGAGGATTATATCCACGATAAGAATGCTTAGAAACATGCTGGTCCTGCTCCATAGGACAATCTCTAGAGTTTAGACAAAATCAAACTGGTTGCTAATGTAATTGTATAATATTTTATTTTTTTTCTCTTTGACATTGATTTACATGCATTTTGATGAACCGTTGTGACATATGCATTATATCCTGGCAGAGGCTGTATGATACTGCCGTCACGTCAGTGCTCAGCATTCCGTTAAAATGATAATAACAAAGCTGCAGTAGTTTGCATAGCATCACCGCAAAGTTGTCAAAATTGAGTTGGAAGCTTACGATATTCAATGAAAGAATTTTTAAATTAGACTGGGTATTTTTTATTAATGTTTGGCAAGTTTCATTAGTTTTAACGGTGTGACAGTTTACTTGCAGATTTTTGTCTAAGTCTTGCACTATGTTATGCCATTAGTGTAGTTTTTTTTAATTTTAAGAACGAAAGCTTATTTAAAGGGGCTGTCAATCAGTGACCAACAAGTTAGTATGTTCCATTTGCCAAGATTACCGAAATTACTTTTTGAGAATTTTAAGATAACCTAACACTGAAGGAAACGTCGTTTGCACAATAATTGTAAGTCTCTAAGTATGTGTAGATATACGGTGAGTGTGTTCAGGTGTGTATGAAGGTATGTGTAGGGGACATGGTGTGTATTATTTTAGGGTATGTGTAGGTGACATAATATGAACAAGAAATATTAAAAAAAAAACTTCTATAGGACGCAAAATAGTTAATCATTAATAGTAGTAAACAAGATGAATAGGTATTTCTATATGAGAAAAAACATTTGTTAGGAACAATAAATAAACAAGAACTAAAAGTTATTTTGTAAGACACGAAATAGTTAATAATTAAAAGTAAACAATATTAATAGATTTGTCTATAATACACGAAACAGTTATTAGGAATCAAAAGTAAATAAGAACAAACAATTATTCTGTAAGTCACGAAATTATATTACAGAATATCTTTTGTTTGTTTAGTAATTGTTGTTCAACAATTACTTTTGTAGGACAACAACAATTAAACGGAAACAAGAACCAAATGGTTAATAAAGTTTTTTTCAAGTACTAGTTGTCAATAAAAGTGAGGTTGTTTGTAGAGATGTGTGTGCACCAGGAACATGATGATGAAGTTCGTCTAGCTTGTTTATATTAATGGGTGGAATTCCCACCCGTTTACGTATGTAAATAGAACAGCTTTTAATCCATCAAATTTTTGCTGACATGGTGAACCTCATGCATGACTCACGAAATAAACGACGGTTGTATGAAACATCATACAACCGTCGTCGCGTCAATTATTTCGTTAGGCTCGAGGCGTTTAACAAAACGCTCATTAAATAATGTTTCTTTTGGTACCTTTGATGTCAATGGGTTACGTCAAATTTTAGCGGAACTTAAAAATTCATTTCGTTTGTTTCGTCTCAGAAATCGGGTCACTAGTGGTCGCGGAAGCAGACTCGGAAGTTATATGGGTTTTTTCATTGGCGTGTTTTTGTTGACAAAGCGCGTCACCTTTTTTTTTTCCGGGGTGGAAAGTCCTCATGAATGTCCGCCGCCTTGGGGCGGGCGACGGGGTCTGTCAGACTCTTACTGGCTAAAAACCACCCCAGTGTTCCATCTTACACCTACGCCGGGGATCGCGGGAACGTACGATCCTTCTGCAACCCAAGACTGGTGCCGGCCCGCCACCGCGGGCCGCCTCGGGTTAGGGGGGGAGTGAGGTGTTAGACTCCCCCCGCGACGTCCAAGAGGGGCGCGTGAGGAACACTACGCGCCGCCACCTCGGGTCTTGATGTGTGGGGGGCAACGGACGTCCCCGAGTCCGTCGCCCCTGGACCCATTTAGGGGGGCTGGAAGGGGCGTTGTCCGCCCTCCGCCGACGCCCGGTGTGCCTGCTGCGGGCCGGGTGAGTGGAGGAGATCTCCCTCTCCCTTTCCGCAGCCTTCTTCTGCGAGACGACTCTTTCGCATAAGGAAACCACCGCGTCCCAGGACTCTTCGCTGCCGACCATCGACTCGACCATGGCCGGCAGCGACAGGTCACTGCCTATTTCTGAGATGAAGGCACGGCGCGGCTCCTAAAGCGCGTCACCTAATCCAAATTCTTTTATGAGCGATAACTATGTATGTGGGTCAGGCTTTCTGTTGTAGTTTAGTTTATTCCTATGTCATTTCTTAAGGATTGCTGGGCCAGACAGTTATTACTACGTGGAGTTGCGGACACCAGCCCGTATTACCTATTTACCTACTATAATCATGTACCAATGTTTTTATTTAATTGTTCCTTGGTGTGTTGTGTTATTCTTTTGTGTGCACCAAATAAATTATTTATCTACCTTAATAAAAGCGCGCTGTTGGGTTTTAACTTATATATTATTATGATTATTTTACTGGAAGCAGGTATATATTCTCTGCCAAGGCGTGTGTTCGTGTTGTTCAGTTAGTTCAATTATGCAACTACAGCACGTGCATACGTATGTTCCATTCAATGCGGTTTCAATTAGTGCCCTGACACTGACACTTGTCACAATGTTCATGCAATTGAACCGATTGGTAGCCAGCTTGTACGTACGCCTGTATTCTACAAAGTAAAATATATGTCTAGTGTCTATGTACACACGTACAGTAGCCAGCCTTTGCAGCCCGGAACAATGCATGGCGGTTAATGTACACCGAGCTTTAGAAAGACACTGTCACACACAGGAATGAGTGTTGAAGAGGACGATCTACAAAGCTGCATTTTATCTAAGCCTGTCACAAACTGTTTCTATCGTGGAAAACCAACAGCGCAGTTTAAATACAAATCAAAATATTTTATTTCACATAAACCTACATGGGCACTTATGAAACGTCAGAAGCTAGGTGCAAGGTTCCAATTGGTCGGTTCTAATGGAGAAGAGCTGGCAAGAAACTCCACGGTTACTCTATTGAAAGTAATTGGCTTTTACAATGTTTTCAAATTACAGTATTAATAGGTATGGGAGGTGAGTGTAGGCCTGTCAACAAGTACCGGGTACTTAATAACATAGAAAATGGCCAACAAATCTACAGTCCACAATACAAGGCCTACAACGTTCTCACATTCACAAAATCCAAAAGAATCTAAGTAATAGATAAATAAAAAAACGTTTTTAAACCAAACGAAAGATTGCCATTATAATTATGTAACTGTAACAAATCTGAATAAATATCATTTCAACAAAAGCCATTAATAAAAAACCTTTTATCGTTGACTTTAGGGTTTGGAAATACTATTAAGTACTATTATTAAAAGCCTGTGATGTCCCACTGCAGGGCAAAGGCCTTCCTACTCTCTTCAGGGTTTGAAAATACTATTAAGTACTATTATTATCTCCTTTATTTTAATGTAATCATATAAATTATATTTTTAAATATTAGAATATAAAAAGTATAAAAACATTAAAAAATATAAAAAATAGTAGCCCATCGGTATCAGGAACAGGGTCGAAGCTACCGGTGGTCAGGGCTCCAGAGAGAGGAACCTCCTGACAATGCGAGCCGTGTCCAGAAGTACCGCTTTCTGAATCCAGCCCTTGATCCAGCTGCCCAACGAGAGCCTCCTCAGGTGTTGGTCGAGGCTCTTGGCTATTAAGCCATTGGCTGTCACGACTATCGGCACAATGATCGCTGAGTCCACATCCCACATGTCAACAACCTCGCGAGCCAAGTCAAGATATTTGATTTGTTTATCTTTCTCGGCTTTCACGAGGTTCTCATCATGCGGGACGGTTATGTCAACAATCATTGCACGTCGCTCTGATCGATCCACCACCACTATATCAGGCTTATTGGCAACAATAGTCCTGTCAGTGATGATGGATCGATCCCAGTACAATGTGATATTACCATTTTCGAGAACTGGGTCGGGCACATACCTGTAGTACGGCACCTCCGATTCCACAAGGTTGTATTTCAGAGCAAGTTGTTGATGGATTATTAAGTACTATTATTATTAAAATCCTGTGATGTCCCACTGCAGGACAAAGGCTTTCCTACTCTCTTTAGGGTTTGGAAATACTATTAAGTGCTATTATTATTAAAAGCCTGTGATGTCCCACTGCAGGGCAAAGGCCTTCCTACTCTCTTCAGGATTTGGAAATACTATTAAGTACTATTATTATTAAAATCCTGTGATGTCCCACTGCAGGACAAAGGCATTCCTACTCTCTTTAGGGTTTGGAAATACTATTAAGTACTATTATTAATAAAAGCCAGTGATGTCCCACTGCAGAGCAAAGGCCTTCCTACTTTCTTCAGGGTTTGGAAATACTATTAAGTACTATTATTAATAAAAGCCTGTGATGTCCCACTGCAGGGCAAAGGCCTTCCTCTTCTCTTTCCACTTCTCTCTGTTTAAAGTTGCTAAGGACCAATTCTTTATTAAGTACTGCTTAAGTAATTGTATTTCCAACCCCTAAGCTATTGATAATTTCCAAACAGAGAAATCCAATATTAACTTCTAGGAATCGAAACTAGAAAGTTACGCTTGACAAAGTATGGAATTTAACTAGGAACTCTTATCCTACCAGTGTCTCGCTCGCTTTGATGGCTCGAAGTCGCAGTGCCTGAGTGATTGGCTGCTTCTCACACTAAGTAAACCAAATATTTGTAATGGCCTTCTGGCGATGGTTTGTGTCGGCGTGTATGTGAGTTTTGTTCAGTATATTATATAGGAGAGTATGGAGCAATGTCAGAAAGAAGAGTCTGGATTGGTCCCGTTTAATGGCAATAGGCTCTGCTACTGTTACACGGAGCTTCCACATAACTGCCGAAATGTGGCTGGAGGTACTGTAGGTCCCAGTCTAACCCTACGGAGAACACAGGCGTGGTATTGTGTCAGAAAGAACCATTCGTTGTGCCTTTATGTTAATACAAGCTTCTGGCCGTGACTTCGTCCGTGTGAATTTCTGGTTCCCCCGACCCACCCGTCGCATCACATCGCTCCTATTACTTTGTTTTTGCTTAGCGTTCTTTCTCATTTGATTTCGTTTTGCTTGGCTCGTAAGTCCTAGCGTGATGTTAAATAGCCTATAGCCAAGAAATGTGCCGTCAAATGCAAAAATATTCTTTTAAATCCGACTGGTAGTTCCAAAGATTAGCGCGTTCAAACAAACAAACTTTTCAGCTTTATTATTACTTTATAGATATATATTCGAAGAACAGGAAGCAAACTCATCAACAGAAGTTTTTCACTATGCAGCTGTGTCAATATCAATATGAGTTATATTCTTAACCACGACCGCTGAAGCGAGCCTCGATTGCAATAGTTCAGGACAGTTTGTTGGTATACAACTACGATCATTAGGTAAATACCGCGCCTGTCCAACTTTCACCTACTGCACCCGCAAACTAGATGTGTGTGCTTCAACTGATTTACTTGCGTGGGCTGTGGGTGGCTACCTTATAAATGGTGAGTATTTTGTTTAATGCGTATTAATTTGTGTTTTGATAGTCTCATTTTGACACACTTAAACAGTATGTGTATGGTAAAGAGGAGACTGAGGTTTTACAGGACTATACAAAAATAAATGAATAATAGTAACATATTTCCTACCAAGCTTGAAAAAAACACGTAAATAAAGGTCTGAATAACGGAAAAAGTAGCCAGATTTTCAGCCTCAAATTCTACGATATATTCAAAACGAAGTAGGGTTGGGAAAGCTAATAACGAATAAAGCCAAAAAAATAAACGGCATTATTCTGCCTCCTCGTTTCACATCACACCACTCGGTCTACATTGCCGTGGTTATGTCACCGAAGTAGCACTTCTAATGTCGGGAAGGGTTGACCGGCTTATTCGTCTATCTGATGTCATAACTGCGAATTTCCTTACCTAGCCGACGTCAGATAGACGAGACGTACTCGTAGGTTTAGTAATTTTACTACGCTACCACGTCGGGCTGTGCTTCAAAAGTAAATATTTTGCTAATGGATTGATTTTTCGTAAACCTGTTTAAGTAGGTAGGTAGATGCTTGATTCGAAAATATCCCTTTTATATTTTGAACGAGTTTTGGAATTTTAGGATCAGTGACCCCAAAATAAAAAGATTGCAAAATGTATCCGAACCCGTGCTACATGATGTTCGAAATAAGCGCTGACTCAGAGCAAAACAAAAAAAAAAAAGATTTAATGGACGTCTCACCACAAACCAGTCTCCATTGGAACGTATTTTGAACATGAATAAAAACTAAAACGCCTGCAGAGTCGATTTGGGATTTAATTAAAATACAATAAGTTTTCAAGAAAAAATAAAAAACACATCATGTAAGCCATTGTAAGGAGTAGACACTTCGGTAAAACCACTTTACATACTGAAACCTGCATGGTACTTGCTAATAATATTAGGTATGAAAGGCCTAAAACTACAAGAATAGAGCTTTGTTTTATCCAATCCGCTCCCAAACACGATTTTGGCATCCGCAACCAAAACAAGATTTATGGTTAAAATTTTCGGTATCGAAACACTGTACACAGGATTCCAGTACCTATAGTCTGTTCTAAAAGATTTGATCAAAGTGTAAACAAACCCTACTGAGGTAAAATATTTACGCAATCACTCACTAAACGGACGTCGCAACAAATTCGTCTGTATGAAGAAGGTTTCAACTGTATGTCTTACCACTATCTCCAATATTATTGTATGAATAATATTATTAGCTTTGAATTAAAAAACATCAACGGAAATTGAGGTAATAAAATTAATCCCAATCATATAATGAAAAACATCTTTAAGGTAATTTAAAATAAGAATTTCGGATTGAAGTAAATAATCAAATCACTCAATTTGTAATTGGGATTACAAATTGGCATCCACAGGTAGGTACGTTTTCTGACCCATTTGTTTACATTTTCATTCGATATTTTTGGAACAGACCATCAAGCTACATTTGCTTCAAACTAGATTAATCGTTGCACACATGTCGTTAGAATTAAGATACTCCGCTTGTTCAGCTAGATTTACTGCGCAGACGTCGGCATGCGGTTTATTAGGCTCATATCGATCACCGTTTATCACTACACACCACCTCGGGACGCTGATTAATTGCAACTATATTCTGTGTAGGCGCAACGGCGATTAAATGCAGAAGTTCCGTTATGGCGTCGTTATTATAAATTCAGGAATATTACTTGTAGACAAAAGGCTTTTGGAAGTGTCCCAATTTACAGTATCTTAGAATGTGAAGGGGTTATTTTGACATAAGTTTTTAATGTTTAATTTATGTGACAGCCTATTAATTTGTAACAATAATGTAAATTCAATTTAATTTCTATATAACTATTGTATGCCCCAAGGGCGGGACATGGGGTGCCAGGGCAGAAAACCTCCACGTGTGCCTGGGGACTGGAGTTCCCTTCTGGATACGTCCGGGGGGAAGACCAGTTTTCGGGCCGGTGCATCCTGGGGTGCGGGCAGCTATTTCTCAGTGGGATTTCTTCCCAATGAGATCTCGCTGCCCGCATGCTAATGTTCTGCCAAGAGGAACGCTCCACACAAGCCGCTATGAGGAGCAGAGCGGCTACTGTGTGGAGTAAGAGCGGGCCTGGTGTGCACTTACCCTGCCGCCGGGCAGGCAGGAGGGGATAACCCCCCCCTCCTGCCACCGTTAATATCGTAGCCCCGAAGATTGTCAAGGTCATGTCTCTGACTTTTGACGGGGGTCGAGGGTCTTGGCTTAACCGCCCGGACCGCGAGGAAGATTAACCTCTATAAAAAATTCCCCAAACCTCCAAGCGGCGGCGCACCGTGAGGGAGGTAGTAAGCTTGGCTAATGGGTAGCTTGATTTAGTCACTAGTGCGAACCACATAATTTGAGCAGGTACACAAAGTTTTTACTCGTGGGAACAAAAATGGAAAAATTTTTAAAACAAAAAACCACAAAGGACGAAGAGAGGAGTGATGCGGGGTCGGAGTCCGACGCCGCGTCTGGAGGAGCGAGCACGGGAGGCTCAGTGAGCTCTCGCCGTGACCAGAAGACGGCCGCTGCCAAGAGAAAGGCACAGGGCAAGCGGCCAAGGTCAGTGGACGGCCAGGGGTCGTCCTCTGACTGGGAGCTGGCTTCGGCCAGAAAGATCCCGACCAGCAGGCGGGGAGGAGCCCGAGAGCGAGGCGTAGGGAGGGGGCTCACTGCTCGGGAGGCGGCGGAGAAAGCGGAGGAGTCCGCAAAGGAGGGGGGGTCTGGTCGCGCGGTCGCATCGGATACCTCAAGCGACGAGGCGGCTGAGGTGGGCGGCCCTGATGCGGACCGCAAAGAGAGGTTTGCGGCGGTAGTGGAGGCTGCGATCCGGGACGTGGCCCTGAAGAAGTTACAGACTTCGAAAAACAGGGCCATAGTCTCGGCCAAGGCCTCCATCTTGGCGGCAGCGGAGGCCATCCACTTCGGGCCTCCGCCGGACGGCATGTCCGAAATGCGGGCGGAGGTGGCCCGCTTGACGGCTGCCATGGAGCTCCTCCGAAAGGAGAACGAGGAGCTCCGAGCGGACCTGGCCGGGATGCGAGCGGCCGGCACAGCGCAGAACATCCCACCACCAAGCCAGCCCGTGCCGGTGGAGAACCAGGTCCTGAACCTGGTTCGGCAGGAGCTGGCGACCTTCCAGGCGCGGTTCGCCGTCCTGGAGGGTATTGTTCTGCGCCCTCCCTTGGCGGGTAGGACGGCCCCAGGGCCTAAGGCGGCCTCGTACGCGGCCGCTGCCGCCCCTAAACCCGGGCCGTCTGGCCGGGCCCAGGCGCCGGCCAAACCGGCGTCGGCTAGAGGAGCCCCGGCGCCGGCGAAACCGACGTCGGCTGGCGGAGCCTCGGCGCCGGCAAAATCGGCGCCTGTCGCCAAACCCGCGGCTCCGGCCCCCAAAAAGGGCAGAACGGCTGGGGAGGGGAAGGCCCCAGAGCCTACGCCTCCCCCAATCAAATCTCCCACGACCAACGCCGAGTGGCAGGTGGTCGGGGAGAAGAAGAAGGCGGCCAAAGCGGCCAGGAAAAAGGCGCAGAGGAGGCGCCGCAAGGAGCGAGCCGTTGCGGCTAGGCTTCGCTCCCCCAAGACCGCGGCTGTAGTCATTACACTACAGCCGGACGCGGTCAAGAGGGGGGTGACCTACGGCGACGTGCTCGCCAAAGCGAGAGCGACGGTGGATCTCCAGGAGCTGGGGATCACCGGAGGCCTCCGGCATAGGGTGACCGCCACTGGTGCCCGCATGCTGGAGGTCCCCGGTGCGACGAGCGGCCCCACCGCTGACGCCCTGGCTGAAAAGCTAAGGGCGTCCCTCAATGCGGACGAGGCTCGAGTCTCCAGGCCCGTCAAGTGCGCGGATATGCGCATTGTGGGCCTGGATGACTCGGTGACGGGGGCCGAGGTGGTAGCCGCCGTCGTCAGGACGGGCGGGTGTCTGACCGACCAGGTGAAGGCGGGCACCATACGTCCTGACTTCACGGGTATGCGAACCGTTACGGTAAGCTGTCCCGTGACGGCGGCGAGAAAAATCGTGGAGGGCGGAAGGCTCCTGGTGGGCTGGGTGTCAGCGCAGGTCAAGCTGCTGGAGCCCAGACCTCTAAGGTGCTATCGATGCCTCGTGGGGCACCACGTGAGCGTCCATTGCACCTTGGAGGACCGCAGCACTCTATGCTTCCGCTGCGGTAAGCCCGGACATACGGCCGGCTCGTGCAACGCCGCGCCGCACTGCGTCGCATGTGCGGCTGCTGGCAAGCCGGCCGATCACCGGGCGGGGAGCAAGTCCTGCGCTCCACCCGCCGAAGCCAGGAGGAAGGGCAGGCCCTCCGCCGTCGTCGCCACCACCACCGTCGCCGCCACTGTCGCCGCCACCGCCACCGCCGCCGCCGCCGCCGCCACCACCGCCGCCGCCGCCGCCGCCGCCGCCGCCGCCGCCACCACTGCCGGTAGGGCCCGGGGGGGGGCTGAAATGGAGGAGTAATAACTCCTCCACTACGCCTTCTCCAGGCGAACATCAACCACTGCGCCTGCGCTCAGGACCTGTTGCTCCAGAGCATGGCGCAGTGGTCGATTAACATCGCCGTGGTCGCTGAGCCGTACTTTGTCCCGCCCAGGGATGACTGGGTGGAGGACCTGAACGGCTCAGTGGCCATACTTTCGTCGGCCGCCGCCGGTACCCCGTCCCTCGAAGGTGTCACGAGGGGACAGGGGTGCGTAGCAGCACGGTTCGGAGAGATTGTAGTAGTGGGAGTATACTTCTCTCCGAGCCGAACTCTCGCCGAGTTCCAGAACTCTTTAACAGAGTTGAGTGTCGTCGTCGCTAGAAACCATGCCTGCTCCGTGCTAGTGCTCGGGGACTTCAACGCCAAGAATTTGGCCTGGGGTTCCCGTTGCACGGATGTGCGGGGCAGGATGGTGGAGGACTGGGCTCTGGAAACAGGCCTGGTCGTCCTAAATCGGGGTTCTGTTCCTACGTGTGTGCGGATGCGGGGCGAGTCGGTGGTGGACATCTCGTTCGCCAGCCCCGCTCTGTCACAGCGTGTCATTGACTGGCGCGTCATGGAGGAGGTGGAGACCTACTCCGATCATCGGTATATCCGGTTTGAGGTCTCCACCCAGACCTCTAGCGCGCTGGTCCAACAGGCCCCGAGTGGTCCGCGGTGGGCGCTGAAGCAGCTGGACCGGGAGCTTCTCCTGGAAGCCTCGATCGTGCAGGCCTGGGTGTTTTCACCGGACAGGCCTGCTGACATTGACGATGAGGTGGAGTGGTTCCGGGAGGCCATGTCCGAGATCTGTGACGTGGCAATGCCCCGAGTCCGGCCAGGACGCGCCCGACGTCAGGTGTACTGGTGGTCGCAGGAGGTTGGGGCGCTACGCAAGGCGTGCGTCGACGCGCGACATCGGTACACCAGGCACCGCAGGCTCCGCATCCGCCCTCCGGATGCGGAAGCCACGGAGGTGGAGCTGTACGAGGGGTACAGAGCGGCGAAGACCACCCTCCAAGAGGCTGTCAAGCGGGCCAAGGATACGGCCCGCGAGGAGATGTTGGAGACTCTGAACCGAGATCCATGGGGGCGCCCTTACAGAATGGTGCGGAATAAACTCCGCACCTGGGCCCCCCCGCTGACGCAGAGTCTCCGACCCCAGCTGGTGGAGGAAGTGGTGAGCGCTCTGTTCCCTTCACGGGGGGAGCATACTCCCCCGCCTATGGCTCCGCCACTTGCGGTGCCCGAAGCGGACCACACGGACGACGACGACGACACCCCTGAAGTGACCGGGGTAGATCTGAGAGCGGCGGTAGGCAGGCTGAAGGCCAAAAATACCGCCCCGGGACCCGACGGCTTGCCGGGTAAAGCCTGGGTCCTGGCCTCGAAGGCTCTCGGGCCTCGACTGGAGGCGCTCTTAAGCGCATGCATGGAGAGAGGCCAGTTTCCACTCCGTTGGAAGACGGGGAAGCTGGTCCTCATTCAGAAGCCAGGGCGCCCTGCGGACTCTCCGTCCGCATACCGGCCCATAGTGCTGCTCGACGAGGTCGGCAAGCTCTTTGAGAGAGTGATTGCGGGCCGCCTCGTCGGGCACCTGGTGAGGACGGGGCCGGATCTTGCGGAGTGCCAGTTTGGCTTCCGCAAGGGGCGCTCGACGGTGGACGCCATCATGCGCGTGAGAGCCCTCACGACGGGGGACGCGGTGTCCCGGGGTGGGGTGGTCATGGCGGTGTCACTCGACATCGCCAACGCGTTCAACACCCTGCCCTGGAGCTGCATAGGGGAGGCACTCCGGTATCACCGGGTGCCGACTTACCTCCGTCGAATAGTCGGGGCGTATTTGACGGACAGAGCCGTCATCTACCCCGGTCGCGACGGGAACTGGAACCGGCGAGAGATGTCGTGCGGTGTCCCACAGGGATCGGTTCTGGGGCCGCTCCTGTGGGACATCGGTTACGACTGGGTGCTGCGGGCCGACCTCCCTGATGGCGTCAGCGTAGTTTGCTACGCTGACGACACGCTGGTCCTGGCGCAGGGGAGGTCGCATCAGGCGGCGGCCGACGCGATGACACGCGGGGTTGCGATAGTCGTGGAAAGGATCCGGCAGTTGGGTCTCGAGGTGGCATTGCACAAGTCCGAGGCCATGTCCTTTCATGGGCCTCGGTACGGGCCACCTTCGGAATCCCAACTGATGGTAGGAGGGGTTCACATCGGCGTCGAGAATACGATGAGATACCTGGGTCTCGTCCTCGACAGCCGGTGGAACTTCGTCGAACACTTTCGACGTTTGGCCCCCAAACTGGAACGGGCCGGGGCCGCCTTAAAGCGGCTCCTGCCCAACCTGAGGGGGCCAAACGCCTCCTGCCGGAGGCTTTACGCAGGGGTCGTGCGGTCCATGGCCCTTTATGGGGCCCCGGTATGGGCGCGTTCATTGCGGCTGAGAGCCGCACACTACCTGAACGCGCCCCAAAAGGTGGTAGCCATAAGGCTTATCCGGGGATACCGCACGATCTCGGGCGAGGCAGCAAGCCTCCTTGCCGGACTGCCACCATGGGATCTGGAGGCGATAGTCCTCGCGCGCCTGTATGACTGGCGCGCTGAGGCACTACGTCGGGGGGAAACTCCGCACCCGCGGCAAATCGCTGCGGAGCGGACGGACCTCCGGCGCGGTCTCATGGTGGAATGGAAGGCGCGACTATCGCAACCCAGCGCAGGGCACGCCACGATAGCGGCGGTAAGACCCCTCTTTGAGGAGTGGCTAGAGAGGCGTCACGGCGCTCTCACCTACCGCCTGACGCAGGTCCTCTCCGGACACGGATGTTTCGGGAGGTTCCTGCACATAATCAGGCGGGAGGAGACGCCCGGGTGTCACCACTGCGAGGATCGCCCAGAGGACACGGTGGAGCATACGGTGGAGGTCTGCCCCGCTTGGGCAGAGCACCGCCGTGTCCTCGTAGAGGCGATCGGCAGCGGCGGCGACCTCTCGCGCCCGGCCCTGGTGCAAGCCATGGTCCGGGGCGAGAGGGAGTGGGAGGCGGTCACCTCCTTCTGCGAAGCAGTCATGCTAGCGAAGGAGGTGGCGGGATGGGCGAGGGAAAGATCCTCACGCCTCAGCCGCCGAGGGAGACGCTCCGGGCGTCGGGAGCCGCGTGACGACTCCCGGCCACCGTAGGCGCGGGCCTGCGGGCGGAGAGCAATGGGTAGCTCTCCGTCCGATCAGGACCAGGCCCGTGCCGGACGGCGTGTATGTGTTCCACGCGCGCCTCAAAGAGATGTCAGCGTAGTTGACGGGGCCCGACAGGGCCGAAGCCTGCCGGGGTAGCGGGATTGTCCGAAAGGTTTACCGCTGCCCTGGTACGTAAAGGGCTAAGGAAGGAACACGGGTGGGTTTTAGTCAGTAAGAGTCTGACACTCCCTTCTGCTCCACCCAGAGCGGGAGGAGTCATTTGATGATTTCCCATCCACAAAAAAAAAAAAAAAAAAAAAAAAAAGGGCGGGACATAACACAATTTTATTATTTAAGACCTGTATTATGTACCTACCCACAATAAAGATATTGATTGAGTAGCGTCCGCACACAGATGCACTCACCCCCACACACACGCACACACACACACATCCGACTTCGCCATGGTACACTTGGGAACCACAAGTAAAGCGCGCGTTGCTTCGTGAGATAAAAACAGAGTGGCAAATATGTGATCACATTAAACAGAACAGCGGTTATTACAACTTGTTATCAGTCTGTATCTGTGTATAATAAAAAAACAATTTTACTAAAAATAGAAAACTTAATTTTTCAAACAAAATAAATTGCTAAAAATTGGCATGAAAGAAACCAGCCTTGATAACAAGGCACTAGATACGCGCGGGGTGATGTTATCAAGAATTTTTCATTAAAAATAAATAATTTAATAATTTAATTTTTTTTTTTTTAATTTAACACAGATTTTTTGGTATTGTTACCAAATAATCACAAATTAATAAATACTACGGCTATAATGTTAATTGTTATTCATTATTTTAATTGTGTATGTTCAAAATACGTGATGTAATACGTGGTTTCAATTAATGTGATCTGATAACCTAATTGCCACTACAGCTGCTGTATATTTTCAGTGAATTAAATCATTTTACTCGTCAGGTGCACAAAATGCATTTAGAAAGTTTCCAAAAGCTTTTTGTACACATAGAAAGAAAGAAAGATTATTTATTGCTACTCGTGCAGGAAAATCACAAACTAAACTAAACACAGTCAAGAATAAAAAACGAAATTATATAAAAAAAAGTAACAAAAAGAAAAATGAAACAGAAAGTCCTATACGAAGCCAAAAGGCTCCTACCTCAGCATAATGCTGCGACATTTAAAAAATAAATGTCGCAGCGCTGGTATTCTGATAAACCTCAAACTATCAATGAATGATATTCATTATTGTAATTCATAATAATCAATGTTTTAGTGCGACACAGCGATATTTCATAATTTCGTTTAGTATATTACGAATTAATATTGTCGAATTAAACAAGAAAGCGAAATCGCAGCGACCCTCTCTAAAGATAGTGATTGTTTTGATTTTTGAATTTGACATTGTTCAAGTGCCTACCATCTTGAAAAACTGATAGACACTTATCACTTTCAAAGGTTTTTACGATTAAATTTAGGCTATGGGACCAAGATGAATGTGCCACCTTGTTTCATTATCATTACGTTATTTAAGTACAAAACTACTAACAGAGATTTAAAAACTATACTCATCAGATACGAAATGTAACCCATGCTGGCAATTCTCACACCGGTGTAGATAAATATTTGATAAAGACCGGATCACAAAAGGCAGATGTTCCTCCGCAGAGGATCATCAATTGGGTTGTCTATTGCGATTAGGTACACAACCGACAACCCGACGGATGGTAATCGACTAACCTGCCTGCTGCCTACATTTTTGTTTGTTGTTTTTCTGTTTTCGCTGTGCATTTCAAATGAATTGTGATTTATTTATTTGTCTTTAATGTTCATTGTCGTATTTTCAAATTTGCTTTGAAAGTCACGTAGACCAGCAATAAAGATCAAAATAGTACATACTAAAGTTAATAACTGTAATATCGTTCTACTAATTAACTCAAACAACTTCAATGCAATATATATTTTATGGAAGTTTCACAAAAGGTATTTTTACCAGTGAACGTCAAAGTCAAAGGTCACATCTGTTACAAAGTTGTGATCAGTTCGACCCCTGCAACTTTTGTAATGCGTCCCCTTTTATCCTAAACACGACTAAAACTGCGGGATTAGTTGTCAAGTTAGTTGTATGAAGATTTATGTGTATGGCATAATTTTTGACAATCAAAGTAAGGAGTATAGTGACCAATCACTATTGTATAATTTAGTTCTTACTAGATACGCTATATTGTTACAAAAACATATAGAGACAAAGCATACACAAACCATCTCTCTGAAAAAAACTTTTATTTCTTAGTAGACGGTGATTCAAAAGTTCAAATGGAATATATTGGACAGGGCGTCAGCTCACATTTAGATTCCACAACAGTCCAGTACTTGCTCATACATTCCAATACCTTTGTTTTTCTTCATCTACAAATTCCAACAAAAATTAATTAGCACACTCAATAAAATATCTCCGAGTCCAGTAAAAGTCGAACGAAATGAAACTACTGTCCGTCAACTTAGATACTTATCCAGGTGATCAATGTGTTGTACAAATGAGCTTCTCGTACTTGCCCATTCGACCGGTAAAAGGGAAATGGTAGCAGCCCGTAAGACAAGTCCCGCGCGAATCAGATACGGGGTAACTTGACTCCCAATTGTCACTTCCCAGTTCCCAGTAAACAAATAATCTTCAACTGAACAAGCCCTATTATATTTCTTCGCTGATATTAGTTTGCTCAAGAAAATGTAGATGAAACACTCGAGCGGTTCATTGGTTTGCATCTCCGAGAATGACTGCGTTAAAGTTTTAATGGCACTTTTAGCGATACTTAATAAGTTTGCCGAAGAAATAATAGCTGTTGTCGTTAGTTAAATTGGAACTTCTTTGTTTTGTAAGGATAATGTCGAGAATTGACTGATTGCTTATGTTGAGTTATTTATTTGTTTTTGATGGATCGTGTGTTCTGCCCTACACTATCACTTGCTTTTAAAACCAGAATAACTTCTCTTAGTAAACATACCGGTGTCGATAGGGATTTTAAAATTAAAGTATGTTAGTTTGTTACACCGCATGTCTACTAAAAACAGATGAAACAGCAAATGAGCACCACGAAGTACAATGTTTTGTTTTAGATAACAAAAACAAAGGGACAAACACAAGAATGTGTTTTGTGGCACTTTATACTGAAATTATTTATCTCAAGAGGGAATATTATGTAGGTACTTTCAAACTGTGTTGAATAGCTTTTTGAGTTTTTACTTGTGTTATATTGTTTGCAGTACCCGTATGTGTTGTGGCATTATTATGCCTTTTACTTTTACTGAAAATCTGTTCAGGTTTGATGAGTACGTAATCAGGATCCAATCACAAAGTTTGTGTGCTTTGTTTTAGGTAACAAAAGCAAAGGAATAAACACAAGAGTGTGTTTTGTGGCAGTGTATACTGGAATTATTTATCTCACGAGGAAATATTATGTAGGTACTTTCAAACTGTGTTGAATGGCTTTTTGAGTTTTTACTTGTGTTTTATTGTTTGCAGTATGTGTTGTGGCATTATGCCTTTTACTTTTACTGAAAATCTGTTCAGGTTTGATGAGTACGTAATTAGGATCCAAAGTCTCATTGAAATGAATGAATCCAATTATCAAAGTCTCACTAAATTTAACAGTGCACAGGGTGCGGGAAGTGGTAATTTTAGACCAGCATTGTTCGTTAGGAACGTATAGTATATACTGCAGTATTGGCAAATGCTACATTATAATTTTATCAAGAACGACCTTCTTTTATAACAAATACAACCTTATTTTTAACCAGAAAGGCTTTTATCTTCATATTGGTTTTGAATTTGAATCTAAAAGTGTCATATCTTTTCTCTTACCGAGATTTATCATTATATGGATATTTTTGACACAGGACGAAAGTCTAATATATTTTTCTTTTCTGCTTTCACAATGAAATTATTTCGCTACAATATTAACGGTAAACTGTTTGAACGACCGAGTTCTGTGCGGTCATCCATTGGATCCAAGGGTATGTTGGCTTTCCTATTGATTATTCAACAGTTCTTATCGTTTCCTAAATTTTAATTCATTGTTTTCTTTGTAATAGGCAGTGTTCCCGAAAATAAACGAATTGTACATCCCTAAAAAGTGGTCTCGAGGGGAGTCACATTCCATGAAGACTCGGTATGTAATTGAACTTGTCTTCAGCTCTTTTGTTATAAAAGATTCTGCCTTCGTCTCGGATTACCATTTTTCGTTATTTTCTGTAGATTTGTCCGAAGACTGTAGGGCGATCTAGAATTCCCCCTAACCGCCACCCTAGTACCAGACGTCTACAAGCTTCCTGTTGGGAATCGAATCCAACATAACAGCTTGCGCGCGACCTGCACGTTTAAAAGGATTCTGATTCCGGCCAGCAAGGAGCCTTCCGATTGTCAGCGTGGAGCCTAGGACCGGATTTCCATATATTTTGTAGCTTAGTTTTCAGTAGAGACTTGATATACTACCAATTAGCCGTATATTATCATCGTTACAATTTTGATCAAGCGGTAAATTAAATTATTATCTTGCTTCTTAATAACGAATTGACTTGGTGCCAATTACACATTTAAGACGTCCTTGTATTTATTTAGTTACGTAAGCTTAGGAACGTTTGCAAACGTATCTTAATCGACGCGTAACAAGAATACACAAAATTTAATATAGGGCTCGAACACCAAAGACGTCAAAGCGGCGTCACGACGTTATCCTTTTAAATAATAATTTTCGTTCTGTGTCTTTTGCTAAGTTTTTATTACTATCTTATTTTACTTACAAAAATTAAAACGTGTTCAAGCGAAGATTTCCCACTTTTATTTCGCTACAATACGCACAATGAGTATATCCAGGCAAATAACGCGTCCGCAGTATAATAATATTCTGGGTTATATTATGTCGCTACTTGCAAAGCCTATGCCGCGCTGTCACATGCAGTATATTCAAAATAGTTCTATTCTAATTTGCCACTGTTTGCATCCCGAGTGATGCCGAATTTGTACCTTAGTAACGTGTATAATTCACAAATATTAAGCGCTACTGTAGTGTGTGTAAGCTTGTCAATATGCTGTTTTGATTTGTTTTGACAGTGAAGCATCATGCTATATGCGTTTTCCATCTACGCAAACTGTGTTTTGTGTTTGTATATACGTGCACAAAACAAAATAATATGTCAGTCAATATTAGTCAATGTTTGAGTCGATGAGGGTATTCTCTCTACTGCCGAGATTTTAGCTAGATTTTTTGTTCTTTTTGTTTTCTTTTATTGTTGTTGTTTTTTTTTTTTGTAGCGTGAATGCTGTGTTTTTTTCTTCTCTTGTGTTGTGAATGCTGTGCACGTCTCGTCACGTATAATAAATAAATCTATGCATGTTATGAATATTGTTATTTTGCGACCGGCGCTGCATGCATGATAAACGTCCACGTGGGTAGATTTCTAGCTTTTTTTTATTGATTGGGAAATCATCAAATGACTTCTCCCGCTCTGGACGGAGCGGGAGGGCGTGTCAGACTTTTACTGAATAAAACCCACCCGTGTTCCTACAGTTACCTGTGCCAGGGGCCACGGTATCTCTTTCGAACAACCCGCGGCCCTGGCAGGCATCGGCCCTAGCGGACCCCGTCACTTTATGCTAACATCTCTTTGAGGCGCGCGTGGTACATAACGCGCTGTCGACCCGGGCCTGGTCCTTGCCGGGCGGCGAGCTACCCATTGCTCGCCGCCCGCAAGCCCGCGCCTACAGTGGCCGGGAATCGCCGGTTGACTCCCGACGCCCAGGGCGTCTCCTGCGGCGATAGATTTCTAGCCTAATGATGTGAATACAGTGCCATAATCTTTTAACTGAATAGGAAGGCTAATGAGCGTGTGGGTATAATATCCTGATGGTAACCGAATGACGCCGCGATAACCACATGATTCGCAGACCTGTAAGTCACACTCATTTAAACTTTAGTTTGGGAGTCCGCCATACTCGACTATGGAACCTATGATTGAGTTTTTGGTAGTTGTCAATCGACAAACACAATGCAGCAGTGCAATTTCGTTAATGCACGCCTGTCATCAATGATGGCGGGATACTATCCAGGGTCGGCTTCCACTCTAACGGAGTGAAGCTGAATACCAGTATTTTACATGAAACGATTGCCTGTCTGACCCCCATAACCTAGTTACTGGGTAATACGATATCCCTTGGTAAGACTGGCTGTCATACTTTACGTATCGAGTATAAAACCTGCAATTACAGCATTAGATCCAGTGTTCGATTTAGCCGAAATTAATGGAAATAGGGTCGCTATTTATCGGGGTCAGCTTTACATTAATCATAGGACAAAGAAGGTTATTAGCGTAAGTCCATTTCTACCTGTTTCAAACCCGATTACAGAGGTGAAGCGAGCTTAATTTAAATGATTTTGTTGTCTGAGCATACCAGCGTATTTTAAGTTTTGTGTCTGTATATTTTCCTTGGCAGATGCTATTAATTAGAATTTTATTTTTCAAGTTTCTCCTATAAATGGGTATCTGATTGCAGGTTTTGGTTTCCCAAGCTGTACGGGTTTGTTTCGGGAATACCTAATAAGGAAAATCGCTGAAGGAATATTCGAATGAAGATTGTTTTGTTTTAGTATTGTTGCTTGCCTTACTTTTTGTTTTGAATAAATTAAAGGGTGGTTACATTTTTCGTACTTGATACACTTTCTTTAATGATGAACAGTTATGTACCTACCCCATAAATGTTCATGTAAACGTAGGTAATGTTCTACATAAACTTCATCTTTACTTTAAAAAAAAGATATTTAAAAACTAAAACCGAACTACGACAAAAAGGTCAACTAAAAAGTTATAAAGAAGACATGTGCAAAATAACATCCGTTTCTGATTTCGTATAGCCACATTGTTGTCCAAGTTGTAGTTTAAGAGCCTATATAACCTGTTAAATTCATAGGTTAAAAGATAATTTGACCAAATACATTTATTAACAAAACCACAGTATTTACATGGCACCGTGGTAGAAATTTAATACTTACGTGAGCTTTGTTGCAAAGTTCGAATGCCACGTGAAATTTGAGCCAATTCAGTGAAACCGAAGCTAATTAAACATATATATTAATTCACAAGTACCTACATTTCACCAATTACACTGATTTAAAAGAGAAATGGCAAACAAACGACACAAAAATGTTATTTTGAAGTGGATATACATTTTGTGTAATTACGAGGCGCAACCACAGAGGGCAGCACGTACGATGAACGACATTTTAACAAAGGCGCGATCCGACATTTAAATAACGAATGGCTTTTTAAAGTTCCATTATTTAACGTGTAAACGACGCTTATTAAGGAGTATTTTAGTGGCAACTTGTTGGAATTAAAGCTTGTTTATTGCTTTTAGTTTAAAACTAGTCCACAAAAACGTTTAGTTAGGTAGCCGTATTATAGCGGGCATAAATGCTCTTTAAAAAAAAATGCTGCTCACGTATTGCACATAGCCTAAAGATTAAGGTCATCAATCAGTACGTCCTTCCAGTTATGACTTACTAAACGGGCTATGCTTGGAGTCTCTCTGAGGGATCGAATCTACAACGAGGTGATTCAGCAGAGAACCAAATTTGTCGACATAGTAGCTCACAGAATAAGCAAGCTGAAGTGGCAACGGTCAATATTAGCCGTAGGACCCATGACCGTTGGGGAAGACGTGTTCTTGAGTGGAGACCGAGAATCGGCAAACGTAAGGAAAGATGTCAGGCTAGGTGGAGCGACGATATTCACAGGATGGCTGGTAGCAGATAGATAAGAGTTGCCGAAAATCGAGTTGAATGGCGTGCAATAGGAGGGGCCTATGTCCAGCAGTGGACTGCTGGAGGCTGATGATGATGAAAAAAAAATGCCAGTTATTTATATAAACAAGGCAAATTTAAAAAAAAATGTGCAAATGTAGCGAAATCTACGAAAATAACAAAAACACAAACATAAACAGTAACGATACAAACTCCTCATAAATTCTCAGACAGGTATATTTACACATCTCATTCCAAAGAAATCATGTCATATTATTTAAGGGTGTGGTACAGTATTTGTACTGTACCACACCCTTTCCCCCCTCAGATTTTTCATAGTGTTAAGGCAGACCTTAACACTATGAAAAATCTTGGAAACCCAAGACACAACACAAAACAGACACACAGGACGATGAACATGACAATTTCATAGGAATGAAAATTGTTTCCATAATGAAAATACGACCCAATTGCAAAGTGGAAATGAATACCCCCTTCATGATAAATAAGGTACATAACATACATAATCAGCCTTTAATGTTCCCACTGCTGGGACACAGGCCTCCTTTCTTCGAGAGGGAGTGGGCTGTAATCCACCACGCGGGCCCAGTGCGGGTTGGTAGATGTCACTTGTCTACGAATTTTTGGTTCTAGGACATGCCGGTTTCCTCACGATGTTTTCCTTCACCGTTTTGAGAGCAGTGCTGATGAAATAATTTACACAAAGTAAAGCGCCTGCCTGGGTACGAACCCACGACCTACAACTCGTAAGTCACGGCCGTTATCACTGGGCCACCACTGCTCCTTAAAATCCTGTTCCTGATACTGCTGCTGATAAATTAGGTATAGGTATTATATATTATATACAGGGTGATTTTTTAAAGACCAGCCAGATTTAAGGATGTGGTACAGACCATCAAACTGAACAACTTTCTCCATGGGACCAACATCGTAATCGCGAAAAATTCAGCCGTCCCATACATTTAGGTCGAGTAGGTATTGAAGTTTTCTATGGGACAGTTGATAAAATTTTCGCGATAACGCTATTTGTTCCATGGAGAAAGTTGTTCAGTTTGATGGTCTGTACCACATCCTTAAATTTGGCTGGTCTTTAAAAAATCACCCTGTACATATATAAATTAGGTAATTAGGTATACAGTAAACGCGAAACCACAGTCACACTGAACACCCACACACGCGTCGGAGTTTAATGAGCTTACGTTTTAACTAACCTAAGATATCCACATATCAATGCAAATTATTAACCAATATTATATTTCAATAATAGATACTCATTTCACATCTCCGCGCGACCATTTATCAAAACCCATTATTCGATTTCGTGGAAATGTATGGAGCATTGGAAATTACCCTAGAAAGCCATTTCAGAAGGATGCGGCTTATTTGAGGACATATGGAGTGAGTAATGGGCATGGATAAGTTACCAAGTAATGGTATGGTGAAAAGTTTTGACGAATGTATGTGACATAGTGGTAAACGAAAGAAAAAAGTACTGTAGGGTAAAATTAACGAAAGGTGTACTGTGGGGTAAAAAGTTCATGATCGGAGTTTTTATTACTCAGGTATTTTTAGTCAATAATTTTCATACACGAGTTTCTTATTTTAAGTAACAGTCTGTTAGCGACAGTTGCCCCTTGTAAAAGGGGTTCATCTTAAGAACCTTCATAAGCGTAGATTCTGAGGTACGGCATTAGGTTCAGCTCATCCTTGGCAATCAACTTCACTACCAACCTTGATGATTGACTTGGCTTGTTACCAGTTCTCGCGTGAAAATGGGGAAACATATTTTAAATATATTACTTTGTAGTTATCTGATGTTGCCTGGGTCGTCCTGGGGCCGACAATAATATTTTTAGGCCGCAGGTTATAACCGTATTTGGTTCCCAGACCGTAATAAAATAAATAAAACTTATTGACGCGTTTTGAAAAGTTTCACAACATTTTTGACCCCAGAAAATATTCGCTCGTGTAGCGTTGTGAGGGTCTCAACGGGAAATAGTCGACTAATGCTAAATATTTCTCAATTAGTAAGTTGCAAGTCACAGCACAAAATCATGGCACAACACTAATTTCCTAAGAACACTCTGTCATTTTAACATCCGCTTGCTTAGCTAGCAGGAGTGATTCCCTAATCCTCAAGATACTGGTACCCCAACTCTAGGGTGAGTTTTATTTATTTTATTACGGTCTGGGAAAGACCGTAATAAAATAAATAAAACTTATTGACGCGTTTTGAAAAGTTTCACAACATTTTTGACCCCAGAAAATATTCGCTCGTGTAGCGTTGTGAGGGTCTCAACGGGAAATAGTCGACTAATGCTAAATATTTCTCAATTAGTAAGTTGCAAGTCACAGCACAAAATCATGGCACAACACTAATTTCCTAAGAACACTCTGTCATTTTAACATCCGCTTGCTTAGCTAGCAGGAGTGATTCCCTAATCCTCAAGATACTGGTACCCCAACTCTAGGGTGAGTTCTTCATTAATTTGGTAATTATACTGGACCCACAGCACTGGATAGTCGTTGCAAATTACCAATGTTGTAACTATTTGCGCGGTTGTCAATGATAGTCCACGCGGTTGAAGGTTATCTGGTGCATGGGAGACGAAAATATGTATGTATCGTGCCACGCTGTCTTTGCAAACTCTCTGCCTGTAAACCGCTGCGATGTGTTGAGTTTCCATCTATCCATGCTCCTTACACCGTTCTTGTTTGGGGAAGAGGGAATGAGGCTGGACACATCGCACGCGGCTTGCTGCTTTTGCATCATTGTAACATGCGCACCCTATCGCGCCTTCCAGGGTTCTACCACAGATTACTAACGATACGTTGTTCACATTCTTCCAACATACTAGGTAGGTGTAAACTCGATAAAAATAGATAAGATACATTATGAATGAAGATTAAAATGATAAAATTAGAAGAAAAAATATAAATAAAATTAAAACAGGATAAAAATAGGGATTTTTTAAAATAAATTTGTGGAAAAAAAATTATAATTAAAAAGTTATTTTTAGAACTTGTATAGTGTCTACGACTGTCTACGATATATCTAACCATTAATCTTATTTCATCCTTTCTATAGAGATATAAAGGATGAAAAGAGATATAATCATCCGATTCTTATCATAAATAAATAAACGGAAAAATATTTTTCAGAATAAAATTGTTTTGACGAATCGATATTTTACAAACAGACGGATTTGTTATGAATATTATGATAGATAAGTATTTAATGTAGATAAATACGTAATAATATATCAGCGTCTTTGTCTCTTGCCATGCTAACTAACATTTTCGAATTTATAGATTACACTTCTAGACGAATTGGTCTAGCTTTTTCCACTTACAAAGTTACCCAGACATACAATAAACAGAGCTGCTAAAATATGTCTGTATTTATCAACAGATCTCTCTAATTGCTACATGATAGTAAGGCAGCTAGATTAAGTAGATTATATTATCACTGCGCGTACTATATTCCATTTGGACCTGAACTAAGTAACCAGAGCACATTAATCACTTAGTAAGGAAATAAATGTTCGTATGTTCGCAATAAATTTCTGCACAACGCATTGTGGGCACCAAAATGTTCATAGAGATTCGCAAAGCAAATTGTAGGATTACGAGTTGTTAGACGTCACACGAAATACAGGCCTACTGTTATGTAACTATGTGGGATTGGAAACATTCTACAAATCCGCATATTCGGAGGGTTTTGGTATCTAAATATAAAAAAAGATTTGTCATATGACCGTGGTATCAATACCGAACTGATGATATAATAGGGGTTAAAGTATGAAATTTCCGTTTCATTGTAATAGGTACTTCGAATTGACATAGAACCTTCATGGTTTGATATTTTTGAGTGAAACTTTTTTCACATGGTACCTATGAAGTTCTTCTTTTAAAAAATGTGCAACATTCGATTGTCCACTTTCAGTTGTTTTTTTATTCAGCTTAGACAAGAAAGATGGATACTTCGAAAATTCGAGTTAATTTTGAATACGAGTTCCGACGCGGAACTAACGCGGCAGAAACAGCTCGCAATATCAATGTTGCGTTTGGAGAGGGGACTGCTAATGAACGCACCGTGCGATTTTGGTTTAAACGCTTTCGTGATGGAAAAGCAAAGCTTACCAATAAAAAGGTAATGGTAACTGTTTGGTGGTCTCAGCATGGTGTTATTCACTATAGCTTTCTCCGATCTGGTCAAGCAATAACGGCAGATGTCTACTGTGCCGAACTCCGAACAATGATAGCAAAACTAGCAGTGAAACAGCCCCGTCTCATGAATCGATCTTCACCATTATTGCTCCATGATAACGCGAGACCTCATACAGCACGAGAAACCGTTTTAACTCTACAGGAACTGCAACTAGAAACCATTCTTCACCCTCCGTATTCGCCAGACCTTGCTCCAACGGACTACCATTTTTTTCGTGATTTGGACAATTTTCTACCTGATAAAAATTTTCCTCTCAGGAGGCTGTACAAAATGCTTTCACACAGTTTGGCGAATCTAGATCACGAGAGTTCTATCGCAAAGGCATAAATGACCTTCCTATTAGATGGCAGCAATGTATAGATAATAATGGTAATTATTTTGATTAAATAAATATGTTAAATTAAAAAAAAAACTAATTTTAATTTTTCAGTACAAATCGGCCATTTCATACTTTAACCCCTAATACTTATTTTTGTGAGGTGTAAAAATGTGCCTAAAAGTACTATAAACATCTTGGGTCACAGTCACAGTAAAATAAGGAAAACTTTTTTTTCAGGGTCTTTAGGGTTAATAACAATTTTACATAACATCTAGTGTTAGTAGGTACACAGATTGATATGCAATTAAGCTTTAGCGTGGAGTCCATCCAGCACCTACGGCAATATTGGGAAATCTCATCGATCTGCCAACAGCAATTATTGCAGTTAAAAATATTCTTGTAACCATTGTTTATTTTATCACGGGCATGTTTTGGCTCGGATAACGGAATTAAGTCACGGATAACCTACCCTTCGTCACAAAAACACGTGTATGTTTTCAAGGTAAGTACCTAGATCCTCGAAAACCTCATCTTTGCAGCTTTTACACCTTCCGATAAACTCAGTGAAAGATTCCGACTGATATTGTCACATTTATCTAGAAAAATAAATGTCGTAAGACTCACAAGATGAGCTTAATACCGGTGACTCTTATTAATTTATATGCGCATGTTACAAGCACAGTATAACGTTACAACATAGAAGTCGTCCCTTCCTACGTCTCCCGTACCTAATTTAATTTTACTATGTCACCGACCCCTCGTTATCCACGCTACAACCTCCTTCAAACGATCAAAATATAATTCGCATCATCGACGATAATTAACATACTAATATTAATTTTAGATGTAAACGTGTGCTTAAGTAAACAGTTTCTGATTACTGAAGCATCTATATTATTTGTTAACACGTGCATTTAGAATACGAATAAAATTATTGTTGTATTTAAATTTCAACCAGGAAGGCCCCTATTTCTGCTCCCCTTCCACTCCAGAAAATATAAAGAACGTAATTTCAACCTCTTAAGACTATGTAGACGTTTAAAACTTCGATGACATCTAATTGAGCAGACCCAAGCGCACGTTAGCCAAAAAAGATTTCAACGGACAAGGTTCAGCATGAGTTGGAATAAAAGTATTCAAGTTATATTGTTTGTACCGTTGCAAATGAGACGTGTAATTGGCAGAAGTTCTGATTTGATTACAAGCTTGATATCTGGCGCACGGAACATTTTATTATTGTTATTTCAGAATACGTCTGCATACGTATTGAGAATGGTTTTCCTTTGAGAAACATTGTTATTTGTCAAATTGGGTGTAATAAGAATACCTATTCCCTAAATTGATACGATGCTTGTGTTACTTCCTAAATGATAATGACAGATTTGAAAGTGTGGTTTACTTTTGTTTTCACACTCAAAATGCCTCTAATTGTCCATATAACCTGCACGTTTATTTCTGAATTCCAGGAATTTTCTCAGTACTCAAACCCATTCCTTTGTTCTGAAAATGTCATAATCGTAAAATAAATCACTGCGTTGAGAAAGTTAGGACTGAAATTCGAGGCAGCGCTGCGGGGCGTCTCTAGTAGTTTCATAAATGTATTCATGGTATGGGAGCTACGTGCCTCTCTCTGCTACGGTATGTCGGCGGGGCCTACGCCGTAGCACTGATTAGACTGGACTGAACGAGCACGCAACTTAATCCTGATAAGTTATTAAGTTCTTCCGTCATTTATTTTTCTACTTATATATTTTTTTAGTTTTAAGAACAAAACATCGCGTGATGTTACGACCCAGTTGATGGTTTGGTAACAGTTTTAAGTGGCATTTTGTGTCCCATTAAACTTAAAACATTGAGTGTCACGCACGCGGTGTGCACCCAGTAAATTTACTGTCGTGTCTGCTACGCTGGCTTTCAATGTGTTAAATAAAGAGGCCAGTCTCATTTTGAATCAATTAAAAACTACCCAGAGTTCGGCTACCGTGATTGAGCGAGATTGGGCATTCAATACATGTTCAATTATCCAACGACGGGCTATATTCATACTGTCAACAGCACTGTTCACAAAGATTTAAAAGATGTTTCGAATTATTTAACACTTCACTATGATGTCTATAAGCATTATACGAGTAATTGACGGTTTTCGTAAACGGCGTCACCAAAATGTAAGGTTATAATGATAAAAATATAATTTGGAGTTAGATAATATTATTCCAACAAACTTTTTCATATCAGCGATGGAGCAACGATAGAAATTTAAATGTCTTTAAAGCTTTACAAGTCCTTCATAAATCTGTGATTTACGGAGAAGAAAAAATAGGGTCACTCCGTCCGTAGGTGTCATAAAATATTATATTGATCAGCTAGGCCGAATGAGTTTTATGATGTCTTGCAATGTGGCTTGACTACTAATACATACAGGGTGACTTGTAATTTGACGTATTCCTTTCAGGACATGATAGTGTGACTTTTTCCAACTATGTTAGGGTCGGCTTCCGGTCTAACCGGATGCAGCTGAATACCAGTATTTTACATGGAGTGACTGCCTATCTGACCTCCACAACCCAGTTATTGGATAATACGATACCCTTGGTAAGACTGGTTGTCAGACTTTCGGGCTACTTACTACCCGTAATGACTCAAATGTCCACGAATGACAGCCCGGATCAACGGCTTAACGGGCCTCCCGGGGCACGCAAGGGTCTTGGTATGTGAAGATGGTCACTCATCCACGGAACGCGACAAGCGTAGCATAACTGGATCGATCGACCCGTGCGGCTGTTATTACTTAACCAGAAGCCCCTCAACGTGATAGTGTGACCCATTTGTAACAAATAAGCACCCCAGAAAGCCTAGGCGAAAATTCATGGGATTCGAAAAAAACCTATCCAATTAATTCCTATTCCTTAACTTTCGGAACTAAGGTAACATATTTACTTTTGCCAGGGGTTTAACTTCAAAAGTGTAATAAATTGTTATCGAATTAAAGATCCCTCGTTCGTCTACTACACTATAATAGTTGGTCTACTCGAATTACTTGCCTCTTTCAATAATGTACTGTTGGTATTATTACCTAATAGGATAAAACATCTTGAATTGCGCTTCAAGTCTCTGTCTGCGACAAAATAGAATTAGTGTTTTAGACGTCGTGATTCCGTATGCGTAGCGTAGCGCATTAAACCTCGGCTTAAAGGAAATTGGTAGATTTTCTCCTCTGAATCTATTCCATGGAGAAATGATAATGCATGATAATAAATATCCTTTTATAGTATTCTTTTTGTATTATAATGTGGTTGTGCGTTACGAATCTCGATTTACTCTTCGAGATTTTTCTTCGAGCTTCAAAGTTTGTATGGAAGAATTTTAGCGCGCGGTCCGATTATGTCGAAACTCATTATTTATACCTACGATCGAAAGTAAAGAATAATATGTATCAGGGTTTTTGCGAAAGTTACCCCTGACGGGCTCAAAAGGGGTAGTCAATTTTACAGGGGAGGATTTTACTGCATGGCTTGATTAACTCGAAAATTAGTATAAATAATCTTTCTGTCAAGTTATGAATACATCCCACACGATTTTTTTAAATTCCACCCTTGTGAGGTGAAAAGCGGGGATACAGTTTATATGAAAAATCTTCTTCATTAGGTTAATAAACTTGAAACTTTTCAAGAATACTCGCCTAAGTAAGTAATTAAGTTTATCATTATAAGTTTTTCAAAACTACCCCTCAAAGGGGGATATAGGGGTGTTGAAGTTTGTGTGGAAGAATTTCAATGCGCGGTCCCATTAACTTGAAACTCAGTTTTTATACTTAAGACCAAAAATGAAGAATAGCATGTATCACAAACTTCAATACCCCTAGGTATTGAAGTTTGTGTGGAAGTAATTGAATGCGCGGTTCAATTAACTCGAAACTCAGTATTAATACTTTTACAGAAAATAATTAAATTAATAATACGTATGTGTAATAAGTATGTATGTGTTGTCAAAAATTGGCCCCTGACGGGGCAAAAAGGGGTAATTCGATTTTTAAGGGGAGGATTTCAATTTGAAACTGTATGTTACATTTTCACACCTAATCCACTGAACTTCTGATTTGGCAAAGAGATAGATGGCATCCTGGAGAAGGACATACTTTTTATCCTGGTAGCATGTTCCCGTGGTATAATTTCCGACATCCACGCGGGCGAAGCCGCGGGCAGAAGCTAGTTAATTATATTACAGGACAGGCTGTGGGCCCAAATAGCACAGAATTAGTGCCCTAAAACAGTGAGGCGGTGTCGCGGCAGACGACGTAGGAGATGGCGGGACGAGCTGGATAGGTTCTGTCAAAACTGGAAGAAGGACGCTCGGGTTCGCGAGAGATGGAAGGAGTGGAGGGAGGCCTTTCCCCAGGAGTCGGACAGCATAGGTTAGAAAAAAAAAATACAGTTACTTTTATATTACTTAAATAGTAATATAAAAGGAGGGTCAGGGGGGGGGGAGAGGAGGGAGGAGGGTCTTTATCTTAGGAGTCGTAGTATTTGATCATCGTTCACTGGTACCTTTTTCGGTCGGTTTTTTTTTTGGTCTGAAGTAAGGTTATTTTTTTTTTCAGTTTTAAAAATGTCTGTGACAAGTTTACATCTAAACACTTTTAAATGATAAAAGCATCCCCCCGCTAAGTAATTAAAACTTATCCAATTTTCGCCAAAGCGGAAATGGTAGTGACAGGAAATAAAACTACCTAAAGATTCGTTCGACAACATTTTTGATTAAAAACCCCGGACATGTTAATGAATAAAAATAACACCACAAAACTGCGTCACAAAACATAAAACAATTTCAATCATTCAACAACATGATTGCGGAGAGCATCGCGCCGGAAACATGATAAAAATGATGTGCTCCGAATATTTTCATACATCAGCGATTTCCTATGTACAGCACAAACTTTCATTCAAGTTATTGGTCATCGGCAAATTCACTGTGTAAAGGAAACTTATTGTAACTGTGTCACGCTCTGATTATAATAAAAAAAACTTTCGTTATCTGGCCAAGTTTTAGCAATTTGTCAAATTTATCCGTCATGCCACGAAAATAAAATAACAGCTTAAGGGAAACTGTGAGAGTAAGTCCCCCCCTCAAGGCATGTCAGGCACATGTATTACCTTTTTGTGTCGTGATAGTTATGTGATAGAGATACAAAGAGGTATAATAACTCGAGATACAAAAGTAAACTTAAATATACAAAAGTAAAAAAGAGAAAATAATGATAAGTATTAAATATATTGCAACATTTTAAAAGGTAAATGGATCAAAGTTTACTGACATATAAATAAAAATGTACCGTTATAGATTCTACCTTTTCGTTATTAAGGAAGAAAATTAACCTCAGATGCGATAGTGGTTGGTAGATAAAATATTACAACTCTAATAATGTAAATTAGTAAACTTACATTAGTGTTAATCTCTCCAATTAAGCTAAATATACCTTTATCCTGGGATGGTTATTACCGCAGTTAAATGGGAGAGATTCGAACTCTAGGACTGTAAACTATAACTATTGTCTAATAGTCCGTACCTCACCATAGTATAAGTATGGGCCTATTTCGGAAATTATCAGTATTACGAGTAGCGTATATACTTAAGTAATTAGCTATTATTCATTCAAAAAAAGGAAAAAAATGTTAATAACGATGAATCGGAAACTCAACGATAGGTCCAATAATAATTATTATTATTATTACCCACCTATCGTTGAGTTTCCGATTCATCGTTATTAACATTTTTTCTCGTTTTTTCTTTTACGAATCTTACAATCCGGTAGTTCGAACCACTGAATTACATTATGATAAGGTTAATAGTTGTAATCATTTACATTCGAACTAACACATTGGGGACGCGTAAATGAGACATGCGGTGACCGATGAGATTAAATTAGGGTGATAGATGATCATCCAGTATGTTCTGTAATATTATGTAGTACACTGTTTATTAATTCGCTTGTCAAGAACAGGTTTGTGATAAAGATTTAGTTGATCTTTATAAAAATAAATATCATTAACTTTGCTGCGGGTACCTAATGAATTGCGGATTTGCAAGAACATGTGGGAACTCCAAACAACATGAACACATCTGCGACTTGTTGTGTACAGTCGAAGAAGCTATTTGGCAGACAAAATTACACCACAATAGTATAGTGTGCCAATATTCTTTTTTTTTTTTTATAACTTATAACCTTTAGATAGAAAAAGTGGAGGGAGGCCTTTGGCTGGGAGTGGGTCAGAGCAGGCTAGGAAAAAAAAATAGAAATCTTCCATCTCATGGGTTTTGGTTTACAAAAGAGTGGTGACATTTAGAACATTTTTATTTCTTATTGTGTTATTTATATCTGATCGCATACTGCACCGGTTGATGTCATTATGTCAACGCCGGCTGTTGCTGAAAACCACCATCGCTGGGGTTCTCGCATAGGGTCGTAGCATTATGCTGAGCGATGGCTGTTTTGCGTAATTGTGACGCATATTTTATCCTATCTTGTTCTTTTTTGTGTTTATGTTCTTTCTCTCTCTCTCTCGTTTACCACTAACAAACGTAATCTCTATTTTTCTTTTTTTGATGTAAAAGAATTCACTACTCAACACTCTCACAACCCAGTTTATAAGAAGTCACAAGTTAGCTGCCTGTAGGAGCAAATACCTTGTTCGACTGTACCTAGGATTGTACTATTAAACGGACCATTACCTACAAATGACCTCAGAATTTTGCTCCTAAAGGATAAAGGAGGAGGGCATTGTTATGGTGAACCGAGAGACAATTGTCTACACCATGACATTGTTTGTTTCTAAACCTCTCGTGGGTTAAGATAAGGCTTTGTAAGTAATGATCTGTTCATCCTTTGAGACTCTTAACCGGTCGAATGCCGTAATTACAGAAACAATTAAAAAGCTATTGTGTCTGGCGTGGATCCACGTTACATACGAAGGGTTAAATATCAGCAGTAATGGACCAACACCCGATTTCTGAATTGAGAATTGGAAGATGAGAACTTGTAAAAGTACTGTACCTACTTAAGCATGCCTGCGAAATTCAAAATGTCTTCGCAAAAAAACGTAAGAAGTTTTGAACATTTCACAGGAATCACAATAAGTACCTAATGCTGAAGCAGATTTTGACAAGTTGTCAACTTCAAAAGGAACCGAGTGTGAGGCTGCGCGCTATTATACCTACCAATTAATGTTTTAATTAACAAATTATTGATTTTAATTGTTTACGGTTTTGATTCAGCGCCTCATCACACGTGGATGTCGCGTGTCTAACTTAGTTCCGACAATCCCGGAATTATCCTATAAACTATATATTAATTAGTTACTCTCGAAAAACCTTCTTTTCGGCCAATAATAGAAAAGCGTGGACCGTTTTATCTTACTAGTTACTACGTACCTACTTCGGGAAGTGGAAACTAAGGAATTATTTTCCAGTAATTTATTGCATTGCCAAAGTTTACAGCATAGTGGGCGTAACTGCTTGAGTCCTGTCAAGCTTCTTTTAAAATAATTGATTGTTGTATTCGTATTGTAGACACATTCCAAGTATACATGCAAAAACGGCAACCTCTTTTTTATGTTTAATGCTAAACATAAAAACTTATTATGGCAAATTCCAAATAATTTTAAGTACGGTATCTACGTGTAATGTTTGGTATAATAACAGATAGTCTAATTTAATTTGACATAACTTTCATATGATATAATTGTATATGCTATAAAAAACATTTAACCTAATTTCATATGATCTAATGTTTATATTTGACATCATTTTCATTTCCTCTAATTTCATTTAGTATAACGATCATATCATCTAATTTTCAAATTGTGTAGTGCTCTTTTTATATAATGTTCATTTGGCCTAACTTTCATATTAACTAATTTTCTAAGGTATCGCATCGTTCTTGAGAAAAGCAAATTATATTGTAACCAAACCTCATAACATTAAAGTTGCTTCTGCATCGTCTCCGGCACTGCGGGAATTGCAACCCCTGCCCGCTGTAACAAAGCATAGGCACCCGTGCGAGCCGTAGCTGCGGCGGTGAGCAGCTCCATGCCTCCGGTTTTTAACCGACGAAAAAAAACGGGGGAGGTTCTCAAGTCGACGCGTATATAATATATATATATATATTTTTATGTATGACCACGCATAACTTTTTACAGAGTAGTCCGATTTTGATAATTCTTTTTTTATTGGAAAGTTGGTTCCATATAAATTCGGAAAAAAAATCCAACCCTAGGGGTGGGAAAATAGAGGTGATTTATTGTTCACTCACAGATTTGAATGCTGAGTCGTGTATTATTGCTCTACTCAGTGCCACATATGCCTGCCCTTTAGCAAACAATTAGTAGATTATAGCCACAAAAATGATAAAATAAAAACTTTTTAACTAAGTTCTTAAACTAATGTAAGTATACCTAAATAATTTTGAGTCGGCGCCGTTTAAATTTAAGGCAATTTAGTGATCTTTGTTTATTGTTTGGCGCCGACTCAAAATTACTTAGGTATACTTACATTAGTTTAAGAACTTAGTAATTAAGGTTAAATTTAAAAAATATATTTTTTGCTTTTCAGTTTTTTCGGCGGTTTAATTTTATTGTTAAAAAGTTTTTATTTTTTATATACACTCTAGGGTAGGAGCCAAAAGACTACGTAAAGTTGGGGTGCCCCGATTCGGTTTTGGAACAGATTCAACCTATTAACTACAAGCCAGTGTATAAATATATTGCCGCCATATCGTAGAATAAAAAAAAAAGAGTAGACATTTCCAAATTATATTAAACGTTACTTATAAATTTTGAATATTATAGCAACTGAATATTATATTAATTGAATATTATTTCAAATGTGCATTATACAGGCTGATTTTTTAAAGACCAGCCAAATTTAAGGATGTGGTACAGACCATCAAACTGAACAACTTTCTCCATGGGACAAATAGCGTAATCGCGAAAATTTTATCAACTGTCCCATAGAAAACTTCAATACCTACTCGACCTAAATGTATGGGACGGCTGAATTTTTATTCGCGATTACGATGTTGGTCCCATGGAGAAAGTTGTTCAGTTTGATGGGCTGTACCACATCCTTAAATTTGGCTGGTCTTTAAAAAATCAGCCTGTATAAATTGTTCATTATATCATATGAAATTAGGTAAAATAAAATTATATCAATAATTCGTTATATCATATATTATGATCGTTATATTAAAAAAAAAAATAATATTGAATGAAATTAGGCCTTATGATCATTAGAACTTTTGTTATTATATCAAACGTTACACACCCGATATCTACGGTTCCCAGTTCAACTGTGGAATTACAGGCTTAATAGTTGGGCAAAAGTTGATCAAACGCTATCTTTTAGATAACTCGCAAATTGGACGATATTTTCATGTTGCAGAATCTTTCTCGAAGAGTTTCATATTTCCGAAGTATAAAGTTCCCGGACAGCGCTGTTTGTTTATGGTTTTTATATTTGTTAGCTGCGCACTTCGTATCTAATTTAGGTATTTATTGATATTGGTTATTGGACTTGGTGCAGTCAATTTAAATTATAAGTAGATAGGAGATAAAAGTAATACTATTAGGGCATGGTTACAAAATTAAAATATGTGGTGAGCATCTTTACGGTACCTATAGTGTTACACATAGGTACTAGATCGGTAGGTAGGTATGTTTCTTATAATCATAATAAGTCGCGTCCCTGAACCATTTTCTACATAGTCTAATTTACCTTTTGCCAAATGACAAGTAGAACGTATGTAAAATAAAAATAGTCACAGATATATAAATAGCATAAATTGGTACACGATACAAATATTAAATATTTGCAATACTTGGTACAATTTTGACGAGTTGGTTTTGATGCGTTGAAATTCAGCGGGGTTCGTGACGAGTCCGACACCATTTTTATAGCACCTCTTTCACGCTAAGCGAGTGACGGAACTTGCAGGTGGGTCGCATTCTTTGACAGTTTCAGATTTAATTGAGGCACTGCAATGCGACTGTCATGTTGATTAAAACAGAGTCTAATCTCACGCCTTGTATGTCGTGAAATTTATAAGATTTATTCAGCAAGACTTAAAAAGCATTCCTTTTATTTGATCGTTTGAATATAAATATTTTTTAACATTCAATTTCGTCGAACTTGTACTTGGAGGCCTAACCGAGGTAATTAATCTTATAGAACATGTCAAAATAAGCGTTGTTATGTCTAAAAGAAGTTGCTGTAGGGAGACCTATAATTTTTTATTATGCAACATTTATTCACCTAGAAAGTTTACGAGTTTCGTCCTTCGCAGCTTTGGAAAAGATTTTCAAGGAATAATTTTTCTTTTATGAAAATACGATTGAAGAAGAATTTTACTGTGAGCTGTCGATTTGTGTTTTAACCAACATTTCGCTAGAAACTGATTTAACCAAAGCAGAATAAAACCAAGAGAATTTGTCGTGTAGCGACATTAAAATCCAAACTTACCAACAAAAAATTAGACTAAGGAACCAAAAGGAAGGAAGTAGAAACCAATTAAAGATTTATTTACAAGGTAAGGATGGAGGTGGAATGGCAGTGGTGTGTATAATATGGAGGTGGGGTATGGATGAAGATGCGCGTAGGTGGGTTGAAAAGGCTGAGGTGGAGTTGCAGTTGGAGCTGAAGGCGTAGACCGACGCGCGGAGTAGAGTGGTGTGTAGCATGGAGGGTACCCGTACAGGGGCCCACGCAGCAGGAGCAGGACGCAGCATGGCAGCAGGAGGGAGCAGGCACGGCAGGGACGCTGTCAGCCCGCCTAGTGAGGCGACCCTCGGATGAGGCGCGGCCCAATAGATACAGGAGGGTCTTCTGAGGCGGCCTTCGGATGAGGCGCAGCCCAAAAGATGATGTTATTTTTTTTTTGATGTTGATTGTTTTTTTTGTGATTTTATCTTATTTTATTTTTATTCTATTTGTACTTCAACTATAAGTGTTATGGATATTTTATCTGAAATAAACGATATGATTTGAATAGGTACAGGAGGATCTTCGGAGTAATCCGGTGAGGCGCGCCGGTGGTCTGACTGGTACTGGAGGCCTTCACGGAGGACGGAGGACGGAGGCGTAGGGAGGGTCCGTCAGGTACCGGAGCGTTTAGGAGAGGCACGCTGGGTGTTCCTGGGATAGGTGGCCCTGGAGTATCAGCCTATTTGATATATTCGCTTTAGAGGCGAAACAGGAACTGATTCTTGCATTGCGTGGATTTATAATGTGAACTCGTAGAATAATACCATGTAGAAAATATGAATTTGAGGTATGTTAGTGGCCGGGATCTCATAGCGTCATGGAGAGTGCGATTGTCGCAACCCAGCGCTGGGCACGCCACAATTGCGGCGATAAGCCCCCTCTTTGAGGAGTGGCTAGAGAGGCGCCACGGCGCCCTCACCTTCCGCCTGTCGCAGGTCCTCACCGGACACGGTTGTTTCGGGAGATTCCTGTTCAGGATAAAGCGGGAGGAAACGCCAAGGTGTCACCACTGTGGGGATCGCCCGGAGGACACGGTGGAGCATACGGTGGAGGTCTGCCCGGCTTGGGCGGGGCCCCGCCGTGTCCTCGTGGCGGCGATCGGCGGCGGCGACCTCTCGCGTCCGGCCCTCATTCAGGCCATGGTACGGAGCGAGAGTGAATGGGAGGCCGTCACTTCCTTCTGCGAAGCAGTAATGCTCGCGAAGGAGGAGGTGGAGCGCGTGAGGGAGAGGCAATCGCTGCACCCTCGCGCGCCTAGCCGCCGCAGGAGACGCCCTGGATGGGAGTCAACAGCCGACTTCCGGCCACCGTAGGCGCGGGCTTGCGGGCGGCGAGCTATGGGCAGCTTGCCGCCCGGTAAGGACTAGTGAAATAGTGAAAAATTACACTAAAAATGTAACTGTAAATTTAATGTAACTGAAAATGTAAATTTAATATTTTTTACAAAAACCCTCCCAGACAAGTTAATAGCCTACACCAAGCTAATAATTCGCAAGAAAATACTTTTTGCGTTCGCTGTCATAAGCATGGGCATACTTTAAGTATTTGTACTCAACCTCACTTTGTTATTTGTTTCAAATGTGGTCTTAAAGGTTTTAAAACCTCAGTTTGTCCTAATTACTCATCTAAACCCAACTCTAGCTCAAAAAAACTAATAACTGACTTGAAAAGTAAAACAAACTTTGATGCCAATGATTGGAACGATTGGATTAAAACTCTTAAAAATTTATTTTCATGCTACAAAATTTCTTCAACTCTATATTCAAATGAAAAGGATTATAAACGACCTTTCGTTAACATCAAAGTTTACAATTTATCCATGTCTGGATTACTCGACTCTGGTTGTTCACTTACTATTCTTGGTAATAACTCCCACTTAGAAATTCTCAAACTAGGCTGTAAACTTTTCAAGTCGTACTATGTTACCATCTCTACAGCAAGTAACCAAAAAATTAAATCTATATTAAGAGTGGCGTGGAGGTGGGGTGTATGGATGACGATGCGTGATAGGTGGGCTGAGGAGGCTGAGGTGGAGATCCAGTTGAAGGGAGGTAGACGCGAGGCAGGTGCGGTGACAGGTGCAGGTATAGATGCAGGTACAGGTGCAGGTGCAGGTACAGGTGCAGGTGCAGGTATCAATGCAGGTACAGGTGCAGGTGCAGGTACAGGTGCAGGTGCAGGTACAGGTGCAGGTGCAGGTACAGGTACAGGTGCAGGTACAGGTGCAGGAGCAGGTGAGGGCAGATGCTGGTGCGTGTGCGGCACGGAGGACACCCGTAGGAGGGCTCAGGTAGCAGGACAGGACGCAGCACGGCAGCAGGAGAGAGAGGCACGGCGGGGACGCTGTCAGCCCGCCAGGTGAGGCAGCCCTCGGATGAAGCGCTGCCCAATAGTAATAGGAGCCCTTCACGGAGGACGGAGGACGGAGGCGTAGGCAGGGTCCGACAGGTATCGGAGCGGAGAGGTACGGTGGGTTTTCCCGGGATAGCTAGTCCTGTGGTATCAGGCTTTATATTGTATTTAGAGGAGAAACCCAAACTGATCCTTGCATTGCGTGGATCTATTAAGTCAACTCGTAGAATAATATCATGTATATGAATTTGAGATAATGATAGTGGCCAGTGATTTATTTTATTAGGTATGCATATAAATAATCAGCTAAAAAGATACAGGCCGGTAAGGATTTGAAAGAAAGGTTGCCATGGCGACGTATTAAACGTCGTTGTCAAAACTGTCATAATAAAATATATTATTAGTAAAATACAATAAAATCTATAGTTATTTTGTATTAGACGTATAGTGTTTATAGGAAAAATTATATCCATCAATGTGGGCGAAATTACCAACCTTTGGATGTCACTAAATCGTCGTAGTCTCATGTTAAAGTTGGAGCTGTGTCTGTGTACTGATTGTGGATGAAACGTGTCGTGAGGAATAATCAGATCAGCGCCTAACGGTAACAGAATGCTTGTTCTGACTTGGAGGAATGAATGAAGATAACTGTGAGTATGTACATTATGTTAAAAGTGCTTTCTAAATTAAAATATCAATTAAGAAAACGGGCCTTGAAATGTATTGAACAAGGTGGTGGACATTTTGAAAGTTTATTAAAAACACAACGTTGTATGTAGTTTTTATGCAATTAGTAAGGTAAATATTGATTCACATTGTAATGGTATCTTAAACGCCACATTCGAGCAGCACGTCATACTGACATTCATTATTATTTACATTAGCATAACATTTTGTAACAAATATTGCCTAAGTATTGGCATCGTATTATAATCAATAAACAAAATTATTCAGAGTCGACAATCCAAGGCCTGAAACCTGTGATGGAAAGATGCAATCAAATGTTTACTAGACATAAATAAACAACATGATGCTCAGAGTTCGGACATCGGTTAGTGTCATTTCTTTAACTAGTAAGCCCCCAGTCACATATGACGTAACGTCTGTCCCGGTCCGTGTGTGTTGTTGACCCTGCTCACAAAAAAAACGTAAAGAATCGTGTATTGTCGGTTTTTTTCGGCACTAATACCTACAGTTGTGTCGAGCGGCGTTGACTCGTCTCGAACGCGAACGAATACCTACTAAGCTAGCAAGACTCTCTTATCTACGTGTGCGACTGTGTGCGTTCGTGGATTTGTACTATGACCACAACATTCTTCTGGAATTAGTATACCTAATTTAATAAATAATCAATGCTTATACATGTTTAACAAAAAATTCAGTGTATGTATTATGATTATAACATAATATACTAATTGGGGTGTTTGAGGGTGCGCGTTAATTATGTTACATGTTGTATATATATAGTTGTAGTAATTCTAATTAAAACTTGTTTTCGGAGTGTCAAGGAATCATCTTTAGTTTTGAAATCCTTAATAACCAAACAATCAAATCACATGAGAAGCCACTGCATTAGGCAACATATTAAATTGAGTAGCATTTATAAACCGGATTCTGTGAAGTAAAACTCTGTCGACTCGAAATTACCGTGTATATGATACAATGGCCGAGGTTTTACACTTGTAGTACAATCCGAGTAGTAGTTATTCTAATCCCACAGTTTAGTGCGGAGCGTATGGACACGAGTGCTGGTCGTGAAGTTAACCGACCCGTGCAACTGACGCCGTGTGCAGCTACCCCGCAGCGCGCCGGCACGGCACGGTAATTCTCCGTAATAACTTAAGCGATGCTCCCCATCAAGTGAATTTACTTACGGTTACATAAGTCCGAGACACCCGCTTCTATTACGGAAGATTGCGTTCCGTTAGTAATGCCACTTCCAATCTTACCTGAACAATATTATTTTTAGTTTGAAGATATTCTCTAGCGCTTCTTGCACTGGACAGATACCTTTTTTTTTTTTCTGGGTGGGAAATCATCAAATGACTCCTCCCGCTCTGGGCGGAGCAGAAGGGAGTGTCAGACTTTTACTGACTAAAACCCACCCATGTTCCTTCAGTTGCCTGTGCCAGAGGCCACGGTATCTCTTTCGAACAACCCGCAGCCCCGGCGGCATCGGCCCTAGCGGACCCCGTCAGTTCGTGCTGACAGCTCTTTGAGGCGCGCGTGGAACACAACGCGCCGTCGACCCGGGCCTGGTCCTTACCGGGCGGCGAGCTGCCCATAGCTCGCCGCCCGCAAGCCCGCGCCTACAGTGGCCGGGAGTCGGCTGTTGACTCCCGTCCAGGGCGTCTCCTGCGGCGGCTAGGCGCGCGAGGGTGCAGCGATTGCCTCTCCCTCACGCGCTCCGCCTCCTCCTTCGCGAGCATTACTGCTTCGCAGAAGGACTGGACAGATACCTTAGTTTTGAAAGTTACAGAAAAAAGCTCCCAAGTGTCACTTCTATCTTGAAGTTTAAACTATTTAATCCGTAAATTCAAGTGTAAAAGATTGCCTCGGCTTTTATTATAAAGATTACCAAAAACCCGAGGACTTATTGATAGTACCCAAATAGGATCAAAGCCCTAATTACCCCTCATAGCTGTTACCCACCCATATCTCGCAACACAGTCACACAAAATTGAACACTCGCCAATCACATCTACACCCTCACTCACAATCATTCTCAATTCGCACAGTCATGCATACACCTCATAGTCCCACAAACATATCATTTTAATCAATACACTTGGATATTTCTGCTCTTTGTATTATTTTTAATTTAGTAGATGTTTTTGTTCTTTGTACTTTTTCGATTTATCAGTTATTGTTATCTCCTGGTCATTTCTACAAAAATCTTACCGAGGTGAGGGTCCTAGTTACCTTTAACACAGGTTTTATTATTCCTAAAACCGACTTCAGGCACCAGTCTCACACAAAGGTGGAAAAAGTTTTACAGTCTTAAGTTTGCATCATTTTTAAGACCACTTATTGTGAAGAGAGAATAAATGATATATTATTATCTTTGTTACCTGAAATAAATTAATTATATACCATGTTCTTCACGTTATCCATAAACTTTGGCAAACGCTTCTATAGCTTTTATAAATCAGATCTAACAAACGAGGTAGTACCTACTTAAAAAGGCTTCGTTACAAAGATATTTGTAATGAAATTTAATTGAGCTATGCAGTAAGAAAGGGTCTAAATTTGGCGTATGTTGCCGCTTAGTGCAATTAAAATGATAAATCTATCAAATGCTTTGGATAAAGAGATAAAAAAAGCATGCATATCGGGTGATTTACGTGTATGAAAATTAAACAAAAAATAAGAATTCACTAATGTGTCCATAATGAAAAATGCTTATTTGCATGGTCTGAAAATCTGGTCGAAGTTTATGTATATCGTTTGGAACACGGTGTATATAATATGTACACATATCAGTCGGACAGCCAGTCGGGAATTACAAAGAAAGTAGTCGAAGCTTACGGACATAAGACAAAATATATAATTTGTTACGCTTAACTTATTTAGGGAATTGCCACACGTAAGCTATAAAGCAATCGGTATCCAATCATGTATTTAATTGTGGATTAAATGGATAAAGAAGCCCAATCTGAGTATTTTGATAAAACCGATGGTATTTGGCACAGTTACTATGGAAACAAAATTGCGTCTCGTGTCTCCGGTTTAAAAGCAACAGCTTGTATGGGAATAGGTAGGACTATTGTGTCCATATCGACACAAAATCGTCAGTTTCAGATATAGATAACCTTCCATTATCACAATAGGATCAGGATCCTTAACGTTGCTTCCTAGAACTGTTCTGAATAAAGTTCGAAAGATTGGAAATATCTACTATTTTATTTATGAATGAACCTTAGTTTTATTTTTGAGTTAAATAACTACATGTTCAAAAACAAGAAAACTAAATCGAGAACTGCTAAGCTCGTCATAAACCTAATTCTTCTTGTTTTTGATTCGATGTCATTTTACCCCGCGTCCTAACCAATAGTGATCGTCGCGCAATAACGCAATCGACGTGATTGTTTGTATGAATTTTGACGTACAAACGCAACTTGATTGATCGCGTGACTAAGTATGTTGTATTCATTTAAAAGAACGCGACGACTGCGTACTTCCACGATTATGGCTTTTGGTTAGGACCTTAAACTAGTTAGTACATTACTTTCTACATAAATATTTTAATTCACAAAGCGGGTGAGCATTACGTAGGTACTTTAGTTTCGAGCTTGTATTTGCCAGGCGCTCGTTTGTTCTCAGACTGGATTGTCTTAAAGCCAGTTTATTAGGTGAGGGACTCGACAAACCGCCTCATTCTTTAAATGAAAGAAGTTTTTGTTGCAAAATTTTGACACTAATACTTTTACTTTTATAAAGACGTAATATTCTTTTTACCTTATTAATATTGTACAAAATGTCAAGATAAATGGTCTAGATTAATCCCAGTACCTAGTGGGGATCTCTTATCATCTTATATACTATAACCACGGTGTACGACAAGTTTAAATCTCTATATTTTTCCTCTAGTCTTTCATTTTATTTCAATAGTTCAATAGTTTGCTTCAAAAAATATTATTGGGTCATCATCATCATCATTTCAACCGAAAGACGTCCACTGCCGGACATAGATAGGTCCGGCTCCCCCAAGCACTTCCAATTCGACCGGTTCTGTGCTTCTTGCATCCAACGGGTTCCTGCGGCCTTCACAAGGTCGTCGGTTAGTAGTAGCGCGACGTAGCGGCTTATTGGGTCAATGCCAAGATTTTATAACGTGCCGAGACAATTCTGTCAAAGATAGCAGGAAGTGCCACAAATTATCCGTCAATGTCTATGGGCCCGTCGAGATCGGTCCTGCACCCGACCGTTTTTCATTCGCTATTCAAATAGTTTTCTCTCACAGCTATTTGCTCATGGTCTAAGCTCCACAAACTTTTTCTTACTAGCTTTGTTTTCTTACCTCAATTCTCTTGGGAAAAATCAGTTTCTATCGAAATGTTGGCTAAAACAGAAATCGACAACTCACAGTAAAATTCACCTTCAATAGTATTTTCATAAAAGAAAATCTTATCCAAAGCTGCGAAGGGCGAAACTCGTACTTTAGTGAATAAATTTTACGAATGAAACAAAATTATAGGTCTCCCTACAGCGACTTCTACTTTTATACATAAAACGTTTATTTTTACATTTTCTACAAGGTTACCTCGGTTAGGCCTCAAGTACAAGTTCGACGAAATTAAATGTTAAAAAACATTTATAAGTAAGTATATATAAGTATTCCTTTTATTTGATCGTATGACGATGAAATAAAAAGAATACCTTTTAAGCCTTGCTGAAGAATTCTTATCAATTTCACGACATACAAGGCGTGAGATTAGAGTCTGTTTTAATCAACATGACAGTCGCGTAGCTGTGCCTGAATGAAACCTGAAACTCTCAAAGAATGCGACCCACCTGCAAATTCCTTCACTCGCTTAGCGTGAAAGAGGTGCTATAAAAATGGTGTTGGACTCGGCACGAAGCCCGCTAAATTTCAGCGCCACCCACGTAGAATCAACACCATCTCGTCAAAATTGTACCTACTGCAAATATTTACTATTTGTATCATGTAACAATTTATGCTATTTACATATCGGCGACTATTTTTACATTCGTTCTACTTAACATTTCACAAAACATGAAATTAGACTATTTATGTAGAAAACGGGTTAGGGACGCGACTTATCATGATTATAAGAAACATATCTATCTATCCATGTAGTACGTATATGTTACACTATACCGTAAAGATGCTCACCACATCTTTTAATTTTGTAACTATACTCTAATTGGTATTAGATTTTTCTTTTATCTACTTATAATTTAAATTGACTTCACCAAGTCCACTAACCAATATCAATAAATAACTAAATTAGATACGAACTGCGCGGTTAGCAAATATAAAAACCATAAACAAACAGCGCTCTCCGGGAACTTTATACTTCGGAAATATGAAACTCTTCGGGAAAGATTCTGTAACATGGAAATTTTATTGTACAATTTGGGAGTTATCTAGAAATTGAAAAGATTACGTTTGATCAACTTTTGCCTAACTTTTAAGCCTGCAATTCTACAGTTGAACTGGGAACCGTAGATATCGTACTTAATAATTATTTGGCATTTACCATAATCAATACTAAACATAGAAACTTATGTCGATCGCCGCTACTTAGTAAAAGAGGTTGCCGTTCTTGTCTATAAACTCCGAATGCGCATACTGTTCGATACAATAGCCAGCTATTTGAAAAGAGTCCAGTCAAGCAATTATGCCAACTATTTACTGTCATAAACTTTGGCAATGCAACTAATCTACTTATTGGAAAATACATTTTTTTCCCCGTAGTAGGTACGTACTAACTAGTAAGAGAAAACAGTCCCCGTTTTTCTATGCTTTGCCGAAAACTAGGTGCTTCGAGAGTTACTTAATAATCTATAGGTTTGTAGGTATAGGTAATAATTCAATTATTCACGATTATTCAAGGATTCTCGGAACAAAGTTCCACATCACACGCGACCTTCACGTGTGATAAGGTCGCGCGACCTTCACGAGTCGAAATCATAAATAATTATAAACATAATTTGTTAATTAAACATTCATTGGTGGGTTTAGTAGCTGGCAGCACACTCGGTTTCTGTTGAGTTCTTTTAATAAAGCCCGTGAAATTCAAAATTTCATACGTCTTTTGCGAAGAAGTTTTGAATTTCGCGGGATTTCTCTTTAAGTAATGCTAAAGTACAGTTTGAAAGGTTCTCATCTTCGAATTCTCAATTCAGAAAGCGGGTGTTAGTCCATTACTGCTGATTAAATATCGACAGTAACGGACTAATACACTTCGTATGCATGAACGTGGATCCACGCGTGACACAATGGCTTTTTATTGTTTCTGTAATTACGGCATTCATCCGGTTAAGAGCCTCAAAGAATGAACAGATCCTTACTAACAAAGCCTCGTATTAACCCACAAGAGGTTTAGAAACAAACAATGTCGTGGTGTAGACCATTGTCTCTCGGTTCACCATAACAATGCCCCTCCTCCTTTATCCTTTACGAGCAAAATTCTGAGGTCATTTGTAGGAAATGGTCCGTTTAATAGTACAATCGTAGGTACAGTCAAACCAGGTATTTGCTCCTACAGGCAGCTAAAATGTGACTAATCTTAAAGTGAGGTTGTGAGTGTACTGAGTAGTCAATTCTTTTGCATCAGAAAAGAAAAGAAAGAAAATACATTTATTTGTGGTAAACATGACGCAGAGAAAGAACACGAACACAGAAAAGAAAAAGATGGGAGAAATATGCATCACATTCACGCAAAACGGCCAACGCTCAACATAATGCTACGACCCTATGCAAGACAGAGCCCCAACGCTGGTGTTAAGCAACAGCTGGCGTTGACGTAATGACGTCAAGCAGTGCAGTATACGATAAGATATAAATAACACAATAAGAAATAAAAAATAAAATAGTCCTACACTCTGTAAGCCAAAAGCCATGAGATGGAAAGGTTTTAATTTTTTTCCTAGTCCCACTTCTGGGCAAAGGCTCCCCGCCACTCCTTCCATCTAAAGGTTATAACGTATACAAAATTAAAATAAAACAGAATATTGGCACACAATACTATTGTGGTATAATTTTGCCTGTATGTCAAATAGCTTCTTCGACTGTCAAAAAGAAGTGGCAGTTGAGTTAATGTTGTTTGGAGTTCCCACACGTTGTTGCGATGAAAACGGAACAATTACAAATCCGCAATTCATTAGGTACCTGCAGTAAATAATATGCCATTTATGTTTATAAAGATCAACTAAATCTTTACCACAATCCTAACAAATAAAGATTATACAAATTAATATCTGTTCTAGACAGGCGAATGGATAAACAGTGTTTAGCTACATAATATTAGGTACAGAACATACTGGATGATCATCTATCACCCTAATTTAATCTCATCGGTCACCGCATGTCTCATTTACGCGTCCCCAATATGTGTTAGTTCGAATGTAAATGATTACAACTATTAACCTTATCATAATGTAATTCAGTGGTTCGAACTACCGGATTGTAAGAATCGTAAGTGCGAAGCGCCAATCACGTGGAGGGCGAGTGAGAGGACGTGAGTTCGATCTCTATTCGGTGTTTTGACTTAGCACTCAACAATGGGTAGCGGGATCGTCCGAAAGGGTTACCGCTGCCCTGGAATATAAAGGGCTAAGGAAAGAACACGGGTGGGTTTTAGTCAGTAAGAGTCTGACACTCCCTTCCGCTCCACCCAGAGCGGGAGGGGGGGTCATTTGATAATTACCCAACCTCAAAAAAAAAAGGACTCTACAATGGGCAAATTAATGGATGGCGAGATGAGCTGGATTTCTCTAACAAAGATTGGTTTTAGGCAGCTCTGGACTGAAAGAGGTGGAAGGAAAGTAGGGAGGCCTAAGCCCAGCAGTGGGTCGATCCGGGCTAGTTAAAATAAATTGGGCAAAACGACTGATTTACAAAATGAGGTATCATTTGATTAGTCTTGACAACATGTCCTTTTGTAGAAATTATCTGTATTACGAGTAGAGTAAATTCCATATACTTAGGTACCTACCTAGATACGAGTATCATTCGAAAAAAGTAAGAAAATGTTAGTAACGATGAATCGGAAACTAAACGATAGGTGGGTACGACATAACATTGTATTGGAGACATAACTATAGGCCCATCCTTCCGGGTTTCGGTCCAATACTTATATACACTAAATAGAATAACTCACCATGGTGAGGTACGGACTATTAAACAAATGTTATAGTTACAGTCCTAGAGTTCGAATCTCTCCCATTTAACTGCAGTAATAACCATCCCAGGATAAAGGTTTGTTTAGCTTAATTGGAGAGATTAACACAAATGTTAGTTTACTAGTTCACATTATTACAGTTGTAATATTTAATGTACCAACCTCTATCGCACCTGAGGTTATTTTGCTTCCTCAATAACGAAAAGGTTATTGGTTTATTTTGCTTCCTCAGTAACGACAAGCTACAACAGTCCATTCTTTTTCTCAAGTTATATGTCAGTAAACTTTGTTCTATTTACCTTTTTAAATGTTGCAATGTATTTAATACTAGCTCTGCCCCGTGGTTTCACCCGCATAAGTTTTGATCCCGTGGGAATATCGGGATAAAAAGTATTGTATGTATTAATCCTGATTATAAACTATTTGTGTGCCAAATTTCATACAAATCCGTTTAGTAGTTTTTGCGTTAAAGAGTAACAAACCTCCATCCATCCATCCATCAATCCATACAAAGTTTCGCGTTTATAATATTAGTAGGACTTATCATTCTCTTTTTTTGCTTTTGTATATTTTTATCTCAGTTATAAACATTGTCCCTCGAATATTTCGTATTTTTAATCCTTCCCTCTCACATAATCTCTCCGTACAATCTCAAGTTATGATACCCCTTTGTATCGCTATCACATAACTATCACGACATAAAAAGGTAATACATGTGCCTGACATGCCTAGAGGGGGCCATACCCTCACAGTTTCCCTTAAGCGTGTTATTCTATTTTCGTGGCATGTAGGATAAATTTGACAAATGGTTAAAACTTGGCCAGATAACGGAAGTTTTTTTAATTATAACCAGAGCGTGACGCAGTTGCAATAAGTTTCCTTTACACAGTAAGTTTACCGATGACCAATAACTGAATGAAAGTTTTTTCTGTAAATACGAAATTACTGATGAAAATATTCGCAGCACAGCATTTTTATCATGTTTCCGGCGCGATGCTCTCCACAATCATGTTGTTGAATAATTTAAATTGTTTTGTGGTTTTATTTTTATTTATTAACAATGTCCGGGTTTTTTAATAAAAAATGTTGGTAGTTTTTTTTCCTGTCACTACCATTTTTAATTTTTTTTTTTTTTTTTGAGGATGGGAAATCATCAAATGACCCCTCCCGTTCTGGGTGGAGCAGAAGGGAGTGTCAGATTCTTACTGACTAAAACCCACCCGTGTTCCTTCCTTAGCCCTTTATGTACCAGGGCAGCGGTAACCCTTTCGGACGATCCCGCTACCCACCATTTCTAGTTTGACAAAAGTTGGATAAGTTTTAATTGCCTAGCGGGGGGATGCTTTCATTATTTATAAGTGTTTACTTGTAAACTTGTCACAAACTTTTTTAAGTAGGAAAAAGGAACCATTGAACGATCATCAAATACTACGCTCCTAAGATAAAGATAAGTTTTACCATTTAATGTAAAAGTAACCGTAATATAATTAAGATTTATGATAAAGTAGTTCAATAAAATCTTTGACCATTATCACCGTGGAGCCTGCCGACCTACTATTAAAAAATGAGGTAGATATATAAAATTACACAAAAATAATAAAATCTAGATCAACTATGTAATAATACCAAGGATATCATTATGTATATGCCAACTACTTACTACCATCTTAATGCCAATAATCGTTTCGATAAAATACTAAATAGTCTACCAAAAATCTCCAAGGGTGAATCGAGATTCGTAACGCACAACAACCACATTATAATACAAAAAGAATAACATAAAAGGATATTTATTTCATGCCTCACCATTTCTCCATGGAATAGATTCAGAGGAGAAAATCTACCAATTTCCTTTAAGCCGAGGTTTCATGTGCTACGCCACGCATACGGAATCATAACGTATGAAACACTAATTGTATTTTGTCGCAGACAGAGACTTGAAGCGCAATTCAAGATGTTTTATCTTATTACATAATTCTATCTTTCTGACTTCGCGTGCTGTGCTGGCACTGCTGCTGCGGCTGCAGAAAGCGTCAAACAGCGAAAGGATAATAACCTAATCGGTAATTATACATTTTCGAGCCGTTTGGGGTTGAAACTTTCCGGCTGTGGGGTCCGAGTGCTCATGGCTTATTCAGTATTAGAATTTTATTCAGTCAGTGTAGTGTATATAATAAAAATGAATTAAATAATACCAACAGTAAATAATTGGAAGAAGTATATTATTATATTTGTAGGGTAGTAGAACTCTTTAATTCGATACCAATTTATTACACTTTTGAATTGAAACTCACTCCTGGCACCCACTTCACAAGTTAGTATATTATCTTGGTTCTGAAAGTTAAGGAATATGTATTAGTAGTCAAGCCACATGACATGACATCTTGAAAATCATTCGGCCTTGCTGATCACGCGTATTAGAACGTCGTTGCTGTCCACTCCATCAATATTAATCACGTGGTAATATTTAATGACACCTACGGATGGAGTGGCCCCTTTTTTTTCTCTCCGCAAATCACAGATTTATGGAGGACTTGTGAAGCTTTAAAAACATTTTTACTATTGTCGCTTCATCAAGGATATGCAAAAGTTTGTTGAAATGATATTATCTAACTCCAAATGATTTTTTCATATAATCTTACACTTTTGTGACTCCGTTTACGAAAGCGACACTTATAATAGTCTATAGATACTATAGTTAAGTGTTATATAATGCGAATCTCGAAATCTTTGTGAACCGTGCTGTTGACAGTATGAATATGACGCGTCGTTGGATAATTGAACATGTATTGAATGCGCAATCTCGCTCAATCATGGTAGCCGGAGGCTGAGTCGTTTTTAATTGATTTAAAATGGAACTGGTATCTTTATTAAACACATTGAAAGCCAGCGTAGCAGACACAACAGAAGATTTATTGTGTGTACACCGCGTGCATGGCACTTAATGTTTTCAGTTTTTAATAGGACAATAAATGTCTTTTTAAAACCATCACCAAACCATCAACTAGGTCGGAACATTACGCGACGTTTTGTTCATGAAATTTTTCATAAGCAAGAATAAAAATGAAATAATAGGAAACCTAATAACTTATCAGGACTAAGTTGCATGCTCGAACAGTCCAATCTAATCAGTGCTACGGCGTAGGCGCCGTGGACTTTCCGTAGCAGAGAGAGGCACGTAGCTCCCATACTATGAATACATTTATGAAACTACTAGCGACGCCCCGTAGCGCTGCCTCGAATTTCAGTCCTAACTTTCTCAATGCTGTGATTTATTTTACGATTATGACGTTTTCAGAAAAAATAAATGGGTTTGAGTACTGAGAAAATTCCTGGAATATTATGATTCAGAAATAAACGTGCACGTTATATGAACCATTAGAGGCATTTAGGTGTGAAAACCAAAAGTAAACCACACTTTCAAACCTTCTGTCATTATCATGTATGCCCCGTGGTCCCTTCCGTAGTCCCTGGAAGGACACGAAACGATGCCGATGCCGATCCGATCTTACGATGCTTGTGTTGTTTCCTGAGTGATCATTTAGGAAACAACACAAGCATTATATGTAGGGAATAGGTACGGATATCTATGGGAATAGGAATTCTTATTATACTTAATTTGACAAATAACTCTAAAAACAAACCATTCTCAATAGGTATTCATACTTATTCTGAAGTAACAATAATAAAATGTTCCGTGCGATAGACATCAAGCTTGTAATCAAATCAGAACTTGTGCCAATTACACGTCTCATTTGCAACGGTACAAACAATATAACTTGACTACTTTTATCCCAACTCATGCTGAACCTTATCTGTTGATATCTTTTTTGGCTAACGTAACATAACTGGGGTCTACTCATTAGAATTAAGCAGACCCAAGTCTTCATTTACGTCCATTTGGAACCTGTGATGACGTTTAAAACTTTCATGATATAGATATCATGAAAGGTTCTTAGGAAGTTGAAATGACATTTTTTACATTTTCTGGAGGGGAAGGAGAGGAATTGGAGATCACATTATACAATATCCTCCCTAATTGCAATTTCAATACTAAAATAATTGGTCTTCTAAATACAAGTGTCATTAAATACAAATAATAATATAGATGCTTGAGTAAACAGAAACTGTTTACTGAAGAACACGCTAACATCCAAAATTAATATTAATATTTTAATTATCGTCGATGATGCGAATTATATTTGATCGTTTGAAGGTATACCGAGGGGTCGGTGACATAGTAAAATTAAATTAGGTACGGGAAACGTAGGAAGGGACGACTTCTATGTTGTAACGTTATACTGTGCTTGTAACATGCGCATATAAATTAATAAGAGTCACCGGTAATAAGCTCACCTTGTTAGATTTACGACATTTATTTTTCTAGATAAAATGTGACATTATCAGTCGGAATCTTTCACAGAGTTTAGCGGAAGCTGTAATAGCTGCAAAGATGAGGGTTTTTTAGAGGGTCTTACCTTGAAAACAGACACGTGTTTTTGTAACGTGGGGTAGGTATGCGTGACTTCATTCCAATATCCGAACAAAGACGTGTCCGTGATAAAAATAAATAATGCTTAGATCGAAGAATAATTTTTAATGCAATAATTACTGTCCAGCTTTCGTTTGCTGTGAGTGTGGTTCAAGATGTTTGTAGTACATTTTGGCACATTTTCACACCCCACAAAACACTTTTGATGTTGCAATACCATGATGATATGGAAATCCTTTGTAGGGTTCCGTACGTCCGAGAGAAAAAATGGAATTTTCTTTCCCTTATAGGATCACTCGTGTGTCTGTCTGTCCGTCTGTTACAGCCTATTTGCAAAGAATGTAATGGTTTAAATTGAAATTTGGTATACTTGTGAATTTCTATGACTCAAAGACGGACGTGTAACGTAAATAAATAAATTATGAATATGTTCACTTTAGGGAGGCAAATAAGAAGAGTACAAAATAAAGTTTTGCAGATTGTACCGTGTCATCAAGGCTTAACTGTGAGGGTCACAAAATTTTTTTTTTAATAAATAGTTTTAAAGTTATTTAAGATGTCAATTGCCCACCCTGATCTGCAAAACTACTAAGACTAAAATTAAAAAAAAAATACGCTATACTTTAGATTACATCAAAAAGTCTATGGTCTTAAAATAACATGGTAAATCTCTCAGTATTGTGCGTACAAACTTACATGTTTCAACTACAATTTAAAGTTTCTTCTTGGGATAAATTCATCCGAACTAGGGAAACCCTTCATAGTGCGTGGTCCGACACGCATTTGGCCGGTTTTTATATCTAGAAACCAATACCATACAAATATGCGGATTTGTAGAATGTTTCCAATCCCACATAGTTACATAACAGTAGGCCTGTATTTCGTGTAACAACTCGTAATCTTACAATTTGCTTTGCGTATCTCTACGAACATTTTGTTGACCACAATGCGTTACGCAGAAATTTATTACGAACATACGAACTTAGTGATTAATTGTCTTCTGGATACTTAGTTTAGGTCCAAATGGAATATAGTACGCGCAGTAAAACACGCAGCAGTGATACAGGCAGCTAGATTAAGTAGTTTATATTTACTTAATCTGGCTGCCTTACTATCATGTAGCAATTAGAGGGGTCTGTTGATAAATACAGACATATTTTAGCAGCTCTGTTTATTGTCTGTCTGGGTAACTTTGTAAGTGGAAAAAGCTAGACCAATTCGTCTAGAAGTGTAATCTCCAGATTCGAAAATCTACCTTAGTCTGGATAGAGACAAAGCCACTGATACATTACCTATGTATCTTCATTAAGTACTATCAGTGATGGAAATCCGTCTATTTGCAAAATATCGATACGTCCTAACAATTTTATTCTGATACATACTTTACTGTCGATTTAATTATGATAAGAATTGGATTATTATAAAAAAAGATACAAAGGATGAAAAAAGATTCATTGTGAGATATTATGTCGTAGACTTTTATAGACCTGCGGGGTAATTGCGTATCACACTGACAGTAGGAATGACTTTAATTTTGACAGTTCAGAAACAGCAGACAAATTTTTCGAACGTATGAAGCAATGGATTAGCAATACCCTTCAAAATGATTCAGATTGTGATTAATAGTGTGCTACGCTATTAGGGTGCTGGTGGCCTAAAATACATGCTTTGACTTAGCTTACGCACCAGTCTCCCACATTATTTTGCTTTAAGCTCATAAAAAAAAATGAAGAAAGCTTCTTCAACTTGTATTGAGAAATCAAATGGAAGGATGTCAAAATAAAATTCAACATAAACTTAGTGAGGACAAGTGAAATTCATTATTTCACTCTGAATATCTAACTAAACTAGGGGAGGTTTTAAACGTCAACATTTTTGTGAATCTTTTCGAAACGCGTCAGTGAGTCTTATTTAGTTTTTTCCGCTCTGGGTACGTAATAGTGTTATAACCAGCAGATCTATTCTGTAAAAATCTCAGCGTGAAAGCTTGGGTGAAGTGAGCATGAAGTGAGCTGTCAATAGTGTCAATCCCTAGTATCAGGTGGAAGATAGTTCACTTCGCCTAAGCTATCACGGTGATATTTTCCAAGAATAGATCGGCTGGGCCCTACAAATACTTTTGTCGGCTCCAGGATGCCCCGGGCTACACCAGCTAACTAACCATTTTCACACGAGAACCTACTCAATCAGCAAGGTTGATAGCGAAGTTTATTGCAAGGATGTGCTGAACCCAATTAAATGACGTACATCAGAATCGACGCTTATGAAGGTTCTTTAAGTGAACCCCTTTTACAAGAGCCAACTGTCGCTAACATACTGTTACATACAATATGAAACGCGTGTATGAAGACCTAAGTAATATGTTAAAGCTCCTATCATGAACGTTTACCCTACAGTACACTTTTCGTTAATTTTACCCTACAGTACATTTTTCTTTCATTTACCAATGTGTCACCTACATTTGTCAAAACTTTTAGCCAAACCAGTGCTTGGTAACTTCTACATGCCCATCGATCATTCCACATGTCGTCAAATATGCCGCAGCCTCCTCAAATGGCCTTCTACGATAATTTTCAATTCCCCAAACATTTCCACGAACCTGAATAATGGGTTTTGATAAATGTTCGCGCGGAGATGTGAAATGAGTATCTATTATTGAAATAGGTACCTAGTGTAATATTGGTTGGTGAATATTTTGCATTGATATGTGGATATCATAGGTTGGTTGAAACGTAAGCTCATTAAACTTGACGTTAATTACTGGATGTTCAGTGTGGCTGTAATTCCACGTATTACAGTAATATTGTATCATCAAGCTATTCATTTCCACTTTACAATTGAGTCCTATTTTCATTGTGGATACAATTTTAATTCCTAGTCTTGTGCTTACGGTATGAAATATCTTGGAAACCTCTTTTAGTTTAATTTATTTTCTGCCACTTCTACAGACGCGCATTGATTGATCCGTGTATACAGCGATATCGTGAAAAAATAATCAGCTGGCCCATACGTTTGGGTCGAGTAGGTACTCAAGTTTTGTATGGGACAGCTGATTATTTTTTCCCGACTTCGATATTGGTCCCATGGAGAAAGTTGTTCAGTTTGAAGGTATGTACTGTACCACAACCTAAAATATGAACATCATCTGCCTAGCGTTTTTATGCTGGGGTCGGCTGCCAGTCTAACCGGATGCAGATGAAGACCAGTATCTTATGTGGAGCGACTGCCTATAAATGACCTCTACAACCCAGTTACTGGGTAATACGATACCTCTTGGTAAGACTGGTTGTCAGACTTTTCGGGCTTCTGACGATCCGACGACCGAACCTAAAATATGAGCATTCATTTCTGAAACACACTGTTCATTATTTTATAAAATGCAATATAATTTTGGTACTACATAGACGTTTATTTACTTCTATAGCATTGAAATGCCTCGCATTTCGTGGAAATTATTCTTTTGTGAACATTCCATAACATGATTGACATGATTTCTTTGATTATTGATGTTATTATTTGTGCTTTTGTTATTTTTGTACATTTTAACACCGCAAATGGCGTGTTTAGATATACTACTAGCATTTTTTTTAAAGAGCGGGTAAATGTGATAATGTACCGTTACCTAACTAAATGTTTTTGTGGACTTCTTTCAAATAAACAAGCTTTTGATTAAGGAGTTTTTCCAACACGTCGTCACTAAAATACTCCTTAATAAGCGTCGTTTGTACATAAAAAATGGAACTTTTAAAAGCCATTCGTTATTTAAATGTCGGATCGCGCCTTTGTTAAAATGTTGTTCATCGTACGTGCTGCCTTCTGTGGTCGCGCCTCGTAATTACACAAAATTAATTTCCACTTCAAAATAATATTTTTGTGTCGTTTGTTTGCAATTTCTCTTTAAATTTAAATGCGGCAAAACCAAAGAGGGTTTATGATTGTAGCCGGCGAAGTAGGTATGTATGTTCATCTGTTCCCTTATGCTCCTAAACTACCTGTCGTATTTGGACGAACGAGGTTAGGATAGCGATTATTTATACGAAATCGGAAACGGATGGTTGAACTAATTGCCATTTTTGTCGCAGTTGGGTTTTATTGTTCATTTTTCTTTTGTATGTAAAGCTGAAGCTTATGTCGACCATTGCTTACTTTTACATGAGCAGTTATGTACGTAACTATTTAAGAAAGTGTAAGTACAAAATATCTAAATATCAATCAATTTATATGCCACAAAAAGAAAGGCAAGCACAACTTAAACAAAAAAAAACTTTATCAAAATATTTCTTCAGCTGTTTTCCTTAATATCCCCGAAGCAATTCTTACAGCTAGCGAAACCAAAACCTGCAATCTGAAACCCACATAAGGAGAAACTTTAAAAATAAAATTCTAATTACTAGGATTCTCGCCAAGGAAAATAGACCAACACAAAACTTAAAATACGCGGTACGCTCAGACAAAATATTCATTTAAATTAAGCTCGCTTCACCCCGGTAACCGGGTTTGGAACAGGCAGAGATGGACTGACGGTAATAATCTTCATTGTCCTATGATTAATGTGAACCTGACCCTGATAAATGGCGACCCTATTTCCATTAATTCCGGCTAAATCGAACACCGGATCTAACGCTGTAATTGCAGTTTTATACTCGATACGTAGGTAAATCACTTTAAATGCGCTTTACTACGTGGTTATAGAGCTCGGCTGTGGTGGCAGCTGATTACAGCTCATAAATGGGCTGGCTTAACCGGGATAGAATCCCGCCATCATTGATTACAGGCATGCATTAACAAAATTGCACTGCTGCATTGTGTTTGGCGATTGGCAAGTACCAAAAACTTAATCACAGGTTCCATAGTCGAGTATGGCGGTCTCCAAACTAAAGTTTAAATATGTGTTTGACTTCAATACTCAATACTCAAATCTTTATTGCATTCCATATGATATTGCGTTACATAGATGGTATTTAAGAGGTAAAAGATCAATATGGACCCTGTCGGGCACAGCAAAAATTAGGAGAGAGGATAAGAGCTAAGTAGCAGTTCAAACAATTAAATATTATTAGATGTGCTTAATTGCGTGTGCCTACGCGGTCAAAATGTATGGAACAGCAATTTTTTTTTTTTAATAACCGACAAAATATTTGGACGCAATGGGGTCTTATTCCTATTATGTTATTATTATTATTATTATGCCTAATTGTGATTTTTATGTGTGTGTATTCTGTTATTTTTATGTTATTTGTGATTCGTTTCTATTATGACATTATTATGTAATTTGTGATGTATTTCGATTATGTTATTTTTGTTATGATGCTTATTTTTAATTTGTGAATATGTTTTGATGTCAATTTTTTTTTTCTTATCTAATTCTATGGACTTCAACGTCTGCAAATAAATAAATTATTATTATTAATATTAAACTCATTATGTACACTTTTATTTATGTATACAATGCAAAACTCCTACAAAGAAAATCACAGAAACAAAAGAATAAAAGTTTGAAAATGGAACACATTTTTTAATTATTTCTTTATAATCAGCCAGCCGCATTGCGATGGACAAAATAATTTACGCGTCTTTCGGCTCAGGATACAGCTCGATTTGTTATATACAACTAGGTACCTACTAATTACGTATCTCTTTATCATTTTATCATGCACTTAAATTATAATAGGGAAATGATGCGTACTTCTCAAGTGGGTACATTTATTAGTAATAGGTACTTATGATAATGTCAGTTGTATGTCCTTACGGCAATGTCAGCTTTTCATTTTTCTGAACAAAATTTCATATCAAATGGTAAAAGTCATGGTCTTCCTTTTATTTCTGACACTATGTTATTTAGCAAAAAATAATCCTTATTATAGCCTTTCGATCGGTATGATAAAGCTACAGGGTAATTTTGTTTCTCGTGTAGCGGGTTCGATGCCCGGTTCAACAATGTGATTATTTAAAAATCTATGAATGCAGTTTAAATTGTTTTATGAATTAAAATAATGTCTTCTTTCAGTAAAATGTTCCATCTACAATATTCAAGGTACTTTCCCTCCAGGTGGCATAGCCGTGGGACGCCCTGTACACTCACTTACAAGGCACCATTTACATTTGCACCTGTTTTAATTGCAATGGGTCTGAATTACCACATAACAATTCTTAAAGATAATTGAAAGAATACTGTCTGGTGGTCAATCATTTAGCTTCGCCTATGGCAGGAACTGGTATGTTATCTAACAGTTGTTCGGTCTAAGCAACCGAACACTTCTAACGCAGCAGTTTACAACAATTGTCCTTGTACTCGTATCTAAGTGACAATTTTATGTATCAGTGCATTTCCATACATACGTCAAACGGACCGAGTGCATTCAAAACATTTAACTTTAAGTCATTTTACATTAGCCTTGAAGAACTGCTCGCGCAAGTTTGCGTAATATAATTTTTTGTCATCATTTCTGGACGCATCTCACATTTTTTAATGCAGAATTCGGATTCGACGCAGTTTTTGAACTAACTATATTCCCTTCCCTCCTATCTCGTTCCCATGCAACAGAGAGAGAAGAAATGAACAGCCGCACGTGCCAATCAAGCGCATTCGCAACGACAACTAATCACTGCCCAGCGCTGTGATTTCGAGAGGAATTTCCGCCATATTGGGTTAGTTCACCTGTTGCAACCATACCGAAGCCCGCTAGTAAAATTGTTGCCACCGCTCCGCTATAAAAATACAAAACCGCTAAATACTACGTCGTGATGCAAATGATTCAGGGCGCTAATATAAAAATCGCGTGTGATATACAAATATCAACTGAAGTGCACCACCATGAATCCAGAAGAACAGCGAACACGTGTTGCCTATTCTCAACCCCTTATGCCAACGAGTTCCATCCAGAGGATTCCCAAATAAATCCTACACTATATATTCCCACACATCCTTAATGTTAGAAAAAACTGTGTCGCGTCATTAACTCAATCCCGCATAAATTACATTCCCGCTAAGTTAAATGCCCGCCTTTAAAAATTGGTCATTCGAGAAAACAATAACCACATAAGATTCTGATCCAAGAACTTTTAATAAACATTTTAAATCCAAATACAAACAGTGATTTAATATTACCGACGACCTTGCACCCCGCACAACAGTAAAATTCCTAATCACGCTCGGGAAGTCATATACAAATGATGATTTAGAAGGATGTATATAAAAGCATTATACTAATTTTACAACTCCTACACCCTTCTGATGGGTCAATCAAGTCTCGGAAAGCGGTTAGGTTACCTAATAAGTCAATTTAATCTCATGATAGCTGATGCGATTGGAGTGACATGAGAGTTCATAACTGATTCATTACAGTAACCTTCCAGTAATCAGGAATCATAATTGGAGAAGCAGCACACAAGGTAAGTAGGTACATACATCAGAGTAAGTACTGTTTCAAAATATTCAGTATAAAAGTAAGTAAATAAATACTTCATAAATGATCCAATAAATAAACATTAAAAAATACCTACAGCTACATACATAGAGGTACCTAAATAACTAATGACTGAGCATGTCGCGTCTACTTCAAGTTAATCAACTCATTGTGTGAACCGCAGGGTGAACACCACTTCTGAAGGTGGTATTTCTTCTTCGGTATAGTTGTAGGTATTTTTTCTATCATTATTGTTTCTTGCTCTTGACTGTTTTGTATAACTCGTGGGCCCCGGCACACGAACAAGTTTTCTGTACCTAGACGAATTTTTTTTTATAAGTTCACAAACTCTAAATTACACACAATCACACTTACACTTACTATGTAGGTACACAAGGGTGATGTTACAAAAGCCGATAGTTACAATTAATCAGTTTTCACTTTAATAAGTAAGTACAGGCATTGGTGAAATACCGTCGGTTTTCAGTCATGCACACTTTGGTTATCTGGGACGAGAGGCTAGTCGAGAAAATTGTGTTATAGCCTGCTTTCATTTCCTCAAATATAACGTTCATGAATTCAAGAGATTCCTGAAAGTTGTCTATCTTCTTGTGGATGTTACTAAATTCGGTCGCCACTATTTTTTCAAGAGTTGACTTAAGAGCAATGGTTATCTCCCGTTGCAAAATTTCGCAGACTGCTCTCCGTAACCAGTGTTTCAGGACCTCGAGTTTGTGAAGGTGATTTCAATTCTGCGGCACTTAATAGCGAGGCAACTTTGGGTTCCATTGTTTTCGCGACAGGCTTAGGGGGAGAACCTGCAGACTTCGACGGCGACTTATTGGATTTGGGATCATTCTCTGGAATATCTGTCATCAAATCCAGGGACTCCTTAGCCTTTGTTGGTGATTGGGTTGTAGTTTGCAAACCGACGTTTGAGGCATCACGTGAGCTATCTAAGTCCGAACTGGGGATCTCCTTAGCTTTCGGTGGTGATGTCTTTAGTTTAGCACTTAAGGTTATGTTCGTGCGTTCATGTTCCTCGATAGCAAGACCTTCAACTTCACTGCACTGGCCCGGATGCAAAGGGGTGTTAGAGTTATCTCGTTTTGGTACCTTGCTGCAGCACTCAGGAAACTTCCAAACAGCTTTTTGCTTAATCGCCATTACTGCGAATGCTTTAGGCGACACATTGGCGCATTCGAGATCGTATTTTGACTTACATACCGTACAGCTTAAGAAATCTCTTCTTGGCAAGACATTTCGACAGCCCGCACACTCATTAAGAGGCGCCATTACCACTCAGTATGTGACAAAAAAATTATAAATAAAGAACAAAAATCTAAATAACTTTATGGAATCAAAAAACTAATAAAAAAAAACTGGATAGAAAATTCAAAAATAATTCATCGTCTGAGATTCGATCCTGCGCTTTTCAACGTAGCGATCCTAGTGTAGTCCTAGCGATTATTCTATCGTCCTATTCAACATAACATGAATCGTCAAAAATGTTCATCTGTTCCAAAGATCTTTAGGTATATAAATCAGAAGTCTTTATTTTATTATTTCTTGTTGACGGTATTCCTTTTTATTGTGTTTGTGATGCAATGATTATATTTTTTTCCACTTTTTAGGGTTCCGGTGTCAACAAGGAACCCTTATAGTTTCGCCATGTCGTCTGTCTGTCTGTCTGTCTGTCCGCGGTTTAGCTCAAAAATTATTGGTACTAGAAAGTTGTAATTTGGCATGAGTATACACGTTAATGGCGCCGAAAAAGTGGTAAAATAACCCCCTCTACCAACTAAACGGTTGTAGTTAGAAATTCAAATATCACGGCAGTAGTACCTATATATAACGAAGTTTATAGGAAAGCTACAAGTTTACGAGTAATAGTCGACCAATTGTATTAGACTCGAAAATTTCGAACAACTCCATAGAAATGTCGATAGACGGCGGTAAGCGTCAGTTGTATCGCGCTATTGTTTCATTCCTAAATAAGTTTTATAAAAAAAAAAAACAGTTGCTACACCTGCTATGACAAGTCTTACCCAAATCTCAAAAAAAAAAAAATTTGAACTTTCCGTGCAAAATTGTCGGATCAGGTGAGGATTTGTATAGGAAGTCAAATTAGGTAGGTAGTCATGTTTGGCTTTTAGTTAGAGGTTGGTGCGAAACTATCAGTGAGCGAAGACGACCCGCACTTGGCTGTTATAAAAACTACGGAACCCTACACTGCGCGTGGCCCGACACGCACTTGACCGGTTTTTCTTCACTTCACTAAGCTTTTGTTTGCTAATTCTATACTAATAATAAAACTGAAGAGTTTATTTGTTTGTTTGAACTCTGGAATTACAAGTCGGATTTGAAAAAATCTTTTTGCATTTGATAGCCCAATTCTTGAGGAAGGATAGGATCTAATAGGCTATGTAACATCTCGCTCAGGCCCTAACATAAAGAAAAAAAAGTCAGAAAAAACCCTAAGCGTAAACGAAGTAATCGTGTGGGCTGCGATGCGATACTATGGGGTGGGTTGGGGGAACAAGAAATTTTACGCGGACGAAGTCGCGGACAGAAACCATTTATACAGGGTTATTTTTTAAAGACCAGCCAAATTTAAGGATGTCGCACAGACCATCAAACTGAACAACTTTCTCCATGGGACAAATAGCGTAATCGCGAAAATTTTATCAACTGTCCCATAGAAAACTTCAATACCTACTCGACCTAAATGTATGGGACGGCTGAATTTTTATTCGCGATTACGATGTTGGTCCCATGGAGAAAGTTGTTCAGTTTGATGGTCTGTACCACATCTATAAATTTGGCTGGTCTTTAAAAAATCACCCTGTATATAGCACCTGATGATACCTTTTCCTTTTACAGAAGACTGGTCTTAGCGCAGTGAATGCAGCAGGCACCGCCCACGACGCTTATAAGGCAGTCAAGGACAAGAAGAAGCAAGGCTAGCCCACGTGATCACCATCCTGACTGCTTATCCACTTCAAGCCGTTCTACTAACACTGTTCCTTATCGTTATTACTATAATAAAATTATGTATGTATTATTATGCTGAAATATTATTGAGCAATTGAACTAGTTGTACTTTTGTCATTCAAGTGCCAAAATTATTCCCATTTTTTTTTTACGTATTCCTAATTAGTAAAGATTAATGGGCAAATGGGTAGAACGGATGGGACTGGTACAGGAACGCGGGGATTGACACAAGAAAAAAAAGGCCTATGCTTAGTAGCTGGTGAAGTTGGGCTGAGGATGCTGATGATGATGATGAATGGGCAGATCTCCAACTGTTCCACAATTAATTAATTAATGCTTTATTGGTGAATTAATTAACACAAAAACGGCCGTTTCAATGAAATGCACAGCAAGAGTGTACGGTTACATTATGCACTTAGATCCCTACCTATGCTTTGTCATCATTTTATCTTTATCACTATTACAAAGCACTGTTCGACACTACATACATTAAAGCGGACTAATAAGTACCTATACACCTACTGAAGTTACCACCAAACCAAGCCAACCAGTCTAACCAAGGGGTATCGTATTACCCACTAACTGGGTTGTGAAGGTTAGATAGGCAGTCGCTTCATGTAAAATATTGGTATTCAGCTGCATCCGATTACACTGGAAGCCGACCCCAACACAGTTGGGGAAGGGTTGACGGATGATGATAATAAAATAATAATAAATAAAATAAATATTCCACAACTATCACACAACGCCATCTAGTCCCAAGCTAAGCAGAGCTTGTGTTATGCTTGTGTTATAACTACTGAAATTATCAATAATCGATAACATTGTCCTCATCGTATGACATTAGTAAGTTAATTAGAATCTTCATTGTATTTTAATGGTTTGAAGGTCAACATAGGGGTTTCCTGAATTTAGTACGATCAATATAACAGATTGGACAAGTACCAATAAGGCACAAATCGTGTGTCGCAACTGAAAGTTAAAGTAAAACTGAAAGTTAAAGTTACACAAGCAAAATTAAAACAAAAATGCATTTCCTCAAACTGTTTTTCTTCGTTTTCTTGGCTCTAGCTATGATGTTCAGTGTGGAAGCTAAACCTAGATCAACACTCGGGACTGTGGTATGTACTAACTATAAACTGTGTTCTCACGATGTCAAATTCTTTAAACTGCCATCAAAAATGCTGAAGTGATAAGAACCCAACATGAAGCTTCACTCATCATAAGGCATATTAGATAAGAGATTCCTCTCTTCTCTTCTAGAGACCAGATAGGTCAGTAAATTTACGCTTTATGTGTCGTAAAATGCGAGTCTTTATCGCTTTATCTGACTATTTGCGATATTATATTACCGTAGAAAGTTTTACTAATAAATATTGTCGGTCACCTAGTCTGTTCTCTAAACTGAACCCGCAATCACAACACTATTACCAGTTTATAAGTTTTGTAACCTGGCTGGAGGACTTCATTTATTATGGCATCCACAGGATAGCCCGGTTAAGTAGCCGAAAGTAAGAAGTATAATAAATTAAACATTTATGTTTATTCTACGCTACGCTTTTACAGCATATGTAGACCTGCGAAATGCCATACCCAAAAAAACAAACACTCCAACACATGTTAAACTTTGCCTTCATTTTCACCCTGTTTTCATCATTTACTTGTTTGAATCATGTCTTTTAAATAAGGTTAAAAAAAATCTTCGCGAATGTAGCTGCATTCGCGTACAATTTGAAGTTTTCACAGTGTTTTACAGAATCACACTGAACTAACTAAATCACATTTTAATCCTGTCACAGAAGACAGGATTAGGTGTTCTTGGAGCGGTTGGTACAGTACATGATTTGTTGGAGGACATCAAATCCACCACTAATAAAACTCAACGATAACACATACAGGATGGCTGGGAAATCGACGCACAATCTGTTACAATAGATTCAGTACTTACATGATTCTGAACCCGAAACATTTTGTCGGTTATTAAAAAACAAAATTGCTGTTCCATGCATTTTTACCGCGTAGGTATTGTATTTTTCTATGGACCAGCTGATTTTTTTTTGATAACCGACGAATAATTTCTAGGGAGTCTAGAATCATGTGCTAATCATAATTCATGGTTATAGTTTGCGCGTCGATGACCCTGCCACCCTGTATAGGTACCTACAGATAAACATCAGAACTCCAAACAAGAACTACTGAAAGAAACTGAAGACTACGCACAAAAACACAGCGAGTTTAACCATAAAAACAGTCTAGTTTTACTTTCGTATTGCAGACTTCGAAATTCAGTTATCATATTATTTCCAAAAGCCTTACCTACCTACAGTCTCAGGAAAATCTCATAGCCAAGGGTATTTTTGACACTACCGCAGCATAATTATATAGATTCGTGCATATAACTGAACTTATCTAAATAAAAACCAAATTATTTTCTTATAACCTCGTTTATCTTTATATATGGATGGCATTTGAATTCCTTCAATTACACTCCCAGACTACTACATCGAGCCTCCGTGCATTTTCTTTGATATAAAGGCTTAAAACATCAAAATAGTAAAGAGTCAAAGATATAAAGTCTTAGTTTTGATGCAACACCCTAATTGCAAAACACAATCAATCTCAATCTGAATCATTTTGAAGGATATTGCTAATCCATTGCTTCATAAGTTCGAAAAAGGTTACCTTCATAAAGCCTGTTCAACACGTAAATAACGCAATGAATGTTGTTGAACTGTCAAAATGAAACCGATTCTGATTGATTGTGTGTTACGCAATTGGGGTGCTGTTTTAAAGCCTGGCCATCATTTTGTCATAATTGTTGCCGAATTTACAACCATTTAAAAAGTTATCTATCTATCTATCTTCTATATATAATTCAAAGTCCTGACTGACTGACTGACTGATACATCAACGCACAGCCTAAACCGCTGGTCCTAGAGACATGAAATTTGGAGGGTGTGTTCTTCGTGAAGAGTAGGTCCACTAAGAAAGGGTTTTTCGAAATTCCACCCTTAAGAGGGTGAAATGGGGGAATTTTGTTTGTATGGAAATTCTTATTCCTTGAGTTAATAAATAAACTTGGCACCAATACTAATCTAAGTAAATTATGAAATTTGCCATTTTATGTTTTTCTAAACTACCATCTAAAAGGGAATTGGGGGGTTTCAAAGTTTATATGGAAGAATTTTAGCGTGCGGTCCGATTAACTCGAAACTCAGTATTTACCTAGGATCGAAAGTAAAGAATAATGTGTATCAGGGTTTTTCGGAAATAACCCCTGACGGGCTGAAAAGGGGTAGTCAATATTACAGGCGTGGATTTTACTGCATGGCTTGATTAACTCGAAAATTTATCTTAAATCTTTGAGTCAAGATATGAATACATCCCAAACGATTTTTTTAAATTCCACCCCTGTGGTGGTGAAAAGCGGGGGATACAGTTTATATTAATAATCTTCTTCATTACGTTAATAAACTTGAAACTTTTCAAGAATACACGCCTGAGTAAGTAATAAAGTTTATCATTATAAGTGTTTCAAAACTACCCCTCAACGGAGGCTAGAGTGGTGTTGAAGTTTGTGTGGAAGAATTTGAATGTGCGGTCCGATTAACTCGAAACTCAGAGTTTTAACTTAAGACCAAAAATAAAGAATAACACTTATCAGGGTTTTTCGAAAATCTACCCTTAACGCGTTGAAAAGGGGTAGTTAATTTTACAAGGGAGGATTATAATGCGTGGCTTGATAAATTAGTATTATTACTTTTGACAGAAAATAATTAATAATAAGTATGTAAAGTTATCGCAAATTGACCCCTGACGGGGTAAAAAGGGGTAATTCGATTTTTAATCGGGGGATTTGAACTTGAAACTGTATTTTACATTTTCACACCTAAACCACTGAACTTCTGATTTGGCAAAGAGATAGATGGCATCCTGGGGAAGGACATACCTTTTATCCTGGTAGCACGTTCCCGTGGGATAAATCCCGACATCCACGCGGGCGAAGCCGCGGGCAAAAGCTAGTAGAACATATTACAAAAAAAGGGTGGGTCGATTTAAAAGTAAGGGAGTGTATAATTCAGAGGGCCATTCTCGGTCTGATCTCAGTCTCAATCTGTCAAAAAATCTTATAACTTCGCTATATTTTTGACAAGTTTTTCACATTGATTTTTCACATCGATTAGTAGGTATATATTATAGTAATAGTATGTATGTGTATATAACCTATTTATGTATTTGTGTACCTATTTTTAAGAGTTTTTTTTTAAATCATTGTCCCTCTAAATCAAAGCACCTGCCATCTAATCTCTTCACCACCCTTGGTTGACTGGTAGAGAATGCCTAAGGCATTAAGCCTTAGCCTTGCCTTTGTACATTTTTGTGCGAAAAGTTTAAATAAATAAATTATCGTTGAGATGAGATTGCGATTAAATTTTAAACGTTTTTATATACCGGGGGCTTTCTAGTATGCATTGCAACCCCAAAATGGCGTTCGTTCCCACTAGACACCGAACTGTACCACCGGTGGTACTAGCGGGAAAATGTGTTCTCTATAGTACCACCATTTACTTAGTGGTACTAGTGAGACTGTTTGTTCTCAACCTTTGTTCCCACTAGTACCTCCGAACTGAACCACCGATGATACTAGCGTGAAATCTCGTTCTCTATAAGAAGTACCCACCATTTATATCAATTAGTATTAGTGGTACTAGTGAGACTGTTCCATAGATATCCGAAAGATATCCACTTACAAACTCCGTATAAAACCACAGACAAATCATTAATCAAAGTAAGTTGTCATTGTTGTTTTGTCACAATTGATATGTTTCAACATAATTATATTGCAAATAACAATAATAACAAAATTTTAAAAATCCCCAGTACTACTCCGGAGCCTCCGGCCTACTCCGAAGTGCAAAGTGCGAATGTGCGGATCGGACCGACATATGGCCGAACCGAATATTATTGAAAAATGCGAAAAAAGCTCGGATCGGCTCAGTTGGGTCGGGACTATAGTTAATATTCGAAAGAGTGTAGGAGTGTAGGATGAGAACCGACCGAACCAAATAGTAACTTCGTAGCAGGAAACGGCCGAACATTCGGCCGATAATACTTCGGAGTAGACCCCCTAAAGGACCCCCCTAAAGTTTTTAAGTTATCTAGCATTTTATTTACGCAATTATGAATAGACCGACCTAAAAATTTAAAAAAAGGGCGTGAAAAAGTGCTGCTTGAAGGTACTTCAATAAAAGTTCAACCAAAGCGAGCACACCAACATATTTATTCTGATGATCGGATAATTGAAGCACAGATGCAACTGATATCAGAAGTGTTACATTCTTAACCAAAAAAACCAAAAAAATAATTAATTATGAAGAACCTGGTTATTTTAAAAAAGGTTATTTTTAAATGTTCCATACGTTATTTCAATTGTTGTTTTATGATCGATAGTTAAATAGTTTTAATTTTACATAAGAGGGAAACTAAAGAAACTATTTACTTAAATGTCATTTGCAAACAGATATATTAAATTTTTACAAGATTTGGTTTTATTGGTTTTTAAAACCCCACATTGAAAAGCAGAAAAAATAAACAGTACCAAATACACTACCCAAAAACACTTCTCTTTTTTGTAGTTGGTTTCTATCGATATTTTTATCGATCAAATATTTATACTAACCCCTCTTCCCTAGTTGATGCTAGAATTGCATGTGTGCATTCAGTGACTGTATCGATATTTTCTAGTGTCCGCCCCCTTTTGAGAATGTGTGGAATAAGATAGCACAAAAGTGTTACGCTTGTTTTCTTGTGTGCGTGACAAAAAAGCCGCCCCTTTTGATCATGTGTGCCGTATCTATTTCTTTTGTTTTTGGGGGAGTTTTCGGAGTGGGAAATGGTGACGACATTTGAACGTGAACAAATATGCAGTAAGACATATCTCTCGGATATCTATGGAACAAACAGTCTCACTAGTACCACTAATACTAATTAATATAAATGGTGGTACTATAGAGAACGAGATTTCACGCTAGTATCATCGGTGGTTCAGTTCGGAGGTACTAGTGGGACCAAAGGTTGAGAAAAAACAGTCTCACTAGTACCACTAAGTAAATAATTACTATAGAGAATACAATTTCCCGCTAGTACCACCGGTGGTACAGTTCGGTTGTACTAGTGGGAACAAATGAAAAATGGTAGTAGGTACCTTCGAACCACGAAGACAGTTTAATCAGTGCTGTGAAAGTAATAAAACGACGTAATAACTGTTTAATTAATTTAGCTTTAGGATAATTAAATAAATTGTACCTTCCCAACCTTTCGAGTTATTTTATTATAATATATATTTTGTAAGTTTGTTAATTGGCTTACTTTTGTCAGTATAAAAGTAAGGATAACTTCACTAAACAAGACCCAGTAAGCCAACTAACTGTATGAATTCGAGTTAATTGTTGTTTTCATAATAGATACCATTGACCAAACTGTTACATGAACAAAACTGGCCAAGTAGGAGTCGGATTTTGTTCGGTTTATTGTGGATCTAAATAAAAAATAATTAAATGACTCTAATAATGCATTTGATTGGTAACAGGTACCTACAGTCGGCTTCAAAAGTCGATTAACACTGCTATTTTTACACATCTAAACTAACACAAAAGTATTTGATTAATTGTATTTCTGCATTTCATATATTAATTAAGACTTAATATTCTTTTGTTTTCTCTGTTCCGATTTTATTTAAATATTTTGCTTAATAAATTGATTTGTCGGCGCTGACTGTAATTACCAGACAAAGTCGAGCCTTCTATAAAAAATAAAAAATGTCGAGCAATAATAATGTTTGAAATTCAATTAGAAGAACTAATTATATTTTCAGAGCTTATTTACCACAATAAATCAAATTTTCGGGTGGGACCAGATTAGCGTGAGCCACATAATTGCGGCCAAATGCGCAATGTTCGTTCGGACTCATTTCGAACTCTTTGAGCGACGAGGCCTAAAAAAAGGGTTAATACACAGAAATAATTGTTTTACAAGTTATATTATCGCTGCCAAACTGGACTGCTACTTCCCCTCAAGTGACTCGCCCGTGGGTCACCTGTTTCGCAAGTTGTATCGCGTTGACTCTAAACAACTTCTTTCATTTGTTTTCCTCACTGTCGCTTGAGCAGGAGAGCAGCACCCTAATTGCGTAACACACAACCAATCAGAATCGGTTTCATTTTGACAGTTCAACAACGTTCATTGCGTTATTAACGTGTTGAGCAGACTTTATGAAGGTAACCTTTTTCGAACTTATGAAGCAATGGATTAGCAATATCCTTCAAAATGATTGAGATTGAGATTGATTGTGTGTTTCGCAATTAGGGTGCCGGTTGGGGAGCAGTGGTACCGGCCCTGACTCACGAGTTGTTTCAGGCCGCGCGCAAGGTGCTCTGTTGGTTTCGATTCCCAAAGGTTCGAAAACATGTCGAATAGTTGCGAATAGCTATCCTGGTTCCTTCTCAAGAAGCAGTCACACACGCTTTTGTTTCAGATTATTGTGTTGTGTTTCATTGAACCAGAGTGTTAAAAAAATACCATTTAATCGACTCTCGGCCCCTCGACCCCCAATAAATAATGAGTCCACTGGATCCCTAACTATAGTTTCGTCTAAAGATGAAGAACATTACACAGTAGTGTGTTTGTTGACATCGTTGTGCAAACCAACATGTACACCTATGTTTACAAGATTCAACAATTGGTATCGCTCTCAAATTGCCCTCTAAATATGCATGTTCCGGACAACAAAGCTTGAATTGATTGCAATCAATGTAGGTACTCTATTTATTTGGCAATGGGGGTAGACTCACAGGAAATTGCAAAGAGATTTTTTCCATTAATGGACTACTTAACGTTCGTTTCTTAAACCCAGATACTAATTTTATAGTTGTAATGTCAAATTTATATACTAAAAAACGAATGATATGAACCGACCCTTTGTCTTTGGAAGCTAACCGCATAAGACTGAAGAGTTTCCTGCAGAGGCATGCTACCCGTAAAGCGTCTGCCGTTCTTAACCTGTTTCTCAAAATTCTACTTACAGGGACACATCTCAGGAGATAGTGTTTGAGTGCGATGGTTTCTGATACCGGGAAACAAGATAAGACTGGATTTATTATGTTTATAAAGGACAAACGGGAAAGAATAATAAAATTCCTAATTCCATTAGAATAATGCCATTGTCAAAATTTAAAATCGTACTGCATAAACTTCTTATTGATAAATGCTACTATACAATAGACGAGTATTTAAGCGATAATGAGTTACAATAATTATTAATGCTGCATTTAAAATTTTCACACCTGACATTTTTTTTTTTTACTAACTATTAATTTATTAATGACATTTTGTTTAGCTTAATTACTTTGCATGTTACCATATTTGTATGTCTTAAGACAAAGCATAGTGTACTATTCTATATGTATGACCTATTGTATACCTATGTTTTACAAATAAACTTTATGATTTATGAAGTGTGTGACTTATGACGGGCGACGTACCCTGACACTAGCCAACCCAGTTTTGTGGGCTGGTTTTTCCCATGTCAATAGAATAATTGCATTAAACCGACTAAAATACTTTGGCCACAACTAAGGTGGCTATTGCTGGCTGTATATTAAAAGAAGGGAAGAGAAGAGGAATGCTATCGATGTTTATGAATGAAGACGGTTTTATTGAGAACAGGTAAAATATGATAGTCTATACAGTGCGCTTATAGTCATCGTTATGGATGGTTCTTAGTAATGCTGCAAAACTGCGTGCTATAAGAAGTGTTGTTATTTATACCTGTCACGGTGGCGCTCGCATTGGCTTATTAGTCGATTCGCACGAATTTACTCACCCGAAACGGGTGAATTGAGACTTAAATAATATTACTTTTTCTATAGGCGACTCGCACGAAGAATTTCTTTGTAGTTTTTTTCTTTTTTTACTTAAAAAAACAAAAACAACCATGTATTATTAAAAAATATATATATATTTAATGTGCATAAAATCTTCAATATATATTTTTTTTTAATAATACACGGTTGTTTTTGTTTTTAAGTAGAAAAAGAAAAAAGTCTACAGTGCCTTTATAGTCATCATTATGGATGGACATTATTCTTAGTAATGCTGCAAGACTGCGTGCTATGAGAAGTGTTGTTATTTATACCTGTCACGGTGGCGCTCGCATTGGCTTATTAGTCGATTCGCACGAATTTACTCACCCGAAACGGGTGAATTGAGACTTAAATAATATTATTTTTTCTATAGGCAACTCGCACGAAGAATTTCTTTGTAGTTTTTTTCTTTTTTTGCACTTGTTGACTAGACTATTTACTGAGTAGTATGACTTGGATTTCAGTAATTGTTTCAATTTATTAATAAATTTATTTGTTTTGTTTACTTCTCTAATTACATTTGACAATTTATTATATTTTTTTATGGACATACTTGTAACTAAAGGGCTGGTTGAGTGCGTTTTGAGTCGGATTGAGGTATGTTTATTTTGTTTTTGTTGTTTCGAAAGGTGTCTTGTTTGTGTTTCTTCGCCAGTGGTATAAAAATCTGGGTGTTTTCTAACAAATTTACATAATTCTTAGATATATAAACAGGGAAGTGTGAGTATTTTGTGTTTTTGGAAGTGTGGTTTGCAGCTATCTGTTTCTTCTATGTTGGTTATTATTCGAATTAACTTCTTTCGTAAAATAAATATGGTTTGTGAATCTGTACTATTACCCCACAGCATAACCCCATAGCTGAGCCATGCCTGGGCAAATGCATAGTAAGTGACAAGTGCAGTTTGCATTTTTGTAATTTCGCGTAGGGTAGGTATATGAACATTTTGACAGTTTTGCTCTTGTTTTCTGTATATGGGATTTCCAATTTATGTAGGTATCTATAGACAAACCGAGGAGAGTAAATTCGTTTACTTGTTCCAGTTTTGCGAAATTTAATTTGAACGGTGGTTTTTGATGGGGATGAAAAGTAATTAATTTTATTTTGATGAGGTTAATTTCTAGATTATGGTTATCCATCCAGTTTACAGCTGTAAAAAGAAGGGAGCTTAATTTGGCGTTTATATCGTCATCGTTCTGGCATGGGATGAGCAGCGAGATATTGTCCGCAAATAGAACACATGGTCCGTTTATGATTTTAGGAAGGTCGTTTATATAAATAAAAAACAAAAGGCAGCCTATTACACTCCCTTGGGGAATTGACGCCTTAACTGATTTACTATCGGATCTCATTTTAATTATTTCATTTGTGTTGTCATCAAAATATTCAATTTCTACTAGTTGTACTCTATCCTTTAGGTAATATGCAAACCACTCATGAGCTTTTCCTCGTGTTCCTATGCCATGTAACTTGTCTAATAGTATTTTAAAATGTACCTTATCATATGCTTTGGTCATATCGAGCAGCATACCTATGGCGTAGTTTTTATTATTAATAATAGTTAAAGCCTCTTGTAGGTATTTGTAGACTGCTAACGTTGTAGACTTGTTTTTACGGAAACAGTTTTGGCAGTCGTCAAGTATTTTTTATATTTTTCCCAGAAAGAGACTTACAGGTTGGTAACGTATCCGCAAATGCTGGTTGTGGACAGCCTCAGGACACCTACACTCTCATTTGTCCTCCTATTGTATTAAAATAATAGTACTGTGAGGTAGAAAATCTACCTACGCTACAGTTTATCATGCACGCAGCGCCGATCGCAGAATAGCAATATTCATAACATGCATAGATTTGTGCACGTGAGTACAAACACAAAACAAATCAAACCGGCACATTGACAAGCTTATACACACTACAGCAGCGCTTAATATTTGTGAATTGTACGTGTTACTAAGGTACTACACATTCGAGATCACTCTGGTTTGAATGTACTGGACGTGACAGCGCTGTATAGGCTTTGCAGGTAGCACCGCCATATAACCCAGAATATTATTATACTGCAGACGCGTTATTGGACTGGATATACTCGCTGTGCGTACCTACGTTATATATACCTACTATATACGTTCTTGCTAAATATTTACACCGTTCTGTACAATGCTGGTCTAAAATTACCACTTCCCGTATCCCAGTGGGGATGCTTTTAAATTTAGGGAGACTTTGATATTCGGATATATTCATTTCAATGTGACTTTGGATCCTGATTACGTACTCATCAAACCTGAACAGATTTTTAGTAAAAGTAAAAGACATAATGCCGCAACACATACTTCAAACAATAAAACACAAGTAAAACTCAAAAAGCCATTCAACACTGTTTGAAAGTACCTACATAATTTTCCCTCGTGAGATAATTTATTTCAGTATACAGTGCCACCACTCTTGTGTTTGTTTCTTCGTTTTTGTTATCCAAACAAGACTTTGTACTTTGTGATGCTCATTTGTTGTTTCATCTGTTTTTAGTAGACATGCGGTGTAACCAACTAACATACTTTAATTTTAAAATCCCTATCGACACCGGTATGTTTACTAAGATAAGTTATTCTGGTTTTAAAAGCAAGTGATAGTGTAGGGCAGAACACACGATCCATCAAAAACAAGTCAATATTTCAACATAAGCAATCAGTCAACTCCCGACATTTTCCTTACAAAACCAAGAAGTTCCAATATGCGCATATACATATCTAACAAAACAGCTATTATTTCTTTGGAAAACTTATTAAGTATCGCTAAAAGTGCCATTAAAACTTTTACAGTCATTCTTGGAGATGCAAACCAATGAACCGCTCGACTGTTTCATCTACATTTTCTTGAGCAAACTAATATCAGCGAAGAAATATAATAGAGCTTGTTCAGTTGAATATTGTTTGTTTACTGGGAAATGGGAAGTGACAACTGGGAGTCAAGTTTCCCGGTATCTGATTCGCTCGGGACTTGTCTTACGGGCTGCTATCGTTTTCCTTTCTCGGTCGGATGGGCAAGTACGAGAAGCTCATTTGTACAACAAAGTGATCACCTGGATAAGTATCTAAGTTGATGGACAGTAGTTTCATTTCGTGCTACTTTTACTGGACTCGGAGATATTTTATTGAGTGTGCTAATTAATTTTGTTGGAATTTGTAGATGAAGAGAAACAAAAGTATATATATTTATTTAAAAGTATATATATATTTCTTAGCAAGTATTCGACTGTTATGGAATCCAAATATGACTACTGAAAACCTGACAAATACAGGTTGATTTTTTAGAGACCAGCCAAATTTAAGAATGTGGTACAGACCATCAAACTGAACAACTTTCTCCATGGGACCAACATCGTAATCGCGAATAAAAATTCAGCCGTCCCATACATTTAGGTCGAGTAGGTATTGAAGTTTTCTATGGGACAGTTGAGAAAATTTTCGCGATTACGCTATTTGTCCCATGGAGAAAGTTGTTCAGTTTGATGGTCTGTACCACATCCTTAAATTTGGCTGGTCTTTAAAAAATCAGCCTGTATATTATTCCATTTGAACTTTGAATCATCGTCTACTAAAACATAAAAGATTTTTTCAGACAGAAGGTTTATATAAGTTTTGTCTGTGTATGTTTTTGTAGCAACTTCCCAAGATACAGGATTTTCCTAGTTTGGGGGGTAGGATACTTATTTCTTTGGACTTTTGACCCATGATAAAATTTATTTATGTTTACATACCTCTCTGTAAACTTGATTGTTAAAGTTTATGTTTTTGTGAATAAAATATTATTATTAATATAGCGTACCAAGTAGTACTGTATTATATAATAGTGATTGGTCACTGTATTCCTTGCCTTGATTGCTAGAAATAAAGCCATAAACACAAAATCATCATAACAACTAACTTGGAAAGTAATCCCGCATTTTTGGTTGTTGTGTGGGATAAAAGCGGACGCATTACAAAAGTTTCAGGGGTCAAACTAATAGCAACTTTGTAACAGCTGTGACCTTTGACCTTAAACGTTCACCGGTAAAAATAGAGGAACCTTTTGTGAAGCTTGAATAGATTGGATTGAAGTTGTTTGAGGTAATTAGTAGAACGATATTAGAGTCGTTAACTTTAGTATATGCTATTTGGATCGTTATTGCGGGTCTGCGTGACTTTCAAAGCGCATGTGAAAATACGACAATACTATTGTTCTAAATAAATCAACATTCGTTCAATTCATTCATTCGCTCGTTCAATACACAGCGAAAACAGGAAAAGAAAAAAGAAAACTGTAGGCAGCTGGCAGGTTAGTCGATTACCATCAGTGGGGTTGTCGGTTGTGTACCTAACCGTAATAGACAACCCGATTGGTGATGCTGTGTGGAGGAACGTCTGCCTTTTGTGCTCCGATCTTTATCAACTATTTACCTACACCGGTGCGAGAATGGCCCGCATCTCATAAATTTTCGTAACGGATCAGTATCTTTTTAAATCTATGATAGTTATTTTGAAAATAACGTAATGGTAATCAAACAAGGTGACACAATCATCTTGGTCCCATAGCCTAAATTCAATCGTAACAATCTTTGGAAGTAATATCATACTTTCTTCTAAATTAAAATATGGACCAAAAATTCGAAAACATGTGACATCTACTAACCCGCACTGGGCCCGCGTGGTGGATTACGGCCCACACTTTCTCACAGAGAGGAGGCCTGTATCCCAGCAGTGGGAACATTATAGGCTTATTATGGTAATGGCAGCTGCTACAAACCCAAAATCAAAAGAATAAATACACTCTCTTAAAGAAGGTGGCTGGGATTTCGCTTTGTTAATATTTATTTGTCGTAATGGGATATGGCTTATGCCGTTTGTTCTGAGTTTCAAAGGTCAGGGATCAGCTTGTCAGGGAAGACACTTGCGTTGGCGAAAGTAACACGCGCCAGTAAGGTGGAACATTGTAAATGAATGAATTTAAAAAAAAAAAGCATGAATTAACATACTAACTTTTAGTTAAGTACGTCTAAATGTGAGAAGAGGCGTTCACGAGTTCTCGGGGTTTGGAAAATCGGGAAACATATACGTGTAAACTCATAGTTTGATAGCTAGCGGATTGTATTTGATAGTGGACTGTAGAAATGAAACTATAGAAACACGTATAGCAATATTATAAATTTATATTAGAAAATTAAGACAAAGACCTGACAACCGCTCAGACGTAACAACAGCAACCAAGCAAACAAAAAGAACATAAAAAATTATATTTAAAAAACATGACATTTATAGTACAAAAAAGGTCGCACCACAGCCAGTCGCCAACATAGTTTGTGTAGCAACCATATGGTTTAGTTGCCACAAATAGAATGTCCAAACTCCAAACCATTCGCTTTTGAGCTTAGAATGGTACTTCCCGCCCCTCGCCCCGTGACCACGTTCGGCAGCAAAAAAATGCATGCCCGCCCGGCACGATTTCTGAAAATTAAAGTTTTTTGTGTTTTTTGTAAAAACAACATGAGAGGTAAATATTTATGGATAGTTTATGAAGTGCTGTGCGAAAGGAACAAATTATCGTTTCAACATTTTGACTAATTGCCAAAACTCAACCAAGGTAACGTTATGATATTTATGATGAAATGTATACATCTCTCATCTAAATCTAATATTGGGAATGTTACAAAGTAGATAAACATAACATGTGATAATTATAGCATATGAGAAATAATCATGCTTAAAAAACTGTACTGCGGGCGTTGTTGAGGCTACGGTGGTTCGCGTCCTGGCCTGGCGCTGACATATTTATTAACCGACGAAAAAAAACGGAGAAGGTTCTCAAGTCGACGCGTATACAGGGTGACAGGGACACTCGACGTGTTCCTTCCAGGGCATGACAGTGTGACCCATTTGCAACAATTAAGCACCCCATAAAACCTAGGCGAAAGTTCATGGAATCCGAGAAAAACCATTTTCATGTTTTTTTGAAAATTCCCCAGAAATCGTCACTAAATATCACTTATCTCTAAATTCGGTGGCGTCTCAGCTTGCCACCTGGTTGCGACGATCTAGCATCATGACGTAGAAATGATTGGTGGGTGGTGAGGAGGGATAACATAAACCAGTTAATTAATTCGATTATCACATCATTTTAAAATATTTCAACAATTTGCAAAGTCGACTTTTGCCAACATTATCGACTGTTTCATCGGCACTTTTAAACATTTATGAAACTTTTGTACCTCGTTGCATAGCTGTTTAAATGGAGTGTCTTCCACGTAATTTGTGCGCTTAGTGTTATTGTAAAATTTTGAGATAACTCGTGTCACAGTTGGTGTAAGTAGATGATTTTTGAAAATAGTTAATAAACTTCTTACTTTAACTTTTAACTGTTTGATATTTCAGAAAATTTGGTTACATCAATAGGTGTGTTAAAGTATTAGGTAGCTATGATAGAAACTTAACAAACAATTTTTTTTATTGTTGTTTACAAATGTATATTGATTTTGCTTAATTTCACCAAAACCGTATCTAATTTATGCTAGTAACATGTGGAAACGCAGTGGATTGTATATTTATTTATAGCATACGGTGTATCTAGATATAATATACAATGTACGATTGTTTGTTTTCCCAAATAAAATAAAATAAAAAATAAGCGACGCGTCTTTTGCCCTTTGTGGTTACCAAGTGTACAAACACGCTGTGAGTGTAAGCGCAGAACCTCTTGGTACCGTACGAGACAATGGCGAAGTCAGAAGTGTACGTGTGTGTGTTCTGTGCTGGCACTATACTCGTATTCATGCACACATTCACAACGTGTTTGTACATTTATTTATTTCTTTGATCGGCAACAGAAGTTACACAATTACATGTACGTTAACATACAAATACAAGTGTGCGCTTCCAATTATAGGAGACCACATCACTCGGTAACCACATGCAATGGAAGCGTCGCTTCGTGCGATAAAAATACTGTACCAAAGGTATAAAACGTATTTATTTACATTCAGTATCAAAAGCCCTCAATACATTCCCTACACCGGGTAAAATCTCCATAACATAAGATATTTCTAAACAGGCACACGATTCAACCATTTATCATAAGACCTTTCATTTTTATGAAGACACTTTTATTATATTTTTTGAGACCCTACGCGGCCCTGAAAGTACTTGGAAAGTAGAATCTTGTTATAAAGTTTTTGTCATGAAGTGCGACTACAAGCTATCACACTATGACTACAAATTGAAAAAGTTTGTGCGAATGTTATAATTATGTAAAATTTAAGAAACACAGCTCGAGTTAGTATCGGTATTCTTATTTAGGTGGTCTTACATTGACATTTTATTCACGACTAGAATCAAAACAATTATGTTTGTTGTAGTTGTGAAAGAACAGGTTTGTCTTACCAACACAAAAGAGAGGTGCAAGCATGGGTCTTTTCCAAACTGTCGTTGGGCACCAGGATTAAGGGCTTGATTCAGAAAGCGGTACTTTTGGACACGCATTGTTAGGAGGTTCCTCTCTTTGGATTCCTGTCCTCCGTACCGCTACCTTTGACTCTTAGCCGATACTGGTGGGCTACTATCATTGTTTTCATGGCGCAATAATATGTATAAAGACAGTCTTGGCTCAGATCAGCGCAGTCTTTGGCGGCCCGTACACAGTCAATCTCGGTTGCGATAGTTAAGCTTTGATCGTGATCTCGGATCACAGGATCTCGTCACAACATTACAGTCAATCTTGATTTCTTCAGTCCATGTATCGTAAATGCCACGTTAACACCTGTTGTCATGGATTTACAGTTAAAGCGGTAGTGTCCCTTTTTTTGGCCTTAACGTTGAAGAAAAAGATTCGAAAAAGTCGCTGGGTTAAACAGTGGTTCCTCAAAATTTAGATTTTCTTAAAAACACCGAGTAACTTTTCGTATCCAGTTTGTCTCTTATATTTGTTTGTGTAATATTTATGCTGGGCATTCCATAGCTCGGGTAACGTTTCTAAAAGGATGATGAAATCTTCGTCCAATTGTGGAAGTGAAGGTGAATTCGCCGGTTCGATCGGCGGCGACGAGGAGCGCGTGTCATCGTCGTCCATTTTCAAAGAGCTCACAGCGTGTAGTGACGCGATCTTGCGCTTACACGTTCAGTCTTGATCACGATCAGCGGAACGCAATCTGGATTTAAAAACATCTAGATATTTTGAGATCAGATGCATCAATCCGTCAATCTTATTCGTACATTATCAATCTGGATCGCGATCATTGATTTTGATCGCGGATCGCAACTGAGATTGACTGTTTACGGGCCGGCTTTTAGCAAACCATTGATTATTTGATGTTGATTAATAAACGATAAAAAAGATATAGCTCTCTAAAACACCCGTTACACAGATTGGTGAGGGTGACAGCAATCTGTCAACATCACCCTTCAATTCTGTGATACTGTAAATTGGGATACTTCCAAAAGCCTTTTGTCTACAAGTAATATTCCTGAATTTATAATAACGACGCCATAACGGAACTTCTGTATTTAATCGCCATTGCGCCTACACAGAATATAGTTGCAATTAATCACTGTCCCGAGAAGGTGTGTAATGACAAACGGTGATCGATATGAGCCTAATAAACCGCATGCCGACGTCTGCGCAGTAAATAGCTGAAGTAGCGGAGTATCTTAAATCTAACGACATGTGTGCAACGATTAATTTAGTTTGACCGGAAGGCCATTCTTGTAAATAAAAACGTTCAAAATCTAGTCGCAGTCTCATCTCGGCGACAAAAAAATGACAAAAACTTGTCAAAATGTAGGGATATTAGAGGAATTTTTGACAGATTGAGACTGTGAACCTTCTTAAAATTACGAGAATTGCCCCTCTGGTCTGTTCCAAAAATATTTAATGAAAATGTAAACAAATGGGCCCGAAAACGTACACATGTGGATGCCAATTTGTAATGCCACTTACAAATTGAGTGGTTTGATTATTTAATCACTTATACCCAAAATTCTTATCTTAAATCACCTGTTATTTGAATAAACTCTTTTCGTCGATGTTTTTTTTAATTATAAACTAAAGCTAATAATGTTACCTACCCAAAGAATAATTGTTGGAAAAAGTAGTAAGGTATACAGTTGAAACCTTCTACATCTAGATCAGTGTGTTACGACATCCCTTTAGTGAGTGATTGCGTAAAATTTTCACCTCAATAGGGTTTGTTACACTTTGATCAGATACTTTTGGAACAGACTTTAGGTACTGGAATCTCCTGTGTAACGGTGTTGCGAAAACAGCATAATAAGCCTATGACGTTCCCACTGCTGGGACACAGGCCTCCTTTCTGTGAGAGGGAATGGGCCGTAATCCACCACGCTGGCTCAGTGCGGATTGGTAGATGTCACATGTCTTCGAATTTTTGGTTCGCAGTTTCCTCACGATGTTTTCCTTCACCGTTTTAGAGAGAAATGGCTGTTTTGCATGAATGTGACGCATGTTTACCCCCAACTTGTTTTTTTTGTGTGTTTATGTCCTTTTTTTATGCGTCATGTTTGCCGCAAATAAATGCATTTTATTTCTTTCTTTCTTTCTAATGGTGATAAAATAATTTACACAAAGTAAAGCGCCTGTCTGGGCTCGAACCTACGACCAACAACTTGTAAATCGCAGTTGTTACCACTGGGCTACCACTGCTCCCTACCTACTATGTTGACTGTAAATATTGTTCTGGCTGGGGATGCCAAAACGAGTTTAAATAAGCGGATTCAAAAAAATAAGTTTTATATTTAAATCCCAAATTGAATCGACCTTGCAAACAATTTAGTTTTTATTCGTGTTCAAAAATACAACGGCGACTGGTTTGTGTCGAGACGGCCATTATATCTTAATTTTTTATTTCCTCGTAAATTGTATTTAATTTTTGGTTTTGCCCTGAGTCAGCGGTTATTGCAAACACTATAATTTTCATCTTCTTATTTTGGGGTCACTTATCCTAAAATTCCAGAACTAGTCCAAAATATAAAAAGATTTTGGAACCAAGCATGTACCTATCTACTTAAGCAGGTTTAAATATTCACTTTTTAAATAGCCCGACGTGGTAGGTACCGTAATAAAATTACTAAACGTGCCAGCACCTTGAGCTCCTTAAGTTTTGAAATGAGGTGCACGATTTCTGACAAATGCGTGCACTGACTGGACAGGTCCTCTCAATCTGTGTGGTTCTTTCCTCAAAAGACCATCTCGGATATCGATCTACATGGTCTTCATATGATCTGACCAAGATTCTTAGAACTTTAAAAGAGACTGTGACCTCTGAATTTGATTCGGCCTTTCTTCTCAGACTAGTCAGATAGGAAACCCCGACCTTATCTAGTTTTTAAAATATGATTGACGTGTAAAAGTGTTTGTATAAACCTACTTACAAAATAACATCATTAATCACCTACGTCTCGTTAATCTGACGTCGGTTAGGTAACGAAAATTTGCAGTTATGACGTCAGATAAACGAATAAGCTGGTCAACTCTTCCCACCACTAGTAGTTGTACTTCGTCGACATATGTAAAGTCCTCCTGACTTTCGGCAATGGCGACCAATCTCAGCGGAGACCAGCCTTCGGGTCGGGAGATATTATAGTGCACAAATGTGTGCGTAGACACCTGTGCACTCTCTCTTCCCTCACTTTCATTGTCCGATGGGACGGCAATCCGACACGACCGGAGAGAGATCAGGCGCAGGGCCAACGGCTTAGCGTGTTTTCCGAGGCACGGGGATATTACATCGTCGACTTAAAAATTCCAGGCCGTGACTAAGAAAATCCAATGGAAATACCCGATATCACTTTGCCCGGGAATTGAACCCAGGACCTCACGCTCAGCAGTCGCGCTTGGAACATAACCACGGCAATGTAGACCGAAGTGGTGTGATGTGAAACGAGGAGGCAGAATAATGTCGTTTATTTTTTTTGCTTTATTCGTTATAAGCTTTCCCAACCCTACTTCATTTTGAATATATCAGAATTTGAGGCTGAAAACCTGGCGACTTTTTTTGGGTTCCGTACCGCCACCTCATTCTTTAAATTGAAGTCTTTGTTACAAACTATTGTCACTTATACTTTTATTCATTTTACCTTTTTAGTATTGTACAAATATCACGACATTTATCTTGATATTTTCTCTAGATCTAGATTAATCCCAGTAACTAGTAAAAGTTTGGAAAAAGAATAGCAGTAGGTACAAAACGACAAGCAACAGTTCTAATCGTTGTGTGCCCTTGTCCTTAATAAAATGTAATACCTTCAATAGATGACGAAACCCGTTCAGACATAAGTAATATAACTAGGTACCTATGCTAATAACACTAACTTCAGCCGTCAAGATTGATTGGGGATAGACAGCTCAGTTGACCTGCGGCATTAATTCTCTGATCCAATGAACAGTCACGATCGTACTGGAATGCTAGACGTATCAAACATGTATATGTCTCTAATAATCATATGTATATAAATGAGAAATCGTAACCATTGTATAAACTAATTCATCCAAATAGAACAAGAATATTCTCTCATTGATTTTATCTTGTTTTTTTAATACCATCTATGACACTGAAAAGACACGACAATGTCAAGTTTCCGCCTTGAGAATTTAAATTTGAGAAAGTGTTAAACTCTACTTAGCATTGATCAAAATATCTTACGTTTTTTGCAAAGAAATTTTGAATATCACGGGCTTAAACTTCAGCTTTGAATTCTCAATTAAGATACCGAGGGAAGATCCACTGATGATAAGAAACTTACAAAAAAAAACTTTCTTAAAAAAATTATGTCAATAAAAACCAATAGCTATGCCTTTAGCATAAAAAAGTAGTAACGAAAACGCGCTGAGACGTGTTCGTAGCATGGTGCGACGTTGTAGCTCGGTGCGCAGCGCAGCGTAGCATAACTCGCCGCGCGATTTACTATTTAGAATACAATTATTTATTTATTTATTTATTTAAACTTTTCGCACAAAAAGGTACAAAGGCGGACTTAATGCCAACAATTGACAATTGTCATTTTTTTAATATTTATGTTATAACTAAAATACATTCAGTATTTACGAATGTTTGTAGTCTCATTTGTGAAAAAACACAATAATCAGGAGTGTCACTAACCACTAATTATTATGAAATCTGGTCCCACGGGACTCTTTTACTAAGTAAATATAAACATATTCGATAAATGACGAATCAAATACGATATAAAAGGTGAATACGGATTATCCTAGGATCCTAGGGATTGTCCCGGCCCAGACATTCGCAAACGTTAAACCCTCTGTTCAATCGAACGTCACGACTTTTGACGAACTTTGTCACATTAGCTTTTAGCGGAATTTGACGTTTCACTAATTGAATCTCCTTTGATTGAATTGATCTTTGCGAAATGGTTTTTATACTTTTTACAACGTATAAAAGAAGAAAGTTCTTCTTTTAATTTTTATCATACATTCTTGTAATCATTAGGTATAGCATATTAGGCATACTATGAATTGCTTTTAGGAAAATGTTAATTTGTGTATACAAGTAGTTCATCTATGATTGCATAGTTCAAGAGGCTATTTAAAACTTTTACAGGGCGAGGCACAAAACTTTGCAGATGACTGTTCTACACACTTGTTCGGGAGCGGCCTAATACGAGTATATAATAGACACGATAATAATATCCTTTGATAATATTAATGTGTTGTCATAGATCGCTATTTGTTTTGTTATCGTCGACTCATCGCTAAACGTGGCCCAAGGGTCCCACCATTTGTTATTGTATTCATATTGCGTTACACAGATATTATTATGCTCAATTTATTGTTTTAATAAAATAGTATTTCAACCTATGTAGCGTATTTCAAACAATAGTTCCATTTATATCTTAGTTTTATTGTTTACTAGCTGCGCCCCGCGGCTTCACCCGCATAAGTTTAGATCCCGTGCGTTTAGTAGTTTTTGCGTGAAAGAGTAACAAACATCCGGATAGTAGGATTTTCCTCAAAAATATTTACCCTATCTGTGACGGTAAAAAGAGCAAAATTGCCCGACGTACCGACCTAATTGTAAAAAGGGAAATCAGAGAAAACTTACTACTTAGTTAATAAGTGTAAATTATCTTGAATATTATTTTCAGAACGGTTATTCCATTAAACATAATTACTCCATAAGTTGCTACTTTCCTTGAAATAATAATTAATTCTCATTTCTACCAACTGTAAAAAGCTTTTTTATTTCTTTAAAATGCCAGTTCCTACAGTGTTTTCTGATTTTTCACAGCAACGAATGGAACAGGCGACATTTATTACAATACGTAAATAAATAAGTTCCGGAGAGGTTGGCGGCTCGCCAGCCGAAAACACCCGTTCGAATAATGCGAAATTACAAAACACACTTCGATTCAAATTTACTACCGACATACCATCTCTCTCATCTTTGTTAGTTGATTTTATTTATTGAACTCGAGGTCCTAAACTTGTGCGAAATTATTTAAACCACAAAATAGGTAAAAGTTAGGAAGAAGTCTTCTTATCATTAATTGTGATACATGTACCAAGCTAATTACCTGATTAAAATTGTATTGGGATAATGGGATATTATTTTAATCCTCCTGAGATCATACTTGACCATTTCAATTACCAAAGGCATGAATGGCTACGTAATATAAACAAAAGCTTAACGTCCAAGTTTTGTTGAAAATAAAATAATCAAGCTATTTAGGTACCATTAAGGAAAATAACACAGGAAATCCTTGCAGATAGGATAAGGCACCCATCATCACATTGGGCATGAATGCCAGCCCAGAGCATCGTATGTCAAGTATTCAATCATGACTGACACAGCGTTCACAAAATACCACAAAATCAAAAGATAACACAATAAATGTAAAACCGCCTGGCAAATAATAAAGCAAGGAAAATTTAATATACCTAAAAATTATATTTTCAAAATGAAAGTCAATACTGACAAAATTACAGACGCGAAACAAATAGCTAATCATTTTAATAACTATTTTATTAAATTTATAAAATACAACCCATCCAGTCCAGTTATAAAACTACAATGCCCATCTTAAATAACGAAAACTCGATGTTTATGGCACCCTGTACACCACAACAGGCACAGCAAATTATTAGGGCTTTGAAAAACACAAATAGCGGGTATGATGGCATCTCAATCAAAATAATAAAAGCTGTAGCATCTGAAATTTGCCACCATTTGTCTCATATTATAAATATATGTATTGTAGCTGGCACGTTTCCTGACGCACTGAAGATAGCGATCGTTAAGCCATTATTTAAAAAAGAGAAAAGAGAGCTTATGGAATATTACAGGCCCATTTCTCTGATGCCTATATTCTCTAAAATATTTGAGAAATTTATACAAAGGGAATTAAACGGCTACATAGAAAGAAATAATATATTATGGTAATGAGCAAAAGGGATTTCGCAAAAATAAGACTATAAATATGGCAATCTACGACTTTTTATACACTGTGTTGACAAAAGTGGACAAAAAAACACACGTATGTGCTATCTTCTGCGATATGACTCAAGCATTTGACTACGTAAACAATGACATTCTAATAAAAAAACTTGACGCATATGGTATAAGAGGTTAATGTTCTTAATTTAATTAAATTTTATTTAATCACTAGAAAGTCAAAGACGGAAATCACTACAATTAATACACACACTAAAAAAGAAGAGATATACTTATCGGATGAACGTTACACTACTTTTGGTGTTCCACAAGGTAGTGTATTGGGACCTCCACTTTTTAGACTATATATTAATGACTTGCCCAAATCAATTTCACACCCTATGACTTTATTTGCAGATGATAGCACGGTAACAATTTCTAGTAATAATAATACATGATCCAATATAAACTTGACATTCACAATACCTTGACATCAATAATAAAATGGTTAAACAATAATAATTTAAAGATTAATTTAGATAAAACTAAAATCATACATTTTAGCCAACGTTTGACGATAGAAAATATGAACATAAATATAGATAATAAAATTATTGAAATCGTAAATACTACTAAATTCCTTGGATTAGTAATTAACAAAATACTTGACTGGAAATCACAAATAGAGAACCTTTGCAAAAAAAAATGTAGTTCTACATTTGCATTGCACTCTCTAGCTGCAGTTGTGAATGTAGATACCCTGATTGCGGCCTACCATGGCTTAGCTCGGTCTCACTTAACATACGGCATCATATTTTGGGGAAACTCTACTGATGCTTACACGACATTCAAGGCCCAAAAGAGATGCATTAGATCTATGTTTGGGCTAAAAACGGTTGAGTCATGTAAACCGTATTTTAAAAGGTACAATATATTAACTCTTCCCAGTTTGTATATACTCGAAACCGCAATGTTTGTAAAAACAAACCCCAAACTGTTTCTACGTCTACAGGACGCTGTACCGCGTAGCAGACGGGATGTGACCATTCTTCGCCTCTATCCTACAAAAACGGCACTCATGAGCAAAAGTATCGTCTGCATGGCTCCTGCTATATTTAACATAGGTACTGCCTAAACGTTGGAAGGAGCTAAATGGTAATGCATTCAAGCGTCAATTAAAAAAAAAAATCTTTCGGAGAAAGCTTAGGTACTATAGTGTCTCCGAATTTCTAGCCGAAAAAGTTTTTTGATTGTTAATAATTTTTCTGTTACTAAAGTTTATAAGTCCTGTAATTTTCATATGAATCTTGTAATTTTGACACTAATCTTATAGTTCTGACATCAATCTTGTAAATTTTACATATCTTTTAATTTTGACATAAGTATATACATATATTTTGTAACTTTGACATTATTCTGGTATTCGTTTGACATTATGGTTTTTGAGTTATTTTGAATTTTAAAATTATAACATAAAAATAATTTTTGGTTCCTAAAGTTTCAATTAATTATAAATTGTGTAAATGCTTATTCTAGGTAATTTTTCTGTTTTTTTTTGTCTTATTATTAATTATTTTTTATGCTAAGGAAATATTTGTACGCCGATACTTACAGCTAAACATGACTGGACTCAAACGACGTAATATCTTGCATGCTTTTGTATGTATACAATGTTTAAACAAATAAAGAAATCTCTCTCTCTATTCTCCATGATAATTTACACTCCATTAAATGTGTCAGAATGTATTTCTCGCAGCAAATATGAACATAAAACACTTTCCTATATACGTGCTTGTGCTTATTTTATTTATTTTGTGTTAATGAATGAACGCTTTGACTTGATTTTACTACTGGAAATAATGTATGTATATCGTTTTACATTTACATCTAAGTAGGATCTTTAAGAAATAAAAAGTAAGATGTAGGTTTATACATAGGTTTATTAATAATTTCCTCATAATATCTGCTAACCAAACTCAACAGAGAAAAGCACTTTACTCGCGTAATCGGATTAAAACTGCAATCTTTCTTCTACTGTACCGTGACTACCTTCAGAAGTGTTTTGTAAATACGCTGCCAGCACTTCAGTGGACCCGGGAAATATAGCAAGTACGCCATTAAACAAAATAATGGAATACTACAAATTAAATACGTTAACAACATGTAACGGATTTTTTGAACCCCGTAAGAGAAGAATAGATTATTTTTCCATGCTAAAAACACTGCTGAAAAGTAGTTTCATCCTTGAAGAACATTTTTAAATGGTGACAGACGTAGTTCTTTTTTTTGTAAATATCTGATAGAGAAACTATTATTATTATTGTAGGTGATTTGAGAAAAGAAGAATAATGAAAAAAAAAAATCTTCTTCCTGAAAACCGTTGCAACTAGTAAGCAATCAATCAAGAGTAAGAAAGTTTTTCTCTTTCCCATTTGCATGCAATTAAGGTAAGTGCAAGGTAATGTAGATTCTAACGATTCGTTTTCTACAGGCTTGGGCAAAGTAATTGTCATTTGTTTTAAATGACTGCTTAATATCAGTTGGACTACCGAGCGTGAGATCATAGAAGAGGAGCTGTAATACCGACGAATTACCCACCCAGAACCCAGAACCCGTAGGTATAGTTACCAACTCAAAACACATTGTCTTAGTAGGAGTGGTTTAAAGGAGAATAATCTCTAACTTTCATGAGACTGAGCAAAATTTGATCAAATTGCCTTGCTTTACCTGTCTCACTGCATAGCTTTGAAAATAAACAAAATAATTTAAATTGCTTTACAGATGTTCAAAACCATAAATGAGAAAGCCAACAAAAGGCCTGTCTAAACTTTCTGTGAAGCCCTGACAAACAGCATTCCGGCTGGAAACGCTTGTGCCAACAATCCCCAGTGTTCAGTTACGTTTGCTTCTAAGAACGATATATTTCTATAATTGTCTGAATTGTATGCAAACTACGATTTACAAAATATATGGTCTGAAAAAGGTAAATAACACCGTTTGGCAGCTTGAGTTGGTGCAGTGCAGTTGGTCATTCTAACTTGTAGGAACCAACATAATAAAGGTTACAAGCAATTGAGCAATTATAGGAAAAGGGATAAAACCTCTTTTATACCTACCTGATTTATAACAATGGCTCGTTTACACGAGGAGAGGTGCTTACCTCGAAGACACATAGGTGAGGTAAGGAGAAAAAGATAGAATGGCACGAATCACCTCGCCTAAACTGATTTACTGTATTTTCTTTTACTGTATTAAAATCATCATTATCTAGATTATTCCACTTTGCTCCACCAGTGGACATAGGGATAAAGTGCAATGTTCACAATTTGACATCCACTGTATCCCACTAATTCATTTTGGTGGAGACACAAACACACACACACACGTACACTCGGATAGGTGTTCCATTTACTGCTTAAATACACTGACACTTTTAAAATTGTTTTTTTTTTATATACCATAGAAGTTAGAGGTTTAAAATAATAAGAAAGTTTTATAGCAAATTTTATCAGCTTTCTTTGAAACGTGTAAACTATACATTAGTAACATTTTAACTTTAAAAAAAGATAAGACAATAAAAATAGCTCTTTTTACCTTAGTGTAAAAAAACTCAATTAACATTTCTAAGTATGTTTTACATGTTATTTAATTTTTAGTAACTGGTATTGCCTCCTCGGGCGCTGACTACAGCTTCGAACTGGTTTGGCATACTAAACACGCGGTTTCGGGGTCTGTTTTAGTGTCCTGACGGTGGTAGGTGGTGGTCTGCGGCTTCTGACTAGCCTCCCTAGCTCATCCCAGGCGTGCTCAATCGGGTTGAGATCAGGACTTCTTGATGGCCAAGCCATCACGCTGATACCAACCTCCTGAATATACTCTTGCAGGACCTGAGCTGTGTGTGGCCGGGCATTATCATGCATAAGCATTGATCCATCACCCATATTTGCTAAATACGGCCCTGCATACTCGTTGAGAATCTCTTGGGCCTATCTTTCCCCTGACAGAGTGCCATTTTCTATGGCCACTAACTCTGTGCGACCTTCTGAAGATATGCCAGCCCATACATGTACACTGCCTCCACCGTACTGGACTCTTTCTGAGAAGCAGTCTTGAAGGTATCGCTCACCAGGCCGCCTGTAGACACTTTGCCTTCCATCAGAAGTGTAAAGTGAGAATCGGGACTCCTCTGTGAACAAAATTCTTGACCACTCTTCTTCATCCCATTATATGTGTTCACAGGCGTATCGCAGTCTCGCTACTCGATGCTCTCTCTCGAGTTTGGGACCACTCGCTGGTTTTCAGGGTTTCAGATTTGTTGCTGGACTTCAACTGCATTAAGGTCGTGATTTCTCAACACAGTGGAAACAATATAACGGTCTTCTCGGGCAGTAGTACACCTGGGTCTGCCATTACAAGGCTCTCCTCTGATGGTTTCCAGTCTCTTCGTACCTTCGCTCCACCTGCTGGATCGTTCGTAACGTCACACCCGCCATTCTTGCAGTACGACGCATACCAGAAAAGTAATGATCCTAGTACATTCTTCAGGTGAAAGAGGCATGATAAATAAAATGTATGTGCTGTTGTCTAACTTAGCTTCTGTAACAAGACTCATCGACCAAGAAAAAAATTTAAAACAAAAACAGAAACCAAAAAGTGAATGGTAAAATTGTTACTGGACGCGTTCGGTTCTGCGTTTACCGTCCAATCAAATTAATTATTACAAATAACCATTAAGTCCGCCTCTGTACCTTTTTGTGCGAAAAGTTTAAATAAATAAACCATGATCAAAAGAAAACTGCAAAGGTATAATCATTGATCTGTAATTATACCTAGACTGACTAAACGGTCATTCTTGACTGAAATACCGTGTAACGGACACCTATCTGCCAACAATACCGTAAAACGGGGTGAATAGAGATGCAGGGGTGAATCGGGACGAAACTTTAAAATAGGTTTTAACGTTGAAATAATATAGTTTATTGCCAGAAAGACTCCAATGTGTTGACTGTTTTTTAATTAAAGTTTTGGTGTCCTTGTTAGCAACCAACTATATTATTTTATAGTACAAATCCATTTTAAAGTTTCGTCCCGATTCACCCCTGCATCCCTATTCACCCCGTTTTACCCGGTAACTAAATTTTTTTTTTTTTTTAATTTGCTTTTTTATTTGCATTACCAAATCAATCAGTGTAATTCTGAGACTGTGAGTACCTATTTACAGTATTTTCTTTATAATAATAAATAAGTAATAGCCTCCCGACCGATTTCGGTCACGGTGGCCAAACTCAACGGAGCTTAGCCTGCAGGTACGCAGGAGATATTTTAGTGCACAAGTGGGTGCGTAAACAAAGGCGCACTCTCTGTTCCTTTACATTCCTTTTAGAGGACAGCCTCTAAAAGGAATGTAAAGGTAGGTAGGTATAAGGAAATAATTCCTAAATCTGACCCCTAAATGTGTAAACTAATTTAAAATATATTTTAATACTGAGAAATGATCATTTTAATGATATTTAAAGATTGATAGTAACACAAGTTACATAATTATCTAGATTAATTAAATTAGTGTTTATAAATTGAATACTATGTACCTATAACCACGGATATATGCATAGTTTTTATTTCATACTACCTGAACGATTAATTACCTACAGCAATATAACTTTGGAACCAAATAACCAATTTCGATAAACAAGTGTTTTGGTTATGGTTATTTTAAACTCATTGACAAAAATTGTTTCAAATTTTGTTTCATTGCGTAGGTCTAATAATTGAGCAGATATTTAGACCCTACGCAATTACACTTATCTCAGTAAATCATACGGTACCTTCAAGCTAATAACATTTGTTATTATTGTCCATTAAAATGGCACAACCGGTCTAAATCGTTGTTCATTATTTTTCATTTATTGATTACATGACTGAGCAAACTATCACTCATAATTTAAAATCCGTCTGTTTATACATAACTATTTCCCAATAACATAAATCAACAATGAATTTAAAAATTATTTTGTTTAGTTTGCTTTTTTATTTGGATTACCAAATCAATCACTGTAATTCTGAGACTGTGAGTACTTTTTTTTTTTTTTTAAACTTTGCCTTACTCTAGGAATTTCTCCTGTATCGTGGGTGCGTTTACAAACATTTAAACTCTCACATACTCAAACAGCCAGACCCAGAAAAACTGCTTGTAGGTCATACAAATATTTGTTTCGTGTGGGAATCGAACCATGTTGTTTCTCTATAATAATGTTACTCAACTGAGTGACATAAAAATGTACTGCCTAAGCCACTGAAAATAGAAACGTTCAGAAAGTACATTCCCTATTTAGGCGCCAATAATAACATATTGTATTTGTGTTGGTCTTTTATTTGCATTACCAAATTAATAAGTGTTATACTGAAAGCAATTACAATGTTAAATTAACATGGTCCCTTTCTTTTGTTATTTTTTATTAATTAAGTATTTATTTTCTGTCGTAGATATCCTACATCAGTACTGAGCGTCCGGTGGTGAACTGGTTTGACCGAAAATGCTTCAGAAATGTTTCTCTGATCAGTAAACGCTTGAGCCGAGGGGACCCTAAGCACTATGTGTCACTGTACGCAGATTCATATATCATAATGAACAATACCATGATTGTAAGTTGGAACTAATGCAGGCACACATGACGCGCAAATCATGCAATCAGTAATGATTCTAGACCCTCCCGCATAGAAATTTTTCATCGATTGCTTTCTTTAAAATCAGCTTTGCCATACACTTTGACCGTGTAAGTATTGCACTTTTGTATGAAACAGCAGGTTTTTTTTAAAGAACCAACGACTTTTTGTTTTTAAAGTTACCACTGATATGCGTTTGACTCCTAACTACTTTTACACCTTGTCCACTTGGTCGCTCTCCCGACTTTGATTGCCAATGGAATTTGGGCAAACGACCAAGTCTTATTGCGCTGGCAGGCGGTTGAAAAAGATTCTAGCGAAGGAGTTCGTACATAAAGTACTTCTTACCCTCGTACCTACAACAGTACAAGGATCTTATGGCGCGTGGCCAAAATAGGAATTAATGCCGTCATCCTGTTTTTATTTAAGTACAATTTCACAAATGTTTACGCGCAGTGTTTACCAACAACGCCCCCCTATCAATATCATTAAGACGCTAAAAGATCCTAGTAGCACGTACTTGTGACGCCAATTAGACGGGCATGATTATGGATTTAGATGTAGTTACATTTCACTTTGTTCCTGTATGGCAACGATCCTGTGATGCCCCTGGTATAGCAGACGCCCATAGAAGTCTATGCCACTTACCATCGGGTAGGCCGTTTGATTGTTTACCATCTTACAAAACAAAGTGGTAGACTAAAAGGAATCTAACAGAGTAATGATAACGTTTATTTTAAGTTTTTTATTTATTCAAAATCTGTATTAACATTTATTTACATTAAGTCTGCCAAACTGCATAACAGTCTGTCGGCAGTTGTTCTCGACTAACAATAAGTAGATTACTGAATTTTGAAAATTAATGTGCTTGCGGAAATAACTTAATTACGCTATAATAAATAAACTTAACTATAATAAAGTAACTAAATAACTATAGTAAACTATAATAAATATTCAGTCATTTTACAAATCACAAATTTTCGCCAACGTAAGGTTTATTACAAACGTATGTATCTATGGACACATTGAGAGATAATATTTTGTAGAACACTTTTAAGTTGGTCCATAAATTTAAGATGCGAGATCAGTTTTGGGATACGAGTAGCTCATTTACTAACGTTGGTACTAACTACATAGTACATACCTTCTTGTGTGCTTACCAAAGTAGTTTGTTACTTTTCGGACAACAAGTGTATTCTTCTTAGATAAACGAGTTGGGTACATATGCTAACATTCTACTTTGTGGTTTTAATTATTAAGTTGTTCAGTTCACCTATATAGTTATTTATGGGATATTTATTTTACAGATGGACTTCTACTTCTACCAGTTTCTAACAAACAGATACCGACCTAGTTTCGTTGAGATGCATTTTAAGTTGTGTGACATGATTAATGCTGACGCAATTTTCGGTCAAGAATTGCGAAACGCATTAGGGGGCCGTACCTGTCCGCTTCCCCCGGTAAGTACAGTCGCAGCCAAACATCTATAATAACCAGATCACACCGTTAGTACGCACAATATTGAGAGATTTACCATGTTCTTTTAAGACTAGACTTCTTATAGATTTTGCTGTATTGTACGAGTATAAGTATAGAACTATTATCTATATATTTTTTAAATATTTTAGGCCCATTAGATTCGGAGATAGTTGGCTGTGATAGACGGACAGACAGACGGACACACGAGTGGACCCTTATGGGTTCCCTTTTTTCATTTGGACGTAAAGAAACCCTAAAAATACCTTAAATCAAAACAAAGAAATCAGTGCTTATTATGCCAAATGGACCTCAGCTTAGCATTATGTTAGATGACAACACGAGGTGACACCTGACACTGATTTACAGTTGCAGCCCACGAGTGTCATACGCCATCCGCAGTCCTAAAACTACCACACAGTGACTATCATATAGCGTGTATCATAAACGTGTGGTCATATTTAAGGGTGAGGTACCAACCATTAAACTGATCAACTTTATCTATGTCTTCAATCTTTATCCATTTCTGAAATGAGGGCTCTTACGCAAATTAGTTATTGGGTTAAAAAAAAGCTTTTACTCACACAAATAATCGAGAATGTAAAACAGACTGAAGGTGTTTCTGTGGATATTCTTACATTGTTTACTTTTGAAATTTGGTTATCAGCTGTCGATTTGAATAAATGCTTAGCCCACGAGTGTCATACATATATTATGGGTTTGGAATGTATATCACTAGCTAAATCAAGATACGAGGCTAATGCCTTGGTTAATGAAGTTGTGAGAGAATTGGATATCAATTATCGTGTGTGGCTGAAAATATATTCCGATGGGTCTAAGGGTGCTCATGGATTAGGTGCAGCGTTTTACGATCCAAGTTGTAATTATAGAGCAGGTTTTAAAATAATGTCAGATGTATCCGTCATGACGTTGGAATTCGTTGCAATTTTGCAAGCCTTGTCCTATGCAATAGAGAAAATTTTTGATAAGGTTGTTATATTTACGGATAGCAAAAGTTCATTGCACCACGTAGCTCGATGCGCCTCTGGCTTCAGAGGTACATCTATAGCTTACGACATTTTATAACATATATTCAAGTTTATTGGAAATAGCATAGAGTTCAAGTTGCAATGGGTTGGTTTACGGGGTAGTGAGGAAGCTGATTGTTTATCTAAATTGGCAGCGAAGGAAGGAGTCGAGCTGAATTTTATACCAGATTACGTAGAATATGTGTCAAAATTCAAAACAAAAAGTTTAAATAACCGGAAAAAACATTTTGACATTAAGTCAGTAGACAAGGAATATGGTACAAAACAGTTCAAAATGAGCTTCCTCAAGTGGTTTGTCAGTAGCAGGTTAAGTAGAAGTTATGTGAAGTTAGGTGTAAGATTACGGTCTGGACACTATCCATCGGCAAAGTTTGCATTTCTCATGAAGAAAGTAAGTTCCCAACTGCAATACATGCAATATACTTGTGGATGTACATCGTTTGCTGATGGATTACGTCAAGAACGAAGAGGAAAGGAAAATTTTAATCAATGAGTTTAATCTATATATATAAAATTCAAAGTCCTGACTGACTGACTGATACATCAACGCACAGCCTAAACCGCTGGTCCTAGAGATATGAAATTTGGAGGGAGTGCTCTTCGCGAATAGTATGTATCCACTAAGAAAGGGTTCTTCGAAATGCCACCCCTAAGAGGGTGAAATGGTGGAATTATGTTTGTATGGAAATTCTTATTCCTTGAGTTAATAAACTTGAAACTTGGCGCCAATACTAATCTAAGTAAATTATGAGGTTTTATGTTTTTCTAAAGTACCCCCTAAAAGGGGATCGGGGGTTTCAAAGCTTGTATGAAAGAATTTTAGCGCGCGGTCCGATTAACTCGAAACTCAGTATTTATACCTAGGATCGAAAGTATAAAATAATGTATGTCAGGGTTTTTCGAAAATTACCCCTGACAGGCTAAAAAGGGGTAGTCAATTTTACAGGGGAGGATTTTACTGCATGGCTTGATTAACTCGAAAATTTATCTTAAATCTTTGAGTCAAGTTATGAATACATCCCAAACGATTTTTTTAAATTCCACCCCTGAGGGGGTGAAAAGCGGGGGATACAGTTTATATGAATAATCTTCTTCATTAGGTTAATAAACTTGCGCGGTCCGATTAACTCGAAGCTCAGTGTTTAAACTTAAGACCAAAAATAAAGAATAACATGAATCAGGGTTTTTAGAAAATCTACCCCTAACGGGTTGAAAAGGGGTAGTTAATTTTACAGGGGAGGATTATAATGCGTGGCTTGATTAAGTCGAAAATTAGTATTATTACTTTTGACAGAAAATAATTAATAATAAGTATGTAAAGTTATCGAAAATTGACCCCTGATGGGGCAAAAAGGGGTAATTTGATTCTTAATCGGAGGATTTGAACTTGAAACTGTATGTTACATTTTCACACCTAAACCACTGAACTTCTGATTAGGCAAAGAGATAGATGGCATCCTGGGGAAGGACATACTTTTTATCCTAGTAGCACGTTCCCGTGGGATAAGTCCCGACATCCACGCGGGCGAAGCCGCGTTCAGAAGCTGGTTTAAATATATTACAGTAGGATTGATTCAATCAAGTTTAGCATAACCCAAGTCAGATGTGGCGACAAAATTCAGCGAGTCGGTGTACCATATTGATTAAGATTCCCCTTTTAATTTAAGTTAAAAACATTGTTTTGTAGTAGTCTGTATAAAGCATGGGGTTGGCGTATCCATTGGAATAAAAACCCCAAACTCAAACTCAAAGTATTTATTTTAACTAAACCAATTACAGGCACTTTTAAATTGTCAAGGGTCAGTCAAAAAGATGAAACTAGTTGCCTATTCCAAAGCGTAGTAGGTACCTATGGAGAAGAATGGGCAAGAAACTCCATGGACACTCTATTAAATCACAATAATATGGTTACAAAGTATTGGTTACATCATTCATGTTAAAAATTATGCATGTGAGAATGATGCAGAACGTAAAAAGCATCCGTAATAAAAAATAAAAAAAATAAAATCAATAAAGATTATAAAAAAAACCATGGCGCCAAGATTGTGATCGCGAATAATAATCAGCTGTCCTATTTGGGTCGAGAAGATATTGAGTTGAGTTATTGATGGGTCAGGTGATTATCTTTTCGCGATTATGATGGTCCCATGAAGAAAGTTATTCAGTTTGATGATTGGTACCACACCTTTAAATATGACCACACATCTCTGATACACGCTGTATACTAAAATATTAATATGGATGATAAATTATTATGAGTCATGTCATGCTCAGTCTAATGTCTCGCTGGTGGTGTCGTGTGTGTTGGATCATTAAGTTCCCTCCAAAATGATTGAGCTGAATGGTGCTGATCCATACGTCATGTTCGTGAACGGGCGCCGTCAGTCTGGTCATCTCTTAGCTGCCACGGCTTATTTTAATTTTTAATTCCTGAATTGTGTTTATGTTTTTTATAACGGACGCTTTTAACGTGCACGTCTTTTTACATCGTTCTCACACGGTTAATTTCAACACTATTTGATTTATATTAATTCGGTATTAATTGATCTAATCAAATATTTTGTAACAATTTTATGATTTAAAAGAGTGTCCGTGGAGTTTCTCGCCCGTTTTTCTCCATAGGTACCTACGCTTAGGAATGGGCAACTAGCTTCATCTTTCTAATTGACCGACCCTTTGACAATTCAAAAGTGCCTGTAATTGGTTTAGTTGATTTAAATGATTTGAGTTTATGTTTATTTTTATTTTTCAGGGTATATATGATTTGCATAACATGACGATACCATATGTACCAAAAGGCTTTCCGTTTTCTAAAGGCCGTATCTACTGCAACGTGTCACTTACTTCAGGTACGGTGACCAAACTTGTAGGTCACGGCAGCATTGATATGGAGATAAAAGCTGGAAAAAAGCTTAAAATGAATAAAAACTAGAATAAATCTGTATTTAACATAGAAACTATTTATTTATTTATACAATAATATACATTATTGTACACCAGATATTATATTACAAAAGGAAACACAATTAAAAACATACAACAGGCGGTCTTATACATATTATGTTTAATAAAATAATATTACGACAAAATTAGTTTTATTTACTTTTATTTCATTATTTACACATAAATTATATTTTTAAATATTAGGATATAAAAAATATAAAAACAATAGTAAAATATCACATTGTCCTGGGATTGATCCACCATCACTGACAGGACTATTGTTGCCAATATGCCTGCTATAGTGGTGGTGGATCGATCAGAGCGGCGTGCAATGATTGTTGACATAACCGACCCGCATGATGAGAACCTCATGAAAGCCAAGAAAGATAAACATATCATGTATCTTGACCTGGCTTGCGAGGTTGTCGACATGTGGGATGTGGACTCAGCGATCATTGTGCCGATAGTCGTGACAGCCAATGGGTTGATAGCCAAGAGCCTCGACCAACACCTTAGGAGGCTCTCGTTGGGCAACTGGATCAAGGGCTTGATTTAGAAAGCGGTACTTTTGGAAACGATCCGCATTGTTGGAAGGTTCTTTCTAGAGCCCTGACCGCCGCCGGTAGGTTGGACCTTGTCCCGATACCGGTGGGTTACCATTTTTACAAGTTTTATTTAACTTGCGATGTATGTATGTATGTTCGAGTGGACTCTTGCAACTCAACTTTGAAGCATATATCTTCAACCGATTGAGCTGAAAATTTGCATGCATGTGTAAATCGGATGACAATGCAAAATTATTATGACATGGAGCTGATCTGATGATGGAACCGGAAGGTGGCTATAGGAACTCGGTAGTTAAACGACACAACCCCATCGAATTTGGACTCGTTTGATCCGTCTTGACGAGAACTTTGATCCTAGATGGTAACCAGGGTCTGATGATGGAGCTGGACGATGGCCATAAGAACTCGGTAATTAAACGACATAATCCCATCGAGTTTGAGCTCGTTGGATTCGTCTTGATGAGTACTTTGGTGCTAAATGAAAAGAGAAACGCTGTTTTGACGATCAATAATATCTGTCAGCTTCTAACTAGTTTTTTCGATTTTATCGATCGACAGTCCTAATATAAAAATAAACAATTAGATAGATAAATAGAATACTAACTAGGTACACCAAAAATATTACAGAAAAAAAAATAAGAAAAAATTAAACCGACAAAAAGAAACTGGAAAGCTAAAAATAAAATTAACCTATTAGTCTAAGCTCCTAAATTAATGGAAGTTACTTATTTTGTTGAGTTCACAAATTTGCGTTTAGAGCTTTTTTTTTTTTTTTTGAGGATGGGAAATCATCAAATGACCCTTCCCGCTCTGGGTGGAGCAGAAGGGAGTGTCAGACTCTTACTGACTAAAACCCACCCGTGTTCCTTCCTTAGCCCTTTATGTACCAGGGCAGCGGTAACCCTTTCGGACGACCCCCTACCCCGGCAGGCTTCGGCCCTGTCGGGCCCCGTCAATTATGCTGACATCTTTTTGAGGCGCACGTGGAACACATACGCGCCGTCCGGCACGGGCCTGGTCCTGATCGGACGGAGAACTACCCATTGCTCTCCGCCCGCAGGCCCGCGCCTACGGTGGCCAGGAGTCGTCACGCGGCTCCCGACGCCCGGAGCGTCTCCCTCGGCGGCTGAGGCGTGAGGATCTCTCCCTCGCCCATCCCGCCACCTCCTTCGCTAGCATGACTGCTTCGCAGAAGGAGGTGACCGCCTCCCACTCCCTCTCGCCCCGGACCATGGCTTGCACCAGGGCCGGGCGCGAGAGGTCGCCGCCGCTGCCGATCGCCTCGACGAGGACACGGCGGTGCTCTGCCCAAGCGCGGGGCAGACCTCCACCGTATGCTCCACCGTGTCCTCTGGGCGATCCTCGCAGTGGTGACACCCGGGCGTCTCCTCCCGCCTGATGATGTGCAGGAACCTCCCGAAACATCCGTGTCCGGAGAGGACCTGCCTCAGGCGGCAGGTGAGAGCGCCGTGACGCCTCTCTAGCCACTCCTCAAAGAGGGGTCTTACCGCCGCTATCGTGGCGTGCCCTGCGCTGGGTTGCGATAGTCGCGCCTTCCATTCCACCATGAGACCGCGCCGGAGGTCCGTCCACTCCGCAGCGATTTGCCGCGGGTGCAGAGTTTCCCCCCGACGTAGTGCCTCCGCGCGCCAGTCATACAGGCGCGCGAGGACTATCGCCTCCAGATCCCATGGTGGCAGTCCGGCAAGGAGGCTTGCTGCCTCGCCCGAGATCGTGCGGTACCCCCGGATTAGCCTTACGGCTACCACCTTTTGGGGCGCGTTCAGGTAGTGTGCGGCTCGCAGCCGCAGTAAACGCGCCCATACCGGGGCCCCATATAGGGCCATGGACCGCACGACCCCCGCGTAAAGCCTCGGGCAGGAGGCGTTTGGCCCCCTCAGGTTGGGCCGGCCCGTTCCAGTTTGGGGGCCAAACGTCGGAAATGCTCGACGAAGTTCCACCGGCTGTCGAGGACGAGACCCAGGTATCTCATCGTTGTCTCGACGCCGATGTGTACCCCTCCTACCATCAGTTGGGATCCCGAAGGTGGCCCGTACCGGGGCCCATGAAAGGACATGGCCTCGGACTTGTGCAATGCCACCTCGAGACCCAACTGCCGGATCTTTTCCACGACTATCGCAACCCCGCGTGTCATCGCGTCGGCCGCCGCCTGATGCGACCTCCCCTGCGCCAGGAACAGCGTGTCGTCAGCGTAGCAAACTACGCTGACGCCATCAGGGAGGTCGGCCCGCAGCACCCAGTCGTAACCGATGTCCCACAAGAGCGGCCCCAGAACCGATCCCTGTGGGACACCGCACGACATCTCTCGCCGGTTCCAATTCCCGTCGCGACCGGGGTAGATGACGGCTCTGTCCGTCAAATACGCCCCGACTATTCGACGGAGGTAAGTCGGCACCCGGTGATACCGGAGTGCCTCCCCTATGCAGCTCCAGGGCAGGGTGTTGAACGCGTTGGCGATGTCGAGTGACACCGCCACGACCACCCCACCCCGAGACACCGCGTCTCCCGTCGTGAGGGCTCTCACGCGCATGATGGCGTCCACCGTCGAGCGCCCCTTGTGGAAGCCAAACTGGCTCTCCGCAAGATCCGGCCCCGTCCTCACCAGATGCCCGACGAGGCGGCCCGCAATCACTCTCTCAAAGAGCTTGCCAACCTCGTCGAGCAGCACTATGGGCCGGTATGCGGACGGAGAGTCCGCAGGGCGCCCTGGCTTCTGAATGAGGAGCAGCTTCCCCGCCTTCCAACGGAGTGGAAACTGGCCTCTCTCCATACATGCGCTTAAGAGCGCCTCCAGTCGAGGCCGGAGAGCCCTCGAGGCCAGGACCCAGGCTTTACCCGGCAAGCCGTCGGGTCCCGGGGCGGTATTTTTGGCCTTCAGCCTGCCTACCGCCGCTCTCAGATCTACCCCGGTCACTTCAGGGATGTCGTATCGTCGTCCGCGTGGTCCGCTTCGGGCACCGCAAGTGGCAGGGCCATAGGCGGGGGAGTATGCTCCCCCCGTGAAGGGAACAGAGCGCTCACCACTTCCTCCACCAGCTGGGGTCGGAGACTCTGCGTTAGCGGGGGGGCCCAGGTGCGGAGTTTATTCCGCACCATTCTGCAAGGGCGCCCCCATGGATCTCGGTTCAGAGTCTCCAACATCTCCTTGCGGGCCATATCCTTGGCCCATCTCTTTGAGGCGCACGTGGAACACAACGCGCCGTCGACCCGGGCCTGGTCCTTACCGGGCGGCGAACTGCCCATTGCTCGCCGCCCGCAAGCCCGCGCCTACGGTTGCCGGGAGTCGGCTGTCGACTCCCGTCCAGGGCGTGTCCTGCGGCGACTAGGGGCGTGAGGGCGCAGAGTTTGCCTCTTCCTCACGCGCTCCGCCTCCTCCTTTGCGAGCATTAGCTTCGCAGAAGGACTATCGAAAAAGACGATTTTTAGGAAATCGCAAAAGAAGATCTTGCTCACTGCATAAATATAAAACTGATTTATATTAATCATGAATTCTTGTATTTTGAACGTCTATGATTAACTATTGATGAGATATACGTAAAAAAAAAAACGGAAATCACATCTGACCTATCTACTAATGGGTCAGTGTTCCATTAAGCATGCGATATGAACGTGGTATTAAAACAAACATACGTATGATGTTTGTATGTTTGTTTGTTACTCAATCATGCAAAAACGGCTGAACGGATTTGGATTAAATTTGGCACACAGTCAGTTTATAATCTGGATTATAATAATAGGATACTTTATATCCCGGTTGTACATTTCCGTGGGATACTTTCCGACATCCACGTGGGCAAAGCCGCGGGCAAAAATTAGTCTAATATATTTTTGAAGCAATACCATTTCAATTCATTGGATCACTGTAATAATGAGCTATATGATAAACACTCAAAATATTTTATTTTTATCTAATCTTAACTACTTATTTCCTCTCAATTTTGTGAAATGAGCCTACTATGTAGGTTTGTGACCGAAGCATGATAATTTGAATGACGTAATGTTTCGTCGATATGGTTGATATTTAAAATCTAAAAGTAGATTTACAATTCCAAGAAACAGCGTTGTACATTTTAGATTTACGAAAAACTGTATTTAAAAATTGATAAGTTACATAAATAGATTTAATTGAATCAGTATTTTTAAATTGAAGACTATGAATATATTAATAGTTTTATTTCTTAATTACCTGCAGCACTATAACAACAAGTGATTTTGGAACCAAATTACTGATTTCGATAAACGAGTGCTTTGGTTATGGTCATTCTAAACTCATTGACAAAAATTGTTCCAGATTTGTTTTATCGCGTAGATCTATAATTGAGCAGGTATTAGAGATACAAAATTAAAGTTATCTCAGTAAATCACATGGAGGTGTGATTTACTGAGATAAGCAAAAATAGCGAGAGATGTGGAACTCGTAAAAGGCAACCCCCCTTTTGCTCAGCAGTGGGATAGCCAAAGTAAAAACAACACACAATGCACTATGATGAAAATAAATAAAAAAATTAAAACGCTTGTAAAGGCACACACAAAATACCATCAGGCCTGGGCCTCAAGTCTGCTATTACAATAGTGTCAGAATGGTCTATCATTGATTTCATAATTGTTGATTTTGACAAGTTTGGTAATCTACTAATATAATGGCGTCATTATGACTGACCAGTGGTCAACCACTGACACTCCATTGAAAGAAATGGCATAGAATAGTAATCTCGTACATAACGACAAATGAATGACTGACTTAGGCGGTAATCTGCTAAAATTTTGACAGTTCATCTATACAATAGGCATCTAGTTTCAGGATGATTGGTTGCGTAGCACCTGATGGACATTAATGAAACATCACAAATAGAGCAATTAGTTACGCACTAACAATTAATTAACTATTCGGGTTACTTAATTGTCAGTTTTGGTTTATGAAGGGAAAACATATTGTAACAACACGCCATTAGAGTATTACTTGGTTTTTCAATATACCTATCTACTTTTAAAAATAACAAAAACTTAACTAAATACACCTGCAGTGCTAATCTGTAAAATACACACCGTGGAAACTTAGGTGAAGTGAGCTATCAACACTGCCAATCCCTAGCACGCTGACTGTCAGACAACAGACACAATAGAAAATCTATTGTTGGCGGTCTCCAGTGACCGCGGTGACAGTCAATGCCCTAGCATTAGGTGGAATGACAGCTCACAGTGAGGTTTTTACAGAATAAATCGATTGTTGTACTTACACCATACATAATAATAGGTCCAATGCAGTCAAAGTGACTTATGCGCAGCTACCGATGACGATGCCATGAAAGTGGTCAAGTTGTAACATAACGTACATACTCACAGTTATCTTTATTCATTCCTCCAGGTCAGAACAAGCATTCTGTTACCGTTAGGCGCTGATCTGATTATTTCTTACGACACGTTTTATCCACAATCTGTACACAAACACAGCTCCATCTTTATGATGACACTACGATGATTTAGTGACATCCAAGGGTTGGTAATTTCGCCCACATTGATGGATATCATTTTTCCTATAAACACTATGCTTCTAATACAAAATAACTATAGATTTTATGGTATTTTATTAATAATATATTTTATTATGACAGCTTTGACAACGACGTTTGATACGTCGCCATGGCAACCTTTCTTTCAAATTCTTACCTGCCTGTATCTTTTTAGCTAATTAGATATGAATACTAATTATATTTAATTACTGGCCATCTTCATAACTCAAATTCATATTTTCTACATGATGTTATTCTACGAGCTGACATTATAGATCCACGCAATCCAAGGATCAGTTCGGGTTTCGCCTCTAAAGCGGATACAATAAAGAGCCTGATACTCCAGGGCTACCTATCGCGGGAATACCCAGCGTACCTCTCCGCTCCGGTACCTGTCGGACCCTACCTACGCCTCCGTCCTCCGTCCTCCGTGAAGGGCTCCTGTGACTATTGGGCCGCGCCTCATCTGAGGACCGCCTCACCTGGCGGGCTGACAGCGTCTCTGTCGTGCCTCTCTCTCTTGCTGTCGAGCTGCGTCCTGCCTTGCTGCGTGGACCCTCCAACAGGTGTCCTCCGCCTACACTTCATCTATACCTGTACCTGCGCCGGCTCCTGCTGCCGTGCTGCAGCCTGCCCTGCTGCGTGGGCCCTCCTACGAGTGTCCTCCGTGCCGCACACGCACCAGCGACCTGCCCTCATCTGTAGCTGCATCTGTCGCCGGCACCTGCCTCGCGTCTACCTCCCTCCATCTGGATCTGGAGATCCAGATGGAGATATGTGGCTAGTAGGTGGGTGGTAGGGATCGGGATAGGTGGGCTGAGGAGGCTGAGGTAGACCTCAGCCTCCTCAGCCCACCTATCACGCATCGTCATCCACACACCCCACCTCCACAAACTACACACCTCTCTTAGTCCATCTCCATCTTAAAGTTATAAATATATCTTTAATTGTTTTATGACCTCCCTTTCTTTACTTTAATTTCATTTTAGCTTCATAAGTTTAGTTACTTGTCGCTACACGACAAAGTTTTGGGCCAACTACTTACTTTAGTATTTATGTAATACTCGGGCGTATGTGTATTGTTCTTTTCGTTCATAAACTTCGTTAAAACCGAAAATTAATCAATACCATCTTTTATCAATTGACAAAAGATGGTATAGATTAATTTTAAATTTTTATTGATTATTTAATCAATAAAAATTATTATTATAATTTCTAATACTGTATTTTACAACATACTTAATTTATCTATTAAATATTTGGATGACATTACTGTATGGCGCGTGTTTTAAAGCATATAAATATATTCTATTCTATTTTATAGAAATGTAAAAAACAGGTATGGCGGAATGTGTCTTTGCACTGAATTTTTATGTAAGTAACATTTTTTGTACCTACCACATTTTATATAAATAAACGATTTTGTTTTGATTTAATTTGAAGAAAAATAATTGTATAATTATAATAAACTTCAATAACCTCAAAAGCATTTAACGGAAAACAAAATAAAAAAGTATTACCTAGATAAAACAGATTTAATATGTTAAAAAGCAAATGCGTGAATCCTAAAAGGTCAAGTGATGCGGAGTACATCAGTTTATTTTATTCCGGGTAATTCTACGCTAATAGGGAAGGGCGTGCAAGTACTTACGCCTCCTTGAGCTCTATTACCCACCTATTACCTGGGCTACGTTCTAATGTAGTCTATACTTCGCACTCAAACGGCCCGTGATAACATCGCCGATTTATACAAACGGGTATTCTTACAGCGCACACTGCTGACGAGCAAGCCATAACTCTTTTTAACTGAAGTATATATTAATATGATGAGAAGTGGCTCGATTATATGAGTTTTATAGGACGTTTATTATAAATTGAACTTAGTTTCTGTAAAGTTACGCTATCTGGTCAAGTGTTCTAGGAACTAATATATTATAGTGAAGTTCGTTGAGTTGAGTTTATTAGAAAATGAAGAGCTAATTTTTAAACTGAAATGTTACTTATAACAAAAGACTTATTTTGGTATAATAAATGTACTTGCCTTGTAACACACTTACCTAATGCCTCGAATATAAGTAACATTAAAAAAGCATTATGTAGAAAGTCGAAATAAGCAAAAAACAAAAATAAAAGGCAAACATTGTTTCCTTCTAAGAAATCCTCATGTCCACGTTTTTAGTATATACTTAACGATACCCAGTAAAAATAGTCAGGTACGAGTACTCAGCACTCAACGACCTTCCAGTTCTGTATTACAATGCTCTGAGATGTAGGTACGTTGACAGTAATTCTAGTTAAAACTTTTATCGGAGTGTCAAGGAATCAACGCTTTGTTTTGAAATCACTAAATTACGAACAATCAAATCAATTCACATAAAAAGCCGACTCTACATTACGCAACAGATTAAGTTGAGTAGCATTTAGAAACAGGATTTTGTGTAGTCAAAATTACCGTGTGTATGATACTATTGTCGAGGTTTTACACAAGTAGTACAATCCGAGTAGTAGTTATTCTAGTCTCACAGTTTAGTGCAGAGCGTATGGACAAGAGTGCTGGTCGTGACGTTAACTGAGCCGTGCAACTTACGCCGTGTGCAGGTAATTCTCCGTAATAACGTGAATTTAACTACACTTACATAAGTCCGACATACCCGCTTCTATTAAGGAAGATTGCGTTCCGTTAACAATGCTACTTCCAATTTCACCTTATGAATATTATTTTTAGTTTGAAGATATTCTCTAGCGTTTTTTGCACTCACCAGTTATCTTAGTTATAAAAGAAGAGAAAAAAGCTCCCAAGTGACACTTCTATATTGAAGTTTAAACTATTTAATCCGTAAATTCAAGTGTAAAAGGTTAACTCGACTTTTATTATAAAATGGTCTCACTTGGCCATCCATTTCAGCGATCATTTTCCTACGGCTTTGTAGAGCGCAATCCGGGATCTGGTAAAAACATTTTCAGCTTTACGGTGAGATTGCTTTCATTTCCATTGACATTTCCAACGCCAACAGAATTAAACAATACAAAAGTGACTTTACGTAGGAAGGTAATGTAGTTTTTTCTTTTTTGTTCACATTATAGCTAAAAGCTTTTTCTCTCGAAATCTAACCTAAAAATAAAGTACCTAAGTAAGTATGTATAAGTACACTATAAGTTGAAATTGAAATAACAGCGCAGAATGAGTGAAGACAACGATAATAAAATAAAAATACAATTGTTAGTCATTATGCAGTCGGGCACTTACATAGGAGACAAGATATAATTGTTTACGCTTAAATTATTGAGGGAATTGCCACACGTAAGTTTTATAGCAATCGGTATCAAATTGTGTATTTAATCGTGGATAGAATTTATAAAGATGCCCAATATCAGTATTTTAAGCTACATCATCTATGGAATTACGTAGATCTATCGATTTCGTGACAAACTCGTCAGACATACATCTGATTAGGTATCTTCCATCAGATCAAGATGAGTATTATTTTATGTTTAACTAGCTGACCCGGCAAACGTTGTTTTGCCATATAAATTATTTCTAGCTGCCCGGCGCTACTTCGTTCGCGTGGTGTCCTACCCCTTACCCTACCCCTACCCTACTGCTGCCCTACTCCTACCCTACTTCTACCCTACTCCTACACTACTCCTACCCTACTCCTACCCTACTTCTACCCTACTCCTACCCTACTCCTACTCCTACCCTACTCCTACCCTACTTCTACCCCACTCATAATCTAGTCCTAGCCTACTCCTAACCTACTCTTAACCTACTCCTACCCTACTTCTACCCTACTCCTAACCTACTCCTACCCTACTCCTACTTTTTCCATATTTTCTCACCATTTAAACCTTCCCTGGACAACGACAAACATTTCAAAACCAAAATCAGCTAAATCGGCCCAGCCGTTCTCTAGTGTTAGCGCTACAAACGAACAGCAATCGATTTTTATATAAAAAGATGATAAAATGATGCAACCTTTTTCATAGTTTAAATTTACAGATAAAACAACTGGCCATATAATGTCAAAAAAAAAAAAAATCGAGGATACCATAAAATCAACTTTTCTTTAAATTTCTTTAACAGGCATATTTTATGAAATGAAAATGAAATGGCCTGTCATGGTTGCTTTTTCTGTAAATTTAAACTTTAAAGAGGTTGCATCATTTTATATTTCGGAATTTTAAATGATTAATAAAATGATGCAACTCTTTAATAGTTTGCATTTTGCATTTGACGTTTTTATATTATTTACGTATATTACTTACTTAATTTTACTGTACCGATTATGTATTGTATTGAACTAACTGACTAGAAAAATGCTTGGTATACAATTATTTTGACGCAGTATAACGTTGTCGAGCAGTATACCTAATTGTCTGTGAATCTCAAGTTTTCGCAAGTCTATGACTACATCTAATAATATTATAACGGAGTTTGTAATTACTTTCAGGCACACATTAAAATTTCATGGTATCTTAAGCAGCCGGGGGAATAGAATAATAACATTAATATTGGAATAACCTGTGCCCTGACCGAGATTAGGGAAACTATTAAGAATGTTACACATTTTATAGAATTTTGTTGCTAATGTACACACATCAACACCGTCTAGGGATATTTTGTATAAAGTTCTTTAACTCCAAAAATACTGGCCAGTTTTAAATTCTTTTGAAGAAAGCTTATTTTGTAAACCTTTTTGAACGATTCTAAATTTGAATTTGAAAAACTAAATTAAAAACAAAAGATTTACGCGGCATAATGGTAGCGAAGTCCGAAGGCTTCATTTACCTACAGTAGTTTTTGGCTATTTTTTTGTGTCAAATTTAAGTTTTATAACAAGTTATCGGTTAATTTCGAATTAATGTTATTGTGTGCATCATGCAGCGGCGCCATTTAACGAGAGAGGAAATGTTAAGGGCAGTAGGCATGCTCCAAGCTGGGGCTACTCAACGGAGTATTGCTGAGGAGATTGGAACAAGACAAATTGTGATATCAAGGTTATGGTCACTTTATCGTGCTACTGGTGATGTGGCTGAAAGACACCCAGGCGGGAAGCGCATAACCACTCATCGACAAGACCGATTTTTGCAAGTTGCCGCGAGAAGACAACCAAATGTTACGGCCATGCAGTTGGTTCAGAGGCTCCAGTCAGAGCACCAATTGCTTGTGAGTGATCAAACTGTAAGGAGAAGACTGCATGAAGCTAACCTTCATGAACGCAGACCGCTTCGTACTCCAGCACTACGCCGAGGAAATCGTGGACGACGACTAGAGTGGGCTCGTGAACATTTGCTCTGGGAAGATAACCAGTGGTCTGTAGTGCTGTTTACCGATGAGTCCCGGTTCGGTTTCCATCCCGATACACGTAGAGTACGTGTTTGGCGAGTTCCTGGTCGTAAGAGCCGTCTGCAACATCCTCAGGAAGTCAATTCATACCACGGCGGGACAATTATGGTTTGGGCGGGAATTCGTGTTGGTGGAAGAACAAACCTCGTTTGGATCAGAAACACCAATAAAGAAAAACAATATACCGCAGCAAGACTTGGATAACTTAATCCAAAGTATGAAAAACCGTTGCAGGACCGTTATTAACGTCATGGGGTGTTTTACTGACTACTGATTTTTCACATAACTGTTAAAAACAGATTAATTTTTCCTTATTTTTCACTTTTTCTTGAGAAACACATTCATTGTTAGTTTTACCATTATTTCACGTTTTTTCTTTATTTGAATAAAAATTTGATTACGCAAAAAAAATAGTTTTCTTTTATTCTGGAGTATAGTCTGATAAATGGGCCTTATAAAAATATATGCATGCTGTATGTTATTTTTAATAAATTTTGAGTAAATTGAGTGAATCCAAAATATCCCTAGACAGTGTTGATGTGTGTATAATGTTTTGGTAGGTATTTTAACCCACAGTTACATAATATTAAGCCTGCAATGTGTGCCGTAGCTGAGAATAGTACCTGTAAAACACCCTGCGCATTTCGCCAGTGACGAGTATGTTTACGTTCCATGTAAAGGGGGGGTGAGCCTATTCCTATCAACTGGGTTCAACTCCAGACTCTTGGCTGGTACTGAGAAATTCAAGATAGAAAAACCCAGTAAAACTTGCCTAACCTGGAAACAGAACCCGGGACCTCATGCTCAGTAGTAGCGCGTGCGACTGCTAGACCAACGAGGCAGAAATAAATATTGTCAGTTGGAGATAAACAGCTCGGATGATCTGCGACATTAATTCTCTGATCCTATGAACAGTCACGTTCCTACTAGAATGCTAGACGTATCAAACACGTATTAAAGTCTGCAATAATTATGTGATGCATATAAATGAGAGATCGTATAAATCTTTGTATAAACTCATTCATCCAAACAGAACAAATTATTGCTCATTAATGTTATCTTGTTTTTTTTAGTACTTATGTCACTGAAGTTAAGAACGTGTTAAACTCTACTTAGCATTGATTCCTTCAATGTGAATGAGAAATTAAAAATTCCTTACGTTTTTTACAAATACATTTTGAATTTCACGGGCTTTCACTGTAAGTAATGCTAAAGAAGCGTTTGACAAGTTCTGATTTCCAAATTCTCAAATAAGAAACCGAGTGTAGTGTTCTGATATTTCGACAGATTTTTAGAGATTGAGGCTTGTTTATTCCTTTAAAATATATATCAATAAAAACAAACCTATGCGTTTAACACTAAAAATATAGTACAGTAACGAGAATGCGCTGAGACGCGTTCGTAGAAAAGTGCTACGTCGTAGCTCGGTGCGTAGCACAGGGTAGCAGGGCTCGCCGCGCGTTATTAATTATTTTTAGTAAAATACATTCAGTATTAACTAATGTTTGTAGTCTCATTTGTGGGATAAAACAATAACGTGTTACTCACCATTAATTATTACGAAAATCTGGTCACACGCGACTCTTATACTAAGTAAAAATAAACATTTCCGATAAATGGCGAATCAAATACGATATAAAAACCATAATATTGTGAATACGTCCAAACACTCGGAAAGCATCATCTTACTTTTTAAATTTCCGAAACTTCATCCATGATGATATGGTGCAACCTCTTTATTAGCATCTATTTACTGAAAAAGCAACTGGTCATTTCATGTAAAAAAATCGAGAATGCCATAAAATAGTGCTTTTTTTTAAATTATATTTTTAATTTTTTTAAAACTATACGTCACTTTTTTCAGCATAAACCGGCCTGTACCTATTTTGAGCTTTTTGTATAGCAACCTCTTTGTTCTTATTGATTAAAACAAAGGCAATGGTCATTTCGCTATAAAAAATTGGATGCCATAAAATTCTGGTTTTTTTTATGCTTTTAAATTCTTTAAAAAGCTCGTGACATGTTACCAAGATTATTCAGCCTAAACAAAGAACTTTTTTACCTTTTTTTTATTGGAATTTTCAATGGCAGTGAATTATGTTAGTTATTGAATTTATGTTGATCTTTGTCACATCCTTTTAATTGAATTTTTACTTCATAACCAGACCACCTTCAGAAAAGGGTTGCCTTATCCTTTTCATTTAGACTATGTATAAGAAGTCCAAATCAAAACATATATTTTTCGGAACATACAGTTTTGGGATGTTTTTAATCCACACATTTTATCATTATTACACTGTAAATGTTCTTTCTACATTACCGAATCAAGGTTGATTTTGTGTTATATTTTTTCGACTCAAAACGCGCGGAATATTCAGCAAATCCTAAAAAAAATCTCTTCTTTTAGTACCTATTTGAGGACAGGCATTATGTCGATATATATTTGATGAAATGGCATTGACGCTGTGTGACCGACGCTGATCTTTAGCGGGACATAGTTACGAGACCGACACCATTTTTTATTGCATCTCTTTCACATTAGCCAAGTGCCGGAGTTTGCCAGTGGGTCGCATTCTTTGAGAGTTTCAGGTTTCTTTCAAAAAGAGCTATGCGGCTGTCGTGTTGATTAAAACAGAGTAATCTCACTCACACCCATAAAGTCGAAAAAATTATAAGAATTCTTTAGCAAGACCTATCTATAAAGCATTCCTTTTATTTGCTTGTTTGAATTGGAACATTCAATTTCATCGAACCTATGACTGGATGCCTAACAGAGGTAATCTTTTAGAAAATGTAGAAATCGTTTTTATGCGTGAAAGTAGAAGTAGCTGTAGGTAAACCGATAGTTTTGTTTTGTCAAATTTCTTCACCTAGAAAGTCTACTAGCATTACCCTTTCCATAGCTTTGGATAAAGACTTTCAAGAAATAACATTTCTTTTATGAAAATACGATTGAAGGAGAATATTACTGTGAGCTGTCGATTTTTGTTTTAGCCAATATTTCTATAGAAACTGATTTTACCAAAGCGAATAAAACCAACAGAATTCAGGTCAGAAAACAATGCTAGTAAGAAAAGGTTTGTTGAGCTTAGACTACGAGCAAATAGCTGCGAAAGAAAACTATTTGAATAGCAAATGAAAAACAGTCGGATGCACGACCGATCTCGACGGGACCATAAACATTGACCGATGGTTTGTGGCACTTCCTGCTATCTTTGACAGAATAGTCTCAGCACGGTTTCAAATCCAGTTTACGACAAAATCCTGGCCTTAACCCTATACGATTTTTTAAAGCGAACTATCTAACTATTGAAATAAAATGAAAAATTCTAAAGAAAAAATATACAGGCGTAAACTGGTCGTACACCGTGGCTATAGTATAAAAGATGATATAAGATCCCCACTAGGTACTGGGAATAATCTAGGCCATTTATCTTGATATTTTGTACAACATTAATAAGGTAAAAGGAACTTTACGTCTTTATAAGAGTAAAAGTATTAGTGACAAAAAGTTCGTAACAAAGTCTCCTTTAATTTTAAGAATGGGGTGGTTTGGTTGAAATGTCCTCACTTAATTAACTGGCATGAAGACAACACAGTCTGACAATAAACAAGCACCTGCTAAAATACAAGCTCGAAAATGTAGGACCTGCGTACTGCTCACCCGTTTTGTGAATTAACATATTTATGTACAAAGTAACGTTCATGGACATGTCCTAACCAAAAGCGTTAATTGCGGGAGTACGCGATCATGTGTTTTTTTATATAAATACGACATAGTCACGCGATCAATCAAGTCGCGTTTGTACGTCAAAATTCATACAAAAACCTTTTGGTTAGGACGCGGGTAAAGAGCCACCGAATCGAAAAGAAGAACAATTAGTTTTATCACGAGCATAGTAGTTCTCTATTTAGCTTTAGTACCTTTTCTTTATTATATTGTATTTAATATAGGTATATATTAATACAAAACATAAATATAAAACAATTTAAAATATAAAAAGCTTATTCGAAGTGGTCTCTATTGGCTGCAATACAGTCCTTTAAACGTTGCGACAAGTTATCAATAGAAGCACGCACTCTTTCCATGGGAAAATTCTTCACTGCCAATCGGATGGATTGTTTTAGGGACTCCAAATTATCATGGCGTTTAGAGCAAGCCGTACTCTCTAAAACTGACCATAAATTATAATCCAGCGGATTAAGATCGGGACTAGACGACGGCCAGTCTTCAGCTCTGATGAAGTCCGAAACGTTCACTTCCAACCAAGACTGCGTGGACCGAGCTTTATGACCCGGCGCCGAGTCTTGTTGGAAGGACCATACTTGGTTATTGAACATGGTGTTGTTAAGGGGCTTAACTACCTTCTCAAGATTGGTATCTTGATACACTTGTGCCGATGTTTTGATACCTTTTTCACAAAAATATGGCTCAGTCACTCCTTCATAGCTAACACCCCACCAAACCATCACTGAAGTCGGATTATGCCCACGTTGCACTCTGTCGACTAATTGGAAAGCTTCCTTAGACCTTTGAGCATAAATACGGTCATTTTGTTTGTTAAAATGTTGCTCAATTGTAAAGATTTTCTCATCCGTAAACAAATTTTTTCTGTGACCTCCCTTTGCGTACCGCTTCAGTAGTTGTTTCGATTTAACCACCCTATTCTTTTTTAAATTATCAGTTAAAAAATGACCAGTGCGTCGCTTACAGGCTGCAAGTCCTAAGTCATCTTTTAAAATACGCGACATGGTTCTGGGTGCTATCTTCATCTCCCGAGATAAAATCTTTTGCTTTCGGACAGGATTTCTTCGAATTCTCTCCCTTACTGCTTTGACCACCTTTTTCGTACGAACACTACGTGGACGACCAGATCCTTTTCTGTCACAAACAGAGGAGGTCTCATTGTACCTATTAATAGCCCGGTACACAAACATTTGACTAATACCAAGCGTATGGAGAGTTTTAAAAATTGCATTTGGCTCCATACCAACTTTGTGTAATGCATTCACAGCGATTCGGTTCTCTTTATCACCACACTCCATTTTAATATCGCAAAATATTGTACAATGTATTAGCGCCAAAATTAGAAAACTCAATGAACAATCGTATAAAAATGACAGATTCCAAATTCAAATGTAATATCTTTCTTATTTTTAATTGTAACTGTATTTATGGCCAGAGTGTGTATATAATTATGTCGGAGTTATTTGTTTATTCGGAACGCCCGCGCCATCTCGTGGCGCTCGACAGAGTCTAGCCTTAGTTCGTGGGCGCCGAGAGCTACAGCTTCAAGAGCGGTGTGAGCAGAGCTCTCGGGATCATCAAAACATTGGACATCGTACGGACAACTTGTGCTTAGAAACTGTCTCGCGTTCTGTATCATTGAGTTCTGTACCTAAAGTGTATGATTCGCTAGTGTGACTAACTTGTTCGTAAATTATAATTTGATTTGAACTGCAAACCGTTTTTCTGTTGCGCTATAACTAACACCACCCATAGTACGCCCACAATAATTACAATATGCCTGATGTTAACGAAAGACAGATATACCTTCTCCGATATCAGAACTGGAATTCGTGTTGGTTCATGCACAAAATGAGAACACTTAAAATGAAAGTGACCGTTGACATTTGAAAAACAAAGTGCAAGCATGCGAACGCTTATTAAATAATCATGTGGATCTGTCCAAGTTCAACCTAGACAAAGCAGATACGGATGCGCGATCATGGTACATGTTGTTTTGGGCAAAGGCTGTATGCAGAAATACCTTTGCAGAGTGACGCGACTGTTGCGGCTACCACCATGTTTGAAAATAAAAGACTGACTCTAACCGGCGTTTGAATTCGACGTACCCCGTTCCCGTAGTTAGAACCATATTAATCTATGGTTGGAACACGCAGTATAAGGCGTGTGCAAAAATAACAGTGCACAACAGCTGATTTGTGTTTCGCTGAAAACACAAATCAGCTTGTTTCAACTTGTTTTGGCCATCAGTAAGACGCATACAGGAGCAGCATCAACACGTGACTATCGCAAATAGCATACCAAAGAATGACATGGAGTGACTTTAAGAATCGAGCCAAGCAGTCCCGCAGCCGTCAGCGAAGCCTTTCGTGTGCTGCAAGTGAGGGAAACCAGGACATACCGCAGCCCGGTGCACGAGTAGTGGCAGCTAAGTAGATGGTGGACAACGTGCTGGAAGTCGTGAACGGCGAGTGGGCGTCGTACAGACACGTTAGAAAATAAAGGTGAGCTGTATTTTTTTGTTTACGATTCTGGTGCTGAATGCTCGTTAGTAAAACCGAGTTGTGCAGCCAAATTAAGTGGCAAACGTGTTAAAACGTTGTTGCATTGGTCAAACATGTGTATTCAGCACAGAACGAATTATATGTAGCGTTGTGATTAGCGAGCAACAGCTTGAGATTTTATTACTAAGTTCTACCCGGCATTTACTTGCAAAGTAATATTATAATAGTAGGTACGTGAAAAATTGAACCTAGGCTTTTCGATTAAAAAACATGTCTGCGACAGAATTTTTGTTGCATAAAGCTCTTGTAATAAATTCAGTTTTAAACGGCCAACAACAAAAAGCTAGATTTGATAGAACAAAGACAGCTATAACAAAATGTTCGACGGCGGTTGCCGATTTCGTGTTATTAGAAAACGAAGAGTGAAGTCAGATTATAAGACTAAGTTAGATCATGTACATCAGAACTGCGGGTGTACTTTTCAGATCTGCCTAAATTTATTGCAGTTATTTGGTACCTTCTGTGTACCTTTACGTACCTCTCTTGAAAATCGGTGTACCTACACCCGTACAATGATATTTTAAAAATTAGGTACACAAACAAAACGCACAATTACAACTAAAAAAGTATAATATTGATAATAAAAAAAAAAGACATAAGATACACGTAGTAAAAAAAAAAACTCATACTCAAGCATAAAAAATGCATTGCCTCGGGGAGGACGATTGCTAAAAAAAAAAAAAAAACCTGCTAATTTGTGTTTTTAGTACTGTTACTACCTATCGTCTCTCGTCTGGGTACGTTGTTAATATTATATATACACTATAATGTTTCACTCACCGAGTAAAAGCCAGTCGACTCCGGGACTGCATACGGAACAGGGTTCTGGTACCGTTGCTAATGTCCCGCATAGAAAACGGAAACAACCTGACTGCGAGCTGACGCTGGCTATTGCTGACTTATCTGCCGAGTTTAAAAAAACTATAGGCAACCTGCGCGTTGTCATAAATACCCAGTTCTCGAATATAATATATTAGTAATCTAAGAGATGAGTTTAATACTCTATCAACAACTTCTTCACAAATACAAACTGAACTGAAGGAACTACGAATAGAATATTCTACGGCAAAATTAGAAATATCGAGCCTAAGTGCAAAACACGATGATCTATCTCAAGTTGTGACGGAGCTAAAGTCAACAGTAAACTTTAACTCTGCAAACTGTGTCGACAGTGCGAAGCGTATTGTTGATTTGGAGATGAGTGTCAGGAACTCTGCGGCTAAGTCGGTTGCTCGCGAGGCAGTGTAACATTGAGCTGGGGAACATTCCTGAAAAACGAGGTGAAAACCTAATTGCTGTGCTAGAGTCAATTGCGTCAGCAATTAATATACCGATAGCAAAAAATGATGTAGTGGCGATTCACCGTGTTCCTCATGCACACGCGCAGAATAATCGTCCTAAGAACATTATAGTGAAGTTTGCGTCCCGTTTGCTTCGAGATAATCTACTTAGAGCATACCGTCTATCCAAGGGGCTGACATCCGATCGCATTGGCCTCTCCGGAACGCCATGTCGTATCTACTTAAATGAACACTTAACACTTCGTAATAAGGATTTGTTTCGCAAATGTCGTGAAGCAGCCAAAGCAAATAAATTTAGATACGTATGGATCAGAAACGCTACCGTCTTGGTCAAGGAAGCGGATGATTCGGCCACTTTTGCTATTCGTACGGAAGCCGATATATATAGCAAAATCACATCAAAAAACCATTCCGAGAATACGAGTATCGCTGATAATTAAACCTCCCTTAGGTACATTGAGTGATATTATTCTGGAAACATTTTCTGTTATTGTCATTAATCTAGATGTACTGTCTTCTGCAGGTTCACCTTTTATTTATTTTATTTTTCTCATACGTAATTGTGTAAAAGTATCACTATCATCAAACAATGTGTACCATGCTAAAAAAAAAAAAATGTCCACTAATGGTTTTGTGGTGCTGCTGCCGATCCATAAATTGTTGCTGTATTCTTATAATTGTATCTATGCCTTTATTGCCTTTACTGCCGCCCTATTGAATGTAACGCTTTTAATTGCTCTGTTTATAATGTGTCGTTGTTTTATAATCTTACTAATATTGCTTTTATTTAATACTATTGAATTGAGTCATTTAATTAATGGCTAATAATCTTATATCTATATATTACCAAAACTGCCGAGGGATCAGGACAAAGCTGAACACATTGTATGTGAATATTTTGGCGAATGCCTACGACATTATTGTTTTCACCGAGACCTGGCTGACACCTGATATCTCAGATAACGAATTTATTGACCAACGTTACCTTGTATTTAGATGTGATCGTGATCGTATTGTTACCCAGAAAAAAGACAGTGGTGGTGTCCTTATAGCTGTCTCTCGAGAATTGAAACCGTCTTGCCTCGTATTATCGCCCCCTTTAACTTTACCTGAGCATAAAATAATTAAAATCCCTTCCGGCCGTGATAACTATAATTTAATGTGTGCTACTTACATACCGCCGAACACGATATTTTATATTTTAACAGGCGACTTCAACATGCCACCACTTAACTGGGTTAAAAGAACTTCATTCATGGAATGTGCTACAGATACACACTCTAACGTAACTCGTCAACTCCTAAATATTGCTCACAACTTAATATTAAACAATATAACCATTTAACCAATTGTAACGGACGTATATTGGATTTGTTTTTCAGTAATGCACATTCTTTAACGTTTACTTCTGATGTTCCTCTCTTGCCCATCGATATTTATCATCCAGCCTTTTACGTCCACGTACCGTTTGTACATATACCTAGTATCTCGAAATGCAAAATTCGAATCCGCTCAATTATTACAAAGCTGACTATTGCGAGATAAATAAGGATATTAGTAATGTTGACTGGAGTGGTTTACTTGAAGGGTTGAAACCTGAGGAAGCCGTGTCTGCTTTCTACGAAAAAACGTTTGGAATAATTAGATCACATACACCCACATGCAAGCAGAGGAATTTTAATTTTCCCATCTGGTTCACACGTTCACACATAGGTACTTTCAAAAATAAAACTTATGCATGGGTAAAGTGGAAGAAACGCGGCAATATAAGTGATTATGCAAAGTTTTCTGCTATTAGAACAAAATTCAAAAGGGAAGTTGATAGATGCTATAAAAGATACATGACGTCAGTTAAAGACAATATTGCCACCAATATCAAGGCTTTCTGGTCATACATCTCCAACCGTAAAACTGCAAATAGAATTCCTGCCACGATACACTACAAACAAAACTTAACCAGTGATCCTATTACAATGTGTAATTTATTCTCTTCCTTTTTCCATTCTGTGTACGAACCCTCCACTTTCAACTCTGATTCGTGGGTGCCCTCCCCTACAAGTGCTGATCATGATGTTAACTTATCTAAATTGTACTTCCCCTTAGAAAATATTCGTAGAGAACTAAAAATGTTGGATTCGACTAAAGGACCTGGTCCAGACGGTATACCTGCGTTATTTTTAAAAAATACCTGCAGTACAATATCCTATCCCGTATTTATCTTATTTAACAAATGTATTTCGTGTGGAGTCTTTCCAGATGTATGGAAACGCGCAAATATTGTACCAGTACACAAAAGTGGTTCTAAAATGATATTGAGATGTATCGTCCAATTTCCATATTATCAGCATTGTCTAAACTCTTTGAAAGGCTTGTCCATGCTGAGATTTATCCAATTATTCGTCGTGTTCTAATAAAGGAGCAACATGGCTTCGTCAAAGATAGATCTTGCATAAGCAATCTCTTAATATTCACAACACAACTTTTTGAGAATATTGATAACAGACAACAAACAGACGCGGTGTACACTGATTTTCAAAAGGCATTCGATAAAGTGGATCATAGATTACTGCTCAATAAAATTGCGTACAATGGTATCAGAGGGGATCTCCTGCGTTGGTTTTCTCCTATATAACCAATAGGACCCAAAAGGTTGTGATCAATGGTTTCGAGTCTAGCTACATTCAAGTTACATCAGGAGTCCCTCAAGGCTCAATTTAAAAGTTTTTAAACAAATTTCAAATGAACAAGACTGTGTTGAATTCCAACGTGATCTTGATCGTTTCACAGACTATTGCTCTTATAATAAACTCTACCTTAGCTTGCCTAAGTGTCATAGTATAACGTTCACTAAGAAGAAAAATATCATACATTTCAATTATCAACTTGCTAATAGTGTTATTAACAAAGTTAGCAATCTTCGTGATCTTGGTGTTCAGCTGGACTCGAAACTTCATCTTGATATTCATGTAGAAAGCATTGTCAATAAGGCATATCAGATGTTTGGCTTTGTAATGAGAGCATCTAGAGATTTCCATCGACCCTCCACCTTCTTGCACTTATATAAGTCAATAATTAGGCCACAATTAGAATTCGCAATTCCGATCTGGAATCCTTACTATGCGAAATATATCGAAATTATAGAATTAGTCCAACGCAAGTACCTTCGTGCTATGCAATTTAGATGTTTTCGTAAGAAAACATCATACCAATCGCTTCTTAAAAAATACGACCTGCTTACATTACAGTCAAGACGCGTCCTTCTTGAGACAATGACGTTATTCAGTGTATGCCGAAACAAGTTTGATTGCCCTGATTTGGTGACTGGTTTGTGTTACCTGGTTCCTCGAACAGTACATGGACGGGAGGTACGCACCAGGCGGCTGTTTGCTACCAACTTTTGTAGATCCAATGCTGGTATGCGCTCACCGCTATACCGCTTAGTCGACACATACAATACGCGTTTTGGTGCGATAGACATATTATTCCTAAGCAGATATAAATTTAGAAACGATATAATTAAAATTCTAAAGGATCGGCAGTAGGCTCCATAGGTTTCACGCAATATACGTATCATTATTGATGGGCTAGGGAGCTGCATGATAAATCACGCATGATATTATATATATATATATTTATAAAATATTGTTTATATTTTTTCTTTTAACTTCTATTTCATTGAGTTAGCCCTGCTACAGTTAAAGTCTGCTAACAGCTTGTTTTTTATTATATAATATAGTAATTTGTGGAAAATGTCGTGGGTAGTATATTTGTTAAGTTTAATTTTAAGACAACACTGTTTATACTTAATATACTACTGTTTGTTTTCCCAAATGTAATAAATAAATAAATAAATAAATAAAACAAATAACAATTAAGCCGTGGGTCGCATCTGTGATTATGTTATGATGAAATTATGATGATGATGAGTCATTTGAGATTTCCGTAGTGTTACTATGACTGCTATCTTAAGAGTAAAAAAAGTAAAAAAAAAAGAATGGAATTATACCTTTTTAAGTGTAGTATTGTATGTTTTTAAGTGTATTTCCTTTTTAGTATAACTTCTGGTGTACAATAATGTATTATTGTATAAATAAGTAAACAATTTATATGTTAAATACAGATTTATTCTAGTTTTTATTCATTTTAAGCACTTTTACCTCCATATCAATGCTGGCGTAACCTACAAGTTTGGTCACCCTATTTGAAGCAAGTGACACGTTGCAGTAGATACGGCCTTTAGAAAACGGAAAGCCTTTTGGTACATATGTTAGCACTATGTTATGCAAATCATAAATACCCTGAAAAATAAATAGCCATAATTTTATCATCCATAATATTAATATTTCAGTATACAGCGTGTATCAGAGATGTGTGGTCGTATTTAAAGCTGTGGTACAAGTGATCAAACTGAACAACTTTATCCATGTCTCTGTGTGGTAGTTTTAGGACTGCATATGGCGTATGACACACGTGGGCTGCAACTGTAAATCAGTGTCAGGTGTCACCTCGTGTTGTCATCTAACATAGTGCTGAGCTGAGGCCCATTTGGCATAATTAGCACTGTTTTCTTTATTTTGGTTTTAAGGTATTTTTAGGAGTTCTTTACGTCCGAATGAAAAAAGGTAACCCATAAAGGACCACTCGTGTGCCCGTCTGTCTGTCTGTTCGTCTATTATCTCCGAATCTTATGGGCGATTAAGTTGAAATTTGTTATACGAGTACATGTGAATTTCTGTGACAATCCATGTACCTGTACCATAACGTCTCATATACATTTTTTTTTTAATTATGAATAAATCGCTTTAAAGTAATTTGAGAAAATTGTGGAATATTGACCATTCCTCCAGCTTATCTCCAAAACTACTGAGCCTAAAATCTTTAAAAAATATATAGATAATATTTCTATACTTATACAATACAGCAAAATCTATAAGATGTCTAGTCTTAAAATACCATGGTAAATCTCTCAATATTGTGCGTACTAACGGTGTGATCTAGTTATTATAGATGTTTGGATGCCACTGTACTTACCGGGGGAAACGGACAGGTACGTCCCTTTAATGCGTTTCGTACTTGTTGACCAAAAATTGGGTCAAAGTTAATCATGTCGCACAACTTAAAATGCATCTCAACGAAACTGGGACGGTATCTGTTTGTAAGAAACTGGTAGAAATAGATCTCCACCTGTAAAATAAATACCCCATAAATAACTTAATATTCAAAACCACAATGTAGAACATAGACATAAATGTAAGTAACCCGATTGTTTATCTAAGAAGACACTTGCAGTTCCAAAATTAACAAACTACTTTGGTAAGCGCACAAGAAGGTATGTACTATGTAGTAGCAACGTTAGTGAATGAGCTACCCCCAAAACTGATCTCGCATGTTAAATTTAAGGACCAACTTAAAAGTGTTCTACAAAACATTTTCTCTCAATGTGTCCATAGGTACCTATGTTTGTAACAAACCTCATTGGCCAAAATTTGTAAAATGTGAGATTTTTATCTGGACTGTATATTTATTATAGTTTACTATAGTTAGTTTATTACAGTCTTATTCCTAAAACTTTAATCAATTGCTAAGCAACTGATTAGCAAAATTCTTATTTATAATAGCTATTTAGCGCTAAGAGGATGCTAAGCAATTGATTAGTAGCTGTCAAAATTAAACACCACCGGACCACTGTTAAGAGGATGCTACGAGGAAACATTTATTTATTAATTTAAGGACTTTGGAAGACTTACAGCTAAATACAATACTGATAAATAACAGTATGATAATCTGACAGCCAATTACAGGTCTTCACGTCTAGAGCTTGTCTGGTATAAAAGTACTGTGGAACAAAATAACAGTGAGTACACTGCAAATATTGCCGAAAAATATATATATAAAAGTAAAAATTTGCAAGTAGATCATCACCTAAAATATGTAAAAACTAATATAATATAATATAATTGCGGTAGGCCATTACCCATCACACCAAAATGTTAAAAAAAATCAATTTAAAAAATCAAAAGAAAACAAAGTCTGAAGAATTCAATCTTTAAAGAAATTCATTGCTAAACACTTTTTTGCCGAGGTCACACTCGTTTCGTTCGTGAAACATGGCGGATTTTATTTGAATCAGCTGATCGGATCATTGCACTTCGAGGTTAGTTTGTTCATAGTATCGAGTCAATTCTCGATACTATGAACAAACTAGCTAAATATGGATTTCGACAATCTTTTACTGGATTTCCAAAACGATGTAGCAGAGTCAAATAATTTTGAAACGCCGGAGGGAAGTAGAAGAAGGAAGACCTATAAAACTCGTACAAAACCGCTACAAGAATTATTACCTATTGCATATTTTTCATTCCGAGTACATACGATGAAAGGATTTATAGGGAAAGCTCAATGAGGTGGCTGTAATAGTTTGGTTTATTTATTATAGTTTACTTAGCATAATTAAGTTATTTCCGCAAACACATTTAATTTTTCCCTTCCCTACGGACCGTGAAAGCGAGTAGATGTGCCTCCCGTACAACTAATTATTAAATTATATTCGTATAAGTACCAGGCGTGCATAAATACGAAATAGTGGACGCGAACGCAACGTGCACGATTGACAAGGAGAGCAACTCGGGAGAACGCAATAGAACGGGTGGAGTCAAGCAGCGTACTCGCACTAGACTACGCTGACTGCGACCACGCGACGCACACAGCCAAACAAACAGACGCTGTCAGTCTCGTCGCTTGCCATAATTTATACGCGATAGCGATTAGCGGGCAACTATTTTCTGTGGTGCAAATGAATATTCTGTAAACGAATATTGTGTGTGGCTCAGACTATGTTAAAAAACACCACAAAAACTCCTCCAAACCAATACCCATCCCGATCAGAATCTGACATCCAAAAGTTATATTATGCTGACACCAGCATAGAAGGAAATATGACACAGCGAGCCAAACGCAGGTGCCTATCAGGTAGGGATACTGGAGAAGAATTAGATTGATTTAAAACCGAGATCAAGAGGATGCTTGAAGAAATGATTAGTGCCCAAAATTCCCGGCTAGATAAATTAGAGAAACATTTTATTGAGATAAAGAATCACTACACTAAGATAAAGGCAACCAATAACGAACTCGAGAAAAGAATGACTCTTATTTCAGATCAGTTACAGTCTGTCGAGATTAAAATAACGAGTCTTGAAAAAGAACGTAGCTACTCGTATATGGCGATCAAGCTATCTACGTTAGAGGAAAAGATAGAATCTCTAGATCGTAACCTCGTTAAAACGTCCATAGAAATACGCAATGTTCCCAAAAGAAATCATGAGACAAAGATAATGTTGTTCGAGACTATGATCCACTTATCTAAACACTTAAAAGCTGACATGGAGCTACAGGGCCCCAAGTCTGCTAATTTACAAATGCTTCAATTAAATCTCAATTGCATCTCAATTGAATAGTTTGGCACATTTGGTATTCTACTACTTATTTAAGACCAATGGTGTTCCATTAACATATCATCAAACTGCCACTCAATCCCCACTGAACAATTTGCTATTCTGCTCTTCAATCGTCACAGTTGTGTCTCGATCTTACAATTTTATTATTGGTTTTACATATGTGAATCGCCTCTCAATGACAATCTTACCATTGAAGTACAATTCAACAACGATAGATCGTTACGCGTAGCGTTTAAATTGACGCCCTGGATAGAAGGGTCCGTACACTGCTGACCGCAAACAGGATGCATCACCCACGATCATCGATAATGAGACTGTATATCCCGCGGAAGTGTCGGGGTCGAGGCTTTTTAAATGCGAAGACCCTCCACAGCCGCGAAGTGTGAGTCTCAGGGAATATTTTTTAAAAGCCGAAGTGGGTATGCACCGTGATGTGGTCGCAGTGGACAAGGGGCTCACCCCGCTCTCCATGGCGAAAGAGAACTGGCGCAATCCTGTAGTACTTACTACCGATGACCGCAATAAGGTATGGCAAAGCAAGGAGCTTCATGGGCGCTTCTATCGGGCTCTTCATGAGCCCGCTGTAGATTTCTTAGCATCCGTATCCCAGCTACGTTTTGGTGACCTCTTCGGGGAAACTGAAGGTTTCGTCTGTGCAATTATGGACAAAATTATCTTGACAAATAACTACCGGAGACATATTATGAAGGACGGGACGGTTGACGTGTGTCGGGCATGCCACCGTCCGGGTGAGTTCATCGGACAATTATTATCTCTCGTTGATCTCGTCTGGCTAACGGCGAGTACCTACTTACACAGGCATAACCAAGTAGCCAGGATTATTCACCAGCAACTTGCTTTGAAATATAAACTTGTGGATTCTGAGGTACCGTATTATAAATATGTACCCGACCCAGTTCTTGAAAATGACAATATCACATTGTACTGGGATCGGTATATCATTACTGACAGGACTATTGTCGACAATACATGACTGCACATTTGTCCACACCAAATTCCTTTCTGATGGCACTACTGAAAGTATCAGTTACCTTCAGTAGCTCCATGAGGTGCAATTTGTTGGGAGCAAAGAGTTTCAAATCATCCATGTAGAGGAAGTAAGATATGACCCGACCACCTCTCTTCAACCTTGTTATTATAATTATAATTTTCAAATTTTGTAATCTATTCTTAGACGAACAACTGCATATACAGTTTCGCAGACTTTATGTAAATAAATGGTAATACAGATTTTCAATAAATAAAAAAATAAAAATAAACGTTATCATTACTCTGTTAGAATCCCTATAGTCTATCACTTTGTTTTGTAAGATGGCAAACAATAAAACGGCCTACCCGATGGTAAGTGGCATAGACTTCTATTGGCATCTGCAATACCACGGGCATCACAGGGGCGTTGCCATACAGGAACAAAGTGAAATGTAACTACATCGAAATCCATAGCCATACCCCTTGCAACATTGGCAAATGCTACATTATAATTTTATCACGAACGACCGTAGGCGTGGGCTTGCGGGCGGCGAGCTATGGGCAGCTCGCCGCCCGGTAATGACCAGGCCCGGGTCGACGGCGCGTTGTGTTCCACGCGCGCCTCAAAGAGATGTCAGCACGAACTGACGGGGTCCGCTAGGGCCGATGCCGCCGGGGCTGCGGGTTGTTCGAAAGAGATACCGTGGCCCCTGGCAAAGGCAACTGAAGGAACACGGGTGAGTTTTAGTCAGTAAAAGTCTGACACTCCCTTCTGCTCCGCCCAGAGCGGGAGGGGTCATTTGATGATTTCCCACCCAAAAAAAAAAAAAGGCGTGTTACCCGACTTTCAACTAAATTTACGCTTTGAGTCTGATTACTAGCACGACTAGAAGTAACAACTTCCCTACCAAATATTAGGGAGTTTGGTGTGAAAACTGTGGCTAAATTAATGCAAGAATTTAGGTAGAGTTTGATTTTGGGTAAAAGTTTTGCCCAATTTCTTTGGTTTTCTCCGACTAATATGCCCAAACACGTAACAACACTTTGGTTATAGCGTTCAACCGTGTTGGCTTGAGGAGTATAATAAGGAGTGTATGTAGGAGAATCAATGTGAAAGGATCTGAGCAAACTTACAAAACTACTACTGCGAATAAGGTAGCGTTGTCGCAGAGAACAGCACGCGGAACTCCGAAATTAAAAAATATTTCAGACTCCAAAGGTTTAATAACAGAACAAACGTCAATTTTCTTAAGAGGAATAAGCGTAACATACTTTGAAAAAACGTCTACCATACCATAGATAAAATGTACTTATAACCGTAGTAAGCAACGGGTAATTGTCCAATGACGTCGATGAATGAGAACGATGAAGAGATCGACTGTAAAGGCAAGGATACATCCTCGGGATAGCACATGTGACCACGAGGTTGAGTATTTACTATTTTATAAGCTTTACATACCTCGCATTGTCTCAATGTCTCGGCAACATCACGAAACTTTTTCGGCCAGTAGAAGATCTTTTTTATCTTAAGATATGACTTAGTAACGCCAGGATGTAGATGGGAAACTATTATTTACTTCCCAAATAGCAAGTGGAACTTTATCTACTGGTAAAACTACACGCCAAGGATCAGAAGATAAATTGCAGGCGATAGGCATGCGTCTTAAAAGAACACCGTTCTGTATGGCGTATGCGGGAAAAATTTGGGGTGTATTACGAGCAGCACAATAGACTTTCCTATACCATCTATCATTTGTATGCTCGGGACCCTGATCAAACGTAACAGGACTTGCATAAATTCTAGATAAAGCATCCGGGACGACGTGTTGCGATCCCTTACGGTGCACAATATCAAAGGCATATTGAGAAATTATAGTAGCCCATCGAGCTAAACGTCCAGAAGGGCATTTAGTGTAAGGAGCCACTTCACTTTAAAGCCATCATTTCATCATGTTGTTGGGGTCGGCTTCCAGTCTAACCGGATGCAGCTGAATATCAAAGCCACATACATGGCTTTGATATTCAGCTTTCAAGTGGTTAAATACAAAAAGTCGTCGGTTATTTAAAAAAATCTGCTATTTCATACAAAAGTGCAATACTTACACGGTCAAAATGTATGGCAAAGCTGATTTTAAAGAAAACAATCGACGAAAAATTTATATGCGGGAGGGTCTACAATCATATGCTGAATGCATGGTTTGCGAGTCGATGTCCCTACGACGTGTGTACAGATTATTAAGTTCTTTTCTTGCATTAGCTCCAACTTACAATAATGGAATTGTTCACTGTGATATATGAATCTATGTACACCGACATATAGTGCTTAGGGTCCCGTCGGCTCAAGCGTTTACTGGTCAGAGAAACGTTTCTGAAGTATTTTGTGTCAAACCAGTTCACCACCGGACGCTCAGTACTGAAGTAGGTTATCTACGACAGAAAATAAATACATAATTATTATAAAAAAATAACAAAAGAAAGGAACAATGTACAAAGCAATTATATTAAGCTATTTATATTATTTGCTTTCAGTATAACACTTATTAATTTGGTAATGCAAATAAAAGACCAACACAAATACAATATGTTATTATTGGCGCCGAAATAAGGAATGTTACTTTCTAAACACGTTTCTATTTTCAGTGTCTTAGGCAAAAAGGTTACTTAGCTGCGTGACTTAAAAAATGTACCTACAATTTTTTAAAATAACCAGTTGAGTAACCTTTTAAAAATATTTTTTTGACTGTCCCGGTGGTCTCGTGGTTGCAAGCGCGACTGCTGAGAGTGGAGTCCTGGGTTCGATTCCCGGGTCCAAAAAAGTGTTATTGGGTTATCCATTAGGAATTTCTTATTAACAGTCCGGAGTTTGGAAGTTGGCAGTTTAATACCTCCGTGGTTTGGAAAGCACTTAAAGCCGTTGTTCCTGCGCCTGATCTCTCCCCGGTCGTGTCGGATTGCCATCCCATCAGACTAAGTGAGAAAAGGAACCGAGAGTGTACCTGTGTTTACGCACACACTTGTGCACGAAAATATCTCCTGCGTACCTGACTAATCTCCGTTAAGATTGGCCACCGTGACCGAAATCAGTCGGGAGGCTATTATTTATCATTATAAAGAAAATTCAGTAAAAAGATACTCACAGCCTCAGAATTACACTGATTGATTTGGTAATGCAAGTAAAAAAGCAAACTACAGAAAATATATTTTAAATGCATTATTCAGTTATGTTGGCAGATAGGTGTCCGATCCACGGTATTGCAGTTACGAGTGACCGTTTAGTCAGTTTGGATATAATTACTGATCATGATCAATGATTAAACCTTTGCAGTTTTATTTTGATCCTGTCATTTGTAATAATTAAATTTGATCGCACGAAATAACATCGCATGACTGTTTATCAAAGTCAAAGTCAAATCATTTATTTCAAATAGGCACATAAAAGGCACTTTTGAACGTTACTCTTTTAAAATGTTTTATTATATTTTGCATACATTAATTATACAGGCTGATTTTTTAAAGACCAGCCAAATTTAAGGATGTGGTACAGACCATCAAACTGAACAACTTTCTCCATGGGACCAACATCGTAATCGCGAATAAAAATTCAGCCGTCCCATACATTTAGGTCGAGTAGGTATTGAAGTTTTATATGGGACAGTTGATAAAATTTTCGCGATTACGCTATTTGTCCCATGGAGAAAGTTGTTCAGTTTGATGGCCTGTACCACATCCTTAAATTTGGCTGGTCTTTAAAAAATCAGCCTGTATAATTATATGTGAAGACGATGCACCTAAAAATAAAATTTCTATACCACAGTAGGTATAAGAATTAAAATGGATTAATGAAACCATTACATATACATTAACTATGTGATAGATACATGGTGCTCACATGTTTACAAACATTCCAAAAGTAGACGATTTTCGTAAATAAATAAGGAGTAATAAGTCCGGGTGTGACTTTAAGTAATTACAGAATGTAAATCAATGTCAAAGAAAAAAAAAAAGAATAAATTATACAATTACATTAGCAACCACTTTGATTTTGTCTAGACTCTAGAGATTGTCCTATGGAGCAGGACCAGCATGTTTCCGAGCATTCTTATCCTGGATATAATCCTCTAATTTGTTATATCCTGTATCTGTATATTTATTTGATTTTATTTATAGCCTTTGTTGTCCCGCTGCAGAGCAAAGGCCTCCCTTCTTCTTTCTACTCTTCTCTGTCTTCGAGTAGTGTGGGCCAATCCTGTCTGTAGGCGTTAAACTTGTCCTGCCATCTTCTCCTGGATCTGCCTCTATGTCTCGGACGATTTCTGGGTTTTTATTGCCTATGACTAATTCAACATGCGGCAAACGTGTCTGGCCCAGTCCTACTTAAGCGGCTACTCTTTGGGTGCTGAGAGCGATTTGTGTTTTAGAGTGCAACACCGTTTTGTAAACACGTACCGCTATGCTGAACGTCAAAATAGTCCCTAATTTTTATTTTTCTGGAAGAAGCCATGTTGGCAGTTTTCCCACTTCTTTAATTGCTGCAAAACTTTAGCTGTAGCCTCAGTTGTCGTGCAGCATATACCAAAGATATAAGTTTAATAAAATATAACAGACTCCATCTGGGTTTTGGCATGTTTAAGTTTAGTTTAACGCATCTTTTGAAATAATATCGTAATAGTTTCTAGTTTAATACTAACCCTTCTGAAGGAATCACTTCTGAAGAAAATATCCAGTGTCACCATTTTCGTTTTCAGCAAACTAGACCCGGCGCGACTCCGGCTCCGATTCACAGGAACCTGGTCTGGCAAGCCTCGCAAGATACAAGACTCAGCCCACTATCGACCACTGGTCTCCGGAGGGGAGAGATGTAGCGGTATTTCCAACGCCAGAACTACTCGTCATACTATCGTCACACTAAATCCTGCATCTCGCAACAAGAGTTTACCGCGCAACTAGCATACATACAAACGGCCCGACATGAATCATCGGGCAGTTACTCGCCAGACACGACACCCGTCTGGTCGGAGGATTCTCCCTTTTCTATAGAGTATGAGTGAACTTCACACCCTGTTCCTGATACCTTTATAAACTCAAAAATAAAATAAACATTTGATTTCGATAAATAAAATTACGGTACCTACTACCAATCTTTCGAACTTTAATCGCTACAGTTCTAGGAAATGACTTTAAGCATCTTGATCCTAATTGGGATAGTGGAAGATTATCAGATCTATATCTGAAACTGACGATTTTGTGATCGAGACAATTATGTCCTACCTATTCCCATAGATGATGTTGCGTTTAAACCGGACACACGAGACGTAATTTTGTTTCCATAGTAACTGTGCCAAATACCATCGGTGTTATCAAAATACTCAGATTAGGCTTCTTTATCCATTTAATCTACAATTAAATACATGATTGGAAACTGATTGCTTTATAGCTTACATGCGGCAATTCCCTAAAGGAGTTAAGCGTAAGAAATGATATTTTTCTCTTACATAAGTAGCTTCGACTACTTCGTTGAAAAATAATTACTATGTATTGTATTTCTTCGTCGTTGTCTACTTGTTGGACGATGTTATTTCATTTTCAACTTCTAGTGAGTTCTTATTGTTTACTTTATTTTTTAGGTTAAATATCGAGAGAAAAAGCTTTTAACGAAAATGTGTATGAAAAGAAAAAACTACAATATGTTCCTACGTAAACGCACTCTTTATATTCTTTAAATCTGGTAGCGTTCGGAATGTCAATGGAAATGAAAGCAATCTCACCGTAAAGCTGAAAATGTTTTTACCAAATCCCGGATTGCGCTCTACAAAGCCGTAGGAAAATTATTGCTGAAATGGATGGCCAAGTGAGACCATTTTATAATAAAAGCTGAGGCAATCTTTTACACTTGAATTTACGGTTTAAATAGTTCAAACTTCAAGATACAAGTGTCACTTGGGAGCCTTTTTCTGTTACTTTCAAAACTAAGATAACTGTTGAAGAAGCGCTAGAGAATATCTTCAAACTAAAAATAACATTTTTCAGGTAAGATTGGAAGTAGCATTACTAACGGAACGCAATCTTCCGTAATAGAAGCGGGTGTGTGTAGTTAAATTCACTGGATGGGGAGCATCGCTTTTTTTTTTTTTTTTTTTTGTGGATGGGAAATCATCAAATGACTCCTCCCGCTCTGGGTGGAGCAGAAGGGAGTGTCAGACTCTTACTGACTAAAACCCACCCGTGTTCCTTCCTTAGCCCTTTACGTACCAGGGCAGCGGTAACCCTTTCGGACAATCCCGTTACCCCGGCAGGCTTCGGCCCTGTCGGGCCCCGTCAACTACGCTGAGATCTCTTTGAGGCGCGCGTGGAACACATACACGCCGTCCGGCACGGGCCTGGTCCTGATCGGACGGAGAGCTACCCATTGCTCTCCGCCCGCAGGCCCGCGCCTACGGTGGCCGGGAGTCGTCACGCGGCTCCCGACGCCCGGAGCGTCTCCCTCGGCGGCTGAGGCGTGAGGATCTTTCCCTCGCCCATCCCGCCACCTCCTTCGCTAGCATGACTGCTTCGCAGAAGGAGGTGACCGCCTCCCACTCCCTCTCGCCCCGGACCATGGCTTGCACCAGGGCCGGGCGCGAGAGGTCGCCGCCGCTGCCGATCGCCTCTACGAGGACACGGCGGTGCTCTGCCCAAGCAGGGCAGACCTCCACCGTATGCTCCACCGTGTCCTCTGGGCGATCCTCGCAGTGGTGACACCCGGGCGTCTCCTCCCGCCTGATGATGTGCAGGAACCTCCCGAAACATCCGTGTCCGGAGAGGACCTGCGTCAGGCGGTAGGTGAGAGCGCCGTGACGCCTCTCTAGCCACTCCTCAAAGACGGGTCTTATCGCCGCTATCGTGGCGTGCCCTGCGCTGGGTTGCGATAGTCGCGCCTTCCATTCCACCATGAGACCGCGCCGGAGGTCCGTCCGCTCCGCAGCGATTTGCCGCGGGTGCAGAGTTTCCACCCGACGTAGTGCCTCCACGCGCCAGTCATACAGGCGCGCGAGGACTATCGCCTCCAGATCCCATGGTGGCAGTCCGGCAAGGAGGCTTGCTGCCTCGCCCGAGATCGTGCGGTACCCCCGGATTAGCCTTACGGCTACCACCTTTTGGGGCGCGTTCAGGTAGTGTGCGGCTCGAAGCCGCAGTGAACGCGCCCATACCGGGGCCCCGTATAGGGCCATGGACCGCACGACCCCCGCGTAAAGCCTCCGGCAGGAGGCGTTTGGCCCCCTCAGGTTGGGCAGGAGCCGCTTTAAGGCGGCCCCGGTCCGTTCCAGTTTGGGGGCCAAACGTCGGAAATGCTCGACGAAGTTCCACCGGCTGTCGAGGACGAGACCCAGGTATCTCATCGTCTTCTCGACGCCGATGTGAACCCCTCCTACCATTAGTTGGGATCCCGAAGGTGGCCCGTACCGGGGCCCATGAAAAGACATGGCCTCGGACTTGTGCAATGCCACCTCGAGACCCAACTGCCGGATCCTTTCCACGACTATCGCAACCCCGCGTGTCATCGCGTCGGCCGCCGCCTGATGCGACCTCCCCTGCGCCAGGACCAGCGTGTCGTCAGCGTAGCAAACTACGCTGACGCCATCAGGGAGGTCGGCCCGCAGCACCCAGTCGTAACCGATGTCCCACAGGAGCGGCCCCAGAACCGATCCCTGTGGGACACCGCACGACATCTCTCGCCGGTTCCAATTCCCGTCGCGACCGGGGTAGATGACGGCTCTGTCCGTCAAATACGCCCCGACTATTCGACGGAGGTAAGTCGGCACCCGGTGATACCGGAGTGCCTCCCCTATGCAGCTCCAGGGCAGGGTGTTGAACGCGTTGGCGATGTCGAGTGACACCGCCACGACCACCCCACCCCGGGACACCGCGTCCCCCGTCGTGAGGGCTCTCACGCGCATGATGGCGTCCACCGTCGAGCGCCCCTTGCGGAAGCCAAACTGGCACTCCGCAAGATCCGGCCCCGTCCTCACCAGGTGCCCGACGAGGCGGCCCGCAATCACTCTCTCAAAGAGCTTGCCGACCTCGTCGAGCAGCACTATGGGCCGGTATGCGGACGGAGAGTCCGCAGGGCGCCCTGGCTTCTGAATGAGGACCAGCTTCCCCGTCTTCCAACGGAGTGGAAACTGGCCTCTCTGCATGCATGCGCTTAAGAGCGCCTCCAGTCGAGGCCCGAGAGCCCTCGAGGCCAGGACCCAGGCTTTACCCGGCAAGCCGTCGGGTCCCGGGGCGGTATTTTTGGCCTTCAGCCTGCCTACCGCCGCTCTCAGATCTACCCCGGTCACTTCAGGGGTGTCGTCGTCGTCGTCCGTGTGGTCCGCTTCGGGCACCGCAAGTGGCGGAGCCATAGGCGGGGGAGTATGCTCCCCCCGTGAAGGGAACAGAGCGCTCACCACTTCCTCCACCAGCTGGGGTCGGAGACTCTGCGTCAGCGGGGGGGCCCAGGTGCGGAGTTTATTCCGCACCATTCTGTAAGGGCGCCCCCATGGATCTCGGTTCAGAGTCTCCAACATCTCCTCGCGGGCCGTATTCTTGGCCCGCTTGACAGCCTCTTGGAGGGTGGTCTTCGCCGCTCTGTACCCCTCGTACAGCTCCACCTCCGTGGCTTCCGCATCCGGAGGGCGGATGCGGAGCCTGCGGTGCCTGGTGTACCGATGTCGCGCGTCGACGCACGCCTTGCGTAGCGCCCCAACCTCCTGCGACCACCAGTACACCTGACGTCGGGCGCGTCCTGGCCGGACTCGGGGCATTGCCACGTCACAGATCTCGGACATGGCCTCCCGGAACCACTCCGCCTCATCGTCAATGTCAGCAGGCCTGTCCGGTGAAAACACCCAGGCCTGCACGATCGAGGCTTCCAGGAGAAGCTCCCGGTCCAGCTGCTTCAGCGCCCACCGTGGACCACTCGGGGCCTGTTGGACCAGCGCGCTAGAGGTCTGGGTGGAGACCTCAAACCGGATATACCGATGATCGGAGTATGTCTCCACCTCCTCCATGACGCGCCAGTCAATGACACGTTGTGACAGAGCGGGGCTGGCGAACGAGATGTCCACTACCGACTCGCCCCGCATCCGCACACACGTAGGAACAGAACCCCGATTTAGGACGACCAGGCCTGTTTCCAGAGCCCAGTCCTCCACCATCCTGCCCCGCACATCCGTGCAACGGAAACCCCAGGCCAAATTCTTGGCGTTGAAGTCCCCGAGCACTAGCACGGAGAAGGCATGGTTTCTGGCGACGACGACACTCAACTCTGTTAAAGAGTTCTGGAACTCGGCGAGAGTTCGGCTCGGAGAGAAGTATACTCCCACTACTACAATCTCTCCGAACCGTGCTGCTACGCACCCCTGTCCCCTCGTGACACCTTCGAGGGACGGGGTACCGGCGGCGGCCGACGAAATTATGGCCACTGAGCCGTTCAGGTCCTCCACCCAGTCATCCCTGGGCGGGACAAAGTACGGCTCAGCGACCACGGCGATGTTAATCGACCACTGCGCCATGCTCTGGAGCAACAGGTCCTGAGCGCAGGCGCAGTGGTTGATGTTCGCCTGGAGAAGGCGTAGTGGAGGAGTTATTACTCCTCCATTTCAGCCCCCTCCCGGGCCCCCTCGGCAGTGGTGGCGGCGGCGGCGGCGGCGGCGGCGGCGGCGGCGGCGGTGGTGGCGGCGGCGGCGGCGGCGGTGGCGGTGGCGGCGACAGTGGCGGCGACGGTGGTGGTGGCGACGACGGCGGAGGGCCTGCCTTTCCTCCTGGCTTCGGCGGGTGGAGCGCAGGACTTGCTCCCCGCCCGGTGATCGGCCGGCTTGCCAGCAGCCGCACATGCGACGCAGTGCGGCGCGGCGTTGCACGAGCCGGCCGTATGTCCGGGCTTGCCGCAGCGGAAGCACAGAGTGCTGCGGTCCTCTAAGGTGCACTGGACGCTCACGTGGTGCCCCACGAGGCATCGATAGCACCTTAGAGGTCTGGGCTCCAGCAGCTTGACCTGCGCTGACACCCAGCCCACCAGGAGCCTTCCGCCCTCCACTATCTTCCTCGCCGCCGTCACGGGACAGCTAACCGTTATGGTTCGCATACCCGTGAAGTCAGGACGTAGGGTGCCCGCCTTCACCTGGTCGGTCAGACACCCGCCCGTCCTGACGACGGCGGCTACCACCTCGGCCCCCGTCACCGAGTCATCCAGGCCCACAATGCGCATATCCGCGCACTTGACGGGCCTGGAGACTCGAGCCTCATCCGCATTGAGGGACGCCCTTAGCTTTTCAGCCAGGGCGTCAGCGGTGGGGCCACTCGTCGCACCGGGGACCTCCAGCATGCGGGCACCAGTGGCGGTCACCCTATGCCGGAGGCCTCCAGTGATCCCCAGCTCCTGGAGATCCACCGTCGCTCTCGCTTTGGCGAGCACGTCGCCGTAGGTCACCCCCCTCTTGACCGCGTCCGGCTGTAGTGTAATGACTACAGCCGCGGTCTTGGGGGAGCGAAGCCTAGCCGCAACGGCTGGCTCCTTGCGGCGCCTCCTCTGCGCCTTTTTCCTGGCCGCTTTGGCCGCCTTCTTCTTCTCCCCGACCACCTGCCACTCGGCGTTGGTCGTGGGAGATTTGTTTGGGGGAGGCGTAGGCTCTGGGGCCTTCCCCTCCCCAGCCGTTCTGCCCTTTTTCTGGGCTGGCACCGCGGGTTTGGCGGCAGGCGCCGATTTCGCCGGCGCCGAGGCTCCACCAGCCGACGTTGGTTTCGCCGGCGCCGGGGCTCCTCTAGCCGACGCTGGTTTGGCCGGCGCCTGGGCCCGGCCAGACGGCCCGGGTTTAGGGGCGGCCGCGGCCGCGTACGAGGCCGCCTTAGGCCCTGGGGCCGTCCTACCCGCCAAGGGGGGGCGCAGAACAATACCCTCCAGGACGGCGAACCGCGCCTGGAAGGTCGCCAGCTCCTGCCGAACCAGGTTCAGGACCTGGTTCTCCACCGGCACGGGCTGGCTTGGTGGTGGGGTGTTCTGCGCTGTGCCGGCCGCTCGCATCCCGGCCAGGTCCGCTCGGAGCTCCTCGTTCTCCTTTCGGAGGAGCTCCATGGCAGCCGTCAAGCGGGCCACCTCCGCCCGCATTTCGGACATGCCGTCCGGCGGAGGCCCGAGGTGGATGGCCTCCGCTGCCGCCAAGATGGAGGCCTTGGCCGAGACTATGGCCCTGTTTTTCGAAGTCTGCAACTTCTTCAGGGCCACGTCCCGGATCGCGGCCTCCACGACCTCCGCGAACCTCTTTTTGCGGTCCGCATCAGGGCCGCCAACCTCCGCCGCCTCGTCACTTGAGGTCTCTGATGCGGACGCGCGACCAGAACCCCCCTCTTTTGCGGGCTCCTCCGCTTTTTCTGCGGCCTCCCGAGCAGTGAGCCCCCTCCCTGCGCCTCGCTCTCGGGCTCCTCCCCGCCTGCTGGTGGGGATTTTTCTGGCCGAAACCAGCTCCCCGTCAGAGGACGACCCCTGGCCGTCCACTGACCTTGGCCGCTTGCTCTGTGCCTTTCTCTTGGCAGCGGCCGTCTTCTGGTCACGGCGAGGGCTCACTGAGCCTCCCGTGCTCGCTCCTCCAGATGCAGCGTCGGACTCCGACACCGCATCACTCCTCACTACGTCCTTTGGGTTTTTGTTTTTAAAAATTGTTTCCATTCTGTTCCCACGAGTATAAAACTTTAGGTACCTGCTCAAAAATCCGTGGTTCGCACTAGTGACTAAATCAAGCTACCCATTAGCCAAGCTTACTACCTCCCTCACGGTGCGCCGCCGCTTGGAGGTTTGGGGAATTTTTTATAGAGGTTAATCTTCCTCGCGGTCCGGGCGGTTAAGCCAAGACCCTCGACCCCCGTCAAAAGTCAGAGACATGACCTTGACAATCTTCGGGGCTACGATATTAACGGTGGCAGGAGGGGGGGGTTATCGCCTCCTGCCTGCCCGGCGGCAGGGTAAGTGCACACCAGGCCCGCTCTTACTCCACACAGTAGCCGCTCTGCTCCTCATAGCGGCTTGTGTGGAGCGTTCCTCTTGGCAGAACATTAGCATGCGGGCAGCGATATCTCATTGGGAAAAAATCCCACTGAGAAATAGCTGCCCGCACCCCAGGATGCACCGGCCCGAAAACTGGTCTTCCCCCCGGACGTATCCAGAAGGGAACTCCAGTCCCCAGGCACACTCGGAGGTTTTCTGCCCTGGCACCCCGGGGAGCATCGCTTAAGTTATTACAGAGAATTACCGTGCCGTGCGGCGCGCTGCGGTGTAGCTGCACACGGCGTGAGTTGCACGGGTCGGTTAGCGTCAGGACCAGCACTCGTGTCCATTCGCTCTGCACTAAACTGTGGAACTAGAATAACTACTACTCAGATTGTACTACTTGTGGTAATCTTCGACAATTGTATCATACACTCGGTTATTTTGGTTAGTTTTACTTCACAGAATCTGGTTTCTAAATGTTACTCAATTTAATCTGTTGCCAAATTTCGAGTCGGCTTCTCATGAAGTAGAAAATAAACAAACAATCAAATCAATTTAACTTGATTGTTTGTTTATTTTATAAATACGCACTAAACTATATTTAGTGATTTCAAAACTACGCAGGATTCCTTGACACACTGATAAAAAGTTGTAATTAGAATTTCTACAAAAGTACTAGAAATCAACGTACCTACATCTCATAGCATTGTAATAATTAAGTATAACACTTGTTAACATAAAAAGTATTAGTTATTAAAATAAAATATTCGCTAGGTACCGTGATCCAAAGTAAATAATGCTAAGATATTATCTTAAAGTATGATAATGAAAACGAAAACTTCGTTCCCTTCATAAATGCGTATGAAGGGATTTTTTTTATATTCAGGAGAGATGTTTTTTTTCTTCCTAATTATTATTAAATTACAGGAAACTGTAACTTTATGGAACATAAGTTATAATTATCTACTATCGTTTCGTAAATCACAATTGGGTAGTTGTGATAGTATCAATACGAACACATAAATGTGTATTTAGTTAATTTAGGAACAGGAAAAAGTGCATCGTTTAATGTTCACGTTGAATTCTGAACAGTTTCTTAGATAATATGATTGATACTTAGACCTGCTGAAAGTAAGTAGCTTACAAAAACCAGAGACTATAAGCATTAAGTTTAGTTTAAAATCTTTAAGATTATGATAACCTATCCAATATCCACACACCTCTAGACTTTATACTACTTAAACTTTATCAAAGTTATTAAAGCCTTAGACCACTTGGGATAGAACGAAATGTGTTATTTTTTGGATAATTTTTTTAATAAGTATATGAGTACACTGGCCTGCAAAACAAAGTACCTACTACACTTTTAATTTTTTTTTCTAAACTATATAGGTATAAGTTAGAGATATACCTAAAATAAAAAACGTTTTATAGCAAATTTTATCAGCTTTCTTTCAAACTATACGTTAGTAATATTTTTAATAAAAAAAAAAAAGATAAAACAATAAAAATAGCCATTTTTAGCTTAGTGTCAAAAAACTCAATTAACATTTATAAGTACATATGTTTTACATGTTATTTAATTTTTAATAACTAGTATTGCCTCCTCGGGCTCTGACTACAGCTTCAAGCCGGTTTGGCATACTGAACACGAGGTTTCGGAGCCGATGTTGGGGAATAAAAATTCAAAATTCTCCCATTCTTCAATCAGGGCCTGTTTTAGTGCCTGAGGGTGGTAGGTCGTGGTCCGCGGCTTCTAACTAGCCTCCCTAGCTTATCCCACGCGAGCTCAATTGGGTTGAGATCGGGACTTCTTTCTCGGGACAACCTCCTGAATATAATCTTGCACGACCTGAGCCGTGTGTGGCCAGGCATTATCATGCATCAGCATCGATCCATCACCCATATTTGCTAAATACGGCCCTGCATACTCGTTGAGAATCTCTTGGGCATACCTTTCTCCAGTCAGAGTACCATTTTCTATGGCCACTAACTCTGTGCGACCTTCTGAAGATATGCCAGCCCATACATGTACACTGCCTCCACCGTACTGGACTCTTTCTGAGAAGCAGTCTTGACGGTATCGCTCACCAGGCCGCCTGTAGACACTTCACCTTCCATCAGAACTGTAAAGTGAGAATCGAGATTCCTCTGTGAACAAAATTCTTGCCCACTCGTCTTCATCCCACTGTATGTGTTTACGGGCGTACCGCAGTCTCGCTACTCGATGCTCTCTCTCGAGTTTGGGGCCACGCTGGTCTTCAGGGTTTCAGATTGGCTTCAGCAAGTTACTTCTCACTGTACTGTCACTAATGTAGTCCCTTCGGGTCTGAAGAAGCTGTTGCTGGACTTCCACTGCATTAAGGTGGCGATTTCTCAACACATTGGAAACAATATAACGGTTTTCTCGGGCACTAGTACACCTGGGTCTGCCATTACAAGGTCTCCTCAGATGGTTTCCAGTCTCTTCGTATCGTTGCTTCATCTTCCGGACCGTTCGTAACGTCACACCCACCATTCTTGCAGTACAATGCATACGCCTAGTTCCAGAAAAGTCATGTTCCTAGTACATTCTTCAGGTGAAAGAGGCATGATAAATAAAATGAATGTGCTGTTGTCTAACTAAGCTTTTGTAACAAGACTCATCGATCAAGAAAAATTTTGAAAACAAAAACAGAAATAAAAAAATGAATGGTAAAATTGTAATTCGAGAATAATTATTTTTGTTTTTAAGTTTTTAAAGCTTTTCAGCCGTTTCTTAAAGGAAGGTTAGGTTGATACTTAGTTTTGCAGGCCAGTGTAGTTACTGTTTTAGAACATAATGCTATCGATTTCTTTAACCCGGCGCCAATGACGCAGGGTCATACTGACCCGGGGCGACTTAAATCTGTCATTATTCTTTTTACGCTGATCGTGCAATTTTTGCGTTTGTGTAGCTGGAGATACGACCTCCTTCTAACCGACCCACAGGTATGCTAAGTGCGACGCCGCATACACAGCGAGATATACGTGCATCAACTCAAAACGGGTAAATATGACACAGCGTCATCGCTGGCGTAGTATTTCTGTGACATACTTTTATTAGGTCATTTACTATTTTTGTCAATTCACCTTGTTCTTTTTAAAAATTTTGTTAAATATGGCACTGATAGACCAGCCTGAGAGAATATTTGCGGTGTTAGAAGAGTCGGGGTCTGACGAAGAAGGGTCAAATGATGCTTCGACAGTTACGCGAAAGAATCGCAGGTTTTGCGAGTGACCCAGGAACTCATCGTTTTGCGAGTTCCAGGAACTCCCAGAAGATGTCAAATATGACCGTCTCAAAGGGATAAGAAGACCTCTAATACATGAAATGCATGCCAGATTTAGGTACATGTGCTCAGATCATTTGATTCCGTACTGCAATAATAGCAGTAGTTCTATGTCTCTGAATGAGGAAGTAGAAGACTGATTTGTTACTATTATTATGATATAAAGTTTGTTTGTTCTCTATTTTATTATATACGATTATTATTTAGAATAATATAACAAAAATTTAAAAATATTAATGTTATGTTTTCAGAGTTGATTTTGTATGCGCTATTAAGAAAGCTAGTAAAAGTTTGAATTATAAAATATTTGGTTATTTTTTACTACACATGCAAAAAACTCTTGTATAATAAATAATTATTAAAATTTAGACAACTTCTTAAATTTCATGATAACTCGATAAAATCTGGCTCATAATGACCCGGTGTCATCGTCGTCGTAATTATATTTGTACTGTACGTTGTATGTAATTACGCCGACGATGACACCGGGTCTGATGACCCGGTGTCATCGTCGTCGTAATTATGTTCACGTCATTTGCCCCGGGTTAAAGAATAGTAGGTAATCTTCTGAAAATTTCAGTTTGCTAGAGGATATTCTAGTGGAGGTTCTACTTACATAAAACTGTAGTATTTTCAGGACACTTTATCTGTTTTTTTCCAAGTAACACAGAACTGGAAAGCCGTTGAGTGCCTAGTACTCGTACCTAACTGTTTTTTACTGCGTATCGTTAAGTATCAAAACGTGGTCTAGAGGATTTTCTTCGAAGTAAACAGTGTTTGCTTTTTATTTTTGTGCTTATTTTGACATTATACAAATTGCTTTTTCAATGTCACTTATAGTCGAGGCATAGGTAAGTGTGTTACAGGGAAAATACCTACACTTATTATACCTAAAGAAGTTGTTTGTTGTAACATTTCAGTTTAAAAATTAGCTACTATTCCTCTTTATTTTCTAATAAACTCAATATGAACTTCGCAATGTTAGTTCCCAAAACATTTGACCAGATAGCGTAACTTTACAGAAACTAAGTTCCATTTATAATAAACGCCCTATAAAACTCGTATAATCGAGCCACTTCTCATGTTATTCATATTAATATATACTTCAGTTATAAAGAGTTATGGCTTGGTCGTCAGGAGTGCGCGCTGTAAGAATACCCGTTTGTATAAATCGGCGATGTTATCACGGGCCGTTTGAGTGCGAAGTATAGAGTACATTAGAACGTAGCCCAGACAATAGGCGGGTAATAGAGCTCAAGGAGGCGTAAGTACTTGCACGCCCTTCCCTATTAGCGTAGAATTACCCGGAATAAACTAAACTGATGTACTACGCATCGTTTGACCTTCAGGACACGTATAAGCTTTTCAGCATATTTAATCAGTTTTATGTTATGCTTCATGATTTAATTTTTTGGTAAATGCTCAGCCGATCTATTCTGTAAATATCTCACCGTGAAAACTTAGGTGAAGTGAGCTGTAATTCCACCTGCCGGTCGATTCTGTAAAAATCTCTCCGTGAACACTCAAGTGAAGTGAGCTTGATGTGAGTTGTCAGTAGTGTCAATCCCTAGCATTATTTGGAATGACAGCTCACTCCACGTTCACTTCACCTTAGTTTTCATGCGATGGTTACAGAACCGCACTGCTGATGCTAGGGATGAACACTAATGACAGCTCACTCTAAGCTCACTTCACCTAACTTTTCACGGTCAGATTTTTACAGAATCGATCGGCTTTTTAGTTAATATGCCTGTTTTCGCTTAGGTACACTACGCGACACCTAAATGTATTGCCTAATACAGCGCACTGTAGGCAGTCCGCCGCGCGGCCCACCGCCAAAAAATTTGCAGTGATTAAAGTTATTAGGGAATAAATTTAGGTAGATGTAAGTGGAAACACTGGGAGACGCCTTAGAAAGACAATCATTATAGTGGCCTTATTGGTAATGTTCTTCGAAAGGTCAGCTGCGTAGTACGCGCAACCAGCTTGCGTGTATGACCAGGCGTATGAATGTAAACGAAGCAAAAGGAATAGATAAGGGTCGTAGCAGGTGGCAGGTTCTGAAGTTTCTGCTTACCCTCATGGGAAGAAGGCGTGAGATTATGTATGTATGTTTTTAGGTGTCGCCTTAATGACAATGGCCATTAGAATTATAATGCTGTGTAAGTGCAAACAGGTGTACAGTAGAAAAGTGTTATGATGAAACTGAATGACACCCAAATGAAGTCTTGTTATATTACACCTTCTTCATAAATCAAAACTGCCAATTATGTAACCTGGATAGTTAATGAATTGTTATTGCGTAACTAATTACTCAATTTGTGATGTTTCACTAACGTCCATCAGGTGCTACGCAACCAATCATCCTGAAAGTAGATGCGTATTGTTTACATTAATTAGATAGGACGCTTACACACTGTAGGTAATTTGATATAACTAACCTATTTTAGAATGCCAACTTAAAAAAGGCAAAACAATTCTAATATCGATTTATTTTTTGTTTTTAGATTAATTTGCATAATTTATTGTCCATTGTGTTTTTTGTCTACCTTTCCTGGCCTAATGCTGAGCAAAAAGCACGCATAAGACTTCCACAGCTATCGCTGTGCAACTTTTAATACTAACCTGGTTTGAACGACTCCAAGTCGTCACTTCAGCGTTTCTCTCCCTCGATGATGACGCCTGTCTTCACAGCACCTTCAATGCATGGCAGCCCATCTACCCTGATGCATCCAATATATATGACTCACCCAATCCCACTAGATTGAAATCTCACCTATTCCATAATAATGTAGTCACGTTAGTCGAGATGAAACCGCGTACCGACGTGGTTGGAATATTACATTTGATGTTTGTCGTGCGGTTATGTAGGCACCCAATTATTGCCGTCACATAATCTAGTGAGCGAGTTAGCGACCCTTGCCAGGTGCTCGCAGTTCGCAACTATTTTGGGCAGGCGGAAATTGAACTGTGGGTAGACATGTTACAGGAATTTTGGAAAATACAAAACAGGTATATTGCATTGTGTTTTTTTAAAACTCGTTTAAAGAATTACAAGTAGGTTAAAATTGACTTCCAAGATTTGATAAGATTCTTTGTTAGTTACAAGTAAGTCTGATAAAAGCGTTTTAAAATCAGTGGTAAGGCGAGGGTCTGCGCGATGAGTAAATCTCCTTGTGTAAACGAGCTGTGAGTTTTAAATTGGCTTTACCCCATTTCATACTACTGTAGTGCTTTATTGTCGGAAACCTGTATCAAGCTACAACTGTTGCTGTATCAAATAGAACGAAAAACGATCGTAACTTTCATTTGCCATACGAAGTTATTTACCTTTTTCCGACCATATATTTTGTAAGTCGTAGTTTGCATACAATTTAGACAATTACAGAAATATATCATTCTTCGAAGCGAATGTAACTGAACACTGTGGATTGTTGGCACAGGCGCTTTCAGCCGGAATGCTGTTTGTTAAGGTTTTACAGAGAGGCACATAATTAATTAGACAGGCCTTTTGGTGACTTCCTTATTTTGTGCTTTGAACATTTGTGTCGCAATTTAAATTATTTTGTTTAAATTTAGAACTTTGTGTATATTCAGTGAGACTAGTGGTTAAATGTTAGTCAATTTGGTAAAACCGAGTTTAGTCTAATTAAAGCAAGACGAATAAAGTTTTTATTTAAAAATTAGGTTACGTAGTAGGTAGTAATCTAACACAAAGTATTCCTTTATATTAGTCAAACTAATACAATATGCTACTCGTCCACTATAGCCTGTTTCAAAAGTGTCTGATGAAAGTGTAAACAAACCCTTTTCGGGATAAATTCTTACACAATCACGCACTTAACGGAATTCATCTGGATTTAGAAGTCTTAAAATTAAACCTCACCGCTTTTTCCAACGAGTTATGTTTGAATGACATAGTTAAATTGTAATTTAAAAATTATTGCCAAATATTAAGGTTATAAAATTATTCTCAATTTTCAAATTTATGATAAACATCTTTATGTATACAAATATAACAAATCCACGCACAACGGTCCACTTGAAGGACTAAGTGCGGAAACCAAACCCGTAACATAGAACATGTATACAAATACTGTCAAAGCACTCAATTTATAAGTGGCACAGCAAATTGCATCCACAGGAACGTTTTCTGACCCATTTGTTTACATCTTCATCAAATACTTTTGGTTACTGCCTTTTTTATTTTGTATTCCTTTAAAACAAATGACAAAATTGAAATCTAGATTAGGGAGAGAGCAAAACTTTATCACTGTTGATGGATTTCTTACAAGTAAAGAAGATATAATAATTTAGTCGTTTTTCATCCTTTTTGAAGTCAACTAAAATATGACTAACCTGAGGGGTCACCTACAAACTCCTAATTATGTTCTGAACGCTATCAGAGGGGCAAGTGTCGTAATTTTAAGAACATTCACAGTCTGATCTCAGTATCAACCTGTCAAAAATACCTCTAGTTTCCCTATATTTTTGACAAGTTTTTGCCATTGTCGCTGAGATGAGATTGCGACTAGATTTTGAATGTTTTTAATTACGTAAACTGGCCTTCAGATGTTCACAAAAAAAGGAACTACGTACGTCACCTTTTAAAAATATTCTTTGACGATGAATATACTTTTTAGTGGAATCAGTTTTTTGTTTTTAGCATGGGAAAAATCTATTGCCTTTTAACTGGGTTCCAAAAAAATCCGTTATGTTGTAAAAGTAATTAACTTTTAGTATTCCCTTATTTCGTTTAATGGCGTACTTGCTATATTTCCCCGAGGGGTAGTTGCGTAATATACAAACAGTAGCAAGGGTTTTTTTTCTGAACTCTTTTAACCTTGACCACGCCTGATAAAAAGCGATGGATGAGGTTATTTTGACACTTCAACAACATTCATTGCGTTATTTATGAGCAGACAAATTTTTCGAACATAATATGAAGCAATGGATTAGCAATATCCTTCAAAATGATTCAAAATGTGATTTATAGTGTGTTCAGTTATGGTGCCGGTTCACTGAAGTATACTCGAAGCGTATTTATAAAACTCTTGTGAAGGTAGTCAACACGGTAGAAGAAAGATTGCAGTTTTAATCCGATTACACGAGTAAAGTGCTGCACTCTGTTGAGTGAATGCTAAGCAAATAATAAGTATGAGGAAAATATTAATCCACCTTTATACCTACGTCTTACTTTTTATTTCTTTGAGTACTTAGATATACATGTAAAAAGATATACTTACGTACATTATTTCCAGTAAAATCAAAGCGTTCATTCATTCAAACATTATAAATAAAATAAGCACAGCCACGTATATGTATAGGAAACTGTAATTCTGTTCATATTCACTTCGAAAAATAAATTCAGACTCATTTAATGGGGTGTAAATTATCACGGAGAATGCTTGACATACGATGCTCTCCGGGCTGGCATTCATGCCCAATGTGATGATCAGTGACTCATCCTATCTGCAAGGATTTCTTGTGTTATTTTCCTTAATGGTAAATGGCTCGATTTTTTCCCAGAAAACTTGCGTGGTATTAAGTTTTTGTATAGATTACTTAACCATTTATGCATGTTTGCAAAATAAACGTGAAACGTTTTTGATGCTAACTAAACAGTGGTAGAGAGGTATCCACCACCTCAAGACTTCGTAAAGCCTCAAGAACACCTGCGGTCGCGAACTGCAGTGCCCTATTTGGAAAGCACTGAATCGAATACGTACCCAAATAGGGTGCTGCAAACATATTCTGGCGATATGGGGCATCATCGATTCACCCAACATCCAGTGCGAGTGCGGTGCTCCTGAACAGACTATGTCCCATATGCCAGAGTGGTATCAATTGTCTGTTCAGCTGTACCCTAGACGAGCTGAGCAACGCCTCTGACACCGTAATTAATGTGGCCACTTACTGCGAGCAAACAGTATAAGTACCATACATAGATGTACCGTCGATACGAAAAGATGAAGATAGAATAGTAGTTGAATTTGTCAAGTATGATCTTAGTAGAATACAATATCCCAATTCATGTCACATTCGTTACCTATATCACAATTAATGTAACAAGACTTCTTGATAACCAATATAGAGGTTTGATTTGAGGTTTACATATTTTCCCTCGAGTTTAGGACCTCGAAGTCAATAAATAAAATCCAATAACAAAGATTGGTATGTCGGTAGTAGTTTTGTTTCGAAGTGTGCTTTGTAATTTCGCGACATTCGAAGGGGTGTTTTCGGCTGGCGAGCGGCCAACCTCTCCGGAACTTATTTATTTACGTATTTTAATAAATGTCGCCTGTTCCATTCGTTGCTGTGAAAAATCAGAAAACACTCTGTAGGGTCTGGCATTTTATAACAAATAAAGCTTTTTACAGTTGGTAGAAATGAGAATTATAATTTCGAGGAAAGTAGAAAAGTTATGGAGTAGTTATGTTTAATTGAATAACCGTTCTGAAAATAATTTACACTTATTAGCTAAGTAGTAAGTTTCCTCAGATTTCCCTTTTTTACAATTAGATGGGCAATTTTCCTTTTTTTGCCGTCGCAGATAGGGTTAACATTGTTGAAGAAAATAAACAATAATATAAAGATATAAATGAAACTATTGTTTGAAATACGGTACACAGGTTGAATTATAGTGTTATTAAAACAATAAATTGAGCATATTACCGCAATATGAATACAATAACAAATGATGGGACCCTTGGGCCACGTTTAGCGATGAGTCGACGATAGCAAAACAAATAATGATCTACAACAACACATTAATAATATCAAAGGATATTATTATCGATATATTAGACCGCTCCCGAACATGTGTTACTGTTACTGTTAGCCTACATCATCCCACTGCTGGGCAAAGGCATCTTCCCATGACTTCCAGCTCTTTCGATCCAGGGCTAAAGTAGACCACTGGACGTTTGTTTTGTCCAGCTCGTCCCGCCATCTACGGGGTCAGTCGCGACGCCTTCTAGTTCTGTCAGGGCTCGACGTGGTTGTTATTTTGGCCCACAGCTTATTGGGCATACGGCACATGTGTGTAGAACAGAAATGTGCAAAGCCTATATAGCCTCCTGGTGTACGCAATCATAAGTAATATAATGTAATAAAGATTATTCATCAAAAATTAAAAATACAATGTCACGGATTCGGTGGGCCACAAACTAAGCGTCGCTTGTATCTTGTGGCTCTGGAGTGCAATTTTACAACGTTAAAGATTACAATACAGTTTGAGGATGTTAGATAGTTACAAGGTGAACTACTCACACAATAGGTATTAACAATTCGTAATATGTCAATTTAAAGGTTTTATAATAATTAAGTATGGCATTTTTATAAGGTAAGGTATTTTAATAGAGGGGTCTATTAAAATTATGTCTGTGGTTCAAAAGATGGTTAAACCCTCTGTTAAAACGGACTGTAAGTTCTTATGAGAAATAAACTTCTTTAAACCGAAAACGAACACGACTTTTGACGAACTTTGTCACATCGACTTTGAGCGGAATTTGACGTTTTACTAATGGAATCTTCTTTGATTGAAAGCGTTCGCGTTAATCTAGATCGGGATATTTTGGCGTATTTACAACATTGTGGCTTTTACATCGTATTTGATTCGCCATTTATCGGCAATGTTTATGTTTACTTAGTAAATAGAGTCCCGTGTGACCAGATTTTCATAATTATTAATGGTTAGCGACACTCCGGTACAGTTATAATGTTATTCCACAAACAAAACTATAAACATTAGTTAATAGTAATGGTTTTTACTGAAAGTAATTAATAATATGAAAAATTAGCAAGCCCTTTCATTTGATACCCATATTGTAGGAGTGCATTAAAAATGATTAGTCCGCCATCTTGGGTGTGCCGTCATGTTGGATTTAGAATACATAGTTAACCATGGATTGTCATCCAAACTGAACGTGTTTACAAAATTTCAGCTCAATCATTTGAAGATATCTGCTTCAAAATTGAGTTGCAAGATTTCACCCGAACAAACATACATACATTGCAAGTTAAATAAAAGCTTGTAAAAAGATTTTAGTTTAATGTTTTCTAACTTCTAGTTCGTGCGGCGAGCCCTGCTACCCTGTGCTACGTACCGAGCTAGGACGTAGCACTTTGCTATGAACGCGTCTCGGTGCATTTTCGTTACTATGAATTTTAGTGCTAAACGCATAGATTTGTTTTTACGATTATAATTTTTTTCAGGAATATACAAGCCTCAATCATTCTAAAAATCTTTTTATCTAAATATCAATAGAGATTCGCTCGTTTTCTTATTTAAGAATTTGGAATTGAGAACTTTTCAAACTTTTCTTTAGCATTACTTAAGGCGCTATGATTCGGCGCTCGAGCCGATTTGAGGGGGTGAGGTGCGGGGAAATCCGCGGGGCGGCCCCCGTGCGTCCCGCTCAACATCGTCCGTTAAAAGTTCGGACAGCAGCCACAGCACAGACATAGTACAGTAATATCAGTATCACTGCAATATTTGAACAGAAGGAAAGATAATACAAATACAAAAATATTGATTTCTTTTAAAAAGCTATAATATAAAAGCTTATTTTATTTAAACTACCAATTAAAATGAGACTCCACGGAAGTTGATGATCCGGTATAATTTTTATAACATTTAAGTATGCTCTCTTGGATTGACACCTTGTTTGTCTGCTCGAGCGCAAAGTATGCAATATTTATTTTGTTACCAATATAAAGAGAACTTCTCCAAACTTTTTTCCAATTATTCATTCTTAACTCAGCTGCTGGTCCCATACATTGAACAGCGATTCCCTCCCAGCTATCATAATAATGTGAGGAATCTCACTTGAAGATGACCATGACACGTTGATGAAAATATGGGGATGTCCATAACTGAATATATTTCCTCAAATTGTGAATAACCAATGCCAGCAGATACTACGCAGATACTATGTTGCATCCGCTATATTAACGTCAACACTATCTGTATCATTAACCTTTTCGGAATTAATCACAACTATTTCTTATATTCATATCTGATGTATGCATCACATATGAACTTGAATTTTGACGAAAGACCAATTCTTCTCTCTCCTATTAATTTAAAATTAGCAACTTTACAGTTAAATAATCCATTATGATGTGTTTTTTCTTGAGGCTGGGTAGATAGGTAATTTATATCAATTATCCTTCGACCTTTGGACGGGTTGAAAATCATCACACCTTGTTTTCACCACAAATGGTTCATTTAAGTCAAAAGCAGCATTCCTGAAACAAAATTGAAAATAAATGTCTGATTCATGCGGTAATCATTTGAAAAAGTTTAAAGATGTTCTCTATGGGGTATTAATTAGTTATTGATATTTCGTCGAAATACCTCAAAAGAGAAATGGCGTTAGTAGTAGCGTGCTGACTTATAACATCCGTAAACCCATTGTGTGCGTCTGTCAGTTGGCTGAAACTAGAGAAAATTTAGTTATTAAGTTATAAAATTATGGTACCTAGTGACGTGCCGGTGGCAATATAGCCACTACCGGCAATATTCCCAGCAACCAACCAGCCAACTTTATAGGATTCCTTACTCAAAGGGTCCCAACGGTCCCAATATTGCCATTAAAACTGGCATGTGCATGAGATTCTGGCTTTCAGTCGAATTGGATTAAATTTAGATGTAGTATAGATAGACTGAAATCCAGAATCGCAAACAAAATGGCAATATTGCCATTTTTCTATTTGAAATATTTAATTCATTATAAGCACTATTTTAATTTTCACTACCCTAAAAAGCTTAAAATATATCGCAAGAGTGACTACCTACCTTGGATGTTCTATGTTCGTATTAACTGAGGTCAACGGAGCAAAAGAGCTTGTTGTCGGAAGATCAGTACAATGTTCAAAATTCTGCGGTTTTGAAGAATATCTGTAAAATAACATAAATATACACAAATATGTGATACTTGCCTACTGTTTAGCGTTTGTGTTATTTTGAAATCAATCAAAATAAAATATTATAATGATAAACCTACATTACATTACACTGGTTGTTGACCTTCTGAAAAATTTTACTTTTGTACCACATTTTGTATGATAAACATCGGCCGAGCTATTCTGTAAGAAACACACCGTGAAAACTCAGGTGAAGTGAGCGTGGAGTGAGCTGTCATTCCAACTAATGTTACGGATTGACACTATTGACAGCTCACTCTAAGATCACTTCACCTAACTTTTCAAGGTGAGATTTTTACAGAATCGATCGACAGCTCACTTCACCTAAATCACGGTGAGATTTTTACTGAATACACCGGCCGATTCTGACACCTCCATTTTGCCAATTTCTTTCGCTTCTAAATAAATCAAAATGAAATCTAAGATATAAAATTCAACATTCCACGTTTCTTTGGAGATCATTTTCATTCTTGTTTTTTTTTTTCTTATAGCTGTTCGTGATTTCTTTTTCCGTTTCATTCGCTTATTAGAAATTGTTGCTTAACAATAAAGTCACGTGATATCGCGCAAAAAAAAAGCACTGACGTAGCACGACACACGACGATAGCACTAGTAAGTGGTGAAGGGCGGGCGTTTTTGGGGGACTGTCTTTTGTAATTTTGACGTTCGAAAAGTGCTGATTCTCAGCCTAATTTGAATAAATGACTTTTGAGTTTGATTTTGATAGGTCGGCCGTCTTAGAAGAGCGCCGATGCGTGACTGAGGTAGGCCCGCGAGTCATTGAGGTAATTATTGTAATCATTTTATGAAGACAAACTCAGCAAATCGTGCTAAACATTCTTTTTATTTATTTAAAAAAATAAGAAAAAGACATTTGTTTTGTAGCTATGAGACTGATTAAACATTACGAACAGGGGTAACTTGGATTTTTTTCTATCCAGTAAAGTTAATCTAATCGTGTTATTATTCATAGCGACTACATGTCTACCAGATCCTTAAATATGATATATCTTTTTTTCAGACTTTTATAATACTATTTTTTATGTTTCCCATGGATTCAAAAAACTAATAAGGGTGGTCTTCGTCGGATCATACGGTGAAAACCCGTTAAATTCTAAATTTATTTTTAAAATACGTAAGAAATTTTGAATTTTTCGGTCAACATTCAAGGAATCAATGCTAAATATAGCTTAACAAGCTTACAACTTCAAATTTTCAAATTGAAAACCTATTAGTCTTGCCCTTTCAGTATCATAGGTTCTAAAAAAAACAGCTTGAGAAAAACGTTTAATTGTCGTATTTTATGGCACTCGCACTGGGTACCGAATATATGTATTTATTTCTGCCTCGTTGGTCCAGTTGTCGCAAGTGCTATTGCTGAGCATGAGGACCTGGGTTCTATTCCCAGGCTGGGCAAAGTGCTATTGGATTTTTCTATCTAGAATTCTTATTAGCAGCCCAGAGTCTGGATTTGTGACCGCTTGATGGAAAAAAACATAACAGGCGAAATGTGTGTGTGTGTGTATATTTACTCTCAGCAACGTTTAATTTTGGCAGCTCAATATTATGTAACTGTGAGTTAATAATACCTAATCAACCTTAAAACATTAGCGACAAAATTTTATAGATTCTTAATAGTTTCCCTAATCTCGGGCAATGAACGGGTTACTCCAAATTCAATGTTATTATTCCATTACCCCGACTGCGGAAGATACCTTGAAATTTTAATGTGTCCCCGAAACTAATTACAAACTCCGTTATAGTATCATTAGATGTAGTCATAGACTTGAGAAAACTTGAGATTCACAGACAATTAGGTAAACTGCTCGGTAACAATTTATTACGTTTAAATAATTGTACGGCTGTAAGTATATTAAGAGTTTTCTTAAGTTCTATACAATACATAACCAGTACTATATTCAATTATAATTTGGTGATATTCATAAATCCTATTAAAACCTCAAATGCAAAATTCAACTATAAGCTCAATAACATTCTGAAAAACGAAATGATGCAACCTCAAGCGATTTCATGTAAAAAAAAATCGAGGATGCCATAATATTTTGATTTTAATTTATTTAAAAGGTCTTTACGTCACTTTTTACAATGTAGACCGTACCGTACCAAAATGCTGAGAATATTTCATAACAACCTGTTTGTTCGTATCAATTTATTAAAAAACGCACTGGCCAATTTATCTTAAAAAAATGGATGCCATAAAATTCTGTTTTATTTAATATTTTTAATTTCTTTATAAGGGTATACGTCACTTTTTACAATGAAATCCGGCCTGTACAATCAGAATACTTTATTGCAACCTTTTTGTTATAATTTATTATATTGGAAACTTACCATCAATGGGTTCGTAGTGGATTTTGTTTGGTGAATTTTTTTTTTTTTTTTAAATAGTAGCTTTACCATTTTCTCGTAGATAACTATTAAAAGTCTAAATTAAAAACATATCTTTTTCAGAACATACATTTTTGGGATGTTTTTAATCTTGCCACACTACAATAATTTTAACATTATTACTCTGTAAATATTTACACTACCGAATCAAGCGTTGATGTTGTCTTTTTTGTTATACTTTTTCGACTCAAAACTCGTGGAGTCTTCAGCAAATCCTGAAAAAAAAAACAAGTCTTTTAGTAGGTTACCTATCCGGGGATATTTTTTGTAACCGAAAAAGGTAGATGAATATCATTTCGAAGAAAAACGACCATTCTGAAATACGCTTGCTTACTTTCTCAATCTCCCACAAAATATCAAGTATAACGTCTTATAAAATAAGGGCTTTATCTCTACAAGGTTGTACTTATTTATTCGCTAGAAATAAAAAATATGTTCGTTCTTCGTATTTCAATTATCCGGATTTGGCGACCTTGAGAAATTGTTTACGTCGAAGAGATAATTTTACTTTGAACAAGTATTTAAAGTTACTTAATTTTAAAGTTACTTTAAAAGTTTTTCATAATGATGAGTACAATGACCCCTTTTAAGGATTAAAACGATCAAAATTTAGCGGTGTATTATATAATTAAAATGAAATGCTGTTCGTTGGTAAACGCGTCACTTCAGAAAGGCTGGATCTATTGAGCATTTTTTATTATGTTCCTATCTGTCCGAACCAGGATTTTACGGAATGAAAAAACTTAAAAGTTGCCGGGAAAATTCGAGAAAACTGAAGCTGCATTTTGTATGGGAATTTTATATGAATTATTGGTATTTGGATAGGACAAAATCTGTCGGGTCAGCTTGTTTATTCAAAAATGTCATTTTAAATTATGGCTGTTGAGCAACGGAATTGAAAATTGTGTCTATATAGCTATTATCGTTTTACATTGTTTTACTTGGATTATATTGGTTGTTGTGCTAAATAAACGATTATTATCCGCTTTCTTGGCCTACGGAACCAGTAAAACCCAAGATTTTATTACCTCTAACTGGCCTTAGGTACCGCGACTACCCAAGCGGAAAAGATTCGGAGTGTCCGTAAATAATGCATTGAACCACAAAAAATGGTAATTTATCTAAGACAAAAGTACTTTCAAGTTTCATACTAAATAGGCAACGTTTTAAGGTACGGAAACACTTATTCGTTAAGATATATCATTTTTTTCGGATGAAACAGTTTCTTAATCATCAGTAAATCAATAGTGGGACCACTAAGACTTGAGAGGATTTGATACTGATTGTAGCCTGTATTAAACCGACCAAACCTCTGTAACAACTAACAAATTAACAATCGCTCCACTGGACACGACTGTTCATTACAGCTTCTGTTTGGCAGGTTTCCAATTGAACTTTGACTGCCGCGCATTCGTGCTTCGTCGTTAATTCCACACACACGTTTCAGGCGACTTTGGTAACTTTTTATTGAAGACTTTTAGACTTTTATTTGACTGTTCTATTACAGATGTCCTAATTTGTATTTTTCGAATGTTCAGTGTCTTGGTATACTAGCGAAATAATATACAGGATGGCAGGGACATCCACACGCGCAACCGGCAGCCTAATTGCGTAACACACGATCAATCGGAATCTGAATAATTCTTAAGCAAATTGCTAATCCATTGCTTCATAAGTTCGAAAAATTTGTCTGCTCAACACGTAAATAACGCAATGAATGTTGTTGAACTGTCAAAATTAAACCGATTCCGATTGATCGTGTGTTACGCAATTAGGGTGCTGTTATCATAGACTCCGTTTATTATTCTGAACCTCCGTTGCGTTGAAAATTTTCGTCAGTTATCAAAAAAATTACCTGTTGTTTCATAGAAAAGTGCCTACGTGAACAAAATGTATGTAAAAGTTTTTTTTTTTTAATTACTGACGAAAATTTTCTACTCTTGAACATGTGCTTAATTCATGGTAACAGTTGGCGCGTCACCATAAGTAGATACGTTCGGCACACCCCGAGTTGTCAACCCGTTACCACCTTTTTTTTTTTTTTTGGGTGGGAAATCATCAAATGACCTCTCCCGCTCTGGGCGGAGCGGAAGGGCGTGTCAAACTTTTACTGACTAAAACCCACCCGTGTTCCTTCAGTTGCCTGTGCCAGGGGCCACGGTATCTCTTTCGAACAACCCGCAGCCCCGGCGGCATCGGCCCTAGCGGACCCCGTCAGTTCGTGCTGACATCTCTTTGAGGCGCGCGTGGAACACAATGCACCGTCGACCCGGGCCTGGTCCTTACCGGGCGGCGAGCTGCCCATAGCTCGCCGCCCGCAAGCCCGCGCCTACGGTGGCCGGGAGTTGGCTGTTGACTCCCGTCCAGGGCGTCTCCTGCGGCGGCTAGGCACGTGAGGGTGCAGAGATTGCGAGCATTACTGCTTCGCAGAAGGAGGTGACGGCCTCCCATTCACTCTCGCTCCGTACCATGGCCTGGATGAGGGCCGGACGCGAGAGGTCGCCGCCGCCGATCGCCACCACGAGGACAAGCCGGGCAGACCTCCACCGTATGCTCCACCGTGTCCTCCGGGCAATCCACACAGTGGTGACACCCTGGCGTTTCCTCCCGCTTTATCCTGAACAGGAACCTCCCGAAACAACCGTGTCCGGTGAGGACCTGCGTCAGGCGGAAGGTGAGGGCGTGGCGCCTCTCTAGCCACTCCTCAAAGAGGGGACTTATCAGCGCGATTGTGGCGTGCCCAGCACTGGGTTGCGACAATCGCACTCTCCATGCCGCACCCGTTATCACCTTACTGGGTGACTATATTTTGCCACGGAATGAGAAAGAAAGTCTTTATTATTTTTGGGGAAGATCACACAAATTTATGAAGATCTGTGATTCCGAGGCCAGAATTTTCCACATTAGAAAAAGCGGAAGGTGACTTATGTTCACTTAAGAAATCTCAACACAAGCTAGCGTTCATCAATCTTTCGTCGACTTCTGGAGTATTCAGCCCAATATGCTGCCATGACAACGAAGATAATATAATATACCGCAGATGTGTTTTATAGGGGTAGTAAAGTTGCACTACCGTCGGACAGTGGCTGCGATAAACACTTGTGAGCAGACAAAATAATTGCTTAAAAGACGACTATGGAAGCAGTTTTTTCAAAGCAGTGATGATTTATAAGTAGAGCTACGGTCTTTTGAAGGCGGGAGAAAATAGCGGTTAGATTTTTCGAGGATTCAGGTTCGGGCTGTGCGTGAGGGTGAATCAATAGTCTCAATGCATGGTTATCACTAAATGTACACATGTCCAGTGCTGTACTGGACAGTCGGCCCCTATAACACCTTGCTGCATAATCAGCTTACAACGTTCCCACTGTTGGGACACAGGCTCCCACTTGATGAGAGGGAGTGAGCTGTAATCCACCACGAGGGACCAGTACGGGTTGATGGATGTCATATGTCTTCGAATTTTTGGTTCTAAGACATGCAGGTTTCCTCACGATGTTTTCCTTCACCGGTTTGAGAGTAGTGGTGATGAAATAATAAAGTAAAAAAGTAAAGCGTCTGTTTGGGTTCAAACCTACGACCTACAATTCGTCAAAGTCGCAGCCGTTACCACTGGACCACCACTGCCCTCTCTTACTCGTACTTTGCTGCCTGGCTATTATTTTGATAATAGCATAAGCTATTATTTTATAAAATCTACCTATGAGTTTGTTTGACAGAACAACAGAAGCCTTGCAAAAGGAGATGCCAAACTCCAACGGTGCACTGTTAATATGCTGATGATAATGAAGATCAAGGAAGTGTGCTAATTAAGAAATTTTAGAAAGATTTAAGGATTTAATGAGACAGCATTTTACTTGTATTAGAACTAAAGCCAACTTGACTTGTTAGCCCGTTCGATCAAAGATCGTTTTAGGTACTTATAACAATATTATGAAAACTAGTAAGTTTTGGGTAGTTACCTAATGTATACGATCATTAATATTAATTGTATTAACTATAACGTACAGGTAATATTTCTGCGGTACCTACATACCACAACGAAACGAACGAATATCTAAGTGATAGACTTATAAAGTCATAACTTAAGACTTTAAATTTTATTTATCTATTAATAATTATTATTACATCTCTCAATAGATACCTATTTATGTTTTATTTTCAAGCTATTAGCTTATCTCATAATATCTACATCATTATTGTAATATAGTAGTTTGCTATGTAATGTTATAAAATGAACAATTAATGCTTCCTCTCTCCTAACTTACTTATTTTGCTGTGCCTGACAGGGTCCATATGATCTAATTATAAGTTTACCACCTAAGAACACCTACATGTGGAATGCAATAAAAATATTGAGTATTGAGTACCAATACCATGCATAATTCGATAGTCTCTGCAGACTATCAAATTAGGTACGGTACCTAATTAAATGTGATAGTAACTACATGGAATGTTTTATGACATTTAGGTAAAATATCTATAGAATATTAATCGCAGGTATAACCTAAGCCTTTCCCAAGATTCTCAACTTTCCATACCATATCTGCTCCACCTTCGTTGTTAAGGTCGTCGAACACTTTGGTTTAAGTCCTTTCTAAAACTTTTTAATAAGTCTCAAGAGGAACATAAAGTGTAACGACCTCACACTATTCACTACGCCGGTCGTGTGTGACCCTCAATGATGTATCTAACATTTATCTACCCTCGCATTAAAGTTCGACGATCTCCCAGACGAAGTTTAATGTATACGCAAACTTACTTTAAATGCTTGTCGAAATTTCCGGGACATTAGACTGTAGAGTATAGGGTTTGCAGCAGTAGACAGGTATCCATTATAGCAGAGGTAGTTCACGGTTTTCCACACCTGAAAAAAGATGGATCTATTTTAGATATGAAATAAGGTTATAACACCGAATTTGGGCTTAAAAAAATTCTGTTTGCTATTTTTCTAGTTTACATTTTTATTGCCGCAGTTCTGAAGTGAGATTAAGCATACGTTGTTAATAAAGTTTCGATGATTTGCGTCTCAAGGGATATATGTGAAGCAGACTGAAACAATGATTATTTGAATTTTAGTTAGTTTGTTCTCTAAAGGTAAGAGTAGATTCGAGTTCAGTCACGATTTTTAAAGGTAAACGTTTATAAAACACTTTCATTTTCATTCCATGAATTAAAAACCTGAAAAACATTCGTAGCACAAGTAAAACACTTCAGCTAAAGAGTGAGTGTGATTTTAAACTTGAAACTCCCATTCGTATCCTACAATTGTGAGCTTTTAATTTATGAAAGAGCTAAGTAAATATGGCATTTAAATAATTTAAATAATAATATTGAAGTAATTATCCTTTTTCTAACATTATACTTACGTTGTAATAATCTTCATAATCAAATTTTGGTAAAACCATCATTAGGCGGAAAATACAATATGGTGTCCACGAGAGAAAGAACGACGCAGCGACAGCCGCTGAAAAAATAAATAAATTACAGTTACAATACCTTACCTAATTTGCATTATATTTAAATTCCTTTCTTGTATCTACACATTTTGTTGTTCAATTAGAGTGGAATGTCATTAGATGCTGTAGGTACCTACTGAAAAAAAAAAAGTTTCTTACTTAAAGTATTCTATGCTTAAGCAGTTAGGTACACACAAGCTGAGGAGTCATATTTCTATGCAATGTATTGCTACGTTTAGTTAGAACTTGCATTGTTAAAACCATTTTTCTTTCATTTTCATGTTGTACTTTTTTACTCCTTATGTTAAAATCTTAATGTAAACACATTTCTCCTTATTCTTTTGTCGCAGTTAGTAAAACGTGTAGCTTCTCGCAAGGAAATGAACTCGCTTACTGAGAGTACAACTTTAAGTACCTACACAAGAACACGAGATACATTGCACCCGCTTGCACAGACTCTTTAGCAAAGTAATTAACACCACTTTGTGCAGGCACTTGCACAAAACTTAGTTAATAGAATCAAAACAAAGAGGTTCCATAAGCTTAAGGAAGACTTTATCTTTTTATTTATCTTATTGCGCTTCAAAAGAAAGAGGTTCTTGATTGAAATACTGTGTACAATTTCAAAGAGCCGGCAGAGCTGGGGACTTACGTAGAAAGCATTAGGTACAATCATTTATTTTTCTTACTATGTAAGTCAAGCGTATCCTCGATTATTACTACATAAACACAAGAATTCTATTATTTAAATAACCTTTAACAAGTCTGGGTGAAAACATCGTTACTATTAAAATATTCGTTATCATATTATAATTAGGGTTAATTGTTCACTAGTGCGCTACTAGAACAGTGTAGGTACATAGGTACAGGTTACAGACCGGCATTTTTTTGTTTAATTGAAGGTTTAGGTTTTAACATATTTTTGATGTACTCACTATAGTTTGACCGAAACTGCTGTACCGCGCCTAAGCAATGCGCGGCGAGGCGGGGGGCGGGACGCCGTGAGCGATGACGAATGAGCGGCCTGCACTGCCCCCCCGTCTCGCCGCGCACAAGCCGAAGGCGCGATACAGCGGTTTTGGTCAAACTATAACAAAATATGGATATACCTAATTCTGAAATAAATGAACAATAATATTCGTTCTCTACTAGTCCCACGTTTAAATTGTTAAATAAAATATGAGTAGGTACTAACCAATCATTTTAACCGCCTTATCTCTGTTCTGTTTCCCAACCACTGGACTGCTCCGCAATTTTTTCTGCGCTGATTTCAACTTTATCGTTATTTTAATGTACAGCACCAATATCGTCGTCATCGGTATTACGAAGAAAACGAATATCTCAATGGCGACCACAGTACTCGCAGCTTTCGTTAACGTGTAGTAACAATACACGTACTCCTTTCTTTCCAAGAGATCTATGTAGAACACGTCGGGTATACAAAACCCAACTGATGTAACCCATATAACGCCTACGATTTTGAAGACGCGAGAATTCATTGTCAGCTTTTGCCGAAAAAAGGGTTTCGTCACTATGATGTAGCGTTCAATCGTAAACGCGGTGATGATGAGTAGGCTGCAGTTACTGAACACGTTCCAGAGGATGTAATGTATTCGACATCCGACTTCTCCTAGAGGATAGAAATCTGGTACGAATATGATGTATATTTCGAGCGGGATGAAGAGGGCTGTGAGCAGGTCTGTGATGGCGAGGTTGGCGAGGTAGCAGTTGGTGGGCGTGCGCATGGTGTGGTCCCTGGCTATCACCGCCAGCGTGCAGACGTTGCCGATCAAGCTCACCGCCATTAAGATTCCCAGAATGATGCTCACGACTATCTTGACTGTGTAAGTGTCGTCTAATTCGTCGTAGAACGCCATCTCAACTGGCCCGAAGAAAGAAAATGAATTGTTCTCGTATTCGCTGTCGTTTATGAACGACATTTGTGTTTCGTTTGTCTTAAATATCTTAAAACTACTTAAAAGTTACCATTTAATGCTTTTTAGAATCAACTACCCTCACTGTTTTATTACAATGGTTGCTCGAAATACCTATTGACTGTGCACAGTGTCGCTCTGGCTAGCGATCGGGAAGTACTGATAAAAATAAATTTTGTTAGGCCTTGACGCACCCCTATACAGTATGATGTTACGGGATGATTTATATTTTGTATCATTTTGATAAGGTTTAATAATCTGATCGAACAAATTGAAATATTATCAATACTATTTATAATTTTCAGCGTTCCATATTCATTCTGGGCACAACTAAATAAAGCTTCTCATTATGTAAAGCAATTGATATGCCACAAACGTTTATTTCTTCTTTCTGGTACAAATTAATCTCATTTGCAGAGATTAATAAACCGAGCTCATTTGTTACTCGGCTGACCGACCGTTTTGCCAACCTGGGAATCCAACCCAGTACCTCGTTAGTGGCTTTAACAGCATACACGAGCGGTTTATCTTGTACAACTATAAATCGTAACATACGACTAAAGAGTACAAAATTACTTTGGCTAAATGCGTTGTTGAAAAAAGGTGCTACTAAAAGACGTAAGGATTACAATGTGTCTGTAGGTTTATTTCTCTCGTAAAAACGCCACGTTTCCCGCCGTTTACGTCGTGTTGTCAAGATTTAACGTTGTCACTAGTATGACGTTAAACGAAGCCAACTTTGCTCGTGGCAATTAAGTGGAAGCCTCTCGTTTAGTGTTCGCTCGTAAGCAGTTATAAGGCCCTACGAAGTAGACAAAGGCCCATATAGACAGGATAAGTTTCTTCAACGACACTGTAATATAAATTATATTGTATTTTTGCGATAGGTAGTGTATAAGTATAAGGGCTCCACGGCCTTGTATTACCGGGTCGAATAAATAAAAGGCTTATTTAGTACTAGCTGCGCCCTGCGGTTTCACCCGCATAAGTTTTGATCGGTTGGAAATATGGGGATAAAACGTATTCCATGTGTTAATCCTGGTTGTAAACTATCTGTGTGCCAAATTTCATTAAAATCTGTTCAGTAGTTTTGGCGTGAAAGAGTAACAAACATCCATCCATCCATACAAACTTTCGCGTTTATAATATTAGTAGGATTCGCTTAGGTCGGGTATCAAAGGCCAGTACTTAACTCAATACCCAATCTCCTTTTACATCAGTAACGTTGTTTCCCTTAGAATGTAAGTCTTTGCTTTGAGATTTTTTTCTGTACTTATTTGACATTCTTTGTTAGTTACTCTGACAACAATACCTACCTAAAAGGTATCTCCAGAAAGATTTACCAACCTAAAACTGTAAAGCGTACTGAGATGAAATATAATATGAATAAACCAGTCATAATTTGAGCCGAAAGACATCCCCAGCAGGACATAGGCGGAGTCCGATGTCCAGCAGTGGGCGTCTTGGGGGAGCCCAAGCGTAGCCCCATCGACCGGTTCCGTGCTTCCCGCATCCAGCGGATTCCTGCGGCTTTCACAAGGTCATCGGTCTACCTTGTAGGTGGCCCTGGTTCTCTATACAAGATTACAGTCTAGAATAAACTTGCAAAAACTTTAAGCTATGAGTAAAAAAGTCAATTTAGCTTTTCTACTAGATTGGCTAGTAAACATAAAAATATTTATTAGCCAATTTACTTTTTAGGTTTTCCTTATCAACATGTTGATCGTTACAGCGAAATATATTTTGGTAGGTTAATATATTTTTAGGGTTCCGTACCCAAAGGGTAAAAACGGGACCCTATTACTAAGACTTCGCTGTCTGTCCGTCTGTCTGTCACCAGGCTGTATCTCAAGAACCGCGATAGATAGACAGTTGAAATTTTCACAAATTATGTATTTCTGTTGCCGCTATAACAACAGATACTAAAAACTTAATAAAATAAATATTTAAGGGGGGCTCCCATACATCAAACGCGATTTTTTTGCCCTTTTTTGCTCGATATCAATAATGGCAACAGGTAGGCACTTGAAATATTTACAAAATACTCAGTTGTATTTTTACTTTAATAATAAATAATAAAATTAAAATAAAATAAATATTTAAGGGAGGCTCCCACACAACAGACGTAAGTTTTATAGATAATAATGGTACGGAACGCTTCGTGCGCGAGACCGACTCGCACTTGGCCGGTTTTTACCTACTTAAGTTCCCACATAAAAATAGATGGTTTTACATAATATCATATTCGGTATAGTATATTTCTAGGTACATTCAGGATTTTTTTTGTTAAACAAAACCGTACCTCAATTAAACGTGATAAATTCATTTTATACTACTGTCATAGAATGGCAGTTGTGTTGACTAAACGACAGCGGCCTACGGACAATTTGAGTTGGTAGTCAATTTTCTAAACAATTATTTTCTCTGACTTCACATCATTTTCAGGGTTCGTGAAATTAAAAAAAGGTGGTTCTAATTTCTTCCATTTCCTTTCGGTCCTGACTCAGCGTTACGGACATTGCGCCCCCAAATTGTCAGCTCCAGTATTGCGTGCCACGCTTACAGCGATGCAGAGAGCCGATAAAAGAAATATATCGGTACCCTAAAACATTCCCTTACTGTTATTACGTTCGTCGATTACGTCGAGTCGATTTCGATCTTTAGCGCTGCAGTACAAAAGACTGGGGAAGTGAATTAGATTTCACTTTATGGGAAATAACATTATGTTTAAGTGGATATTTATTTTTGGAAAGTTAAGATCTTCTTTGCAGGAAGTTGAATTTACGAGTAAGAAAGTACCTATTTCGCAATTTTCTCTTTTACGAAGCCTTTGACGTTCGGATGTATTTTCTCGTCGAAACATCAGAGACAGACATTCCACAAGGGATTAAGCGAGCGTGAACACTTGGGAAACGGATTCGGTAAATTGAGAGAGTAATTTATTTATTTTGTACTGCGATACTTCAGGAAAGGCAAATTTTCCTGATGCATTATGTATTACCCATTGCATTATTATTCGTCGAATCGGTATTACACTTTTAAACAGGCTTAAAATATTTGGATTTATTTCACAGAGCAACACTAGAGACGCAGCTGCAGACTTGAGTTTGATTACCAGCCGATGTAGGTGCTATATAATAGCAAATTAGCTAGCGGAATTCCGCAGCCGTGATGGTATCGATATTTAAACATGCTGAAGTTTAAATTTAAAAAAGCTGCCGTCGTACAACCCAATTTTTTTTTTTAGCTAAATTAATTTGACCTAGTATTAAAGATAAGCCAGTTCTAGTAAAATTCTAATAACCTAATTATATGACTAAGCGGGGACCCTACCGATGAAGGGCATATTTCTGTTACTAATGTATCTTCTATAAAAAATAAAAGTATTATTTTCACAAAAAAGCTAACAACCTGTATATAAAAGTAATTGCTTTGATCTAAACAAGCGGTCAAATTGCGGCAACCATACAGTGCAGACGCACGGTCACCCCTAATTGAAATTATAGTCTGTTGTAGAAAGTAGCGTCAATACGATGGGGGGGGGAGAAGAAGATGCGAACAAACTGATTCTTTCGTTCTTGTCGATGGTGGTTCTTCTTGGTTTTTATATTGTTTGAACCCAGTAGGTGGCCACGTTGATGATGGCATCAGTGACATTCTTTTGTTCATCTGAGGTGCAAATGTACGGGCACTTAGGACACTCCAGTATGTGGGACATGGTCTGATCAGATGCAGCGCACTCGCAATGGGTGTTGGATGTGTCATTATTCCCCTATTTTGACTAATTGGGGGTTCATTGATGAAATGAAGGCCATTAATTGCAAATGTCTTGTTTAAGTTGTAGGAAACCTGCATGCTTTCAACTTGTATCTAGTTTTTCAATATTTACGGGATGCATGAGATAAATGAGCCAGGATCCTCACAAAGTGGGTGCCTAAAGATGGGCATCGTCAAGGCAGGCGTAGGAAACGCTGGGATACGATCTAGACTCGCTCTTGTCAGATTAGTCGGAGAAGACAAAGCAGTAGGACAAACAAAGACTACAATAGTATACTGAGGTTGATTATAAAATATTATATATTATGTAAATTCATCTGTCTATAAAACAGCATTGATTTTATTAGAAAAAGCCTGCAAGCGGTATCCAAAGTTATCATACCTTAAGTTTTTGACTCGAAGATATATTCCTTTTTTAAAAAAAAGGTTGCATAAAGTTGAGAGACGATTAAACATCAAAAATGTATGGTTAAACAGGCGCTAATCATTACTTAACTTTAAGCTACGTTTAAAAAGAAACTCCACTATAAATAGATATAGAAACTTGCCTACTACGTCACATCGTGGGCCTAATATGGTAAATGGACCTTATTGTGTCGAATGTCATAATCCTAATGCATGTCATCAAACTGCCTCGCCCACACTTACATAATTAATCTCATATGACAGGAGAACCTACCTATGTATGTACGCACGACGACATATCAAGCCATACATTTCCAGTATAAGCTAACATCTCATTGCACGAAAAGTCAATGCGAAGTCAGCTAAAACTGGAAATGTAGAGCTTGATATGTCGTCGTGTGTACCTGTATCTATTTACAGTTCATAAGACGTACGTAGGAAGGTTCGATGCCTTTGGCCAAAGGATCATTTACCATGTAGGTAAACTGGTCGTATAGATACTAAGTATACTAACTTATGTCTCATCATTATCTGCCCAGCTTTTTCCCAACTGTGTTGGGGTCGGCTTCCAGTCTAACCAGATGCAGCTGAATACCAGTATTTTACATGGTGCGACTGCCTGTCTGACCTCCACAACCCAGCTACTGGGTAACACGATACCCCTTGGTCAGACTGGTGTCAGACTTTCGGGCTTCTGACTACCGTCAACGACTGTCAAAGATCTACGAATGACAGCCGGGACCAATTGCTTAACGTGCTTTCCGAGTCACGGAGGGGTCTTGGTATGTAAAAATGGTCACCCAACCACGGCAAGGGTAGCTTAACCTGATCTGCTGTTGTTACTTAGCCACAAGCCCCTCTATACTATAATAACTTATGTCTATAAAGAGATAATTATTAGCCTACTAATACTCTACTACGAGTAAAAGTAGGTATATTTAAATCATGCTTTAGCCGAGCTACTGACTGCTGCAAAAGATAAAAATTAATATTTGAGAATTAGTTGAATCTGGCAAACGGTAATTGATAATAATTCGGTAATTGACCTCATTAATTTTTACCAAAATTAGGTCAATTACTACCGATCTTCACATTAACTTCTCCTTTATAGGAAAGGTTTTTTATGTGAGTGCAATATCTTTAATACCTACCAAAGTACCTACATAATTATAAAGCAAGCCCATGTTTGCACAAGCGTTTTTTTTTTTATCGCGGCGACTTCTTTTCGCGCACTTGATTTTGAAGTCTCGGTATTCAGCCGAGCATTGAGAATTCAACAGAGCGCATCCCAGCGCGTCAAGAAATCAAACTGTTGGCTTTTTAACCCTCGGCGCTAAGCAGAGCGTTGAAAATCCACTGCTAACCAAAAAATTGCCGAGAAATAAATAAGTCGTCTTTAGATGATTTAAGTGTTCACTGCGAAGGTCCTGTCTGTAGTGTGTCTGATCTACATAAACAAGGCACCCTTTGTATAGGTTGAAAAAGTCATAAGAAATGAAAATGTGTGTGTTCGTGTGTGTGCGTAAAGCCGTCTCCTACGCGTGTTTTTTCGAAACATTACACAAAAAAAAACACACACAAACATTTGTTCATCCACAAGCCGTCTCCTGCGTATTAAAATATTTTTAGATTAGTGTCAACTATTCACAAGACAATTATAGCCTCAAAACCTGTGTCAGCTTTCAAAATGCTAAATGCTAGATGTGCACGGTGCGCGTATGTGTATGGCCATGCCTCTTTCTTATGATGTTTTTGAGTGATGGATGTGTTTTGTTTTTGTTTGCTGCACCGGACAACGTCATTACGTCGGCGCCGGCTGTCGCTGAAAACCAGCGCTGGGGCTCTGTCTTGCATAGGGTCGCAGCATTATGCTGAGCGATAGCCGTTTTGCGTGGATGTGACGCATGTCAACCGTTTTGAATTGTTTTTTTTTCTTTATTTTGTTTTTATATTCTTTTATGCGTCATATGATTACCGCAAATAAACGATTTTTCTTTCTTTCTTCTTTCTAATGTTTCAAAAAAAACACGCGCAGGAGACACGGCATAAGTATTACATGAAAAGTGGGTGTACTTACAGGTACAGTAAGGGTCAAAAAAGGACTGACAGTGTCACGAAGCAATAGATTGACACTTCTGTTTAACTTACAACCTTCTTCTAATGAGTAATTTCTATACTATAGACACACACTCTCACATTCGTTTGCAACTGATTGTAGTTCATAAATTCTACCATTAGGTTAAATAGCATGATAGCCTAGCGGTTATCATACATCGGTAAGCACGTTCATGCGTAGCGAACCGTGGGTTCGAATCTCACGCGCGGTGATAATTTTTTAAAATGTTTTTATAATTACCTACTCGAATAATCACGCTATTGAATATAGTTCCGTATCATGTTCGCCTTGTTCACATAATTCGTTAAACTTTATGAATAAACCCACAGAAATCTAAATAAATAAATTATAAGGTAGACAGATGCAGTTAACTTACCGACACATTAACCGCGACTAGATAGAACGTTATTGGTTTTTGGTTGGTTGTTATTGTAGATTAGTGACGTGTGTTTAATCTATTAGCGGTGTTGTAGTTCATTTTGAAATGCAAGGAAATTTAAATATTTAGATGAAAGTAGATGTTATCGAACCGCGTAAAAGTGGACTTAATATTATATCACAGATATTAAAATTTGATGAATAATATAAATCATATAATAATAATATAATATGTAACATTTCTATTTTCAAAATAATTGTGTTTCAAATTGGTAATATTCGTATTTTGCTAGTAGCCTAACAGTACTCATTTTTTGTTTTAGAGAAATACCTACTGTGAGTTGGAGGATCAAAAGATGGCCCCAGCTAGTCAGTGAATAATGAAACAAGTGGTTTCATACCAACGAGATATTTTGCCGAATTATTCGACACATACACAATTTACGAACCGTTCGCCGTGCAAACGAAAACAAATTCCCATATTTGATTGAAAAACATAAACAAGAACGTTTACATTTTGCGATACAGTGATGGGAAGCACGGAATGAGAGATCTGATGAGCAGTTGTAGTTGCATTTCATGGAAATATGGGAACATTTAAGAGGAACAGATGTATGTTTCAATATTGTCGGATTCGTGCGCCAGCGTTTACTTGATAGCATTGATAATAATGGGGGTTATACAAACAAAGTATTAAGTTATAAATTACAAATTGATTTTAGTAATATTAAAATAATATTGTGTCATATCCGTAATAAGGATTATTTTCAGGTTTAGTTTCAATCTTCTTTTCATAATGAAAATGAATACTTAAACTATAACCGCAATAATCCTAATAAATACGATTTGTTAACTTTGACGTTTGAGATAGGTAACTAAAGTTAAAACGAACGCACTGGCAGTAAACAAAAAGTAGTACTACTGAGTAATTTAATTGTATTGAGACAAAGAGTTCACACTTTTTTATTTACGTGGGTAGATTTGCTAGTTGTGATTTCTTAGAGTACACACATTATTACTGTAGTTAAAGCACAATATTATTATATTACTAAGATACAATATTTTAAGTCTAAGTGATTACCTGCTTTGCGTCAATAAATGGTTCTTTATGAGAAAATAAACTGTTTTGACTAGAAGATTATTTATTTCTTTTTTTTTAGTTCTCTCACTTATAAAACATTTTTATTTTAACCCCGTATTACAATAGCAATATAATAATGAAAATAAAATAATTATTACATTATGATTCTTGTTTAATAATCTATAAAAAAGGAATAACACAATAACCGATAAATATTATTATTGGAAAATAATAATAAAACTCCCAACTCGAGATTGGAACCCAGACCTATGCGTTCAATAATTTTAATTAAATTTATGCGTTCATTAATTTATGCGTTCATTAAATTTAAATTCAAAAAAGTTATATGGGGGGAAAGAGGTGTAGATCAATTTAATCAATACATGACTGAATGTAATAGACTCTTAAGACTTCTTGACTTTCCAAAAGAGTTTACAAAATGTGCAGATTACACTTGTAATATTTCGCAGCATAGACAAGTAATTGACAGTTTGTATAACAATATTGTAAAAATATTAAGAGAGGCAGCATTGTGTAGCAAACATAGTAAACATATACGTAAGAAAAAGAAACCTGTTGCAGGGTGGAACTTACATGTTGGTGAGGCACACAGGGAAGCTAAACAGAAATTTTATTTGTGGTGTTGGTATGGCAAACCAAGTTTAGGTGCAATTTATAATGAGATGTGTGAGGCCAGGAGAATCTTTAAGAACCGACTGAGATGGTGTCAGAACCATGAAGAACAGGTAAAAATGGATATTTTGGCCTCTCATCACTCAAAAAACGATTTTCGATCTTTTTGGAAAGCTACAAATAAACTTAATTACAAACCGGTTACTCCAGTGTGTATCGACGGCGTAAGCGATGCCGAGGAAATAGCAGATCTATTTCGACAACATTTTACTGTCAAATCGCCATTGGGGTCCTCGCAGTCAGTGATCAATGTTGAGAACGGTGAAAAGATAGGTTTTAGATGTACAACTAAAGAAGTGAAGTTGATAATCAAATCAATGACTAGAGGTAAATCTCCCGGCCATGACGGGTTGAGCATTGAACATCTGCAGCATGCTGGACCCCACTTACCGAGATTGTAGGCTATGCTGTTTAACCTTTGTCTAAGTCACTCGTATCTGCCTGAAGAGGTGATTAAAACCATTGTTATACCTATCGTTAAAAATAAGACAGCTGATCTATCAGATAGGAATAACTACAGACCTATCTCTCTTGCCACAGTGATATCGAAGGTATTTGACAGCATGTTGAACTCACAGCTGTCGAACTAATATCTTATAACATTATTATTATTTCTATATACAGGGTACCTAAACATAATTATGTATTATTTTATGAAAAATTGGACAATATACTCAAAAGGCTTACTTCTGGGACGAATAAAAACATTATTCTTGCAGGAGATTTTAACATTGACGTATTAAAGATAAATAAAATTACTCTAGAATTGGAATATTTTCTCTTACAATATAATCTAAAACTAGCACTTTACAAACCAACAAGACTCAGTAGTAATACCTGCATCGATAATTTAGCACATAGTTACAAAAGGGGCTGTAAAGCTGAAATCTTAGATCTAGCCCTCTCGGATCACACATGTCAAATACTGAAAGTGCCCAAAAAAATAACTTGCAAATTACAACTTTGGAAATGTAAAAAGAAAGATTACTCGAAAGATAATTTGATTAAATTTAAAAATCTCCTAGGCAGTTTATCTTTCGTTGAAGTCTTTAATGCTAAAGATGGAAACGTGTCTTTTGATGCCTTTATTGACGATTTCTTATTGTTATATAAATTATGCTTTCCAGAAAAGATAGTAACTATCAAATTAAATAGAAAAACTAAGTGGATATCTCGAGGGATAAAGATATGTAGCCAGAAACAAAGACATTTACTTTGGAAATATCGATTTGACCCTAGCTCAACAAATAAGAATATTCTAAGGAAATACTCCACTCTCTATAAAAACGTTATAAAATTGACTAAGAAAGCCCAAAACAATTATTTTATAAGCTCTTCTCAGAATAAATCTAAAGCCGCTTGGCAAGTTATTAATAAATCTAAAACGTGCTTACCACAGGAACAAATTATGACTATAAATAGAGACAATTTGACTTTTACACGCCCTATTGACATTTCTAATGAATTTAATAATTACTTTATTGACACAATTGAAAATAATATAAATTCTGATAAGATTAATGGTAATGTTTTTGATAATCTTTCATCACAGTCTTTGTTTATGTCACCGGTGTCGAAAAATGACATTATAAAAATTATCTCTAATCTAAAAAATACGAATACTGTTGGTTGGGATGTACTAAGGATGTACTACTGATTTGTACTAAGGTCCTAAAGTATGTAAAGGAAGATATAGCACAGCCACTAGCTCACATTATTAACCTCTGTATTGCTGATGGCATATTTCCAAACAGCTTAAAAAAAGTTATTATTAAACCTTTACTTAAAAAAGGTGACAAAACGAATATGAAAAACTATAGACCCATTGCAAAAAATTCCGTCTTGTTCAAAATTTTTGAGAACGTTATATACAACTCCATGTACACATATTTTGAAAAATATAACTTATTTTGCAATGAACAGAAAGGTTTTCGCAAAAACATAAATATTAACTTAGCACTGTTTGATTAAATTAATAATATTATGACATCAGTTGATAAAAATAATCCGATTTGTACTATTTTTACTGATATGACGAAAGCTTTTGATTATGTTGACCATGGGATATTGCTACAAAAGCTTTATGGCTACGGCGTAAGGGGAAATATCCTAAAATTAATAGAATCATATTTAACTGATAGAGTTCAATGCACCGAAATCTTTCGATTATGTCCCAAAACCAAATTAGAAACTTTATATTACTCAAAACAAAGAGCCATAAAATATGGCGTTCCACAAGGTGGGGTGTTAGCACCACCTCTATTTCTGATTTACATCAATGATCTCCCAAAAATAATTCAACATAACTTTTTGCAGACGACAGCACAGCTATAATAGAATGTAATGATATAAATAATTATGAAAAAGATATTAATGAATCTTTAACTAAAATAATCAACTGGCTTAATGACAATAATCTGAAAATTAACCTAAGCAAAACCAACATCATGCAATACCATTTGCGTCGTGAAAATAATAACATTAATATCACTTATAAAGATCATCAAATTCAGGAAGGTGATCGTGCAAAATTTTTAGGAATGACTATTGATAATAAATTGACTTGGAACACTCATACTGACATAATTTGTAAACGACTAAGTAAATCTGCGTATGCACTATTCCAACTTTCAAAAAAGGTTAATATTGAGACATTGCTAGTAGCATATCATGGACTTGTAGCTTCTGTTCTACGATACGGTATTATTTTCTGGGGGCAGTCGGCTAATAGGGAGGTTGTATTTAGGATGCAGAAACGCTGTTTGAGGTCTATGTGTGGTATAAAAACGACAGATAGCTGTATTCCGTATTTCAAAAAACTAAAAATATTGACACTGCCTGCAATGTATATAATAGAAACTGCATTGTTTGTAAAAAAAAACCCGCATTTATTTGTCAGCTTATCGGCAGTCAGAAGAAATCCATTGCGTACTCAATATTGTAACAAACTATGTAACGTTAAATGTAAAACAGCCTTAATGCGTAAAAGCCTTTTCGGCAACGCTCCAAAAATTTATAATAAAATACCGGATGCTATTAAAAATATGCCATTAATAAAATTCAAAAAGGCACTTAATAGTTTGCTTAGTGACAAATGTTACTACACACTGGATGAATTTTTCAATGATGGCTCAATATAATGCTGATTCTATGTTACAGGAAACAAAAATTAATTAAATGATGAATTAATTTGGAGTCGAAATTTATTATTAATATTGACATTTAATATTTTTACATTTTCACTTATTCTGACTTTATTTTATCAGATTTTATTTAATTTTTTGACATTTATAACTAAATAATTCCTCATTTAAATCTGACATCACTGAATTATTTAAATAATATTATGTAATTGTTATAGTTTATTTTGAAATTTTAATTATGCATGATTTTCAGACAGATCAGATCTTTTTTTTATTTTGATTTTTAAATTTGTAATATTGAGCTAAATGCACACCATATTTGTACGCCTACTGGCATAACATAGCGTTCTGTTTACCCAAACTCAAGATCTGTATTTCTTTACCTGTGTTAACAAATAAAAGTGATTTGATTTGATTTGATTAACGATCTGATTGTGGCACTCAGTAGCACCAGGGTAGGTTGTCACATAGACGGGGTTAATGTAAACAACATAAGCTATGCTGATGACATGGTGCTACTGAGTGCATCGGTATGTGGCATTAAGAAACTGCTTACCATCTGTGAAGCATATGTCGAGGAACACGGATTAAAATATAATCCACTCAAAAGTGAAGCCATGGTCTTTGAGGCCAGAGGAAACAGTACAGGTAACGTGTTTTCCAAAATTACGCTTAATGGTACAGCTTTGCGTAGGGTGACTAAATTTAAGTACTTAGGACATATGCTGACCTCTGACCTCAAGGACAATGATGACATCGAGAGGGAACGGAGGGCGCTGGCAGTGCGGGCGAGCATGGTGGCGCGCAGGCTTGCACGTTGTTCGACAGAAGTCAAAATTACACTTTTTAGGTCTTATTGTACATCATTCTACACGTGCAGCCTGTGGGCCGACTATACTCAAAAGTCTTACAGTGCCCTCCGAGTCCAATTTAATAATGCGTCCAGGGTGCTGATGGGGCTGCGGCGATTCCGTAGTGCATCAGGGATGTTTGCTGAACATCGCGTAGACTGCTTTTACGCTACGATGCGTAAAAGATGCGCGTTCCTGGTGCGTAGAGTACGCGGCAGCGCCAACAGCATCCTTAGCATGATCGCTAGTCGGCTGGACTGTAATTACATCAATCATTGCTGCGCCATTTGTCATGGAATGGCGCAGTAGTGATTGTTGTTGAAATGTTTTAATATGTTTGGTGTTGTGGGTAGTTTTAAGTATTACTAACACTAGTCAATAAGAACATTGTTACTAACAAAATGGACACCATTGGTCTGAAATAAAGTATTTATTATTATTAATAATCCAATACGTAAGACTACCGGTACTTGATATTATGAGTTCAATTTTAGCAATGGTATGAACTAACCAAGAGCATACGTAATTACGTAGCCTGTGTACAAAAGCGACGGTATGTTTTTTGTTTCGTTCGACGTCAGCCAGTGTGCGAATTATGAGGTGAGCGTTCTGTGTTGATACATCACTTTATGCACACAGACGTAGGTACGGCCTTTACCGCGCGTTCACATCAATACAGTCCTTACATAAGGTGATAATACATTAATGACCGCGACCGTACACCTTTGTCAACCCTTCGTGGAATACGGGCGTGATGTAATGTTTATAAAAATGTGTTGTAAAACTAGGCTAATAAGAGTAACTATGTTGTTGCTGTAAAACAGGGAGATTCTCTTCCATCTTCAAATTCGAAGATTTATTATCTTATAATATTATATAAAGATAATTGTTGTTATGCAAACCTCGTACTTATTGTAATAGCATTGCGTGATTCACACGCGGTGATAATAATGTAATAAAAACTTAATATGACAAAATGTGCTCAAGGTCGAGAATTTAATAAAAATAAACAGAATGAAGAGATAAGAAAAGTGTTGTGTGAATCTGTATGTAGTGTTGCCAATCATTTGCTTTGGAGAATGTAGAGCTTCTTACAGACGGGGGGCGATAACGGAGAACATAACTTAAGTCACTTCGAAGTTTCTAATTATACCAAGTTAGTATGGAAAACGTAAAACCTGAAGATAAAGGCTAAATTGTGTGTAACGCTAAGCCTGCTTAGTGCGATACATAGAATTAAATACGTTTGTACTATTAATTTTATACAAGGCCTTTAAGAAGATTAATTCATCAAGGACTTATTGACGAGTTCATTTATAAATAGGTACATACTTACAGGTGTTATAAAAACAATATATTATGTTGGTATTATTTATTGTATTCTGTCTAAAGGAAACAGATGGGCATCATTTGTTAAAAATCTAAGAATTAATTCTAAAAGTCTTGATAACCATTATCATTGCGAATTATAAATAAAATAAATAATATTATTGGTATCACATTTCCCTCACATTTAGTATAATACACGTACACCCTCCGATCTAAAAGCTAATGGAATTGGATCAAACGGTTTGATTATTCAGTCTTCTCTGGGTTAATAATAGCTGCTAGTTTCTTGTCCTCTTGGTGCACTTCCTGGTCATCCCAGCCCCACACGGAGTGGCTGCCGTCGCCGGTCCTCTTCACGCGTTTCTGGATGACGTCAGTGGACACCGTTTTGAGGTCATATGCCCATCCGATAGCGGCCATGGTATCAATAAAAAGTTTAGTGAGGTTGAGGGAATAGTCCCCGAGCTCAGCGGTCTTGTAGTCCCAGGGGAAAGTGTGATGGTAGTTGTGGAATCCTTCGCCGAGCACTACGAGGGAGACGGGTCTGGTTTCCACGGGGTTGATGTTCTTGTCGTAAGGCTTGGCGCCCCACAGGTGAGCGGCAGAGTTCACCAGCCAGGTCACGTTCAGCACGTACACGTAGCGGAAGATCGAGCATACGAAGTATGCGTTCCACAGAGACTCACCCCACAGGGTGGGGATGTACATCGGCATCGCGAAGCAGACCAGGGGCATGAGGATGAGGTAGAATCTGCAAAGAAATAATGATGTTAGTATAAGATAGGGATAATTTGTTCAAAAGGGTAAGGTACACAGGTACTTTTTCGAATGGGTAGGCACTTCACCTACCCATTTGACAATGTATCGACGTAGGAACGTCGATACATTGTCAAATGGGTAAGGGCGGGTTGTTTCACGTTCACTTAACGCACGCGTAAACGTCAAAAATGGCGCTAACTATCGTAAAACCAAAAAAAGCGTTGTTTCAAATTACAATTACAAAATTATGGCTTATGTTGTTGTTGTTGTTATGTATGTTACATTAACCAACCGGCCCTAAGGGGCAAAACACGTAGTCAGTAAGTAGGTACATTGTTTTAACAGCTGAGTGTATTTTTGGACAAGTTCAGGGCTAGCAGCACGTCAAAATGACAAAGCTCTTTACTTTGGGTAGTGAAACATCTACACAACTCTGAATGTAGATTATAATATTTCGTGCAATATGTTTCGAACATCCTTCGTCGTATTCTGTCGCGTGAATACAAATCAAATCTGAACACATGTTGACGAATTATACACATATGAGTAAGTAGTTACACAAAATATGAACTTACTTCTTCTGGAAACGCAGAACGGGGTCGCTCTTGAGGTCACTAAGGTCAATGGTGTGTCCTTTTGCCTTGATCTGCGGGTGTTTCCTGACCAGCAGCCAGCCCACGTGGGCGAAGAAGAAGCCTCGTGTTGCATTGTGGGGATCAGCATCAGTTTCCGAGTACTTGTGATGCATCCGATGGTCACGTGCCCAGTCGATTACTGCATCCTAGAAGGAGAGCAAGAAGTTAGAAGGAGATCCTTCACTATTGTGTTCTATGAGATTATTTACCTACTTATGGATGGCGGATACGTTCGCAAGCGGCGGTACGGAACCGATCGTACGCGTGAACTTCCTTCCGGGTTCGGCTGTCGCCGCATCCGTTCGTATCCTTTCCGATCCGATGCGATACGAGTCGTTTGGTGGAAATCATCTTTTAAAGTAAGTTAGTGTAGGTACTGAAACTACTTATACGTAGTCGATTCGGTTCATATTTAAGATATAGGTAAGGAAACCAAAGTTAAACCTAGCAAGGTCTAGTAGTAACGTCTTTTAGGCTGAATATGACGGAAGAGTAAGTGTTGTTGGTGAAGCCCATTGGTGTACCTAAGCATTATATCAACAACTAGCGGCGCCCCGCGGTTTCACCTGCAAAAGTCTCGATCCCGTGAGAATATTAGGATAAAATGTATCCTATCACCTAATCTAGGTCAAGGTCTACCCATTTGCCAGATATTATAGGAATCCGTTTAGCTGTTTTAGCGTGGAAGTGCAACAAATAAACATAGGTACATTAATTTTTGACAATAGGTTGGCTACCATGTTCGTGGCAAAGAATTTTCAACCTACGAGTCAACTGTCTATACTCACTCCATCGCTCGATACGTTGCGAATTATTTGTTATTGTACTACATTTTATGCACCTGTTTCATTAATAATTGACGGATCATTGTTTGTTAAATTTCACGCACTTCAATAAGGGATTATAATCTAATAATCTATATAATCTCTATTGCTATTATATAGTAAATATAGTATCTAACACACGTGCGGGATTAGATATCAACCAACAGCTCATCGCAGTCCACAGCTGCAGATTAATTATATTTTGATTTAATTGTCTGCTTACTATTTTAGTTTGGCATTTCTTACAGCCAAATAAAAAGGCATTCTACCATTTTATAATAGCGTTAACCTAAAAAATCATGCTAAAGTATTTCAAAACTGAAATAAGATTCTACCATTCAAGTGTCAATATATTTCTACCATTCTACCATTTCTACCATTCAACGTAATTGATTAAATAGCTTCATAAGTTTCTCTCACGCTAATAGCATGCATGTTTAATATATATTCCATAACTGTTATGTACGGCAAATTACTGCAGATAAAACAATGTTTATTATTGAAAGTACCGATCGATCACGCACCTACTGCTGATAACTTAATTACAGTCAAAGGGTAATCGACGATACTGGTGTTAAAAGGTGATGCTGATAACGCCAGTTTCTCACGCGTGTTAAGCACATGCATGCTTTGGTATCAAAAGCAGCTTTTGTTCACGTGGTGAAGGTATGAGCTCGTCTTTATTTTTATGTTCAAAATATCTCAACGTTTTTTTATCTCATTTTTGAGCACAGGTTAACTCTTTGGAGAGAAGATATTTTCTACTCACAAAGATAGATTCACCTGATAAATCTGCCATAATCGTTTTAGGCGTAATAACTACTAAGCTATAAATTCTGGATACCGGATCGTGAAAAATGGGTTATGAAAGTCTAAAATAAATATTATCCGGGCTTCCTATGTCATAGTATCTTTAGATCTAAATCGTTATTGCTGAAGGTGACTTTAAATATCATTCAAGTAATTTTCCCTACTTTTTTATAATGTGACGTCACAACTACGTAGGACGTTATCAGTTACGCACACATTTAGTATGCGTTTTAACCTTTATGAACTTTGTGCTTGGTGCACGTGCTTAGTCGGGTTATTCCAAGGCACATGTCTTTTCATGAGACCTGTGTCCTTCCGTAGCCCTCTACTTTTGAAGTTAAAGACCTTCAGGTAACTATTCCCTTTTTAAAATTCAGTTAAGGAAATCAAACATTGCTTACAAAAAATCTTTTGTTATAGTTAATCTTTAACCTTTCATAAATTAGTGGATGTTTATCTTTCTAATTAGCATGTACCTAATTAGTTTTGGCTACCTCTGTGGTTCTACTTATTTATCCAAATACCTAAATAGATATCTAAGGGCTGATTTTTCCAACACCAGGGCCCGTATTCCCATAATTTAAAACGTTCAAAATCTAGTCGCAGTCTCATCTCTGCGACAAACAAATGTCAAACACTTGTCAAAATGTAGGGAAATTAGACGTATTTTGGACAGATTGAGACTGAGATCAGACTGTGAACGTTTTTAAAATTAGGAGAACTGCCTCTCTGATAGTTTTATGGGAGGAAAAATTTTGAATTTGCGACAGTTCTTCCATACAAAAACTGTCAGACGTCAACTTTATTCTACGAATAAATATTATTTGTCGATTTAATAAATAAATGGAATATTGTGTCAATGTAGTCTTACTTTTTCACCATTATTTAATTAACAACATCACATCACGCCTGTTTTCCCCGAAGGGTTAGGCAGAGGTGTACTTGAAGTACACCCACATGTCACCAGTTAAGTTTAAGTCCCATGTGATAAGTGGCGAGCCTGTCGCCATCAACTAGGCACAAATCCAGGTTCCGGCCTGCTATCGAGAAATTTCAGATGGAAAAACCCATTAACACTTTGCCCAAACCAGGAATCGAACCCAGTACCTAATGCTCAGCAGAAGCGCTTGCGACCACTGGAGCAACGAGGCACTCGACGAATAAACATTCTTGACAAAAAGCAACAAGATTATGGACTAATATTTTAGATGCTTTCATGAATCATTTAAGTATTTTGTTCAGGTAAACTTACTTGGAAGGCCAAGGTGTTGAAGAGAGTAAGCAGAATCCTGAGGGGCAGACGCGCTTTGTATGACTTGTGAGCCCATAGCCTGTGCGCACCAGCGGTGATGCCCAGGCCTGAGCATATATACAAGAACACAGCTGGAAATAAACAAACAATATTCGTTAATAAATGGTTACAAAACAGAGTTCCCATAGAAAAATAGAACAGCAAGAACACGCTTATGCTTCTAGTTGGTATCAAAGGTAGCTACTAGGGTGTCAAGAGAATGGGAAGCGTTCCTCTTATAGGACAATTTTAAAGGGCAATTCTTCCGTACAAAAACTGTCAGACGTTAATTTTATTCCACGAATAAAAAATATCTGTCGTTTGAAAATTCAACACCTTAGAACATGATATTCTCTACTTTGTGAATAGATTTTCTTATTTAAACCAAAAATTGAGCCGCTGTTTAGATACTTAATCTTATTATTTATTTATTTTCACGTTTCATATAATTTACTAGGAATGTATTTGTTGCTATTCGCAGTAGTGTAAAGAGAAGAATTTAATTACTTTCGTGGCAGTGATTCTCTGAAACTGTAATTTTGTTTCGAGTGTATCATTCATTTGTAAATTATATAGAAATCGACACGTGTTCCGGATTTTAATTCAGACAAGTGTTTTTACGACGAATTTGTTTGAGCCACTTTTAGGTAATATTACTAGGTTCCTAAAGTACCTATTTCTGAATTCCAAGTATGGCAATTGGAAAATGTTTCTCCTATTTGTTCATAGTAACAGTGAATATTTTATAAACTAGTTAAAATTCTCAGAAAACCAAATGAAGTAGGTACCTAGATCTGTTGGGGGTTTTGTCTGATTTTAAGGTGATTAACGAGCTAATAATGTAAGTGTACATTTTTCAAAAATGATAGTTCTAACTATTGATTCACACCAACATCACTCTAATTGCGTAACACACTTTCAATCACAATCCGAGAGTTATGAAAGTATTGCTAATCCATTGCTTCATAGGTTTGATAAATTCGTCTGCTCAACAACGTAAATAACTCAATGAACGTGGGTGAACTGTCAAAATGAAACCCATTGCGATCAATTGTCATTTTATGTGTGTGACGTAATTACCCCGCAGGTCAATTCCGTACATCTTGAAAAACGTTCAAAATCTGGTCGCAATTGCATCTCAATGACAATCTATCTCCAAAACTTATGAAATTAGAGGTACCTATTTTTGACACTTTGAGAGTATTGAAACTGAGATTAGAATGCCACCTTTCTTGCAAAATACAGTAATTTCCCCTCTGATCTTCATACCGACCATAATCACAACAGTAACATGAAATAATTCAAACACACGTGCTTTAATCGTTCACAAGTGGAACATTATTTACATCTTTGAAATTGCTACTTTTGTTAAGAAACATGCAGATCTATTTATTAAAGCAAAGGAGAATAAAAGATTTTTATCAAGAGACCCCACTAAGTTACAAACACCGGCCACGTCCACCGCATTATATAAAAAAACTGTGGATACACAACAATCCAAATTTTTAATAAAATACCAAAATCTATTCGTGAATTGCCCCTTACGCGTTTAAGACATATATTAAAGAAATGACTTATTGAAAAATGTTCTTATGATATTGACGAATTCATGACATGTAAATATTTTTTTTTTTATTGGAGGTTAAGGATCAATTTTTGTATTTAAGAAATGACTTATTGTTTTTATAATATTGCTAAATTAATTAATGACATTTTAAATTGTATCAATTGTAAATGACTCAATTTTGCATACCTACCGATTATACGGTGAGACATGCTGAACTTCTACAATGTTTAATATAACGTAACACCCTGTAACCATGTTTCTGGCAAAATAAATTATTCTTATTCTTCTTATTCTACTATTTTCCGAGACACGATATTTGATACCTTATAGTATCACTCTAATATTATAAAGGCGAAAGTTTGTGAGTGAGTGTGTGTGTGTGTTTGTATGTTTGTTACTTCTTCACTCTCAAACGGCTGGACCAATGGACGTAGCTGACACCCTGGATTAACACATGGGATACTTTTTATCCCGATATTCCCACGGGATCGAAACTTATGCGGGTGAAACCGCGGGGCGCAGCTCGTATGTTAATAAATGTAAAATTATGTGTACAGAATTTTTAAAAATTCTAACTAACGCCAGTATTAAATATGCTCTGCAGCCAACGTAACATTAAGTATTTTGTCATTCGCATATAAAAAAACAAGTCTTTTAAAAAAATTACTGCAGGGTTCACCTTGAAAATGCAAATGGCTAAGCGAGTTTTATTCTCTTAAATTTATTGATGTCAAGAGGTTCAATCAGTCTCAGTGTAAACAGGAAGTTAAGAGAATACGGAAAATATTGTTAATTAATATAATTACAAGCAGGTTGCTGTCGAGTCGAAAAAATAAAGAAAGGTCTTTGCCCTGCAGCGGGCCAACAGACATAAACAAAAGTCGTACTACCACCCAAAAGCAGGGCCAAATAAAATAAAATTTCTCAACAAAAAAAGACTTACCAAAAATACTCGTCAGCCACATCGCTTTTGTAAGGAATAGATAGGCACCATACACTCCTCCTATGTGGAGTAATCCCATGAGGATGACGTTTCTCCATACTATCTTCCACACCCTTTTCTCGGCCGAAGGTGGTACGATGACTGGTGCGGCATCTGTGTCCTCATTCACAGCATCTGTTTCGTAGAGGACCCAGGAGCCACCAGTTTGCCCTTGAGGAGGCATTGTATCTGCGAAAAAATAAAGAATATTTATAAAAGTTGTTTTAAATAAAAATATTTTTAATTGACTGCGTATTTCCTTTTGTTTTCAATGACATCATGAAATTGGGATCAAAACGTTAACCACCAGATAAATTACTATTATATTCAGCTCTCACCATTCATTTCAACTAATAAACATCAAATCGATAAAGCTAATTAACTGCTAACTAGACCACAGGCCACAAAATTTTACACAGCAGAAATAAACGTCAATTAGTAGTTCCACAGCACATTGGAATTTATTAATGAAAGTGCTTCATATTTACGCTAAAATTCAATTACGTTATCTTTTAATAGGTACTTAAGTAATCTTAATCTCAGATAAGATTTAGATACTTTAATTTCAGACTGCCACAATATTTTAAATAGTGCAAGTATAAAATAGAAACTTTACAGTACCGAAAGTTTGCAAGTTACAGCCACCGATTCGATACCGGGATCCAAGAGATTCGTGCAAGATAAAAGTGTGCCAAATCCAACCAGGCAAGTTGGTAATATAATGCGGGCTACACAAGTTTTAGCTTTTATTCTTTGGTTAACTTACGTAGTTTATGCGGATTCGATATTCGCAGCAGTTAAGACGTCTGGGGTGGATGGGTAAACTTTATCAAGTGCACTGTGGTGCATAGCGTCTGATGTATTTATGGGTCTCGTGCCAAGTTGCGTTACTTATCTATCACTTTTCAAAATATTGTTACTTTCCATAATGTTTGAAATAATTACCTTAAGTCCCTGAAACACGTGTTGTGGCTACGTTTTAAATGACGGGTTAAGGAGCAAACTGCCCCCGTGTGTCTGATTTTAACATTTATACTTTAACCCAGATACTGCGACGACGGGCGTTTTAAAAGACTCAAAAACGCATACGTAGGTACGACATGCATAAGACCCCTATATTATGAAGGGCCTTTCAAAAGGTCAGTTTTTGCTGACTTTCATGGAAAAAATAGTATCAGTAACATCTGGGTTAAAGAATGCAGGTTTAAAAACATCTTAAAAAGCGCACAAAGACCTCAAAACACTATCAAAGGCCTCTTTAGAGTTGCTCTAGTTGGATCGAATAAGTCATTTGATGTGACGTAAATTTTTGAAAGATTAAAGTAATTATGATGGATTATTTTATTTTTATTATATTATTATCCATCATAATTACTTTTGATCATTTTTAATAAGTACTTATCTTTATTATAGATAGGTATTAAGAATTATTAAATAAAAAACAACGTGATTGCTGCAATTATTTCTTCGCACTTCCGGTATTAAGCGGTTTTTGCAAACTCTTGTTTCAAAAAGGGTGTAAAGCGGAAAAATTATATGGTAATATTTATTTTGAATTTTCTGACCAGAAACCCTATTTTGCCAACTGCAATCACATGATAATGCTTTATTTTCTGGTTTTCTAAAGGGCGCGGAGTGAGCAGGTATTATAATCAGCCCATGATGTTCCCTTTGCTATTACACAGACCTCCTCTCGATGATAGAGAGTGGGCCGTAATCCACCCAGTGCGGGTTGCTAAACAGGTATCTTCTAGCCTTATTACTTTATCTAGATATATTTAGTTTGATTCAAGCATTATCAAAAAAATCTATAAAATTTATAATGACTTAATTTGTGCAGAGATGTCGTAAATACAGCTTGTTAGCTACTGTACCTAATAGACCCAGGTAGCATAGTATCATGACGTAACGAAAGAGACACAAAAACAATTAACACTAATCCTCCCGCGATAACAAAATTTATAATCACATAAAAACAATGATTTTAATTTTCAACCTGAGAATATCTATCTATTAACAAATATTAATAAACATGCTAAAAAGCATTAGATTTATTATTATTTTAATTTATTTAAAATAAAATAATTTGCATGAAACCGACATGTCCTAGAACCAAAAATTCGAAGACCTTTCAACATCTTTCAACTAGGTCCGCGTGGTAGATTACAGCCCACTCCCTCGCGGAGAGAAGGCCTGTGTCCCAGCAATGGGAACATTATAGGCTGATTGTGCTTATAATTTGCATGTGTACATGTTTCTAACGCATTTATGAAGCAGTTGAAATTGAACCAAGAGTTTGATAAAGGAAAAAATAGGTTGATAATCTTCTCTTTCGGGTCGGCGACACAGTTAGTTTAGAATAAAAGTGACTACATAGTCACTTTTATTCTAAACTAACTGTATGTGTATTTCGAATAATGCAAAAGCGCTGAAAATGGCTCCGGTGGCGTCAGATGCGTTTTATTTTAACACGTCACCCATACTGAACGTTTTAAAGTTCACTTTGTGAAGTTATAGCACATTCAGCATCGATTTTTCGTAGTAAAGGTAGGTATTATGGGGATTAAAGCGAAAATGCAAAGTAAAAAATGTCTTTAAACAAACACTTTACCCCTTTATTCATAAACGATGCTTAAAATTAAGTTCAGGCGGATGCGTACTGTTTAACCATACATTTTTGAAGTTTAAACGTCACTTAACTTAATCATCGTTGACAAATAAACCCCTTATTGTTTATTAAGTATCTAATCTATTCTTAATGCAGCGTCACATTAGGCTTAGCTTTACAGGAGATCTTACAAAATTTTACGATAGCTATCCAGCGAGAAAAGGGTCTCAAACGGTGATGGAAAACATCTTGACGAAACTGGCATCTCCTATAACCAAAAAATCTGCTCTCGCCCCACGTGGTGGAAAACAGTCCACTTCCTCCTGTAGGCCTCCTGAGGCCGGTCTCCCAGCAGTGGGAACATTATAGAGTGATTATGCTAACCAGCGAGAACTTATTAAAATTCGGACACGTTTTTGACACGAATATTTTACCAAAGTGATTTTTTTTTAAACAAGAAAGGTAATCCAGGTAAACTGTAAGTAAGGTAGGTAGGTAAGTCTCACGACGAAGCCACCGTTTATCTGCTACCCTCACAATTGCAAGGCTAGCTAGAAACGTCGACAAGAATAACTGAAAGCTAGTTGAAAGTGAAGCAGACGAGGCTACGTATGCAAATACCTTATCGAATGTACGTAATTTCATATCTACATACAGGGGAATGGAAAACACCTGAAGTGTGTCTTGTATATTTATTGGTACCGCCTGCCACCTTATTTTTATGAATACCTACTACATTTCAGATAATTTTATTTTTATTTGTATATGTTACACTACGTTTTACATTAAGAGTTGAGCTTTCTCTGGTAAACCGTGATACTGTTACATTGTTGGTTTTCCTTTTCGATTACTCTGTTGTGGAACTAAAAATAAATTGTTGAACGGAAATCGAAAAAACGGTGTAAGATAAATAAAAAGCGGAAAAGTTGGTTTCTGAGGCAAAAACGGAGAATACAAACATTTTCGTAGGTAACGAAAAATCAAATAACTAATTTGAAAAATATTAGGTGAGTGTGTGTGTGTTTATCTCTTTGGTATTCGTTTTTTCTATGGGAACAACGAAAACAATACAATTGTTGCTATTAGATGCTGTTTCACGGATGATAATAGTGAATCATTTACCTATAATTACGTAGTTTTCTAACGCTGATATGCCAGCAGATTTTTCCTTGATGTCTGTTGCGAACTTCTAAGATGATGCAAATTTTTTAGTAGATTTTTAAAATTTTTTTTAGAAACGTTGAAAAAAGGTGTTTTTTTCGTTTTGACATTTTTTTCTTTTTGTCCACTACAATCTTTTTATCAACTGAGCTTTAGTCTAATTTCAGTGCACCAACCACACACATACATACAGTTCATTTCCATCACTTACAACGTCTGTAAATTTAGTATGATTGAGATGCGCAGGCTTATAATTTATTCGTTACTCTTCGATTGTTACTGACATATTCAACAAAGAACGTTCTAAACTTCAGTATAAACCGAAATAAACTGCTGCATACATACGATGTTTTGTTTCCAATAGCCACTAAAATGGAACAAACAAAGAATAGTGCTGCATCTTCGAACTGTGGCTTTGTTCTTACTTTACAGTGCCTCTGTATACTTTCAGAGTTTCAGTTTAATGTTTCACTTAAAAGTATATTCAATAAAATTCACAAAGTTCATTCTAGACCTTACGTTTTCCAGTTTGGATTACCAGGAATCGTAATAAGAATAGAGCTATGGATACAATATTCATTTTTGTAAAACCAAATTAGCAAGTAGGTTTTAGCATAGCATAGCATAATCAGTCTATAACGTTCCCACTGCTGGGACACAGGCGTCTTCTCTGTGAGAGGAAGTGGGCCATAAACCACCACGCGGGCCCAGTGCGGGTTGGTAGATGTCGCATATCTTCGATTTTTATGGTTCTAAGACATGCCGATTTCGTCACGATGTTTTCCTTCACCGTTTTGAGGCAGTGATGATGAAATAAATTACACAAAGTAAAACGCCTGCTTGGGTTCGAACCCACGACCTACGACTCGTAAGTCGGGGTCGCTACCACTGGGCCACGACTGCTCCTCCTGCTCCTGCAAGGAGGTTTTACAGAACAGTTTTTCAGGAAAGGACACCTAATGATATACTTTAGTACTGTTAATTTATGAATTAAAGTCGTTTAAAGTCATCTTTTTACTTATGTTTTTTTGTAAATAATTATGAAATTTCGATCTAAAAGCAAATTGAGGCACGTGACACGTGGCGCGTTTGTGCCTCTCTCGATAAGCCCAGTTAAGCCTTCAGTTCGACATCCAATCACACGTGAAGGCGCGTTTACAGTACAGTAAATGGTTTAGTGCGTCTGTACTCAACCATTACAATCCCTTCCGTCGGGAACGATAACATTACGTTTTGATAACAATATGTATTTACAAAAGATGACGGTATCAGGCCCTCCAATTTACACGCTATTTGTTTTATTATTAGAATTTCCATCGACAACAAAACAACCCGTAACGACTGTCAAAGATCCAAGCATGACAGCCGGTGCAACGGCTTAACGTGCTTTCCGAGGCACGGAGGAGTCTCGGTATGTATAAATGGTCACCCAACCACGGACCGACCGTGGCAAGCGTAGCTTAACCTGATCGATCGACCCGTGCGGCTGTTATTGTGCTACGTATACCCAATTGTACTAAATTGATTTGATTAATCGTTAGCATTCAACTGCAGATTCGATCGGTCGGTTTATACCTACGGTACCTTAGCTGAAGTGCAACCAAAGTGAACGAGGCCTTAGCTTCCTTCTGGTATCACGCCCGCCACGAAGTTGCTTAGGCAAACATAATAATAACTAAGAGCATTGTTCCTCACCTCTGGCTTGCCTTTATTGGCCGGCTGGAGTGAACACTGACAAGGAACAGAGCTCCCACCTCATTCTTGCCTTTATTGGTTGGCTTGACTGGAGATTCGCAAGAGCAAACGTGCTCGGAGGAAGGAAGTATTTCAGTAAGATGCTGGTAGGGATCTTGACCTTACTTCCGGGATTGTCCTGATAGCCGTGAAATGCCTCTCCACTCCTCATAAGCACCTCAGGACATGTTGCCCACTTGTCGCAACGACACTGTGTGCTAGCGACGTTTTCGGGGGCCCATTATTGAGTGTGCAAGTCACCCCCTGCCATTTCATCTATGAATATTATAATTATCATTGGTAAAGCAGGGGACATAGTCCTTCCATAGTTCAAGGTGACCGATCTACTATAGCCACCCAAACCCATAGCCAAAAAATGATGCCATTTTGAACATTTATTCTACTGACTAATAGATCACTAATAATTTGTTTCAAAATTGCAATACCAATATAATTATCTAATAATAAATGCAAAAGTGGAACGTGTTTTGGTTTGTCCTTCATTTGTCATGTATTTCTTTATGTATGTATTCTTCATGTATTTTGCAAAATAGTGTTTGAAAAATAAATTATAAAGAGTTATTTTATCGGCCGGAGAATGACATAATATGCTACTTACATCCCGAAAAAAATGAAAATTTTCTCAGCGGCTTTCCCACGGGAGAAAGCTTTGGGAACATGCTAGTTACAATAATAAACCTAACCAATGTGAATTCAGTACATGTGCACATTTTGGCGGGCTAGACTGTTTAATAATAATAAATTAATACTATGTAAAACCTGAACCAATTCAACAAAAGAAATAAGTATGCAGGGTCGTCGGATATAGTTGAAGTTTAGTAAGAAACCGATGGATGTTTTCGAATGAAATTTAGTTTGATAAATGAACTGTTTGTTTTCTATTAATGAAATAAAATGTTATCCTAAAACATCAATTTCTTACTAAACTTCAACTATATCCGACGACCCTACATACTTATCTCTTTTGTTGACATGACCGTTTGACGAGACATAACATCAAACTCTTACGATCTTTTGCTTATTATTTGAAACAACTCTTCATTTTATTTTGTTTCGACGATATCTGATCATGCGCACGCAATCATAACATATTACGTACCTAATGTATGTATAAATAAAGTACTATTTTATGCGACGCACTAAGTTTTTTTTTTGTAACACGTATAAATTATTTCACTATATTATTTGTTTTGATAGCATCACTACCAGTACCCGCGGCTTATAGTTATTAAGTTTCATAAACCTACGAACCAAGCCGTTTTCTGACAAATTCGATTAAAGTCGCTCTAATTTTGTTACTAAAGCGGCTTTCCGCGAAGGTCATCTACTTTTTGTTTAGAAAAGAAGATAGTATTAGACTTATGTAGGTAAATACCTACATTCGTCTAATATTATCTTCTTTTACCTAACTATTACCAGTACTAATTTACATATCTTACATGAATACATAGGATATGTAAATTAGGTACTATTGTATGCAGATTTATCGTGTTGTAATTGATTTGTTTAAAAATAGAATAGATTATTTTTATTTGCTTATAAAACATGGTACAATAAAGATTTAATCATTCGTAATAGAATATTATGATCGAGGTATAGGTACACGTTTTGCGATGGACTGGCTTACAAGATATTCAATGAAAGAATATAACAGTTGGATAAAAATAGGTGTGTAAAGACGCCAGCAGGTCAAGCTACCCGAAACTGTCAAATTTTCCCAAACAACCTTGAACCTTAATACTTCAGCGATAAAGTTGAAAATCTATTAAAGGAATTTGACAGATTTTAGTAGCTTGGTGTGCTGGCGTCTGTACATAATTGTTTATTTAATTCAATTATCTATTAGTTTTTTGATATCCTTTGATTATTTTCCCTCTTTTTTATATACTTGACGTATATAAAAAAGAAGTAGTAATACTTGCGTATTATTAGCGCAAGTTTTCGTAATATAAATTTTGACTATCATATTTCCGAACGCATCTCACATTCTAAAATGCAGAATTCCTATTCGACCGCAGTTTTGAGCTAGCTATATTTCCTTTCCTCCTATCCCATTCCATGCAACAGAGAGAGAAGAAATGCTCAACGCACGCGCCAATCAGCGGCGCATTCACCGCAACGACAACCAATCACTGCACAACGCTGTGATTCGAGAAAAATTCGCCATATTGTGTTCGGTACTTCTGTTGTAACCGCACCGCATTATTACCGCACCGCGCGGAAAAATAATACAATCCGCTAATATATCTAAAACTCTCTATTACCCGTGTTGGCCGACACACGTGTGACATACACAGACAAAGTGAAGTGCACAGCAGTGAAAGGAAGAAATCAGCGAACACGTGCTACATCTTCTCAGGCTGTCCTTGTATCAACGTGCTTCATCCAGAAGACTCCCAAGTAAGTCCTTCATTCCCTTTTCCTACCCTGGTCAGCTCATTATTGTGTGTCGTCAATAGCTCACCCCTGCTTAAATTAAATTCCCGCAACGGTCTTTCGAAGCCGCATCTAGATATTTATTCACCATAAATTTATGGTCCATTCGAGCCGGATTCAAAGAATCAACGATCTACTATACTTTTCTCGTAATTTTACCGCATCTATAGGTCTCATACCTAGGATTTAGGTCAAAATACCTAAAATACAGCGTTCGTAACACCGCCATATTGAACGCGTCGTTCGTACATTCCCGTTAGGTACATAATTCATTGAGAATTACTGTATCAACTTAATATTTCTCATATTGCATTGAAATAGCATAGGTAAATATTGTAACTGCTAGTTATCGTGAGTTAGCTCGGCTTACATATCTACAACATAAATTCAACCGCATTCTTTGGTTATACCCGCTTAGAATAATTATTATTCTAAATCTACCCGCTAGACCTAATATTTTATCCGCAATATTTTCTGTTACTATTCCAAAATGGAAAATCTTAAAATGTAAGTTAAATTACTTCAAACTAAAAATCAAGCAATCTTTGAACGATTATCGTCATTATATGAAACTGCTAAGAAAATAAATACGACTAGTATTGAGTTTCGTCCCGCGGAAACATTCATGGCGGACACGAGATTCTCTCAGTCATTCGTCAAGAATTTAGTACCAATTTAGATAAAATAAATACATATTCATTGCAATTAAATCCTGATTATAAAATCGATTATAACAGTCTTATATCTTTTGACGGGGTATATACTCGCGTGGAACGAGTACGATGTCTTATCGCCGTGAAGTATTCAAAGTCATCGGACAACTCAGCGTCTCATGATAACGCAAAACAATATAAAGGTGCGGTCAAACTCCCACCGATTCAAATTCCGTCCTTTGATGGTAGGATTGATAACTGGCCTGTTTTTGATCTATATTAAACCCGCAATTAATAATTCCGCATCTTAAAATAGTAAATAGTTTCATTAAAAGTTTTCACGCGTCTGTTTTTGCTTTAGAACAATTACAATTAACGAAGTAAAGGATTTCATTTAGTTAAATTTTGCTTTGAGAAGGTTAGACCCCACTACCGTACATTTATTCGAAATGCATAAGAGAGACGAGGAAATTCCTACTTATACGGATTTCGATGAATTTATAAAATCGCAAGTTAAAATATTAGATCGCACTATTTCATCTCGAACCGCGTTAGTGAGTAACAACCATAATAAAAAGAATTCTTCTCGCAATCAGTCACGTGATAGTACAGTACATGCTTTTGTTGCTTGTGATATTAACCAAACTTTTTTGTATTACAATAAAGATGATCATTGTAAACTTTACACTTGTCCCACCTTTCAATCACTCTCAGCCAATTTGCGTTTGGACTTTATTAAAAATAAACGTGGATGTGTAAACTGTCTTAGTGTAACGCACACTGCTTCACAATGTAAATCTCTATATACTTGTGGGACGTGTAACAAAAGGCACCATTCTCTTTTACATCTAGAAAACAGCTCGCAGCCGCCTCGATCGGTGTCGACTGACGCTGTCACTAGCTCCGCGAATTCGCAACAGGTAGCGCTGTGTGCATGCTCTCGCGTAGGTACCAACACACTGCGTACTACAGTACTTCTATCAACTGCGAAAGTCTACGTTGAAAACAAATATAGCAAATACGTTTCGGTAAGATGTTTAATAAATAACGCTTCGCAAAATAATATAATTACTTCCGCCTGTTGTAATAAACTACAATTAAACATTATACCACTTTCAAACTCATTTATAAAGGGTGTCGGAACCTCTTCGCGGCCTATCATAGGTTACGTTGACATAACAGTTACTGCTAAAAATAAAATTAATTATTTTAAAATTACCGCTCTTGTTGTCGATTGTATCATGGATAACTTACCATATCACTTTATTGATACTTCTGCAGTGCAACATTTGTTTGATTTGCCGCTCGCTGACCCACTATGGCATGTACCTGGTGAGGTTAAATTGATTCTAGGGGCAAAACTGTTCCCGTATTTACTACTTCACAATAAAATTATCTCACGTACCGCTCCGTCCGCTATTGAAACCGTGTTTGGTTACATTCTTATGGGTGAGGTACCCGCTAGTTTATCTAATAATAATTATAGTCCCACTGAATTAAATACCACTTCATATTTTTCTACCGCGCTAAATATAGACAATTCTAATTGTTTTCTGTCTTTAGACGAATCTTTACATAAATTTTGGAACATCGAAGAAATACCTTCAAAACCTTTTATGACTCCTGCGGAACTGGAGTGTGAACAGCTGTACGCTTCAACTGTGTCACGTGACTCCAGTAGTAGGTATTGTACCGCGTTACCATTCTGTAAAAATCCAAATTCACTTGGGAATTCTTATGTGGTTGCTTATCGACGTCTAATCAATTTGTAAAAAACTAAGCTTCGCGACCCTGCTTTACGCGCTAGTTATAATCAAATAATCCAAGAGTATATCGAACAAAATTATTTAACTGAAATTACACCTAGTTCTGTTGATCCGACTGTAGGTTATTATATATCGCATCACCCTATTATTAGGAATGATAAACAAACCACTAAAGTTCGCATCGTTTTTGACGCGAGCGCTAAGTCTCATAAAGTCATAATGGCGTGTCATTGAATGATTTGTTACACACAGGGCCGAATTTACAGGCTGACATATTTTTATTACTTTTAAATTTCCGCTTGTTCCTGCAGTTACAGCTGACATAAAACAGATGTATCTTCGAATTGCTGTTATTGATGAGCATCGAAAATATCAAAAAATATTATTACGCTTTAATACCGCTGAACCTATTCGCGAATTTCAATTTAATCGACTTGCTTTTGGTCTCGAGCCCAGTCCCTTTCTAGCCATGTGCACTGTGCGGCAGCTATCAGAAGATGAAAAACATTACTTCGCGCGCGCATCCATTGCTGCTTCTCATGAGCTATACATGGATGACTTTGCTAATTCAACCCCTTCTCTGGAGGAAGCCAAGGTTATTTCCGCTGAACTTATCGCCTTATTTAAGGCTGGGGGCTTTGACCTTACTAAGTGGGCAAGTTATTCCTCGGAACTACTAGTGGCCATTTCACATTCCAACCGCTCTTCTATTAATTTCTCTGATGGGAATAATTTAAAGATTCTTGGACTCAAATGAATTTCTTCTGCAGACTGTTTCACTTTTACCTAATTTGGATAAAAGTTTTACTAAACGCTTCATACTTTCCACTATTGCCCGTCTGTGGGATGTTCTCGGTCTTGTGGCTCCTGTAGTTTTATTTGCGAAATTACTCATAAAAGAATTATGGAAATTAAATACAGATTGGGATGAAACTTCACCCGATTCGATTGTACTTCTCTTTCAAAAGTTTAAGGAGTACCTTTACTTTCTTCTTTAATATTACCTCGTTATGTAGCCGTTTCTATGGGTTGCTGACAAATATAGTAGGTTTTGCTGATGTCAGCTTAAATGCATATGGCTGCGTCATATACTTACATGTCACTGATACAAATGGTAACACACACGTAAATTTGGTGTGTGCTAAATCCAATGTTGCACCCGTTAAGGTCGTATCTCTAGCTCGTCTAGAGCTCTGTGCCGCTGTTTTATTGTCTAAATTAATTAAATTAGTTTATGACACTTTTATTTCCGCTTTTAAAAGATTTATTTCCCGCAGAGGACCTGTCTCTTATTTATATTCTGATAACGGAACAAATTTCGTTGGAGTCAAGGCTCAATTGCAAGAACTACTTGCTAACCGCTACCGCATAGAGTGGAAAATGATTCCATCCCGCGCTCCCTGCTTTGGAGGGTTGTGGGAATCAAATATTAAATCTATTAAAACGCATTTATACCGTGTTATCGGTTCTCAACTATGAGGAGCTTTGGACTGTTCTCACTGAAATTGAGGCAGCTCTAAATTCCAGACCGCTCTGTGTCCTGAATGAGGATCCGTACCCAGAACCGCTTACTCCCACTCATTTTATAATGACTTCTCCGTTGACTTCGTTGCCTGTCACGAATGTTCCCAAAACCGACGAAGTCTCTAACTTGCCGCAAAAAATTGCTTGACCAGATGGTTTGTAGTTTCTGGAGGAGATGGCGTATATAATATTTACATAATATTCAAGTTGGAGAAAAATGGTTGAATGCCACAGACAATATTAAGATTGGTACAGTGGTTCTCATACATCAGGATGATGTCCCTCCTTTACGTTGACCAATGGGTATAATCACCGAAGTTTTTCTCGGCAAGGATGGGACAACCCGCGTTGCTATGGTGAAGACATGCAGTGGCTCTTTCAAGAGACCCGTTGTCAAACTATGTCCTTTACCTTCTTAATAACAGCACCGCGTAATTAAAACCTAATTTTAGCTGTAGTTAACATACTTGGAATATTTTTCTTTTTCTTAGTCCGCTTTGATATACTTTCTTTCCTTTTGAGAAAATTACATATCCTCAAAGCCGGGCAGGATGCTTGCGCAAGTTTTCGTAATATACATTTTTACTATCATATTTCCGAACGCATCTCACATTCTAAAATGCAGAATTCCTATTCGACCGCAGTTTTGAGCTAGCTATATTTCCTTTCCTCCTATCCCATTCCATGCAACAGAGAGAGAAGAAATGCTCATCGCACGCGCCAAACAGCGGCGCATTCACCGCAACGACAACCAATCACTGCACAACGCTGTGATTTGAGAAAAATTCTAAACCGTATTGTGTTCGGTACTTCTATTGTAACCGCAACGCAAACCGCACCGCATTACTACCGCGCCGCGCCGAAAAATAATACAAGCCGCTAATATATCTAAAAGTCTCTATTATCCGAGTTGGCCGACACACTTGTGACATACACAGACCAAGAGTGAAGTGCACAGCAGCGAAACGAAGAAATCAGCGAACACGTGCTACATCTTCTCAGGCTGTCCTTGTATCAACGTGCTTCATCCAGAAGATTCCCAAGTAAGTCCTTCATTCCCTTTTCCTACCCTGGTCAGCTCATTACTGTGTGTCGTCAATAGCTCACCCCTGCTTAAATTAAATTCCCGCAACGATCCTTCGAAGCCGCATGTAGATATTTATTCATCAATTAGTATCTATTATTTTAAGACTAAGGTTTTTAAATTATGTAAATATAATAAAATAAAACATAACCCTGTTTTAATTTACATAATCCAATTATATAAATTGGAGTATGTAAATTATTTTCCAAACAAAAACTAAATTAATTTTTTTTTTTTTGTGATGTGGCGAATTTCAAACAAATAAACTATACCCAGGCACATAATTATCTTCAAAATAATAACAAAAGAAATAAAAACAAAATAATAAAAAGCAAATTGCGGCACTTGTCACTTGACGTGAATCTAATAGTCAGCAATCTAACATTAAAGTAAGATTAGCATTATTTGATAACAATATTTACAAACGATGACGGTATCTGCTCCTTCCAGTTCTCAGGTTATTTGCTTTATTTTTGGATTTCCATACAATCTTAACAAGCCTCCACAATAGGATATACGAAAATATTGTTGGTGTACAAATAATATTGTATGTTGTTAGCCCTTTTTATATTAAGCTTTGTCTGATTGCCAATGGCGATAGTCAATGTATGGTCATAAGGTAATGGCATTTTTTTTATTTGCTATTAATCCATTTTCCAAAAAAAAAAAAAACATAATAAGAGATTTTAATTGATTAGGTACCTACACGGTGGGTCCTCCGCACTTTTTATATGCCGGAACTTCTTAATAAATCACTGTCAACTGGTGGTTTTAAGTCATAGTTAGGTACTTAAAATTACGTATTTTAATTTTAGATGTTAAGACACCGACATGTACTCGTGTTTATTGATTATTATAAGCGACGGGTCGATTCTGTAGGACAATACTTTCATTGTAATTCATGAAATCTCGCTCAAGCTCTAAAATTAGGAATACCTAAAATAGATAGGTGGGTACCTAAATGTTTGGCTTATTTTCTACACCTACTACATAATTATTGTAAATTCGTGGTCAAAATTTAATTTTCATGAACTTTATTGCGCCAAATAAACTTTATTCTTCCTTTGGTTAAATTATTCGCTCTCATATTGCGAATTTTATGTTGATTCGTAGAGACAGCCTAGCGCTATTCATGTGTATATTATTTGATCGCGGTGACGACTGCGCGGGAGTGGCGTGATCCGTCTGATGCGATCACAATCGCGCCGAGATCGCGAGATAGAGCGTGCTTTGTGTGCGATGAAAGGTGACAGTTCGCGATCTCGCGACGCGTAACAGATGAGTCCTTTATATTAGTTACCTTTTATTATCGGGCGACATTACCGCATCGACACGTAAACACTAAATAACTACTTTTTTTTATTAGTAAGTAAGCAGTTACATATACAGTTGTACACACACACACATACAAGTACATTCTCGCACCAAAAACAATCCTACTAATATTATAAACGTGAAAGTTTATATGAATGGATGGATGGATGGATGTTTGTTACTCTTTCACGTAAAAACTACAGAACGGATTTGGACGAAATTTGGCACAGAGATGTTTTATAACCAGGATTAACATATAGGATACTTTTTATCCCGATATTCTAACGGGATCGAAACTTATGCGGGTGAAACCGCGGGGCGCAGCTAGTAAATTATAAACTTACAAAAAATACCAATTTCATTGATAATAAGTATTTATATGACTCCGTAGATACCTACAATATCGCATTACATTTGCGAATTCAACATTTTGCAAATTCAACATTGTAGTCCAGAAGGAAATTTCAGTCTGCATTCGACAGGTATTGCTGGTATTTTAAAATAAAGTTCAGTACAACCTTTAAATCCGCATTAATCTTATTGTTGTACCTTTCAATACCAAAAGTCCAAAATACATTAAATTATTGGTGCAAATACATCAAATTATTCATTGCTTTTTGTGAAAATATATTAACTTGTTTTGTTAACAATGAGTAAAAAAACAATAAAAATGTTACTGTTTCTTCTACATTTTATGCTGAAATAACGTTAAGTAAGTAGGCATAAGAGCAGTGGTGACCCAGTGGGAATGACTTTGCTTTGTGAAAACTATTTCATCACCACTGCTCTCAAAAACGGTGAAGGAAAACATCGTGAGAAAACCGGCATGTCCTAGAACCGAAAAATCTAAGACATGTGACATCCGTCAACCCGCACTGGGCCCGTGTGGTGGATTACAGCCCACTCTCACCGAGAGGAGGCCTGTGTCGCAGCAGTGGGAACATTGTAGGCTGATTATGCTAAGTAGGCATACTCGAAGAAAAAATCATAAATGTTTCAGTGCTTTTTTAAAGTTATGTGAAAATATTAAGCGATTGACACACGTGCTCGAATTCTTTAAATTTAGATTTTTTTGTTAGAGTTTGAATGAAAAATTACTAGTCGGTTCGTTCATTGAACTTTTCACGAAAAACTCGACACAAAGTAGGTATGTAGATACATAGTTATGTTTGTTTGAATTAAATAAGGTAGTAAGCTTATTTAACTTTAATGAGAAATAGGTACTTAACTACATAAATAAGTATGTAATTGATGAACACGATAATGTGGCCCATTGTTGAGTTCTGTGATTAGATGATGATAACACTAATTACTTGAAGCTAAATTAGGCTTAGTCGTCAACGCGTAAGGATAATCCCAGTATTAATTAACTCGCTGATTGGCCAGTGCTAATTTTCATGATACTGTTATGTTATACCATGAGCTTTTCACCAATCACGTAATAACTGAAAAATTGTTTCGTGAAAGTATAATAATTGTACTAGCTGCGCCCCGCGGTTTGACCCGCATAAGTTTCGATCCCGTAGGAATATCGGGATAAAAAGTCCTTTATGTTAATCCATGTTATAAACCATCTGTGTGCCAAATTTCATCCAAATCCGTTCAGTAGTTTTTGCGTGAAAGAAAAACAAACATCCATCCATCCATCCATACAAACTTTCACGTTTATAATATTAGTAGGATTAAATCCTAACTAATATATTTTCACGCCTAATCCACTGAACCGATCATCATGAAATTTTGCATACAAGTTGTCAGGAGTATAGAAAAGGACATAGGGTACTTTTCATCCAGAAAATAAAACTGTGCCCGAGGAAAACAACAATAACTTTCGACGGTCACAATTGCTTTAGGACACTAGAGGCTACGTGTCTTTCGAATCATGATTAGAATATGACCCGACTTTCTGAACATTATTGTAACAAAAAGTACTAGGCTTGCATGAATTCACGATAGTATTATAATCATTAGCATTATGATTTTAATAATATTAATATGAAATTTGGCACACAGATAGTTTCCAACCTCTACGCGGACGAAGCCGCTGGCAAAAATGAGTAAACTTATATGTGGGACTAGCTGTACCTGCAACTATGTTCACGTGCATGTCGGAAATGAGTAAACTTATATGTGGGACTAGCTGTACCTGCAACTATGTTCACGTGCATGTCGGAAATGAGTAAACTTATATGTGGGACTAGCTGTACCTGCAACTATGTTCACGTGCATGTCGGAAATGAGTAAACTTATATGTGGGACTAGCTGTACCTGCAACTATGTTCACGTGCATGTCGGAAATGAGTAAACTTATATGTGGGACTAGCTGTACCTGCAACTATGTTCACGTGCATGTCGGAAATGAGTAAACTTATATGTGGGACTAGCTGTACCTGCAACTATGTTCACGTGCATGTCGGAAATGAGTAAACTTATATGTGGGACTAGCTGTACCTGCAACTATGTTCACGTGCATGTCGGAAAACGGATTTTATGGGTTTTCATTTTTATACACGGAACCCTATTTTTTTCCGAAATTAAAAGTAGCCCAAGTTACTCCTTATAACATCAGCTTTTTACTAAAATCGGTTTATCCGTTTCAGAGATTAGCCGGAACAAACAAACAGATAGACACACACAAGATTAAAAAAAAGTTTTTCGTTATTATAAGTACCGTATATACTTTCATGTGTATTTAGTAAAAAGCTGTTATTTTGACATTACAAACAGACACTTCAATTTTATTTATTTTTATAGATAGATTTTGGATCCCGTAAAAAGTTGGTCACGAATAAGGCAAAGTAAAATAAACTCTGCACACACATCCTGGGAGTTAACCGCACTCTTATTCTGAACCAGGATCGTATGTCCTTGTCTTATGTCAGTCGGTATTGTTTAAAGGAAATCATGTTAGGTTATGTTTATAGAGATGATAATACCCGCCGCCATTATTCCGTAATTTTTCGGAAGTAGGTAGATCACCTACACACCGATAGTATGAAACATTATGTAATAACTTTGAATAAATGTTAATCCAGTACAGTTTCCGGCTCCAAACTTTGAAAAACTGTAATTTTTCGTAACCTCACTCTTTGTGTATTGGCCTAAACACTGGAAAATTATTTAAATTCTGATGCAATTTTCAATATCAATCAGGAATAATTAATATTATGTTTTCATCAAATAACCAAATAAAATATTCATATTCATATTCATATTCATATTTATTTATTTGCGTACCATAATGTGTAATAAAAGTATTTTAGTAAACAGTTTTTATAACATGCTGTTTTTTCACTGCATAAACTACAATAAATTACTTGCAACCTTCAAAAATACCGGCGTTTAGTTACTATTGTAATTTACACATTTTTAATATGCACGTAAATGAATTTGCATATAGATTGTTGAATAGGTACTTATCTTTTAGGAACCGATTGAAATAGTTTCTCAAAATTAACCAGTTTTACGAAATACCTAATAAAAAGAATGATTAATTAACTGGGAAATTAATGTACTATTAAAATAAAAGCTTGCGGTTACGAATTCACTATTATTATAAAAAGGTATTGGTATTTCTTTTTAAAATCACTCAAAATAAGATTTGATAGTTTCCCACATAGAACAGATTGATATTACTGTTTAAAAATGTATACGTTCTATAAAAACTATCGTGAATGTATGACGTTACTAAGACCACTTGAAATTTTAGAACAATTTTAATTATTAAAAAAAAGGAACTCAGTAGTTAATTTAACCTTATAAACTAAAAAAAAAAAATCTTACCTGTACTGTTTTTTAGAACGATGTAATAGCGGAACTAGCGAAAGAGGGTGTCATCCACTCTATATCACGTCTAGTTGCAGCCCGTTAGATGTGATTGATGACAGACGCACCGCAGAAGACTGGCAGCTGAATTTCCTCGCGACCGATTATATTCAAATGCGTTTTCGCTATGATTCGTCGCGATCGCGGGAAGACCGGCGCGCGCGCACTGACACGACGTCACCGCAAGGACTTAGGGTCAAAATACACAATCCCGCGTGGTCCGATCAGCGGGTGGAGTGATGCACACAACTGATTGTTTTAGTGACCCTTGGACTAAAGTCATCCCGTATGATATAAAATTGTAATTAAGTGTCAAAATCCACCGTTATCAACGCAGATCTTGGCTTATGAAACTTTTTGTGAAGTGACGAAGTCTCAACAGTACTTTGACTTAATTTATTGTTAATGCAATTTCCAGTTTCAGCACGAGGCGGTTTATGTCATGATATAGGACAAAACTTCAAAACTGCAAAATGTGTAGGTACTTTTGAAAAGAATTAACATTGGGTTACCGATAAGTAGATTAATAAATAAATTGTATTATTTACGAAGTACTTGATGGTCTATGATATACATTGTGTATTTAATTGCTGTTAAATATACGTTGTTTCAGATTAATTTAATATCATGAACTTTTGTAGATAGATCTTCAAATAGAGCTTAAGACAAAAACCCAAATATATTTTTAGTATACTACTTGATCATTATAATGATACACAGGTATCATCATAATTCATCATCATCGTTTCAGGTGGGGACTCTGCTTGACGGGGGTCAAGCAGAGTTGGATAGGTACCATTGACCTAATATGTTATTACACAAACCAATCCTGAAACGCGGCTACGCTTATTTTTGTTGTTGTCGCCCGTATGTAAAACTACTTATTTAATAGGTACCTACATATGTATAGATACTTTGTAAACATTCGAGATCAAAACATTGGAGTGGCATTATAGCTGTTTTTTTAGTTCACAGACTTAATCAGCTGCATGATCATAATTAATGTTTTTTTCGTGCCTTACATTGGTAATAGTGTTTTGGCAAGCGTACCCAAAGTTGATCGCGGGCCTCTGGACATGAAAAATATTCAAGGTAAAATTGTTAATATATGGAATGGTGTTCATAAAGTTGGAACTAAATTCGGTACTATGAAAAATTGGTTGCCACGGCAAGAGTTGCAGTACTCACATACAAATTATGGCGACGAAATTTCTGTAACTCCAATTTCTTTGAGGAAGGCTGTGGCAAGTCAGTCGCCTTTTGGTTTAAAAAAAAGTGTTTTTTACGTTTCCATTGTATAACTTAAAGATTGTTGGGTATAAACAATCTTTAAGTCATACAATGGAAACGTTTTCGAGTTAATGGAAGCAAGCAGTAAAATCCACCCCTTAAACTTTATTACCCTTTTCCAGCCCGGTAAGAGACAATTTTTGCAAACTCCTTAAAACACATACTTTTAATTTTTTGTTTTAAGTATTAGTACCGAGTTTCCAGTTAATCCGTCCGAGCAGTTTAATTTTTTCTTACGTATTAACTTTTCCACCTCCTAAATCCTCTGTGAGGATTTTTTTTAATTGCCAAGTATCAGGTTTATTAACCAAAGTAAAAATATTTTTCATCTCCCACAAGGGTGGAATTTTGAAAACTCGTTTGGGATGTATTCATAACTTGACTCAAAAATTAGTTATACCAATTTTCGAGTTAATCAAGCCACGCATTATAATCCTCTCCTGTAAAATAACTTACCCCTTTTCACCCCGTTAGGGGTGGATTTTCGAAAAACCCTGATACATTTTATTTTGGTCTTAAGTATAAACACTGAGTTTCGAGTTAATCGGACCGTGCGTTCAAATTCTTCCACACAAACTCTACCTTTATATCCCCCTTTGAGGGGTAGTTTTAAAAACTTATAATGATAAACTTTATTACTTATATAGGCAATCTTCTTGCCAATTTTCAAGCTTATTTACCTATGGAATAAGTTTTTTCATATAAACTGTATCCCCGCTTTTCACCCCCCAGGGGTGGAATATTGAAAAATCGTTTGGGATGTGTTCATAACTTGACTCAAAGATTATTTGATTATTCATGCCATTTTCGAGTTAATCAAGCCACGCTGTAAAATCCTCCCCTGTAAAATTTACTACCCTTTTTCAACCCGTCAGGGGTAGATTTTCGAAAAACCCTGATATACATTATTCTTCACTTTCAATCTTAAATGTAAATACTGAGTTTCGAGTAAATCCAACTGCGGGCTAAAATTCTTCCATACAAACTTTGAAACCCCCCAATCACTTATTAGGGAGTAGTTTAGAAAAAAAAACTGGGAATCTTCATAATTTATTTAGATAAGTATTCGTGCCAAGTTTCAAGTTTATTAACTCAAGGAATAAGATTTTTCATACAAACGAAATCCCCCGATTTCACCCTCTTAAGGGTGGAATTTCGAAAAATCCTTTCTTACGGGATGCCTAATCTTCACAAATAACACACCCTCCCAATTTCATGTCTCAAGGACCAGCGGTTTAGGCTGTGCGTGATGTATCAGTCAGTCAGTCAGGACTTTGAATTTTATATCCCAACCAGCAATTTTCCCCTATAACCAAACCTTATATCTCAAAAAAGCTGGGTAAACGATGTATAAAGGTTTTGGTGGTGAATGATTATTGTGCAAAAGCGTTTGACAATACATTTTGGCTCTATAAGTTTATACAGCAAAAACGACCTATTAGGAATTGATGTAAAGGTTTACTTCGCGACTTTGTATAACTGTTATAGTCAGGCGTTATAGCAACCTCCAATGTGACTAGTATACAACGATAGAACTTTATAACATTGTTTACTGTCGCCCTAATGCGCCTGATTTACGCAATAAAGGTTATGAACGAACTATAATGAGTCTTTCGTTATAGTAGAGATGAAAACGCAAGAATAGGGTGAAGTTGTGATATTGTGGGTTTTAGATCGTCTTTACAGTACATAGTACTATAGTTGCCACAATAAGTCTACAACCGAGTGATTTGGTGATATAGCGGAGTTTCAAATTACATTTATGTAGCTTAAATTGTCATATAAAGGTTTTTTAATGCTCGTTATAGTCGTAGTGATAAACTTATCACAAATACACTTTTTTAGAACAGGAATGTTTTTTTATAACTGTTATAGTCCCTCTATTACACAATAGTACTATAATGGAAATCCTTTCTCTTTTAAAACATAATTACTGTATATAAAGGTAGGCTGGCAATGCTTTTAAATGATAATTCGGTTTTGTAAAGGCATTTCTATCGCTCTTCTACAACAATATTGACATTTTGATTCAGCTTAATTAATGCGACAACTAATATTTTGTATAAATTCCGAAACATGGAAGAGATTCAAACGCAGTGGGGCTTATTGGCGAGAAGTGAAAAGACAATATGAGGAAACAACGTCGCACAGGACAAGCTCAAAAGGAACCTTAATTCCATGTAATGGTGGTTGTAATCTGTCATAACGAGTGCTATAGTAGAGTTCAGGAAGCTGGAAGTATGTTTATGATTTAAAATTCGTAATTGTTTTAGTAAAAGCTCAATAATTCGAGGGGGCATTCAAATATTGTCGTAAACCCGTACATAGTTTAACAGTAAAATTACAGTCGCACGTCATTTTCCCCGTAAGAGACGAATAATGTAATTACAAAATAATATCTAACTCAAAGATATATACTCCTATTCCCTTTTTATTATCTTTTTCTCTTCAAAAACACCGAGACACTGCAGCGGCGTGAACGAATGTAAAATGAATGAATGACAAAAAAGGTACTTTAGTAGCGTAGCGGTGGCTTGTATGTCATCAAATAGAGATTGCGTTACTGTTACATCAACTGTATTAGACCAAAAATGTCATGCCTGATACCACTACAGATGTCCTTTAAAACTGAATGGAGATATAATTGCGCCACTTTCTTTGTAAGCGCACCGTCTTTGGCCTTTTATTTGACCACCTATTAGTTTTTACAACACGTTCTGTGGTCTTTTATACAACTAACTTTTGCATATATAATATATATATATATATATATATATATAAGTGCTGGCTACGAATACAGTATACCAATAAATAGATTGAATTAATGTCAATCTACTACGTGAGCTGAGCATGTTATAATGTAATCCAGCATAACATCCACAAAGTGTGTCCATCCATCATTTTAGGGCTGGTCGGTAGACTCATATAAAATACCTATGAGAATTTTCGCCGTAATCCCTCAACCAACAAGGTACTATACATCGTGTTCCGGACGATATACATAAACTTCAGACCATGGAAATAAGCATTTTTCATTATGGACACATTAATGAATTCTTATTTTTAGTTAATTTTCATAAAAACTAAATATGCATATGCATAACCTTGACGCAAATGAAACGATATGCATACCTCTTTATCTCTTTATCCGAAGCATTTAATAGATTTACCTATCATTTTAATTGCACGGCAACATAGTCCAAATTAAGACTTTTTCTTACTGCGTAGCTCAATTAAATTTAATTAAAAGAAATCACAAATATCTTTGTAACGAAGCCTTTGTTAGATTTGATTTGTAAAAGCTATAGAAGCGTTTGCCAACGTTTATGGATAACGTGAAGAACACGGTGTATAATATTTTATTTTTTTAAATTTTCGTTAAACTCCATCGGTTTTCTTAAAACCTCCATTAACTTTAAGGAAATTAACACCGTCTATTAGGACTTTAAGAGAAACTTTTTATTATATTGGTGGCAGCCACCCAATAAACTAGTTACCGTCACTGATAGATTAACTGTTAGCAATGCTGCTATTATTCTAGCAGTGGTGGCCCAGTGATAATGGCCGCGACTTACAAGTTGTAGATCGTAGGTTCGAACCCAGACATGCGCTTTGCCGGGGTAGCGGGATCGTCCGAAAGGGTTACCGCTGCCCTGGTACATAAAGGGCTAAGGAAGGAACACGGGTGGGTTTTAGTCAGTAAGAGTCTGACACTCCCTTCTGCTCCACCCAGAGCGGGAGGAGTCATTTGATGATTTCCCATCCACAAAATAAAGGAAAACATCGTGAGGAAAGCGGCATGTCCTAGAACGAAAAATTCGAAGACATGTGACAGCGCACACCAACCCGCAGTGAGCCCGCATGGTAGATTACGGCCCACTCCCCCTCACAGAGAGGAGGTCTGTGTCCCAGCAGTGGGAACGTTATAGGCTGATTATGTAATGCTGCTAGACATCGGAAGTAGAGGACTATGACTAAGACTAGTGATACTGACTGTCCTGGGTGAACCTTTTTGTATAAGGTTCTACAACAGCTCCATTCCAACGTACGTGTCCAGACGCAGATCTATTACTATGCCGCAGAATATGTGCTTAACGAGAACGAGAATGTGTTGAATAAACGGTTGTCGTCTTGTGGCCTCAGTTATTCAAAAGAAGATACATTTTGTTGCCATTGTATTAGTATGTATTAAATAATTGCAATATGAATGAAATTGAAACTTTCAAACCGGTAAAGAAACAATCACTTTAACAACACGCTAATTGGCAAACAAATTGGTGATGAGGGTCACCAAGGAGGATGTGCAATTTGTCTATCTTCTCGTTATCATACTGTAAGTCGCTCTCGGGTGAGGATCAAATTTTTCAAAGATAATAAAATTGATGTGCCAATACCGGCTGACTTTTTTTACCGTATGGACAAAAACAGGGTATAAAAGGTAAACGGAGTAGACGCCTATGATACAGAAGTTTCGTTTTGAAAAAAAAAAAAACAATAAATAATATAAAAAAATTACTTAAAGGCACCCACTCTGCTCTACGTGTGGAAATTATCATTGAACTCGCAGCAACGAGTTGTATTTGAAGAGATTTTTAATTTTATTTTTTGTGAAGAAATAAGAAACGGTGCCACACGTATCTACTCCGTTCACCTTCCATACCCACCCTACTTTTGTCAAAAGGATAAGGAATGTGTTATTTATTTAGGACTGAAGTATAGGCATTTGATGATAACATAATATTCAGCTTCACTGTACTGATTGTGACAGGGCAAAGTACAATATTACAATTAGTAAGCCAAATTTCCATCATCTCTAGTACATGCACCTATTTAATGGTAGGTAATCAGACAATACAATTTAACGACTTTTCCACACACTTATAACAGATCCATACAATAAAATGACCTGACAAATCTCATGTAAGTTGTTGTACTTACATATGTACTTTTTAAAATTGACTGTTGGTATCCTGGGCTTAAATTCTGATTTGAAACGTCCGTTTGAACAGATTAGCATAATTCATATTTTATGTTCCCACTGCTAGGACACAGGCATCGTCTCTTCGAGAGGGACTGGGCTGTAATCTATCACGTGGGCCCTGTGCAGGTTGGTTGAACAGACTTGGGTAATGTGACTGTCTGTCATTTACTCCTATTTAATAACAAAATATATTATTCTAAATTCTTATTTTAACATTGTCCCACGATATCGGCCCTCTTAGAAACGCATTAAATCTCAATTTTATGGTCTGACAGCTCGACATGTTACCCTAATCAATAACAAAACATCCAAATTCTTTAAAATAGTAAAACAATATTGAAACTCTTAGAAACCCATGCCATTTATATTTTATGGGAAACAGACCGGCAATTATGGCTAGTCATCAATAGAAAGCGATATTTCACGTCATTTTAGATGCAATATTTAGTACGAATTCTGAGAACGCCGAAGCCCTTGAATACGACGCACAATGCTAGCCAGACATCTGGCTAGCATGAGAAGGCTCCGTGGGCACGGCCTACCTGAACGCACCCTCGAGACGATTGAGAAATCGTACAAAAAAAAAGAGACAGACGGAGGCTGAACCGCCTGAGCGTGGGATTTTGGAGGAACGAAGAAATTATAAGGAGACGGTGGGGGCAGTTAGTGTCGAGACACGATAGAAGTCGGGAGACGGTGTCAAACCGCTATAGGATACGGAATTCCTAGTCCAGGCTAGCTAAGTTAGGAGATTTAGGGAATGCCAGGAGGCTATGTTCGAGTGGGCTGTCGCGAAGTAGCGAGTATTAGTTATTAAGTTAAATATAGTGTGGCTGGAGCCCAGATTAGGTTAACCTAGTATTTGAAGTGGTATGTGTGTGTTTGTTGGTGTGACGGGGTGAGTCCTAATTTATAATAATTACCTTAGGCTGACAGAGTTATTAAGGTTCTTATAACTAAACAGACAGAGAGTTGTTGCTGGGGAGTTTGTTGCGCCACTTCTTCTCTCCAGCCTAAAACACTAGGAAGTGGTGAAGGGTGGGCGCTTTGGGGGTTGTCTATAGACCTTCAAGAGAGTTGATCCACGACTCTACTAACTAATAATTCTTTATTTTTGACTCTGCTCTATTATCTAGTATATCCTAGTACCATAATTCTTGAACGCTGTGTTCTTTGCCTACGGCCAATAATAGTGCCTTAGGAGAGATTATTTAAAAGTCAAAGTCAAAGTCAAAGTCAAACTCTATTAAAACTCTCTCTAGTAAAACTCTATTAAATAATTGTTTTCGAGTTTCGAATCTCAACTCTATTGTCTAGTAATTCTTGAATGTTGTATTCTTTATCTCAGACTTACCTTAATTCGGTCGGACTGACATGAACACGTGTCTTGCAGGTATGCTTGTTGTGCAAAGGGTGAACTTCCAGGGGTTTGGGTGACCACATCTATCTAATACCCAGTCCAAAGACTGATAGGGCCCATGTTTCCTTAAGAGCATGATGCCGACGCAATGCCGCTGGAACTAGCCGCTCCATAGTCAGACAAGGACAGTCGCTTAGTTGCCGCAGGAAAAGCCGCTTCGTCACGTTTATCAGTTCGAAAGAACTTACTAGGGACCATGTTTCCAAAAGAGCATGATGCCGACGCAATGCCGCTGAAAAGCTGCTTGCGTCACTATATGGAAGTGTTGCTCTGAGTACTCTGGGTGTAGATGTGAGGTATCGTGTGAGTAATGACTGATCAAATACCTATCACGCTAGCGTATGGGTTACTCACAATTTAATAATAATAATATACTTTGCATCCCTCTTTTATTACTTGCTTTCTAAAACCACATTCAATCTACGTTCATAACTATGAATTCCTAAGTTCTATTTAACATTTCTTTCAATCCTTTCCTTGGTCTATCGATGAGACAAGGCATTGGACTTCTTCATATTTGGAATTCATTTAATCTACAATAGGTGGAAGGGTGTCCAGTCTGGAGCCGAGCCCTACAGAACAGCACGGAGGAGGTGTGCTGTTCTCTCCCGAAAGGGAGACCTTACCCATTTTCCTGACATTTCCACATAATTAGGAAAAACGAAAATTTTATCAGCCTAGGGTAATTTAGGAACAGTCACAATAACTAAAATCAATAATCAAAAGTTTTGAATAATTTATAAATATTCAAAACGTTTACTTTATTTTTTTTGCAAATCACATATTTTTGAATATGTATAATCCTGAAACAATAGATTAAATCTTGACCTTTGCTTAACCTATGATAAAAAACTAAAATATTGCGTCGAAATATTCCTCCACATCGATGTCGACTGGTAATGTACCCAAGAGACTGGCGGCATTGCCACGTTGTATGGCAATGCTTAGCCTCTGACAAAGGTAAAAGTCAGCTCTGGGGTCAAATGATAAATAGATAATAAGTTATACCTAGGCCTGTCAAACTATTGGCAGACCTTTTTATAACTTTTTATCTGAAATTAGCAGGAAAAAGATGATGAAACTCCACTTTGTGTTACAACAAGCAACGAATTTTTATGATACTTATGCTATGCTACGTATGCTTTAGGTGCATCATTTGATTTTTGATTTGTGTCGGGCAGAAAAACAGACCGACGACGGCCCACCTATGATAATAATATGAAAGTGATAACACAGTCACCTGATAAAGAAGTTGCTACACCAAGGGCTTTGCCAATAAGAAGTATTCTTCTTCTTAGCGTGTCGATGGATTCTTTTTTTTATTTTTTTTTATTGACTACGGGCTCACTCTCGACCTCAATCCAGCCCAGAGGCAGATATGAGATCTATGGTGGAACGAGCTTGTCCAGAAGAAGCGTATTCACTCTCGCCCTGAAGAGATTCGGGTTGTATGAACTCGGGAATGCAGACGCAGGCAGACAATTCCACTCCTTAGCTCTGTGCATCAGAAAAGATGATGAGAAGCGCTTAGTGCGTATACATGGTCAATCTAAATTGAGTCTGCTCAGAATTCGGCTAGTTTTTTGGCGCCATCACCAGCGTCCATCAGTTCCTGTAGCATGCAGCTGACAGGACACGCAGGACACGACATCATTATGAACTGATCTTGCGGGATAAAGTAGGAAAGGCATGGTCCAGTCATTTCGCTGGTTCTCATACCTTTCAAACAGGAACACTAGCAGAAATAGCTATTTCCAAGGAAGTTCTTCTGCCATGCCTTTTTTTTTTTTTGGGTGGGAAATCATCAAATGACCTCTCCCACTCTGGGCTGAGCGGAAGGGCGTACCAGACTTTTACTGACTAAAACCCAGCCGTGTTCCTTCAGTTGCCTGTGCCAGCGGCCACGGTATCTTTTTCGAACAACCCGCAGCCCCGGCGGTATCGGCCTGGATGAGGGCCGGACGCGAGAGGTCGCCGCCGCCGATCGCCACCACGAGCACAAGCCGGGCAGACCTCCACCGTATGCTCCACCGTGTCCTCCGGGCGATCCACACAGTGGTGACACCCTGGCGTTTCTTCCCGCTTTATCCTGAACAAGAACCTCCCGAAACAACCGTGTCCGGTGAGGACCCACCGAAAGGTGAGGGCGCCGTGGCGCCTCTCTAGCCACTCCTCAAAGAGGGGACTTACCGCCGCAATTGTGGCGTGCCCAGCGCTGGGTTGCGACAAACGCACTCTCCATGCCGCTATGAGATCCCGCCGGAGCTCTGTCCGCTGTGCCGTGACTTCTCGCGGCAGCGGAGTAACGCCCCGGCGTTTTGCCTCCTCACGCCACTCCCATATGTGGGCGAGAACTTTGGCCTCCAGATCCCATGGCGGCAATCCGGCAAGGAGGCTCGCCGCCTCAGTGGAGACCGTACGGTATCCTCGGATGAGCCGGACCGCCATGACCCTTTGGGTCGCGATCAACCGGCGGGCTGGTCGCCGCCTCAGGGATCGCGCCCATACCGGTGCCCCGTAAAGGGCCATGGACCGCACGACCCCCGTATAGAGCCTCCGGCAGGAGGCGTTTGGTCCCCCTAGATTGGGAAGGAGCCGCCTCAAGGCAGCCCCGGCCCGCTCCAGTCTGGGAGCAAACGTCGGAAGTGCGCAACGAGACCCCTTAGGCATATAGTGCCCAATGGGGAGTCGTTGCCCGTAGCCCAGGGTGCACCGTCCCGGAGACTGGCCTTCCCCCCGCACGTATCCGTAAGGGAATTCCAGTCCACGAGAACACGGGGAGGTTTCCTGCCAAGCACCCCCTTCTGCCATGCCTTTGGTGCAATTAGAAACTTCCTCAAAGAACCCTTCTACAAGAAGCTCAACTTCTAATAAGATAAGAAAATTAAAACATTGTCATGACGTCGGTATCTACATGTCTTTTTTACCTTAAAATGAGAAAATGACAAGGGCACATTGTATGTTGTATACCTTTATCCTATATAATAAATAATATCCTAAGAGTTGTAGTATGCCTCATGGTTGCTATCTATACAAATAATTTAAATTTAAGTGTCTGTTTGTAATGTCAAAATAACAGCTTTTTACTAAATGAAAGTATATACGGTACATAAAACAAATAATAAAATTAAAAAAAACAGACAGACAGCTGTTCTTTTGTTCCGGCTAATCTCTGAAACGGCTGGACCCATTTCGGCAGGACTTTCACTGGCATATAGCTAATGCTATAAGGAGTAAGTGAGGCTGATTTTATTTTAGAAACAGAATTAGGGCTCCGCACAACAAAATAAAACCTTTAAAATCCCACTTGTTTCCCGACATGCACGTGAACGGAGTCGCGGGCACAGCTAGTCGTTAATATAAATAATGATTTATTCGTGTAATAAACAGTTATATTTTACCTTGCTTCATTCTCTATGAATTTTCATTCCGGAAAACGCGAAAAAAGCCACAGACTAAATCTACCATAAATAAATCATGAATTTATTATGTATTTAGGAGTTTATGAGCTGTCACGTTTTTATTGTAATATTGTGCAAGTTTATACAAACACGTTTTGCGCATTTTGCGTGAATCACTATCAACGATAACCTTTAATTAATTTATTAAGTGCAACTAGAGACATATACTGCGTCAGATAAGCTTGCAGCATCTACGTGCCGGGATAAACGTTTACCCTGTGTTCGTTATTTTCCACGTAGATCACGTTTTGTAGCTAAACTTACGTGATAGCGATAACTCCTGAACTTTTCGTCTAAAATTAACCTGTGTGTTATGTGTTGTTTGGGGTAGCACTGTGCGATAACGACGAAACATGCGAGTACCATGTGCTCCCCTAGTTTGATGTAAGTGTTACGAATGTGAAGATTGTGTATACGATCTATTTCTTTTTGTTTTATAGTTTTTAATCTGTGTGTTTATCATTTATTTTTATGTTATGCCTTGTTACTTCTTCACATTGACTAAATAACTGATTATGTTTACATACCGTGTGGTGGGACCCTGGTGATCTGCTATACATACCCAGTGCAGACACTAGTCTCTCACAACTATTGTATAATTTCTAAACTTGTTTTATACGATGCCATTGTTTGTGAAGAGAACATAAATTATTTGAATTTGAAAACTAAATGTTAAACAACTTTTCAATAGCCAATTGCACTGAATCTGATCTGATTCTTTTTTATGCGTCATTTTTGCCGCAAATAAATGCATTTTCTTTCTTTCAATTTCAGGACTTAGATATTTTAAATAAAAATATATTCACTGCTGGACACTCCCCCAAGTATAACCTCAGCGACCAGTCCTGCGTTGCCCTCATCGCGCGAAATCCGGTGACCTTCAGTTGAATCCACCTTGTGGAAACAAGACGATACGTGACGCTGAGTGTTTCGGTACGCGATCACCACCCCAGACCTTTTGGGCCTTCTCGGTCATGTATGTTTAGCTATATCCTTGGTTCATCTGTGCAAAACGTGCTTAATGTTTCATGAATAAATAAATGTGCTGGAAACGCACAAGGAGGTTCGTTTACGTATGCATAATCAATGTATTACGGGCTTCCATTGGCTCCTCTTAATTTATCGTCAATGTGTATGAAGTGGGCTAAAGGGGCGTGCTTGTGCATTGATTCTAAGTGTTCCAAGTGTGCCGAACTGACTAAATGGCATGTGCATACATTAATGTTCCTACATGTGCTATAAATAGCGGCAATCTATTATTTTTCCTACGACTTCATGCTCATGAAACTTTTACCCTCGTAAAACCGAAGGGCAAAGATTTTGTATAAGTAATGTCTTTAGGTAGTAGATACCAACTTGTTTAAGAAACCAACTTTTGGGCTTCATAGTTTCAAAGATTTAATTACTTTTATATGATAATCGGTAACTACCTAGTTCTATGGTTAATATACAAGCATTCCGTAATGTTCTTTAACCGTGCTGGCAGTTTCGAATTTATCTAAATCCTCCTCGACTCAACCTATTGAGATTAAGATTACAGGTTAGGCCATAAAGTTTAATAAAAGTCCTATTGGAATCTGGCCAGCCTATAACGTCACGCGCATACTGATAGTTAAATATCTGTGATGCTGATGAAAATGCTAGAAAAACTTTCTTGAACCATAACATAGTGTGTGGTCTATCACTCTAGTTCAAGGAAAGTGATATGATTTAAGATCACGACCTTATCATCATTGATGTTAGTCATCACGTTTTACTACGCGTGAATATGGTTTTCATAAGAGAAAATAAATGTGATGGAATACAGTTTCCTTGGAAAATTAGCAGTTTAAGTTATACGTGACAAAAATGAGCTATAAATAGACTCGAATTTGCGAGAAATATACATAGGGAAAGAACTATAATTTGCTGTGTTTTATTACATAATTTATAATAAATACCTAATATTTATTGAAAAAAACTTTTTGACCAAAGAACGTGTGTGAGTTTGTTTACGCATCAAAGAACATTCTAGAATTCCCTCGAACGATTTCGAATACGTGTGTCTCTTGTATCTTTTTTGCCAATTTAATACATCATACGGATACAGTAGGTTCGTATTGTACACAAATTGCTAAATTGATGCACGAGTTTGATTCGTAACACATTGTCAATTGCCTAATGGGCTAAAAGCAAGTGTGCCTGCGACCTGCGAGCATCAAGCATCTCTCTGGCTCTTTTATTTCATGGTTACCTTGGCGACCTGTAACATCCAGCAGAATACGAAGAAAATAGTAAGCTGCTTTTACATAGCGGATAAGCACAAATTGTTACTAACTTATTATTACTAACAATGTATGGACTGTAATGTTTGAATTAAATCATTTTTATTTTATTTTTATTTATTTTTCGATTTATGCCGAGTTATTTCTTGGAAATACTTTTTTCAGATTCCTGTTTCAGTGAGAGCTAAAAGAAAATACTTGTACCTTATATTCTCAGAGGACCCCGAAAATAAATTGGTTGTTATGTATGTATTTGTTTATTTCTGACATTCTAAACATGGAGATCTTGGGTACTTACATCTCCGTTAGTAAATTTCGAATCGATTGAATAAGTTTTCGTTTAGAATAGTCTATGAATGTTTGTGATAATAGAAACTTAGATGTTGATGTTATTTCTCCGGGGGTGACCGGTCAATCGTCACCGTCATCGATTCATACGTAGAGATGATTATCTTACTATGATTAATTTCGTTATGTTAATTAAACACGAGACTAAAACAAATCCTGTCAAGGAATTTAAAAATAGACGACATTTTACCCACATCATGCGCGTGCGAGCCCTCACGACAGGGGATGCTGTGGTCCGGGGTGGGGTTGTCTTGGCAGTGTCTCTAGACATCGCCAATGCCTTCAATACCCTGCCCTGGAGTTGCATCGGGGAGGCACTCGGGTATCACCGGATGCCGACCTACCTCCGTCGCATTGTCGAGGCCTATCTGACGGACAGGGCCGTCATCTACCCCGGTCATTGGGGAGAGTGGAACCGGCGAGAGATGTCGTGCGGTGTCCCACAGGGATCGGTTCTAGGGCCGCATCTGTGGGATATCGGGTACGACTGGGTGCTGCGCGCCGACCTCCCTGATGGCGTCAGCGTAGTTTGTTACGCTGACGACACGCTGGTCCTGGCGCAGGGGAGGTCGCACCAGGCGGCGGCCGAAGCAGCGACACGCGGGCTTGCGACAATCGTTGAGAGGATCCGGCAATTGGGACTCGAGGTGGCATTGCACAAATCTGAGGCCATGTGTTTTCATGGTCCTCGGAACGCGCCACCGTCGGGTTCACAAATAACAACGGGAGGGGTTCACAACGGCGTCGAGCTGACGATGAAGTACCTGGGACTCGTCCTCGACAGCCGGTGGAACTTCGTGGAGCACTTCCGACGTTTGGCTCCCAGACTAGAGCGGGCCGGGGCTGCCTTGAGGCGGCTCCTTCCCAATCTAGGGGGACCAAACGCCTCCTGCCGGAGGCTCTATGCGGTCCTTGGCCCTTTATGGGGCACCGGTATGGGCACGATCCCTGAGGCGGCGACCAGCCCGGTGGTTGATCGCGTCCCAAAGGGTCATGGCGGTCCGGCTCATCCGAGGATACCGCACGGTCTCCGCTGAGGCGGCGAGTCTCCTTGCCGGATTGCCGCCATGGGATCTGGAGGCCAAAGTCCTCGTCCACATATGGGAGTGGTGAGAGGAGGCAAAATGCCGGGGCGTTATTTCGCTGCCGCGAGAAATTACGGCACAGCGGACAGAGCTCCGGCGGGATCTCATAGCGGCATGGAGAGTGCGATTGTCGCAACCCAGCGCTGGGCACGCCACAATTGCGGCGATAAGTCCCCTCTTTGAGGAGTGGCTAGAGAGGCGCCACGGCGCCCTCACCTTCCGCCTGACGCAGGGCCTCACCGGACACAGTTGTTTCGGGAGGTTCTTGTTTAGGATAAAGCGGGAGGAAACGCCAGGGTATCACCACTGTGGGGATCGCCCGGAGGACACGGTGGAGATTACGGTGGAGGTCTGCCCGGCTTGGGCGGGCCCCGCCGTGTCCTCGTGGCGGCGATCGGCGGCGGCGACCTCTCGCGTCCGGCCCTCATCCAGGCCATGGTACGGAGCGAGAGGGAATGGGAGGCCGTCACCTCCTTCTGCGAAAGAGTAATGCTCGTGAAGGAGGAGGCGGAGCGCGTGAGGGAGAGGCAATCTCTGCACCCTCGCGCGCCTAGCCGCCGCAGGAGACGCCCTGGACGGGAGTCAACAGCCGACTCCCGGCGACTGTAGGCGCGGGCTTGCGGGCGGCGAGCTTTGGGCAGCTCGCCGCCCGGTAAGGACCAGGCCCGGGTCGACGGCTCGTTGTGTTCCACGTGCGCCTCAAAGAGCTGTCAGCACGAACTGACGGGGTCCGCTAGGGCCGATGCCGCCGGGGCTGCAGGTTGTTGAAAGAGATACCGTGGCCCCTGGCACAGGCAACTGAAGGAACACGGGTGGGTATTAGTCAGTAAAAGCCTGACACTCCCTTCTGCTCCGGGTCATTTGATGATTTACCACCCAAAAAAAAAACGGTACCCTCATCATCTATATACATATAAAAAAAGGTACCCTCATCATCTATATACATATAATAAAACAGTAACTAAAGAAAAACTGTACATTGTGAATTTTCGAGAAAAAATTAGTGGCTTTTGTTAGAAAAACGTAACTGATGACAAAAAGTGACTTTTTTTTTCATTTTTGTCTGTTTGTCTGTGTGTATGGTACGGCTTCACGCCAAAACTACTGGATAGATTGAATTGAAATTCAGCAAAAATGTTCTTTGTAAACCAAGGAAGGCTTTAGGCTACATATTATCACGCCGTATGTTATGCGAGGTAAGCAATATTGATTTTAAAAGGTTTTTGTTCGTAATTAAATGCACAAAATGACATGTTATTTATTTAGTTAATAATAATTTACCAGCAAATGATGGGTGGCGTTACAGTTCTGTTTAGTGGCGATTTCCGACAAACGCTGCCTGTGGTGACGCGAGGAACTAAGGCTGATGAGGTGAATGCTTCGTTGAAATGCTCTTTCTTATGGCCACAAATTCATAGGTTGCGCTTAACGATGAATATGAGAGCACAGCGTGGCGGGAATGTACACGCCCAAGAATTTTCTGATGCTCTCTTAAAATTGGGTGAGGGAACGCTACCAATAGACGGTGGCCAGGTGGTTCTACCTGAGATACTTGGGAGAGTGGTGCCTACCTTAGAAGATTTGATTCGCCTGGTGTACGGGGACATCAATAGGATATCGCACCAAGATAATTCTTGGGTGTGTGAACGAGCCATTTTAATACCCTGAAACGACCAAGCTTCAGCGATCAATGAATGCATTCTCGCGGAAATTGAGGGAAATAAAGTGATCTAAACTTCAATAAACACTGTTGTCGACCAAGATGACGCCACATATTGCCCCGTAGAATTTCTCAATTCCCTCAGTGCAAGTGGACTACCAGCGCACACATTAAGCTAAAGGTCGGTATCCCAATTATGCTTCTTCGGAATCTCACTCCGCTGGAACTGTGCAATGGGACCCGGCTTAAAGTCGTCTCGCTGCAGAGAAATATCATCGAGGCGGAAATTCTAACGGGTTGTGGGGTCGGCGAGACAGTGTTCATACCACTGATTCCCCACAATTAACTGATCCACTTTCAATTCAAGCGCGTGCAGTTTCCTGTGAGCGTGTGCTTCGCCATGACAATAAATAAGTCGCAGGGGCAGACACTGAAGGCTGCGGGTGTCGACCTCAGGACGAGCTGCTTCTCACACGGACAACTGTACGTCGCTTGCTCCCGCGTCACCAGTCCTGACTCGCTGTATATATTGAATGAGACCGAGGCAAAAACAACGAACGTTGTTTACACAGAAGTATTACAGTAAATTATAAAATTTCTGTTATTCGACGTCTCCTAAATTTCCTTATTAACCTGACGTCTCTTACCAGTAAATTAACTACATAACTTTCAAATTTTGAGTTTACTAAGCCAAATAGTTTTTGAGGGATCTAAGCTATAGTATAGGGACGCATATTTTGAGTGTTTCTGTAAATCAACAAACTATCACTAACTATTATTATTAAAATAAAAATAGAATAAAAAAAATACTTATGCGATACGTGGGCAAAGCCACGGGTTCAGCTATAGCTTATAAAGATTTTTTTTTAAAGTTATTTGCAATATTATTGTTAATTAGGTGTACCCTTGGGATCCACTGCGGAATTACGAGAAGAAAAGTTTTTTTTGTATAGGTATTAAGTCTGGGGAACACATAAGCTATAATTTATTTTGGAAAATGGAACACCTGATGCAGAACCGCAACAGACCAGCTAAAGTATAAGAGATATAAAAATGGTGCCATAGCAAAAAATTTTTCACGTGAAGAGCATTTTCTGCTGTGAGAATAAATTTGAAGATCTGGAACACCTGTTGTGGAACTCCAAAGCCCAGCGACACTATAACATATATAGAAATGACGTCTTAGCAAAAGTTGTTTAGTCTGATGGGCATTTCCTGTTGACTTACAAAAATGAAAGATCTGGAACGTCTCGAATCGTCTCGCACATCACGCTATTTTCCCGTCTCCAGGCTCTTAGAATTCGACATCAGACGTTTCAGATCTTCCATTTTGACGACCCAGTTGTCGCTGGTATAAGCAACAGGATCCGCGTACGAAGTCGCGGGCAGAAGCTAGTTATCAATATAATTTCAGCCGAAAGACGTCTACTGTTGGTCATGTCCAACAGGTACTATACTTCTCGCATGCAGCGGATTCCTAACCTGCGATTAATAAAAAACAAACCCATTTTAATACAAATTGGAAAGTTTGCCATCGCATTTGAGGCGGGATTGCAGCCCGATTCGAAGGTGACGAGAGACAGGAGAGAATGGACAGACAAGCACACTGTTGAATACACTGCATTCCTAAAAGCTATGCAATAAGAACCATCTTCGAACAAGCGTGTTGTTATTAATTGTGGTATCTTCCAATGTAGTGTGCACAGCTGTGTATTGCTACTGTTTATTTCCAGAATAACGTTCATTGAGTAGTTCAAAAGCCGCGAGAGATGTCCACCAAAAATATGTCCCTCAGAATTTCGATCCTGATAAATCGGTTATTTAATATATCTTTACTAATCATAAGGCTGAAGAGTATGTTTGTTTGAACGCGCTAATCTCTGGAACTACTAGGCGGATTTTGGATTGTAATTTTTTTTTGCATTTGATAGCCCAAATCATGAGGCTGAGGCCCTATAGGCTTTTAACATCATAATATCCTTAGGAGTCGAGCAAAAAGAAAAAAAAAACAGAAAGCTCATCGAAAACGAAGTGATAGCGCGGCAGGTTATGCGATGCGACGCGGTGGGTCGGGGAACAAGTTTCACGCGGACGAAGTCGCGGCAGAAGCTAGTGTTTTATAAAACGTTCATTGTTTCAAATCACACGTTATTAGGAAAATTACAATTTGTCATTTCCCAAAAAAGTACTTACTTACGTAGGTACTACCTCAGATTGCGAAAATTGTCTTAGCATTAATGGCTGTAGTTTCAACAATACTGCAGTATTCACTTTGTAATTCTGTTGCAAAAACACGATTTTATATAAATTTCTCGATACAAAGAAATCTCAAAGTTACTTCTAAACCGTGCAATAAAAGAAGAATAATCAATGAAAATTTTCAAATTAGGTCATGAAACTTTGCAGGCTAATCGAACTATGCATAAAGCAGGTGTGTAAGTTTTAATTTTTCTAGTTTTTTTTTTTCGCGTGATTTTATGTTACGTCTATTCCGCAACTGGTTTGTCAGAGCGTCTGGACCTTACCCTTATCATCTCATCGATACCTACCTATTATCATTAATTATAATCTTACTTCTTTACCGAAAAACAGTCCACAACGCGTTGTGGTCACTGTAAAACATCCGATATGATTCATGATTGCAGGTATGCTGGAAGAGATTTCTTTAGAAATAATTATCACCTTTGTACCTATTTTTCTGTTTTTTTTTTCTTGTCTGTTACTATATGTGTGTACATACAAAGGGCCGGCCATATTAGCCGCAGAACCGATGGCCGTTGGGATAGACGCAGGCGCGGATCCAGCCCTCAAAAAAGGTTGTGGTCACGGCCACCCTAAAATCGGCCAAGTGCGAGTCGAAGTATGAACTCGCTCATGACCGATATAGTGCATTCCTACAAAGGAGATGTTTACAAAATATATAACGCCCTGACCAAGATTTTGTACAGTGTATAGTTCCATGTCGGCAAAGCCGTGGAGCAAACACTAGTAGGTAAATTAATTAACCTGTAAAATGTTAGTAATTCGCTCATGAAAATTACAAAAGTAAACGTGTGTTTGTTTGCACATCACAATGTCACATTTAGACTCCAAAGTACTGAATTTTGATTAATTTTGTTAAGCTACCTAAGTAGTTTGCTGCTTTCCGAATCACGCACGATTCATAGTAGTTTTTTTTTATTATTAAGGCTTAATATAGGATATAATAATATCTTCAGCCTATCGATCTCAATAGACCGTGAAAGTGTGACGTCACAAGTCTTTTAGGGTTATGGCTATGCCCATCGTGGCCACAACGGTGGATCCACGCTTGGGTAGAGTCCGCGAATCGGCAAACGTAAGGTGGGACGCCCTCAGGCTAGGTGGAGCGACGATCTTCGCAGCTGTATGAGAGTTGCCGAAAATCGAGTTGAATGTTGTTCAATAGGAGAGGCCTATATCCAGCAGTGGACTGCTATACGCTGATGATGATGGCGATGATGACAGTTGAATGAACTCGGTTGTACGCGATGTTTTTGCATTACTTTCCGGTTATTATCTATAATGGGCAGTATTGAATGCAATTCGTGTGTCTGATTTAATCAGTCAGGGCACTGCACTGAAGGTGATCCAATTCTGTTTTTTCAAGTTCAATATCGCCGTAGAAGTACAGTCGAACAAACTATTCGGTGAACAGGCAGCTGACTTGCTTTTACCACAGAATAACTAATAGTATTACTTTTAAAATATGCTGTAAGCCTTCAATTATTTAAAGTCACTCTCTTAAGTTTTCCATAAGCTTAATAAGTTAAACTAATTGCTACGCACATAGTAAAAATTTAATACTATTAGTAGTGCCGTGAAAACATAAATATTTTTGCCTGTATACCGAATAGTTTGTTTGTCTGTACATAGTTACGAAAAGAAGGACTATATTTTATAGGATGTCGTGTTTAATATAATGAATACGAAAAGGCGGATTTCATTGGTTCTTTTTTTTGCCCAGTTTTCCCATTATTACTTTCTAAGGCAACCTTCTCATTGCGGAATCGGGAACAAAGAATGTTAGTTGGCAACGACGGCATTCCAGTTCTGCGCTTGGCACTTCATAGTTACGTTTATCATGGCTTTAATAAGTTTACATCTAATTGCTAGAATGTTTAATAATATTATAATATTTTCTTAAAGTCTACTCTTTTGGCATCCACATTTATGCCGGAATAAGTACGGTCCTCTCGTGCCGATTGGAAGAAAGATGGCAACCATAAATAACTGGAAATTGATCCTGTAGCAGATTGAGTACCGAGTCTTACATAAAAATAACAGTATAGAGGTACAGTCACTAAAAGAGATAAGTAACCAGGGTCGTCGGATATAGTTGAAGTGTAGTCAGAAACCAGTGGATGTTTTCGAATAAAATTAAATTTGATAAATTAACTCTTTTTTTGCGCTTTCAGACACAAATCAGCCAAATCATCCAAAAAGCAGCTAAGCTTAAATGGGACTGAACACGTTTGCCGCATCTGAAAACGTCCAACGGCATCGCGGAAGACCCAGGCGATGGCGGGACGAACTTGACGCTTATATGAGGGATTGATCCGTATTGGCTCAGGATAAGTAAGATCGAGATAAGTGGAAAAAGGAAAGGGAGGCCTTTGCCCTGCCGTGCAAATTAAGTACGGGTTAATTATTATTTATTCGAAGACATCCATCGGTACTAAATTTCAACTATATCCAACGACCCTGGTTACTAAACTCCTTTGGTAACCGTACCCACTCCAAGTTATGATGTCCCAAAAGTCCATCACAATCATCCTCCTTGCCCTGCAATATGGTTCAACCTTCCTTGACCCTCTTTTTCAGATACCTATAGAGCTATTTCCAGCAACGCAGTACGATATAGCCCGATGATGATGTAAAATAGTGTTGTGTAATTTCCATACTAATGAGGTACCCGGAATATATAACAGTTAATGAATATGTAAAGAGTCATTCGACAGGAGCAGAACCATAACACGGTATAATTTCTTTATCACCTTATCTATGGCGCTATTTAAGGGAATTTCAGGTTGAAACCTAATTGCCAACCGTATTGAGCGGGTGATAAGTGACCATCTTTACATACCAAGACCCCTCCGTGCCTCGGAAAACACGTTAAGCCGTAACGTCCCGGCTGTCATTCGTGGAACTTTGGCAGTCGTTACGTTTCGTCAGAAGCTCGAAAATCTGACAACCGGTCTTAAATAAAATAAAATAAAATAAAACTTTAATTCAGACTAGGTCTATAAAACTCCATAAATGTCTTGTTTCACCATCTTTTCTTTTTTTTATGTATGTTTATTTTTATTTTATTTCATGTTTTGATTTTTGTTTTTTGTTTTTTGTCGAATCATATGTTGAATGATTTATTTTATTTTCTTGTTTTGATTGTTGTTTTTTATTTATTAATGTACAATTGCATGCTGCACTGGTTAACGTCATCACGTCAACGCCGGCTGCCGCTGAAAACCAGCGCTTGGGCTCTGTCTCGTATAGGGTCTTAGCATTATGCTGAGCGATGGCTGTTTTGCGTGAATGTGACGCATGTTTACCCCCAACTTGTTTTTTTGTGTGTTATGTCCTTTTTTCATGCGTCATGTTTGCCGCAAATAAATGCATTTTCTTTCTAGGACCTAGTCTGAATTAAAGCGGCTGGTATTCCGCTGCATCCGGTTAGACAGGAAGCCGACCCCAACATAGTTGAGAAAGGCTAGGCAGATGATTGAATGGATGATAAGCGAATCTTCATCATGTTACAGCATTCAGCCATTACAACAAACTGATGGCTCTGAACATGGTCCATTAACACTGACACTTTTACATAATAATTTAATATTGACACAAAATGATTCGATAAGCTGACTGCCCCGACTACCTCCTTGATCGCTAGACCAAGAACTAGAGCAGTTGTCATAACGTGAGGTCCTAGGTTCGATTCCCAGGACGAGCGAAATTTTTTTAGGTTTTTCCATCGGGAATTTCTCAGTAATAGCCCGGAGTCTGGATTATTGCCCGGTTGTAGGTGAATTGTCCCGGTAATAGGTTCGGCCCCTACTACATGGGACTTAAACATAACGGGCGAAATGTGGGTGTACTATAAATAGTACCTACACCTCTGCTTGTCCTTCGGGGAAAATAGGCGTGATAATAATAATATATACATATATATATAATAACTATGTTTATATTAATTGTATAATGTAAATGGTACACCACAGACTACCTACTATATTTGTCTCTCCTTAATTTTAATCCATCCAAAGGTTGTCTTTAAAAGATCGCTCTTAGCGAAAAGACCACCCATTGTGTCACCCTTTGTAAAATTTTATATATTTATGTTCTGTAATTTGTATGGTGTACAATAAAGAGTATTCTATTCTATTCTATTCTTTTCTAATAATATAATTCCATCAAACTGCCGAACCGGAGGTGACATCTGTCATGTCACCTCCGATGAAAAAGTGAAATGACAAAAAATATGAAAAAATGTTGACACGATCAGCAGCTCGCTGTGCACGCCCACCACCTCTGGACTCTTCGCTCAGCTCCGCCTCGCCGCCGCCGGTACCCAGCCCCACTGTTAGTGCTGTGACGACACCGGCCGCGGTAGTTGCGTCGAGCACGAGTGATGAGTATTTCTCTCCGCCCACGACACCACCACCTGCTCGTCGACAAGGAGGACGCCGGCCGCCGGATGGCTTAGGACCTCGAGGCCCACTGGCCTCTGATAGGGTCCCAGCTCCCGGCGGAAGTGTGCAGCGCATGAGATGGACACGATCCATCAATGAAAATGTCATGCGCTCATACTATGGGGCTACAGAGAGGGGAAACAGTCCTCAAGACTACATGTCTTGTGTCACAGAGCGCATCGACTTCCTGAAGCAGAAAGTGTATGCATGGGCGAACCTATTCGTCGGTATAAGCGGCGAGTAGAGCGATACACTCAGAATCGCACCTTCCAGAGCGATGAAAGGTGGGTTTAATGGGGTCTGGACCGACCGGACCAAGGTGTGGCTGACACGTGCCTGCCAGAAGTCGAGCGAGCCTGTGATCCAATACCAGAAATGGCGGCTATTACCATCTACCCCAAGATGTAGCTCGTGCAGTCCGTCCATTACCTAATTGGAAGTCTCCAGGGCCGGACGGGCTGCACAACTTTAGGTTCTCGTTTGTTCTTTTGGTTCTTGGCAATCAAGCTCGCACGCTCGCTTGGCATCTCAGTTCCAGACTGCTTTGGAGTCTGGTTCGCTACCCCAATTTCTAACGACAGGAGCTACCCATCTGCTCCATAAATCAGGTAGCACCGCGGAGCCCAAAAATTATAGGCCGATCACATATTTACCGACGGTCTATAAAGTTCTTAAATCCATTTTTAGAGCTAAAATTAACAAATATATAGACACCAACTCCATTATGTCTGCTCTCAAAATGGATGTAAGAACGGGTCCCGCGGTACTAAGGAGCCTCATTGATATGGCCATTAGCCAATAGGTTCGTCGTTCCCGAAAGGATCTGCCGACATGTTGGATAGATTATAAGAAGGCCTATGACTCGGTGCCACATACATGGCTCACAAGGGTGCTGGATTTGTATAAAGTAGATGCAACTCTGCGTACCTTCCTGATGTCGTGCATGTTCGAAACTTTCAGTAGCGCCATAAGGATGGAATTTGGTGTGGACAAATGTGCGGTCATGTATGTAAAGCGAGGGGAGTTTGTGGATTCCGTGGGAACCCAACTCTCGGATTCCACAAACCTTAGAGCCCTCTCCGCATCCGAAACCTATAAGTATTTGGGTATGTCGGAAGCGTTAGGCATCAATGGTACTGACATGAAGCAATCGTTGAAGGAGAAAAGTACTTAATAGTCTTCTATCAGGCGGAAACGAGGTGCGTGCCTTCAACAGTTGGGTCATGCCGGTTTTGATGTACTATTTCGGCATACTCAAATGGACTCAAACCGAACTAGACGCCCTGGATAGGAGCGTCCGGACGCTGCTGACTGCAAATCGAATGCATCACCCACGGTCATCGGTAATGAGGCTGTATATCCCGCGGAAGTGTGGAGGTCGAGGCTTTATAAACGCTAAGACCCTCCACAATCGACCAAACCGACGTGGGGATGCATCGAGATGTAGTCGCGGTGGACAAGGGCCTCATCCCGCTCTCCTTGGCTAAAGAGAACTGGCGCAAGCCAGTAGTGTTTGACACCAATGATCGCATGGAAGTATGGCAGAGTAAGGAGCTTCACGGACGCTTTTACTGGGCCCTACATGGACCCGATGTAGATCTACTACCGTCCGTAGCCTGGTTGCGTTTCGGTGACCTCTTTGGAGAAACCGAAGGTTTTGTCTGTGCAATTATGGACGAATTTATGATGACGAACAATTACCGGAAATTTATTGTGAAAGACGGCACCGTTGACATCTGTCGGGTATGCCACCGGCCGGGAGAATCAATCAGGCATATTATCTCTGGGTGTTCTCGTCTAGCTAACGGAGAGTACTTGCATAGACACAACCTTGTAGCCAGGATAATCCATCAGCAACTTGCTCTGAAATACAGCCTTGTGGAATCTGAGGTGCCATAACTACAGGTATATGCCCGACCCAGTTCTCAAAAATGGAAATATCACATTGTACTGGGATCGATCCATCATCACTGACAGGACTATTGTTGCCAATAAGCCTGATATAGTGGTGGTGGATTGATCAGAGCGGCGCGCAATGATTGCTGACATAACCGTCCCGCATGATGAGAACCTCGTGAAAGCCGAGAAAGATAAACAAATCAAGTATCTTGACTTGGCTCGCGAGGTTGTCAACATGTGGTATGTAGACTCAGCAATAATTGTGCCGGTAGTCGTGACAGCCAATGGGTTAATAGCCAAGAGCCTCGACCAACACCTGAGGAGGCTCTCGTTGGGCAGCTGGATCAAGGGCTTGATTCAGAAAGCGGTACTTCTGGACACGGCTCGCACTGTCAGGAAGTTCCTCTCTCTGGAGCCCTGACCGCCGATAGCTTGGCCCCTGTTCCCGATACCGGTGGGCTACTATTTGTTATATTTTTAAATGTTTTTTTATCCTTTTGCTTAAAAAAATATTTAAAAATGTAATTTGTAAGTATTTAAATGAAATAAAGGAGATAATAATAATTATCAATTTATTTCAGGCAACTAAGGCCCATCTATAAAATAAACAAAATAATCTTATACAATAATAAACTAATACATACAAAAACCTAATTCTACAAATGTATTAACTACGTTGGGTCGGCGACGTATTGCGCTAAGTCGAGGTGTCATGTCGCCTTCCGCGAAAACGACGATACACGACACCCATCGGCCAAAATTCCTCCTTCATGAAAGTCTCCAGATGGTGAGTCGGACCCGCACCACAAAAGACTTGAAGTTAATCTTGTGGCGCGACTCCAACTTCGCGACTCTCAAGGTGAACTTGGTCTTCATCTTTATATACTCCACGACCTCCTCCGCCGTCGTAGAGTGATGTAGACGGGACACGTACAGCTGCGTCGATGGAATAGCGATACGCAGCAACATGTTCGGACCAGCCAATGCGGTACCGCACTGATTGCGAAGAGTAGGCTTCTTCTTCTTTTCTCAACACGAATGAAGCCTTCTTTATCTGCCTGTCCTCGGCTTGTTACCGGCGGTAACGAGCTTCGGTCTAGTTCGGAGGGCCCCTGAGCAGTCACTACTCGTAACTTTTGGTTGCCGCTGACGTTTTGCAGGAGTTGCAATAACGACAGCCGAATGATCACGCTCCGGTGTTGTCGTGCTAATATTCTTCGGCATTTTCAATGATAGGGGACGCGGGGAGGAGCCCAATTGCGCTTGCTGAGTCGACAGCCGGCGTTGAGACGAATTTTGCTGACTCGAAGCTCTGCTGCGATGTGTTGACTCTGCCGTGACGTGCGTGATGTCATGTTATGAAATGGGTACGTATTGCAATATCTAAAATTAAAAGAACTAACGAAAAATAACCTACGTTCAAAATCCCTAAAATCTAAATAGGTACCTAATGTTTTTAAATACCTAAGCAACTAACACCTACCTACGAATTATAATATATGTTTAAAATACTGATTGGACTAAATATCTAATGTTTAAAATATCAACAGTTATTACACCTAACTTTGATACACCAAAATTTGAAATACCAAATGATTAAAATACTTAGAATCATGCATCACTTGCGAACTATTTGTATGAAGTAGTAGATCAGGTTCCGCGAGCGTAAAAGAGGGTAAAATATTGAGTGATTAAAAATGTTTGGTTTTACATTCAGAAATATGTTTCTGGCACTCGCCGGCCGCTGCCGGTTAACGTAGGATGTTTTAGTTAGTTCTTTTAATTTTAGATATTGCAATAAGTACCCTATGAAATTCGTCAAGCACTGTAATACAGCGCCGCAACAAATCTTGTGTCTCCACCCTTACAGTTTTATGCAACATTGATTACAGCGCCATCGTGCGGCAGTATACAGAACTAAATAATGAAACTCTTCGCCGATGTAGGAACCGCGTGAATTGTCTGGTAGTTCTCAGCACAGTCTCAGTGGTTCGAAAAATCCCCGCTAGATGTAGGTACAAGCTTCAACAACATGTTGCTTATTAGGCACGGACACCAGTACATCGAGCTACTACAATCTGTCAAATTTCTTTAATAGATTTTCAACTTTATCGCTAAAGTATTAAGGTTGATTGGGAAAATTTTAGACTTTCGGGTAGCTTGACCTGCCAGCTGGCGTCTGTACACTAAAATGGGGAAGGTCGGTCGAAGTGAAGCTAATTGTACATGGCGTCACCACACCAGCTCGGTCCCTAGCGCTAGAGCTGCCGCCGCGCCGAGCTGAGCTAAGGCCGTAAGGACGACCTACAATAAATTTGATATTTCGTCCATTCATTCCATTTCGTGTTCATTCGTTTGATTTTATTGCACTATTTTGTTATTGTCTGTGATTTCAATATTTACATTCTTTATAATACTTTCAATGGAAAGTGGTACAGAATTTTAAAACTAATGGTTTTTGTTTTTTAAAACGGTGCCTCTGTATCGTGGGTGCGTTTACAAACATTTAAACTCACATACACAAACAGCCAGACCCGGTACAACTACTTGTAGGTCATACAAATATTTGTTACGTGCGGACGAATCGAATCCGGGACTCGCAGCGCAGCAGGCAATCGCTTAACCACTGCTTCAACCATGCCGTCTTCAGCATTCCCCGTAAACACTTTTTTCAAATTGTTTCCGACATAACCTAGAACTCTGTTAAGCTTTAAATCACACTTTCCTAATTTTAGTCTCTTCTGGAAAATGGTGCACTCCAATTTCGGAGAATTTAGAAACACAACAACGCGTCATTTTTGCTAAAAATAAAATAAAACTATTTTACGCCTAGTATTTTATTAGTTGGTTTTGGGAACCAGCTACGACAGCGCTATCTTGGCAGTTACCTTCCTCATTACTAGTTTATAACTTAAATCATAAGAAACCCCCACTTTTTATTTAGGAGTATTATAAATTATAATCCCATTCCCTTCTGACAGAGAGGAGGCCTGTGTCCCAGCAGTGGGAACATTATAGGCTGATTATTCTATGCTATTCCTATTCCCAAATATTTTGTCATGTTTTTGCTTATATATATTTTGACAGTAGGTACTTCCTAAAATTATCAATCCTTGCCAAATGCATAAAAATGACTGCCATTAGTAATGGCTTTGACTAACAAGAAAGCAATTAAGTTATTTCTATAGGTGAAATTATCTGGCACACTTTCCACATTAATTTAATTTATTATTTTGCAACCGACATAGTAATATTAAATTTAATACCTTTACACGATAGGTACCTCATTCAATAGATGATTCTCTCGATTCGATTTCAGTAGTGCTTTTAAAACTTAGTCTTATAGACAATCAATCAGTGCGTGCGATTAAACCTCAGAACATTACTTAAAAAAAGCAAAATAAAGAGAGATTTCTTATGAAATAAGCATCACCTCTGTACCTATTTTTTCTGTTCTGTTTTTCATTGTTTGTTTATATATGTGTGTACATAAATGGTAAAATAAATAAAAATAAAAAAAATAAAGCTTTCAAATATGAGTTTTTAGCTATTTGGTCGTCCGATCTTAAAGTAGTAGAATAAATTATTTCTATTTCTAAGACTAGTTTTTGCCCACGGCTTCACCCGAGTGCATGTCGAACAATATCCTACGGGAACGTAGGTACTAAGTACCGGGATTAAAAGTAACCTATGTGTCAATCCAATTTATAAACTACCTGTGTGCCAAATTTCATCCAAATCCGTTCAGCCGTTTTCGGGTCAATCCGGAGCATAAATCCAGACAAAAGGACAAAAATTCTAATAACTATATTTTCGGCATCAGACTCATTCCCACACCTCGTAGCAATTCCTTTTTTTTTAAATTATTAAACGTTCAGTTTTGACTTTTTACGTCACTATTTTATTAATTAATTATTATTTTATTTTATACGTTTAATGCAAAAAAAAATGCAAGTTGAGTAAAATTATACTTTTTGGTACGTAATAGGCGAATAAGGATTTGGCATGTCAACCTTGCTCGTACTTAACAATATTGCAATAGCAATCTCACGATCAGAAATGAAGAGATCCGCAGGAGAACCCTGGTAACCGACATAGCTCGAAGAATTGCCAAACTTAAGTGGCAGTGGGCAGGGCACATTGCTCGCAGAACAGATGGCCGATGGGGCCGAGAGTATAGAGGTATGAGGAACAGGGTGTAAAGTTCACTCATACTCTATAGAAAAGGGAGGATCCTCCGACCAGACGGGTGTTCGGTCTGGCGGGCAATTGCCCAACGATTGATGTTGGGAAATTGTATCTATGCTAATTGCGCGGTAAACTCTGCTTGCGAGATGTAGGATTTGCGTGACGTCAGTATGACGCGTTGTTCGCATGTGGCGTTGTAGATACCGCTACATCACTCCCCTCCGGAGACCGGAGGTCGATATTGCACTGAGTCTTGTATCTTGCGATGCTTGCCAGGCCAGCTGAGGTTCCAGTGAGTCGGAACCGGTTGCCGCATAGTTCACGGTGAGTCGGAACTGTCTGCGGAGTTGTCCCCAGTGAGTCGGGGTGGCGCTGCGTTATATTCCAGTGCGTCGGATGTACAGCGCCGGGTTGAGGCTGGCTGCTGCGTCGACCAGGAGAGGGTGCTCTGCTTGTTGACCGGCCGAAAGTGCAGTGTGCTGTGCCGAGGTTGCTGATGAGGCTGAGGGTGATGACCAGGTATGCGCGGACGCTGCATGCTGGTGGTCAGGATACCCGTTGAAGCCGTGGATGCTGGCTGGCTGGGTGACTCGCCGCTAAAGCTTGCGGGAGTGATGATGATGACGTCACGCTGAAGTGTTTGCACGAAGGCTGCGCTGACGTTCATGTCCGGGGTCACCAGTATAGAGGTATGAGGAACAGGGTGTAAAGTTCACTCATCCTCCATAGAAAAGAGAGGATCCTCCAACCAGACGGGTGTTTTTTCTGGCGGGCAATTGCCCGACGATTGATGTTGGGAAATTGTATCTATGCTAATTGCGCGGTAAACTCTGCTTGCGAGATGTAGGATTTGCGTGACGTCAGTATGACGCGTTGTTCGCATGTGGCGTTGTAGATACCGCTACAAGAGGTCCTGGAGTGGCGACCGCATACTGGAAGACGTAGCGTTGGAAGGCCTCACACAAGGTGGACTGACGACCTTGTGAAGGCCGCAGGAGCCCGTTGGATGCGAGAAGTACAGAACCGGCCGAAGTGGAGGTGCTTGGGGGAGGCCTATGTCCAGCAGTGGACGTCTTTCGGCTGAAATGCTGATGATGATGAATCATCTCACGATGTAACCTTTATTTCCTGTCGTCAAACCTTCTTCATCTTCATTCACTCCATTTATAATAAATATAAAAGATGCATATTTTTAAGAAAGTTAGTAAGTAGTTAAACGTGTTCCAGTCACCGTAAAATTAATTAAAAAGAATAATTTTATTTATTTATTTGTCTTATGCCCTTGTGACTGTCTGTCATTTACTCCTATTTAATAACAAAATATATTATTCCAAATTCTTATTTTAACATTGTCCCACGATATCGGCCCTCTTAGAAACGCATTAAATCTCAATTTTATGGTCTGACAGCTCGACATGTTACCCTAATCAATAACAAAACATCCAAATTCTTTAAAATAGTAAAACAATATTGAAACTTAGAAACCCATGCCATTTATATTTTATGGGAAACAGACCGGCAATTATGGCTAGTCATCAATAGAAAGCGATATTTCACGTCATTTTAGATGCAATATTTTGTACGAATTCTGAGAACGCCGAGGCCCTTGAATACGACGCACAATGCTAGCCAGACATCTGGCTAGCATGAGAAGAGTTCGTCGGCACGGCCTACCTGAACGCACCCTCGAGACGATTGAGAAATCGTACAAAAAAAAGGGACAGACGGAGGCTGAACCGCCTGAGCGTGGGATTTTGGAGGAATGAAGAAATTATAAGGAGACGGTGGGGGCAGTTAGTGTCGAGACACGATAGAAGCCGGTGGAAGGGTGTCCAGTCTGGAGCCGAGCCCTACAGAACAGCACGGAGGAGGGGTGCTGTTCTTCCCCGAAAGGGGAACCTTACCCATTTTCCTGACATTTCCACATAATTAGGAAAAACGAAAATTTTATCAGCCTAGGGTAATTTAGGAACAGTCACATGTGGTGCCGTGACCAGGATTCTCGTCATTAAATGTACTGATTCATTTCAGTGCAACGAGAAAGAACGAAATATGGGTTACTAGGAAAATAACAAAACGTATGTACTACGAAAATAAGAAAACGTATGTACTACGAAAATAACACAACGTATGTACACGAAAATAACACAACGTAATTTTATGGTTCTATTAATTGTTAGCGACGGCAAGCGTTACAACGGTTACTACAATACTTATGTGTAAGTTACGGTTTGATAATAGTGTACAAATTCTTCAACGATTGGTAGCGAGGTCAATCCCCACATGATTTAATTGCTGATAAGCGTTTGATTTCCATTGTGATGGATCTTGGGTTCGAATCCCGCCTGATGTTATTGGTTGATACTATAACTTATGTGTAATTATGTTACGGTTTGATAATGGTGGTTGAATTCTTCAACTAGGTAGAGTTAGCAGGTTCAATCCCTGCATGATTTATTTGCTAATGTACTTTAGTTCCGACGCTACTGTAGGTCGTACGGCTGTTGCTTGGGTGCCTGTGTTACTGAAATAATAGGTTCGACTCTCTGCAAATGTGAATTTAGTATTTAACAGTATGTAAATACCTGTAATAATAGGTTCAAATCCGGGCAAGTAACTTTTTCATTCACATTACTGACATCTGTGAAGGAAAACATCGTAAGGAAACCGGGGTTTACAGTTAATATAAGTCTGAAATCGCCAACCCGTCTTAAGCAAGCGTGGTGAACAACGCGCATGCCTTCTTTTTTCAGAAGTGGTCTTTGCCTTGCAGTGGGACAGTTATAGGTTGATATTATTATTATTATTTATTTATCATAGTTTCAGTCAAAACTTACCTTCACGGGCGAGAGAATCGCGGCGGTCTCGTCATGCCATCAAACTCTATGATTCACTCTTCACCCGGCGACATGATCGCGAAGATAATTTATTGGCGTGGCGAGATTATCGTCACTATTCTCGCACCCGTAGAGATGGCACCGAGACATATTTTTATGAGAAGATGAAAAACGTGCTTAATATAGATATTATTTTATTTCCAACATGAAACAATTCTGTATAATTACAAATAACCGCATCATAATATAAATGGCCGTCATAGGACCCGCTGACTACCATTCACTTTAGGTGGAGAGCTTCTGAATAATTCAGACTTTCTGATATATAATTTATTCTCTAAGTTAATTTTCGATACTGTTTTCTCTTCGTCTGGTAAGGCTGGGTCATCCCAACCCCACACTGGGTGAGTTCCGTCACCGGTTCTCTTCACCCGTCTCTCTATAATTTCCTTCGGTACTGATTTCAAATCATATGCCCATCCGATTGTCGCCATGATTTCGATGAATAATTTAGTATAGTTAAGAGAATAGCCCCCGAGCTCAGCTGTTCTGTAGTCCCAAGGGAAAGTGTGGTGGTAGTTGTGGAAGCCTTCTCCTGCAGTAAAGAATGATAACACCTTGAGCTCCACTGGTCGGATGTGCTTATCATACGGGTGGGTACCCCACTTGTGTGCTGCTGAGTTCACTAGTGCAGTTATGTTTGTCGTAAAAGTAAAACGCAAAGACATTGCGACGAAATGAGCAATCCAGAACTTCTCACCCCAGAGAACAGGAATAAAGGTTGCAGTTGATACCGCGAGAAAACCCAGGAACACGAAATATCTGTAAACAAAAAATGGAATAATTTTATACTTATTATTAGTAATATTTGACTAAAGGAGGATTGGCGGCGGCGGTCTCTCGGGTCCAGCCCTGGTCCCATGGCCTCCATGGCCCACCATGGTGCGGAGCGAGAGTGCATAGGAAGCCGTCACCTCCTTTGCCAAAACAGTAATGCTCGCAAAGGAGGACGCGGAGCGCGTGAGGGAGAGGCAATCTCTGCGCTCTCACGCCCCTAGTCACCGCAGGAGACGCACTGGGCGTCGAGAGTCGAGAACCGATTCTCGGCCACCGCAGGCTCGGGCTTGCGGACGGCGAGCAATGGGTAGCTTGCCGCCCGGTAAGGACCAGGCCCGGGTCGACGGCGCGTTGTGTTCCACGCGCGCCTTAAAGAGATGTCAGCACAAAGTGACGGGGTCCGCTAGGGCCGATGCCTGCCAGGGCCGCGGGTTGTTCGAAAGAGATACCGTGGCCCCTGGCACAGGCAACTAAAGGAAAACGGGTGGGTTTTAGTCAGTAAAAGTCTGACACGCCCTCCCGCGCCGCCCAGAAGTCATTCAGAAGTCATGTAGGCCACAGTTTTAACGCAGTTTTACGTTGTGTGTTGATCAAAATTCAATAAGCGGCAATTATGATAAAATGATTATTGAAATAATAATCATTTAAAACATCAGTATAGCTCTCGAAATTATATTTAATGGAAAAATACTATTTCATGAAACCATGACGACTTGTAGCGAATATAATTATATTTTATTTAATTTACGGCTTGTCGCTGATCCACAACTGCTGAACCAGATCTGTTATTCTCTCTGTCAGTCAGCTTTTATCTTACTGTATTTCCTCCTGGGGAGGCGCTGTAAAAACGTCATCAAAGAGTCTTGAGATCGCCCAAAGTGCAGTACTTAAAGTTAGTACTTTATACGTATCTTTTTTGCCACCGCACAACTGTACAAGGACTGTGAGGTTCTGGCTGTAAGACAACTATAATTATCTTCTTAATGTCTCCTTTATAACACATCAAACAAACTTATAACCCGCTAAACTAAAATATAAACTAAAATATACAACTAAATACCTACTGACGTTCAGAGCACTAAGGAACTTCAAGTATTTAAAAATAAATTACGTAACTTTTTAATTGATAAAGCATACTACACGATCCAAGATTTCTTAAACTATTGATTGAATTGTTGACCATGTAATTTGACTGTATAATGATATTTTGACATTTATAATAACTAAATTAGACATGTAAAATAATTTTAAATCTAATGACACTACATAATTATTGTATGCCTATTAGGTAGGACATATTGGAACTTTAATTTATTGTCAAGACCTGTAACTAACATATACAAAAAAGATATTTTGAATAAACCTAATAAACCTACAAAAACGAAGAAAAGATAAGGTATGCATCAGAAACGAAATAAGTATTAATAGTTTTTGCATGCCAAATGGTAACTAGAATGCACCTGGAATGAAACATTATTTTGTAACAACTTAGGTGAGCTGTTACAAAATAAGGGATAATAAAGGAGCAAAGTATTAGGAAGTACAACATTGACACACAAAACTTGCAATCTGAACTTGACCATCTACAGGAGAAACTTTGTTCAATGACCAACAAATATAATACCTCTGAAGACCTAATGAGGGAATATGTGTTGGCAATGAATGAGCTGGTAAACTCACAAAAAACAACTGTGATCATTGTCTAACACCATCCAATGTGCTTACACCGGACCATTCATTGTTCACATGCAATACCTCCTTACTGCAACCCTGTGTTGATTTGATCATGCCTTCTACTAATAGTTCCAATAAACCTTGTAAACAAACTTTAAATAATGATATTGTTTTATTTTGTGATGAGATTGGTAAGGACTTGGGTCACTTGTTGACAGATGAATATCCGGGACACTCAATATTAAATTACTGTATGCCTGGTTGTTCTTTGTTTCATACTATGAAAAAAATTATTAAATGTAACTTTACCCAGGATACAACTTTATTAATTTTTGTGGGGAATAGGGGAAATGTAAACAAAGGAGAACTGCTCCAGTATCATAAAACATTATGCAAACTTAGTTTAAGAAAAGTTGTTTACATTCCCTTATAGTAACAGTTTGCCACAGGAAGAAAATAGCTTAAGATTTGAATTAAATATGACAATGCATAACTTGACATTTAATAATAACTTGTTCCATTTGATTGATATTAACAATTATGTTAGTAATAATTTCTATTTGACAAAAGATAGATACAACATTGTTATCTACTATCTGTCTAACTATTACAAAAGACAGATAGCTGAGTCGCTATCATATTTTTTTTCAATTACACCCAAAAATTTGGCTAAACAACTTGCTTCTTTTGAGCAATACAATGGTATTATAAATAATTCTGCCACTAATTTGGTCACAATTAATGACGTTGCTAATAATTTAAATTAGAAAGTAAGACAATAGAGGCAACCTCTAGCTATATTGTACAGAATTGCAAAAGCAACTCAAAAAAGGCTTTAAAATCAGTAAGTAGTATCAACCTGGTGCATCAAAATATTCAAGGATTTATGAACAAAGATTTAGAAGTAGAATTATTTATGAATTTTAATAGTATTGATATTCTTTGTATAACAGAACATTGGCTGAAAAGCCACCAACCAGTTCTTGTTCAATTTTAATAATCACCAGATTGGTAGTTCGTTCAGCAGAATAAATGCTATACATGGTGGCTCATTAATTTTAGTAAGTAACCAGCTCAAATTTAAAGATCGTAACGATATTGTGAGCCTATCTGTTGAGCGTACAGTTGAAATTGCCTGTATAGAATTGGAGCAATTTGTTGTATTAAGTGTGTACAGACCCCCATCAGGATTGTATGACTGCTTTGAAAAGGTAATGGATGAAGTATTAGACAGGATTTGCAACTCAAACAAGTCCGTTATCATTTGCGGTGATTTTAATGTCAATTTATTAGAAAACTCAAGTTCTTGTAGTAAAATTATAGTTTCAGTCCTACAATTTTGTAAACCCTTTTTTTGGAGCCCACAAGAATAACCCCTACTAGTGCCACATGCCTAGATAATATTTATACAGATATTATACCAAGCCACAAAGAAATTATAAATTTACTAGATTCTGATCATTGTGGGCAAAGGATTACTATTCAAAATCAAAACAAAATAGTGGTTAAAAAAGATATCACTGTTAACCCCAAAACTGCAAGTCGCTTAGAGGCTTTCAAAACTAAACTCACTGATAAATTACCAGTTTTGTCAATTCGTGCGGTTCCTAATCATCTATATGATATTTTTTTTAATATATACTGTAAACAATTTAATTCAACCTTTATTCCCAAGAATATCTCGGTTAATAGTAACACATGTTTCAGTGATTGGGCTACCATCAGTATTCATAAAAGTAGAACGCGGCTTTATGAACTGTACGATGAAAGGACTTACGTAAACACTGATGAATTTAATTTGTATGTTAGAAATTATTCAAAATTATTTTAAAAAGTTTGTTATATGGCCAAGTCACGTTATTTGGGTTCAAAGATTAAAAACAGTAGTAATTAAAACGACTTGGAATATTATTAACAGTGAATCGGGAAGGTCTAGTAATCGAAATACTGACTACAGCCTGTCGATTAATGCTCAACATGACAACCGCCTGTCGGAAGCTGAAATCCGGATTGACTAAGTGAATAATCGTGTTGACAACGTGATGGCTGACGTGAAGAAAACCGCGATGGCTGAAGGAAAGAAAACGCTGGACTATCTTAAGCTTGGGGATGGAATCGCAGCTCCCGTAGCTACAACATCTTCGCTACTTGGATTTAAAATGCCACCGGTCGACGGAACTTCTTCCTGGTCGGCCTACAAAATCCAGTTTGAGGCTGTCATGAAGGCGAACGGTTAGAATAAAAGTCAGGCCATAACTGCCCTCACGCTAAGCCAGCGCGACCAGGCCTTAACTGTTCTGGAAGCTCTCGGTAAGGAAGTGACTTACGAGCAGCTCCTTAAGGCATTGGAGGCTCGGTATGGCGCCGCTCACCTGGAACACGTGTTTCGTGCGCAGGTCAAGGATCGCGTGCAACGCAGTAACGAAAACCTGCAGCAGTGGGCCCTTGAAGTGGAGAAGCTGGAGCGTAAAGCTTACCAGTCCGTACCTGCGCTTATTGATGGGAACCTGGTACAGGCATTCATCGACGGCATCCGCGACCTTGAAGTTAGAGCTGCTGTGAGGCTAGGGCACCACGGGACGCTTAAGGACGCCTTGGCCCATGCACTGGAGGTGGAAGCTGTGCGGCAGGATCATCGTTCTCATCGCGTCAGGGAGGTTGTAGCGGCTACAGTTCGCGATCGCAATAAAGGATACAGCCCTAGGTGCTACGGCTGTAGGGAAAGGAGCCACCTTCGATCCAGTTGCCCTAAACGAACTGCAGAAAGAGAAGACGGCAGATCTCCAGAGGACAGTACAGCTAACAGCACCGCCCAGCACCAGCTGCAGGGAAACGAGTAATAGCCAGGCCTGCGGGGCGGGTGCTGGCTGATGTTCAAAGAGCCCCATGGATTTCGATCACACAAACCCAAGACGGGAACAGCCTAATCATCAAGGGCGAGGTCAACGGAACGCCGTGTAAGCTGACCATAGACCTTGGAGCCGATAATGCTTGGGACGAGCACGTCTTAGGAGGGGGCAGTGTTGCGGGCCACAATTGATACCTGGTACATGGTGACATTAGTTACCACTAGCGCCATTTAGTATTAAGTAGCGAAACTAATTTACCACTAGCGCCATCTAGTATCGAGTAACAGAATTAATAAATCCTTCTAGAAATTTTGATACTAGAACTATCGAGATCTGGTCAGTCGTGGCCGGTATGTAATCGAACATTCTAGATGTTTCCACAATAGAAGGTTCTGGAACTATCTGCGGCACTATATAAGGCCGGGAATAGCCGCGAGCAATGAGTCTTGGATCAGCGATACAGGCGAATACATCGAAAGCGATCTTCAAGTGCGACTTAAGAGCAATTGTGTTTTATAAATACGTAGTACTTTAATTAAACAACACTAATAAAAGCTCAAACAAGCTTTTATTAGTGTTGTTTAATTAAAGTGTAATTTTTGGTAATTTATATCGGCAGTTTTTATTGTCACGAACCCGAAGCTCGTAACAGTATACTTTGCTTATTTCCACAGTATTATGTCTTATGGTGTTTTGCTGTGGGGATCGGCAGCTAACGTAGATTCAATTTTATTTTACAAAAGAAGGCAATCCGCGCTATCTATAAAATGGGTCCTGGTGAGTCTCTTAGAAACAAATTCAAAGAAATGGATATACTGCCTTTGCTTTCTCTTTACATTTTAGAAAGTATTTTGTATGTTCGCAAAAACATAGGACTTTTCAAAATAAGAAGCGATTTCCATAATATAAATACACTTAGTAAAAATTAAATTGTGATAGAAACCTAAATTTAGATTAACTAAAACTAGTCATTTCTTTTATACAGCATCCGCTTTTATAACAAGTTGCCAATGCCGGTTACAGAACTTAGCGATGGAAAGTTCAAAACCCTCATCAAACGTGTCCTTATCAAAAAAGCATATTTCATGATTCAAGACTACGTTGAAGACAAGGTAGTTTGGCAATGATTTCTTCTGCACATGTGGCTTCCCTGGCACCTCATTAACGGCATAACTACGTAAATGTCTATTAACTGCTCTCAAATTACGATGTTTACAATTCTAGTTTCAACTCTGTATTAGTGGTTGTAATGGCTGTCATGTCACTTGATTTTAATAGGTTTTTATATTGTGTCTGTCCTTTTCATGGATTCTTCTATATTTTGTAAATGTGAGGATTTTGTAGGCCTTGTAGACTTTAGATCTGTAGACCATTTTTTTTTTTAAATCTGGTACCTGGTACTTGTTGACAGGCCTACGTTATCCTCCCATACCTACTGTAATTTGAAATAACATTGTAAAAGCCAATTATTTCATAGGAAACGACTGATTGGAACCGTGCACCTCGCTTCTGACGTTTCATAAGTGCCCATGTTGGTTTATGTGAAATAAAATATTTTGATTTTGAGTTCAACAAATGACGCTACACCCTGCTGTCTGCGCAGCCAACTGAGTTAGGTCTGATTCTGGTGCCACTTCTGCTATCCAACAAAGCTAGATTGGTGACAAGGCCCTGACTGACTATATATATGAGGTAATAAGGAAACGTAGTTTATCGTTCGCTCAAGGTGAGGTTGGTGACTCATAATGAGTTAACGACTGTAGAACTTGTCTGCAAGAGGAATATTATGTGTATTTTGTAAAGAGACTTACTTATGCTGGAAATGCAGTAATGGGTCGGCCCAGAGATCACTCACATCCACTTCCTTGATCTTAGATTTGACCTCGGGGTGTCTTCTGACCAGCATCCAGCCCATATGCGAGAAGAAGAAGCCTCTCTGTGCGTTGTGCGGATCAGCATCCGTGTCGCTGTACTTGTGATGCGTGCGATGATTTTTCACCCATACGATTACAGAGTTCTAAAACAGTAGCGAACATTTAACAAGTTTCAGTTCAATTGGAAACCAGAAAGTGCTTGACAAATGGATGATACGCAAAGTAATCGATCTGTTTCCGGTTACTCTATTTGTCAATTTAAAAAAAAATCACGAACGAAGCAAGCTTGTAAAAATAGCCTATCTTTTGTTGTTCCCGAATTCTTTTATTCATAGTAGCCAAAAAGGGGTTCTTCAGCAAGCATATGCAAAAAGTTGTTAGCTGAGTAGGTGCGGCAATATGAGAGAACAACGAAAATACATTTGATAAGTTTCAGATAGGAGCTCTGTGGTCGTTGAAAATGGATAAAAAATAACGTGATCTCCAGACCCTTTGATTTTGGTATGATTGTTTGCGGTCTAACCCTTAAATAAGCAAATCTGATGAAGAAATTAGAACCTGTAACACCTCAGATTGCGAAAATTGTCTTAGCATTAATGGCTCTAGTGTCAACAATACTACAGTATTCACTTTGTAATTAATATACAATAAAGACTAGGAGTACTGTGAGGTGTCGTCTGTTTCGAAAACACGATTGCATACAATTTTCTCGATACAAAGAAATCTCAAAGTTACCTCTAAACCGTACAATAAAAGAAGAATTATCAATGAAAATTTTCAAATTAGGTCATGAAACTTTACAGGCTAATCGATCTATGCATAAAGCAGGTGTCATCTGTTCGTTTTTTATTTTTTAATCGTTACATTTAACGTAAAGAGATGAGTTTGGAAATATCAAGCTTTTTAACCACTTACACCTTGAACTGCTCTGCCGCCCGGCCCCCGACAGGACCCCGATTCAGTACTTGTCAGTACCGCTTCGGCTATCGGACGGGGAACCCGCACCCTAATTGCGTAACACACGATTAATCGGAATCTGAATCATTTTGAAACAAATTGCTAATCCATTGCTTCATAAGTTCGAAAAATTTGTCTACTCAACACGTAAATAACGCAATGAATGTTGTTGAACTGTCAAAATGAAACCGATTTCGATTGATCTTGTGTTAAGCAATTAGGGTGCCGTGTCACTTCGCTTGCGCTCAAAAGACCCGATTGACAACGTTTTATGTTCTGAAGAAATTATATAATAATGTAAAATTAAATTTAGATGTAAAAATGAGGCACCGGTATTTTTATTTTTTCCAAATTTTGTAGTTTTCATTTATAAAATCATCTTTTGTAATGGTTCAAAATCGTAATCTCACGTCAATGACAAAATATTGTCAACAATTTAGGGAGGTAAGCGTACCTATTTTAGACAATTCCCAAATGTTTATGGTGTTTTCAATATATTCAGAAAAACTTTTTTTTTTAATAATTTTATTTGAGATATGTTTGTGATAATGGATATTTCAATTACCACAAATGTATAGCCACAGGTGGATTTTTGAAAGGATGCTTCCTTTCAAAAATCCATCTGTAAAATAAGGGTAGGCGCCTAAACCGTTGTAAAATAATAATATATACAGGGTGTAAAAAGACTGAGGCGGCTCCTGTCCAATCTAGGGGCTCCAGACGCCTCCTGCCGGAGGCTCTCTGCGGGGTCGTGCGGTCTTATGGCCCTTTACGGGGCGCCGGTGTGGGCGCGTTCCTTGAGGCGGCGATCAGCCCGCCTGTTGAACACGTCCCAAAGGGTCATGGCCATCCGGCTAATCCGAGGATACCGCACGGTCTCTGCTGAGACGGCGAGACTCCTTACTGGATTTCCGCCATGGGATCTAGAGGCAAAAGTCCTCGCCTACACATGGAGAGGCGGCAAAACGCCGGGACGTAACTCCGCTGCCGGGAGGAATCACGGTACAGCGGACAGAGTTCCGGCTCTCATGGCGACATGGAGAGTGCGATTGTCGCAACCCAGTGCTGGGCACGCCACAATTGCGGCGATAGTCTTTAAGGAGTGGCTGGAGGGGCGCCACGGCGCCCTCACCTTCCGCCTGACGCAGGTCCTCAACGGACACGGTTGTTTCGGGAGGTTCCTGTTCAGGATAAGGCGAGAGGAAACGCCATGGTGTCACCAGTGTGTGGATCACCTGGAGGACACGGTCGGAGCATACGATGGAGGCAGTGGCGTGCATTGCATATAGGCACATAAGCAGTGCCTACCTCGACAAATCGATAAACCATAAGCCTATCAATTACATTTTAGCGTGTGTACCCCATAATTAAGGAACTCACTAAATTATCATACCTAAAAAAAATGTCCTAATGTCCTTTGCTGTTTGCGCAAACAGGCTCCGTAAGTCATAAAAGGCAGGACGCTCTGATTGAAGATCTTAGTCTTGTGAAAGTGAAATACTCAACGAGAAGACTCGATGAAGCTTCCTAAGCGCTGCCCAGCCCAGCTAAATTCTTTTGTTAACCTGTCAAAGTTGTTCTTACCAAACTGCAGAATTTTCCGTAGACCGTAAAAGAATTCTCGGACAACCTTGAAAGCATTAACATTGACAGCTCTCGTTGAACATAACCTGGATTTTGTCCAAGTTCATCCGGATTGGTCTCCGGATATGAATCAACTAGGCTGTACAGCATCTACTGTAAGTCATGCATTCAGCCGTTATGATAATGTCATTTGCAAATATTAAGTGTGAGATGTACTCGCCGTTGATGTTAATGCCGCGTCCTTTCCAGTTCAGCGTCTTAAATACATCCTCCAATAATATTACAGAACAATTTCGGGGAAATTACGTCCCCTTCTCTCACCCCTTTACATGGATATGTTTAGTTCAATGCAACGATTTCAACAGATCAGGTCTCGATAGAGTCAAAAGTACTTGTAGAAGTACATGTCTATTTGACAACCAATTTGAGAGTTGTCAACTGATCGATTATTTGAAAGTTGTTATAATAATAATAATAGGGTGAGGAGTAAGACCAAGAGAGATACAGGAACCCGCAGGGCAGCATGTGGCGAGCTGTTGGGCAGTAGCGACCTCACGGACCCTATCTCCCGGGAGAAGTCTTGTCCCTCACCTCTGGCTTGCCTTTATTGGCCGGCTGGAGTGAACACTGACGAGGAACAGAGCTCCCATCTCATTCTTGCCTTTATTGGCTGGCTTGAGTAGAGATTCGCAAGAGCAAACGTGCTCGGAGGAAGGAAGTATTTCAGTAAGATGCTGGTAGGGATCTTGACCGTACTTCCGGAATTGTCCTGATAGCCGTGGAATACCTCTCCACTCCTCACAAGCACCTCGGGACATGTTGCCCCCTTTTTTTTTTTTTTCAGGATGGGAAATCATCAATTGACCCCTCCCGCTCTGGGTGGAGCAGAAGGGAGTGTCAGACTCTTACTGACTAAAACCCACCCGTGTTCCTTCCTTAGCTCTTTATGTACCAGGGCAGCGGTAACCCTTTCGGACGATCCCGCTACCCCGGCAGGCTTCGGCCCTGTCGGGCCCCGTCAACTACGCTGACATCTTTTTGAGGCGCGCGTGGAACACATACGCGCCGTCCGGCACGGGCCTGGTCCTGATCGGACGGAGAGCTAACATGTTGCCCCCTTGTTGCTACACACTATATGCTAGCAACCGTTTTGGGGGGGGCATTATTGAGTATGCAAGTCACCCCCTGCCATTTTATCTATGAATTATATTATCATTGATCAGGCAGGGGACATACCGACCTTCCATGGTTCAAGGTAACCGATCTGTAATAGCCACCCACACCCATAGCTCAGTATATTTTGTTTTCATGTTCTGCAATAGTCCTGAACCAACCGGGGGTTGTCCTTGGGTGCACTTGCATGGTGCATACAGGGATAATCGTCGGTTGGTGCCTCATCATTTAAAAATTATCTAATTATTAAAAAGGGCCTCTGCGAGTTGGCTTCAGCCCCTGGCACGCCTTTCAAAGGTCCGGGACCCCTGGGTCCCGAGATAATAATAATAAATAATAATAATAATAGTTTATTTCCAAAAACTTAGTACTGCTTTACATTGGCAATGTGGCAAAAATTTCAGTTAAGGTAAAGAGATTAGCGTCTGTAGCCGAACTAGGCATAGCCTGTGTTTCGGCTATCAGCACCATTCCCCTCGAGTATTATAATGCAAGAATAGTGTACTCTATGCAATAATGTAACGTATATTACAGAAAACCGTCACGTGCGTCACCAAATACCTACATGGACAAAGCCTGGTCACAGAACGAAACGCCCGACATGTGGCTGGAGCAGGTACCAAAAACAACAACCCTAAAGATGCGAATGAATAACGGAGTTGGGCAACTATCAAGCTGCCTTTTTAAACAATAGATCAACAGACGACCACATATTTACGCTTAAAAGGGTCTTAGATGAAGAACGGCTAGCAGGTAAAAGAATTTATGTACTCGCTATATGAGCGAACCATCATGAGAGACTTGATTAGCCACGCTAAGAAAAAATCAAGACAAAAGCAAATGCATGAAATCTTAGGCGCAAAAACAGTAACCAAACGCATCAAGACACACAGGATGTGCAAACTCGCACGTGTTCATAGGCACCGCGAACTACACCTGCTGCATACACTACCGACCTACTTACACATGGGACGACAACATAAAATAGGACATGACATACTTCGACAAGGGAATCAATTTTTGGAGGGATACGGCGGAATACGATCAAGAAACCTGCTAGTGAGATTTACAAAAACACTGACAGTAAAACGCTGACAGTAGCAAGGCCTACGACAAAGACATTGAAAACAGCAACATCTAACACAACAGAGCAAGGACAGAGAAAAGAGCCGAGAAAGCAGTTGAAATCCCGCCAAAAGATTCACAGGTGAAACTGGTTCTGAAGCACCTGGCCGCGACGTCGTTAAAAGATGCCCATCCATAGACAAATATTACCCATCTCTCCACTAGTCCAATGCTTACTCTAGGATGCATATCCGGTAGGCTCTTAAATCCTATCCTTTCCTACGGGCACGTCTTACCTACAAAAACTCGCCCCCCGGTCTACTTCTTGATATGCATTTATACATATGATTCTTATTATTATTATTATTATTATAAAAGGCGAAAGTTTGGCGAGTTCCTGGTCGTGAGAGCCGTCTACAACATCCTCAGGAAGTCCATTTATACCACGGCGGGACAATTATGGTTTGGGCGGGAATTCGTGTTGGTGGAAGAACAGACCTCGTTTGGATCAGAAACACCATGACGGCTGAAAAATACCGTAACGAGGTGCTAGTACCAATAATCTACCCCCATCGAATACAAATGGGCCAAGAATTCACGCTCATGCACGATAACGCCCGTCCGCACACAGCGAGAGTGGTGACGAGCTGGTTACAGGAGCACGACGTATCGGTCTTAGGCTGGCCCGCTCAATCGCCTGACCTAAACACCATAGAACACGCGTGGGACATGCTCCAAAGAAGGGCTTTGAGGAATTTCCCTGCAAACATTGCGACGGAAGAGCCACTTTTTTTGCATCTTACCCGGACCTGGGACAATATACCGCAGCAAGACTTGGATAACTAATCCAAAGCATGAAAAACCATTGCAAGACCGTTATTAGCGTCATGGGCGGTTTTACTCACTACTGATTTTTCACATAACTGTTAAAAAAAGATTATTTTTCCTTATTTTCACTTTTTCTTGAGAAACACATTTATTGTTAGTTTTACCATTATTTCACGTTTTTTCTTTATTTGAATAAAAATTTGTTTACGCAAAAAAAATAGTTTTCTTTTATTCTGGAGTGTAGTCTGATAAATGGGCTTTATAAACATATATGCATGTTGTATGTTATTTTTAATAAATTTTGAGTAAATTGAGTAAATCCAAAATATCCCTAGACAGTGTTGATGTGTGTATTTGAGGGTTTTGTTTATGAATACATGTACACTCACCTTAGGCACATATTAGATGCACGACAACATGGATTTATGACTGGTAGATCAACGAATTCTAATTTATTGTCCTACATAACTTATCTATGTGATTCATTTAATTGTAAGCGTCAGGTAGACTCAATATACGCGGATTTCTCGAAAGCTTTCGATCGGGTTGGTAATTTTATATTGCTTACAAAGATGCATCATGTCGGGATTTACGGGACCCTTTATAGATGACTCTCGTCCTATCTGTTAAATCGTACACAACTAGTTGCACTAAGCGGGTAAGACTCTATACCATATGAAGCAACATCTGGGGTGCCCCAAGCCTCGTATTTGGGCCCATTGTTATTTTTGGTATTCGTAAATGATTTGCTAAGTAAAATTAAAAGCGAATGCCTGGTTTATGCAGATGATATAAAAAATTTCAGATGAGATGTTTAGGGTCGTAAGGATATTAAGAAAGAACAACTCAGATCGGCTGCCAAAAGTATAATGTCTATATTTAATACAAAACAAGTAAAATAACATAAAACGCTAATCAAGCATTAACTTGATACATAATTATAACGGAGCATACATACACAATAGTGTAAAGGAGACCTATACACTTCACCTCCGGTAATTAAGAAAAAAAAAAAAAAAACATAAACTATTTTTTTTTTCTTTAAGATTTCATAGAACATTCAGGATACAAATAGTTTAGTTCGATTTTTGTGAACAATATCAATTTTGTTATTCTTTTTTAAAATTTTAACATTACATCCCAAATCTTCTATAACAGTAAATGGACCATCAAATAAAGGATCTAATTTCTGACCAGTTTCATTTTTAATCAATATCAAATCATCCTTATTATATTGAGTTGGATTCAAATATTTATCATAATAGTTATCTTTACGATTACATTTGCTTAATATTAAATTATTTCTAGCATCTTTATTAGCTAATTGAAGCTTATACTTAAGACTGTTACAATAATTTTCTGGATTATATAGTGGTTCAACATCATTATATATTCTAGAAGGAACAATACATGGCCTACCAAATACAAGTTCAAACGGCTGGTATTTTGTTGCTGAATGGACAGTGGTATTATAACTAAAACACCAATAAGCTAACCAATGTGACCAAGTTTGAGGATTAGTATTGCATTGAATTCTAAGAAAAGCTCCTAAATTTTTGTGTGTATTTTCTAACGAACCAATAGATTGGTGATGGTACGCAGTTGATGATATTTTATCAATGTTTAAAAGCTTACAAACCTGTTCCATTGTTGATGACATAAATTCAGCACCTCGATCAGTTGCTAATGTTTTTGGTAGTCCAAATCTAAGAATAAAGTTATCTACTAAAGCTTTACTTACAGTTACAGTGTCCTTAGTTCTAAGTGGATAAGCTTCCACAAATTTACTTAGCTTGCACTGGAGACTCAGTATGTATACATTACCTTCATAATCTTGTGGTAATGGGCCTATAATATCTAAAAATATTTTTTCAAAGGCATAAGAGGCTGTAGTTGTTATACACATGGGTTCCTTAATAGGCTTACCATGCTTCATCTTTTGACATTTCTCACATTTTGATATAAAATCCTTAACATCCGTTTCAAGACCTGGCCAGTAAAATTGACTTTTAACGTTATTTATCATTCTGCGCACACCAGCATGTCCACTAGTTGGCAGTAAATGGAAGTCGTGTAAAATAAATTTAATATTTTCATCATTAGTAATTCTCTTGACACCTCTTAATATATGAAATCGTGGTCCGGACCAAGTTTTCATTGATTCAATTTCTTGACTTAAGTCTTTAAGAAAGCTAGCATTATTTATATCTTTTATTATGCATATGTTGTTTATATTTAATTTCTTACAAAAATTACTCAATATCGACACAAATTCGGCTCGCGTAAAATGTGAATGATAATCGAGATTTGTGAATAAATTCTTTCTCTTTTCTTCATATGCAAAACATTTTTCCCTTAAGGATATCCTATTATTTTGATTTAATTTATTTAAATCTTCACCTTTTATTAAAATCATTTCTACAGGATCATTTGGTTTCTTTAATATTTCCGCAACCCTTGGCTGATCAGACCTTGTGTCTGCGGATCTATTAAACAAATCTGTATTACTTGCATTATTCATATCATTCATCCTCTTCTTTTGAGCTCTTGTTAATATAGTCACTACATCATTGTTCATACTCTTCAGTTCATCCGATGTTATCACAATCCTAGATAATGCATCCGCGGCGACATTTGTTTTTCCTTTCACATACACTATTTCATAGTCGTATTCCTCTAGAGTTAATCTAAATTTTAATAGACGACTTGAAGGATCTTTCATCCCAAATAAATATATTAAAGGTTTATGGTCTGTTTCTATGACGAAATTTCTACCGTTGTACGGTAGAAATTTCGTATGGTCTTAAATACTTGACTGACCACACAATGGCTAACAACTCCTTTTGAATTGTTGGGTAATTTCAATCGGCTTTGTTTAATGGACGACTTGCATACGCAACAGGTTTCATATTTTTATTACATAAAACAGAACCAATAGCTATTCCTGAAGCATCAGTTTTTAATACAAATTTGCTTTTATCTGAGAAATCTGGGTATTGCAAAATAGGTGGATTAGTCATTAAATGTTTCAAATAATCGAAAGATTTTTGGCAACTTTCTGACCAAATAAAAGGTTCATTTCTTCTGCACAATTTGTTTAATGGCACTGTAATATCAGAAAATGAAGGTATAAATTTTCTATAATAATTGCAAAACGCAACAAAACGTTTAACCTCGTCTGAATTTTTGGGTATTGAATAATTTTTTAAGACTCTATTTTTTTCTGGATCTGGCAAGACACCTTGCGCAGAAACAACATGCCCAAGATATAATAGTTCTTTCTTCAAAAATTGACATTTGTCGGGATTTAATTTTAAATTTACCTTCCTCAGTCTTTCAAATATGTCCATTAGATTACGATTATGGGACTCTAAATTACGACCAAAAATAATTAAATCGTCTAAATAAACGAAACATTTGTCAAAAGTTAAACCAGCCATTGCTACCGTCATTACTCTACTGAAAGCACTTGGCGAAATCGTTAATCCCATTGGCAGACGTTTCATCTGAAACTGACCTGAATTAGTACAAAATGCTGTGAATTTTCTGCTTTCTGGATTTAATGGAACTTGATAGTAACCAGAATGTAAATCTAGATGGCTGAACAACATAGCTCCTGAAAGAGAATCTAAGATTTCACTAATATTTGGTAGAGGAAACCTATCATGCTGAATTTTTTCATTTAGTTTTCGATAATCAACTACCAAACGCCACTTCCTTTCATTATTGTCGTCACTTTTGTGTGTAGCATTCATATTTTGATAACGGTTGCACAACTGGATTAAAGACAGGAACACGAATATGCTTTTCACTTACATTTAAAATTTTTAAAGGTATTTTACTTTTATTTTCTCTAACAATTGCCCCAGCTAAAAACAAATATTTCCCTAATTCACTCGAACAAACAACACAATCTTCTTTTAAATTTACATAGTGAAGAGATTCGCTTCGCGCCGGTATGGTCAAAATTTCTGAATTGCATTCCGTTATATCCAATATTTTAGTGCTAATTTCCTGTTCATTTATATTTAAAGTCAAAACATTAGTCTCTAAATTGATATTTGACGAGTATTTACTTAAAAAGTCTAACCCGATAATTCCATCGGCCTTGATAGGTAAGTTATTAAACACGTGAAACTTATGTAGAAATACTTCTCCCGTCGGTGATGACAATGCAAGACAAACTTGACCAAGTGAACGAATTTGTCCAGCTATGCCGTTGACTAAAATATCTTTTCCAAAAATTGGTATATCTGGCGGTAAGCATTCTTTACGTACAACTGACAAAGAAGCTCCCGTATCCAACAGCCAATAATATTGATTATTATCTAAATTAAATGTAACTAATTTTGTTTGTCCATTAAAAGTTAATATTTTTGGGTTGGGCACGAAAAAACTTATCAGCCTGGTCTAGCCCTGAGGTTGTCTGGTCTTGGGCGCTATTATCACGCGTCTCAGTTGCTTGAGCTGAATAAATCTGACGCGAATTTCCCCGATTATTTGACTGATAATTGTTATTTCTAAACTTTCCGCCTCTAGAGTAGCCTGAATTGTGGTAACAACGTGAACGGTTACCGCGGCTGCTAAAATTATTTCCACTTACGTACCTATTTGATGACTGACCTCGTCCTTGTGCACCTCGTCCTCGATGTCCTTGATTCCTATGACCATTAACATAATTGTTATACATACCTCTCTTTCCTCTTTGGTGGGAAGACGACTTACCAGAACAATACATGACATTGCCGTTGCTTGTACTCGCGCTCGGCAACAGGGAACACTCCTCATCCTTAGCTGCCTGGATAGCGTCCTTCAGTAGGGTATAATTACGAGCTGCAACTATAGTGCTAAGTTTTGAATTTTTCAATCCCTCTGAAAATTTCCTGATCGCTAGTTTTTCATTTAATGGCTTCAGAATATCATATTTATTACACTCGCCATCTGCTTGAGTAATTGTCAAGTCCGTGAATAGTTTTTCGATTTCAGAAGCATATTCATCAATCGATCGGTGACCTTGTGAAACATTTTGTAGTCGCGATTGTATTGCCGTAAATGACTTTCTCGTTAAAAGATGCGTGCGCATGTCCTTGACAAGTTCTAAAACAGATGTATATTTTGAAGCCATTCGTAACTTCGCGTTTTCCGAAAGTCTACTTTTCAAAATAAATTTAATTAATAATTCCATATCCGTTCCGTTAATCATATCTGAATACATCGCAATACCGTCTATTAATCGTTTCGTCACATTTTCCGTATCGTCCATAACAGGCAACAAATTACAAGCAGTTTTTAAATCGAAATCCATTTTGACAGACTCGGTCTTAGGAAATGTACATAAAGATTTAATATTTTCATAAAGTTTCCTTATATTTTGTAAAATTTCTGTCGCAGACGAAATAATCTGCGGGTCCTCCTTAGACTTTAAAAGTAAAAATATTTCTTTGCTTTTATCAAAAATATTTGTAGCTTCATTTAAGTTAATTTCAATAGTTTTACCTAAATATCTAGACTTTCCCTTTTTTACTAAATATTTTCTTATATTCTCTAATATTACATAATTGTCAATTAATGTATCAATCATAATCTAAAACCAAGTAGGTATTATATTTCATTACATTCTAAGTTAATTATTCTATAATCGTGCACTTTAGCTCACGTAACTCGATACTTAGTCGCAAAATTGAAACGTTCGGCATTCTTTCGCTGTGCGACTAGTAACTTAACACTTTTGTTTTGACATTTTTACATAGAATTATGAAATACTGTCTAGTTAACTTTTCTATTTTTAGTTTTTTGTGTTAATTATTTTTAAAGATATTTTTTTTTTATTGTATTTATTCACAAAAATTTTAGCACTCGCGAGAGATTTAACCGCACACACGACACACACTTTTAACATAGTTTATGCTGGTTACTCACGGTTCCTTAGGCTGAAGTTTCGGCGTTATTGTGTCCTCGGATAGAAGCCCGGATACGTTGCATGGCATTAAGACCAATCTCCTCCTGGATCCACTGACGATGGCACCTTCTGTATAGCCGCACCATAAAGTAGGCAATGGTTATAGTGAATACAGCCAGCAGTGCGAACATAACCATATTCATTTGCTCCATGTGCTGACCAATGCCCTTCAAAGTGGCCTCGTTGCTACCCGCAGCGTTTTGGGTGATGAATACCTCATCTTTTTCGACCGTTGAGCGGCACATCTTCTATGTTCATTTCGTTGATTCCGGTAAAGTAGTTTGGTAAGGTGATTATACTCTAACTTGCAATTCCCACTGCCGAAACCCAAGGACAGCCCTAGGTAGGGTCGCCATGAGATGTTTAGGGTCGTAAGGATATTAAGAAAGAACAACTCAGATCATGAAGAATGTTTAAACATTGAAAGCTGTGTACAGTAATAATTGGACTTTAGATTTATGTACTGTATGTTGTCATAACTGTGCTGAATTGTCTTAGTCTGTCACTGTACTGATCAAAATAAAATGAAATAAAAAAATATTTATACCAATTCTTTTTTCCCTTTTTTTTCTCCCCTTCTTTTCCCTTTTTTCCCCCTCCCTAACTGCTCTGGCCTTTCTCAGCCTAAGCTTGTACTGCCCTTGTTTTGCCCCGGAAAGAATCGCGCACCGTCCAAGAACACCAACAACTGTTGACGACTTCAGACGATGCGCCCCTCGGGGAAGTCAGATGTTATAGACTCCGCCCCGTGTATCTCTTAGTCCCGTCTCTCACTTGAGGCCTTCCGGCATTAGTGACTCTACCGGCAAAGCCCCCAAGATCATTGAGACACGCAATCCCCACCACGACGACAACATGGAGACACACTCGGTGGGGGCCTACGCGTACCTACGCGCTTCTAAAATTTGCAAGCATTATGTAAATTTAAATGAATGAATGGAAAATAAACAGTCAATTTATCAACTTAAATTTCATTCGAAAACATCCATCGGTTTCTTACTAAACTTCAACTACACTGGCCTGCAAAATTAAGTAGGTATCACACTTTTAAAATTTGAATAACTTTTAAGTACGGTTCACTAAAGTTTCACCAAAACTCCATTGACAAATTTTCATTTTAAAACCAACATTTCATATACTATTTATTTCGAAAACAACTTATTCCGCAAATGTTTTATTTTAAAAACACTCGTTTTACAAACATTTATTTGGCATACAATTCTTTTAACAAATGTATCAGATGGTATTTAATCATTTATACATTTTTCATTTGTCATTTAGATTCATTAGTATAAATCACGTTTCTAATAAATAACGACGGAACCCCGCTGCGCGGGGCTCCTATTTCTGTCTGCAGGGTTTAAAGGAACCTAACCAACCGAACCTCGGGGTGCCCCTGACGTCGACCGTCTAGGGTTAGGGTTTCCGTCAGCAGGTCGACGGAGCCCCGCTGCGCCGGGCTCCTATTTCTGTCTGCAGGGTTCAAAGGAACCTAACCAACTGAACCTCGGGGTGCCCCTGACGTCGACCGTCTAGGGTTAGGGTTTCCGTCAGCAGGTCGACGGAGCCCCGCTGCGCCGGGCTCCTATTTCTGTCTGCAGGGTTCAAAGGAACCTAACCAACCGAACCTCGGGGTGCCCCTGACGTCGACCGTCTAGGGTTAGGGTTTCCGTCAGCAGGTCGACGGAGCCCCGCTGCGCCGGGCTCCTATTTCTGTCTGCAGGATTTAAAGGAACCTAACCAACGGGTTGCGAAGGGTTAGGGTTTCTGTCAGCATCTGTGTTTTTGTGTAATGTCTTTATTCCAAACGTTGTTTATGAAATGAAATGAAAAAAATAATGAATTGTTTGTCAAATAATACGTTATTAAATAAAAGTTTATCGGATAATTATTTTGCTAAGTAAAATATTTGGTTAACTTGTTGTTGTAAAATGATGAAATGACAAATAATGTTTTTGCCAATCGTTGCTTGTCAAGTAAAAATTTTTGAATTAATGTTTGGACAACTGACTGGTCACCTTTAAGTACACAAGATATACTTTCGAACTATAAAGGACCCGAAAAAGAGTTTAATTTTGTATATAAAAATTTCATAGTCGATAACCTTCTTTTAAGAAAAGGCTGAAAAAAAGCTTTAAAAACAAAAATAATCCTTTTCAAATTACAATTTTACCATTCATTTTGTTGTTTCTGTTTCTGTTTTAAATTTTTTTCTAGATCGACGAGTCTTGTAACTAAGTTAGACAACAGCCCATACATTTTATTTATCGTGCCGCTTTCAACTGCAGAATGTGCTAGGATCATGACTTTTCTGGAACTAGGCATCAGTATGCGTCGTACTGCAAGAATGTGACGTTACGAATGGTCCAGAAGGTGCAGCGAAGGTACGAAGAGACTAGAAACCATCTGAGGAGACCTTGTCATGGTAGACCCAGGTGTACTTGTAACATAATGTAATGGCCAACAGCGCGCCTCATCTAAAGGCTTCTGTACCTGTCGGACCATCACCGCGCCTCATCTAAGGCCTTCCTGTACCTGTCGGGTCATTAACGCGTCTCATCTAAAGGCCTCCTGTACCTGTCAGGCTAACAGCGTCCCTGCAGAAGCCCCGCCGTTCCTGTCGATCGGCCAGAGTAGCCTGACTGCAGCCGTGGTCCTGGTCCTGCTCCGTGGGCCCCTCCACAGGTACCCTCCACGCCGCGCAAATGCTCCTACCTGCCTGTCTTCGGCCTACACTCTTCACGACATTTTTTTGTTAACTGTTTTGTCTTCGCTTCCACCTTCAACTCCACCTTCAGTTACCCCATCTCCACCTATCACGCATGTTCATCCTTACCCCACCTATACATACTATACACCACTCTTTTTTTTTTTTTTATTGATGGGAAATCATCAAATGCCCCCTCCCGCTCTAGTCGGAGCGGAAGGGAATGTCAGACTCTTACTGACTAAAACCCACCCGTGTTTCTTCCTTAGCCCTTTATGTTCCAGGGCAGCGGTAACCCTTTCGGACGATCCCGCTACCCCGGCAGGCTTCGGCCCTGTCGGGCCCCGTCAACTATGCTGACATCTCTTTGAGGCGCGCGTGGAACACATACGCGCCGTCCGGCACGGGCCTGGTCCTGATCGGACGGAGAGCTACCCATTGCTCTCCGCCCGCAGGCCCGCGCCTACGGTGGCCGGGAGTCGTCACGCGGCTTCCGACGCCCGGAGCGTCCCCCGGCGGTTGAGGCGTGAGGATCTCTCCCTCACCCATCCCGCCGCCTCCTTCGCTAGCATGACTGCTTTGCAGAAGGAGGTGACCGCCTCCCACTCCCTCTCGCCCCGGACCATGGCTTGAACCAGGGCCGGACGCGAGAGGTCGCCGCCACTGCCGCTCGCCTCTACGAGGACACGGCGGTGCTCTGCCCAAGCGGGTACTATACACCACTGCCAGTCCATCTCCATCTTTTTATGTAAATATATTTTTAATTGATTTCAACTTACCTTTTCTTTAATTTCTTAATTTAGTTTTAAATTTAGGTTAGGATTTTCTTGTCGCTACACGACATAGGTACTAGTGCCCGAGAAGACCGTTATATTGTTTCCACCGTGTTGAGAAATCGCCACCTTAATGCAGTTGAAGTCCAGCAACAGCTTCTTCAGACCCGAAGGGACTACATTAGTAATAGTACAACGAGAAGAAGACTTGCTGAAGCAAATCTGAAATCCCAAAGACCAGCGAGTGGCCCCAAACTCGAGAGAGAGCATCGAGTAGCGAAATTGCGATACGCCCGTGAACACATACAGAGGGATAAGGAAGAATGGTCAAGAACTTTGTTCACAGATGAGTCTCGATTCTCACTTTACACTTCTGATGGAAGGCAAAGTGTCTACAGGCGGCCTAGTGAGCGATACCTTCAAGACTGCTTCTCAGAAAGAGTCCAGTACGGTGGAGGCAGTGTACATGTATGGGCTGGCATATCATCAGAAGGTCGCACAGAGTTAGTGGCCATAGAAAATGGCACTCTGACTGGGGAAAGATATGCCCAAGAGATTCTTTACGAGTATGCAGGGCCGTATTTAGCAAATATGGGTGATAGATCGATGCTGATGCATGATAATGCCCGGCCACACACGGCTCAGGTCGTGCAAGAGCATATTCAGGAGGTTGGTATCAGCGTGATGGCTTGGCCATCAAGAAGTCCTGATCTCAACCCAATTGATCACGCCTGGAATGAGCTGAGAGGGCTAGTCAGAAGCCGCAGACCACCACCGGTGGGCACTAAAACAGGCCCTGATTAAAGAATGGGAGAATATTCCCCAACATCGGCTCCGAAACCTCGTGTTCAATATGCCAAACTGGCTCGAATCTGTAGTCAGAGCCCGAGGAGGCAATACCAGTTATTAAAAATTAAATAACATGTAATACATACTTATAAATGTTAATTGAGTTTTTTGACACTAAGGTAAAAATGGCTATTTTTAGCTTTTTTTAAAGTTAACAATGTTACTAATGTATAGTTTACAAATTTCAAAGAAAGCTGATAAAATTTGCTATAAAAGGTGTTTTATTTTATATCTGTAACTTCTATACTAAGTTTAGAAAAAAATTAAATTTCAAAAGTGTATCACTTAGTTTTGCAGGCCAGCGTATATCCGACGACCCTGGTTACTTATCTCTTTTGGTGACTGTACATTATTATTCGGTGACATTTGCGAAATTAATGTAAATCTATTCATTCGTCACTAACATAACTTACCAAGGCGAAAACACGTGATCTACTTATTTATTTAATTTATATTTAATATACAAGTAACAATGGACTCAAATATGTTAGTAAAAATATTTTTTTAACATTTATGTTAGTAAACTTAACCTAACACAGCCATATAGTTATGAGAAATCCTGCTACAAGCTCATTACCAGTGTAAATGATGTGATGTGTAGAATAGAATACTCCTCAATAATGAAAACCTTAAACGCAAGCAAGCAGCACAAGCAGTCCAGTCTGCTTGCGATGCACCGCAGTACAATGTTGGGGCTGGCCCGCATCCGACGCACCAAGGAGGCACATCTTTTTCGCATCGTAGCGTAAAAGCAATGGACACGAGCTTCTGCAAACATCCCTGATGCGCTACAGAAGCAGAACACACCTATCAACATCCGGAATGCATTATTATATTAAATGCGAAGGGCGCTGTACGAGTAATCTACCCACAGGCTGTACGTGTAAAATGAGGTGCAATATGCACGAAATAAGGTTATTTTTACTAATCTGGAACCACGTGCAAATCTGCGAGCGATCAGTAGCTCTCACCGACAGCGCTTTTCTTTCCCTTTCATTATCATCATCATCTTTGAGGTCAGCAGTCAAAAGATGTCTCAAGTATTTCACTTTATATACCCTTATAAGCAATATTCCGTTCAACTTTACTTAGACTTCGTGCAGAACAAATATCTATATGTAGGACCAGCACATACGTTCCGCCATAGCTAGTATCACCAACCGTCTTTGAGTTGGTACCGTATGTTTTTCGGTATCTTCCTGCGTCCTGTGTGTGTGAGACAGTTGCACTCGTCAAGCTGTAAGAATGAGACAGTAGATAAAGTTATTATTCGCCTAGTGACCTAATACAGAATAAACTGGAATGTCCCAAACCTGACCTTGAAGGAACAACTTAAGAAACATAATTCCTAATTAGTTGTTGATGACACATCTAGCTTTGTATCTGTGTTCCCACTGAGAAGCTCATCAAATTAATAGTCAAATCGTGTCACTTTAACTTAACGCTATTGTTGGGCTTATGATGCTGTACCTCTGATGTATGGCAGTAAAAACTGGATGGGTTTGGGATGCAGGCTTAACGCTATTGTTGGGCTTATGATACTGTACCTCTGATGTATGGCAGTAAAAACTGGATGGGTTTGGGATGCAGGCTTAAATGGTATAAATGTGGTGGGATTCACGACTCGTTGCCAAAGAACTGAGTACCACTACTAGAGATGGTAAGTGAGTCTCCTGTGTCATTTTGTTACGACCATAAGCACAATGAGGCGTATTTTAATCAGTTACTAGGTCTTCTAATGGGCTACCATGGTTTACGAAAAATAACGAAGTGCTTCAATTAAGCAAGCTTAAGAAGAAGTCGACAAAAGAGTCCTGCAATAAACTTATGAAATCTTGAATATTATTCATCATAAGTTCTATTATTTCAGGGGAAGATTCTGATGCTAGTTCTCATTACCGCAGCAGCAGCCATAGCCAGCCGGGATGTCCGTTCTCCAGGTAAGTAACACATTACTTTACGGTTTATTTATTTGTTAAACTTTGTGCTCTACAATGGTGGTGCAGAGATAACATGACAGGTGTTTGCTTGCACAGTTGTCTTAACTTGCCCGGGGACTTCACTAAATCCACCCAGTAACTGTCTCCAGCACAATATAGCAAATTGTTCACCGAGGGGAGAAAGTGACTGATTACTAACGAGGGTGTAGTTTGAGGCCTGAGGTTCAGCTGAGGGCCTTAATACATACGAGAGAGAGAAAAAAAAATTAAAAATATATAAAATATATTTTTATATTTCTGTCTATAGATCCTACAATATGAAATTCCGAACTGATTTTTGTCTACCTGTATTAACTTGAGAGCCCTGACACTCATAACACAAGTTCAATCTTAGCTTGGGTGTCACAGGTTTATAACTCTGTATAAACCTACAATTTAAAAGACTATAAATGGTATGATAAATGAAGTGGTAATGTAAATTGTTAAACTGAAAGTAATGACTTATTATTATTTTTATTTATTTATTGTTTTTCGATGTGCTATTATTATTATATATTATAGTTGGGAGTCGCACTTTCTTCCAAGTGATACATAGTGCTTTATACTATACCTACGAGGAATATAAAATTCATTTTTTAAAGTAAAGTTTATATTTAAATTCTTACAGTTATTAAAACTCAATGTAATACTTTTGCCAGGGAGATTAATATTGGTTTGAATGAACAACAAAAGTATGTGGCCAGTGTCATTTTGCGCTTGGTGATAAAAACTTTTTGTCTTACTATATTTAATTAGGTTAGCTTCTGAATTGACGTAAAAAAAATACAGTAGTTACGTTAACAATGGATTTACATACAGTGTTTCTGGACTCAACAATCGACTTTTGCGCAAGGTACCACAGTAATGACGTACTTTCTGCCTCATTAAAAAAAAGTAATAAGGTACTTTCCGAGCAGGTATGGTATAAATAAAATGAAGACACTGAGGAACCGAGGGAACTCTAATGCAAGCCCACTAGTGTCATCTATTTAATCTCATCCCAAAATGTTGAGGTTTAGGCGTTGGCTCTAGTGACTCAAACCCTTCGTAACTTGACTTCATGGTTTTTTTACTCCAGCAAATAAACTCGTTTGTCATGATATTTCTGCTACATTTATTCAATGAGACATCCACTGATTGCTTAGGTACCTAAGCAATCAGCCTACCTAAATAGCATTTAGCAGTAATTAGCGGTAGGACCTAAATTTAATATAACTAAGTGTGTAGTAGGTAGACGGTACAAATCTTTCACTGTTCAAGCAGTACGGTTATGGAATGACTTGCCCATGTCGGTAAGGCGTGCTCAATCTTTGTCCATTTTTTAAATTATGATAAAAAACCACATCCTCTCTTGTAAAACATCATCATTATTTTCTTTGCTCTTGTTTCGTGTTTATTATTAAGTATAATATACTTTATGTATATATTTTTTGTATATTATAAATGGTATACCACCTACAGTATTTGTCTCTCCTTAATTTTAATCCATCCAAAGGTTGTCTTTAAAAGATCGCTCTTAGCGATAAGACCACCCATTGTGTCCCTCTTTGTAAAATTTACTTAGTTATGTTCTGTAATTTATATGTTGTACATACATAATAATGAGTATTATATTCTATTCTATATTCAAATTTAATTTATGTTTCAAATTAACGTTATTTCAAGTTAAGCAAATATCAACTTTATTTTAATGCAAAATAAAGTTGATTTCAGAGTGACTAGCTCCATTGAAAAAGTTATAAAAATGTTTAAACTTGTAGCGTAAACTAAACTTTATTGTGTAGGAATTAAAGTTATTTTTCCGTAAAGTCGTATTTTTTTACATTTTTGGGAAATATGTCGCGATTCAAATTTAGGTATCTACTACACACTTTGTTATATTAAATTTATTATATTTTTGCACACCTCATGTAAAGTAGTTACCTAAACTGGATGTGAAGGTTACTTGCCAAAAGCAATCACATTGAACTTGCCTGGATAGATCTGCGTGTCACTGATTAAATTCGCACTATATTTAGAAACATGCACAGGATGTAAAAGTAAGTGTGATGAGACGTGAATCCTGGATGGTCTTATCACACTCACTTTTTAGCGAAAACTGGGATTGATTTTGAATTTTTACAAACGTCAAACGTTCGACATCCTTTTTTGTCTCGTCTAAATTTATCCTGTCATTGAAATGGAAGTGATTGACATAAAAATATCGATTATTTGTACAAGAAGTAGGTATTTAACACTTCTTTATTGAAAAAAAAACATTTAGTGTCTTTGAACTATAGGTACCTACCTACTGACAAGAATTGTGTTTCTCGGCTAGGATTTTCAAGATGCTGTTGGAGCTAGCCCGCGTTCTACTTGATAAACATGCGGTATTTTTTTCCTTCTTAAATATTGTCGTAGGTCTATAGGTATTATGGGGTAATACAAGTTTTAAAATACTATACTGCTATACCATTGAATTTGTTACGACTCATAAGGAATACTTTCCAAAAGGGCACGGCTTGACGTCGATTCCTACCTATTGCCCAACGTCGTCATTCAATACCGAAAATCAAAAAGAAAACTGTTTTTTGGGAATTAAAACTCCATTCATATCCGCTTCAAGCGATCCTAATAACTCCAGGCTAACTAGACGAAAACAAAAATTATACTTACTACTTAAATGTTCTTGTGTATCGATACCTACGTGTTGAAACACTAGGTACATTATGAAATGTTTTTGCAAAAATAGAAATAATTATTGTAGGAACTTGCAGGTCTTTTGCTGGGGAGGTACCTAGCGGGTTATTCTATTTATCAACCCCAAAAATCCACTCTATAAATCGTAACATTGATAGCACCAAAACTAAAAATTCATACCATTTCATTGTTGCCATTGCCATTGTTACGATGTAGTTTACTCCGACGTACCTATTTTTAGTAGCCAATTTTTTTTTCACGTCTAGACTTGTCTATGGACTGTCTTAATTTGACAGGACTAAACTAATGTACTATAACTTCTGTCCTTTTCTCAATGAAATAGAAAGAAAAAGATGCACTTAACTTAAATTTTATTTAGTTTGTGAACAAGGGAATTAGCGCCAATGTCTCTAACCTTATTTCACAACACAAAATCAAAAGTCACCATGAAATACCAATATCGCAAGCAGTTATCGAGAGCCATCAAAGATTTGATAGTAACAATGGTTTTGAGGTAGTTAAACACGTCTCTTTTACGGCATAGCCCTAGCCCAAAATCCCAAAACCTTAGCACACGCGTTCTTGTCTTCTACTGATAGGTACTGTTGCTGCAAGTGATTACGGATGGTTACGTACTCAAGATATCTGATGGAGTAGAGAGTTACCGGTCGTACCTATGAATAATAACAATCACCACTATGGTGTTCTTTCCAGGTGGCAGCGGCTGGCAAGTAAGCGACAGTATCGGTGGAGCACCTTCCGTTGGTCTCGCACGCTCTTCTGGCGGTGGCTGGGCCAGCTCTGGAGGTGGTCTGGGTCGATCAGGCAGTACTGGTGGCTGGCGCGGGACCTCTACCTTCGGATCAAGCGGTCGAAGCCGTAGCGGAAACGGAAACAGAAGTCCTTCAAGCGGTTGGTCACAAAATGGATACAGCTCCAACGGTGGTTATGGCGGCAATTCATTTAGATCGTCTCCTGGATGGAATGACAGATTTGCAGATTCCACTGTGATCGAAAGTTTTGATTCTTCCAGCGGCTGGGAAGGACAAGACCTAGGCTCCCGTTCAAGCAATGGATGGCAGTCTTCGGGATGGTAGACGGGAACAGATAGTTAGATTCAGTGGAAATGGCATTCATATTTTTAAATCATAGCTCGGGCTTTTGTGTTATTTAACGCGTAGTTTAAAATAAATTATCATGAATATGCAATACAGACGTTTTATTAATATTATTGGAACCACGACCAACGAATTGATTGCATAATTAGCTAATATTGTGATTCAGGGAAATTGCGCAGTTGTCTTATTGATGAAGTGTTTGTTTTCCTTTGAAACATGGAAAGGGCGGGTGTTCGAATACTCCATCAAATAGAAACCTAATGTAATAATTATGCAATTAAAGAGGTAGGGTATGTTACGGCAGGAAAATACACTAAGTACAAAAACCTTGAAATATTAGAAAGTATATGTTTATGGTCTATCAATTCATACAGGGGTGACAAAAAAAATCAGCTGTTCCCTACATTTATGTTCGCTTAACTTGTCAAAATGTATGGAACAGTCGACTTTTTTTTACGATTTCCCGTTTTGTCCTATAGTAAATGTTGTTCATAATGATGAGTACAATGACTCCTTTAGATATTTCGTGTATGAATAGATTGATAGATTGACCTTAGGTATATACAAGCTGTTGTTTTGTTTTAAATTTCAGGAGGCTGTTATGAAAGACATAAAATATAAAATTACGATCCCCGGTAAATAATGAATACATACTTGTTTTTTTAGTTATTTAAGTTTGACAGTATTTCAGAATACACCACTTTCAAAGAACAGAATCGCGTTATGGTATCGTATAAGCGGCCGCGTTTTTATGTGTGTAAAAGGGCAGTTACAGTGCAGTCTCACACAGGCCGCGTTTTCAAATGTGTGTCCCACACATGCCAATTTCCGAAAATTAGAAAAAAAAAAAATACCTTGGTACTTATTATTCATTCGTGTCGAGAATCAGTAGCATAGTGACCTCCTTGAATTTGACGAGGATGCAAAACGACACTTTGTAGAGTAGGTAGGTTAATGAAAATTAAAAATGCACCCCTAGTACATATCTAGGTACATATGTAAGTACTAGCAGCACCCCACGGTTTCACCCGCATAAGTGTCGATCCCGTGGGAATATCGAGATAAAAAATAACTTATGTGTTATTCTGATGTAAAGCTATATTACTGTAAAGTTTCATGAAAATCCGTTCAGTAGTTTTTGCGTGAAAGAGTAACAAACATCCATCCATCCATCCATACTCACAAACTTTCGCATTTATAATGTTAGTAGGATAGGATCGTAGTGTAGTGGACGTTTCATTCATATTAAGTAATAATCAGCTTTATTGAATTATGCAATTATTTACATTACATTGCAGGTCATTAAATGCGGATAGACCTACAAACCACAAATCAATCTGTAGGCATAGCCTTTTCCCAACTATGTTGGTGTTGGCTTCCTGAATTTGGATGTGGTGGTTGTCGGAAAATATCCCACGGGAACGTACTACCGGGATTAAAAGTACCCTATGTGTTAACCCAGGTTATAAACTATACGTGTGCCAAATTTCATACAAGCCAGTTTAGCCGTTTTTGCGCCAATCCGGAACACACATCCAGGCAAACAGACAAACGGACAAAATTCTAAAAACTATATTTAGGCATCAGCCTCGAAGCAATTACATTTAAAAAAAAAATTACAGTTTTGACTTCGTTGTTATCTATCTATAGGTATCTATCTTCTATATCTATACTATTTTTTTTTAAATTAGATGAGATTATTGCGTTCAAACAAACCAACAAACAAACAGCTTTAATATTAAAGCTATTTGTTTGTTGGTTTGTTTGAACGCACTAATCTCTGGAAACACTAGTCGAATTTGAAAAAATATTGTTGCCTTTGATAGCGCAATTCATGAGGCAGGCTATAGGCAATTTAACATCACACGAGCAAAAAGAAACCAGTCAGAAAGAACGTTAAGCGAAAAACGAAGTAAATCGGGCAGGCGATGCGATGCGACAGGGTGAATAAGAAATTTCACGCGAACGAAGTCGCGGGCCAAATCTAGTTTTATTATAATGTTCCAAGATAAAGAGGATTTGGTTTCTTCATAACTAGCAAGTTGTTAACATAAAAGTTTTTAATAATTGCGATATCATTATACAATTTTTATAATCAAACAAGAAAGTCGAAGATATGATAATTAAAACCAAATTAATGTCATTACGCATCCTTATGCGTAATATTTAGATTAGTAATAATTTGATTTTAATTATACCAAACAACTGCAGTACCTACAAGAAGGTAAATTTTGTAATTCCGAGACTTCACTAGAAACACTGTTAGTTAAAACTGTGTTGAGTTTGTATCTCACATTGGGTCCTTAGCAATTTTAAATGACTAAAGTAACCCAATAATTAAGACCTAATAGGGGAAGTATTCCTCCAAGGACTGGAAGACGAGATGTCGGTCGACCGGCGACGAGATGGGCAAACGACATTGTTACCATTGCGGGCAAAACCTGGATTAGGCTGGCACAGGAACGTGGGTATTCCAGTCAGGGGTTGCGGAAGGATCGTACGTTCCCGCGACCCCCGGTGTAGGTGTCAGATGGAAAACCGGGGAGGTTTTTAGTCAGTAAGAGTCTGACCCCTCCGCCCCCCCCCCCACGGCGGAGAACATCAAAAAACATAAAAAAGGAGCGTGGAGATTGCCACAAGAGAAGTCGGGCTGTGGATGATGACAACGACAGAAAGTATTAGGTAGGTAGTTTGCGTCTTCACAAAATTCATGATTTTTACCTCTATGGAAATAGGGTAGTTGCCTGGGTAAAAAAATAATAATTATATTTAGTCCGTCAGTTAGATTATCGAAAAATAATGGACACATATTTTTTCTTTTGTCAATCAAACAAAAAATGACAAAGATAAAGCGCGTCAAAATTTGGAAGTGGGGGTCGTGACGTCACTTGCTTGCAAAAGTATCGCAAGTAAGTGACGTCACGCGGAACTTTAACGGGAGACATCTTCATAATTTTTTATATAATTGACAAAAGAAAAAATACGGGTTCAATATTTTTTGATAATCTAACTGACGGACTAATTAGATTTTTTTAGGACAATAGCCTATTCCGACAATAAGGGATATTCCTAGTTATTGATCCTCTACCTACTTTTACCGCTACATAAAGTAAATAAACACTTAATAAGTAGTTTACGACTTTCACGAACAATATCAAACATAACAAGACTTGCGACATTCTCTTGAGGACTTGCTTTGGGTTCGTTCATGATGTTGTCTAAGGTTTGTCAATTCTAATCTAACTAGCCTGTACTGTCTCACTGCAGGGCAATTGATAAATGATTTTATTTTGTAAGTAGGTTTATACAAACACTTTTACACGTCATTCATATTTAAAATAACTTTTTAACAAAAAAACTTAAGAACTTGGTTATTAAGATTAAATAAAAATGGTTTATTATTTTTTGCTTTCCAGTTTTTTCGGCGGTTTATTTTTTTGTTAAAAAGTTTTTATTTTATTATTTTTTGTGGCTATAATCTACTAATTGTTTGCCAAAGGGCAGGCATATGTGGCACTGAGTAGAGTAATAATACACAACTCAGCATTCAAATCTGTGAGTGAACAATAAATCACCTCTATTTTCCAATAAAAAAGAATTATCAAAATCGGACTACAAAAAAAACTAGATGAGGTCGGCGTTTCCTATCTGACTATTATAGTCTGACAAGAAAGGCCGAAACAAACTCAGAGGTCACAGTCTCTTAAAGTCCAGACCTAATCTTGGTCAGATTTTAAAAAGACCATGTAGATCGATGTCTGAGATGGTCTTTTGAGGAAAGAACCACACAGATTGAGAGGACGTGTCCAGTCAGTGCACGCATTTGTCAGAAATCGTGCAGCTCAACTCAAAACCTAAAGAGCTCAACGATCGACGACGAGGCCTCCCTCTCCCTTTTACACACAATTCTGTCTTTTGCGATATCCACGTTTGTTACTTACCTACTCATTTTAATTAAGTATTAGTTAGGTATATTTGAATGGCTAATATTAGTACTAAACTTATAATATGTAAGATATTTTAATGTTCTATTTCAGATAATGAACCTGTTTCGGCTGTTGGGAGCCCCTGGAGGCGAGACTGACGACCTAGTCACTCTGATAACCCGTCCGATTCACAACACAGGCCTCTTATCATATGTTACTATCCACAAAGTGCACTGGGCAGCCAATGTGTCCACATTCTGTTTCTTGATAACGTGCGTCTTTCAAGTCATCGCACTCGTCATGGCTAAGGAAGATCCTGAAAGGCTCTTTGAATGCTTCAGTGTTCTCGCGTTTTGTGGCATGGGGGTCCTCAAACTACTTTCATTGCGTAGAAGCCATCAGAGCTGGCGTAAACTTCTCAACCAAATCTCATTGTTGGAGAGCATACAAATGAGTAAAGATCCCATCTCACACGCGGAGTACCAGTCGGATAGCGAGGAGGGTGACAACTTTTCTGCCTCCATCAACATTTACACTAATAAATATAAAAATACAGCAACCATTCTAACTAGAATCTATAGCTTTACAGCAGTCATTTTTATAGTATCTCCGTTCGGGGAACATTTTCTGTGTAAGATACGCGGATTGGAATGTCTGGGGTATCCTCACATTTTGCCCGGCTGGGCTCCACTGGATGACATGAGCGTTTTCGGCTACATTGTAACCGTTTTATGTGAATTTGTGTCTGCTGTTTACTGTGTCTGTGTCCACATTGCATTTGATTTAACAGCCATTGGGATAATGATATTCGTATGTGGCCAGTTTTCATTGCTCCGCGATTTTAGTTCGCGCATTGGAGGAAAGGGGAAACGGTGCAGTCTTTCAAAGAAAAGAGACGAAAGAGCTCACTACAGAATTGTACGGTGCCATCAGACTAACAGCTTACTAGTAAAGTTAGTATAGTTAAAATGTAACTCGTAGGTAGGTAGGTACACCTTTGAATTCAAAACCAAATAATTATTCTTTTAAAACCGAACTTGTGTCTATTTTTTATTAAAGTAGGAAGGTAGGTATTACTTAGGTACCTATTGTATAGATATCTTAGAGGACACACATTTTTTTTTTAATTTTGACCAGCTTATTTTTATAAACCACATGTACCTAACAACAATAAATTATTTTCTATTCTATTTTCAGTTCCATTACAGAGCTTGACAAGTTGTTGAGAGACATCATAGGAGTATATTTCTTCCTTGCCACTCTAACATTGTGCTCAGTTGCTGTCAGATTGAAATCCGTAAGTACCAACAATATATCTCTAGTGCTACTAAGTAGCTATATGAAGATATTCATATTTTTCATATTACAAAAAAATTAAAAGCCTGATACCTTATAGAGGGTTTAATTTTGTCCTTACTCCTTTAGAAAAAGGTTTCTTAATTCCAATGTTTTTTTTTGTCTATATTTCTAAATGCGATGGTTTAATTCAAATACTTACTTCAATTATTTGAGTAAATTTGAGATTTTATAGAACACCATTATTCTCAATTTTCAATTATTTTCCTCTATTTCCGTTTCAGGAAGACATGAGCATAATGCAGCTCGTATCATTAACACAGTACATGTGCGCTACTCTGACACAACTCTTTTTATTTTGCCGGTACGGTGACGCAGTTTTACACGAGGTAGGTACAGGTAAACCAGAAAAGGTACATGAGTATGTGTACGCTTCGGTAATCTTCGTCTTTCCGAATAAGCACGAACGTCGCACCGTAGAGTAATCAATGCAATGCTTCTAAGCTTTGTAGTAGGTACACCTATCGATGCGAGTTTGTATGAATATTTCTCTGTCGGGTCATTATGAGGAATTACATAGAGTTGTTAATCTATAATTTAATAGCGAAGCAGAACACTTGCGCGAACCCACTTGCGCGAAAAGACGTTTCCGCGAATGGACTTTTGCCCAACGGACTTTTGCGCAAAGGGGACACTTGCGCGAAAAGACATTTCCTCGACTGGACTTTTGCGCAAATGGACTGTTGTGGGAATGGAATTTTGCGCGAAAGACACTTGCGCGAATGAAAAGTAGCGGAAATGAGATTTCTTCTTAACATCACGCCTGTATTCTTTCAAAGGGTTGGGTAGGGGTATCTGTTTCATTTTCGGTGGCGCCATCTTGATTTTAACCCTATTTAGTCAGCAACCTCGAGAACCATGAAAATGACACCCATATTCGGTAGATATCGAGTGCCATACATATAATCCAGTGTGGTGAATTAAAAATAAGAGATTGGACTTCTTAACGTTTTCGCTAATCATCATGGAAGATAAACTGGGCTGACTGCTGTTTAGTAAGACGTCAGACGTCAGACAAGGCATGGCGACACCCACCAACACGCAGCACACAGAGGGGAGGTCTGTTTACCAGCAGTGCATTATATGCTGATTATGTTTATGCAGACATCAGACGTTCAGTTTTATAACGACAAAAATCTATATCTACAGAAATCTATAACACTCTACACAAATAAATAAAATTGAAGTGTCAGTTTGCAAAATATTAGACTTTTACTAAATGCATATGAAAGTATACGGTTCTTACGGTAAAAAAAAAATTGTGTCTGTCTGTTTGTTTGTTCCAGCTAATATCTGAAACGGCTGGAATGTTATAATAAGGAGTAACCTAATCTACCTACTTTTATTTTAGAAAAAGAATTAGGGTTCCGCGCAAGAAACTAAAAACCTATGAAATCCATTTTTTTTTTCGATTTGCACGCGAACGTATTCGCGGGCACAGCTTCAATAAACGTAAAATTAATGGCCTTTCTAAACTTTGCCGTAATTCGTTTCAGAGCTCAATGGGTATGGGCCAAGGGCCTTTCGCAGCGGCGTTATGGTGCCTCAGCCCTCGCATCAGACGGGACCTGACGATGCTCAGCGCCGGTATGATGAGTCCACGACATCTGCGCGCTGGGCCCTTCAATTTCCTAGATTTGCCTTCATTTATACACGTACGCATAATTATTTTTATTGGTCAAGGAAGTCTAGTCATACAATGCTTACTTTACAGAGAGATGTTTACTTTAAAAGATTACCTAAATTTCATTAGATACCAGACGGGTATAGGTACCACGGGTACTTAGTAAGGCTACCTAGAATTCTATAATAGTAAGTATAATAAACTCTTGGTTTGTCGCTGGGAGTGGGCTTGTGGTCGCAGCTAGATCTCCATATGCGAACTACGCAGACATTGACGTCATGCATAGTTCTGCATCGCGCAAGCAGAGTTTACCGCGCAACTAGCATACCTATGTATAACGTCCCGACAGCATAACGCGCGCTCAAACTTCCACCAGCCGGTATGAAAGCAAATCAAATGAGCTCTGAGGTCTGTATTTACAGGTTACCGTATAGCCTTCTGCGGCCGGGGGGCTATGCCCCAGTAGGTACCGCTCGCCACGCCCCGCCGCGCTTGCCCCCGTAAGCGATCGTGATCAACCACTTCGAATCTTCGAGCAGTTAGCGAACGACATCCGTCTGGTCGGAAGATCCTCCTATTTCTATGGAGGATGAATGAACTTTACACCCTGTTCCTCATGCTTCTATAGGCTTTACGATACAAGAGTTATAACCGAGCTTTCATGTTATCATTTTATTGCAGGTGGTACGAACAGCCTACAGTTATTTCGCTGTAATAGGCAAAAAGGAGTAACTGAAATTGAACACGGAGTTTTTTGGCCATTTCTAACAAATACTACGGAAACTGCGAAAACATAATGGGCCATCAAGTTTTCGCAGTTTCCTGAAGAATGTTTTCATTGGAAAACTTTCTTTAGGAAACTGAAGGATGTTTCTAATAGAGAAGGGCATTAAAATAAGAAACTTTTCTTAATAAAAAAACACACATGAATCAAATTATTAATTCTCACATTATTGACATCTTTATTTAACACTAGCTTCTGCCCGCAACTTCGTTCGCATGAATTTTCTTGCTCTCCCGACCCACCAAACGAAGTAATAGCGCAGGCAGGCGATGCGATGCGAAGAAGGGCATCGCATCGCCTGCCTGCGCTAATAATCCGTTTTCGATTTTTCGCTCTTTCTGACTTTTTCGTTTTTGGTCGGCTCCTAACGATCCCAGCGTGAAGCCTACAGGCTTCCTCAAGAATTGGTCTATCAAAAGCAAAACAATGTTTCATATCCGACCGGTAGTTCCAGAGATTAGCGCGTTCAAACACACGAACAAACTCTCAGCTTTATTATTAGTATAGATATAGATTTTAAGTAATTGATAAATATTTATTAAGGTCACATTGCAGAAATATCGATAAAGATCATTACTGTCGTCACTCGCACGTCATTAGCACTAACGCCCTTCGATTTTAATTAAAGTGCGTAATATTTAGTGTATTATTATGATTAACCACTATTGTATTCTGTAGAACACAAATAAAAGTACAATTTGATCTTACTTCAGTTTTATTTCATAGCCAAAGAGACGAGTTACAGACAGGTTCCCAAAATGACGTGGAGTTAGAACAGTATTGCACGTGTCTTTTTAAATGATGATAATCTGCGTTCTCGATTTAGTTGACAAATATGAGTTTATGGAAAAATAACTTTAATTCTTACAGAATAAAGTTCAGTTTAACAAACTTCAAACATTTTATAACATTTTCAATAGCGCTAGTCACTCTGAAATCAGCTTAATTACCACTACAATAAAGTTTATATTTGTTTAAATTGAAATAAAATCAATTGGAAACGTAAATTTGAATAGACCTTACATTAGTAATTTGAATATATAAATAATTAAGACGCTAAGATGGGCGTCCCATTCCAGCATACTTGGCACCCCTCGAAACAGATTTAAATATAAATAGAAAGAAGAAAGAAAATACATTTATTTGGCACAGACTTAAAGACACACTATACACCAGATACATACATGACATACCATCAGATAAAACAAAAAAAAAAAAAAAAGATTAAATAAAAAGTGTAAAGTCCGATGTAAAAAATTAGTAGGAAAGTGTGCCTCAGGCCTGCGCCAAAAAGGCCAAAAATAGGTAGGTATTTGTGCTAAGAGACCATCAATCCTACAAGTGAACTGTTGAGCTTGTGTAGTATTATATACCAAGAAGTATTACGATTATATTGAGAGAACCTACATTTTTAACACATAAGCACATCGAGATCATGAAAAAAATCTTAAACAAATATTAAAGGCACTAAGTTACTGCAATGAGTTCTACATTACACTATTGTGTGTAATGTAGAACTCATTGTGGGAGCAATTTTTTTTAAATTTTGTTTTAGTAAGAATAAATGCTATATAAATGTACAGACTTTATAAATCGGAACAAACTTGGTCCTTTGTCATTTTTATAGAAAAGTTCTAGGCATGGATAAAGTACAATAAGATAAGTATATACTAGACACTTATGGATTATGTATATTAACGCTTATGATTAAAACCTGCATAGACCAAATCCACCATTTTCTTTTTATCTAATCGTGTCGCAATCACTCTGCGCTTGGCGCAAATCTGTCAAACCTCAGTCAAATCACAACGCTCACATCCCAAATATAATAATAGACACCAAAATACAATTTTATAAAGACATCAAAAATTTTGCTACGTGTAAGTACACTATGGCCGCGAACGGACCGGCGATCCCGTAACCGTCTAATAGTAAATTATTTACCAAGGGGACAAAGCAGTCTGTTATGTCAAGGGCGCAATATTGGATCCCGAGCGTTACGAGGAACTCTAGATCTCTCGAGCGCAGCGATGTATTTCAGAATAGAACCCTTAGAGTAGTGAGGGAAACAAGCTCCCCAAGACGAAGGCACCTTTATCCCCGAGGAAAATACTCTTACTTTTCACACCTTCGAGGTTATAAAAAGCACCCGACATTTTGAACAACTTTCGTTAGAAACTTTTACTCAATTCGTGGAAAAAAAACTAAGCACCAGTAAGCAACTGTAGAATTTATTTATTTTCTATTTCGATATATGTATGTTTTTTTTTACAATTCTTTTATGAGTTTCATCGCGATAGTTCTTTAGAGTGCGTATAGGATCGCCACCTTGACGGATGCCGGTGAGTAAATCACCACCCTGTATTTCTTTTTGTAAAAGTTTTTTCAGATCACATTATTGACCAGTTGTTAAAATTAAATTCAGTACAGTATTATTACCCGGTTTGAACCCAGGCCTTTAGAGGCTTACTTTAGGTTAGGTTTGTATGACATAATTCGACATTATCGAGCAGGCTTCAAACAGTTTTATATTCCCGAAAGAATCGATATGTCTCAGAACTTTGACGATGCGCGAACATAAATTGTAAACGCAGTTTTAAGACCACGTTCAGCACCCCGATGTCAAGTACTAATACCCTACAAATTAAGCGTGATGGTTGTTGTTAATCCAGGTCGCCACGTGGTTGAGATGATAGGCGTTCCATTGAATATTGTTGCGAACTGTCTCGAGCGCGCGCTTCCGAGCGGACTCGCCTGCGCCCGCCTCAGGGTATTGAGCGAAGAATTCTTGCATCTGCAAATAAAACGAACTTTATGAATAAAAGAGGCAAGCTTTTTTGGTACTTATATTTAGCACCCTAATTGAGTAACACACTATCAATCATAATCTCAATCATTTTAAAGGACATTACTAATTCATTGCTTCATATCTTCGATAAATTCGCCTGCTCAACAATGTAAATAACGTAATGAATGTTGTTGAGCTGTAAAATGAAAGCCATTGCTAGTGAAAATTAGTGTAGCTTCTAGAGTTAGGCTAAAATAATTTATGAATAAAAAATATGGATATCTTTTAAGTTGTAACATTTTCTAAGCCCTATATTTTGCATGCTATGTTTCATCCTAGTTAAACATGTTTGTGCCATAACATTGTATACAATGTTTTATGCAAATACATGATAAATTATTGAGCAATTGAATTACGAAAATCACCCTTACTACTACGAAATAAAGGCACTGCCAAAGTCCATGTTTCCATGGCCGTTAGACTGCTGCACACACAAAAATAGCACCTAAACATACCTCTTTATGCTTCAAATCAGTGTTAAAACTCGCAGTAATGGTAGGTATCAAGCCGCCTAGATAGCGGCTGTTGAGCGTGAAGCGCTGGACGAGCTGCGGCCATCGCGAGCGAACGTCGTCCCACACGAGTGATGTGCCCGACGGGTTGGCGCTGATCTGCGACACCACGGTCAGGTAGTCTTGACTGCGGATGTTGGTCTCGTCCCAGGCCATTAGCAGGAATCTAGGAAAAAAAAACGTTTTTTATGTGCCACTTGAAGATGTACACAAAAAAAAAACGATAATATAACCAAAAAACAACCAAATCTTATAAAAATATGAGTGTATGTGTGTACGTCTGCACCAATTATGACATGGTAGGCGGATTCGCTAATCAGAGACAGTTTGAACAACTAATTTCAACCTTATCGACCTCATTACAAAAAATATAAATCTTATTTAGAGTTTCGAACTTAATTCCGACAACGTTAAAGTTCTAAATAAACAACACTGATTTTAAGCCCGCAGTTGTAATTTTTGTATTAGGAACTTTATTTCAGCCCGAATAGGGTATTCCTTTCAGATCATCAAAGTGAACTCCATGGGACCATCATGGTAATAGTGAAAAAAATATTCTTCGTCCCATACATTTGGGTCGACTAGGTATTGTAGTTTTGTATGGGATAGTTCATAATATTATCGTACTGACCTCTAATAAACAAGAACGCTGGACTAAATATACTATACGAAAAGACAGTTGTTATTAATTGTGCCAATTCAATGCGCTCCAATCGAGCGTCTCAGGAACTAAAATTGACACACTGTTGCAAATGGTCGTCGTGTTGTTTTGGTACGTCTCTAATGATTACGGTATAAATCGTGGAATAAGACGTTTTTGTGTATTTTGTGTTTACTACGAGATATTTAGAACATTTATATTATGAGAGTTTGCGCATTTTGTAAATCACTATCAAAAATATTAGTTCCACTGACGCTCACGTTGTTATCAGCGCCAAAATGGCGGAAATAAAATGTCTTCGGTTTGTCATCGATAGTATGATATCCAGCGTACTTGTATAATATAGATGTATTTGTATAATATAGGTCTACAGTGTATTATCGCGATTACGATGATAGCCCCATGGAGAAAGTCGTTCAGTTTGATGGTTTGTGCCACACCCTTAAAATATGACCACATCTTTCTGACACATGCTGTATAGCAGTACCAGCCACTTACTTGCGCAAAATGGCGGTGTCTCGTGGAGCAGCTAATGCTCTTCGTAGCTTCACCTTCTCTTGGACATCTTCCTCCTTTTGGTACAATTGCCACAGACTGTCCCAATCTGCCATAGAAGCAGTTTTCATACCTGGGACAAGAAATAAGTATGTAAACATAACACAAAATTAAAAAAAAAAAAAAAAAACGTATTGCCACTTATTCACCGTTTTACTTTATTGTGTTAAGTTGATTTTTGATTGACCGACTGTAGTAAAAAGGTCTTAATAGATTTTGGTTGCAATGTAATTTAAACTTTGTGACATAATATGACAAAATTTGTATTCCCGAAACTTTATTTATTATTTGAGACTGTTCAAATAATCTGTTAGAATGTTATAACTAATTGCATTAGAAATTCGTGCTTCGGCTGGAAAACGATAATTTTACTTATTCTACACTTAACCTCGACTTATATCTCCAAACCCCTCTTTCGATTCTTTCAAAACAGTTACTAGCATATAATATAGGTGCATAAGGCGTAACAGAATGAACGCAAATCCTGAAAGTAGTTCGTTCATCAACTACTGAATCGATTTCAGTAACTTTTAATATAGCAGAAACTACAGAAAGCCACCTGATACGATACTTACATTCTCTTCTTGCTGCGCCCACATTCATACATCAGTAGGCCAATTCTCGTAACTTAAAACGTTCAAAATCTAGTCGCAGTCTCATCTCAGCGACAAACAAATGTCAAAAACTTGTCAAAATGTAGGGAAATTAGAGGTATTTTTGACAGATTGAGATTGAGATCAGACTGTGAACGTTCTTAAAATTATTTGAATTGCCCCCCTGGTTTTACACGAACGCCTGGTGCGAGTACTACGCACCTGACCTTTCTGATTATCATCACCAAAAAGGTCATTATATCTCCTTCTAGGACGCCCCCTCCCGGCGTTTCCACTAACATCTGGTTAGTAAATAACCTTTACTAGTAGCCTTTTTGTTAGTAAAAGTATGTACAGACAATTACCGTTAAAATACACAAGATCTCTAAGGTCCTGTTGAATGGGCTTGCTCTCAAACTTGCCAAGATCTCTAAGGTCCTGTTGAATGGGCTTGCTCTCAAACTTGCCGTGTCGGTTCAGCCAGAGTTGGAACATAGTCTTAGCCCTCTCTTCGGCCTCTGGTAGCTGATAACGCGCAGCCAATGACAGTATCATTGTTCGTAGTAAACTGAAATAAATATTATGGTCAAGTTTGAATTTTGATTTAGGAATAAGATTTTTCGTGGTTGACTGTTCATTGCCGACATATTCTTTTGAGTAAATATGACATCATTTATGGGATGAGGATTAGTCAAGCGGGGGTGTAAAAATAACGTGTTGATGAGTTTTTCAAAATAAAGACAAACAAAAAATTAAAATCCCCTTAAAAGTACAAGGAAAAATCAGTAAAATATTTTATTTCGTACTGTACCTATCTTGAACGGGCAAATTCTTAGCGTCCCAGTCCTGTTTCACGTAAATCGGCCGAATAATGCGCTGAACGTATTTCTGTTAACAATTATAACAAAATATTTCCATATTTAACGAAGACAACTGGATTTATTTTTAGAAGTTAAGTAAAAGATTCTAGGAAAAAGAAAAGAGCCCTGCAGTGGAGCAATACGAGCTGAATTATTATTAAAATATTATTACTGTAAGTAATAACTATTATTTATATATCGCAAAATCCCAGGCATACCATCAGATTGTCATACGCCAAAGTGTTTTGAAGTCTATCCGCGAGGTTCATGAAGATAGATGAAGCCGTCTGCCAGGGTACGAGATCATTCTCCACCAGTAAGTATGTGGTGAGGTTCAGGGCCATATTGAATGGGACCGCGCGAGACTCGGCTAAAGCGAAAATATCGTCCATGAGGTTTGATCTGTCTGCTGGGGTGAGCTGTAGAAAAAAGATTATTATACTTTATTTTAAAGCTATACTTTCTAAAACGATCATTTTTTTATTTATATAGTTAATATTTTAGTCCTATTTTAGTGGGTAAAATTGCAATATATATATTTGACGGATCATCAGGATGGTTCAAGCTATGATCAGTCATCGGGCGGTTTTATGTGGCTATCGTGCAAAGAAATAACAATTACTCGGCAAATTATCACTTTTTTTTTTTGGTGTCAAGTCATCAAATGGCCTCTCCCGCTCTGGGCTGAGCGGAAGGGCGTGTCAGACTTTTACTGACTAAAACCCACCCGTGTTCCTTCAGTTGCGGTGCCAGGGGCCACGGTATCTCTTTCGAACAACCCGCAGCCCTGGCAGGCAAATAATCACTTTACACTTCAATATCTTGTTACAATCAACTGCTATTAGACAATAACAGGCTGGTATGATAATGATGGTTTCAACAATACGTAGGACAGTTCCGAAGCGTCTTCATTGCTCGATCACCAGGATAAGGAATGCACGACCTGGCGCGTTCCCTTCAACCTCGAAAACCAGAGAAGAAACGCCACGTCTCTGTCAAAGCACGTCAATTGTAGTCTTCACATGATACCGGATGCGACATGTTGGTCTTGTAATTTTATTTTCCTTTATGTTAATAATATTAAGTTTAAAAAATATTTTGCCATAATTTCTTAATTCTTAAAAGCCTTTAGTTTTATTATTATTATGTGTTATCACCTATTTCTAAGATTGTTGGTTAACCTGTCATTGGCGACTGTGTAAGTCTGAGGATATTGTTATCTATAGTACTTAAGATGTATTACATACAGAAGCTGTTGATGAACTTTTACAAATAAATAAAATAGATGTAGTAACTACGAAAACCAACCTTAGTGCTACGAAATAAAGGCGCAATTAACGTCCAATATTGTTACCATGTGTGCGCTTGGATGTTCATGATTATTAGTATTTATTGGTGTGCATACCTGTTTAGATTTAGACTTCATAGCTTCAATCAGTGTCTGCCACATAGGTAGTGAATAATTAACTCGGTAGTACCCAACTTGATTAATGTTCAGCTTTATCCAACTGTGGCCTTCATCCCCTCTCAATTTTACTGAAAAATACAAATATTCTTATCTATTCTTTAAAGGCCAACATACAAATTTCCATCTTTAAGGCTGCCTGTCCATTGAAGAGGAGCGAGGCAGCGGAGCGGAAAAACGGAGAAATATTAACCAATAGGATTGAGCGAGCGGAGATTTTATGCAATCCTATTGGTTAATATTTCTCCGTTTCTCCGCTCCACAGACTCGCTCCGCTTCAATGGAGAGGCAGCCTAAAACTCTTACCATTTTGAGCAGTATCGGAGAGCCATACAATCTCTTCATTTGTACTGGTGTTCGTTTTGAATGTTATAGGCACAAACCAACGGTAGCTAGAACACACGAAATATCATGACAATTGGGATTAATGACAGTCTTCAGGGACCATAATTATAAGTGTTAAATTAATAATTTGTTCAAATGCGAAAAAGGGATGGCACTATATGTTATGTTCTGTATAGCAACATCTCTATCTCGCCCCTGGCCACTACCTGCGGGGAATACACTGGCTGGTTGAAAACTATGGAAGTTAGGTATCTGCCATTCTATTGGTTCACAAAATATGTGGCAACTTACTTGAACTTAGAATCGTTAGTGTAACTCGCGTCAGGGTCAATTAGGAATCGTGACTGTGACACAAAGTAAGTGTTAGGCATGTCACCCATCTTTACTTCTAACACTGGGTAACCCATCTGCCGTGTCCAAGTGGCCATTACGTATCTGAAACAAATTAAATAGTAGAATTTTATATTAGTATTTTTTTTTATCGGCTCGTATACGGGGTGCGGGAGATTTCATCAACGCATAGGTCTGCATGTTTTTATTAGTCGATAGGGCCCGCATGTGGGATGCTGGAGATTTCTGTAAAACATGCTATAGGACCCGTATTCGGAGAACTTTTTTATTACTCGATAGGGAACGATTGCAGTATACAGAGAACGTACACCGTACGTTTGGCAGTTGCTTTGAAGGCTCATTTTTCATTGGATGCGAGTCTCCGCACGCTTTTTACCGCCCGATGAATTTCATTGATCACTTCGCCCGCTACGGGTATACCCCACAGACGGTGTACCAACCGCGTTATCGCGGGGTAATTACTAATGAAAATGAGCCATAAATGCGAAACAAGGTCTTTTTACAGATACTTACCTATATATATTTTTTAAGAAAACTAGGCAACAAATACTTAATAATTTTGTAATATCATAAAAAAAGGGAACTTACGAGAGATTTAAATCCGGATAATCTTTCTTGAAGTAAGGTTCCAATGTTGAGAGTAGGTCTTGGGTGACAGTGTTCCCAAACTCAAACTTCTTCAAGTAATCAGACACCCCCAAACGGAAATTCTCATGGCCAATGAAACCTTCCAACATTCTTAAGATTGACGCTCCCTATAAACGTAATATTATTTTAAAAGTTATGTTCCACTAGCAGCGCCCCGCCGTTCCACCCGCATAAGGCGCCTTCCTCACCGGGTCGGCGCGTTTTCGTTTCGGTACAGATTCTTTACCGAACGCATACACACGTCTCTGTACCGAGTACTACCGAACCATTCGACTGTACATATTCGGTACAGAAACGAAACCGAAACGATCCGGTGAGGAAGGCGCCCTAGTTTCGATCCCGTCGAAATATAGGGATAAAAAGTATCCTATGTGTTAATCCTGGGTATATGCCAAATTTCAACCGAATCCGTTCAGTAGTTTTTGCGTGAAAGAATAAGTAACATCTATCCATCCATCCTCACAAACTTTCGCGTTAATAATATTAGTAGGATTATAGTAGGACTAGCAGCGGCAGCGCCCCGCGGTTTCACCCGCATAAGTGTCGATCCCGTGGGAATATCGAGATAAAAAGTATCCTATGTGTTATTCTAATGTATAAGCTATATTACTGTAAAGTTTCATCAAAATCCGTTCCGTAGTTTTTGCGTGAAAGAGTAACATCCATCCATCCATCCATCCTCACAAACTTTCGCGTTTATATTATTAATAGGAAGTAGGATTTATGGCAATAAAGGTAGGCTTTACTTTTCCCTCTCACTGAGAGGAGGTCTGTGTCCCAGCAGTGGGAGCATTATAGACTGATTGTGTATGCATTTATATGCGCCGCACTCAAACAATTTAACAATTCGTTGAACGACGTCATTGCGTAGCCAGCACGTGCGGACGTTAACAAAGACTTAGTCTACTTGAACAAGAGCTGCTCACCAAGCCGCGCTAAAGGTGCCATTCGCAGCTCTTGAAGTCGAGGGTTTCAGAAAATGCAGAGCATACAACTCTTGCAGTGCGCATGTTTAAACGACGGGTTAACACTTGCCTTGTGATGCAAAAACAAAACATACCTTATTGTATGAAATTGAGTCAAATATAGCCGTTATTTGATCAGGAGTGTCCACAGTTTGCACTATTGGGTGGCTTGACAGTTTAGCATCAGTCACCAGCACTGGGTGCAAGGTTTTTGTAAGGAAGTGATCCAACTGAAAGGCAAATAAGATACATTTCATACTTGTTTTCTTCATAAATAAGCATCACCTGTACCTATCTTTTTCTGTTCTCTTTTTCACTGTCTGTTTATATATGTGTGTACATAAATGGTAAATAAATAAATCTGCAGTCATAATAAGATATCTTACATTTAAATTTATAAAAATTAAAATGAAATTAACTTACAACTTTCCAGGTTGGCTCGATGCTATCTAAGGCTTTGACTTGCATGTAGGAAGCAAAGCCTTCATTTAGCCAAACTTCATCCCACCACTTCATTGTCACTAAAAACATTTTAATAATAAAATATAAAGTTATTACAATACATAAATCTTGTTGAGTATGTATGAGAATGTAAAACAATACCACATACACATTTATTTATATTATTTTTCTCTCTGTTCTCTTAGTTTTTCTCAAGGTCTGGCAGGACATTTGGGTAGGCCACATTAATTACTCATAATGTGGCCTACCCAAATGTCCTTTCTTTGGTATTGTTCTTCAAATTGTTAAGCTCCTTAAGTTTTGAGTTGAGCTGCACGATTTCTGACAAATGCGTGCACTGACTGGACAGGTCCTCTCAATCTGTGTGGTTCTTTCCTCAAAAGACCATCTCAGACATGACCTACATTGTCTTCATATGATCTGACCAAGATTATGTCTGGACTTTAAAAGAGACTGTGACCTCTGAGTTTGTTTCGGCCTTTCTTCTCAGACTAGTCAGATAGGAAACGCCGACCTCATCTGGTTTTAAAATATGATTGACGTGTAAAAGTGTTTGTACAAACCTACTTACAAAAATAAAATCATTTATCATAAAATATTTCAAAATACCATAAAACACCCGTTACCTAAGTTTCCAAACCACATATGAGCCAGTTCATGAGTGATTGTGTTGGCAACATTAATTTTGTTGGTAGCTGATGCCTTAGCCTCATCAACGAGGAATGAAGTCTCCCTATAAGTGATCAGACCCCAGTGCTCCGTAGCACCTGATACGTAATCAGGAATACCAATCATGTCTGAAACATTTAATTATTAAGTAAAGTTAAATTGACACTGAAAAACTATATTTGATGGTAGAGTTTTAATTAAAAAATGTAAAAGTATTTTAATTTTATTTCAAACCTAGTTTTGGTAGAGGGAAAGGTACTTCATAATATTTGATGTAGAACTCGGTGGCTCTCTTTCCGATGTCTTGAGCAAAGTCAATTTTGTACAATTCTTGTTTTTGAGCAAATGAGCGGAGCATGAAAGTCTTTCCAATGCCTCCGGTGTTAATTTCAGTCTGTTTGTGATCAAAATCACAGACAACGAAGCATGCTAAGTATGTGGACATTGGCACACTTGTTGCGAAAGTCACCTGGTCCATTTTAGCATCATTATCAAATGTTGACGATATTTCCTGGAGGAAAAATATTTAGTTAAGTTTACTGAGTAAAATCATAATTATTATATTCTTACAATGTTCTCAATGTACCATTATTTTTTTAACTGGCACTAAAAGAACAAAGAGTTTATAATAAAATAGGTTATTAATATTGAGACTGGTTTTATACTGTATGTAAGGATCATAGCAGGTAGTTTACTGTAATTTCTGCCATGGGAAATAGGCATTATGTAGCGTATGTAGTTTTATACTGCAATACTTTAAGATACTTGCATTCATGTTGGAAAGTGCGATGTATGACGGTGGCTTCCACAAAGTTATATCATATGTAGCCTTGAAGTCTGGCTCGTCAAAGCAAGGGAATGTTTGCCGAGCATAGGTGGGCTGGAACTTACTAGCCACCATTTTCCTGGAACAGTTAGATACTTATAAGAATCACATAAATAAATGGGATTTATTTCAACTTTTTGTAGTACTATTTGGTAATTGAACACCATGTAAGGAAAAAGAACAAAAACCTATTGTTTTAAATAAGATATGGCTACCTTAACTCAAATAATAGTAAGTATTTCTTAAAATAATTTCAATGAAGAGAGGAAGACAATTTATGTACTTAAAGTGGGTATTATTAAAATTTATTTGAAGGTATTTGTTTATTATATTAGTAAGTCATGCATTTTAATAAATCATATAGGTCTAATTTACCTAGAATCATTCAAACGTGAAGAATAGAAACCAACAATATCTCTGGTTAGATCCCCATTGAATTCAATACAGATTTTGTAATTCCCTGCGCTAAGAGCAGAATCAAAATGTATGAATAATTGTTCCACCTTTTTAATCTCACAAAACTTTGAGACGACGATCTCATCTGTTCCTTTGTATACCTTAACTTCAGTTATATTCAGAAATTTTGAATGTAGACATATATATTTTCTTTCTTGCTTGATCACAACGTCTATTTTCACGCTCCCCTGAAATGCACCTTGTTCTAAGTCAGGACGTAATTCAAGGTTGTAGTTCACAGGATAAACTAACGGGGAGAGCCGATCAGTAAGTTTCACATTAAGACTCATATCTTCCATGGTATTAGTAACGGAAGCAAAGTTTTGTCGACCTAAAACAGTGAACCTAAATATCAGTCTACGACTACGATGTCGGAGAGGCATATGCTTTACGTCCCAACACTTTTTAATTAATAAACCGCGAGAACTTAACATTAATTTTAACAATAACCTAACTTATTTGAAATTATTATATTTTGCTTAGCACAGCTGATTTTACGCAGACGCAAGATCAATATTTTGAAATGTCATCTAAGTATGTCAAGGCATCCGTCACTGTGACATTTTTTTATTTATTTTTAGACATAAGCCCTTTTATCACGAAAAGGTAAAAGGTTATATTTCTCTAACTTGTACAAATTGGTTACATCGATACATTCCTACAAATAATTACTACAGATTTAGGTTAGGTACGTAAGTACGTTGTTTATTTAAATTCATCTACCCGCTTACACCTCACAGATACGCGGTGGTAAGTACGCTGTAGGAGATTTTACGGCCGGTTGAAGTTTGACTATTCAACATAAAACTATTAAACTGCACTGTGCTGCACCTTGCGACTGTATAACCTATGCACACAAACACACTTTTGGATATACTTACACATATAATTATAAAGCTTGTGATTTTACCGACTAGATACCTACTTACGTAACTAGATGGTTGATGTATAAATGTGATAGGGTGTCTACTTACCCACCATTTTTTAAATGGCTTCCATAAAATCCAACGATTTTATTATCCAATCTACCAGAGAAAAGAATGAACAACTGGTAGTATTCCTTGTGTATTTCATGTTCTAAATGAATAATCAACAGCTCTCTTTTATCTAGAGTCTTTTTAATAGATACAATTGGTATGCTTTGATTATTACTGTTTTTTAAGCTGACAGAATAAATAGTCAAATTATTTGTGTGCAGCATTATTGTTTGAATAATTTGCTTGACTCTTAATGTTATCATTACAGATCCATCAAAAGTATTATTAGACATGTTAGGATGCAACGCAAGTCTATAGTTTTTTGGTTCAACGCTTCTTGGCAGCCGGTAATAATTTTTATCCTGGAAATTAAAAAAGAAGATTTACAGTCCGTTCACAGTCAGTCTACTTCTAATTTTGGATCATAGTGTTCTTTTCTCATTGCTGATTGGTTGCTGTCAGAGGTAAAATAACTGCGAAAGGACAAAAGGATTGCAGTTATAGTCATAGCTGTTACCTACGTCTCTATTATTAAAATTATTTGGCAGCACTGCTTCAAGTGGTAAGAACGAGTACAGTTCGTGCGGACTCTTGAGAACAGAAGGCTAATTCTCGTAATTTAAAACGTTCAAAATCTAGTCGCAGTCTCATCTCGGCGACTAACAAATGTCAAAAACTTGTCAAAATGTAGGGAAGTTAGAGGTAGGTATTTTTGACAGATTGAGACAGATCAGACTGTGAACGTTCTTAAAATTACGAGAATTGCCACTCAGATTGTAGACAAAGCTCAGAACAGAGAATGGCCTATATTTCTTAAGCAGGGCAATGTCGCCATTTTTAAAGAAGAGTATCATCAGTCCTCTGTTCGACACCTATGGCGTTTTCCCCCGAGTATGACGGAATGAAACAGCTGAAGGCTGTTAATAACCGGCCTTCAGGAGATCAGCCGAAATTCCGTCATCACCACTCGGCCTTTGTTTTAAGCTGGTCAGAGCCATCCTAATCTATTACTCCTTTCGATTAGACTTTTTTTTAAATACCTATACTTAAAACTGTTTGTATTTTCACCGTAATATTTTAAACACAACATTTTATCCGTAGTAGGAAAAGGGAACTCATAGTTTATGCGAGTCAACGTCAAAACTTTTAACATTTTTGGTACACACACACAGCTTCATCATTCATCATCATTTCAGCCCAGAATCACCCAATGCTGGGTATCGGCATCCCCTTTCTTCTGCCATACCTACTTCCCGATCCCGACAGCTAGGCCGGTCTGGTTCCGGTGGTTAGGACAGCTTGGTGGGGAATAATGCCAAATTCAGGCACCTACCTGCATTTTTGTTGAATTAGTTTCTGCTTTAGTTATGTTTCCTTCAATCGCTTCATGTTCAATAAGTCGTGCGCATGCTTTTTTGTCTATGGTCGCTAAAGCAACGGTAGACACGAACAGGCTTAGAGCGGCCAGTATGAAGAATATGAGTAATTTATGATTACTAGTCCATTTTCTTAGTTTAGACTTACTCATCTGAAATGGAAAAGTTGTCTGATGAGTAGGCTACTTACCTACAAAACTTTTTCGGATTGGGATTTTTCCATTGCCAGTTACCAAATCGATGATCAAAGCATGCCAGCCACAACCAAACTAATTACGTAGTCATAATTGCCAGAAAATGTTGATAATTAATTAAACTGTAGAGCGTTCCGGGCACGTTTCTTCCATCATAGACCTCATACATCGCTTTCCATTAGGCGTGATCGAGGTCAAGAGCAGGCCCATTCAGTAAGTCCCCGCAAAGACATAGATAGCATATGTGCCGCCTTAGGCTATTTTGTATCTCGAAACGAGATACAAAATAGGTATAATACAAACACAGTGATTACCGTGATTACTTAACATAACTATATGACATACATTTTTATAATTTATGCATACAGTATGTTATGCACGCAGCCCGATAGCGAAAACCATAAAATGTATATTGTTATTAGATAATTGAAATAGACAGTGAAGGTATACGTAACAAATAAATAATAATTATTATAATGCCAACACTATCTTTTATATGCTCTCTCTTTACAGTTTCGCATTCACCTACCTATGTGATACTAGGTATTCCCGGAAAGTAACACAGCGACCTTTCAGACAGATTAGACTACTGCTCACAGACTAGCAATTAAGAATAATGAAACCACTCTAACTATAATTACAATGGAGGTGAACTTAATTAACTGTTTCACTTTACTACCTACTGTCTGTTAACTTTCTCACTTCACTCTCTTTGTCACTACAGTGATAATTCACCTAACTGTGCATATCATTGTCAGTAGATATCATGGCGAAATAAGATTATAATGTATAGTGACATTCTAATCTACGCTTAAAAAGGTATACACTTACCTTGTCGAGAATAATATTATTTCACTCTTAAAATTGCATTTATTTTTATTTCATTTCACTTTAAAATTCTTCTTATTTATTATTTACAATATTTACTAACAAACAGAACAGAGATCTAGCTTGTACTGGGTTAGCCGAGTCAGTCACCACTACGATAAAAATGCTCGTACTAGCTATCGATGTTACGACATAAGTTTCACTTGTACACTGCGGCCGTCACTCCAGATGGACGCAATAGTTTGACAAAACCAAGTAACCATGTTACGACTATTACTTAGTTTTTACTTAGATGAAAAAGTACCTGATTTTGGGGCCGTTTTCGTACTTTCACCTACATTTTTAATCACGTTAGATAGACGTTAGGTCCTTTAAAAATTAGTTATGTAGATATAACGTTACAATTTTTGATCGAATTGAAAGGATTCCTCGTCTAGCCTAGCAGTTAAAAAGCTAGCTAGCTACTTAATCCGCGAGGTAATTGCGCAATACACTATTAAGTTACTACTTTAGTTGTTCATTTTGATGGTCTGTACCACATCCTTAAATTTGGCTGGTCTTTAAAAAATCAGCCTGTATTAAGTAAACATTAACGTCATTTGTAGAATAATTGTCGGTTATTTCTCGAAGTTTGTGCAACGAACATCTAGTAGACAGGTACCCCACACACCTACACTTTTTCTAAAATACTCACTCTCTTTTTCTAAAACACTCTCTCTCTCTCTCTCTTTCTAAAACACACACTCTCTCTCTCTCTTTTTATAAAATACTCTCTCTCTTTTTCTAAAACACTCTCTCTCCCTTTTTATAAAATACTAACTTCTGCCCGCGACTTCATCCGCGTGAAATTTCTTGTCCCCTGTCCCACCCCGTCGCATCGTATCGCTCGCCCGCGCTATAACTTCGTTTTTGCTTAGCTTTCTTTCTGACATTTTTTTTGTTTTTGCTCGGCTCCTAAGGGTCTTAGCGTGCCACCATGGGATCTGGAGGCGATAGTCCTCGCGCGCCTGTATGACTGGCGCGCGGAGGCACTACGACGGGGGGACACTCTGCACCCGCGACAAATCGCGGCGGAGCGGACGGACCTCCGGCGCGATCTCATGACGGAATGGAAGACGCGACTATCGCAACCCAGCGCAGGGCACGCCACGATAGCGGCGGTAAGACCCCTCTTTGAGGAGTGGCTAGAGAGGCGTCACGGCGCGTTCACCTACCGCCTGACGCAGGTCCTCTCCGGACACGGATGTTTCGGGAGGTTCCTGCACATCATCAGGCGGGAGGAGACGCCCGGGTGTCACCACTGCGAGGATCGCCCAGAGGACACGGTGGAGCATACGGTGGAGGTCTGCCCCGCTTGGGCAGAGCACCGCCGTGTCCTCGTAGAGGCGATCGGCAGCGGCGGCGACCTCTCGCGTCCGGCCCTGGTTCAATCCATGGTCCGGGGCGAGAGGGAGTGGGAGGCGGTCACCTCCTTCTGCGAAGCAGTCATGCTAGCGAAGGAGGTGGCGGGATGGGCGAGGGAGAGATCCTCACGCCTCAGCCGCCGAGGGAGACGCTCCGGGCGTCGGGAGCCGCGTGACGACTCCCGGCCGGCGGAGAGCAATGGGTAGCTCTCCGTCCGATCAGGACCAGGCCCGTGCCGGACGGCGCGTATGTGTTCCACGCGCGCCTCAAAAAGATGTCAGCGTAGTTGACGGGGCTCGACAGGGCCGAAGCCTGCCGGGGTAGCGGGATCGTCCGAAAGGGTTACCGCTGCCCTGGTACATAAAGGGCTAAGGAAGGAACACGGGTGGGTTTTAGTCAGTAAGAGTCTGACACTCCCTTCTGCTCCACCCAGAGCGGGAGGGGTCATTTGATATATTCCCATCCTCAAAAAAAAAAAAAGGTCTTAGCGTGATGTTAAGTAGCCTGTAGTCTTTCTCAAGAATTTGGCTATCCAATGAAAAAAGATTTTTTTAAATACGACTGGTAGTTCTAGAGATTAGCGCGTTCAAACAAACAAACTCATCAGCTTTATTATTAGTATAGAAGATAGATATGAATTTAAATAAAAAAAGTTACAAAAACCTACCTAACAGTCGCATTATTAGATCAATCAAAATGCTATTAAATGTTTATTGGTAAACAATCATCTTCGTATTCGATCGTTACCCTTGAATGAAACAAGTTAGGTACATAAGAACTTCGAGGATTCAAACTTGCCTTAATAATTATGTGAAGGTCTATATAAAAGAAAAGGCTAACTGACATTGTTTACAAGGAAAATTTGTGAAGGTTCATATACGCCAATATCCTTTTAAACAGCCATTTAAAATTTGACCCACGATTTCTTTGTGGTAGTCCATGATAATTATGATATCTTTATACAGCTTTCGCTGTTTGAAGAAATAATGAGATCGTGATCTAAATGTTTCTACAATATGTATCTTGGTAATGGCGCCGTTTTCCTTGTTCACAAACTAAACTAAATTTAAATCCAGTGCATCTTTTTCTTTTTATATTTCATTAAGAAAAGGACAGAAGATAAATATTAGTTTAGTCCTGTCAAATTCGGATACTCCATAGACAATTTAGACATGATTAGAAACATGGCTACTAAAAATACGTCAATTTATGTCAGGCGCTGACTAATAAAAAATATCTCATGTTAAATTCATTCTCATTTTGATAGCTCAAAGCAACAAGCAATCTAAAACCCAATATTATGAAGCTGAAGAGTCTGTTTGTTTGTTTGAACGCGCTAATCGTTGGAACTAGGTACCAGTCGGATTTGAAAAAATGTTTTTGCATTTGACAACCCAATTCTTGAGGATAGATATAGGCTAATTAATATCACGCTATGACCCTTAGCCGAGGTAAAAGAAAAAAGCAGAAATAACGCTATGTCAAAACGAGATAGGTAAGTAATATTGCGGGCGATGTGATGCGACGCGGTAGGTCGGGGAACAAGAAATTTTAAGCGGACATATTCGCGGGTAGCGACTAGTAATCAATCAAACCACAAGACAGAAACCGGGGTTATGTAGAGGTACTAGAAATAAATGGGTAAGTAGGAATTCCGTGGGTCTATCTAAAAATACGAATAAAAAACAAAATAAGTTAGTTATAAGTAAATTTATGGTCAACTTATCACATCTGGTAGATATTTAAACCAAACTATTATTTTAAGAATACCTAATTAAGATTTTAATTATGTTTGTCATTACAAGAACAATGTAATAATGTAGCTTTGAATTTACAATATAAGTACAATAGGTAAGTAAGAATATTAATTACATATTGTTCAGACTTTAACGTTGAAAAATTAATAACGTACCTTTGGGAAATCTTATTTTAATGCGACCAATGAATGACTAACTGTAAAAGCTAAGTCTAAGGTAGGTATTTTTCTTTATATGATGGTAGCTAAAAGTGTCAACCAGTTCATCATCATTTCAGCCGAAAGACGTCCACTGCTGGACATAGGCCTCCCCCAAGCACCTCCACTTCGACCGGTTCTGTGCTTCTTGCATCCAACGGGTTCCTGCGGCTTTCACAAGGTCGTCGGTCCACCTTGTGGGAGGCCTTCCAACGCTACGTTTTTTAGTACGCGGTATAACCCGAAGAATTGCCAAACTTAAGTGACAGTGGGCAGGGCATATTGCTCGCAGAACAGATGGCCGATGAGACCGAAAGGTTCTGGGGTGGCGACCACGCCCACCAGTTAATAAAAAAAAAATCGGCCGAGTGCGAGTCAGATTTTTGTTAAGGGTACGTAGGTATACCATCAAACCTGTTTTAAGTTGTTTACCTTTTTATTATTTACCGCGAGAATCCCATAGTAGGTACCAGTAGACTATTCTTTAAAAGCTCTGCGAAAACAGATTCCCCTAGTGTTCGAATTTCAGAGTCCCATTGAGTACAAAATGTCAATTGTCTAGCTATTAAGGTTAAAAAGACAGACAGACAGACGCGTTTGTCTGATATTGTACATACTTACTTATATGGAACGTATAGCCTGATGGAACAGGTCGAGCGCTCATGAGCTGACAACCAGTTTTCTCATCCATAACATTTGGAATTTCTAATTTTATGCTTAGCATAGCCTTTAACCTATGCCTTTCTTGGAAAAATATATGCAAGTTGGTGTTTTCTAACTTATATTATGGACGACTTTATCTCCCCACAGACGTCCACTTTTGAAAAGCTTGTTGAAGATTTTGCTTTTTGTACGTCCCAGAAAAGGTCCGGCGACATCGAGGCAGACCCGGAAGAAGATGTTGCGATGAGCTGGACGCTGGATAAAATTGGTCCACTCTAGCTCAAGATAGATAAGAGTGGAAAAAAGGAAACTGCAGGGCAAAGACCTCCCTTTTGCCCTGCAGTGGGACAACATAGGCTAAAAATAAAATAAACGAAGAATGGGCAAACCTAGACAGGTTGCAGACGCACCAGCGGTTCGCGTACTTACTGTTTTGCCAGAGGATTAGGACGTGCCTATGTAAAGAGAAGAATTTCATCTACAAAGACACTGCAGATTGTTTCAGAGTTTTTATTAGGAGAAGCTTTGGACTTTTATGAACTCGCCAACTATACCCGAATCACTTCAGCGTGGCAATAGCGGTCATTGCCCTTTCCTAATATCTCTCCGTAGGAACCCAAATAATAAGCAATATAAGGTATTATTTATTAAAACATGTTGAAGATCACGATATATATTGATTCAGGAGGTTAACGGCCCTTATTTCAGTTCTTGAAATAAATAATGTTAGAAAATGTAGATGGGTCAATGACCGCTATTGCCACGCTAAAATGATTCGGGTAAGTATACGATCTCTAATCCGTGTAGGCACCGACCAACCATTCGAATATAGGATTGTCCGTTCTGTTTCGTCGTTGTGGTAAAGAGGTCTACCTCTTGGGAGATAAAACAAACAAACACAATAACTGTACCGACCAATGGGCCAAACTTATGACCCAATGGGTCCCTCTTAATAGCAAACGACATCGCGGCAGGCCCAGACGGAGATAGCGGAGTGAGCTGGACTCCTTTAATAAGAACTGGTCCTCAGAAGCTTTAAACAGAGAAAGATGGAAGGAGAGTCGGGGCCCTGCAGTGGGACATCACAGGCTTTTAATAATAATTATAATTGTACCGCTTGTGGTACACGTGTGTACCACAACCGGTACTAGTCAGCAATCGCAATCGCGTACTTATCGCGTATGCGATTATGATATTATGATGAGGTATTTTATCTTAAAATGCAGGCTACTTTTGTTGATCACGTTCATGATTATTTATTGGTAAGCAGATTATCATACTACAGCATTATAATACGACGGCTGTCAAAGAATGATAGTTGTGATTAGAATTTATCGACAATTTATGTTGATACTTAGTTAGTTTTTCTAGGAAATAATATTCACCAGCGCCTGATGGGATCGTTACTTGGTTGTTACATACGATCGTGACCCAACTGGCACAAAAATGAAATTATACCCATAAATTGAAAATCCTCTAAAAACTCATTGACCTAATGATTACACTTTTTGAAATTAATGAACCTCTAAAGCATTTTTTTAAACAATAGGGCTTTCTTTTAAACATTTTGGCCTTTTCTCACAACCTTTGAGAGGCTAGTACTAAATTAGGGCACCCGGACCACATGGGTTAGGTTAGCAGCGGCCGGCGAGCGCTACATCCATATTGGTCGTAGTTACTTGGTTATGTAGTATTTTTAGGACTCCAAAATAGGAATTATTGTTCAATAATATTTTTAGGAGCGTAAAAAGGGAATTATTAGAGTTTGGAGACAGGTGGAAGGCATTCTACCTATAATATTATAAACATGAAAGTTTGTATGGATGGATGTTTGTTACTCTTTCACGCAAAAACTACTGAACGAATTTGGCACACAGATGGTTTATAACCAGGATTAACATATAGGATACTTTTTATACCGATATTCCCACGGGATCGAAACTTATGCGGGTGAAACCGGGGCGCAGCTACAGCTACAGCAGTACATAATGTAGATTATAATAAATTCTTGTGAGTAATTTGAATTGATATGGAATATTTTAATATGTGAGAGGAGCCTACTTACATAGTTAGTAAAGCCGTCTGTCTGTACCTACAGCGTAGCCTAATTACTTCATTTTAATGAAGGTATCATTATAACTACAAAGGCCAAATCTAGCTAACTATTGTGGGCGACGGGAATCAGATGTACTTAAAGATAGTTAGTATAAGATAATGATCTTTTGCTCATTATAACGTTTAATAATCTTACTACTTGCTATGTTTATCAACCCCGCACCCTAATTGCGTAACACACGATCAATCGGAATCTGAATCATTTTGAAGCAAATTGCTAATCCATTGCTTCATAAGTTCGAAAAAGTCTGCTCAACACGTAAATAACGCAATGAATGTTGTTGAACTGTCAAAATGAAACCGATTCCGATTGATCGTGTGTTACGCAATTAGGGTGCGGTTTCCCTAAAGAACATTAAGAAAAAATGAGACTTCGCGGGACGCTTAGCAGATGTGAAACATCGAAACTATTTTGTATAGAAAATATACATGGAATAATGGTTTATTAAAACAAATTATAATAAATACCATAATCAAAAAAACAAAATATTGTGATAAAAAATATTTATATCTTTATTTAAAAATACGTATTAATTTAATACCACAATAAATTTCGTAACACTGGTGAGTCGCGGTCGAGAGAGTAGTACATCTTTGCTGCTATGGGAAAGCTATCAGGCGCAGGGTTTGTTGTTTTAAGAAACTGCTTTTTTTTATTAAAATGAAGTCAATCTACAGTGATAAGTCTCCCATTATTTGTAAGTATGGTATGGTTGGACTTGGAAGACTTTTGGGCCTATAGTGAAAAGTTTGCCGACGCGACGTGGCGGAAGGTACAGGTTTAAAAGCGTAAGTTGTATGCTCAATTCCTGTGATTTATTTTAAGTAGGTTTGTTTTGTCTTTATTTTACTTTAAACACAAAATACATTTGTTTTTTTATTTCTGTTTTACGATCTAGTTAGATTCAGCTGCCACCTTTAGCTATAAAAGAGTTATGACGATAAACCAGACGTAGCTACAACAGTTAAATTTAAGTACTAAACAAATGGCGAGCATTAAGTAATACTTACATACTTGTTATGTTATATCAGAAATGATTGCAAAAGTTACATTGATAGGTAGGTACCCGTAACTTTTGCAATCAAACAAAATGTATCAGCAACCAGGGCCGTCGGATATAGTCGAAGTTTAGTAAGAAATCGTTGTTAATTTATCAAATTACATTCGAAAACATCCATCAGGGCATGCTCAGTGTGAAAACACTCACACGAACTAATAAAAGCTAAATTAATAATGTCTCAAAAATATTTAAAGGTCTTCATTGGCGAAAGGCAGTATTTTGTGTAGGGCGCGGGCGTCGCGGTGGGTGATGAATCTGAGTAAACCGGTAGTAACTTTACGAACTGTAGTGTTTATATTTAAGGCGTCTTTGACTTACTTTATCAAAATGTCAATTGCATTATTTGGAAAATCTATATCAAGAATACTTGATAAAACAGTATTCACAAGTGTATTGACCGCGTTATCGTAGTTAATAATTTGTTTGAATTTTCGGCCTTGTCTTGTTTTGGTTGTATAAAATTAAGTAAGACGGGTAAATGATCAGTGATGTTAGTTTTGATTACAAATATTTGAGCTTTACGATTTGTTTTAAGAATAATATGATCTAAGCAGTTAGACTCGCGTGTAGGAAAAAGGTGAGCAGGCAGAAGGTCGTTTTCAGCTAAAAGATTGAGATACTGTTCACTTTTCCGATCGTCGTTGAGGGGTTTAATATCAATGTTGATATCACCAACAACAGCAACTGTATGAGACTCTCGGATTGATCGTAAGTTTGTTTCAAAAGATATAAGAAAGGTCTAGAGCATGGTTAGATGGCGACCTATACACACAGAGAATGACAATATCTTTACTTTTTATAAGTAGACAGCTAGCGTCAACGACTACTGGTTCCTCCATAGTATGGCATAAATCCATGTGAATGTACATATATAACGACGCCATCACTTTTACTATGGTTAGTAGTGGAGTAATAAAGACCGTAATTATCTATTTGCGGTAGAGGCTTATGTTCCGATATCTACGTAAAAGCCAAAATATCACAGTGGATATGCGTTTTAGAAATACAAGAAAGTGATCTAATCTCCGATAAATACTTCTGATATTGTGCATTATCAATTTTAGGTTACTGCCCGAGGTGTTCAGTAGGTGAGGACAGTCATTGGGCTCCACTATTGCCGATTCTGAAACTGTTGTATTGTCTAAATCATTTTGTATTTTAGAGATACTATTGTTGTTATCCGTTGTGAATGTGATGGCCTATAGCTAGTGGTATATCTGAGTGAAACGATTGGGTACAATATTTAAATAAATAAATAGAATAAAATATAGACAGTACAACCTTGCAGAAATTCCTTCGATAAAATCTACTATAGGTACATTATCTGGGTATGAATAGTTGCGTGAGTATGATATTTATTAAGGTTACTTCGGTTATAATATTTGTATCATGTGCGCAGTCTACTGTACAGAACAAAGGTGGGTAATATTGGTAGAATTGTGTATAAGCGAGGTAAGGTGTGTGAATTGTGTTAAGTATGTGCGGTATATGTAAGTTAAGAATATAAAACTAAATAGTAAACAAAACAACATAGAAAAAAAGGCTGAGCAATATAACCTGTAGCAGTGCATGTAAAACTGCAGGTCATTAAGTCATTCAGTTGAAACCAGTTTATTGAGGTCCTCTTCATTAGATAATCTGATTGCTTTGGCACCTTCTTCCTTGCGTCAGTATACGAAGCCATGGGCGGTCCAACAGTACTTATAGTTGTTATCGTTGGCGTATGTGCAAGCCCTTGCATAGATTTCCTTAATTTCCGCAGTTAGGCTTTCTGATATGTAAATGGGTTCACTAGGACCGTCAATTGGTATAAAATTATTGGGATAAAAAGTAGCATAGGTGTAATGTAATGTGTGTGTATCCAGGGTGTCAGCTGCGTCCATACCAAATTTCATCAAAATTGATCCAGCCGTTTGAGTGTGAAGATGTAACAAACATACAAACACACTAATTCACAAACTTTCGCCTTTATAATATTAGTGATACATCCTTTTATAGGAGTGACGCATTTCTTTACTTGTCTATAACACAATTATTGTGCTCACCTGCCTTTCGGTTCAAAACCACACGTCAAACATTTGCTTAGCGTTAGCGCTACGTTACTTTCGGACGTTTGACGTGTGGTTCGAAAATTAGGCGTATTTTAGATAGCTACGCATGTCCGCATCCTCTACGCAGTGTTTGCGTAGCGCTACGCGGAGTTTGAGTAGCGATACGCGGTGTTGTATCTACACCATGCACGCCTATGCGAGACCAACTCCCAGTGTGCAGTGTGAAGACACTGCTCATGTCTTTATCATTCTATTCGGTCAACCTGATTAGACAGGATATTTTAATAATTAGGTACAAAATTCTTTACTCACACGATTTTATTGATGTTGCATCGAAATTGACGTAATACACTGTTCGAATACATCATAAGCATGGAATTTGCAATAAAGCATGTATTATGCCATGGCAATGCTTGATTTGATTTGTTATCAAAAACTTCCATATCGGGAGTTGCTACGAATAATGCATTATTTTCGGTTGTCATAATGATGATGATACGAAACTAATGTCAGTGTTATTGCATGCAATTTCTTCACCAAAATACAATGACAGCCTCTGTTGATAGAAAAATAAACCAAAATACATTTAGAATTTAGAACGTTAGGCAAGCTAACTAATAACAGCCGCACGGGTCGATCGATCAGGTTAAGGATTAGGGTCGTATTCCCAGTAACTGAGTTGTGGAGGTCAGATAGGCAGTCGCTTCATGTAAAATAGAAGTATTCAGCTGCAGCTGATGAGACTGGACCCCAACATTAATTGGAAAAAGGCAGATGATGATTAGAATTAAGAGCATCAAAAGTAGGTTAATTCCTAAACCCACAAATGTGATTTATTAACTCTTGTTTAACAATTTTTTTAAACATTTATTTAACATTGACGTTAAGCAAAAAAGTGGTAACTATACTGGTAGTGGCGGCCTTTCGCCAAAAGCAATAACATTGAATTTGCTTGGGAACTGAACGCGATATCTACGCCTCACTGATTAAATACGCACTTAATAGGATACACGTATTATCACACTCACTTTTACACGCTGTGCGCGTTTCTAAACTTTTAAATATACTATTATATTTATCAATATAAGCGAAAACTGGGACGGAATTTTTACAAACGTCATACGGGTGATTGACATAAAATATATCGGCTATTTGTACAAGGAGTATTTAATATTCCTTTATTGAAAAAAAAATCTATTTAATGTATTCTTATATGTTAAACTGACAATAATCGTGTTTTTGACAAGGGTTTTCAAGATGCTGTTGGAGCTAACCCGCGTTCTGTCTTTTTCCTCATTAAATAACGTCGTAGGTTATAGGTTTGTCGATTTTCAAATCAAATCAAATTTAACTTAATGAGATATCTCAATATAAAAAATACTGATGAAAGACTACTAAAAAAATCGACTATGACCTAGGCAAGGGCACAGGCTATTTTTCATCCTGTATCGCAGACGAAGTCGCGGCAACAGCTTCTTTTAAATAAATCTTATTCCTTTTTATTACTAAAATCGTTGCATAACCGTATTTTCTTCTAACTAAATCCTCTTCTATAACAGGTGGTAAAGTCGCACAAATATTGGTTAAGTTTGCGAATCGAACCCGTTATTCATAGCGCAAGAGCCAAAGATATTTAAAAGCTTAGAAGTAAAGCTTCTATCAGCTGTAATTTCGCTTTTTGTAATAAGAATACGTGGTTGGATAAAGGATGAATAAATAAACTGACTCGCAACCGAAATTCCTGAAACGGAAAGTAATCCGATTCGAACTGCCTACGTTAAAGTGATTAAAGTTAACATTCGATTCGAACTGCCTACGTTAAAGTGATTAAAGTTACCATTCGATTCGAACTGCCTACATCATGTTGTTACAGTAGTTTGAGTTAATTGACTCTGAATTAATTAACGATTTCTTGAAATTCAATGTAAGTAAGGTATAAGCGAGAAAAAAAAGTTTGGCTCTGATTGCCCAGCGCAGTAATTGCATAACACAAGTAGCAATTGCTTACATTTTGACAGTTCAACGACATTCAATGCGTGATTTACGTTGTCGAAAGGACAAATTTTTCGAACATATGAAGCAATGGATTGGCAATATCCGTCAAAATCATTCAGGTTGTGATTGAAAGTGTGTTACGCAATTAGGGTGCAAGATGGGCTGGAGTCATGACTCTATCGAATGCACTTTAAAAGTATGGGGGTCCGTCTTGGTATTAAAGCAGGAATTGCTTTAGTAAATATATATTTGACGGCACGGTTGGTGCAGTGGTTAAGCGATTCACTGCTGCGCTGCGTCTCGCGGGTTCGATTCCCGCACGGAACAAATATTTGTATGACCTACAAGTAGTTGTTCCGGGTCTGACTGTTTGTGTATGTGAGTTTAAGTGTTTGATAACGCACCCACGATACAGGAGAAATACCTAGTGTGGGCAACGTTTAAAAAAAAAAATGCTGTCCCATATCTTACCATGTTAGAATAGAATAGAATACTCTTTATTGTACACCATACAAATTACAGAACATAAATATATAAAATTTTACAAAGGGTGACACAATGGGCGGTCTTATCGCTATGAGCGATCTTTCAAAGACAACCTACATGGTATCTACCTTCATGGTGTGAGTAACTTATTAAACGGGCCACGGCAGGTTGGTGATGGTCTTCAGAAAGGGAAGGTGCGTAGTACTCCCAAACGGCGTGCGTGTATGACCTGAAGACTAATTCTCGTAACTTGAAACGTTCAAAATCGCAGTCGTAGTCGTTCGTAGTCGCTGTCTTGTCTCGGCGACAAACAAATGCCAAAAAATATTCAAAATGTAGGGAAATTAGTGGTATTTTTGACAGATGAGATCAGAGGGGTAATTCTCGTAATTTTAATAACGTTCACAGTCTGATCTCAGTCTCAGTCTGTCAAAAATATGTACGTCTAATTTCCCTACATTTTGATAAGTTTTTGACATTTGTTTGTCGCCGAGATGAGACTGTGACTAGATTTTGAACGTTTTAAATTACGGGAATACGGGCCCAGACTGTGAACGTCCAGGGTAGCGGGATCGTCCGAAAGGGTTACCGCTGCCCTGGTACATAAAGGGCTAAGGAAGGAACACGGGTGGGTTATAGTCAGTAATAGTCTGACACTCCTTTCTGCTCCACCCAGTGCGGGAGGGGTCATTTGATGATTTCCCATCCTAGAAAAAAAAAAAATTACTGAACGTTCTTAAAATTACGAGATTTGCCCCTTAGATGTATAAATGTATGTAAGGATCGTAGCAGATGGCGTTCTGTTGTTTCTGCCTAACCCCATGGGCAGACGTTGTGAGTTTATGTCATAATAATGTATGTGAGATTTTTCCTTGATGCATTTATTTTCAAAAGCCTCATCCGGTACCTTCCAGTAAGTGATAAAACTAAACGATAATTTAGAACTTGTTTATGCATAAAAAGTGAGATTATTCGTTTATGCAATACCTAACATTAACATTTCAACAGTAAAATAAAATCGAACACATAGCATTCAGAAACTAATAAAATACGTATAAACGGCTTAAATCATTTTTATGATGTATTTCATAACAAATTCGTTTTCATCGCATAAAATAATCTATGTAAAAATATAAAAATTCTTTCGAGTACGATAAAATAAATATGAGCTCTCAGCCACTTTCTACTACTTAGCATACATTTCATACTTCAGTAGATTTATTAGAGTCTTTAAAATACATTATGATCATTACATTATGATGATGAGTAATAAATAGTAGGTTCACTGTCATACGTTTATTTAAGTAAAGAGGACTGCAAATGTATTTTTGTCATTAAAACCGCAAAGATGATTTATCACATTTCTTACTTTATTAGCCACTAGAACTTAAAACTAAAACAACCAAAACCAATAGAAATCAATAGAACGACATCCAACCAATTTACATCACCCAATGACAATACCGACAATGTCATCAATCCGCGTAAAGTACCTATGAACACCGCGAGTCAGAAAAATGACGTATTTGTACAACGCCATCTATGGGTAAATTGATAAAACGTCTGCACAAAACATGTGCAGAGTGGTATGAATGAATGAAAGTTATATTCGTGGATGTTTTAGCGGCATTTTGCGTTTTAGTAATTTTCTATTATCTCAGAAACTATATGACCAATTGATCCACCCATACTGTAGAGGGCAAATCTTATCTCTATAATGTCCCTGTGATCATAAAATAATTTATTTTGATTTAGGAATTATATTTTCATCCAAACGTAAGCATGTCAAAAAAATACTTTTTCAAAACATAAAAGTGATATTAAAAGATAAAATATAAAAGATAGAAATATGGTGTCGCGGACTTTTTTATAGAACTATTTAAGGCGGGCCAGATTACCATACATTATTTTTTAGCTATACAACTGTTAGGGCAGCGCATGCAAATAATTCTGTTTTAAGAGGTATTTCTTTCCGACTTGCTAGACAAAAGTGGTGATAACTCAGCTAAAATGCATGATGTAAACATCATTTATAGCTTATAGCACTCACACGTATTGTAGCTTTCCACCAGTGAACACCTTTTTAGAATTGGATTATTGACTCCGGAGATTACCCCCTACATACATACAAACAAACAAATTTTACCTCTTTATAATATTAGTATAGATATACATAAACACACGTGAAGGAAAATATTGTAAGGAAACCGACATGTCCTAGAACCAAAACTTCGAAGACATGTCATCTACCACCCCGCACTTAGATTAGATTTCCTACTTGATAATCAATTACTTTATAAAGAATGCCACTAAAAAAATAAAAACATGTGGAGAATATTTTTTTTCACGATTTACAGCCACACATTATTCATTTTTTACTTCATAATCCATTTCATAATCAGCCTATAATGTTCCCACTGCTGGGACACACGCCTCCTCTCGGTGAGAGGGAGTGGGCCGTAATCCACCACGCGGACCTAGCGTGGATTGGTGGATGTCACATGCCTTCGAATTTTTGGTTCTAGGACATGCCGTTTCCTCACGATGTTTTCCTTCACCGTTTTGAGAGCAGTGTTGATGAAAATAATTTACACAAAGTAAAGCGCTTTCTGGGATCGAAACTACGACCTAGAACTCGTAGATCGCAGCCGTTACCACCGGGCCACCACTGCCGGCATTTCTGACTGGGTACACTTCATAACATTTCTGACTGGGTACACTACATAACTTTGCTTAGTAGGTATGATTTAGGCCCACTTGAGCGTTTAATGAATAAATCTATAGTTTGTAAACTCAGGAGTTCAGTAATTAACATTTTAACTGTCATGACGCGGGCCAAAAGTGACACTGGGCTAATTAACCAGACATTAGTGTTTTTTGAGTTGGGCACATCGTAGTTAAATCGACGAAACATAAAATAGAATTGCAATGTCTATGCCCTGATATGTAATCCGACTAAAAATGAATGAACGAACAATGAACAGAAATTACTACAACCCAATACCCATCTCTTTTCACTACATTACGATACGTAATACTTTCTTGTTTTTAAATTTTATTATATGACGTTTCATTTTAATGGTTTTGTATTGTGGCTTCCATGGAGATTTAGGGCTGATTTTTCAATCATCTGATAACTTTATTCGAGGAATAATTTTGAAATTTTGACAGTTATTTCATACAAAAACAGTCAACCGTCACTTTTATTTCCTCGAATAAAAGTTATCTGGCGATGGAAAAATCAGCCCTTAGTTTACGTATTAATTGACGAAAACGTCAGATAAGGAAAAATGTTTTATAATTTGTATTTATTTTTATATGAGTCCGTGAATATAGTTAACTACCGGAGGCACTGCCGAAGGTTTTTTAAAAGAAACAAAATGAGTCTGGTCACGAAGACGTTTTAATGTGGACTCACTCTAGCTTAACCTAAATCAAATACAGTTCTTAATACTAGGTCCTTATCTCTACTGTCGCCGGGTGCTAGTCATAACATCCCGCGACTCTACCGCGAATGCTGTATCAGCGTGAGCCGCCCAAGGCGCATTCCCCACTAACACGATGTTATAATATTAGGGGTCGATACAGCATGTATAACTCCTCCCCCCTTAAGTTCAAAATTATCGGAGGGGTGATTATCGTCACTCCGATTATTTCGGCAGAAACAATTCCTTATGGTTTTCCCATACTTACGAGCTATGAATACACAAATGCTTAAGACTATAATTATATTATAACACTAGAGTGCCGACGCTAACACTTTTCACATTGATGAGCTTTTCACTCTCGTCTTTCACTTGACTTTCACTAGCTTTCAATAAGTTGTTTAGGTGTTACAGATTTATTAAATCACTAGTGTCCAAGTTGATGGGCTTCCTTTGTAGGCGATGGCTGGTACATCAGGGAGATTGACAATTGGTAATTGTGGTTTGAGTACTGGCAATATATAGTGCAGTAGGTTTGAGATCGGACCAGATTTTAAAAGAGCAACATCAGAATATGATGCTACGGAACAATATAATAAAATCTCAAACATTCACTCGCTCCAACAGGTCCAATCGAACCAATCGATCCAATTTTGAAGTATCAATGTTACTTTTGGCTGTATGATTAGTTTTCAGGGTAACTTTACCAATCTTGACATCACAGTGGCCATTCAAGGTAAGAGAGTAAGTACCTTTTAATTTTTTCTTTCGTTGTCTCGCTATTGCAGATCTCTAATAATATGCTTTCGGATTTACTATAAATAATCCATCGCCTTTTTCCCACAGATTCTATCTTGAGAGTGTGAATTTCAACTGGTACAGGATTGCAGGAACTCGTATTATGAGAGAATCTCATTAATGCCGTTATACAGGTATCTTCCATTGGCAGCTGGGACTCGTACTCGTAGCACAGGAACTTCGCCTCGTGGAGTTCTTTGCAAGGCTGGGAAAGCGAGACTACTTCGGACCCTTTTACTAAGAGGTAGGGGTATTTGGGAATAATGATTGTGGTCTGGTTAAAATGATTGGTAATAGGTATTGGGAGTGCCCTGTAGTATATATATATTTCATCTTTAACTATAGGTATTTCTAAAATGAACGTTATTTGACTTCCTTTTGAATAAGCTTTTATTTCAATCATATTATCATATCTGATATCGTCGTCATTGTCTAGGTTACCGGAAATAATCTTAATAATAGATCCTAGAGGATTTAGAATTCCACTTGTAATCTTCATCGACGGGGCTAACTGCTTAAACTTTTCAATGCTACTGTTCATAACGTAATCCGTTTGGAGCTTTACATCAAGCAGCTGATAATTTGAGGTTTCATTGCCCAAATGTTTATGTATGTATCGTTTAAGTTTGCGTATCTTTTAATATTAAATTCTAAGTCCTCATGAATCAAACTTAAATCTAAAACCTTAATAATAGTTCACTTATTATAACTTACGCTAGTTTGACCCTGCTTCAGAACCAATACGCCAGGATTCTTATCTATCATCATTGAAGTGTATGTATCCTGCTGGTCAGGGCCAGGAGGACAAGGAGGAACCTGTGGAGGACGTTTAATGTCCTTACGTGTCACTTTGGTGTCACGATAATTTATTCTAACGGGACAAATGTTCCTAACATTTCACCCGAAACTTCTGCTTTTTGAAATCGAGGCTTGTCTTTACTTCGTCTAGTGTTTACTCCTTTTATGAATACAGTGTCTCCTTCTTGTATATCGAATGATATTTCACTACCGCGGTTTTCTACAACCTTTTCCTTGTTTGCTATTATTTTATCCGTTAAGTATTGGTAGAGATACTTAGTTCGCTTCATATGATCGTTAACTAATTGTTGCGGATATTGTTTGTTAAAATTAACTGCAAAGGTGCTATTCGCGTCAGTGTGCCCGAAGACAACTTCGAAGGGTGTGAGGCCTGTTGTCGAATGTATAGTTTGGTGGTAGGACATAACTGCGTACGTCATTACGTCGACAGCATCAGTAATTCGACGCTCATATTTTGCGATACGATATATTTCTAAGATGGTTGAATGGAAACGCTCTATTAAACCCATATAATTGGGGTTATGTGCCGTACCTATGTGCAAATCGATTTTATAAAATTATAGTGTTTCTTTAAGCAAGGTGTTGTTAAACTCGGTTCCGGGATCAGCACTTATTCGACTTGGTACGCCATAGCACGAGAAAAATTTAATTAATGCATGGACTACTTCAGGGGTGGATCGGTTTGAGAGCATGAAAGCCTGTCCTAATTTACTAAAAGCGTCTATTATCGTCAAAAAGTATTTGCCTTCTATTGAGAAAAGGTCTATGAATATTTCAGCAAAGGGTTTTGTTTGTGTTTGTGTTAATTGTAACACTGGCTGCAATGATTTACGATCCTATTTTAGTTTTTTACAGGTTTCACATGAATTAGTTACCGCAGCAACAGTTACGTCCATATTTGGCTGGCTGGTTTTGCCGTTATGGTAGGTAAGTACGACTAAACACTGTTCGTCTTCGTCCTCCACGTATATAATTCTTTTCGTACATTAGTAAATTTTAACAGTATCCTTTTTAAATAGTTTAATAACAGCGTCTGTAAACTGATTGCGGTGTATTTGATCCTCAAAATAAAAGAAATGTTTTATTTTAGGTTTTATGTATTCTAGAAGAAATTGTTTTACTAGGCCGGGATTATCTACGGGCAAGTGTATCTCAATTTTTTTTTTATTGATTTTTCTGATAATTGGTTTCTTTTCCAGGTGTCTACAGCTTCATTCGGGATGGGGATGCCGCCTGTATCGATATCTTGGCCTGAGTGTATTGTTTCAGGTAATGAACCTGCTGTGAGAGTGTTAGATGAAGATGATCGGACTGGATAAGATGAATTAATATCTGAAGGTGATGGGGCGGTCAACGTTTCTGAGGAGTCTGATATTGCTATTGGACTGTCAGGCCTTTCAGTATCACCTACATTTCCCTGTAAGGATGTGTTATTATCTTTTCTCATCATCTGTTAGTACATTTAATTTTATACTAGACAGGGCGTCTGCATTGCTATTTTGGCTACCTTTCTTGAATATTATATCGAAATCAAATTCAGCTAACCTCAGCTTCCACCTAGTTAGCTTACTATTCGGCTCTTTGATTGAATTAAGCTACGTTAACGGTCGGTGATCTGTATATACTATGAATTTGCGTCCGTACAAGTATGGATGGAAGTGTTTTGCTGCACACACTATGACTAGCAATTCCTTTTCTATAGTACTATAACGAGTTTCCGCATCGTTTAATGTCCGGCTGGCGTATGCAATGGGTTTTTCATTACCAATAACTCCTTGTGAAAGGACGGCATCCACGGCGTAATTTGACGTGTCTGTGGTTAGAATAAAGGGCTTTAAAAATCAGGGAATTGTAGTATAGGAGCGTTGACTAGTAGTTCTTTGCACCTTTCGAAAGCGTTGATATATGGTTGAGTAATTTCTATTTTATTTCCTTTTTTCAGACACGAAGTAAGGGGTTGTGTGACTTTAAAAAACGCCTTTATAAATTTTCGTTAATAGCCAACCAGGCTAAGGAAACTTTTGATTTCGGTGGATGTGCGGGGAAGTGGGAAGTCAAGTACTGCTCTGATTTTGTCGTTATTAGGTTCTAGGCCATGTTTAGTAATCTTGTGTCCTAGATAAAGTACCTCCTTTCTGAGAAACTCACATTTGTCAAGTGTCACTTTAAGGTTGTTTTGTCTAAGGCGATCAAATGTTTTTCTTAACTTCTCAATGTGTTCTTGTAAACTATTCGAATATATTATATTATTATATCATCCAAATAGACGAGGCAATGGATACCTTGCAAGCCTCTCAGCACGTTATCCATTGCGCGTTGGAAGGTTGCAGGTGCGGTTTTAAGTCCAAATAGCATGCGGAAAAACTCAAAGTATCCTGATGGGGTTGTAAACGCGGTTTTAAGTCTGTCTTGTGTGTCTATTTTAATCTGATGATATCCACTAGCGAGGTCCAGGGTGCTAAAGTAAGTTGATTTCCCCAGCTTGTCAAATAAGTCGTTAATGTTTGGTAAAGGGTATTTGTCGTCAGTTGTTATTTCATTTAAGCGTCAATAGTCTATAACCATTCTGAATTTATGCTCACCCGAGGCGTCCATTTTTTTTGGAACTAGGTGCACGGGGGCACTCCATGGTGAAAAAGACTCTGGAATTACATTATCTCGTAATAATTTGTCAACTTGTTCTTGTATTTCAGCGTTTTGTGACGGTGGATGTCGGTAAGGTCTAATAAAAATAGGCTCTTCGTTTGTAGTCCGGATTCGATGCTTTACTTGGTTTGTAAATGTTAGGGGAAGCTGTTCGCAATAAAATATATCTCTATATTCAAAACAAAGTTTTTCTATAGCTTGGCGTTCCTCCGAGTAAGTGTGAACTAATCGTAATTTTGTTAAATTTTGTTTTAGTAATTCGTCAATTTCATAGTTATTCAGTAACTCATCTGATGTTACGTTTATTTTACAGATATTAATGTCATAAAGTTTAGTGGTAGTCAATGGTTTAGTAAATGTAATAGTCACGCTATTATGTGAAGCATTTTGAATAACGGTTGTCGCAAAATAATCTATGCATGTAACTATAGCGCTAGGCATACGTACGTCATCACCGAATTTTTTAAAGCCAATGATTGCGTCACCATTATCAAGGTCAGTTGGTACTTTTACTAGTGTTTCGGTTCGGGGATCTAAAGTGATTTCACATGATACTATAGGTATTTCTGTATCTCGTGTTCGTAAAATTTGAGTCTTCATATCTATTGTTGCATCTAACATTTTTAAGAGATCAGAACCAATTAATCCGTCGTATCGACTATCAACATCATAAACATAGAACTTGTGTTTAAGGAAATTTTGAAGGGTTTCAGTAAGGGTATGTATATACATACCCTTACTGAAACCCTTCAAAATTTGCACAAAACATGCACGTAGCTCACACAACCAAGTTATATAACTTGGTTGTGTGAGCTACGTGCATGTGTGCTAATAACTTCAAACGGTTCGTTATATTTGTAGGCAGAGAAGTATTGATCGACTTTTCCTGGACTTATAAAACTTCTGCAACTTCCGGTGTCAATCATTAGGCGGGCATCAATTTCCGGAATATAGATGTTTGGTAATCGGTTTATACTATTGTAATTTAAGTGTATTACTTCGGGTGGTCGTTTTCCGAGGCCACTATCGGAAAATTTACGGTTCCTTTTTGGTTTGTAGGCTCGTCGGAAACGGGCTCCACATTTTCTGAGCAGGAACTATTGTAATCGGCGGTGTGATTGTACATTTCAGTAAATTGTAAATGATTTTGACAGTTTACGTAATCAGGCTGGAAATCCTGGTCTTGGAACATGTGTATTTCATTATTATTATTATACGTGTAAACCAAATCGTCATTATCAGAGCTATTTGTAATCATGTTGTATCTAAGGGGACGGGCGGTTTGCATAGAAACATCAGTGTCTTGGGACTGGGGTAAGTTTCGCTGTGGTTGATGTTGTGGCGGTATACCGAATTTGAATTGCTGGTTTGGTGGATTAAAATTGGGTCTACCCTGTGTGTTATTAAATTGAGGTCTAAATCCTTGTTGAGGTACAATACCAAATTTAAAATTGTTCTGGTTCTGCGGATGGCCTGAAATGCACACTGATTTATAGCCTTGAGGTTTTTGCATATCCGGTTTAAAGTAAGTTTGGTTTGATACACCAAATCTATAGTTATTATTGAAACCAGGCCTAAAATTATTTTGGGGCGAATGCGGAACTCCAAACTTGAAGTTTTGGTTAGCCGGATAGCCGGAATTATTTAATTTAAGACTGGAACATTGGGTTTTATTGCAGGCTGGAATTTAAAACGTTGGAAGTTATTATTAAAAGTTGAAGGATGCGTGGCTGATTTTGTATTATTTTTATTTTTTGCGTTATACTGAAATTGAAAATTGACCTCTTCCATGACGGCACTGAGCGCACTTTCCAAGCTTGTACAATTTCTGAGTCTTACAATTCTGATTAAATCCTCAGACAGATTATATAAAAACACGTTAAGACACAAACTATGGTAGATCACCATTTTTGCAGCTTTTATTTCCTCACTAGCAAGCAAGTTGACCTTGGAAAACAGAGTGCTGCGTATTTGTTGGATTCTTTTACAGAATTCTAAATAAGTTTCATTAACATTAATTTTTAAATTTTCTAGCTCAATAGCCTCGCAGTCCACTGATCTGGGGTGACCAAAATGTTGGATAAAAATAGATTTTAGTTAGTCCCATGTAACTAAGTCCTCCCTTTCACTTAATAGAGCCGCTGCTCTACCACACAATCTACTAGTGATAGCGTGGAAATCATAGGTTGACTGAACAGCATTATTGGAGCCGCTAAAGTTTCTTAAAACATATTCACTTTTCTTTATAAACAAGCTTAAAATATTTTTGTCACCATCAAATTTGACAATTAAACTTAAAATATCTTTGGGGATCATTTGGATAGCTTCTCCAGCTTGATTCTGCATTATTAACAATTTAATCAAAAAGAAAGTATTGTCAATTTTTTGGACCTAAAAAAGGCATTCGATACGGTTTCGATTTCTGACTTATTAATAAAGCTGGAGGAACTCGGGATTCGTGACCAAACACTTAATATCTTTAGGGACTACCTTCAAGACCGAACTCAGTGTGTAAAAATACAAAATTACCCCAGTAGAGAGGAACCAGTGACATTCGGCGTTCCCCAAGGCAGCGTGATTGGCCCAACCCTATTTCTAATTTACGTTAACCAACTATGTAATCTGAGTTTGGAAAATGGAAGAATCGTGGCGTTTGCTGATGACACCGTCCTTACCTTTTCTGGCGACACTTGGGATGACACCTTCGATTCCGCACAAAAAGGACTAAATAGTGTTCTACAATGGCTCAAAAGACACATTGTCACTATCAATACCGACAAAACTAAAATTCTTACGTACAGCTTACGAAACTCCACTCAACCTCCAAATTCATACTCTTTAGTAGCGCACTCATGTTTACTGTCTGGCACTGCGACATGTACATGTTCAATATTAGAACGCTGTCGAACCATCAAATATCTCGGTGTGACTCTTGATGATGGCCTGAGCTTTGCACCTCATATAGAGTTACTGACATAGAGAATCAGAAAGCTTATGATTGTCTTTAGTAGTCTTCGCCACATCGCAGAACCTCAAACTATTAGGTGTACATATTTTGCTCTTTGTCAGTCTCTGCTAACATACTGTATATGCGCTTGGGGTGGTGCACCCAAAATGGTACTTTTGAAGTTAGAACGAGCTCAGAGAGCCGTGCTAAAAATTAGTACCTTCCGGTCCATCCTTTTCCCAACTGAAGAACTATATAGGAACTGTAAAGTCCTTACAGTCCGACAGTTATTTGTACTACACATTCTGCTACATCAGCATCAAAGAACCTCCTATAAAAAAATCACCACAAGACGCAAAGACAAGGTATGTCAACCCTTTCGCTGTAAATACTCTCTTACAAGAAGATTTCCCTGTTTCCAAGGTCCTCATCTCTACAATAGTCTTAACAAAATACTGAACTTTTACTCACTCCCTATAGTGGCATTTAAAAAGAAACTAAATAATTGGCTACAAACACTTAATTACAACACCACAGAAAGCTTATTGTTGACTCAATACCGCTCCCGTTAAACCCCATTCTGTCCTCATTTGCTCATCGCTCGCTACCATTACCCACAAATATAGGAATAACACATACACCCACACACAAACACACCCTCATACACACATACCCTCACACACACACACACACATACACACACATAGACACACCACCACACACCCCTACACACACTACACTACTCCACTCATATAATTTTTCGTTTTGTTTTATTTCCTTTCCTAAATAGTTTATTTGTCCGTTTACCTATGCCATATACTGAACCAGTTGTATGATTACAAAATGGCATGTTTGTACCTAAATGCGATAAAGAAACATCCAATAAAGGGTCGGGCCCAGCATCTTTAACACAAGTTGTCTTGGCAACTTAGCAAGGGTGCTGGTATCGCCACACTATTGTATAATCTACTCTAAACTGTATGTACTACCATGTATTTAATGTAAAATGTAAAACTTGATGCAAATAAATTATTATTATTATCTCCTTTATTTTAATGTAATCATATAAATTATATTTTTAAATATTAGAATATAAAAAGTATAAAAACATTTAAAAATATAAAAAATAGTAGCCCATCGGTATCAGGAACAGGGTCCAAGCTACCGGTGGTCAGGGCTCCAGAGAGAGGAACCTCCTGACAATGCGAGCCGTGTCCAGAAGTACCGCTTTCTGAATCAAGCCCTTGATCCAGCTGCCCAACGAGAGCCTCCTCAGGTGTTGGTCGAGGCTCTTGGCTATTAAGCCATTGGCTGTCACGACTATCGGCACAATGAACGCTGAGTCCACATCCCACATGTCAACAACCTCGCGAGCCAAGTCAAGATATTTGATTTGTTTATCTTTCTCGGCTTTCACGAGGTTCTCATCATGCGGGACGGTTATGTCAACAATCATTGCGCGTCGCTCTGATCGATCCACCACCACTATATCAGGCTTATTGGCAACAATAGTCCTGTCAGTGATGATGGATCGATCCCAGTACAATTATTATTATTATTAATCAAATTAATATATTCGTCTAAATAAAATACAAATCTTATACCAGTTATAATATTAAATACGTATAGCTTAAAAATATACCTGCCAATTTTTCGTGCAGAAGTCAAGTAACTTTCAACGATGTAAGTTTAAAAGTTACGCAATTAAGTCCTACAGGAGCAACACAGGAAATAACAAGGACGAGACAGGATAGTAAAAAGGTCTACTGACAGTCTGCTCGATCCCATGCCTACTCGTAGAGCTGCTCGTGCTGTGGACAGGAACCTTCAGCGCCCGATGTGTTAAACTTATTTATTTGGTTCGAGGATACCCGTGAACCGCGCGCGTCACCAATTTTTGTGTGTTCGAACACAGCTTTTAGACAGCGGATATCCTACCGGCTGCGCCAGTTAACTAAAAAAGGATCGATCAGGTTAAGCTACGCTTGCCGCGGCTGGTCCGTAGATAGGTGACCATATTTACATACCAAGACCCCTTTGTGTCTCGGAAAGCACGTTAAGCCGTTGGTTCCAGCAGTCATTCGTGGATCTTTGACAGCCGTTACGGGTCGTCAGAAGCTCGAAATTCTGACAGTCTTGCCAAGGGGTATCGTATTACCCAGTAACTGGGCTGTGGAGGTCAGATAGGCAGTCGCTCCATGTAAAATACTGGTATTCAACTGCATCCGGTTAGACTACTATGATTACTAACACTAACCCAGAGTTAAAGTTTAACTCCAGGTTTACCTTAACTCTTGGTGGTGCAAGATGAATTATTTGATTAACACTGAGTTAGCTGTTAACTCCAAGTTATAGACCGTGACTTTTAAGTCGTCTGACAACGGCAGCCCACTTCATGTATCCAATGACTACTATACATTCATAACAAAAAAAATGGTATTTAAGAGAAAATAAAGGAAAAAAAATATTCAGTATTATGATGCATAACGTAGTTGAAACATTCTGTTGCGAGCGAAGATCTATCTACTCGACTCGTGCAATGGTTAGGTATGTTCTACTGTTTGATACGTTAACATTATTAACAGGATGTTTCATAATTCTAATGTATTATTTATTTTTCTTTGTACCTATTATCTTAATTAATGGTAAAAAAAAACACGCCTAGAGGTATTTTATGTCGGATACATTGAGTGGACCACCTTCGTCAGACGACTAAAAAATCACGGTGTATATTATAAGATAACCCATGAACGCGCAAGTGGGCCTTAGGCAACGTTTATTTATCTGTAACTGATGTATTTTTATAGGTATAAGAAAAGATTTAGATTACCACATATCATTTAATAGAACGATAGTTATATCATTTATTTAGTGCCAAACCAAACCTGTGACATTTAGGGCTGGTTGTTTCAAACGGTTGGTTAACGTCAAATATTAACGAGTACGTAATCGTAATTATTCTACGTAAGTCAAGGCCATAATTCTGTGAAACAACGCTTTTTTTTGGTTTGGCGATAGTTAGCGCCATTTTTGCGTCAAGTGGACGTGAAACAACCCGCCCTTATTGTTTTTGGTGTACAGTAGGTGTCAGGTAGCTCTTCTTCGAAATACGAGGCATGTTGCGTGACAGATCTGCTAGAAAAGATATGGGAAAATAACTATCACAACAAAATAAAAATGTCGTAAGCCAATGTATTTAGTTGTTTATTCATATTGTGGTAAAAATACAACAATGAACGTTGGGACCCTTGGCATTGTCTGCATGAGTATTTAAATAAATAAGTAAGTGATTTTAATTTTTAAACAGTGCTAATTAACATGAAATAACTAAGACCAACGTTCAGCAACAGCTGGTTATGTGAGTTTTATAATTTCTGTTTTCTTTTAATTTCTACAAATAGATAATATGTAAAACTTTAGGAAAACACAGTGGGTTACATTTTACATTAAATTGTAAGTTACAGTTAAAACATAACAGAGATTTGTTTTTAAAATGATCAATTTTCATGTCTTGAAATAAACAACAATCAAGCCTTTACTTTGGGAAAATACTTAGCGAAAAGCTTCAATACCTAACTACAGACACTTAGGTTTTAAAATAAATTAATAAAAAATAATTTCAATAAATACTAAGACTAATAACAACTAACATCTAAACAATTAGTAGTGATGCAACTGATGAACACAAATGCAACTTTTCAAATACAACAATACATAACATTACGCCTGTATTTTCCGAAGGTTTAGGCAGAGTTGCACCCATTAGCACTCACATTTTTACCAGCTATGGCATAAAGTCCCAGGTAGTAAGGGCAAGCCTATTGCCACAAATCTAGTGTTCCAGACTCCGGACTTTTTAAAATAGTTGCATTAATTAATTGCATCACTTTACAATTTAATAAATAAGACAGTAGTTACCTACATTATGTTTAAATAACTAGTAAGTCAACATACATTTTGTCATCAATATGATAACGTTTATTCAAAGCAACAATAGATTTACTTAAATAAAATAACAAAGGCGGTGTGACAATCTAATATAGTGGTTTGCAGGGCCAACAAGGCCAGAGGTCGCGCAAGAAAAGAAGGTTTTTGCGAAAAAAGGGGAGGCCTCTGCCCAGCAGTGGGACGTAACGTAAACTAACAAAAAAAAAAAAAAACAGATAAGTACTAACAAATCGGTAGAATAGAATACTCTTTATTGTGTAGCGCCAGGAATGATATAATTTTGGACAGATTCAAAAAAATATGAAAGGCAAAATCTAAAGTTTATCTTGCACCTTTACTTATGCCCACATTTTTCCTTCATTAAAAATAAATGAACTAAAATCAATAAATTATCTTTCGCAATTCTCAAGAAATTGGAAACCACCTCCTTCTTAGACACAAATGTTACGTAGGTGTATAACATTAACTAACTTAATATATTTTAAAATAAATAAATGAACAGTCGTGTCCAAAAGTTTTAACAAACTTACATTTTTAGAATAAATTAATTAATATCTAGGTAGGTACAGTAGTAGGTCGTCAGTAGTAACAAAACCAGTACAAGGTGACCTCTTCTATTACAGCAAATTCCGTACAACATTAGACCAGCTCAAGGTCAAAGGTCAAAGTGTAGTCACTGACTTGTTGAAATTATATCTAATGATTGAAAAAAATCTTTATGGGGCTAATTTGGATGAATATTAATATTTACAAACTGAAGTGTATTTCTTCTTAAACTTATTTCACGTACAATCCGCTTTATAGCTGAATAACTATGAACATAGGTTTATAATAAATTATCTAGGGTTTGGCTGTGATATAAATCTTGGAGTTAATTGAGAAATCAACGATCTAAAGATCTGTGTTTTCCAAAAGGCATAGACTTATTTTTGTGACTAAACAGTCAACCAGTGTGGTCATCGAGGTTACATTACAGGATTGATTGAATTTCATAGATTCATTCCCAACTATTCGATGACCTAGTGAAAGCCCCAGAGATCCGCTTGATGCGGGAAGCTCAGAACCAGTCGAAGTGGTGGTACTTAGGGGAGGCCTAAATGTCCAGCAGTGGACATCTCTCGGCTTAAATGATGATAATGATTCCCAGCTACAGAAATAGACTGCAACCCCAGAAAGTTTGTGATCACTAAAGTAGCTGTCGAAACTGAACTTAGCATTGTGATTGGTTGATCTAAATAACAAAAACCAAACCTAAGCTACAATGCTATTATTATTGGCCACAGAAAAAATAGAAAAGGCGTTCAGCGGTGGAATTGTGTAATACACTTGCAGTAGCAATGGCTTCCATTTTGACAGTTCAACAACATTCATTACGTTATTTACGTTGTTGATCAGACAAATATTTCGATCATTGTGAAGCAATATATTTAAAAATTATTCAGATTGTGATTGACAGTGTGTTACGCAATCAGGGTGCACTTCGGTACAACAATAGGCTACTAATTGCTTTTAAAACTTAGTACGATGATTGTCGCCTTTGCTGACAAAATCTAATTATGTTAATCAGTCAAGAAGGAGACATTCTGCTTACTCTACTTACATTTAGAGATACCCACATGTATTTTTATTTAGGTATGTATTACTAGCAACCTTCCCCTGCTTCGCATGATTGCAACAATGTACTTTCTGATGTGGCATTTCGGTGCTATACAGGGTTATGTTTCAAAGACCAGCCAAATTTAAGGATGTGGTACAGACCATCAAACTGAACAACTTTCTCCATGGGACAAATAGCGTAATGGCGAAAATTTTATCAACTGTCCCATAGAAAACTTCAATACCTACCTACTCGATCTAAATGTATGGGACGGCTGAATTTTTATTCGCGATTACTATGTTGGTCCCACGGAGAAAGTTGTTCAGTTTGATGGTCTATACCACATCCTTAAATTTAGCTGGTCTTTGAAAAATAACCCTGTATATAAATTAAATATAAATGCATTATACACATAAACTTTCCAGAATACACTTTCTAAGTGATGGTGAAAACCGTAACAAAATCCAATAAGTAGTTTCGAAGCTAAGCGGTCACACAGACAGACACATAAAGTTACTTGATTTTTATGTATAGACACAGATATGTCTTTAATTTTTATTTAAATAATTTATTTTAATTTAGTTAAGGTTATCAGATTGTTTCAGTCATTACATCAAGTACCTATATCTTGCAGTTCTGAAGAAAAGCTCTTTAAGGGCGTTAACATACCTACATACGTTCAATTTAAATAAGAAGCATATTGCTCTATTCCGTTGTCATGGTAACCATAGTGAGCACTGGCCATCTCAGCGTCTCTTCCCTTGAAGGAGTTGTGATTTTTAAAGGCATTGATCATGATCAGGGTAAGTGCTAACTTTCCTACTAAGAAAGACTTAACCAGCATGAACTTCAACATGCCCATGACGAGGGGCATTATCGCTGATTGTAGGACGAACGGCAAAATAAACATCGGTAGGATTTTTGCCATCATGTTTTTCTTCTTTTTTCGACCTGAAATAGAATAAAAATAATACAGGTAAGTTTTTTTTGGTAATATTATATTTACTAAGATTTTATGTAGTTTTTTTTGTGAGAAAGGCCATTTGGAAACAATGCCTTGAATATACCGGCTGTTTTTTTTTGCCGTCTGGACAAAGACAGGGTATAAAAGGTGAATGGAGTCTATGGCACAGAAATCTATTTAAAAAACCTGTAATGGAATTTACCCAGATTTTTATTTTATTTATTGTGACAAAAAACGAGATTTCTGTGCGCTTTTACTCCATTCACCTTTTATACCTTGTTTTTGTCCAGAGGGTAAAAAAGGCAGTGGGATTTATTTTTTTGGGAAATTATGCTATTTATCAATCTAGGCTCAATTTTCATTTGCAATGAGATACCTATCTAAAGAACGTAAGTGAAAATATGCAAGGGATTCGCGGATACATAGGTAAGCATTACATTTTTCCACGAACGCCATTAGTACTGTCACCGACATTGCCAGCAAATTATAAATCTCACAATGAGTTATCTTATGCTAAATAAAACGACGCGAAATGATATAAAGTTACTTTTGCGTGACATTATGCTTCTGCAGTCTGCATAACTTTCACAATAACCACGCAAGCTGTGATAATTATTCGAATAAAATAGTACGAAAATATAATAAACGTAGGTGATTATAAAAAAAAAATGCATCAAAAATGTCTATAAAAGTGTTCATTTATAATTATTAGATATTCATTCTTAATCAAAATAATAAAATATATATAAAATAACATTTGATAATACTAATAATTTTGAGGTATTTTCCATCTCGTAAGAATACGATATTTAAAACGATTACGATATACTGGTTACTATAGATATTTATGTACTTTCAGTTCTATTTAAGCATTAAGTTACTATTGTTCATATTATTAATAAAGGAAATCATTACAACCTAACATAACGCGGTGCTCAAGTAATGAAACCACATGGTTTTCAAGTTGTTTTTTTAACATTTCCAGTAAAAAAAACCTTTGTGAGCCTACGACTCAAAGTATTTATTTTCTAGACTCAAAGTATTTATATATTTCTATTTATTTCCTGGTATCGGATAGTTCTGGGCCTAGGTAGGAACCGTAATTCGCAGTAAATACAGGGTGGCCGAGACATCGACCACCTGTTACCATGGATTGAGTATCTTTATGATTCTGGACCCCTGCGTTGTCATGTGCTGAATTCATGGTTACAGTTTGCGTGTCGATGTCCCTGCCACTCTTTCTCCGATAAGTTTATACACAAAACGATTAAAAAGTAATAAAGTAAGTACCTAGGTTCAACCTACGTGAATTTGGTCGTCTGTCGAAGTATTTTTCTACTCATTCGACTCTACTTGTAAACAAAAACTACTTGTAAAAAATTTTAATGTAAACGATATCCTCGATTACTACAATTTCGTGATTATCGTAGAAAGAAATGCTTTGAAAAAACGGCTGGTAGGTAATTTGGTTTGTGTTTACATTTTCGTCCCTTCGTTTACTTTCCAAAAGGTCACCTACCTACCACAGACCACAGGACTTCAGTACAAAAAAGGCCAGTGAAGTAGGTATATATTATCCGGTTACTTGTCTTCACAAAGTTCATAATAAAAAGCGACATTCAAGTCCACGGCCTGCGCACGCGATCGGACCGGTTTGGTCACAATCGCCGCACTTTCAAGTGCTCTAATTATTTGGGTAACTTTATAAGTACAATCGGCGTATAAAAACCTTGACCATTCTTAGAAACCTTGGCTTTAAGAATCATAATCATACGTAATGTATGTAAATGATGAAGTCTTAAATGTGATGTAACACACGTAACAGTGATAAATACAGGGAGCTAAAATCAGGGAAATGATTTGTTTAGCAAATTGTCATTCTCTGCCAGTTGTATGAAATGGCTGTAACACTGCAAATTGGCATATTGTGCCTATTTGATTATTTCTTTCACTGAACATAACTTTACAAACACGTCCAAAAGTGTTCAAGGTTTTTTTAACGTGATTACCGTACCATACCGTCATAAAAAATATGTCACAAATAGTCAATTTTCTACTTTTGCAACCCTTTGATATAGAAATGGCGGCAACAGATTTTTAGTAAAAGACATATTTAAGTAGAATACTCATGGGTAAAGTTGCTCATGGAAAGTAAAGATGCCACAGTTGACCGTATTGAATATTCTTATCACTACCTACTCTACCAATAAACAATAAATTGCTGTCTGTCACCGGTCTGATTATTACCTATTTGTATGTCGGACGCATTTCACTGTACTTTCTAGATACGATACATGAACCGTAATAAACCTATGAATTAGGACGGGTGTTCATCAAATTTCCTTTCCAGTTATTCGTATACTATGTTTACCTACTCGTTTGTACTGATTTCACGCATAGGTACACACGCGTTCGTTGTGGCACTTACGGTTTAAATTTCGGGATTGGAGTGAAATTTTGGATAAACTCGGCAATCAAGTGGTATTATAATATTCGCTAGTTAGAGAGAGATAGACTCCCCCTTACCAGCTTTGTATTATGTAATTACTAGCTTTTGCTCACGGCGTGGGAGCTACAAACTAAGTTAGAAATTATCCGACGGGAACGTACTACCGGGATAAAAGTAAGTATCTTATCCACCCTAACCCCGGTCATGGTCTACTTATCTATGGCAGGTATGAAAAAGTAATAGACAGACATCGTTACTTTGATAGTGTCTTACGCAATTCGGGTGCTGGTTCGACTCTAGTATAAGAGTGTTGTCGTGTTGCATCTTTTTTCTCGCAGTCCTCCACTCGTAACTGTAGTAGTTTCATCTATCTAGTAAAGATAGCTATAATTATCATTAATTGTTGCACGCCGTGTAGACAGCAGCATTTCTTCAACAAGATTCTTTAAAGTTATCACCGAGATGCACGCTCTTATCTTCTTCGCATCCGATGAAGTGTTATGAGTGCGTGGAACACGGACATAACTTTAAAAATCTAAAGACGCTGACGTTTGAAGACGACTACAGTTACGTCAGTTACGTCTTGGCTGAAAACTCTTGAGAATGCCTACGTGGGCTCTTACATGATACAAATTCAAATGATTTTATTTCACATAAACCTACATGGACATTTATGAAACGCCAGAAGCCTGGTGTACAGTTGATGACTCGAGGACACTTATTTCCGTCACCGACCGTGTAAATATAAGTAAGTACGTAGGACCCAATTATACCGACAAAATATAGTATTATTGGATCTTACGTACGTAACTAGTAAAATGTGTAATTTTACCTTCAAAATAACAGTTTGTACCTTATGACTAAGCAACAGACAAAATTTTCAAAACGTCTTTTGTCTCGAATTAATAAATTAATAATACATAATTAACACACATTTCATACCATCGCAGCGGGGATGTTAAACATAAGACGCGTGCCCTTAATAATATTAGAATTAATCAGTGTTGTCTAAAGCCTGCACGTGTACTTAATTATATTGCACTAACAATTTATTTATTTTTTACTTCAAGACACAAACATCAGAGTAGCACAGGCTCTTGTACTAGGAATTCCTGTATTACATTGTATATATACCATAGAATTTCCCTGTAGGTATTTGTCTTGTCTGTAAGCTTGAGCTTTGACAGTCGTTACGGGTAGTCAGAAGCCCGAGAGTCTGACAACCAGTCTTACCGGGTCTTATAGAGTATCGTGTTACCCAGTAACTATGTTGTGGAAGTCCGATAGGCAGTCGCTCTATGTAAAATACTGGTATTCAGCTGCACTCGGTTATACTGGAAGCCATCCCTAAAATAATTGGGAAAAAATCGGAAAAAGCTAGGCAGGTGATGATGTAAGCTTGTCTTGCGCCTGGCACATTCAATTTTTTTTTTTTAACTTTTCCTCACACTAGGAGTTACTCCTGTATCGTGGGTGCGTCTACAAACATTTAAACTCACATACACAAACAGCCAGACCCGGAACAACTACCTATAGGCAATACAAATATTTGTTCCGTGCGGAAATCGAACCAGCGACACGCAGCGCAGCAGTCGATCGCTCAGCCACTGCAACAACCGTGTCGTCAAATATCGTGTCACCATTCACAACTTGATTTGTATAATATTAACTATCTTCTGCCTGCGACTTCGTTAAGTAAATTATGTGATCAGAGTTTTAATAATATAGATGACCCCAATGAGTTCTACGCCGAGTTCTTTTCACTATTAAACTCGCAATTTTATGACACTTTTCCACTGAAAACTAAAAGTATTTACACAAAGTTTTTATTCAGTGACTGGGCTACTCCAGGTATTCGTAAAAGCAGGGAAAAACTTTTTGAACTGTATGGCTTAAAGCAACATCTGAAAAATACGAACTTTCATCAGTATGTTGCAAAATATTCAAAATCTTTTAAAAGGGTGTGCCAAAGAGCTAAAGCTCTTTATATAAGCAATAAAATAAAATCAGCTGATGATAAAATAAAAACTACCTGGCAAATAATAAATAATGAAACAGGTAGGAAAAAACAGCGAAATAGTGAACTTAATTTAGAGACTGCACATGGCCCCATCAATTCAGATGTAGAAATAGCTCAGGAATTTGAAAACTTCTTTGCTAATATTCCCCTTAAAACTACTGAAGCTTTAAATTCTTCCCCCACGCTTTCTGCTGCCTTACTTAAAAGGAATGTAAAGGCATGCCCTTCGGAGCTTAGGTTTCAGCATACAAACCCCCAGGCTGTTATAAGAGCTTTTAAAGATCTTAAAATTAAATCAACAGAAGATCTCTGGGGTATGTCTGTAAAAGTATGTAGATCTCTCATCGAAACCATTGCGCCCTATTTAGCTTTCATATTTAACACCAGTGTTGACCAAGGAGTCTTTCCGGATCTTATGAAACATAGTAAAGTAGTACCATTGTTCAAATCCGGTGATAGTAAAGATCCCAACAATTATAGACCTGTGTCAATTCTGCCAGTTCTCAGTAAGGTGTTTGAAAAGTTGATGCTCAATCAAATGTTACGTCACTTTAATAAAAATTACATCTTTCATGAACACCAGTACGGCTTCACCAAAGGGCGTTGTACCACTGACGCCGGTGTTACCCTAATGAAGAACATTTTTAACGCCTGGGAAGAAGCACAAGATGCTATTGGAATCTTTTGCGATCTCTCTAAGGCGTTCGATTGCGTAAACCATGAAACACTTCTGATGAAACTCGAGCACTATGGGATTAGGAAAACAGCACTTGACTTGTTAAGATCATACCTGAAAGATAGAAAGGTTAAAATCCAAGTAAATGGCGTAAACTCATTGGGTTCTGAAATGACAATGGGCGTTCCTCAAGGTTCGATATTGGGTCCATTCCTCTTTTTAGTTTATATTAATGATTTACCCCAATTACTTCAAAATCAACCGAAGATGGTGTTATTTGCAGATGACACATCATTGATCTTTAAAATAGACCGACGGTCACAAAATCTTGACGACGTGAATAACTCTATTCTTCAGGTCCAAGATTGGTTTACGGTTAATAATTTAGTACTTAATGAAAAAAAAACAAAATGCATTAGATTTAAATTACCTAATGTTAGAAGTAGCGAATGTGACATCGTATTGAATGGCCAAAAATTAGAATTTGTTAATCAGACAGTTTTCCTAGGAATCACGCTAGACGAGAAATTACAATGGGGACCTCATATAACATCTATTGCGGGGCGGCTAAGCTCGGCCGCATATGCTGTTAGAAAGATAAGACAATTAACAGACGAAGAAACCGCGCGCTTGGTCTATTTTAGTTACTTCCACAGTATTATGTCATATGGCATTTTACTGTGGGGTCGGGCTGCTGACATTGAATCCATTTTTATTTTGCAAAAGAGAGCTGTCAGAGCCATTTACAATCTACGTCGCCGCGAATCTCTTAGGGAACTATTTAAAAGGATTAATATTATGACGGTACCTTGCCAATTCATTTATGAAAATATTATGTATGTAAGAAAAAATCAACATCTTTTTAATAAAATAAGTGATAGACATAATTTTAATACTAGAAATAAAGATAAATTAGATCAACCTTTTTTCAGATTATCTAAAGTTCATACATCTTTTATGGGGTACTGTGTTAAATGTTACAACAAAATACCTTGTGAAATATTGCAATTAAATGAAAGAAAATTTAAAACTTATATTAAAATTACACTTTGTAAGCAAGGATATTACAAATTAGAGGATTATATCCAAGATAAGAATGCTTGGAAACATGCTGGTCTTGCTCCATAGGACAATCTCTAGAGTCTAGACAAAATCAAACTGGTTGCTAATGTAATTGTATAATTTATTCTTTTTTTTTTTTTTTTTGACATTGATTTACATTCTGTAATTACTTGGGGTCACACCCGGACTTATTACTCCTTATTTATTTATGAAAATCGTCTACGTTTGGAATGTTTGTGAATATGTGAGCACCATGTATCTATCACATAGTTGATCTATATGTCATGGTTACATTTACCCATTTTAATTCTTTTACCTATTGTGGTATAGTAAGTTTATTTTTGGGTGCATCGTCTTCACATATAATTATATAAATAATGTATGCAATATATTGTAAAACATTTTAAAAGAGTAACGGTGGAGTTTCTTGCCCATTCTTCTCCATACGAAAACTACCTTTTGGAAGGGGCGACTAGAATCAATTTTATTCTAATTTTATTTTTGACGTTCAAAAGTGCCTTTTATGTGCCTATTTGAAATAAATGATTTGACTTTGACTTTGACTTTGACGTTGTTATTTTTTATTTTATCTTGTTTAAATATCGATACCCATCACGTTTGCAGAGTTTCGCTAGCTAAGTTAATTTGACCCTGTATTGGAAAGAGACTAAAGATCCATTAGGCTTATGTCCATGTTCTTTAGCTAACTCCACATCACCGAAAGTTTTAAATCCTGAGATGGCAGTGAAATAATCTAGAGAACCTAAGTCCTGTCTAAGTACTTCCCCCTATGTAGACCAAATAAACATAGAGTTGGCACAAGTTGGAACTGGCCCAACCATCACTGTTCTCGATGATGGCATCGAGAACAGTGATGGTTGGGCCGGTACGTTACTTGAATATAAGAATAAATCAAAAGTGCCGGCTACCTATGCCATAATAATTAAATGAAGGAGCCTCGACCAACATCTGAGGAGGCTCTCGTTGGGCAGCTGGATCAAGGGCTTGATTCAGAAAGTGGTACTTCTTGACGCGGCTCGCATTGTCAGGAGGTTCCTTTCTCGGGAGCCCTGACCGCCGGTAGTTTGGACCCTGTTCCCGATACCGGTGGGATACTATTTTTTATATTTTTAAATGTTATTTTTAATTTTTTTGTTTAAGTATAAAAATATTTTAAAATGTAATTTATAAGTATTTAAATGAAATAAAGGAAATTAAAACATTCGTTATCGTGCCACTTCTAATCTGGATTCGCGACATATTCGCCAAAAATGTAAACAAATATGAGTTTATGGAAAAATAACTTTAATTCCTACACAATAAAGCTCAGTTTACGTTACAACTTCAAACATTTTTATAACTTTTTCAATAGTGCTAGTCACTCTTAAATCAACTTAATTAACATTAAAATATAGTTGATATTTGTTTAACTTGAAATAACGTCAATTTGAAACATATAAAATTTGAAAATAGTTAGGTATTGAACTTATACTTACGAGTACTTATACTTAACTTATAACGTATACATAACTTATCTTTGTTACTGAATTAGTGTAAAACAAAATATTAATAATGCTAAAATGAAAATCGATTCGGTTAGGTACCTAGCTCTTGTTCGTTAATGAGGTATTATGTAGTACTAATACTTGCTTAACGATATTAAGGGTTTTCAACTGAATTTAATTATAAAATCTAAAAGCGCGAAGTCTATCCGCTGATTATTATTAATTTTATTTTAACGTTGGTTTTAATTACAATATAATTAATTACTCGTTATAATAATGAACAAATATTAAATTATTAATATTAGAGAAAACAAGACAGTTTACGCTAAATAAATTACAATAGGTATTGTTTACCTACTCATACGTTCGAAATAACGGTAAAAATATCTAAGATTAAATGGTATCAGACCATACTATATACTTTATATAAAAAAAAACGCTTACCTTCAGTCAAGCTCGTGTCGGTATCCAGTTCAAAGGATAGCATCCTTCCTGTGCTATTATCCTTAGGTATGCTCACGAAAACACCATCGTACAGTTCCAGTTTTTCATCTTCCACGTGATCTTGTTTTGGCGGTACATTGTGCGCAGACGTAGCACAAATTGCAAGGAACAGCGCGATAAGGCACAGAATCCGCGTCGGTTGCGGTGCGTCCATTCTGCCGGTCGTTTGGGCAGTGCACCTGCGCCCGCGCGCCCCACCACGCCTTCTACCGTACCCCTAATCTGATTTAAGTCAAGCGCGACCATGTTTTCCACGATCACACTCTCGATATTCAATTTCACTTGTTATTTGTGAAATTAGTTCGTAAAGTAATGTGTCAGGCAATTTGCAATTATAGGGTAAAAGTTTCACTTTTGTTTATGATTTGTTGTATCAATAATTCATGAGTTAGGTAAGTTTATGTTCACTATCTGTTTCTGGTTTTTGGGCACTTACGGTTAGCCAAATCAAGATGATACGATATTCCTATGTTGACGAATCCCGGGAATTGGAGCATTCATCACAGTATCATGATTGATCCCGAATGCGTGACTAATGTAAATTACCTCATTATGGAATATCGTAAAGCGAGTTTTCATTCAAACGCTCGATTGACCGTTTTGAATGAAAACTGAAATACTACACAATAGAATTCCTATTTTCTGGACTGGCTTAGATATATTCTACGATCACTTGTTTCATACTCTGATTTCCAGAATAAATAGTAGCAGGAAATCACTGTCGTAGGTACGCACGTTACGAAACGTTTATTCGCTTCGTTGTTTTTTAATTTCATGTTTTGATTTTTGTTTTTTGTTTTGTGTCGAATCATAATTATGTTGAATGGTTTATTTTATTTTCTTGTTTTGATTGTTGTTTTGATTTATTTATGTATAATTGCATGCTGCACTGGTTAACGTCATCACGTCAACACCGGCTGCCGCTGAAAGCCAGCGCTTGGGCTCTGTCTCGTATAGGGTCTTAGCATTATGCTGAGCGATGGCCGTTTTGCGTGAATGTGACGTATGTTTACCGGCAACTTATTTTTTTTTGTGTGTTTATGTCCTTTTTTCATGCGTCATGTTTGCCGCAAATAAATGCATTTTCTTTCTTTCTTTCTTATATTAGTAGGAAGTCCTACTTATATTATAGACGTGAAAGTTTGTATGGATGGATGGATGGATGAATGGATGGATGGATGGATGGATGGATGCATGGATGGATGGATGGATTGATTGATGGATGGATTGATGGATTGATGGATGGATGGATGGATGGATGGATGGATGGATGGATGGATGGATGAATGAATGGATATGTTTGTTACTCTTTCACGCAAAAACTACTGAGCGAATTTGGATGAAATTTGGCACACATATGGTTTATAACCAGGATTAACATATGGGATACTCTTTATCCCGATATTCCCACGGGATCGAAACGTATGCGGGTAAAACCGCGGGGCGTAGCTAGTTTATTATAAAATTGCCTGCGCAGATAGCGATATGGCCGCTCTTTGTCGTATGTTTTGTACGATCCAATTTATATTTTGTTATATATTTTTCTGGTATAGAATAAAGTATAATAGTATGAATAAATAGATAGGCTTTTTCAGAAAAAACAGGGTTTTTTGGAAGACAAAAGTAATCGGAACAATCAACTTAGCCTATCGCAGTCCACTGCTGGACATAGGCCTCTCCCAGGCTGCGCCACAGCACCCTGTCCTCCGCCTTCCGCATCCAGTCCACCCCAGCCACCTGGCTGTCTACCGACGATCTACCGACGACCTTAAGGAGGTCCTTAAGGTCGTCGGTAGATCTAGCTCTAATCGGAACAGCTTCAGTTAAAATATCAGCATAACTATAGCCCATGATCATCCGCTGCTGAAACCGCCTTCCTCTAGTTATTTTTCCAATAATTATTTGACTGATTAAGTAGTCCTGTTCAGAATCTGTAATTCAAACCTTGGTGGTACATATGATGGTTAACGAAGACAGCAACAAACAAGATAGATATCGAAAACAATAACATAAGAACTGTAGATTTGCAAATGGTGGCTAACGGTGGAAGTGGAGCACATCGGCAGTCCACTTACCTCACTGAAGCGAAGCAAACCCGAGCTGCAATGTTGCCAGCTCTTTCTGATCCATTACACCTGTATAATAGCACACCGTATTGAGGTCTCTTGAACATTTAAATAAGAAACCCAAAGAAGTAAGCTAATTCCGTAATTTAAAGGTAGCAGGCGTTCGCCAAAGGATGCTTAGCCATTAACTCGGGTGTCTGATTAGTTAGTGCTAATTTATCTATTTAAATTCACAAGAATACGCTAATCAGTATGACAAGTATAGACTGGTACGTAATAAGAATTGTTTGCTTTGAGAGTCATGTTCACCTTGCTAATATTAATATCGTTATCTGTTTTTTGCTCAAGTACCTACAGTTTCAAAACAAAAACATTCACGTTCTTGACGATGACTTCTTTACAAACTTAAGAATCTACGAGTTCCCAAGTTATATTTTTTAATATAAGACTGAGTGTTTTTGCTCAAGTACTCGTACAGTTTGAAAACAAAAACATTCACGTTCTTGAAGATGAGTTCTTCACAAACTTAAGAATCTACGAGTTCCCAAGTTATATTTTTTTAATTTAAGACTGAGTAGGTAGTCTTATATTAGTTTTTTTTGATCCGTGTAGGTACCGAGGCCTATTATTCTAACTCATCATGTGATTGCTTCATCAATGTATAATTTTTTTCACTTAACAATTCATGAGAGAATATGGGGGAGGCCTTTGCCCGTACAATACGTGCCCGCTTTGGTACTATATAGGCTAAAGGGGAAAAAAAAAACAAGAACATATATTTTTTATTTGTTATTTGAGCAAGATTTTTCTGACACCACAGAACACAATACACAGAAGATACGTAATCTATCATAGGTACTACCTGAATACGACCTGCCCTTCCATTCTGTAAATATCGTTAAGCGTTAAATAACGTTTAAGACGTACCGCGAGTGAAGAAGTTGCACTTACTGCTTACCACGGGTATGTTTCCTCTATTCTCAGGTATGGACTCCTACTCTGGGGGAACTCGACGAACGTAAATGAAGCTTTTCTAGTGCAGAAAAAATGCCTTTGAGCAATCTGCGGTATTAGTCCATTAACATCCTGCAGACCTCTATTTAAAAAATTAAAACTTTTAACACTAACAGGTCTTCTAATAATGCAAGCTTGTGTATTTGTAAAAGAGCATTCAACATTTTTTATAGCATGCGACTTGCATTCGAAATATACTCGTCGCGACCCAACGCGGTTAAGAATTCCGTCACATCAAAGCACATTGTGCCATAAAAATAGCTTTATCACAGCAATTAAAATATTTAACAAAATTCAAAAAAAAATAACGGAACTCCCTCTTAAATACTTTAAATCCAAACTATATAAATGGCTTATTGGTAATTGTTTTTTTAGTGTGAAAGAATTTATTGATAAAAAAGTAACAGATAAATATGGTTACTAATTTTCATTATAATTATTACCTACTTTTTGTAAATACCTATTATTGTTAAGAATTCACTAAAGTTATTAGACATGTCGGAATAATGTATCCTTTTATTTTTTTCCATGTTTAATTATTTGTATGCCAGTCCTTGGCGAAACATGTAAGATTATAATTCTATTTATAAGACCTTAATGTACCATGTTTTAAAGCAAATAAATATATTCTATTCTATTCTATCACGCCGTGAATACTAAGGTGAAGCGAGCTGTCATTCCACCCCATGCTAGCAGAGATTGACACTCTTGACCGCTAACTCTGAAGGCCAATTCTAGCAATTTGAAACATTCAAACAAATATCATAAACTGGTCAAAATGTAGGGAATTTAGAGGTATTTTTGACGATTGAGACTGAGATGAGATCAGGCTGTGAGCGTTCTTAAAATAACGAGAATTGCCCCTCTGAAATACCGCCTAAGGGCATAGACAAGCGCCACTCGCTCTAAAAGCGTTTTATATTCCTACAAAGATTTTCAATAGTATTGACATAAGCATTTCGGTAGCCTATTCCAATCCAATTCTTTATTTTCTTTTCCATCATCATATTTTTGCAATTTTAGTCAAAATACAACCAAGTAATTATTGGAAATTGTATATAATATTGAATTAACTATTTAAACGTAAATTTTAGTAAAATTGAATCAATACGCCCAAGTTCGCACGGACATAAAAAATTTAAAATATTGTGGCAGGTTTTTTTCGCGCACTGGATTTTCAATTCTCAGTGTTGAGCTAAGCATTGGGACCAATCCAACAGACCGCATCCCAGCGCATCAAAAAAAACGAAAAGCAAGCCGAGGGAAAAACACGCTCTAGACTAAAGTAAGAACCTTCTTTCCTATATCTATGGTGAGAACTTATAGAGCATCTCTTAATATGAATTCTAATGTGGTACATAACAATCACTGCATGACTTGGTGTCGCCAGCAGTCGTTAACAAATGTCACTTTGTTTAGGCCCTCTGATACTCGTACATCTTCGTCATAGCGTATCGATGGCAAAAAGTTCAAACATCTTTGGCCCAAATTTAAGCTGCGCGAACTCCGCTCACTGACGCATTCTTATGATCATCAAGTGCCTAGGTGACAGGGTTTGCGGCGCAGGAGATAGAAAGATTGAACACGATATTAACAATAGGCCACTATAATTATTACTGCCCCCAGTTAGACGACATAATAACAACCTGTTTCCCTTGGCTCGCAACATGAACGGGATGACACGCATCTGATACACTCCTAGAATTCCCACGAAGGCTTGAGAAAACTTTTATTCCCATACAATACAAGAAACGATATGAATATACTCGTATATATATGTATATATTCATATTTGTTGTAAGTAATAGAAAGTTGGTTTCTTGTATTGTGTGGGATATATATATATATTATAGGGCCCGTGCCCCTAAATTATAACAGCGATGGATGACCATCTTTACATACCCAGACCCCTCCGTGCCTCGGAAAGCACGTAAAGCCGTTGATCCCGGCTGGCATTCGTGGCTCTTTGACAGTCTTTAAGGGTAATCAGAAGCCCGAAAATCTGACAACCAGTCTTACCAAGAGTTATCGTATTACCCAGTAACTGGTTGGTGGAGGTCAGATTGGCAGTCGCTCCATGTAAAGTACTGGTATTCAGCTGCATCAAAAAGGCTAGGCAGGTGATGATATATATATATTATAGAGTAGTGGGGGATTACTGACCCATCCAACAACCAGGGCGAGTGCGTTGCTTCTGATCAGACCATGCCCCACTTGCTGGAGTGTCCTAAGTGCCCATTCAGTTGCTTCTCGGATGACCTAATGAATGCCACTGATGCCGCTATCAACGTGGCCACCTACTTTTTTTTTTTTTAGGTGGGAAATCATCAAATGACCTCTCCCGCTCTGGACTGAGCGGAAGGGCGTGTCAGACTTTTACTGACTAAAACCCACCCGTGTTCCTTCAGTTGCCTGTGCCAGGGGCCACGGTATCTCTTTCGAACAACCCGCAGCCCCGGCGGCATCGCCCTATTGGACCCCGTCAGTTCGTGCTAACATCTCTTTGAGGCGCGCGTGGAACACAACACGCCGTCGACCCGGGCCTGGTCCTTACCGGGCGGCGAGTTGCCGTGGCCACCTACTGAGCTTAAACTATGTATAATTAAATAAAAAAAAACGAGTACTATCGGCATGAAAAGGAGAAGAGGAAGAGCAATATAGAACTCTGACTGTATTTTGAACAGCCAGAAAATACCCAAACAAATAATGAAAGAATTTGTAAGGGAAGACAGTTCTGCCGGGGTAGCGGGATCGTCCGAAAGGGTTACCGCTGCCCTGGTACATAAAGGGCTAAGGAAGGAACACGGGTGGGTTTTAGTCAGTAAGAGTCTGACACTCCCTTCTGCTCCACCCAGAGCTGGAGGAGTCATTTGATGATTTCCCATCCTGAAAAAAAAAAAAAAAAAAAAAAAGGGAAGACAGTTGGCACGGAATTTTCGCCCACCGTGTGCCGTTATTACTTTTCGGTGACAAAGCGTATTTATGAATTACTCCGCTTTGTACGCCTACTTAAATTCCGGATGTTCAAGGATGTAGTAAGAGGTTTTTAGGTTGTCAAACCTATTAGCCAGAAAAACCTGACTGAATGATCATAGAACCAGATTTTTTTTAAATTTCGAAAACACTACTCTACGGCGAATCTGTTTGTGATTCAGTGAAGAAATAATTTTTTCTAATTACTTTTTCTATAAGCGACCAATTATTATATTGAACTCGATAAGTAAAACTTTTATGGAATAATTAATCCTACTATTCTACTATCTAATATATTATTCTAAACGCGAAAATTTGTATGGATGGATGGATGATTGTTACTCTTTCATGTCAAAACTACTGAACGGATTTGGATGAAATTTGGCACACATATAGTTTATAACCAAGATTAACACATATGATACTTTTTATTCCAATATTCCCTCGGGATCTAAACCTATGCGAGCGAAACCGCGAGGCGCAGCTAGCTATAAAATATTTTCTCTATCCGCATTTTACTAAATGAAAGCTAATCGAAAAGACGAGGGAACGAAAAACGATTCCTATCAACCGAATTAAAACATAATCAATTAACTTTTGTGTGGGGTTTAGATGACCCACAGATTTTCACAGAACAGCGGCGAAATAATTTGTTTTACTTACGCCCTGTCAACACAACAATTACGGTTGATTGATAAATAGCTACATCTTCACAAAAATTCATACTTAATGTTATAAATGCAAAAGTCAGCTAGAACGGACTTCGATGAAATTTGGCACACAGGGACCATGGTCCTGTAAAATAAAGTATTCTGTAAAGTATTCCTTATTATTTGTAATGTCCTAGGTCAGGACATAGAATGATTTTAACATATGTTCCCGTGGAATAATTTCTGACATGCACGCGGGTGAAGCCAGAGGGGCGTGTGGCTAAGTAATAACAGCTACATGGATCGATCGATCAGGTTAAGCTTCGCTAAGCGCCCACGGTTGGTCCGTGGATGGGTGACCATCATTAATACCAACACCCCTCCGTGTCTCAGAAAACACGTTAAGCCCATGGTCCCGGCTGTCATTTGTGGATCTTTGACAGTCGTTATGGGTCGTCAGAAGCCCGAAAGTCTGACAACCAGTCTTATCAAGGGATTTCGTATTACCCAGTAACGGGTTGCGAAGGTAAGATAAGCAGTCGCTCCATGTAAAATACTGGTACTCAGCGGCATTCGGTTAGACTGGAAGCCTACTCCAACCGTTAGTACTATTAGTTATTCTGTGCCCTAACATAGTTGGGAAAAGGCTAGGCAGAAGATGACGCGGGCAAAGCCACAGGCAAAATCTAGTTAGAAATAAAGCTATCTTTCTCTTCGTATAGAACTTGTCTGGTACGTGTATCTACGTAGGTAATGCAACTGGGAATGCACATTTATTCAGCCAATAGACCTGTATTAAACTGGTTAGAAACTCTAGGTTAGCTGCCGCATAGTCTAGATAGATTTAATGGCTATTTGTAGCCCTTAGTTATACCTACGTATGCAGTATCATGTGTCGTAATAAATTTGCGACTTCTATAAACTTTGCTCGGTTTTATTAGTATGATCTATGATTCAACAACACTCTCTCTCTCTCCTATGTGGTCATTACTAGTCGAAAGTATTGTATTTCGTCACATAAAGTTTTGCTAAATTATTTAGATAACAGTGATATTTTCAATTATTATTAATAATAACAATATGAAATTGCCATACAACGAGGTAATACCGCGTCTCTTGGGTACGTTACCAGTCGACAGCGATGCGGATGAATTTTTCGACGCTATATTTAAGTTTGTGAAAAGTTTTAGTTAAGTATAGATATCATTTTGTTATTTTTATTAATTAATTAGATATTAATGTTTATTTACTTACATCATTATTTTAATTCTAAATAAAAACACAATCTCACAATATGAAACAAATTAGGTTGCATGAAGATGAAAGCACTTACAAATCATTTATCAATATTATTATCGACTGCAAATTTATACCTCGCGTTTACACTAAGGTATGAAACATTTAACTATTCCATAAATCCTATCTACTGTTTTGGCCTTCAACACCTAAAAGACTATTTTGAATACCTATTCAAGAATACAAGACTTATTATCGAAAACAAGTATCACAACTTGTATACTGTTGCTTAGAAATACGTCTAGGAGTTGAATATTGGGATTTTGGAAGTGTGTAGGAAGCTCCTAGGAACTTTTGTCGAAAACAAAAAGACTTTAAACATGTTTCATATATTGTGGATAAAAAATGGTGTTTAATTAGAGGCCGTCCTCATCCCATCCGATGATATTTTGATTGCACATAGAAAAGTGAATACAAGGAATGTTACACATGTCGAATAAAAATGGATAATACTGAAGTACTGTCTTTTTTTTAACATTGTCCCACTGCTGACCGTCCTCCCCCAAAGCCTTCCAGGCACCCTTTTCGTATAGAGCCACCTCGATCCAACCCTTGTGGCACGTGTCTAGGTCGCCTCGCCACCTCTTCCTGGGCCAGCCTCGGCATCGTCCATCCTCAGGCATCCACCGGGAGACTGTTGCATGCGGCTGATGTGACCCATCTAAGCCCAATTCAGCTTGGCAGCCTTTTTTTTCGTCTAAGTTCCGCGTCTGTCTTATTGCAGTCGTCATCTACCTAGCCTTTTCCCAACTATGTTGGGGTCGGCTTCCAGTCTAACCGGATGCAGCTGAATACCAGTATTTTACATGGAGCGTCTGTCTTATTGCAGTAAATACGCATTATTGACCTTTTATTGCGGGACACTTTTTTAAATAAAACTTTTTGCACTTCTAATGATGCACACTTTTGTTTATAATTGAGCCTCTTTTTAACAAATTCGTTTTGTAATAACCACTAGCTACTGTCGGAGACTTAAGGAGACCCCCAATTTATTTTTATATTGATTATATCGCTGAAATGAGACTGCGATAACATTTTGAACGTTTTTAATTAATTAAGGGAATTGGCCTTCAGGACTGACTGTCGTATCTTTTCTAATCTAAATAAGAAAATAGGTAGTGTTTTTTTTTCTAATTACTTTGAATCATTCAAATTAATTCATTACAATCACCGTGAGGGTTGCACAGAGGAGGGTTACAAATGCTTGAAACTCTAGGGAACAGCCGATCGATTCTGTAAAAATCTCACCGTGAAAAGTTAGGTGAAGTGAGCTTAGAGTGAGCTGTCAATAGTGTCAATCCCTAGCATTAGTTGGAATGACAGCTCACTTCACCTAAGTTTTCACGGAGAGATGGTTACAGAATCGCACTGCAGAATTTGTGGTTCACAAACGATTTCAAAAAGGAATGGAGTTTATTCTACGAGTGCAACATAATCATGTTATTCCAGAGATAATTAAAATCACTACCAATGCTTGTAACTGAAGTGTTGCAGTGTTATGTTGTCGTTTTAATTATTCTACCTTAACAAAGGCAAAATAATTAAAACGACAAACTTATTTTCGTCACAGAATAAATAGCCTACAAGTAGTTTCATGACGTTTTCGCCCTGCAATGCAAAAATATATTTTTAGTATTTAATTATTTTACTATTTAATATACATATAATATAGCGACCAGCCGGTCATTTCTGTAAAAATCTCCCCGTGAAAACTTAGGTGAAGTGAGCTGTCATGCCATCTAATGCTACGGATTGACACTATTGACAGCTCACTTCACCTGTTTTCACGGGGAGATTTTTTACAGAATAGCACTACAGTTTATCTTGGTACACTAAGCAAGACAAAAATAAAACGAGAAGATAACATATTTTTTATGATCCATAATTCCGCGCTCGTCTAAATATTCTGAACACGAGAATGAAACAATGTAGGCCATTGTTTCATTCTCTACCTATGTACACATATCGGAATATCGAACTAAATTGACCAACGATATTGTGGTCAAACTTGCCATCCTATTGTGGGAAGCAAGCAATGTTTTTCCTATTTCATCCGAAATTACCCTTATTAATTTATATATATTTTATTGTACACCAGTAAATACATAACAAAAAATACATTTTTAACATTACAAAAAAAACAATGGGTGACCTTATCGCTTTCTGCAATCTCTTCCAGGCAACCTTGGAATGGCCAGGGATTGCGTGGGCATAAAAATGGAGTTGTCATTGGTACAAAATAATAAGTATATGGATACAATATACTATAATAGATACCTAGTTAGTTATGACCCTTTTTCGCCTTGCCATGGCTTTTATTTATTTACTTACCATACTTTACACAGAAAAAGTACAGCTATATCGCTTTTGCTTCCCAGTTTTCATACCGTTTTCTTTTCTATTCTTTCTTAAACATATAGCGCTTAAAACATTCACGTAGTAGTCATAGCGGTTTTACATATTTTCTGCTCATAATTTTTTATATGATTAATTATATGAAAACTATATAAAATTTCTAATTTTATTGTAGGTTTTGGATATAATGAAGACGTGCGTCGGTGCGCATCAGCGCGGCTCGAAACGAAATCATCAGATCATTTCAAGAATGCTAAAAAACTAAGAAATATCTAATTTATTACTAAGGTAAAGAAAAAGTTTTATCTAAATTAGTTTAAGTTTTATTAAGTTATTTCTCATACGAAGGGGTGACGTTTTACATAGTCGCCGTTAAACTTAGTTGGAAGCTTTTATTAGCTCGGCTTAAATTCAAAATATCTTTATTATGAGGTCTTAACAATAAATTAAAGTTCCAATATGTCCTGCCTAATAGGCATACAATAATTATTTAGTGTCATACAATAAACTTGAAACCTTGCGGTATATAGTCGTAAACGCCGCTATGTAATATAATGTAGTTGTGGGACGACCTGCCTACGCACATACATACCTGTTAAGACAATGTTGTAGAACTAATAAGTAACCACATTAGTACATTCTTCATAGCATATCAGAGTCTGAAATTGTGCTCCATGGTACTTAAGGGGGGAGCATCAGGGTTATAGCTTTGATATTTCATGAAATAGTCATTCAATACGGTTATATGAACTAAGAGGGTTGTATTGATGATTTTAATTAGTATAAATCTGTAAATAAATACCTTTTACAGTCGTAAATTATATTTTGTTCAGCATACAACCTGACACAGACCTAAAAATTGCAAAAAACGTAATAAAATTTGAATTTTGCGGGCTACCCTGGTGCTTCCCCCTTAAGTATTTAAGCAATAGGTGCCTACCTTCCCCTTAATAAGACCTATACACGGTGTAAGGGACTTTAACGCGCAACTTGATGCCATGTGAATTCAGCATATGATTCTAGAACATGGGTGTGTCCTTCTACTTAAGTAGAAGTAGAAAGTTTTGGCCGGTTATTAAAAAAAAAGCACCGCTTTCATACAAAAGTGCAATATCTACCTACACGGTCAAAATGTATCATGTATTTTTTAATAACCCGACGAAAAAATTCTAGAAGCATGTACTGTATTATAATACATTTTTTTGTTTTTTGCTCGTCGATGTCACCATAGAACCTGTATATTGGCTTTGATTGTATTGAATATATTTACTTCAATGTGTTTATACAAATTGATTATTGATACAGTAAATATTGGATTATCGTTTGCGAGTTTGAAACTAGATGTTAGTCTTAGTATTTATTGGTTTACTTACATCACTTTTAGGAAATTAAAGACTAACTATAACTACAATAAACTAACTAACTATTCAAACAAAATACTAAAACAAAAGGACACGAAGACGTCGATGTACTCGTCCGCATCGCCTTGCATCCGGAAACGTGTCGAAGATTGGCAGCAATGCCACGCTAAATGGGAATACTAATCCTTTAGCCAAAGAACTACCCAACCCGCTAGTCACGTGAAGTGTCGACCAGTCGGCTGAGTAACAGAGGTTAGTCATGTTTATTTCGCCTTTTAGAGCAAGCAATAAATAACGTGCTATGTATCTCTTGTAACGAACCATACCTGTTGAATTTCCCAAGCGATTTGCTCCTCTACCCAGACAGCATTTTGCGAAATATAGCTTACACAAAAACACTTTAATTATACCAGATAATAACTTACCTGTGTTTACTATAGCACGCTCGGTGTCTAAGAATGTGTTTAAATAACGTGTCACAGTCTATCAAATTAATTACTAACACAATGTAACACGCAATTCTACAACAGCATGTATCACTGCCTGTCCTGAACAGAAATTATGTTTATATCTAAAAATATAAGTGGGTGCAATGTCTTGGCTTAACAAGACGTTATTTTTAAATCAGCTTTTACTTTCAAAGCTTTACTCTCGTTAGTAAAATAAGTAGCTTATCGTATTGCAAAATTTGCCTTTAATGACACTATAATCCTTTGTGCTTCTGAAAAAACTAAAGTGAATATCAATTATTTTTGTGTTCAGACTTATAAGAACAATAGATTTTGCAGAGGTCGTCCTAGCTTAAAATGATTAATTAATGTAAGGTTTTTTTCCCATTAATCACACTTGGTTTTGTTGCTGAAATAGAATACAAAGGTCATTTACCTACAACACTTATGATCGGTAGGTTGGAAATGAAAATATATTAAAAAAATAACAATGAAACGTGAAAAATAATTTGATAAAGTGAATTTATCATTTGTCAAGTCGCATTTTAATATACTCCATATCAAAAGTGTAAATCAAATAAGTATCAAAAATAAAACTGCGTTTCTTTTAGTCTTTTGCGCTTAAGTGCAACGCGTTCGCTTACTAGGTACATACTTATCAAATAGTCCTCCAGACCGTATTTCGGCCATGGAGGCCAATCTCAACGGAGACTAGCCTTCGGCGCCTCTCTCATGCTGTGTTGCACAAGTGTGTGCGCAGACACAGGTACACTCCCTCTTCCCTCACTCTCATAGTCCGATGGGATGGCAATCCGACACGACCGGAGAGAGATCAGGTGCAAGACCAACGTCTCGACATGCTTCCCGAATCCCGACCGCACGGGGGTATAACACCGCCAATTTTCTGTTTCTAAGAAATTCCTAATGGACAAACCCGAACACTTTGCCCAACCTCGTAATCAAACCAAGGACACCCCCCCCCCCCCATGCTCTATAGTCGCGCTTGCGACCAGGAGGCCAACGGAGCAGTCGGGGAATTAACTACCAACAAACGCCAACGATATCGTTTTTTCAGATAGTGATTCAGTATACAAACTTGAAATTGCAAAAAACAAAAAAGGTAGCGATACTGTTCTGGATTCCACGTAAGAAAGCAAAGTTATTATAGTAGCCATTTATGTGCGCTGCGACGTGCGGCCAGTTTAATTTCATTTCGCGCCATTATGAAAGTACTTAAGTTACAACACACAGTAAAAGAGAGTCACATTTTTACCCGACTGCGCGACGCAGGTTAATGTGTTTATCGCCTATGTATGTTTGTTTGTCCGTTTGGGGCGCTCTAGAGACCAAACACATGGGCCGATTTTGATGATTCTTACGTCAATCGATTCGTCTTAATCTTGTTAGTGTCATTAAAGACAAGACAGTAATCAAAATTTAATATGGCGACAACCAGACGCCATATTGTGAAAGAGGAAAAAATAAAAGTCGAGTCGTAGACAATCACATGTAGTCACAGGCAAAAGTTATTTAGTGTTTTTCGGGTTTAGTCGGGTTTTTGTTTTTTTTTTTTTACCATTTCATCATCTGCCTAGCCTTTTCCCAACTATGTTGGGGTCACCTTTCAGTCAAACCGGATACAGCCGAAGTTCCACCAGTTCTTTACATAGAGGGACTGCCTATCTGACCTCTCGAACGCAGTTACTGGCTAATGTGATACACCTCATATTCAGACTTTCAGCAACCCGTAACGACTGTCAAAGATCAACGATTGACAGCCGGGATCATCGGTTTAACGTGCTTTCTGAGGTACAAAGGGGGTCTTGGACAGTAAAGATGGAATAATTCTTTGAATCGTTTATTGAATAATAAATACTTAAAATTAATCCGATCGTCTATCTTTCACAAAATCTCACAGTTTTCGCGAGAGGCAGACGAACTTACATAAACACATTGATAAAATCTTATTACTTTTGTGAGAGGAAAAGTAATCACATTCCTATAAATAAATTAATTAATTCTTAGCGAATAAATAAATGCATGTTAATTGAACTGATTCGCTCAGTCGTTGAGGTAGCCGTAGCATTTGCTCGATTGGTGGGTTTTCGATTGTGAGTCACCAGGACGTGCCTACTTATCATCTATTTTCCATGGAGTATGAAGAAATGGAGCGTTTAAGTCTAGCTACTACTTATAGCATATGCAGTGGATTCCTAAAGGATGCCACGCCACAGATCCTTACCAACCGGTCTTACCGACTCCGTTTATAAAGCGATAGCGACGACGTCTTTAGTCAGACGTTTATCTCATGTAATTTTTTTTTTTTTTTTACCGCATTAGCACTCCATCCTTATTATACTCCATGACTTTCCTTATACAGTCCTATCAGGCACTGGAGCTGCAGATGATCTAGTCAGATATCGGAGCATCGTTGTCAGACCTGCCCCAGGGGGACAGCAGGGGGCCGGGAGCGGGCCAGGGAGCGGGGATAGCCGGAGCGGGTAGCAGCTCAGCACGAGGGTGTAGGTGCACCAGAGATTGTGGCGAAGCAGCCGAGAGGAACAGCCTAGATACAGCCTGGAAAATGAAAACACGCTGGTTATATCATAAAATAACATCACGCCTTTTATTTCCGAAGGGTTAGGCAGGGTGTACCTACCTAAATAATAACACACTATCAATCTCAATCTGAATCATTTTGAATGATATTGCTAATCCATTGCTTCATATATACGAAAAATATGTCTACTCAAAAAAGTAAATAACGCAATGAATGTTGTTGAACTGTCAAAAATCAATGCTACTGATAGTGTGCTACGCAATTACCCTGCTGGTTATAGTCCTTAATTAATGTGTCAAAAAATGTGAAACAGTTTATTTTGTTATTTTCAACGAAGTCTTACGCAAGAACCGAAAACACAATAATCCAAATAAAGTAAGAAGTAAGTTAAACTGACTTTGTGTCTCAGTCTGGTCGGGTAAACGAAAATAAACTAAACTTTCCTGAAAATATTCCGCTGAAAAATAAGACGTGTCATACTTACCTACTTATTTGTAAGCGGAATATTTTCGGAAAAAAATATTTCACAAAAGTAAACACTTAGTAGGGACACACAACGACTTATCAAGGTAAACATTTCCAGTTTTAGCTGACCTCGCGATTGTATAGGCTTTACATACAAAGCGAAGTCAGCTTATACTGGAAATGTATAGCTTGATATTATTATGTCGTCGTACCTACAGTCAATCAATCTGCATAGCGTTTTCCCAACTTTATTGGGGTCGGCTTCAAGTCTAACCAGATGCAGCTGAATACAGTATTTCACATGAAGCAATGCCTATTTGACCTCCACAACCCAGTAACTGTATAATACGATACCAATTGGTAAGACTGGTTATCAGACTTTTGGGCTTCTAACGGTGACGACTGTCAAAGATCGCGTAAGCGTGGCTTAATCTGATCAATCGACCTGTGGGGCTGTTGTTACTTAGCCACGAGCCCCTGTACCTATACTCTCGAGTACTAACTAATATGTAATACACTTAGCGAAATTCAAAAGCTTTAATCCTTGTAATATCAGCTATGCCAGCCAGTGAAACTCTCGTCAAAATCGGTCCAGCCGCTTCGGAGGTTAGCCGGAACAAACAGACAGTCAAACATTCAACAAATTGTTTATTTATATGTATAAGATAAAAATTAAGACAACGTCAATTTAAATCTATCCTTGAGGAGGTTTCTCTAAACCACTTTACAAAAGAAAACAAAGATTTATGTTCCTCTTACAAAAGCAAAGGAAGCTATTTCCTCATTCGACTTAGCGCTTGTGCTAGGAAAATGTTTCGAATACTGAGCATCCTCCTATACTCTGGTATCACTGTAAGCACATTTTTCTTTTGTAGGAAAAGCCTGCTGAATTCTAGTCGGATTTGCGCATGAAGTTTTCATTTTCACAGAATGTGAGTTACGAGAAGGCCTTTGTCATTGACACATGACACATGATTGTAAAACTAAAACAAAGAATAGTATTTTTCAACATTGTATTGTTTCTGCCTTGTCGTACCTTTTTGACCGACTTCAAAAAAAGGAGGAGGTTCTCAATTCTGATTGTTATATATATATATTTTTATGTATGTTCGGGCGTAACTCCGTCATATTATATGAACGGATTTGCAATTTTTTTTTTTTTTCGAAAAAGGTTTATTTCGAAATAGTCCCATTTAAATTTCATTAAGATCTGATGATGAAATTTGGAGACAAACAACGGTTCTCTTCAATAAATGCCAGCACCGCGATTGCAGCTATCGCATATGTACGAGTATGCATTATTTACGCAATCCCACATCACGCCTGTACCCTCTAAAGGGGTACGCAGATGTGTTCAGTATACCACGCGGTACATACTCATTTATGTCAAAGTTGTTATTGGGGTACCTCTCATCTTGTAAGTATATAATTATGAATTTGTGTGGGGTAGGTAGGTACAACTAAAAAGTGAAAAATATTTTATTTTTCCAAAAAAAAAAACAACTGACTTCCAAAAAAAAAACACTACAAACTGAAAAATAACTTTAATTTCGGAAGTCGATGTCAAAAAACGAAAATGCGGAACCAACGACACCAACTTCCATATTTAAAAGAGTGTCCTTGGAGTTTCTTGCCCGTTCCTCTCCATAGAGATCTACGTTTTGGAATGGACCAGCTTCAAATTTCTGACTAACTGACTGACTCTTTGACAGTTCAAAACTGCCTGTAAATTGTTTAATTGAAATAAATGCTTGGAGTTTGAGTAATCGTTGAAAATCTAGCAGTACGCTTTTGTTTAGGCATTACATTTAAACCTATGCTCCCATTGATATATAAAAACCCATATCAATGTACACTCCATTCGGAATAAGATTGGACTTTTAAATAAACCTTTTTTTACAGTCCGTTCAGCCGATTTTGACTTCTATTGTGTTGGTGGCATGACAAATGGCAGCTGCAGTAAATAGTTGGTATTGTAACCACTTTTTTGCTTTTATGCCATCCTTATGCCTATGGAATAAAAGTTAAAATCGGTTGAACGGACTGTAAAAAAGGTTTGTTTATATGTCTTGTAAAGACTCCATAAAAACACCACAAAAAAGTGTATTTTTCCGTGGAATTTGTGGTACTTCGTTTTTTCTTACCTGACTGACAGATACAATGAGCAGCAAGACACCGATGGCTAAGTTCTTCACGGAGATGACGGCGAGGGCCATCAGCAGTGTGGAGATGACACCCAGGGTGAACATGACGGGCAGGAAGATGAAGGACAGGCGCTTGAGGGCATTGTGACCAAACGTACGGCCAACGCTTATGTCTGCAAAGAAGCATTGAACTTAGAGTAAGCTTACTTTAAATAATCGCATATTTTGTTAATCGCAGCACTTAGCACTGAGTAACTACTTACATTTAGAAGATTTTGACTTAGTAGGATTATTTTAGGGAATGAGAAAGGAGCCAAAGATATATGAGACGCAACTGAAAAAACTTTAGGTACCTAATAAGTATACATCAGAAAATCTTTATTCAGTGAGTTATTTCAAGTTTTTTTCCAACAAATAAAACAAAATGCTTTACCGTAGCGCAGAGTCAATTTACATTGCATTGCATTAAACCTATACTTATTAATAAAGTATTTAACTATTTTTCGAGTCAAACCTTCCATTATAGTATAATCAGGCTATAATTTTCCCACTACTGGGACACAGGCCTCTTCTCTTCGGGAGGAAGTGGGCTGTAATCCACCACGCGGGCCCAGTGCGGTAGAAGTCACAGGTCTTCGAATTTTTTGTTCTAGGACATGCGGGTTTCCTCACGATGTTTTCTTTCACTGTTTTGAAAGCAGTGGTGATGAAATTATTTAAGCGAAGTAAATCGCCCGCCTGGGTTCGAACCGACGACCACAACTCGTAGTACTGTAACAGTGTGAGTAGCGGTGGGCCACCACTACTCACACTGAGTCACCACTGCTCACGCTGCCTTCCAGTCCTGATTGACAATGAAACTGTCGAGTAACAGTCTGTCTAATCGGCAAAACTGACGAATCAGTGAAACTGACTAATCAACGAAACTGGCGAATTAAATAAACTGACGATTGAGGGGAAACTGACCAGTGTTACGCGGACTCGAAAGAATGTTACATAACATTATATTACGAACGCTCATACAGAAAACTTTGACGCTTTAGAGGTATGAGGGTGTTAAGTTCACTAATCCTCCATAGAAAAGGGAGGATCCTCCGACTAGACGGGTGTTGTGTCTGGCGGGCAATTTCCCAACGACTGATGTCAGGAAGTTAGTATGTATGCTAATTGCGCGGTAAACTCTGCTTGCGAGATGCAGGATTTGCGATCCGAATGATGTCAGTATGACGCGTTGATCGCATGTGGCGTTGTAGATACCGCTACAACGGATGGTAGCATACACTATGCAATCTTGAATGAATATAATACACAGGAGCTTCTGAATAGCACATAACGAACGGTTCTAGGTCAACATGCGTACAATAATATGTAACATGAGCCGCGTGTAAACGTGCGATATACTAACTTAGGCTAAGCTTATAACTTGAATTAAGTTAGTTAAGAAGGAAGCGTCAGGACAGCTCGCCAAATTCAAATTGTCTTACGTTTTTTTGCAATTTGCAGGTACGTTTCAGGTTGTATGTTACGGTCACGAATCATAATATCATTAATATGATTCGTGACCGTAACAAATATGTCTTTATAGAATTAATACATAGAAATTAATGAATTACTGTTATTGGTGTATAACCGTTGTAATTAATAATAATAAATAACTAATTGCTTGATCATTAGAATCATCAATACAGCTCTCTAAGTTAGAATTTACCTCGAATATTATAATGTCATGAAATAGTCATCCAATGGGTCATCATAATATAAGCTTAGAGGTTGTACTAATGTATTATAAAATTATTATAATTACTAATTTAATTATTGTACTTGTTGCAGTCACGAGTCACATTTTGATCAACATAAAACCTAATAATGACCTGTGAATTGCAAAAAAACGTAAAAAAAATCGATTTCGAATTTCGCGAGCTACCCGGACGCTTCTGCCTTAAGAGTTAAAACGTTTACTTTGTTCGGCAATAATATAAATCATACCCCAGATCAGTATATTTCACTCGGCTTAAGAATCGCCCGCCCTTAGGCACAGAATCTTTTTTTTTTTTTGGCATCAAACAATCATATACAAACAATATAATTCTTAAGACAATTGGCTTCTTACAATAGACCTATAATACCGACAATGTGATATAATAGTAAAAATAAGTTCAATAAACTCCTTATAAGGTTTTCCTTATAAGGAGTTTATTGAGTTTATATATAACGTTTTTTTGCACGTTATATATATTTATTTATTTCTTTGGGAAAACAAACAATTACACAAAGTTTCTTAATTAATAAAACCTTAGTATCTAATGTTAGTAGTTTATGTGTAACTCACAACGTTATCCACATGTTACCTATTGAATATTTTTTATAAAAACTAAGTAGGCATGCGAGTGAATTGTGAATTTACATTACCTTATATAATTTATTAACATTACAGTTAATAAATAAATACACATAAATAAATATACATAATATTTTTGCATCAATCTTAGGACCACTGACAGTTACGTTTGTGACAGCCCCTAAAGGCTGATTCCTAAAGGAAGGAACCTACCTATTCCTGATACTTTAAGACTCGCTAAATAATAATCATACGAAATCATGTTTCCATAAATAAAGAATCTTGAATCATTTAATGTCCACTTGCATCATCACTAGAGTCCGATCGTCGAGAGAATGCGATCTTAACACCCGTCAGTTTCATATAAACGAATACGAGTTTTGCGAATTTGATCTTTATTAGTACTAGATTTAACGCACTGACATTTGTCAGACGCAACGCATTTTCTCAACGGCCGGACTATAAACGCATTCAACGCTACACGAATTTGAAATCCAAGCTCGGTTAAGCTGACGACAACCTCATAGGTTCAACTTCGAGATGACATATCCAAAAAAAATAAAGAATTGGAACATCGTTGTGTTTCTGTCAATCGTTTGAAAATTACAGAGACAAGAGGATGTTGCAGGATCGTGTAAATATGTTAAATGGTTATGTAGGTATTGTCATTGGTTGTTTAATATACCACTTAAGTGGGATGCGATAAGGTAGCTCGCGAAATTCAAATTTACTTACGTTTTCTGCAATTTGCAGGTCGGTATCAGGTTGTATGTTGATTAAAATATTAATCGCAACCGTAACAAATATGACTTTACAGAATTACAATCATTAGAATCAGTAATACAACTCCTTATGTTAGAATTGGCCTCAAATGACATGGTTTTATGAAATAGTCATTCAATAGGGTAATATGAACTTTGAGTGGTGTATTGATGGCTTTTATGATTATAATTTAGTAAATAAATATTAGTTATGGCCACGGCCGTCTGCAGTATCAAGTTATATCAGCACCCTAATTGCGTAACACACGATCAATCGGAATCGGTTTCATTTTGACAGTTCAACAACATTCATTTCGTTATTTACGTGTTGAGCAGACAAATTTTTCGGACTTATGAAGCAATGGATTAGCAATTTGCTTCAAAATGATTCAGATTCCGATTGATCGTGTGTTACGCAATTAGGGTGCAGGTTACTAATACTGACGTGCAAAATACAAAAAGCGTAAGAAAATTTTAATTTCGTGTGCTGACGCTTTCGCCTTAAGTAGTGAGCATCTTCTAGTGATCTCATGTACAGTCGGACAGAAATTTAATTTGATAAATGAACTGTTTGTATTAATTAAATTAAATTTTATTCGAAAATATCCATTGGTTTCTTACAAAACTTCAACTATATCCGACGACCCTGGTTACTTATCTCCTTTGGTGACCGCACATCAGACTTTATTATTATTCATCATTTTTCACTTTGCAGGATCACATGTTTCAATATTTGAATAGATAATACCTGCCATTGCTATTTTAAACGCCTTCTTCTCTCCACCACCAAGAAAAGAGTATGAGGCAGAGAAGAAGGTGTTTAAAATACTTACCACCGTTACCGCCGCTTAACATTTTACCTACAGTCAGATTTGTGTTCTTCTTACGAAGAGCACAAATCTGATTAGCTTTTAGATGGCATCTAAAGAGTGTCTTTTATAAACGTAATCTAAACAGGCGTTCACATTCTAAAATTCAAGTTTTCAATTTATAATAATCATCAAAGAGTTTCGTTATTTTATAGGCACTTTCAATAATTTGCGGTTCTTTCCATTGCGTAAACTAATTTATTTTAGACTTTTACTAGGCTTTAACAATCGAAATTGATTTCATTTTACTCTTATGTTTTCAAGTGGTTCTAAATTAATTTTTGTTCATTACTTTGTTGTTGTTTTGTACGTAACTAATGATGTAACAGCTATTAGTTGTTTTGTAAACATCTCGAGACGGAAAAACATCCTATTGGAATTCAGTCCAGCCGTCAGTGCACTAATAAAGATCAAACTCTCAAAACGAGTATTCATCTCTATGAAATTGACGGGTGTTAAGAATGCATTCTCACTGCGGCCGAACTATAGTGACGCGCCTTTTAGCTCCCCAGTCGAGTGCGAGAATTCGAATTTTCAGCAAACATTCCGGAATTTCGTTATATGCCCGGGAAACAGGGTAGCTTTAAGTTATATGGGACTGAATCACCTCTGACTCTTTGTGCAATTACAAATCATAATTACCTTGGCTCAAGAAATCCTTAGTTTCCACATTATCACACTTCACTACGGAGACGAAGACGACGACGTACGTCAAAGTCAACAAGGTGAGTTTGTTGCACATTCTGGCTAACACTGAATATTTTCGGCGGAACAATTAGCTGGTGATCTCCAGACGCCTGCTGGTGTATGACTGATTGGTTACCTGCTTGCATGCCAGGATATAAAGTCTCCTATGAAAGACAATGGCCGGCGAGACCAAAGAATCACGACAAAAGAAAGCGCAGGACAACGTGACTGCACGGTAGAAATGTCGCCCCCGATATCGACGCCTGCTCCGCTTAAGGACTAATGTCGATTCATTAACGGTGTGTATGCTCCCGTTGGACATTGTAGCGATCGTTATCGAAGCAAATGAAAGGTGAAAGTGACGATAACATCCTCTTCATCCGTACAGGACTTCAATCCAATATTGTTTAGCTTTAAGGATTAAATCATAAATCATAAGGTTTATTTGTAAAACATAGGTATACAATAGGTCATACATATAAAATAGTACGCTATGTTTTGTCTTAAGACATACAAATATGGTAACATGCAAGGTAATTAAACTAAACAAAATGTCATTAATAAAAATAAAAAAGATTATGTATATATTTTTCGCTTTATGGATTACATTGTCAAATGAATTATAAGAACTGTTAATAATGGAAGAGTAATAAAAGCTACACGTGTCAGGCAGCTTTCAGTGTTTCTAATAACAATAGGAACAATAAACCTAAATGTGAGTACTTATTTGTATGACTTCCTAGCCTATTGTTAACTTACAAAATATTTTGTTTATTAAGTTAAGAAGTAACTGATATATAAAAGCACATATGATTTATTTTCATTTACAAGATAACACTAAAATAGCAAAATTATATCCTAAATCAACTAAAACTATTTACAAACTAAAATATAGCGTCGAAAAATTCATCCACATACTTTGTTAGACTTGAGCATTTTGATCATGATTTTAATAACTCCGATTTTATTTATTCGTTAAGAATTCACAATTATGATTTACCTTTTCTAGTCTTATCAGACGTCAATTAATAGACTTAATTAAAATAATTTATATTCGCACTAAAATAGGAATAAAAATCGATCATAAACTTTATGTCTCCTGTAAGTTTTGCTTTCATTTAATTGCGAATCGTATGAAAATAATTAGTGAAAATTATGATTTGCGTGTGTGGCGCATAATTAGTGGGCATTAATCAGGAATCTTGTCACGTACGGTGTAGAGAAACTCGATCGTGGGGCAGCGGCGCGCGACACTGCGCGGGCGCTGCACCACTCGACCGTGTCCGTGACAGTGCGTATGCTAATCACACACTATGTTCGGCAATATAGGCCATTTCCTGTCAACACGGAATGCCGAAAAATCGAAACTACAACCTATCGCTTAGAATTTTGGAGCAAAATTAGTGCTTTCACGTGCCTCTATAATTTGATATTGTGACAAGCTTGCCAATGTTGATATACTATTCGTGTCATGAACACGGCGATGTATTCTTGTCTCGGGATCTGGTGCTGCGTCGGTGTCGGTAGTTAAGATCTTATTCAGCTTGTTTGAGTAGTCCTACCACGCAATTTTTGAATTCAAAACGTGCAAAAATAAAACTGTTCTTCTTGAACTCTACTTAAGTGGTAGCCTTATTCCTTGAGCTGACTGAAATGGTGTAATTCAAAAAGTGCTACTGATCTTTTTTCTAGGTAGGTACTGTGAGAGATTAACATGCTCTCTGTACCGGGACGAGTAAAATAAACCACAGTTTCTCCTATTACTTCAATAATTATTCCTAGAAGATGGTTCTACGTTTTTACATTTTTAATATTTTTTTTCTATTGGCAAATAATTTTTATCCTTGTGCCGTGGCTTGTCAGCCAAATCTGACACCTGCGGTTTTGTCTCTTATTCTTTATATAAATTAATGCTTGTTTTGTATTTGCGCCATCAATTTTTAATGGTCTCGCGGAGGTTGCATCATTTATCATCATTTCAGCCGAAAGGAGGTTGGAAAGGGGGTTGCATGTAAGCACCATATAGGCCATACAGGTCTCTACAGTACCTATAATTCATTTTTTAATCCCAGAGACAAATCTGACAGGTGTAATGTCAACCTTTTATACTAAAAAAACGCAAAGACAAAAGACTTAAGTAAATGTCAGATTAGTCTATGGGATTAAAAAACGAACTTTACTTACACTATCTTATGTAGGGTCCCTATAGTACCTACTCATGATTGATAGCAGGGTTAAATATGACAATCGTATTTAATTAACTTCTTGCATTCATCATAAATATGAGAGAATATCATCAAAGCAAGACACGCAAGAAGCTACAGTCAATTGTCCCGTGACACAATATCAGTAACTTTAATGCATGGGAAATAAAAATCGAAATCATTGAGGCTTGACAATACTGTACAATCGACAATCAACGCATTTTTAACGTACCGTTTGTGTTTTGTAAATAAAAACGTTAAAATACCTGAAACGGTAAAATAAACCGTACTTAGCACATAAATTACTAAAACAATAGCTACGCATCTCGTCATACAGTTCGCAATTAAAAACGTTTTATCGCGTTAAACGTCGACAAAAACGTCAAATCACGTAACTCTTCCATTCTCTATTATTGATTGTTTCACACTGATAACATGCGCATAAAAACTGCTTAAATTTCATACGCAGCTTATTTCAATTCAATGTTCAAAGTAGCCTTTCGATATCGATTATACTGAGTATGACTGATGTCTAGACGTTGCTTTATTAACAACGACTTTCCATTGCATTTGCGCATTACAATAAAAAAAAGTAAACAGTATTTTTAGTCTGTGGTCGCTTTCATTTGTTACTGTCAGTCATACAAAGGCATATAGCGTGCATAGCTGGTCAGTTTTAAATACGACTTATATGCACATCCTCGCCACTAATTAGCTATTTTTATAAAATGATTATGCTTAACCATCACGCAAGTATTATACGGGTGTGACGCGATAAGGCTGGCATACACAGATACAATTCTTATATAATTACTAGAAAGTTTAATTTAGAACTCTTCCTCATTTGAAATGTTCAAGTTTTTTTTTATTGCTGGCCACTATTAAACATGGTCTCTTTTTTTCATGTCATAATCTGTCAATGGCCTCTCATTGAACGGCCTTAGAGGAAATTACCACTCCACGCTTGGTGAATTGCAATTTGTTGCCTTTTAGCAGATAGAAGGAAGCTACTGCCAGCCCTTCTGAATGTGACTATTAGAGCGGTTCTCCACTGCATCCGATTCTAATCCGAGAAATGACGGTCCGAAGTAGCCATAGAACTATTTGTATGAGGGGTTGCGCACTACATTCGAATTCAGTCCGTCCGAATTTAAAGCACTCCCAATACGGATTGAACTCGGATCTTAAATTCGGATTCGGATTAGATGCAGTGCAGAACCGCTCGTAGAATTCCCTCAAGTTTTTGTACAGAGGTGGTATATCCACATTTTGCCAGTTATGTTTAAGTCCAATGGGGCGCGAGCATATTCTTAATTCCGGGCTGCTTGCTACAGAAAAGTTCTTAATGAAAAAAACTTAATAAGTAATACATTGTCCAACCCGGGGATTAAGCCAGGAGCCCACACTTAGCATTCGCGTTTAGGATCACTAGACCAACGAGGTAATCTAACAATTAATTATATGTAACCTAAAAACAATTAATGAGTGACCACTTTCGCTTTAGCAGTGTTGCGGTTATGTTAATCTAACGGTTAAGGTACCGACTTATAAGTGTAACGGAAGTACAAACAGACCGAATAAGCTTGCGATTAACAGTAACTACTTATTTTGAGTTGAACGATTAACTGCAAGAAAGTAATGATTGGAACCCGGTAGTAATTTATCATCCATACTTCCATACAATAATAACTCCACTACAACATCGGTAGTTCTGTCTGTATGTTACCTTTTCACGCCTCAAACACTGACGAGTTTCGATAAAATTTGGCAAGGAGATAGATGGCATCCTGAGCAAGGACATAGGGTTATTGTCCCGGTCCTCGGGCAGAACCTATTCATTCATATAGGTACAGGCTGGCTTTGAGTTCATTGGTAATCTTTCAAAGGGCGAAAGTAGGTATTTTTTAATAAAACAACACTTACTTTGATTGCTATGACATCAATCATCATGCCTAGCCATTTCCCAAATATGTTGAGGTCGGCTTACAGTCAAACCAGATGGAGCTGAATACCAGAATTTTGCATGGAGCTACTGCCTATCTTACCTCCTGAACCCAGTTATTGAGTAACACGATACCACTTGGTAAAACAAATTGTTAGAATTTTGAGCTTCTGACTGGGTAGTCAGAAGCCGGTCGACAAAAAGGGTTGACAACCGGGTAGTCAGTCGTTATACCCGTAACGATTGTCTACACGTCTGTCAACCCTCAAGTGTCACGAATGACACCCGGGACCAACGGCTGACTGTGCTTTCCGAGACATGGAGAGGTCTCGATATGTCACCTGGTCTAGGTCACCACGTCACGTCATCCACGAACCAACCGCGACAAGCGTAGCTTAACTTTCAATAGACCTATGCGACTTTTATCATTTAGCGTCGACCCCCTGCTTGATTGCTAATGAGATCATGTTAAAAAAAAATCTGCTGTTGCAAAATAATTATGTCATGAAGCTGATGTTTTTTTTTTGTTTATCACATAGTTGATGCTGTAGGAAAAGTTGCTGTTTAATAAAAGTGTCTAATTAATAATAAATTATTAGTGAAGTTGCTAATATTACAGAAAGTGAAAATACCTATACTTTCACCTTCTGTAATAGTACCAACGTCATGCAGTATTTGTGCTTAATTTGATTGAATATTGCAGAGCAGTTCTAAGCACGTGTAACTATCATTAATGAATGAGCTTATCTATATATTTACATATTATAAATACATATTATAAGTGTGTGTCTGTGTAACCACGTCATTCTTCTTAACTCTGCAACGGATTTTCATGCGATTTTCACCATTACTTAGAGAATTTACATAAACTGGAAGGTTTATGTGAATATGTTGATGATAAAAACTTACATAATTATAATCTAAAAGAAATCTTGATGTTTTGTTAAGTCGTAAAAACCTTGCGAAGCAGGGGCGAGTCGCCCGTCTATAGTATAAAAGCTACTTTAAAAAAAAATAACGTTTATGTTTGGATTAACGTACTGTTTGGAATATTGTGGGGTGAGCGTATGACTGTCGAGTACCTAGTTGTATACTTTTCGGTATTGTACTTAACTTATAATATGTATTTAATTATTTAACTTATGTAATTGTAATTTAAAACCTTAGCCGTTTTATGTTACAATAAATAAAGTAGGTAGTTTAAGACAGTAGAAAGTGGAATTAAAAATGATTTTTATTTTCTTCAACTTTAAAAAAGTCTACACCTTGAAAAGTGGTTAAAGCCATCTGAAACAAGGGGCTTGCTTACCTTACATAAAGTCAAAGTTGAAAAGGCTCATAATATATACTTATACAACCGGTTCATATAACCTTTAAACGAATGCACATTCATGTTTCTTATTAACAGAAACAGGAATGATAGTAAATTACGCACCCGAAAAATCTCTCTCAACAAAACGTTAATTAGTTATTTATTCATAAAACAGAGGCAATGCCTAAAAATAGCGTGCTGCATGGGTAGGTACCCACCGCTGAAAACCGCGAAAGTTATTTCTAGTGAAAGTGACATTATAACAGGTACATTATTATGATAGATTACTAAATAACGAAACACTAGGTGGACCTAATACTGTGGTATAGACTGAGTTAATTCATTGATCTTTGATGTATCTAAACGTGCAGATTAGGTTTTTACGCTGGTCGTTAGGCCTCACCTATCACCTTTTAGTCTAATAGTAATTAAGTGCCTTAGTTTTAAAACCTTCTAGAACTTAAACTGAAGTTAAGAGCATTAATTCTGGAATGTGGGAAATGGAATTATATTATGTTTCCTGCGCTATGTAATAACTTTCTTATTTTGTCGGAAACAAATTGTACAAAATAGTGCATTAATCATTATGATAGAACGCAACTCCCACATTTCCGGAAATGCTTCAAACTTAGGGAAAACATAATCCTCGATAAAGTATTTTTTTTTGTGCGCCACCAAACATCGCTTTCGCCCGTTGTGGCGATGCACTTAGCATTTGGAGCGAGTAGTGAGTAGTGAGGGAACCCGCTTTGGCGTCAGTTCAACCGCAGCGATGCGCCCGCTCACCGCACTGCTACTACTGGCCGCGAGCCAGTGTGTGTACGCACACCTGCGCCCGCGAACGTCGCGCGAACAACTCGACACCACACTACATTCTCTCCTCGGACAATACTACAACCCTGTGCAACGCATATTCTCCTGCACACGCGTATTAGGACCTACAAAATGTCTCAGTGCTCTAAGTGTGTGGCGTGCAGAACGCGCTATCGAATCTTACGCCAAAGACCCCACCAGCCGGTTCAACCTGACTGAGGATGTGGAACAGTTTCCATGGATGAAGTACAGTAATACCACAGACGAACAGTTAAACTCACAGCTCTATGACGATACCAAGAAATTGCTACAGTATCGAACCCTGGGATTCAACATGATACCCGGCTATAACTTTCAACTGGGTTCTAAAGGAAATGCAACGATGAAAGTTGACATTTATACAAGTAAGTTGATTTTGCTTCGTGCCAGAAGAAGTTGTATTACTTATTGGGATGAATGAACTCTAATAATGTAAACACTAAAGACGTAACACCATTACTAATGAAATGTTTTGTAAATTAATGTAATCATATATGTAGTGTTCAACCATTAAGCTAAAAAAGCCCATTAATTTAAGTTCAACGACGTCGCCGTCCTTACTTTTAAATTTATGTGTATACACAATATTATTGAAATCATTCAAATGAAATATGGGCACATGATACCAAGTCGTAATTTGAAATGAACCTTAACATAACTGTGAAAGCAGAACGACGACAAAATATTGGAAAATTATTTCATTTCACTTAAAAAAAAATTGTTTTCACTTTCAGGTGATACTGCGGAATCAGGTCGAAGCACCATGAAGAAATTACAGAAAACATTATACAAGTTCGCACCATTAATGTTAGTGCCAGGTTTGGTCATGTCAGCCATCTTCCCTTTTATCTTGCCAGGGTTGAAGATGATGACTCTGATGGTTGGCTTGATGAACAACATGGCGCTAATGGGAGCTATATTTACAATTCTAAGGAACAATGCTTTCAACGATAAGTACGAACACAAAGTGGTCTATGTCAACGATGGTTACAACAACGAGAAGTATGCTGCAACGAACATTGAGGAACATGTCCATTCAGATCACTTTGGAGTACTCTACGATGACACTAAGCGACCTCCTAAACATGAAGATCACACATTCGGCGAAGATTTTGACCATGTAGAAGATGTACCAGCATTCTCGGTTAGCCCAGAATGGCTGAAAGCATACGCTGATGGTAAAATGCTGGCTATTATTGGGAAAGATAATAATATTCATCATGGAAAACATTAGACAACCAAAATTGTTTGCCTGCAAAATGTAACCTTGCCAGTTTATAATTATTTATTTAATGTTAGAAATGAAGACGAGAATTTCAACGCTTTAATATTGTGTGGCTTACCTATATCAAAGAAAATATGTTGTAGATGTCTTATTACGTCGTTAGACGTCATGTAGATTTAGCATTAATTATTTATTGAATTTTTGTTAGGTATTAGTTTAAGCCCGGCCTAAATGCCTTTGAAATTTATAATTATTACTCTATGTTGCCTACTGTCTAAGTGTCTACTTTTTATAAGTGCTATGTTGATTTTTTTAATAAACTTCTTCTAGTCTATGCCACCTGTTAAAATAGATACTTCATGATTTTTTTTTGTTGTTACTCATTACTAAGCTAATAAAAATGTATACGTACGAAAATAAGGTAATATTAAGGAAAAAGAAAGAAGAAAGATAACTATAAGAATTGTTATAGCCTTCAGGCTTCTTTATCTAAAGAAATGATAATAAGTCCTTCGATATAAATCGAAAGGTAAACTTTGGAACTTGGAAAACAAGGATAAAACTAAAATGCTGTTGTCTAAATATATTACACTAAGTTACTAAAGGACAATGGTCATGGGTGTATGGAATCCCGTACCATACTGCATCAAAGTCAAACTTTGTTTTTTATAGACTACTCTTATCATATTAACTCCTTTAAAAGTTTTTTTTGTAAACACAACCCGGGTTTCGGAGACTTTCAAAAAAATCGAAATAACCTGAAAACTAGATACTTACTGTGTTTTGTGTGACATATCGTACACGAAAGGACATTATTGGTCTAAAAAAATTATAATCGTTTAAATAAAAAAAATATTCTATTTTATTCTAGTTATTTTTAATTAATGTAGAATCGGCAAAGTAAAATTTTTTTTACATGTTTTTTGAAAGACGTGAGCATGACACTTTCAAAATTCAAGGTTATATTAATCATATCATTTGAAACAGAACGTCATGTAAAGGGAATACAACAAAATCTACACTATTTTACATGAAATTAAATTCCCTGTTCAAAAATTAAATCCCCGATGCATAATGTCGTAAAAAAAAAATATTTAGATCTTGATGCAGGAGACTTTATGGTACGACTTTTCGTCACTGTCCTTTATAAACTTTAGTTTGTTATTAAATTGTTACAAAAGTGAAAAAACATTACTGGCGAAATGTAGCTATTAGCCTCTGCCTAACCGTTCGGGGAACACAGGCGTGGTGTTACCCCCCAAGAAAAAATAACAATATCAGTCCAAAATCAGTTAGGTACTCCGATAGTTTTAGTTTTCAAGCACAATGCGATTGAAATAAATGATAAAGCGAAATCTTCCGCTCTCACCAATATTTGTACCCCGGCGTGAAATCTATACCTTTAGGCGCCATCTTATTTATGTACTTCATTATTTACTAGCGACACACCTCCGCTTCGCACGAATGCAAATATTTAGTATAAGTACTGTGTTGTGTGTAATTGCGTGGAATATTGTGTGCGGACGTGTTTACATGAGCTTGTGTAGGCACGTTCATGTAAACAAAGGTTCATGTTTGGAAAAACCTAACACAAAAATTATAAAGCTCATTCTAAATTCGCTTGACTGTTCGAAGGCAACCAGAGTTATTTTACTGCCAGCCTGCACTAAATCCTGCCGGGGTAGCGGGATCGTCCGAAAGGGTTACCGCTGCCCTGGTACATAAAGGGTTAAGGAAGGAACACGGGTGGGTTTTAGTCAGTAAGAGTCTGACACTCCCTTCTGCTCCACCCAGAGCGGGAGGGGTCATTTGATGATTTGATGATTTCCCCTCCTAAAAAAAAAAAAAAAAACCTGCACTAAATTAGGTCGACTTTTGCAGACAACCTTTACATGAGCTACGCCCACCCTTGAATAAAAGGATTATCGTAGTCCTGTTTGCAAACATGACTTTTACTCATAACATTCGAACACTCAGGCTCTTCTTGCCTACGCCTAAATAACAATTACCTAACGCCAGAAATCAATTCTACAATATTAAGTCCGACCCTTGCAAGAGAAGCCTTAAGTCAGGATGAACAAATCGCGAATCTGTCGGATAAGTTAAACATTAATGTGTGCCTATGTGCACCCACACAAACTAACGTCGTCATGCTTAGTCGCGCCAAAACTGGCGAAAAAGATGCGACGCGGCCTCTTAAGATCAAACAAGTTGACGTGACAATTCACATCAGCCTAGAAGGGTGGTTTAAAAAAAGAATCTTAGCACCATAATCTTTTACATATCAATTACATTCAGGCTTCTAGCTGGACGGCGCCGTTTAGTTAAAAGGCTAGGCTGTTAACTGAACGGTTAATTAAGTGAATTGTCTGCAATAGTAATACTGTGCTTTAATTTTGTTTTGAGAAAGCAAGAGTTACATTCGAAGCGATCATGAAAGTTGACTCAATTATACAGGCTGATTTTTTAAAGACCAGCCAAATTTTAGGATGTGGTACAGACCATCAAACTGAACAACTTTCTCCATGGGACAAATAGCGTAATCGCGAAAATTTTATCAACTGTCCCATAGAAAACTTCAATACCTACTCGACCTAAATGTATGGGACGGCTGATTTTTTATTCGCGATTACGATGTTGGTCCCATGGAGAAAGTTGTTCAGTTTGATGGTCTGTACCACATCCTTAAATTTGGCTGGTCTTTAAAAAATCAGCCTGTATAAAGAGACAAAAAAAACAGGACAGTAACGATTCACAATTTATTAAAATATCAAGATTTAATTTACAATAGTGTTACACTAATGCCTCACTCACATACGTCAATTTAACGTTAGGGAACCATAATGTTTAGAATGTGGGCGTTATTAACCTTATTTCAAGCAGCTTTCCATTCCGAATGTTTCGCTGCTAAATAAATTAAAACTTACATCAAGTTTGTTTCAAGTTTCACTAAGAGCCTGAAATATCTTAAAATTAGCGTCGTTTAAAAGATTGTTGGAGCATCTTCACTACTTATCAAACGTGACGCTATTCAGGCTCTTAATAAAGTAATAAATTAAAAAATAAATATCTTTAACAGTCACCATCAGACCAATATCACATACAAGTGTACGAAATATACTAAATACTAACATAGTACTAGTTACATAAGTCGGTTCAGTCACTTATGAATAATACCTACCAACAATTTCTTGTGTATATTAATTACCTTACTTAGCCTTATGCAAGATATCGACCGAATGCCGTTAATCTAATAATATACAACATGAGAATGTTATTCTTCTAAGGATGTGTCCCATCATCATTTACAACCAAACCAGGAAAGTAACTATTTCATAGGTACGTATAAAGTATACTTTTACATTACATTCACAATTTGTTATTTACAAAATTACAACCATTGGAACTTCTTTTATTTTGCTCTTTCTATCATTTGATTCACTTAGAAGACTCACAATGTATCTATAAAATTTTCTTGAGCAATTTGTGTAGGTGTCGAATTTCAAGCACGCTAAACATGCGTAATGTGATAAAGAATATTACAATAAAATTTAAACATAAAATGCTCACAAAATACAATAACAGTCAGTCACCAGAAATAGGTATAGGGACGTTCATTCGTACAGAAGAAAAATTAAAACAAATTCCATAACTTGAGGAATCTATTCAGTTTTTCTGTGGACGATTTCTGCAAATTGTTTCTCTTCTTCGGTCATGTCCGTGTCCTCCCAGCCCCACACTGGGTTCTCTGGGTGGTAGTGCTCTCCCTCCTCTAGACCCTCCTTAGACCACGGGTGGGTTCCGTCACCTGTCCTATTCACCCTCTGTCGGATCATATCGGCTGATACTGTTTTCAAATCGTAAGCCATACCTGTGAAGAAAAACGAATTTGTTTTATCTTTTTATAGAAAAACTGAACTTTGAATGGAAGAGCTGTGTAATAAAACTAATAAATCTACATGGTATATTGGTTTAACGTAGGTGCTGTTCGTGGAACAAAATAATATTTTCTAAAATATTGCACTTTTGGTTCAATATTCCAATTTGGTAAGTGGGATAGCTTAGGTGCGTTATTCGATTTTGTTCGCTATTCGAATCAGTGCTGTAAGTGGAATACTTTCAAATTGATAGATTTCCGATAATCGAACACAAACGCCCGTGTATTGCTTTGTCACAAATGGAACACATAAATTATAAAAGCCCCACCGCAGGAAATGGTTGGATAGAATACGAGCGAAATTTCATTGCAGGAACCTACAAATTGTAGGTACGTATGTTTCACTAATGTGTGATAGTCTTCTTTGTTTAAGAGCACACGATGTGAATATACTGTAAAGAAAGAATCATTATTTACCAACACAATTTTAGTAGCACTCACATACCTAAGTCCATTAATTAATACTAACCAACCATAAGTCACAAAATTATAAATACTCGTAAGTTAGTTCTTACCGTGTTTAGCGGCGAAGTCTATTAAGGCAGTAGACAAGTTTGTGCTGTAGTTTCCAAGTTCTGCCGCCTTGTAGTCCCAAGGGAAGACGTGGTGGTAGTTGTGCCATCCTTCGCCGAACGCACAGAGCGCGACCGTCTTGTTGTCAGTAGCGCCTATGTTTCTGAAATAGCAATATGTTGCGTTAGTGAAACAGATTTATTTTGCTCATTGAGATTATTTTTGTTAATTATAAATAGACTCGTTGGTCTAGTGGTAGCAAGCGCTACTGCTGAGCATGCGGTCCTGGGTTCGATTCCCAGGTGGGTCAATATGTTAACGGGTTTTTCTATCTGGAATTTCTCAGTAGCAATAAGGAGTCGATACATGCCTTCTTGATGGCAACAGGCTCGCCCCCAATTATATGGGACTTAAACATAACTGGACAAACATAGGTACTCAGCACAACCTTTTGTAGACACAAGGCGTCACGTTATCTTTGTTAGTTTGTAGCGGAAGTACCTACTTAAAGGTATGAAAGAGCAAAGAGCTGCCCATTTAGTTTCTATGCAACACCATACAATTCTTCACGATAATATTTAACGCCACAAAAAATAATATTATGATTCAAGGGCAGTATAATCCTGCCGAGGTAGCGGGATCGTCCGTAAGGGTTACCGCTGCCCTGGTACATAAAGGGCTAAGGAAGGAACACGGGTGGGTTTTAGTCAGTAAGAGTCTGACACTCCCTTCCGCTCCACTCAGAGCGGGAAGGGTCATTTGATGATATCCCTTATAATAAAATTATTAATGATATTTTTATTTATATATATATATATTGCTCTCTAATTAAGTGTGTACCAAAATACTTTAGGCGGTTATCACACTGCACCTTTGAATGTAGACCGCACGGAGATACAGTGTCAGTGTGTGTATACCCTGCGGTTTTTGTATACAAATCAATTTCTACAGCCAAAGTTAAAAACCGCAGCACCGCACACCGGAGCGTTGTCCGGTGTAGTGTGTTAGACGCCTTAGTCTGTATAACTTACGTTCAACGGTAATCACGTGAAACCTTTCAAGGCAGCATCCGATAATGTAGGAGGAAGATACATCCGATTGCTGTTTAAGAAACGGTTACTTTTGACTAATCGTATCTTTTGGTAATGCTTAACTTAATCTAGTAGCATTTATTAGTATACAGGATGGCAGAGACATCGACGCACAACTTCTCAGCATGGATTCAACGTATGATTCTGAACCATGTTGATTAATTTCATAAGCTATTTTTAAAAAAATTGCTGTTCAGTACATTTTGACCGCGTAGGTATTGCACTTTTTATGAAAAGGTACTTTTTTTTTTGGTAACTGTCGAAAAAATATCTGCTATCAATATGAATTATATTAAAAATCGTAAAATGGTCACAAACTGACAACTCATAATAAATGATCTGTGTGCAATTCATATCACAATGAAATAACATTTCAACTATAGAAATAAAAAATAAAAAACCAATTTGATTAATAAAACTATAATGAAAAATTTACCATTAAAATTACGGTTTTTATTTTTTTCATGCGGCAATGTTTACACCAAATATGAAATGAAATTTTACGAAAATTAGAGGAATTGCTAATGATCTGTTGGGAATTCAGGAAATGAATAGCTTTTAGAGATATTGCTTAATGTGGCTTTTTAGGCCCCCTGGTCGATGGCAATAGCCTCTCCCTCTATAACATCATCATCAATGTGTTAATCATTTAATTTCATTTCATTTGAATTTAGTTTAATTAGACTTAGGATATTTGTTATTATTTTTTCTATTTTTTATGTTTTTCTAATATTCTAATAATTTAATGAATTGTTAACCTTTTAATGTGAATCTTGTGCATGCCCCATAAGTGATATATTTACACAGAATTGAAGACTCGTGATTGCATATTGTCACTACCCTTGTAAATATATCGTTGGTGTGCCTTGCTTAATAAATACCTAACTGCGAAAATATGGGTGTACTAGAAAGGTACACCTCTGCTCAACCCTTCTAGAAAGAAAGAAAGAAAGAAAAAGTATTTATTGCGACTCGTACAGGATCATAAACTAAACTAAACACATTTAAAAATAACAAATTATATAAAAAAGTAAAAAAAGGAAAAATGAAACAGAAAGTCTACAGGCGTGATGATATGTTAAATTATAAATATTTGTCACTTTCACAACGATTATTTATATTACATTACCGTAGCTACAGTTCAATAAAAGGCAATCGTGAATTTCTGTAACTGAACAAATAAATTGACTGAAATATTCAGGATGTTGGTAGTTAGCAGTCTCTATTACATAACAAACATCACGCGATCTACAACAAGTATCTATATACATATACACGCATCGAACGTGAACTAAATTTTATGTTAGCAATTATAAATGGACTTGGATTTAGTTTATTTTTAACTGCACCGTCAACAACAAAAGGCGATGACTATACCAAGATTTACGGCACGGTTGGCGCAGTGGTTAAGCGATTGACTGCTGCGCTGCGTGTCGCGGGTTCGATTCCCGCACGGAACAAATATTTGTATGACCTACAAGTAGTTGTTCCGGGTCTGGCTGTTTGTGTAAGTGGGTTTAAATGTTTGATAACGCACCAGGATAAACAGGATAAAGGAGAAACAGGAGAAACTCCTAGTGTAGGGCAACGTTTTAAAAAAAAAAACAAAAAAAAATCCCAGAGGATCAGGCAGAGGTGTACTTATATAGTTTGACCGAAACTGCTGTACCGCGCCTTGGAAATGCGCGGCGAGGCGGGGAGCGGGACGCCGTAAGCGATGACGAATGAGCGGCCTGCACTGCCCCCCCGTATCGCCGCGCACATACCGAAGGCGCGGGTACAGCGGTTTTGGTCAAACTATAGTACACCCACATTTCGCCAGTTATGTTTAAGTTCCATATGTAATAAGAGGCGAGCCTATTGCCATAGACCGGGCACAAATCCAGACTCTTGGCTGCTGCTGAAATATTCCAGATGGAAAAACCCAATAACACTGCCCGACCTAGGAATCAAACCCAGGACCTCATGCACTTGCGACCACTGGACTATAGAGGCAGGCAAACAATAAAACTAATGATTTTCGTTAAATGTTCTTGTTCTTCTCTATACGTAGGTACTACAATATTTATCTTCAAAGTAGATTAAATAATTATCTTAAAAAAAAAAAAAAAAAATTATAATTATAAACCCCCGACAAATATAGCTAAGAACACTCCCGACTATTATATATTCACCTTTCAAATAAAAAAAAACAAAATCAAAACGGGAACTACGATGCCACAGACACACACACACACAGAGACAGAGAGAGAGAGACGCGTCAAACTTATACCCCGTCGTTTTTCGTCGGGGGTTAAAAATGAAGGTAAAGTAAGAATAAAAAGCATTTTCGTCTTCGTTGCGAACGTCAAAAGCTTCTGGCTCCTTAAGAATTCATAATTTACCTGCTTTTAATGTTGACTGTACGTATTACAAAGTTGCCTTCAAGAATTTGCTTTGTGAAGTGCCCATTTCTTATGTCTGTTACATTAATTTTATTACTCTATTTAGGTAATATATCATTGTCACGTTTTAAGCACTGTACGTCAGGACATTGAAATTATTTTAATTAAGTAAAATAAAGCCCTTTATAAATAAATACCTACAATGCTAAACTAAATTGTAACTTTTTTTTTATTTACTTTTATTAGACATTAATTTCCCACTGCTGGGCAAAGGCTTCCCTACTCTCTTTCCACCTCTCTCTGTCCAGAGCTGCTAAGGACCAATCTTTATTAAAGGAGTCTAGCTCTTCCCGCCATATTCTTACATTTAGGACAAAAAAAAATCTTTAAACTATTTATTGCAAGTACATAACGAAGTACTCGTAAAATGTCACCACATAATTATTAATTTCAGAAAATAACGTAGCCAACATATTATAATGTATCATAGTTTATCGTGAAACACAACTTACAGGGACCCAAAGTAAATACACAGTTAAAGTTGTGCCATTAATAACAAAGTACACACAATAATAATAACAACGTAACTAAGTAATATTTCGTTCAGTAATCTGTAAGTTAACTGAGCCGTAACTGGGTCAAGAATGCGCTGCATTTTTTTCAACTTTCACCGAATGTTCGTATAACTTGATAACTTAAAAAGTGAAATGTTTGCGACTTACTTGTCGTAGGGCCTATTGCCCCAGATGTGGGCCGCGGAGTTGACGAGCCAGGTAAAGTGGAGGGCCACTGTGTATCTGGTGATGGACGCCACGTACCACGAGATCCAGGCATTCTCGCCCCAGAAGTAGACGGGGATCCAGGCAGGGATGATGAAGCACAGGATTGGCATCACCACGAGATATGTTCTATAAAGAGATTGGAAATATTTTTAAGATGGCATCGTATAGCTGTGATTATTGATTATAGACTGTTTGTTAGTTGTAGTTTATGAAAGTGTTGGCTACAACATTTCTTGCTTGGAAACCAAAGAAAGTTCTTTATGGTGAACCAAGACAGAGACAAGATAAACCTTTCAAGGTCATTAACAATACACACTATCCACTGGACATGAAATCTACATCTCCCGAGGATTCTTATTCAAATAAGAATCGTCATAATATTTGCTCGATGTGTAAAGTTAACTTTCTTCAAATAGCTAAAGTAAATTGAAAGTTCAAAATCAGGTGTTAACAAACTTAGCGGATCTTTAGAACATAGTTCTGAGCTACATAATTATATTTATCTGGCGATCGATTTGTTTTCAATTATGATAGTTTACAAAGCAGCTCCTCGTGCCCGTCGATACATGTGGAAGGTGAATGAATTATTTATTGTGGTTTCTTTGTATTTATTCAATATAAATGTGCCTATTATCTATCTACACAATTTCTGAAAATACCAATAAGTACGAATGTGTATCTGTTTAAGTATGTACATCCAAAATATGTTCTTCACCGTAAGGGTTGTTTTTGCACGATGGAATCCGCTTTATCAAATCAGCATTTTACAGTCCTTTCACAGTAATTTACCCCCGATTTTGCACCCCTGTCAAAATGATCTTTATTTTCATTCAAATAAGGTTGCTTTTGGGTTGCTGCCACTGAGAAGTCTGTCAAAATAACTGTGATCTTTATTCTCGTCTCAATAAGGTTGCTGTTATGTTGCTACTGTCAGAGGTGGAGGAACTGTGAAAGGACTGTATATTTTGTCGTAATATCAAAGTATTTTACATGGAGCGACTGCCTATCTGACCTCCACAACCCATTTACTGGATAATATAAAACCCCTTGGTAAGACTGGTTGTCAGACTTTAGGGCTTCTGTCGACCCGTAACGACTTTCAAAGGTCCACGAATGACAGCCGGGACCAACGCAACGGATTAACGTGCTATCCGAGACACGGAAGGTTTTTTGTATGTAAAGATGATCACCTATCCACGGACCAATCGCAGCAAGCGTAGCTTAACCAGATCGATCGACTCGTGCGGCTGTTATTAATTGGCCACAAGCCCCTCCAAGCAAACACATTGTATAGTCACGAGTTATTATATGCATGGTTTCCAGGAAAATCAATCTTGAGATATAGAGCTACTAAACCTCTGGGGAACTCAATACCACAAGGATGGAAGGATGGCATTGTTTACCGTAAGGATGAAATTAATATGATGTTATTTTATAGGTTAAACCGCGAAATGTACGGCGAAGGTATATATGCTTGGTATCGAGGCGTACTGTACACATCTGGCTACAGACGAAACTTTAGATACAGGCTTACAACACCTATATTTATAATAACACCAATTTTTTTTTACTGAACAGATAGTTGTACTGCTGGGGAGTTTGTTGCGCCACTTCTTCCCAGCGAAAGCACTAGGATGTGGTGAAGGGCGGGCATTTGGGGGACTGTCTTATGTAATTTTGACGTTCGAAAAGTGCTGATTCTCAGCTTAATTTGAATAAATGGCTTTTCATTTTGCTTTTATTGTCGTCAAATGATTAACAAATAGTCAATTGCCTACGAATGTGATACTGCATGTGTCCTAAATTTCTTTTACATTGTTTGTCATGGTCCGTATGTAATGCGCATACATCGACGCGCAACATGTTACCATGGATTCCGTACATGATTCTGAACGCCTCGGGCGTCGTAATTTTTCGTAAGTTATGAAAAAAAATTGCTGTTCCATACATTTTGACCGTGTTATTGCACTTTTCTATGAAACAGCTGTCTGTATGTTTTTCTTGATATCCGACGAAACATTTCTACGTTAGGTTATGTAGGTCAAGAATCATGATGCTGAATTCATGGTTACAGTTTGCGGGGTCAATGTACAGCCAGCATGTACATGAATAATAACTGAAGCAAATAATGATATATGCTTTAGTTTAATAATAGCTTCTTGGATATTGGTAAAAGCTATTTATTTCCAATGAAATCATTTTTGAAGCTGCCTAGCAAAACACCTACTGGATATAAATATTTTTCTTTTAAGTATGTAGTAGGTACTACAATCGAGTGATTGTGGGATTGTGAAAAATGTTGCGTAGGTAGGAATAAAGCTCGTTTGAAAGGCTTCATTGGGTAGTGAACCATAATTCAAAGAAATAAATACTGCTTTTGATCAGGAAATGCTTGATCTTTTTTTATGATCTTCTTCAAAGTTACGAAATTCCCTTGGAGACATATCAATACCACGTAGGTTGTTGATTGTTAGAATTACATATCGAGATGTTTTCTAACTCTTGCTACATGCTTTCCCTCACACCCTCCCTCTCACAGAGAGGGGCCCTGTGTCCCAGTAGACCCAGCAGTGAGCCCTTAAGTGAGTACGTTATTGGCCGATTAGGCAGGTTTTCGGACTCCACCCGTTGCACTATTTCAGTAAACCTAACCTGTAACCTGACCTTTGCCCTAGTAGTAGGCTAGGTAGCAGGAATAATATAACTCGTATTCCTGGCAATATTTGATTAAAAATAAAAGTAAAAAAATTGTAGGACAGAAAATAATGAACTACAAAATAATACTCGGTATAAAATTCTTCTTCTGGAATCATATCGTCGGTGAACTTTTGGAAACAACATACAATCATGGCGCATGTGGCTACTATGAATCATTTCAGTAGTTTACACTGTCTAGGCTAACAGATTATCAGGCATTGACATGACATCACAGACATGTGTCATGTTTCAAACCATCATCTGCCTAGCATTTTCCCAACAATGTTGGGGTTAGCTTTCAGTCTAACCGGATGCAGCTAAATACGTTATTTTCATGACGTGACTGCCTACCTGACCTGCACAAACTAGTAACTGGGTAACACAATACCCCTGAGTAAGAATGATGGTCAGACTTTCGGGCGTCTGACGACCGGTAACGACTAAAAGATCCATGAATGACAACCGGGACCGACGTTAAACGTTAGATAAAGATGAACCTTATCTTTCGGTTGAGTTGAGTGAAAATACTTTATTATGTTTGCCACTTACTTTTTTTGGAACATAACGATCGGGTCTTTCTCCAGGTCGGACATGTCGACGGTGGCGCCCTTCTCGAAGACATCCTTGTGTTTGCGCACCATCAGCCAACCGATGTGGGAGAAGAAGAAGCCGCGCTTCGCGTTATGAGGGTCTGCGTCTGTCTCCGTAAACTTGTGGTGGACTCTGTACAAAAAAAACATTGATTAGTGAAATAATTCGCCATCGATCAAATCTTTTCGAAATCATATCATATCATCGATATCGATATCGATCATATCAAATCGATAGTTTGTTTGCTTCTTACCAGACGACGGCCCACTTGTTGGAGTGCTTAAAGTATCCCTAGTTCTGAACATTTGAGGACGTAAAGAACTGAAGCCGTAATCAATGTGGCCACGTACTGGGCCAAAGTAATCTAGTTAAATTGACGAATGCTGTATCATTGATTCGGAAAGAAAAAGGAGAAGTGTGAGCCTCACAAGGCACTGGTCGACGGCTCCAGTTGCCTCTGCCGTTGACGCGTGCCGCTCGTGTGCATGAGCACTTACCAAATTAAACAAAACGACTACTATGGATTTCCTAGGAATCTGTACCCTAAAGTTGAACGCGCGTATGACTATATGAATCAACCAACACATTGGCGGGGTCTTTGAGACAGTTCATCTATCGAAGATGAGTCACAATTTATCCAGACCTATATAAGGTGTGACAGAGCCGATGAACCATCCCTGCTTGGCTAAAGTTTGCTTCAAATTCCAAAAAGGTCTACTTATAGAAGCGAAACAAAAATAAAAGGTCCTTAAACTTTTGAACTAACAAAAAGGCTCAAACAAAAATAAAAAAGATCGTTTGAACACTTCATGGGTATATTTACCAGAACTTTTTAAACTTAATCAAGCGTAGTAGGTTCTGGAGAATTTAATTATTACTTATCTATTTAGCTTATATTTAATTTCCGTCTGAAAATTTTATTCAACGAAGTGTATGTATACCCTACTAGTGTGTTTACTAACGTGAGCCGAAGTTTCTAAGCAATCAGTTCAGTATCCAATTAGCCAAAATGGTTGGAAATTAGCACGCACGACGGAATATCAAGTTATACATTTCCAGTATAAGCTAACTCAGAGCTGCTGGGGAGTTTGTTGCGCCACTTTTTCTTCCCAGCGAAAGCACTAGAGAGTGGTGAAGGGCGGGCGTTTTGGAGGACTGTCTTATGTAATTTTAACGTTCGAAAAGTGCTGATTCTCAGCCTAATATGAATAAATGACTAATGATTTTTGATTGTATGAGATGCCTATACAAATCGAAGTCAGCTAAATCTGGAAATGTATAGCTTGATAATATGTTGTTGTATATACCACAATGTTCAAAAGTTTTTCGTCATTCCTAATAATATGTAGCAACAGCAATTCGATGTAATGATGATCCTTCAAAACCTATTTTTTTATCCATGCCGTAGTGTTTATTTAAATCATCGTTTCTGCTAGTTTTTTCCATAAAGTAAATAAACATACGCGTGAAGAATATAAAAGAGATAAGAATTGTATTGTAATTAAAGTGCTCAACTGTGCGTTACGAATCTGATAACTGACATCAGTGAGTCCCTATCCTTCATGATCTTACTTCTCGTAACAGTAATCAAGTAAGTCACCTACAGATAGAACGTGATATTTCCTAGGACTTAACAAATAGAATATCTACATATAGAAACTCTTTACGGATATTTTGGGACCTCTAGCTGAGTAGTTTGAAACTAGACGCATTCTTTTGCGACCCGGCTTATGTAAAACAACGAACCCTTCCGTGGTTTCCGTGGTCCGTTTCATTAGAAATATTATTATTATTATTTGGCCCTTACATTTATGTTTAATTTCACAACTAAAATTTCATTCATTGCGGTTTGCATAGTTTCTACTTCAAAGTGGGTTTTCGTTGAGTTCAAAACTAGTCGGGAAATCCCGATAACAGACACGTGAGTGAAACCGTAAGTACTGTTATTTACAAGGTGGTGCAAAACCACGATCAACGTAGAGATACACCACTATCGACATATCCGGCAGCGCTGAACTTACATCAGTAATAATATTGATAGATACCGTCTATGTGTGTAAGCAGTTAGTGACCACTGGTGGACCGTTCATGTTTACTGTTGTCAAATAACTATCAAGTGGGTACCTATTGAATCTATTGATATTATTGGTAAACCTAATTTGAGCGCCTAATTTTTGTCACGCCTAATAAATACAAGAGCAAAACTAACGTCTAGTCGCAATGAAACATACTAGTACTAATTTGTTAACTTCAACGAAGAGTCACGAATTTATTTGGTAATGCGACATAATATTTATTTTTCAGAGGTTTGGCAATAACATTATATAATTCATCTTTACTGATAGGGTTGCTATGCTCTATGGATTTCATAATATTTTGAATGCTCTTAACTTTATTTAGCACCTAGCAAAATTAACTTTGAGCTTTGGTGGCAGAGGTAAATAGGTAAAAGATGATACGCTAATTTCATGAACTAACCAATATTTAGTTAGCAAAATAATGAAAATCAAAATGTATAATAACCCAATTCAGCGTCGTAGATGAGTTCACTGAAAATTGCGATTTTCATATTCAACAACAAATCGTACCTCCTATACATATATCTAGGTATATCTTTATATCTTAAAACTTAATGTCAATTTTCGTATCTGTCTATGTGACAGCGTTGTGTTTCTAAACTGCACACAGATTTTGATGAGGTTTTAACTACTTATAATTTAGAGAATTTATTGTGAAAGGTTTATATGCATAATACTGACATTAAACTTACATAAAATAAAGAAATCTCGATGTTTTGTCAAGTTGTCAACCGTCTTTGAACGGTTGACTAGCAAAGGAATTAACTTAAGGGATCATGACTAACCTGTGATCCCGCACCCATTCATAGATGTGGTTCTGAAAAGCCATCGTCTGCATGAAAGCTAGGAACAGTCGCAGAGGCCACCGCGCCTTGTAGGAGCGATGTGCCCACAGTCTATGGGCACCGGCCGTTACGCCCATACCTGACATGATCGCGAAGCTTACACCTGAAAGCAGAAAGACATATAAAATATTAAATCTGCATTCAACCTAAAAATGTTGTAACTTATAAAAGAATAGCCCTTAACGTGCTAAGAATATGAGCCAGTTAGCAATGTCGTGTGTGGCTGATTAGTTTGCTGGAAGTACCTACCTAAACTGGCTGTTCTATACATTTTACGTGTGATAAGGTGTTGCCTTTTGTATCAAAAATAACTGACGAAATATTTCTACGCTAGGAGGTCAAGAAGTTCTGGACCCGAACCATGTGCTGAATTCATGTGCTCATTCATTCATTATGCATTGATTTTTGCTGACTACAATACTGGTAGGTACCTACTTACTTATAAAGAAACAGAATATGAACCAAAAACTGACGTTATTATGCTCTATGCCTTGTACATATCGCGAACTATGCTGACTTGTTGTTCCGTAGTGCGTACGAGACGTAATGACATCTGTATCCCCAGTGTGAAGTGTCAATGTTAAAAAGTCAAAGTCATAGCATTTATTTCAATTAGACCTTTACGATGCACTGTGAGTAGTCAGGAAATTTATCAGTTGGGATGGATTAGTTAAGGTATATTTTATTATTAGCCAGTAATGTCTTACTGCTGGGCAAAGACCTCCCTACTCTCTTCTCACCTCTCTCGGTTCAGGGCTGCCAAGGACCATCAAATTTTGTTTTAGATTTTTTCCACCAGGATTTTCTCTGTAGCTAGATTTTGTGCCCGGTTAAATAAATTACAGTCAGTTGAAATTTCATTACTAACAGCGTTTTCAAATACAATCAAAGCCCTTCGGACAGATTCCCTGTCAAATGGAATCGTGTTTGGAGCGTCTTGAATAAAATAAATTGAATGTCGTGGTGGCTCGGAGGATCACGGACGTCACAGTGAACAAGCGTTCTTCGAACCTTCACTTTTATGAAAAGCCCTTAATTAGACTGTCGGGCAAAACAGGCGGAGTTTTCTTAAGACCTTGACTTGCGGTAGCTTTAAGTAGAGTTTTGCAGCGTGTTAGCTACAGTACGACCGACGAGAGAATACGTTCTTGACACCTGTCAGTTTCATACAAACGAAAACGAGGTTTTGCTTTTATTATAATTTGATTTTATTAACTACTAGAATTGTTGCACTGAAACGTGTCAGGAACGCATTCTCTCGACGGCCGGACTGTAAGTACAGGGAAGGTATGCGCTTCGGTAATCTGGTGTTTCCGAATTAACACGTACATTGCGCCACTGATATACCTACTACAGAGGCAATGCTTCTAAGTTTTATACTACCGCGCTTTGTAGTAGTGCATATGTCATTGCGCGTTTGTATGAAGTTTTCTCTCTGTCAAGTTACCTATTCCGGTCTCAGATCGTCATTTGTCTCAAAAGTTTGAATTGCATAGAGTTGTTAATCTATAATTTTGTAAACATGGCAATACAAAATAGACAAGTACAGAGTTCCATGGTTGTAACAGCTCTATGTTAGATTTCATCATCACGCGTTCGTATATCCGAAGATAGCCGATGATTCCCGAAGCGCATACTTTATTTTGGAAAGCTGTACGTAGTACTTAAGAAGGATACTTACCAAACAAAATTGTCCACATCTTGACTTTTCCGGTGAACATCAAGTAAATTCCGTAAAAAGCTGCAGCGTGCAAGTACACAAACGCCAGCACGTTTCTCCATACCACTTGCCATCTGCAATTAACAAGATTGCCATAAGTAAAACAGTACCTGTTTTAATTGCTTATAATAATTAGATAAGTAACGGGTGTGAGTTGCATATACAATCAAGTAATTGTATTGTGTTACCGTTATTTCTGCTTCCTCCTCCATTTTTATAGTGAACTCTCATTTATTATGACTAAAGTTTTATATTCATAGTTAATTAAATTGTTGTTCCGAGTAAATATACATAAGTGACCTACTTATTTCGTATCCAACGCATGAAAATTTCATGCAAATTACGGTTTTAAATAACTTGGTAGGTAGGCATAGTTAGTGGTGGCATAGAGCAGTGGTGGCTGAGTGGTAACAACCGCGGCTTACAAGTTGTAGGTCGTAAGTTCGAATCCAGACATGCACTTTACTTTGTATAAATTATTTCATCACCACTGGTCTCAAAACGGTGAAGGAAAACATCGCGAGGAAACCGGCGTGGCCTAGAACCAAAAATTCGAGGACAACTGACATTTACCAACCCGCACTGGGCCCGCGTGTTGGATTACGGCCTAATCCGTCTCGAAGAGAGGAGTCCTGTGTCCCAGCAGTGGGAACCTTATAGGCTGATTATGCAATAGGCATAGTTTGCGTGGCACAAAACTGAGATTTTATAAGATACTATGTTTTGCCAGCGGCTTGGCCCGCGTGTTATCAGAAATTATCCCACAGGAACGTATTACCGAGATAAAAAGTATATTTTGTATTAAATGAGGTTATAAACTATCTGTGAACCAAATTCCATCCAAATCCGTTCAGCCGTTTTTGCGTGGTTGAGTAAGAAACATCCAAGCATCTAGACATACAAACTTTCACATTTATAATATTAGTAGGATAACGCTTAGTGACCACAAAACTATACAGATAAGCTCATCTCTAATTACCTAGTCCTTGAAAATACTGATCAATCTCTTCAATCAGCAACTTAAAAACGTCACAACGTCTTTTGACTGACCACAAAAATAATGTCAAACATTCACAGCTATTCACACTATTCATGTTGACCAGACACAGATAAAGACCGCAAATATTTAGTTTTCTACTTAATGCGGAACTAAAGATCACTTAAAAAAGTATTTACGAGAACAACAAAGCTTTAAAATACAGTGAAATTGACTATTACCTCCATTATTCGCCTATAAAAGATTTAAAACGCATTTACACAGAAAACGAACTTTTGATCGTTGCGGACTCGTTAGCAGAATGCATTTTGTATTGTTCGTATTTTCAACTTTTTCCTGAAACAAAATATTGTAGGTACTGTATTGGCCTCATTCAAATTCATGAAATTGGCCTGAGCGTGATCCGGCAAGGTGATTTTGAGTTCACCCCAACTAGCAACAGAATATGTGCTTTTAGCAGATTTTATTTCGGAAAAAAATGGTTGTCAACAGAGCATGACCGACTACTTCGCTTTTGATTTTGGTCTTCAATCTTTGAGTCAGTGATCCACCCAAAAAAACCTGCAACACTGAAGTCACTGATGCATGAAAACCAGATACCGACACTTTTACAGGTGGTCCCCCATATTATCACTGTGTGTCATGTTATTTGGGTCTGAGCTTTTGTTTGTCAAATCGTCAGCTGTCTTAAGAAACACAACAGAACTTGGTTGAACTTGCTACTTCAAGACCACTTAAGTTTTCACGGTGAACTTTTCTCAGAATAGACCGGCCGGTATTCATTCTTTAAGATATTAGTTTTACTTCTTAAGAAAGCATAGAAAGGATTTTATCTATATTTATACAGGGTGGCAGGGACATCGCACAAACTGTAACTATGAATTCAGCACATTCACATCCCTAGGGTAAAAACTTTGCCACCCGCCACCTTCTATTGTCGCCCTTGCCAGTTAAGAAGGGCATTCATGATGGACATAAATCATTAGTAAGTCATTTCAATGCAACTCTTATCTCAGAGATAAAAGTTACATTGCAATGACTTACTACTTAATGGTTAAACTTTATTCAAATGTGATAGAGAATGCACTGCTTAAGTCGTTGTGAACTCGCTCTAATATGGGCACTAATGAATTATTAATAGTCATTTCAGAAGGGTGAGCTTTCCTATATCTATTAATACAATCTAGTCTTTGAGGTACATCCTACTCTCTAAGCTTGAAATCCATATATTCAGGCGAAGTGTCGGGCGTGTCCAAATTGATATCACCTAGGGACATAACATTTCTTCGGAGCCCGAACTAAGAATGAATGACAACCTGATTTGAAAGTTGTACTTACTCTCGATATGTCTTTGCCTGTTCGAAAAAGTTAGGTAACCAGGAGTAGGGTACATTCATCGGAATGTACCCTACTCCTGGTTACCTAACTTTTAAAGTAGTTCTATACATCGGTATAGAACTACTTTCGGACGGGCCCGTATTTTCATTGACGGACTTAGAGAGTAAGCTCCCTGGGGTGACATCTGACATCACACAAGTATCACGTTCCCACATATTCTAGGAACTACTACTTCAGTCATTACTCCACCTTTGAAGCGACCTAGAGCCAAAAGGTCGTCGTTTGTGCCCCAAAATTAAGGTCTCATATTATACAAGGTGTCGTTTTGCATCCTCGTCAAATTCAAGGAGGTAACTATGCTACTGATTCTCGACACGAATCAATACTAAGTAGGTTTTTTTTGCTAATTTTCGGAAATCGGCATGTGTGGGACACGTATTTTAAAACGCGGCCTGTGTGAGGCCGTACTGTAACTGCCCTTTTACACACACATAAAAACGCGGCCGCTTATACGATACCATAACGCGATTCTGTTCTTTGAAAGTGGTGTTTTCGGAAATACTGTCAAACTTAAATAACCAAAAAAAGAAGTATATATTCATTATTTACCAGGGATCGTAATTTTATTGGAATATTTATGTCTTTCATAACAGCCTCCTGAAATTTGACGAGGATTTAAAACAACAGCTTGTATATCAATTCATAAATAGAAATAACAAGTACCAAAGACTTCTTACTAACGATTCCCTACAGCTTTTATTCCATTTCAATGGTAAATATCTAACATTTCGTGTATGTAGATACCTATCTAATTCTCTCTTTACCTGCATGTTTCTTGGTAACAGATGAATTAATCCATTCGAAATCTTGGTACAAAGGGGCAATGCTAAATTGATTCATGTTAACAGAATTATCAAACTGTAGTTGACGAGCTTTTGTCCACGTGCCGTTCAAACGAAACGTTAGGAAATTATGAGAATATAGAAAAATCCACAGTTTTTTATTTTTTATTTTTAACATTTGTGGAAACAAGTACCTACAATAACTTTTGTTTGCGACCTCTACAAAAATAAGTTCTGTTCCTTAGTTTTGTAGACAAACTTTCATAAGACTACTTTGTTTTCCACGCTATTATAGAAAAAAAATGTATATTTCAGCAAAACAAATTCTGTAAAGAGGTAGGTCCCTAAGTATTTTTATGTCTAAACATTCTCTGCTAACTCTATAATAAACAAGGACTAAACTAAAAAAAAATAAGTTAATGGACTCTGAATTAAAAACTCGGAATTACATAAATGGCCACGAGCAATGGGGACGACCCGTTATCATAAACAATTATCATATACAAAAATCATTAAGTCGAAACATAATTTGTTCACCTACATACACTAGTTTCATGAAGAAATACTCACTCGTAATCTCTGTTCTTATTCTTCACAGGTTCAGCATATCTGACGTCATCGTCCTGCAGTTTGCTGGAGAGCATCGTGTTGGCGAGGAGCAGGGGAGCGCTCGACATCGCGGCCATTCCTCCTAGCTACCTGCAGATCAAAAATATAACGTTAGCACTTTGAACTCATTGTAGCTTGGATTATGAGAACTTAGAATTAGGGGACACACGGCCTGATCACAATACAAGGTTTACCTTAAAATGAGAAGGCTAATTCCCGTAAATAAAAATGTAGGAAAATTAGAGATACTTCTGACAGATTGAGACTGAGATTAGAATGTGAATGTTCTTAAAAATACGGGAATTACTGTAAAGTTAAACTACCGACACTGTTTTTCGATTTCTATTTCGAAAAAGTTAAGTTAATTTCTAATTGCAAACACTGACGTCAAGCCAGAGTCTAAGTAGAAAATTTTGTACTAAGAAGTTAGAAGAAGAATTTTGTATTAAAATCTATTGCTACTAATGCTTAGCCAGAGCAAAACCAAGGAGCAATCGCTCGACAGTCGACCACTAGACTAACAATCCTTTCAACGAGTCAATAGACTTACTTACGACTATTTTGAGACTTAATATTTAAAGCTCTGACCAAATACTGAAGCGAATCCTGTGCGCCCTGACATTTAATCGATCGCTTTACCTACTTATCATAATTTTATTTGCACTTCATACGTATTATTCAACATCAAATCTACTTAGATAATTAGTAATTCAACATAAGAAATTTTGTATAATTGCTAAAAAGGTGCAGTTAGCTTCTTGGTTACTATGGCAGAGGGTATGATTTTTTAAAATATAAAATGACGCAATATAATTATATGCAGTATAATTATTATGATTTAAAAAATTACGATTTTTGTTACTTCTGGTACTGGTAGCAATGTTTGTTTTTTATAGCAATTTTAGCAAATAGTTGTCTCAAAAATCAAATATCCGATTTACCGAAGTGCGCATGCAATCATGTTCTAAATACATGTTTACCTGAATTTTGAAGTCAAAAGTATATCAACACCTGTGTTGCTACGAATATTTATACTTTATTTATAAAATATGATAGGTTAACTTAAAGAGGAGGGGCTTGTGGCTATGTAATAACAGCCGCAAGAATCAGAATCATGTGCTGAATTCATAGTTATATATAGTTTGCGCATCGATGTCGCGGCCAACCTGTATACTTGAAGTGATGGAATTCTTTTCACAATTGATTGAAGTATTCACGTGATTTCGCACCATGGTTTATAGAGAGTTCGACGAAGCCGTTAGGAGTTCTCAAGTGTTCCATCACATTATCGTGTAAGTGCTTATAGAAAGTGGTGTTATTTTTTATTGAACATCTCATGATTAAGATTGCGTCGCAGTAATCGAACGCCCCGCCACTAAATCATTCCACATGACTTGTTATTCCCATATTGCTGTGTTAATGTCCTGTTTTTCGTCCCCGACGTGTTTTAAAATTTGAGTAGAGGGTTATGCAGAAGAGACGAGCGGTAAAGTAATTCTAGTGTCCTTATAACCTCTTGTTCTAACCCCACCTTTATACCAAGGTATTCATAATTAGCATATAATGTTCCCACTGCTGGGACTCAGGCCTCCCCTATATGAGAGGGAGTGGGCCGTAATCCACCTCACGGGGCCAGTACGGGTTAGTACATGGCACATTTTTTGGAATTTTTGGTTCTTGGACATGCCGGTTTCCTCCCGATGTTTGCCTTCACCGTTTTGAGAGCAGTGGTGATGAAATTTTTTACACAAAGTAAAGCGCCTGCCTGGGTTTGAACCCATGACCTACAACTCGTAAGTCGAGTGTTGTATACCAAGGTAAACAAGATCTTTCATTCTATTAGTTTAATTTATCGTTTACACCTAAAACAACTTGTAAAGATTAGTTGTTTACAAAACTTGTTAAAAAGGTAAAAAGTAACAAATAGAACTTAACAACACATGTCTGTAACAACCTATTGAGAACTAGGTATTTATCGAATTAGCCCTTTTTGAAGCTGTTGGGCATTTTACGAATTGGGTATTCATCGACTAAGCCTGATATAGGTACCACATGTTTTTGACAAATCTGACAGGACTGTCGAAAACAATTAACACCACATCTTGTGTAGGTAAATATGGGTGTAAACGTTCGGTTATAATATCTAACTAACTATACACGGTTATCATTGTCATATTAAATCAAAATCGTTTACTTACATAAATTGTGGTAGGTGCGAAAGATGTTACTTAAAAATCAGTGCAAACACCTTCCACCATGTAATGATGGTATGCAAATATTTAATATATGAAGCCTACAACATACCTTGTTGTGACATATGTACAGTACCTAATTATTTAGAGAAACATTTTTTTAGGTAGGTATTGTTTTTTTGGGTGAACGAAAACAACAATAGATGCAAATCAATACCAGCCTTCCGCTAAGGAAGAATGGTGTTTTTTTTTTTTTTTTTTGTGGATGGGAAATCATCAAATGACTCCTCCCGCTCTGGGTGGAGCAGAAGGGAGTGTCAGACTCTTACTGACTAAAACCCACCCGTGTTCCTTCCTTAGCCCTTTATGTACCAGGGCAGCGGTAACCCTTTCGGACGATCCCGCTACCCTGGCAGGCTTCGGCCCTGTCGGGCCCCGTCAACTACGCTGACATCTCTCTGAGGCGCACGTGGAACACATACGCGCCGTCCGGCACGGGCCTGGTCCTGATCGGACGGAGAGCTACCCATTGCTCTCCGCCCGCAGGCCCGCGCCTACGGTGGCCGGGAGTCGTCACGCGGCTCCCGACGCCCGGAGCGTCTCCCTCGGCGGCTGAGGCGTGAGGATCTCTCCCTCGCCCATCCCGCCACCTCCTTCGCTAGCATGACTGCTTCGCAGAAGGAGGTGACCGCCTCCCACTCCCTCTCGCCCCGGACCATGGCTTGCACCAGGGCCGGGCGCGAGAGGTCGCCGCCGCTGCCGATCGCCTCTACGAGGACACGGCGGTGCTCTGCCCAAGCGGGGCAGACCTCCACCGTATGCTCCACCGTGTCCTCTGGGTGATCCTCGCAGTGGTGACACCCGGGCGTCTCCTCCCGCCTGATTATGTGCAGGAACCTCCCGAAACATCCGTGTCCGGAGAGGACCTGCGTCAGGCGGTAGGTGAGAGCGCCGTGACGCCTCTCTAGCCACTCCTCAAAGAGGGGTCTTACCGCCGCTATCGTGGCGTGCCCTGCGCTGGGTTGCGATAGTCGCGCCTTCCATTCCGCCATGAGATCGCGCCGGAGGTCCGTCCGCTCCGCCGCGATTTGCCGCGGGTGCAGAGTTTCCCCCCGACGTAGTCCCTCCGCGCGCCAGTCATACAGGCGCGCGAGGACTATCGCCTCCAGATCCCATGGCGGCAGTCCGGCAAGGAGGCCTGCTGCCTCGCCCGAGATCGTGCGGTACCCCCTTATCAGCCTTACGGCTACCACCTTTTGGGGCGCGTTCAGATAGTGTGCGGCTCGGAGCCGCAGTGAACGCACCCACACCGGGGCCCCATAAAGGGCCATGGACCGCACGACCCCCGCGTAAAGCCTCCGGCAGGAGGCGTTTGGCCCCCTCAGGTTGGGCAGGAGCCGCTTTAAGGCGGCCCCGATCCGTTCCAGTTTGGGGGCCAAACGTCGAAAGTGTTCGACGAAGTTCCACCGGCTGTCGAGGACGAGACCCAGGTATCTCATCGTTGTCTCGACGCCGATGTGAACCCCTCCTACCATCAGTTGGGATCCCGAAGGTGGCCCGTACCGGGGCCCATGAAAGGACATGGCCTCGGACTTGTGCAATGCCACCTCGAGACCCAACTGCCGGATCCTTTCTACGACTATCGCAACCCCGCGTGTCATCGCGTCGGCCGCCGCCTGATGCGACCTCCCCTGCGCCAGGACCAGCGTGTCGTCAGCGTAGCAAACTACGCTGACGCCATCAGGGAGGTCGGCCCGCAGCACCCAGTCGTAACCGATGTCCCACAGGAGCGGCCCCAGAACCGATCCCTGTGGGACACCGCACGACATCTCTCGCCGGTTCCAATTCCCGTCGCGACCGGGGTAGATGACGGCTCTGTCCGTCAAATACGCCCCGACTATTCGACGGAGGTAAGTCGGCACCCGGTGATACCGGAGTGCCTCCCCTATGCAGCTCCAGGGCAGGGTGTTGAACGCGTTGGCGATGTCGAGTGACACCGCCACGACCACCCCACCCCGGGACACCGCGTCCCCCGTCGTGAGGGCTCTCACGCGCATGATGGCGTCCACCGTCGAGCGCCCCTTGCGGAAGCCAAACTGGCACTCCGCAAGATCCGGCCCCGTCCTCACCAGGTGCCCGACGAGGTGGCCTGCAATCACTCTCTCAAAGAGCTTGCTGACCTCGTCGAGCAGCACTATGGGCCGGTATGCGGACGGAGAGTCCGCAGGGCGCCCTGGCTTCTGAATGAGGACCAGCTTCCCCGTCTTCCAACGGAGTGGAAACTGGCCTCTCTCCATGCATGCGCTTAAGAGCGCCTCCAGTCGAGGCCCGAGAGCCCTCGAGGCCAGGACCCAGGCTTTACCCGGCAAGCCGTCGGGTCCCGGGGCGGTATTTTTGGCCTTCAGCCTGCCTACCGCCGCTCTCAGATCTACCCCGGTCACTTCAGGGGTGTCGTCGTCGTCGTCCGTGTGGTCCGCTTCGGGCACCGCAAGTGGCGGAGCCATAGGCGGGGGAGTATGCTCACCCCGTGAAGGGAACAGAGCGCTCACCACTTCCTCCACCAGCTGGGGTCGGAGACTCTGCGTCAGCGGGGGGGCCCAGGTGCGGAGTTTATTCCGCACCATTCTGTAAGGGCGCCCCCATGGATCTCGGTTCAGAGTCTCCTTATGTTGAATGTAGGAAACAGTGTTGATGTATGATTGTTTGCGTCAATGATTGGTTTAGTGGCTCCATACAAAGCCTGGGTTATAAGGTATAGACTAGTTTATCCCATCCGTGCAGTGTCAAGTTAAAAAAACTCTAATAAGTTTGCTGTTCTCCTGTCGGTTACCTTGATTGTCTATGTAACGGCGAAAAACTGATGCACCTCTGCAGGGAATACACGACGGTACGTATGTTATTATGTTAGTCATTTCCCTTGTGAAAAGGACTAGCTAAATGCGCGGGCGCACGATCAGTTTAAACGAGCCGACCTTGGCATAGGTCGGGAAATCGCTGCATTAGCCTTGTCAGGTCATTAATAGGTTTGAGTAATCATCGCGAAACAATGTGAAATACACACGATTGTATAATATCTTGTTGGTTTTTAGCTAAATGATGATACATAGATAGATAAATCGTATATTTGGTGCACATAAAAGACACAACACAACATTTTTATTTATTTACTATTACCACTAATTCAACTATGTAGTCAATCACAATTTCTACACTCGGAGACGTCACCTAAAACCAATTTGATACCACCACCAACAAAAATGAAATGTTTTAAACTGTCCTAACATACAAAAGCACGATTAAATAATAACTAATGACCGATTGTTAGGAAATAGCTACAAGATGCCAATCCTACTATAATTATTTTATTATTTAATATAATTAATCCTATCCTACTAACTATAATTACTAACTAACTAATATTATAAACGTGAAAGTTTGTATGGATGGATGGATGGATGGATGTTTGTTACTCTTTCACGCAAAAACTACTGAACGGATGTGAATGAAATTCAGCACACATATATTTTATAACCAGGATTAACACATATAATACTTTTAATTCCAATATTCGAAACATATGCGGGTGAAACCGCGAGACGCTGCTAATATTCAAATAAAAAAGGAAAGAAGACATATTGTTACTGTGGCGTGTGTGGCGTTGTGTGTGTGTGTGTGTGTATTGTGACTATGAGACACTATGATGAAGTCTACATTCACGTAATAACTTAACAATAGTGTTATAATAACAATTAGCGCATAGTTCACGCTTCTCGGAGAGAAAAAGTGTAGTTTAGAGGAGTTGAAAATGACATGTTTACGGGTATTTTCGTAATAGTTATCATCATGTGACGAGGGGCTTATGGTATGACAGCCTCATGGATAAAAGCGGCTTTACTAGCAGCTTCGTAGATAATGAAGTAGGTAAAGCTGTGTATCCGATCGTGAGTGACGACATATTGTTTACCCGTAGAAACCTTACGAGATACCTATTATACCTACCTACCGGCCTATTATATACAAGAAAGAAGGGCTTTCATTAGTGATACTTAAGTACCTAATCCTTCCTAATGAGGGCTTCCAAGTAATATTTCATACGTGGATATATTTATATCGTGGATATCTACAAAATATAACGCTATTTTTCCATTGAAAACCAAAATCAGAAACAAAAACAACAGTAAGTTCATCTATAAAATATAATAAATATATAACATACTTACATAGTTTACATCCTACTAATATTATAAACGCGAAAGTTTGTACGGATGGATGGATGGATGTTTGTTACTCTCTCACGCCAAAAGCACTGAATGGATTTTGATGAAATTTGGCACACAGATAGTTTATAACCAGGTTTAATATATAGAATACTTTTTAACTCGGTATTCCTACGGGATCCAAACTAATGCGGGTGAAACCGCGGGCGCAGCTAGTATTATTATAAACGCGAAAGTTTGTATGGATGGATGTTTGTTACTCTTTCACACACAAACTACTGGGATTTGGATGAAATTTGGCACACACGTTGCTTATAACCCCGATATTCCCACGGGATCGAAAATTATGCGGGTGGAACCGCGGTGCGCAGCTAGTAGTACATAAAGTCCAATCAGTCGCTACGTGCCTTTTTGAACCATATTCCCATTCTCATTCATATTCTCATTTTTGTATAGGTATTTTTTTTTATCCGAGTTGGTTTTCGGTTTACCTAACCAGTTACTAGTTTTTGATGAATTCCAGCCAACACTGCCAGATAATAATATACCTTATTAAAATTTAATATACAACTGTCATTGTCTTCGATTACCTACTTTCACTTTCTGTATCCACTTTTTGAAGTGAAAACTTCTTTAGCGGCGTTGTGCACTTTTTTTGTGATGGATAAAAAATGATAAACTCGCGTCAGGACACGTGTCCTGATCGAAAATTCGTAAGACGGAGCTCGCGTCAGGACACGTGACCTGATCGAAAATTCGTAAGACGGAGCTCGCGTCAGGACACGTGACCTGATCGAAAATTCGTAAGACGGAGGGAGAGTAGACCGCATTCCAAAATATCAAAAATGCACAACGTTAATATTCAAGTTTTCACTTCTGCCGGTACTCCCGGAGTGCAACCCGTTTTTTTACTCTGTATTGCCCCCAAAGGTTATGTTACAGAGTAAATATTGACCAGCTTTATTTGCAAAAAATACCCGTAGCAACAATAAATCATATTATTATTGTTCTATTCTGTTATATTCTATCCTATATCTATGATTCGTATACAACATATTAAATTGAATAATTGTAAATATTATGACTAGGTAGTAAGTCCATCAATGACAACCAGAAAAGTCTTACAAACAAGAAGCAAAGGATGTCATCAAAATATGCCCAAACGAAGTACCGAGGTACACTTAGTGGCATAAAATACACTAGATTACACCGAATAATATTGCATTTATATATTTTTCTTATGGTTACCCGGGGACGAGAATAAAATAACTTTAAACGTAATAAAAAGCTCGCCTGTTTGGGCACAATTAAACTACCTTGGTCCATTACTTTACCTATTAAAAAAAAAACTGTCAAGTTGACAGTTGTCTGCTGTCGGCTTATATTTTTATAGTATAATTCAATCTGAATTAAATAATAACTCTCATTGTATAATCGATTTTCATTAGGCAAAGTTATGTACCTACCTAACATAAGAAAGGATGCTTAGGTATACCCAGAAGTAGCTGAATACAAGCTGTGAATGTTAATGAATTAATATTACTTAGAAGCAGTGTTAGAAATCTATCAGAGCGATTAACAAACTCGATAAATAAATGAGTTCCTTAGCGTCGACATCCAAGGGTTCCAACTTGATGGGACTCTGATCTCCGTCATATCCCAGCTTAACATAAATCAAGCCAGGAACGAACGGAATGACATGTGAATGACATTTACCTACGAAATTATCTCCACAGAACACATATACTCCTAATGTCAACCCGTACATGCAAAGTTGCCACATGATTTAATTGTGTTACAGGCTATTAAAACTTTAAATAATTTATTATGTAGTTTTATTTATGGATAAAAACACAATTATTTTCGAATTCCTCTATTTTTTTCTCTACGATTTGATGCACGTGTCCCTCGAGGTACATGTTTGGGCAAAGTTGTATCCTCTTTTGTTTCTGACAGAAGTCATTATATTTTTAAGTAAACAGAGTACATTGCAACCTCGATATAACAAATCGGAAGGGAACAAGTAAATATTCATATCAAGTAATTCGTTAAACTGAGGTTTGTTATATTGAGGTTAGGTTGGTCTAAAATTTGTTATATCTTTATAACAAATTTTAGACCAATTTAATTTTTTTTTTTTGGTTGAGGTGAATAAAACTATTTTTTTACCTCTTGGTAAAAAAATAGTTTTATTCACCTCAACCTTACGTACTGTCCTTGTTATGTGCAAACAACTTCTACTAATAAATGATAACACATTTTTATCAAACTACTGTATTTACATTTATGACCAAAATGATTAATTAAGTATGTGTTCACCACACACAAGTGGTTAATGATTAATATTGCTTTGATTGACAATGGTTTCTCACGTGCCACATAGGTATGTTAGTTGAAGAGATATCTTCACAAGGATGAAGAAGATTATCCTTTTCAATCCAAAGACATTTATAAGTAGAAATAAATATCTAACATTAGCTACGTACACTATAAATAACCAGAGTTCAGATCGCAATATACAGCATGTATTAGAAATCTCTTATAGTGAGAACGAGAGAATAAACAAATAAAAAGCCATATAACATTCATGAGACTTTATAATTTATATATTTTTTTACCAATTGATATACAGTGTTATTATTTTTAAAATAAATTATTACAAATTTAATACAGTGTGATGATACAATCTACTCTGCAAAAGACGAATATGGTGATAATTCAAGGTCTTACTTTGAAGCAAATGTTTATGATACTGCACTAATATTTTAATGTCTGTTCCGAAGTATTTAATGAAAGTATAAACAAACTGTCCAGGTTAAATTCTACGTAATCACATGTATTGGAGCAGGCCATAATATGTAGGTAGGTATAGTCCGTTCCTTAAGTATGATGAAAGTGTAAAGAAACCCTGTTACGTCGCTGACATATCTCAAATCTCAAATCGTTTATTGTAATCCATAATGTACAATTACAGGTGGTAAATAAAAGAAAAATAAAAGAAACAAATAAGGACCCTGTCGGGCACAGCAAATTTTAAAAGCAAACGTACGCAAGCAAATGAAAGCTTCGAACGATCTGACTCGGATCACGTGCACCAATCTATGTGGGTTAGTGCTGATTCACCCCGTTCTTGTTTCCCTCCGAAAGTTATAAAAATATAGTTTATTAGATTCACGATTCCGCCCGAAATTTAAAAAATAAGTACAGTGAAACGAGAAAGTGCAACCACTGAAATATTATTTTTAGGAACCAATTTTGATGAATAAATGAATGATCCCTGCAAGAAATCAGCGCAATGATAACTATGCACACCAAAATATAATTTAGATGTAAATATTAGTCTAAGTGCACATTTATTTTATAGACACCAATTGAGCATTATAAAAACCGGTTCCGTTTTTTACCATTTGGCTTCGGAACCCAAAAAAAAAACTAATTACTGTCTTTTTTTTTAATGTATGTTTATTTTATTTTATTTCATGTTTTGATGTTTGTTTTTTGTTTTGTGTCGAATCATATGTTGAATGGTTTATTTTATTTTCTTGTTTTGATTGTTGTTTTTATTTATTTATGTATAATTGCATGCTGCACTGGTTAACGTCATCACGTCAACGCCGGCTGCCGCTGAAAACCAGCGCTTGGGCTCTGTCTCGTATAGGGTCTTAGCATTATGCTGAGCGATGGCCGTTTTGCGTGAATGTGACGCATGTTTACCACTAACTTGTTTTTTTTGTGTTAATGTCCTTTTTTCATGCGTCATGTTTGCCGCAAATAAATGCATTTTCTTTATTTCTTTTCTTTCTTTCACTATCATTAATAACGAGTTTAATTTCACTATAACGATAATATTATCACTTTTGCACTATGTACAGTCGTCGGCGAACATGATTGAATGTAACATTATACTCTATGACTGTTCACTGTATGGCCCACGCCCAGAAGTAGCCGTCCATAAGCATTTTATCACGATAAAAATTAAAACAAAAAGTCTCTGTATTCCCTTCCAAAACATTGTTAAAAGTTTTATTTAAATTCAATAAGTTCTGCGCCTCCGGGGCAATTGCGTTACACACTAACAATAGCAATGGCTTTCATTTTGACAGTTCAACCACATTCATTGCATTATTTACATTGTTATGGAGACAAATTTTTCGAACATATGAAGCAATTGATTATCAATATTCTTCAAAATTATTCAAATTGTGGTTTAGTGGTGTTGGCTATAAACCGGTGACGTAAAGTGTACGGTGCAACCGTACATTCTGCAATTCAGCAGTTCACGCCACACATTCATTTCAACTCATAATAATTAGTTCAGTTCGCGTTGGGCTATCAAGTCAGCCAGGCCTTCTCGTTACAGCCAACAAGGGCCGCGTCACTCACTTCATTTCCACACCATCAGTCCATTAAGCTCATTTTACCTTTAAGTACCTTTGGGACAATACAGTAGTGTTTTAATACTTACCTTCTTTTATTCCATTCATCTCTCATCTAAAAGTAATGTATGGTCTAGCAAGGGATCTTACATAAAGTATGCAGACCGAATGCATGTAGCAAATCTGGAATTCAGAAGCATTCTTTCGGCACAGTCATCAGCATCATCTGCATAGTATATCCCAACGGTTTGGAGTCGGCTTTCAGTCTAACCTGATACAGCTGAATAAACAGACTTTCGGCATAGTCTGGCTTTGTATTAATTAATACTTTCTCAGAAAAAGTAATCTAAAAAAAAAATATAATCCCATGGTTTGCCATAAAAAATGCAATATTTTCCCAGTCAGAATGTAATGTCCTATGTACTATAACACAGGTTAAATATTTTTTATTGCACTGTTTCAGATCAGTTAAAGTTGTTGAAATTCATGAGAGAATTTGGTTTTAATTTGGAAATTGGTTCCCAAAAATAATATTGCCGATTAATTCGATCTTTTAAACTCGCATCAGCCTATCTATTCGGGGCTTGAACTGTGCTAGCTGTCATTCCACTTGATACTAGTGATTGACCCTATTGACGATCCGGTCAATCACTAGTATCAATCGACTGATCGTATGTTTGATCCTCTGTGAACTCTCCTAGGTCTAGGTAAGTACCATACAGGCCCTGGTTGTCCAGGGCCCCAATTCCCAGGGTTTTTATTTTTTTTAACTTTGCCCCACACTAGGAATTACTCCTGTATCATGGTTGCTTTAACAAACATTTAAACAAACAGCCAGACCCGGAACAACGACCTGTAGGTAACTGTAGGTAATACAAATATTTGTTCCGTGCGGGAATTGAACCCGCGACACGCAGCGCAGCAGTCGATCGCTCCGCCACTGCGCCAACCGTGTCGTGATTGCTGATTTTCAGCTGCAACCCACGTATTCCCCACGTAATCTTACCACGTGCCAACCACGTACGGTTGTCAAGCGTGGTATTTTGACAGTTCAAACCACGTCAACCACGCGTTCATTTCGCGCGGTTTCGTTCATTGTGTCCTATATAATACATTATTAGCAAATGTCGTAATTAGCTACGCAATTGACGTGGTTTCCAAGTAAGGAATCATTAAGTGGTCATAGTGATTCAGGGCCCTGACTTATTCATTAATTACCAAGCTTATCTTTAAGTTATCAAACTTTAAAACAGAGGGCATGTTACTCTTGTCAGAATTGACAATGTTTGTACAAAAGTTTATGATAATCAGTCGTCCCTCATTGCTCGTGGCCGTTTATGTATTTCCGTATTTTATATTCGAAGTATCCATTTTTTTGTGTTCATAGTGTTTGTAATCATCCAATGACCTCTCCCGCTCTGGGCTGAGCGGAAGGGCGTGTCAGACTCTTACTGACTAAAACCCACCCGTGTTCCTTCAGTTGCGTGTGCCAGGGGCCACGGTATCTCTTTCGAACAACTCGTGGTCCTGGCAGGCATCGGCCCTAGCGGACCCCGTCAGTTCGTGTTGACATCTCTTTGAGGCGCGCGTGGAACACAACGCGCCGTCGACCCGGGCCTGGTCCTTACCGGGCGGCGAGCTGCCATTTGCTCGCCACCCGCAAGCCCGCATCTACGGTGGTCGGGAGTCAGCTGTTGACTCCCGTCCAGGGCGTCTCCTGTGGTGACTAGGGTCGTGAGGGCGCAGAGATTGCCTGTCCCTCATGCGCTCCGCCTCCTCCTTTGCGAGGATTACTGCTTCGCAGAAGGAGGTGACGGCCTCCCATGCACTCACGCTCCATACCATGGCCTGGACCAGGACCGCACGCGAGAGATCGCCGCCGCCGATCGCCGCCACGAGGACGCGGCGGAGCTCCGCCCAAGCCAGGCAGACCGCCACCGTATGCTCCACCGTGTCCTCCGGGCGATCTACACAGTAGTGACACCCTGGCGTCTCCTCACGCGTTATCCTGAACAGGAACCTCCCGAAACAACCGTGTCCGGTGAGGACCTGCGTCAGGTGGAAGGTGAGGGCGCCGTGGCGCCTCTCTAGCCACTCCTCAAAGAGGGGACTTGTCGCCGCAATTGTGGCGTGCCCATGAACTAAGGCCCTGGGAGTGTTATAGTTACGTTCCGTTAGCTAGCTACCGAAAAACAGACAAGGAATGTTTGGAGAGACCTCGGGGTCCCACTTAACCAATTATCTAATGGTCTCATTTCAATTCAATATTTTCAAATAGGTTACTAGGTACTGAAACTTGACCTGATGGTAACGAGTGTCTTTTCAGTACAAAATTGAATTTTCGTTCCCGTTCATTATTTCAATGTAGGTGTATTTAAAGATCAAACTTTAATTATGTAACATCATTTTTGAATAAGTTGTTTATTTGCAAGAGAATTGTTAAAATATGAACAAAAACAATGTAACAAATGAATTTATTTAATTCTGTAGAAATATTCCTTTTGTTTCCAGTTTTCTTTTACGCATAATAAAAATTAACAAAATTATTTCGACTGACACTTGACATTAATACATAATGAGTTCTTTTGTCTACACGGAGAATTACTCCTGTATCGTGGGTGCGTTTACAAACATTTAAACTCACATACACAAACAGCCAGACCCGGAACAACTACCTGTAGGCAATACAAATATTTGTTCCGTGCGGGAATCGAACCCGCGACACGCAGCGCAGCAGTCGATCGCTCAGCCACTGCGCCAACCGTGTCGTCAATTATTGTATACGCTGAGATTCCTTATACAGAATTTCGGAAATGAATGTATTTAGATGACTAATTAGTTACGCTAGTCAATTAGACAGGTATTGTAAAAGCATGGTAAACGCTGATTTAAATATAATTAAGAAAGTATTTCAAGATCACTGATAAAGTGATTATAAGCGTCACAATACTACTTAGTAATGTACAGACGCCAGCAGGTCAAGCTACCCGAAACTGTCAAATTTTCCCAATCAACCTTGAACCTTAATACTTTAGCGATAAAGTTGAAAATCTATTAAAGAAATTTGACAGATTGTAGTACCTTGATGTGCTGACGTCTGTACAATGAAGATATCGTTCATTTTCATCTCTTGTCTTGTTAACATGCATCCGACCATGACTGATAGTATCCACGAACGAAGCTGTCCTGTTATTTTTTTATCTATCTTTGATGCGCGAGAGCGAACATGCAATTACGTGTAATGTAATCTCCTACATATATCCAATACATTGTTCACAAATCTTGATTCAACTAAAGTCAGGAAAATTCATTGTCAATGGTTAGAAGCAGATAAAACGAGAGAAAATACGTTTATTTGCCGTAAACATGGCGCAGAGAAAGAACACAAACACAAAAATGAATAAGTTGGGAGAAGATATGTGTCATATCCACGCAAAACGGCCATCGCTCAACATAATGCTGCGACCCTATGAGAAAAGAGCTTCAGCGCTGGTTTTCAGCGACAGCCGACGTTGATTTGATGACGTCAACCGGTGCAGTATTCAACGAGATATAAATAGCACAATAATAAAGAGTATTCTATTCTATTCACGAACTGTGTAATTTATTTCCCTGACGGTATCTACTATCTACACTAACCATAAATATGATTGGCGTCACTTTTGAAAGACTCCTCTCAAATAACGGAACAGCTATACCTACATATTCATCGAAAATATTCACTTAGCTTATTTGAGACCATAGAAACTACAGTATCATTGAAGTATATTTATTTTAATATACCGGGAAGTAGGAACTCGACAAATGGAAGGTTTTCTTACATAATAACTATCATGAACGAACGTAATAAGAACGTGTACATTTACAGCTTCTGAAATATGAAGCCTCGTACATTCAGTTGTATTAATTTCAACGTTATTTTCTTTAAAAAAAAAGTATTTCCCTCTCATAGCATAATCAGCCTATAATGTTCCCACTGCTAGGACTCTCGGTGAGAGGGAGTGGGCCGTCCACCACGCGGTGTCAGTGCGGGTTGGTAGGTGATGATTTCCCTCTCATTCGTACATAATGAAATAGGTATAATACATCATATAATTGCTGTTGCGTAAACACTTATGCAGGTACAGTGCCTAACACAGATAAAAAAGGACAATACGTTTCGTGAGAAGATACCTCATTCCGATGCAGTGTTTAATGTTTTTGCGTCGCTAATTCTTTTACATTAACCTTCTCGCTAGAAAGATGGATGTTTGTTCTCGAACAGTCAATGTTATTCGAAAGTTATATCATTGAGAAAATGAAGGAGACAAGAGCGTACTTTCACAACCGACGTATAGCAAGTGGCTCTTGAAATGTGCGTTATGCCATGTGTCAAGCTCTGCACGTACGTCGCTAGTTGACTTATTACTCAAGAACTGGGCAAGTGGGCACTGGGCACGGGCATGCGATCTCTGACCAGTTAAAATGAAGACTTTGAAAAATACTGCAACTTTTTTATGCGGGATACGGAACAATTATAAAGGTTCGTGAAATATTTCAATGACAAATGACCTCATTTTTTATCACCTCAATTATTTAGGTACGTTATATTACATTGTGAGTTCCTAAGATCTATTTTTAATACCATTATACATCATTTTACTGGGTATTTAATCAACAGACTCCAAGAAACCGTAAAACGGATGTTTATCTTTTTCGTACCCTTTAGGCTTTTGCCTACATCCGTTTTACATTGAAGGTTTTCAAAACCTTATCTTAACTTGTTTTTACAGCGCTTATCTTAACCCATTAACAAACAAAACAATCCTATTTTGAGCATACAAACAATAAGCTCAAACAAAATTTTCCGTTCGTGGAAAATGAAATGAAAACACGATAAATCGGCTGTTTTCTTTGTAAATAGTGGTTATTAGTATTGCAACAGCTGACGGAGGCAAACGGGTTGGTAAGATGCATTCTTGCAATCTGTGGACTCGATATACTAACCGTGCAAAGGGTGAAGTGACAGTATTTGATGCTATATTAGTACAATTTAAACAAATTTTCGTATACTTTACGACTAAGTATCGTTTTTGTAAGGTGAGAGTTCTGACTACCTAAGATACGTATCATATAGAGGTCTCAAGTTCTCGATACATCGATAATAATATGCCGATTTACGAATACCAGCTTGCACACAACGTTCAATTTAAACTGAGATCGGTAAACCTACTTTCTTGCGGTTCGGTTCGTATCAAAACATTTTATGCACAGTCAGATAACATTGTGGCCTAAAGTCCATAATAGAATTGACACATAGACACGATGTCTTTGTCTAAACACACCCATCTGTAAATTCTATAGTGCATACAATAGATTTCGCAAAGGAAAGTTTTACGAATGTCAGTGAGAGAAAGAAGTAAACACTTCTAAAGTCAACCAAAACGTTACATGACATACAGCCGTCGGCAAAATATCGACACATCACACATGACTTCACAAAGCTTTGCTAACTTTTACTCTCTCGAAGAAAAGTAAATAATGGGAACGAAACTTGTTGTGCGCTTGACCTCGAGTTTAACCGACTACAGTGAATGAGATTGCGTGGGGATCGCGGGACACTTTCACCGACGCGGGCGCATGACGCGATGTAGGTACTGGTAGAGCCGGTAGAGAGTGACCACGTGCACGTCGGCCGGCCGGCGAATCATAGTTCCGTGAGCTTACGAAGCCAAAGCTCTTGTCTTGACAACTGGAGGTTTTGGAAACTCTTTGTATGGAAAAGTTTTAACATCCGAGAAATAGCAATTTAGTAGACACTTTTCATGAATTAAGGTTTTGATGCTAAAGTTTTGTAAAGTTAAGGTGCTTACTAACCTACTTTATAGTACATACTTTCCAGTTTACTACTTACGTAGTTCAGTTACTTTCATAGTAATCTAGGTACTTATATCTGGTAGCTGATGAGATTTAAGGAGATGAGTAATAAGACCACATTGTACATACGATCATTTAAGGAAATCGCAGTCTATTAGGCTTTAAAATTTTCCAGCAGTGAAGCTTCAAAGATATTTTTAACTGGATAATTCTTATGTAAACGTAAGCAAGGTTCAATGTTGGTCAACTTCCGTTGTGGTTTTCCTCATCGTTTGTAAATGTACATAAGAGTGAGACACTTGCTTCAGTCAATTATTTTTTTTATTATGCAAATGGCCTTCTCCATGAAATTATGTATTTATGGAAGCACATAACAATTTGTCAAGCTCTACTTTAAATTAACTAAAATGAAAATGGCTCTTGCATTACATATAGGTAAGTACTTATGTTAGTACCTAACTGAACATACCTAGCTAACCAACCCGCACTGGGCCTGTGTGGTGGATTACGGTGGATTACCCTCTCACCGAGAGGAGGACTGTGTCCCAGCAGTGGGAACATTATGGGCTGATTATGTATATATGTGTAATGAACATACCTATACTCCATACGGAATTAGATTAGACACTTAAACAACCCTTTTTTACAGTTCGTTCAACCAATTTTAACTTCTATTACATAGGCATAAGGATGGCAATAAAAGCAAAAAAGTGGTTACAATACCAACTATTTACTGCAGCTGCCATTTGTCATGCCACCAACGCAATAGAAGTCAAAATCGGTTGAACGGACTGTAAAAAAGGTTCATTCAAATGTCTAATCTTATTCCGAATAGAGTATAGTACCAAACATAGAATAGGGAGATTCCTAACTGAAAACGAAAGTAGGAAGTTTAGTTTCTTTATTTTAGGTTTTGTTGTTTTGAAAATACTTCTTAACATTTCTGTTTCACTTGCACCTTTTAGATTAACAGCACCCTAATTGCGTAGCACACTATTAATCTCAATCTGAATCATTTTGACAGATATTGCAAATCCATTGCTTCATGTGTTCGAAAACTCTGCCTGCTCAACAACGTAAATAACGCAATGAATGTTGTTGAACTGTCAAAATGAAACTCAATGCTACTGATAATGTGCTACGCAATTACCCCGCTGATCTCTTTTGAAGGAAGAAGGTAAGAAATATACTTATACATACGGTTACGGTTATAATAATACATGTAACTTAGCTTTAGCTATTATATTAAAAAATCAAAGATCCATTAGGTTAACCGTTTTTTGACAGCTGTATTAGAACGTACATAATAATATTCCAGATTACGTAAAACTTAACTTTAAAATGCATAATAGAATAAATATATGAACTACCTTATCTTATTTATGGCTTCTTACAGACATTATAATACCGTACGTGTATAATCAATCTATGTATTGTGTGTTGCTGCAATCACTAGTTCCATCTGTCAGAAAATGGTTTACCGAATAAATAGGGTATAGGTACTGCAACGGCTCCAACAATATAAAAATTCAATTGCTTAATAGAAATTAATAACTGTCATGAAAACCTGCTGTTTTATTGCTTGTGGTTTTAATTAATTATCATGTATCTGCTAAAACAACATTCATCGTTTTCGACAAGTGAAATGGTGTTAGATGCTAGAGTGAAAGCAGCGTCTTAAAAAAATCCTATGCATAATCTGTATGTTATAAGAAACTTATGAAAGGATTATGTAGAACAAAAAAAACGTAAACATTAACGCGTTGCACATACCTATTCAAGCAATCAAATAATAATTATTATTTTGGATCCTTTTAATAATGGTTAAGTAGGTAGGTACCTAACGTTCATTGAATGTATTCAATTACGGTTTTTTATCAATGAATGTATTAATTATCACTTTTGGCTTTTGAACGCACTTGATTACCCATTTAAACACTAAGGGCGGATTTTTCCAACGTCAGATAATTTTATCGGAGGAATAATTTTGAATTTTTGACAGTTCTTCCATACAAAAACTGTCAGACGTCAATTTTATTCCACGAATAAAAATTATCTGTCGATTGAAAAATCAGCTCTAAGTCAGAAAAGAAACGATTGTATACACTTACTAGATTTTTTTTTCATAAACAATAATTATCATTGTAATTTTCTTGCCTTTATCTCAATTTATTTGGGGTCTGCGCAATGTCTTTTTCTTTCATCTCTATTAGTTGTCATCTAGATTCTGTAGTCGCAAACAGTAAGTAGGCAGGTAGTTATTTGAACACTAAACCGTAGATCATCACCAATTTTTGGTTTATCCGGTTCAAAGAAAAACCATCATTATCTGTACAAATAGTGCTGTGAAGCGGCCGGGCTTCAATCGTTACTACATAATCGGAAGTAGATCAAAGTCAGCTGACCTTGATAGTTACACCAATCTTAAAAACTGTACTCTTTACCGTTAATGGCAATTGAAGCATCAATTAATATCTCAACAATAGAGGAGATACTGTGTTTGCTGTGAAATTAAGGTTGTGCAAAACATGTCTTATGTATGTTTAATGGAATCAAGATGCTAGAAACGAAATCGAAAGTTTCGTTCTCTAGATTTTTTCTACGGTATTATACCATTCTACTTTTTTCTATGCATGTAATTGATTTGTTCTGTTCTAAATAATCAAACGTGTTTGATTTTATGCGTGCATAATATTATTATAAAACTTTAGAGAAAAATATTACGTTACTTTTTATTTCTATCGTCAAATAATGAATGTTTTGTTAGAAATATTGTCGTCATAATCTTTATTTATTTTAATTTAATTAATTTATTTGTTAATAACCATAAGTTGGTTATGAATAAATAAATAAATAATATTAATAGTTTGCACCACACATACAAGTTAATAGTTAACAAGTTCATGTTAAGTCGTTAGTTACAAAGAAACAATTAAAATAAGTTCAATAGTTGTGATAACTAAGTACGTAGATACAAGTACAGCAGATTAGAAACGCTAAAGATTCCTTGAACAACGTTTAAATTTCACTAACTAATTATATCTACTACAACCGTTATACGTGCAGTAAGACTATATTTTTTAAATTGACGACGTCACTATTATATATTTTTACATTAGATCTATTAATAGAACTATTGCTTTTTCTAGATACATATAACCGGTTGTTTTACATTTCTGTCTGTCATGGTCAACATAAAAAAATCGAAAGCGCTTTTATTTTATAATGAAATCATTAAAAGTGAAAGTTTTGTCTACTAAGAAAACATTATTAATCACATTCGTTACAGTAGGTAGCTTAATATCGTCAAGTGTGCGTCTAATGGACGACACGGTTGACGGTTGGGACGACACCGTTGGTGGAATGTTTGAGCGATCGACTGATGCGCTGCGTGTCGCGGGATCGATTCCCGCACGAAACAAATATTTGTATTGCCTACAGGTAGTTGGTCCGGGTCTGACTGTTTGTGCATGTGAGCTTAAATGTTTGTAAACGCACCCACGACACAGGAGTAATAGGGTAGTTGCCTGGGTGAAAAAAAAATATTATATTTAGTCCGTCAGTTAGATTGTCGAAAAATAATGGACACGTATTTTTTCTTTTGTCAATCAAACAACAAATGACAAAGATAAAGCGCGTCAAAATTTGGGATCGTGACGTCGCTTGCTTGCAAAAGTGTCGCAAGCAAGTGACGTCACGTGGAACTTTAACGGGCGATATCTTCATCATTTTTTATATAATTGACAAAAGAAAAAATACGGGTCCAATATTCTTTGATAGGTAATCTAACTGACGGACTAATTCTATTTTTTTAGGAAAATAGCCTATTCCTAAAGTGGGGCAAAGTTTTAAAAAAGGAAATTGAAATGTAGGTAATTATTATAAATATGACATTGAATGTTGATATCTCATAATTAATTTATGAGATATTCATATTATTTAGAGAGATATTCGCAATTTGTGTGTATATGTCTGACCGCGTTGTTCTTCGAAATTTGACACCGGATCTTGGGCTTTCCCTATCATTTAGAGAATTTATTCCGGAAGGTTTGTCTAATACATTAAACTTACTTAATTATAATAAAGACATCCCATTGTTTTGTCAAGCCGTTAAAACCGTGCAAAGCTGGCTCGGGCTGCTAGTAGATTATAAACCGAATAACCTTGCTTGCACAAAAATACCGATCGGTAAATAAAAGTGGGTTTCTTCGATGTTTAAATTCATTACGATTAGTAATACCCTACAATTTATACATACGTGCGTAAGATTTGGAAACAATTGGTCAAGTATTCGACGAGTTATTAAGCAATAAACAAATGAACCAACTGCAGCCAGTGCATTTTCGCAGTCACAGTATAATTTAAAAACACATAACACTTACACTTTCTGTTAGTAGCATTATTTTTCTGTTAGTTACATCTTTGATTGTTTATTTTATGTATAGATTATTAATTAAAATATCTTTGTTGTTTTTTATTATAAGTTATTTTAGTAATTTGTTTTTGCATCTACCATGTTTTGCTTCTGCATCTTCCAAGGGTCGGTAGCAGCCGAACATGCAGACAAAGATGGCTGTATTTTGACATTATGTCCACTTCTGTGCAATACTCTTGTGCAGAGAGCAATTATAAATAAATTAACACTTCTTAACAGTCGAGTAGTAAAGAATAAAGTTAATGCCTATTAGTGTGTGTTTTTCCTTATTTATTAGGAAAACAACAGTTGTGTTTATGGCCTAAACGTTTAGGGTTTAAATTTGTTTCCGAACACATAGTTTACAACAAGCGTGGCCTACAAACTGTTGCTCGTAAAGTTTATTCAAGCAACACAAAGAGGTCGTACCGATGCACTGTTTAGCAACATTGCTTACCTATACAATGCTTAGAAATAGCTAGAATATTTCACATGAGTAACTTATTTATTTTGAGTTTTTAAACTGTAATAAAAAAAGTTTTTCACTGTTTGTAAATGATTAATTTAAGTTTTCTGTTTCGTTAATGAAAAAATCGCCTAGATGAGGCAAAAAATTAAATTAAGTGCAGGGTTCCAAAACATAGTATCATAAACATAGTAACCCTACCTGCATACCTGTAAAAAAAAATATTTTGCGTTTAGTTTCAGAAGAGTTAATAATATTTTTGTTACTTACCTAAGACCTATGTAAATTTTCTACATTCATAACTATAATTTGTATGTTGTTCATAATAAAGAATATTCTAATCTATGTCTACATTATATTTAATTTCTTCGTTTCCTCACCTAGCTAGGTACAGATGTTTACACCCACTGTACACAAAACCGATGTAGATACCTATTTATAAACATAATTAATTTAAAGGCGGCCTGTTAATTCATCTCCTTTACAATCAAACAAAGGTACTGATAAAGACATCTTCATCAAAGAGTACAAAATTAATTCATATTAACAAGAACATCGTTATAAAAATAGACTCATCTGTTTCGTGTCTGGCGTTGAAAAGGATAGCTGTGTTTGTGTGGCAATGAAAGTGAAGACTTATAACGTTTACTTAAATAATTAGCAGGTTTTATATTTTAACTTTCCAAAGAGCCGGCATTAGCTCTGTATGCGATACTTAATGGGAGACTAATTGCTTTCAGTTTTATACCGCAGTTGGACAAATAAGCTATGTTAGAAATTCATTCATTTAAAAAGATAAATGAAGGTGGTCTAAGGATGTGATGCTATGTTGGGAAGCATTAATGAAACCCTCTACGTCACTCTGGCATTCATCTTGAGTAGTCTACTGCGCTACCAACCGACTGACTGGCTAATGTCAGAGCTGGTGCCGAAACCAGAATGAAGCATAATTATTTTGTATAAGTATTATATTATTTTAATTATTGTGAATATGAGGACTATGTGGGTTTTTTGTCTGCTTAGTTTGTTTTAATAGTGATGTGGCAGTTTGAGTAATTTATGCGGTCTATCCAAATGTACTTCTTTGGTATTGTTAGTGCTTTGAGCTTCTTAAGGTCTGAGTTGAGCTGCACGATTACTGACAAATGCGTGCACTGACCGGACAGGTCCACTCAATCTGTGTGGTTCTTCCCTCAAAAGACCATTTCAGACACCAATCTACATGGTATTCACATGATCTGACCAAGATATTATAAGATTATATATAGACTGGACTTTAAAAGAGACTGTGACCTCTGAGTTTGTTCCGGTCTTTCTTCTCAGAGTACTCAGATAGGAAACGCCGACCTCATCTAGTTTTAAAAATATGCTTGACGTGTAAGTGTTTGTACAAACGTAGTTAAAGAAATAAAATAATTTATCATTTAAGCACAATTTCCTACAAGGTGGAGACGACAATATATTAAACTTCGTATATCTTATAACGTTCCCATCCTGCTTACAAGAAATCAGTCAAATAAATAACTACCACTATACCAATAGTTTATTCACTTTAGCTATATTCCATTGGGAATAAGATTAGACATTAAAACAAACCTTTATTTACAGTCCGTTCAACCGATTTTAATTTCTATTCCGTAGGCATAAGGATGGCATTAAAAGCAAAAAGAGGTTACAATACCAACTATTTACTGCAGCTGCCATTTGTCATGCTACCAACGCAATAGAAGTCAAAATCGGTTGAACAGACTATAAAAAAAGGTTTGTTTAAAATGTCTAATCTTATTCCGAATGGAGTATTGTAAAAGATCGGTAGAACCCTTAGACGGCCCATCATTATTTAGTTTGTTTTAAAAAATCAAAATTTTAGATCTCGGATAACTTATCCAGTTAAACGTAACGTCAAGAAACGATGACCTATGACCCCAGGTGAAGTATAGAGGGTAGCATAAGGACTTAGAGTAAATATTTTTTTTTCTCTTGAGCATTTTATATAGAAAGTAAAAGTGATACAATCATTTCACTCAGAAATCTCCCAATTATTTTTATTTTAACTATCAAAATCGCAATGACTTTTAAAATCCAGACGTTATTAAATAAATTTAAAGATGAACAAAAATAAACGAATAGTTCAACTTACAAATACTCAATACGTGATTACAAATCGGCACGTGCTTAACACGGTTTTGAATATATATTACGATGATTATATTATTGTTTACTATTAACAACAAATTCTTATTTTAGATAGACTCAACGATATTATTATTCTCCGGAAAACAAAACGACAGATATTCTCGCAAACTAAATATAACATAAGATGAAAAACTTATATTCTTTTCCTAACCATCTGCATAACCTTTTCCCAACTACGTTGGGGTCAGGTTCCAGTCTAACCGGATGCAGCTGAATACCAGTATTTTATATGGAGCGATTGCTTATCTGATCTCTACAATCCAGTTACTAGGTACCCCAAATGCAAATGTTATGTCAGTTATGATGATCAATTTAAACTAAAGTTTCGAAATGCTTTGTATAAACCGGTACCAGTGTTAGCAGACTGTTTAGAAAATATCTTTAAGCCAGACCAAAGATTCTTAGACCCAGACTTAGCATTTCTCTCAGAAACTTTCTATCAAAACTAAAACCAAAACGTACACGGTTCCGTAATGAAGCGTTTTTAAAAGTAAATTTTGAATTTCTTTTTCAAAAAAACTAACAAGACCGAAATTGTAATTTAAAATAGATTATGAATATCGTTAACATACTTTTCACTTGAAGACGTGTGTAGTCTCGTTACTCATAAGAGCAAAACCTCAACTGCCCTAATAGCGGTTAAGTTTATTTTTATTTTATTCTTGGAGCGTGTGATTTAGATATTAGATGTTTCATGAAAACCTGTTCACCTGAAATGAAACTACGAGTAACAAATGGACGAAATGTATGTATTTTAATCTGTTTGGCCAAGCACATTACAGTTTCTTAGTAAAATGGTAATGGATCACTAACCGAGCCAATTATGAGCGTATTGGGGCTAAAGTGATGACTAAATAATTATGATGACATTTGTCGTGTCAATGCACGGACAGCAAAGGAAAGACTTTCACGAAATTGTCGTTTTTGTGTGAGTAGACTTGACTCAGAAAATATTTAATTTCGTGAATAGAGGTCAAAACCCGTTACTTGCAACTAGCAAGTGATTATGTAGGTGCTGTATAAGAATGACCGTTAATGAACTTCTAAGCAAGTCATTTATTAAAGTTTTACACTTGAGTTCAAATTCATTGTTTACTTTTTCAGCTATTTGATATCTAACTGTATCGTTTGTAGCTGTAAACGGACTCAAAGAATAAATAGAATTTATATGGTCAGCAGAAGCAACTGGTATTTATTACCTACTGCCGCACTCCAGTTGATTGCATTCCCAGACCAGATAGCAAAAGTAACTAACTTGAAGTGACTGCAAGTGAGTGTTAATTAACTTACCTTTACTTGCTACAAACTCATCTGGTTAAGAGCAGATGACGTGTGCATTAACTTTGAAGTAGTCCATTATGAAAGTTATACGCATGCAAGTTCCACTGCTGCAACGCTAAGTTAATCAGTTCAGTATGGGGACATATTCGTCCGTGCATTCATTTGTTCCGCCACGCTTGTGTCATTTTTTGTTGGTTTCTTCGATAATAACTGCTGTCTAATTGTCCAGTATTGATTAATGACATGCCTTTATTTTGCGATTGCTCGTGAAATGTTATTTTGGAAGACAATGAAGTATTTCGTCTAGACGTTACTGGTCCCGAACATTGTACTGACAGCTGTATGTGTTCTATTGAAAAAAACTCATGCCGCGTCGACAGCAAATTAATTTGGAAAAAGGGCAAGATGTCGATGAATGAAGTGCCTACTATTGTATTCTACAATTGAGTTCTATAAGTAAGTCTCCAAGTAGATCTAGGTAGTCGTAGTAAACAAGTACTTCGCGATAGTTACCTACGTACTAAACGTTGCGCCTGCGCTTGCGGTTGCACCGCCATTGATTGTTTTCAGTTGCATCTGCATCTTAGCCTCCAACATCACATTTGCCGGTTCATTGCCATATATAAAACCTTAAAGTCCCTTTCATTCTGAATGTTTAGATTTTAAAATACCATTATGATTCATGCAGATTGGTTATAAAAGATTATTATTTCAGGCACACGATACTGTGGTTTTACGTCAATGACATGAAAATATGCTTTGAAAAGGGTTGTCTCGAAACTAATTCCATTATATTTGATTTATGCGATGTCATGACTGACACAAATTCTAATACAAAATGTAATTCACGCTATGGTCCGTCTATTATTGCTCGTCGTTGTTGGTTACGGCCGTGAAAAGCACCGTAGTTATCTAGCCCAGTTCATCACTCAATACAAATTATAAGTGTTGCTTTTGCAATTAAAGCGCATTCGTTCTGATTGATATTTTTCTTAAACTTCATGCTAGTTATTAAATAATTATCGACAACATTGAAAAGACAATTTATCCATTCTATTTTTCAAAATTAATTTCTATAAGTAATATTCAGCTACTATTTATTAATTTAACTCGTTAGAGAGTAAAATTAATTTATGTAAGTTACACAGAATCATAAACTTGTTAACATTTATGAGCCTTCAGCACATTTTACTACTCTAAAAAATAAATTAAAACCTTACCTTATTTCAGAATAGGGATGATGTTTTGAATCCAGAAATGACAACACACACTATTACTGGACGTAGCACTAGGAAATGAAAAGTTAATATGTAGCTGGATTTTTTTAGGGCATAACCACACCGAGCGCCCGTGACACTGCGCGCAGGTCGGAGCTTTGAGTGGCGCGTGCGCACAGACGCCTTACTTATAGTTTCAGCGCGCGGTGTAACACTTTCCCCACCTATCTTCATCTCTTTATAAATGTAAGAGATATTCGAATTTCTCTTTCGTTTAAAATAACGAAAATCTGTTAGGAAAAACTTTTTTTGGTTTTGGTACGAATCTTCAGATGCATACATAAATTTGGTTTTTGACCTTTTATTTAAAAACTAGCTGTGCCTGCGGCTTCGTTCGCGTGGACGTCGGAAAACAATAATGCCTCTCTTTACTAAATCTTTTCCGAAAATAAAAGTAGCCTAAGTTACCCCTGATAACTTCAACTATTTGGCAGCGGAAGTCCCGTAAAAACCGGTCCATTCGTTTCGGAGATTAACCGGAGCAAACAGACAGCCAGAAAAACATATTTTTTTTGTTATTAGTACCGTATATACTTTCGTACGCATTTAGTAAAAATCTGTTATTTTGACATTACAAACAGTTAATTTTTTTTTTATTTATTTGTATGAATACTCGTAGATCAAGAGTGTAACTTATTCAACTTTCTAAGTTGAACATTTTTGTTATACCTACGTCAATGTCTAGACAGTAGGTACAGTTGAAACTTTGCATTCACCACTTTTAGTTCTTCTCCATTCTGAACTGACAAATTTTTTTTTTCAAGAAAGAAAGGCATAAAAAACTTTTTCAAAAAATGCTTTATCATGCTGTATGAAAGCGGATTTGCCTGTCCCACTAATGCAACATAAGAAAGATAACACTGTTGAGGTACTTGAATATATATTGACCCCATAACTCTACCCTAGAAAAATGTAGGTAATAGGTTAGGAACATTCATAATTACTTATCTGTAATTTATGTCATGTACAATCACCAAAGGAGATAAGTAACCAGGGTCGTTGGATATAGTTGAAGTCTAAGACTGGTAGTCAGACTTTCGGGCTTCTGGCCTGTAACGACTGTCAAAGATCCAAGAACTTTCACAGAAATATGATTTTTGGTAGTTTCAAACTCAAATAGCAGTCAGGTGGTTAATTGTAGGTCTATGTTGTAGTAGAAATAAATGTTCGGGATGTTATATTTAATTAAAAGTTGGTATTTTTTAAATGTTATGCTTGAAACACTAGTTTTAAAAATATGATTTTTGGCATTTTCAATCTCAAATAGCAGCCAGAGGGTTCATTGCAGACTTTTGCTTTAATAGTTAATGCTCAAGATGTTATTTCCCATAAGGATACAATACGTTTTTTTTCTGGCACCTTAATTTTTGGGTATGAATTGAATGATGGCCTTTGACTGCCTCGTTGGTGTAGTGGTGGCAAGCGTTACTGCTAAGCATGAGGCCTGGGTTCGGTTACCAGGTCAGTCAGTCTTATTGGGTTGTCCATCAGGGATTATACCCGGTTGCTGGCAATAGGCTCGCCCCGTTTCAATGTAGAGACTTCAACATGATTGGTGAAATGTGGGTGTACTTCAGCTGCACCTCTGCCGAGCCCTTCGGGGAAAACTACCGTGATTTTACGTACGTATGTGGATAGTGATGTTTAAAATATACAAAGTAGTATAAGCCTGTTTTGAGAATAAACCAGCCACGAAGAACTGAGACGCTGTTACCGAATAGGCAAGGATTACTGGCTCTTAGATAATGCGACCACAAAACGTTCTCTTGCAGACAGCCTTCGAGCCTAAGGCTTTGTATGGAACAAATTTCAAGATTGTACTAGCTTTATATGCCTACAATTCTGTCTATTGTGACAGAAGTTCTAAATTGGGGAACTTGGTTCAATTCTGTGGGAAATAGGCAGAATGTCAGTGGAATTAATAAGATTTACTTGTTGTAAAATTATTAAAATAAAATTAATATATTTTTGAAGTATTTACCTGACATCCGTCAAAATGGATTTGTCGGTATTGTATATTATAGTGTTTTCTAAAAGATCGGAAATAATTGCAGAAAAAAATATCGTTGGGACAACTTCTGCTTCAATGAAGGTTGAGGTTGCTACATAATAAAACTATGTTTGGGAATCTATAAGTTTCCTTTTTGTATGGCTTTTATTCGATTTTGTGTGGGTAATCCCTGTAGCACAAAATGTTTTCTACGAATTTAGAAATGTCTGGACTCTCTAACTCTAAGTGACCCTTAGGGGACATACTAATTTCATGTCCCTGTGTAGGTCGGTATTTATCTCAGACTATTTGAGAGGACCGTAGTCCGATAAGAAACACATAACATCTCGCATATTTTCCCTGAAGGGTTTGCCAGAGGTGAACATAATACGCAAATACGTACAAATATCCAGTGAAGACGCTGATCATTTTCAACTACCCAACTATACCCACTATTATAGTGTCAGAACAGATTCCAGGGGTGGTGGTGTCTCCATTTATGTACACAATACTCTCAATCACAGCCTAGTCGATGAAGTATACGCCGGAGGCATCAACTACCTATGGGTACGCCTCGAGAAGCACGCAGTAAACATAGGAGCTGTCTACAATCCAGGAAACAATAACACAAGAGAGTTCCTTGAAGTATATTCATCGCAGTTAATTAGAAAACCCCGATCTATTGTTTTCGGCGATTTCAATATCGACCTCCTGACTAAAAATTCGAAGACTAAATACTACCGAGATGCTATGAAAGAGTCTGGATACGGTTTTCTTAATAATATCCATGAAGACTACAGCACACGTGAGACTGCTTCCACAAAAACCATTCTTGATCACGTATGTACCAACCTTAAAGACAAAAGCTTCCATATGGCCATTATTGACTCGCCTATGTCTGACCACAAGCAAATCTATCTAAGTATAAAAAAATACAAGAAACTTCCAAAGCAGCGTGTAAAATACGAAGCGATAGACTATGACAAACTACACGAAAGCATCGCACTCGCAGAATACTCGCCAATTGACAACACCTACGAGAACTTTGAGAAATATCTAAAGTATGGCATTCATAAACGGTACAACGGTCAAAACAAAAATCTTAAATCCTCCGCGCCAAGATTGGATTTGTAAAGAAATAACAGGAAAAATTAGAAGAAGAAATGAAATCTGGCATCGATTGAAACAAGAGCCAAATAATGAAGATCTAATGGAAAGTTTTAGAATTGAAAGAAATATTACAGCTGAAACAATTAGGAGCACAAAGAAGAAGTACTACTATGAGGCATTTATGAAATATATAGCAGACCCTAAAAAGATGTGGAACTTAATAAATACACTGTCTAATAATAAAATCAAGTCACAGTGCATTCCCCCTAAACTCCTTACTGAATCTGGACCCTTAACTAATGGCAATGAGGTTTGTGAAACATTTAACCGCTTCTTTTCTACGATTGGCTCCGCCTTAGCCAACCTCATTTCTACACAACTACAACAACACAAAACTGTAACAGTGCCAGATTCTCAAACATATAACAGAGAATTCACAAGCTTTACACCATGCCAAGCCAGCGAAGTATCCAAAATAATCAAAAATCTTGATCCGAACTGCAGTGCCGGTATCGATGGTATAACTACCAAAGTCGTCAAGTGCGTAACTGACTTAATAGTGAACAAATTAACCGACTGTATAAACGTCCATCTTGCCAGTGGAACCTTTCCGGATCAATTAAAGGTAGCCAAAGTTACTCCAATCCATAAATCTGGTGTCAAAACGGACCCTAATAACTATAGACCTATCTCAGTCCTACCGATTATGTCTAAAATATTTGAAAGAGTCCTTTATACACGCTTAGATGAACACCTCACCTCAATAAACTTCCTCTTTGAAAGGCAATATGGGTTTCGAATACAAACTAACACCCTATCAGCTACTGTAGATCTAGTTACGAAAATACAATCGAACATTGATCAAAAAAACATGGCACTAGGCTTATTCATCGACCTTAAAAAGGCTTTTGATACAGTGAGCCACCCTATACTACTACAAAAGCTAAAAGACATAGGCGTATCAGGTGTAGCGTATAAAATGTTTGAATCATATTTAAATAACAGGCTTCCGATAGTTAAAATTGGAGAATATCAAAGTAAACCGCACAATATCACATTTGGTGTTCCCCAGGGATCACTGCTAGGTCCACTATTCTTCTTAATATACATAAACTCCATCCATAAGGTTCCAATACACGGGCATATCTCGCTATATGCGGACGATACCTGCCTTTTTTATTTTGGTGGCTCTATAACTGACATGATAAATCAAGCTCAAGAAGACCTAAACTCATTGTCCATCTGGTTTCAACAAAATCTCCTAACAATCAATGCATCCAAGACTAGTTTCGTCATATTTAAAGCCAGAAATAAGAAAATACCACCTCATCCACCTCTCACAATTGAAAACCAAATACTCGAACTCAAACAACACGAGAAGTACCTTGGGTTAAGACTAGACTGCCAACTAAATTGGAAGGTTCAAATTGACTACGTCAGATCCAAAATGACATCTTTATTGGGCTCACTACGAAACATTGTGCACTGTCTGCCACATAGTGTGCGCCAGACAATATACAACTCTTTATTAAAGCCACATATACTGTACCTAATCGAAATCTGGGGCAATGCACCTAAAACAAACCTAAAAGACCTACAAATTGCTCAAAACAAAATTATTAAAATGCTTTTTCATTACAATTACCTAACACCTACAATTAAAATATACAAGGACACGAAACTCTTGAACATCAAACAACTTCACGCATAAAACCATACATACACAAATTTCATTCACCAAAACACATCAATTGCATAATCGGAGCAGTCGTAGAAAGGACCACATAGTGCTTCCTCGAGTGCGAACCACTCAAGGTAAAAGATCACTTGTTTATGAGGGAGTGCAAATGTATAATAAATTACCAGATGAGATAAAGGGTGCGATTTCGATCAATATATTTAAAAACAAACTGAAAAAATACGTTCTGGAAAATATCAGTACTAATTAATATAAAACAATACGGAAAATAATATAATAAATAAAAATCTTAAAAATACTAACTGCAAACAAGAGTTGTACTACTGACCTATGTATCTGCACTATGACAACGGAACCGCACTCTTTGTCTCAGGGAGGGTATTTGCGTATGGTGACACAGTATAAGATTTTTGGGAGTACCCACGAACCCAAATAAATTATAATCATTATGGATAATATAGTTTAATACGTCTAGTTAATTGTAAGTCCGAGTGTCGAAGGACAATGATTAGTTTAATATAACCCTAAATCTGTTCTCATGTAAGTGAAATGTAAATTTCTTTATGAGAAATAAATGTCTTTAACCAGAAATACAGGGTGGCAGAAACATCGACGCGCAATCTGTTACCACGAATTTCCCCGTGCATGCGATGCGTACATGATTCTGAATGAAATTCCGTTGACATTTTTCGAAAAAGAAAATACCTGTTCCATACATTTTGACCGAGTATTTTGCAGTTTTCTATGAAACAGCTGATTTTAAGCTAGAACGTCTAGAATCATGTGCAAAATTCATGGTTACATTTTGCGCGTCGAACACCCTTTTTTTGGTTGAAATCATCAAAAGACTTCTCCCGCTCTGAGCGGAGCTGGAGGGCGTGTCCGACTTTTACTGATTCAAAGCCACCCGTGTTCATTCAGTTGCCTGGGCCAGGGGCCACGGCAACTCTTTCGAACAACCCGCGACCCTGGCAGGTCCCTGCCATCCTGTATTAAGTTTAATGCATGATGCTACGACAAAACGATGCAACGACAAAAATAATCATAATCATTCGCCTAATACAAACAAGTAAAAACGAATAGAGGGCATTATAAATATATTTAAATGAAGTAATATCGATTCCGGACTATGCAATAGCAACGTGCAATTTTCAATGCACTTTAACAAATTGCATTCGTTAATGAAAAGAGAAATTTATTTATTATTATTCAATCAATAGGTATAACCGAACGCCTGTTGCTAAAATAATAATTATTATAACATGTATTAAGGCACGGTTCGAATATAAAAAAATCACAAATATCTACATCATTGCATCGGTATCATTAGTTACAATATAAAACATTAAAGTACATTGTTTTTTATTTAGCCTATTCTGCCCCATTGCTGGGCAAAGGCCTCACCCAAGTCCTTTTAGGAACTCTTTTCCCGCACCCGCGCCACCTTGAACCAGCCCCCGCGGTACCTACGCGTCTCTCGCCACCGCTTTCTGTGCCGACCTCGGCAGCGTCGTCCATTTTCTATACTTACTATAAAATTCACTAAGAAGTCACTGAAATTTATACAACACGCACATTACAATAGAATAGATAATGTTAGTAAAAATATAATCATCTAAAATTGGTTCTGTGACGCGCATTATGTAAATGTATGAAACCAGCGTGAAGGAGGAAAAAAAATAATAAAAAGTTTAATTTAAAATAGCGCCTTGATTGATCATTCAAGCACCATGTAACACCTACCAATTAATTGTAATATGGGAACTTGTTAGGTTAGACTAGCTTTGGCCCGCGGTTTCGCCAGCATGGATGTCGGAAAATATCCCAAGGGAACGTACTACCGGGATGTAAGTACTAAACCATATCTGTGCCAAATTTCATCCAAATCCGTTTAGCCATTTTTGCGCCAATCCGGTACATACATCTAGACAAACAGACAAACGAACAAACTTTCTAAAAACTATATTTTCGGCATCCCTCGTTGCAATTACTTTTTCTCAAAAATATTTAATGTAAAGTTTTGACTTCATTGCTATTTTATATTCTTATAATATGTATATAAAATTCTCGTGTCACAATGTTAGTTACCATACTCCTCCGAAACGGCTTGACCGATTTTATGAAATTTTATATATATACCTAGTCTTGCCATAAATATTGTTACGAAGAAAAAAAATTTTTTTTATTGCAAATAATATTTATTACTTTTACAGTGTGCTAGTTTAATACATAAATATAAAACAATTTAAAATATAAAAAGCTTATTCGATGTGGTCTCCATTGGCTGCAATACAGTCCTTTAAACGTTGAGGCCAGTTATCAATAGAAGCACGCACTCTTTCCTTGGGAAAATTCTTCACTGCCAATCGTATGGATTGTTTTGGGACTCCAAATTATCATGGCGTTTAGAGCAAGCCGTACTCTCTAAAACTGACCATAAATCATAATCCAGCGGATTAAGATCGGGACTAGACGATGGCCAGTCTTCAGCTCTGATGAAGTCCGAAACGTTCGCTTCCAACCAAGACTGCGTGGACCGAGCTTTATGACCCGGCGCCGAGTCTTGTTGAAGGACCATACTTGGTTATTGAACATGGTGTTGTTAAGGGGCTTAACTACCTTCTCAAGAATGGTATCTTGATACACTTGTGCTGATGTTTTGATACCTTTTTCACAAAAATATGGCTCAGTCACTCCTTCATAGCTAACACCCCACCAAACAATCACTGAAGTCGGATAATGCCCACGTTGCACTCTGTCGACTAATTGGGAAGCTTCCTTAGAGCTTTGAGCATAAATACGGTCATTTTGTTTATTAAAATGTTGCTCAATTGTAAATATTTTCTCATTCGTAAACAAAATTTTTGTGTGACCTCCCTTTGCGTACCGCTTCAGTAGTTGTTTCGATTTTACCACCCTATTCTTTTTTAAATTATCAGTTAAAAAATGACCAGTGCGTCTCTTATAGGCTGCAAGTCCTAAGTCATCTTTTAAAATACGCGACATGGTTCTGGGTGCTATCTTCATCTCCCGAGATAAAATCCTTTTGCTTTCGGACAGGATTTCTTCGAATTCTTTCCCTTAATGCTTTGACAACCTTTTTCGTACGAACACTACGTGGACGGCCAGATCTTTTTCTGTCACAAACAGAGGAGGTCTCATTGTACCTATTAATAGCTCGGTACACAAACATTTGACTAATACTAAGCGTATGGAGAGTTTTAAAAATTGCATTTGGCTCCATACCAACTTTGTGTAATGCAATCACAGCGATTCGGTTCTCTTTATCACCCCACTCCATTTTAATATCGCTAAATATTGTACAATGTATTGGCGCCAAAATTAGAAAACTCAATGAACAATCGTATAAAAATTACAGATTCCAAATTCAAATGTAACATCTTTCTTATTTTTAATTGTAACAGTATTTATGGCCAGACTGTGTACATATTTAGTAGGTCTGAGAATCGGCTACTATCTATTTTTCATACCCATAAGTGATAAGGGTTGTCCACCCTTTTTTTTTTTTTTTTCAGGATGGGAAATCATCAAATGACCCCTCCCGCTCTGGGTGGAGCAGAAGGGAGTGTCAGACTCTTACTGACTAAAACCCACCCGTGTTCCTTCCTTAGCCCTTTATGTACCAGGGCAGCGGTAACCCTTTCGGACGATCCCGCTACCCCGGCAGGCTTCGGCCCTGTCGGGCCCCGTCAATTATGCTGACATCTCTTTGAGGCGCACGTGGAACACATACGCGCCGTCCGCCACGGGCCTGGTCCTGATCGGACGGAGAGCTACCCATTGCTCTCCGCCCGCAGGCCCGCGCCTACGGTGGCCGGGAGTCGTCACGCGGCTCCCGACGCCCGGAGCGTCTCCCTCGGCGGCTGAGGCGTGAGGATCTCTCCCTCGCCCATCCCGCCACCTCCTTCGCTAGCATGACTGCTTCGCAGAAGGAGGTGACCGCCTCCCACTCCCTCTCGCCCCGGACCATGGCTTGCACCAGGGCCGAGCGCGAGAGGTCGCCGCCGCTGCCGATCGCCTCTACGAGGACACGGCGGTGCTCTGCCCAAGCGGGGCAGACCTCCACCGTATGCTCCACCGTGTCCTCGGGGCGCTCCTCGCAGTGATGACACCCGGGCGTCTCCTCCCGCCTGATTATGTGCAGGAACCTCCCGAAACATCCGTGTCCGGAGAGGACCTGCGTCAGGCGGTAGGTGAGAGCGCCGTGACGCCTCTCTAGCCACTCCTCAAAGAGGGGTCTTACCGCCGCTATCGTGGCGTGCCCTGCGCTGGGTTGCGATAGTCGCGCCTTCCATTCCAGTTGTCCACCCCTTTTTTGTTTTTTTTTTCTGGGTGGGAAATCATCAAATGACTCCTCCCGCTCTGGGCGGAGCAGAAGGGAGTGTCAGACTTTTACTGACTAAAACCCACCCGTGTTCCTTCAGTTGCCTGTGCCAGGGGCCACTGTATCTCTTTCGAACAACCCGCATCCCCGGCGGCATCGGCCCTAACGGACCCCGTCAGTTCGTGCTGACAGCTCTTTGAGGCGCGCGTGGAACACAACGCGCCGTCGACCCGGGCCTGGTCCTTACCGGGCGGCGAGCTGCCCATAGCTCGCCGCCCGCAAGCCCGCGCCTACGGTGGCCGGGAGTCGGCTGTTGACTCCCGTCCAGGGCGTCTCCTGCGGCGGCTAGGAGCGCGAGGGTGCAGCGATTGCCTCTCCCTCGCACGCTCCGCCTCCTCCTTCGCGAGCATAACTGCTTCGCAGAAGGAGGTGACGGCCTCCCATTCACTCTCGCTCCGGACCATGGCCTGTATGAGGGCCGGACGCGAGAGGTCGCCGCCGCCGATCGCTGCCAAGAGGACACGGCGGGGTCCCGCCCAAGCCGGGCAGACCTCCACCGTATGCTCCACCGTGTCCTCCGGGCGATCCCCACAGTGGTGACACCCTGGCGTTTCCTCCCGCTTTATCCTGAACAGGAACCTCCCGAAACAACCGTGTCCGGTGAGGACCTGCGTCAGGCGGAAGGTGAGGGCGCCGTGGCGCCTCTCTAGCCACTCCTCAAAGAGGGGACTTATCGCCGCAATTGTGGCGTGCCCAGCGCTGGGTTGCGACAATCGCACTCTCCATGCCGCTATGAGATCCCGCCGGAGCTCTGTCCGCTGTGGCGTGATTTCTCTCGGCAGCGGAGCAACGCCCCGGCGTTTTGCCTCCTCTCGCCACTCCCATATGTGGGCGAGGACTTTGGCCTCCAGATTCCATGGCGGCAATCCGGCAAGGAGGCTCGCCGCCTCAGCGGAGACCGTGCAGTATCCTCGAATGAGCCGGACAGCCATGACCCTTTGGGACGCGATTAACCGGCGGGCTGGTCGCCGCCTCAAAGATCGCGCCCATATCGGTGCCCCGTAAAGGGCCATGGCCCGCACGACCCCCGCATAGAGCCTCCGGCAGGAGGCGTTTGGTCCCCCTAGATTGGGAACGAGCCGCCTCAAGGCAGCCCCGGCCCGCTCCAGTCTGGGAGCCAAACGTCGGAAGTGCTCCACGAAATTCCACCGGCTGTCGAGGACGAGTCCCAGGTACTTCATCGTCAGCTCGACGCCGATGTGAACCCCTCCCGCCGTTATTTGTGAACCCGACGGTGGCGCGTCCCGAGGACCATGAAAACACATGGCCTCAGATTTGTGCAATGCCACCTCGAGTCCCAATTGCCGGATCCTCTCGACGATTGTCGCAACCCCGCGTGTCGCTGCTTCGGCCGCCGCCTGGTGCGACCTCCCCTGTGCCAGGACCAGCGTGTCGTCAGCGTAGCAAATTACGCTGACGCCATCAGGGAGGTCGGCGCGCAGCACCCAGTCGTACCCGATATCCCACAGATGCGGCCCTAGGACCGATCCCTGTGGGACACCGCACGACATCTCTCGCCGGTTCCACTCTCGCCGGTGACCGGGGTAGATGACGGCCCTGTCCGTCAAATAGGCCTCGACAATGCGACGGAGGTAGGTCGGCATCCGGTGATATCCGAGTGCCTCCCTGATGCAACTCCAGGGCAGGGTATTGAAGGCATTGGCGATGTCTAGAGACACCGCCAAGACAACCCCACCCCGGGCCACAGCATCCCCCGTCGTGAGGGCTCGCACGCGCATGATGGCATCCACCGTAGAGCGCCCCCTGCGGAAACCAAACTGGCTGTCCGCCAAATCCGGCCCCACCCGCACCAGCTGCCCGGCAAGGCGGTCTGCAATTACTCTTTCAAAGCCGAGCAGCACGATGGGCCGGTAAGCGGACGGAGAGTCCGAGTTGTCCACCCCTATCATTTTATTTTTTAGACAATTTTTTTTTTTTTTTTTTATAATGTGGCATTGAAAAATACATACAATTCCAAATTTTCACCCTTATACGATTAACCCCTGTTTTTTAATCGTGATTTTTATATTATTCTGTTCCATCCACAGATCCTCAAGATGGCAATCGAATATAATAATTCATGTATAGGTCTATCAATCAATCAACGTTTTACTTATAGGAGTAGGGTAGGAGTAGTGTAGGAGTAGGTTAGGAGTAGCGTAGGAGTAGGGCAGGAGTAGGGTAGGAGTAGGGTAGGAGTAGGTTAGGAGTAGGGTAGAAGTAGGGTAAGAGTAGGGTAGGAGTAGGGTAGGAGTAGTGTAGTAGTAGGGTAGGAGTAGGGGAGGAGTAGGATAGGAGTAGTGTAGGAGTAAGGTAGGAGTAGGGTAGGGGTAGGGTAGGGGGTAGGACACCACGCGAACGAAGTAGCGCCGGGCAGCTAGAAATAATTTATATGGCAAAACAACGTTGACCGGGTCAGCTAGTAGGTATATAGGTATGTCTCTGTGTGTTATATAGGTATATATATGTTTGCTAGGTACAGTCAATGATTGTGGTATCCTATTTAATATCATCAGTAGCATTTGCCTTGACTTTACATAAGTACAAAAGATGATGGATTAGTTTATTTACTTCATTATGTGTAATATAACTTAGTAGAACCCATTGATATATGGTAGAACCGAAACAATTATACTTAAATATAAGTTAAGGTCTTTTTGTGAGCGGCGAGCAATGGGCAGCTTGCCGTTCGGTAAAGACCAGGCCCGAGTCCATGGCGCGTTGTGTTCCACGCGTGCCTCAAAGAGATCCAGCACTAATTGACGGGGTCCGCAAGGGCCGATGCCTGCCAGGGCCGCGGGTTGTTCGAAAGAGATACCGGGATCCCTGGCACAGGCAACTGAAGGAACACGGGTGGGTTTTAGTAAGCAAAAGTCTGGCACGCCCTCCAGCTCCGTCCAGAGCGGGAGAAGTCATCTGATGATTTCCCACCCAAAAAAAAACGTCACTTTTCGTGTCTGTCTGTCTGTCTGTGTGACCGCATTGTTCTTCTAAGCTACACAACGGATTTTGATGCGGTTTTCAACATTATTTAGAAAAAAAATCGGCAGGTTTCATACATTTACATACTGCGCGTCACAGAACAAATTTTAGATAATTATAATTTTAATGACTTTATCTATTCTATTTTAATGCGCGTGTTGTATAAATCTCAGTGACTTCTGTGGATTTTATAGTAAACAACGATTTTGTATGAGATGCGTAACGTAAAGCTGAACGGATCGTACGCATCTCATACAAAATCGTAGTTTTCTATGGACAAAAGCTGAACGGAGCTCAATAAGGGTGGTAATCCATAAAGCGTTAGCTTCTACGTTAGGAGAATAACTAGAAGGAAACGGGGCTGACTACTTCAACTTCTACTGACTATCGTTTCGTTACTCGCCGTGCATCCTGTAGGTGGGTAATGTGTTCTACTACACCCCAAAAATTAACTAAACAAATCTGTCATGGTAGTTTTAGTTGCAGAGTTATTGTAAAATACATGGAAAATCAATTATATTATTATTTATAACTAAATATGCAATGCTGTTCATTAGTGAGCGCATCACTTGAGATTTATTTTTTTTATTTTTTATTTAGTTTAGCCTACAATTGTTTCCACGTTACATTTCTTTTAAAAGCACACTGGACCAGTTTGGCTATTTTTAATAGTCTGGATTTGGTTTCTTTGGATACCTACCAAATTGGATAAAAATCCCATAACATTTTCAAACTCGGGAAAAACTGTACGTCTTTTTGTCTATGGGATTATTGTATGAATAATTGAAAATTGGACACGACAACGTCTGACGGATCACCTAGTTAAATAATAAAAGTAATTTCTGCCCAGAAAGAGGTGGTGAGATGACCTAGACGCGTACCGCAAGGGTTGGATCGTGGTGGCTCTATACGAAAAGGGCGCCTGGAAGGCTTTGGGGGAGGCCTATGCTCAGCAGTGGGATAGATAAAAAAACATACAAAAACTACATTTCAATTTGGCTGGCTGACATAGAAAGGGAAACCATTTCCCAAAATCAATTTGTAAGAGAGTGTTAAAGTTAATATCTAAGTAAAAAGCTAGAAATATCCCTACTGGCATACTTAATTATTATAAATAATTTAATGACAAAAACGCAAATTAAAATTTAATGCAAGTATACTGTGTAGAAGTTAACATTTAATTTAGCAAGGAATAAGTACCTACTTAAATTATAAATGTACCCACTTAATTAATTAGGTAACTAAAATTATGGTACTTACTTAGGTACATACCTAATAGTAAATCCTGAATGTATAAATGTACATACAATTGTCTATCATTGTTCTTAATTACGACTATTAAGCCGTTTGTAGGTACACACGGTTTCTTTACGGTACGGCGTATAAACTGCGCCGTGAGTTGGAGTCTCATTCCCTACGAATTGTATGGGAAAAGTTTTTTTGCGATTTCTGACTTTTCTAGTACTCAAACCTCAGTTGGTCCGATAGAGGTTTTTGATCCTTATAATAAACAGGATCGATTGGCATAAAGAAAAGTTTTTGTGAATTTGCACACAGCCTGTATGTATATTTCTATGGTCCCTAGGTATTGGTGAAACACGTCGAATAACACGAAGAAAATAAAATGTGAAGATGTTCACCCATCCACGGCCCAACCGCGGCAACCGTAGCTTAACCTGATCGATCGACCCGTGCGGCTGTTAACACTTAGCCACAATCCCCTTGGAAAATGTTGGAATATGTATAGTATCATATAAAATTAGTCTTCGATTTAATTATTTTTCTAAAGTCTCGAAGTATTTCTAGTGGCAATGAATTCCGAACGAAATCGAAACCTGTGATTGTGAGAGTCAGTCTGAATAAATACAAAAACATAGCTTACTTTCACTTAAAAAGTGATAACGTAGATGTCCTTGGTTTTATTACATACTATTTCGATGGTATAAGTTGTTTCGATCCACCATCGACCATTATCTATATATATTCATGGTTTTTAGTGTGACGTACCTACTCTCACAAAAAACAATTCTAGACGAAAAGTAGGTGTATCCAAACACCATTTATGATTTCTTGTTTTTAAATAACCAAAGATAAAGATATATTTATTTGTAAACATGTGTAACATTATACATATACATGCAAATGTGGATGTAAAAATGAAAATCTGTGAGTTTCAACATGATTTGCCACTACTTAAGATTTGTTAATTAGAAATTATTACACAATAATATATGACGATCTATGATTGGTCTAAAATGGCGGCAATTATGGATGAACTTGAGTTAATATTGGGAGACTATAAAAACGTGTGAAAGTTTACGCCAATTCTATTATACAATAATATCTAACATAATTAACGCAAGACCTCATACACCTCAATTAGAGTACCGAGTTAAAAGCATAATGCAATGACCAAAACTTAATTTAAAGCTAATTTATTAATATCATAAAAATCGTGTTGCATTGAAATAAGATTTAATTTTCTTTGGCTCAGTCGGCGGTCAGTTTGGCAAAATACATAATTTAAAAAAAAAACCTGTTTTAAATGTTACTGAAATCGATTCAGTATTCAATTACGAACAAACTACTTTCACGACTTGCGTTTATTATGTTCCCCTTGTAGTTTTCATTCCTTTTTCAGACACCTGTGCTAAGCAAGCGACTGAAAATAAGAAAAAGATATTGAATAAGAAGTCAAGTACCTATGAATATGATACTGAAGTAGACAATGACGGGTGATTGCACATCTCGAACCTTAACAACCGGGAGCGTAACCTTTGACACTTATTATTTTTCCTGGTTATGAATAAATATTTTCTTTTATTTTTGGACAATATACATATTGTTCTTTTCGAATATTTTATTTAGGGCAACGTACCTAGTAACTACTTATTTAAGGCATTGACTGACAGTACCCCTACATACAAACTCGAACATTCTACCATTATATATTATTAATAGTAGATTAGTACGTACAGTGCTGACATATTAGTGCTCGTGGCACTAATATGTCAACACTTGGAAGCTTTCAATACCATTTTTTTCGTGAAATAACGAAAAAAACAATGAAATGTGACACATTGCATAAAGTTATGGGTTCGAAAATACTATGTTCATATCGAAATAAATTTTCATTAAAAAATAAAGGAGTAAATCGCTTTTGAATAAAGCCAAGTGTATACATACTTATACTCGTGACTGTACCTATAGGTAGTAGATACTTTTAGTTCTTAGAAACAAATTCAAAGAAATCGATATACCTACTAACACTTGCGGACTCGCGATATGAGATTACCTCACCTTAGTAATCACATATCGCGAGTCTGCAAATGTATATTCATTTATTTAAAACTAAGGCACTCCGCGGACGGCGGATTAAAACGGTATATTATGCCCCATGTCAAAGCATAATAAACTACTGCATCACGGTGTGCGGTGGAACTCCTAAGACAATCTTCCTGCCTCTGAAACGAGCACAGAGAGAGGTTCTCAAGGTTATAACCTCGAAGCCTTTAGGTATCCCACCACGGCTCTCTACAGCGAATGTCAGGTCCTCAATGTGAGACAGCTCTTTATCCTTGGTACTATTCTCCGCAAACATCCCTTTGTGGTTTACGATCCGAATGCTACCAAAAAACGTAGACACTTCGAAGTATGTTCAACTCACGGATGTAGAGCAATTTTTGGGTGGGAAATCATCAAATAACCTCTCCCCGCTCTGGGCTGAGCGGAAGGGCGTGTCAGACTTTTACTGACTAAAACCCACTCGTGTGCCTTCAGTTGCCTGTGCCAGGGGCCACGGTATCTCTTTCGAACAACCCGCGGCCCTGGCAGGCATCGGCCCTAGTGGACCCCGTCAGTTCGTGCTGCATCTCGAGCGCGGGAATCGTTTTAATTTCATTGATGCGATGTTATGATCCGTGACCCCGGCAAATGACCGCTGCGCGACAGTTCTTTATGTACAGGTTGCTCTAAGATGCTATTTGCTAAAATTTAAAATAAATCCCTAAATAATAACGTTTAATGGAAATATAATTTCTTAATGAAACGAAAATGTGAAAACGTATATGTGTGTTAAATTAATGTCACCATTGTAGCGCCACGTTGTATACCTACTATTATATTATGATACAAATAGTTCGTAAAACTCACACAGAAAAACATAAAGTTTAGGCCTCTTCTGTCATCTTTGATTATAATGAAAATAAATATCTATGGCTAGGCACAGAATAACTATGGGTTAGGTGACTGTTAATGAGAAATCCCGTGTGTTTACAATCGACTGTTATATTATTTTAGTCATCAGTATCAGTATCCGTCAGTGTATCAGTATCCGTCAGTGTATCAGTGTTGTGCCATTAGTTAGTATACATCTACAGGAACGCAGACGTTCATATATATATTTTTTTTATAAGAAAACTGCCCCACTCTAGGAATTTCTCCTGTATCGTGGGTGCGTTTATAAACATTTAAAATCACTTACACAAACAGCCAGACCCGGAACAACTACTTGTAGGTCTTACAAATATTTGTTCAGTGCGGAAATCACACCCGCGCCAGGCAGCGCAGCAGTAAATCGCTTAACCACTGCGCCAATCGTGCCATCGCCTTCGCGTTAATTCACTAAAAACAAAAAAAAAATGCAAGCAATGGGAATTACTACTGAAAGCTGCGGGTGTCGACCTCAGGACGAGCTGCTTCTCACACAGGCAACTGTACGTCCCTTGCTGAGCGTCGCCGTTACCTGACTATCTTAATATTTTGGCTGCTGAGACCAAAACTACAAACGTAGTGTACAGGAAAGTTTTATAAAAATGTGATTGTTATTTTAGTTAATTGTGGTGTATTAAGACTTCCCCGCCCACGTATTCGTGGGCAAAGGCTAGATTATAATATATATATATCGATATAAGTAAACACTAGTGATTCAACTTGTGCTGTGTTTACTTGGTTGCAGGTAAACAGCTGCTTGGAGTAATCGTTCACTACAGACTAAATCAGGGAATTCCAGAAAACCGTTGGATGAAGGATTCTTCTAAGTTTGACTTAGCTGGAAGCTTCGTTCAACATTGACGATACACCCGGGGGAAATAAAGCTGCCTTTATAAAATACCATACATACTCATGAACATAATATCACGCCTGTTACCCCCGAAGGGTTAGCACAGTTGTTCCCACTTTTCGTCAGTTATGTTTAAGTCACATGTAACAGGGTGCGAGCCTGTTACCTTAAGTCCCCGGAGTCTGGATTTGTACCCGGTACAAATCCAGACTCCGGGCTGCTGCTGAAAAATTCTTAAGTAATAGAAAAATCTAATATCACGTTACCCAGCCTGGGAATCGAAACCAGGACCTCATGCTCAGTAGACGAAGTGGTTTATCGTTTTAATTTCTTAAAGAAAGGATTGCTTCATGAAACAATCACATTAGCCCACAAGACTGAAACACCGAACTATAATCTACTCAATACAAATATTCTGCCTCCCGCAGTACGAAACCAATCACTCAACCACTACCATCTGCGTTCGATCAATCCGGGCAACATGAAAGATGGTGTATTTTCAAGACTCCTCTCTCTCTGTCTATAGATACTTAGTTCTTTATCTAAAGCGGTTTATAACAAACAATAGATATTAAAATGATCTATTATAATAATCAAACATTCCCCGGCTAATGATGTGTTATAGATGTGCGTCATAATAACAATAAAATACGAATGACAGCAATTTATTTTGATTTATTCCTTATAGGGACCACGAGTTAATCCATTCCTAGTATCTGCACCTACGTAAGATAGCTTTGAGGACTACAGTTAGCCCCTTCATCAACTGCCCAAGTCATCCTTCCTCTAATTAAAAAAAAACTTCCACAGCCATACCTGGTTGTGGAATGCGGTTTCACCTTTGAAAATGATCCTTATAGACATCCTTATAGGCACGTTGTCCTTCTTTTAGATACACCATGTCGTCTCTGCATCATTTAAAGAACATAGCATAATTAGCCTATACTGTTCCCACTGCTGGGACACAGGCCACATCTCTGTGAGAGGGAGCGGGCTGTAATCCACCACCTGGGCCCAGTACCGGTTGATAGACGTCACGTTTTCGAATTTTCTGTTCTAGGACACGTTTCCTCTTGATGTTTTCCGTCACCGTTTTGAGAGCAGTAGTGATGACATTATTTACACAAGGTAAGGTGCCTGTCTAGGTTCGAAACTAAAACCTATGGCTTGTTAGTTGCGGCCGCGAAATTGTACTACCTACAGGCGAAAAATGAACTTTCTCATAAATAGTTATGGAAAAAGATGTAGGTATTTGTATCTCACTGTAAGTCGATAAAGTTTATATCCAATTATATCCAATAATTATTTATAGCCTGACTTAAGTGCCTATGGCTGTCGCAGACTTTGCAGTCTTTGAGCTAAAATACTAGCGTCTGTGAAACGTAATATTACCACTTATTTTTTAAAAATAATACCTAATAAAAATAAGACATAATAATAAAAAAGTTATTTCTTGACATCACTTTTAGCCTCCCTAACCCGTCAAACGCTCATCTACTAGAAGCCGTTTGCATGTAAGCGGTCTATGTTTTTTTTTTTTTGGTAATGGCATCTCGCAGTTCAACCTACTAGGTTGTCGTCTGCTTAAACGGGCTTGCCTGTAGTTGCCTCAATAAATTAAGGCCTCCAGCCAGGGCTTAAAAAACTTAAAAACTAAGCGACTACACGGTAAGGGCATCCCCTGTGGGGTACGGACCTCGGCTTAGGGCGTCGCTTGGAGAGGGCAGCAAGGGACAGGCTGGTGTATTTGAGCATCGTACTCAAATACACGAACGGCACGTTGTCGACTGCTGTTGTCGAAACTCGTCGAAGTTTGCAGTTGTCTCTGCTGTTGAACCGAGTTGCCCATGTGTATGCACACTAGTCTTTTTCATAAGTATTTTCAATACCTAAGTATAAGGAGGCTCATAATCAAATACACTATTGGCTATGACACACTTGAAAATAATAAAATAACGAACACACATACAAAGTGCGGTGTGTGACTCAAGGTTGCACCACATGGGAGTCCAGCTCAGTATGTGTCTGGCAAATATATCTACCTACCTGACATTGGTATTCTGCTGGATGCCTGGAGTGACATGCGGACGTCGAGCTGACGAGATATGTAAATACGCAAATTATTGGTGTTAAGAATGTACTTATAACTCAAAATACCATTATTATGATTATCATGGTCGTACGAGTTGACATGTCATCATTGCGTGATCTTTTTCATCAAATAGTCGTTGAGAAGTTTGTTTGTTTGTTAGATTTGTTTCTTATCGTCTGTTCCTAAAGTATCTGATGAAAATGCAAACAAACGGATCAGAAAATGTACCTGTGGATGCCAATTTGTAGTGCCACTTACAAATTGAATGCTTTAAACCCGAAATTATAATTAGATCTTTTTAGGAGAGGTCCGTGGCTAAATAATAACAGCCGTACAGGTCGATCGATCAGGTTAAGCTACGCTTGTCGCGGTTGGTCTGTGGCTGGGTGACCATCTTTACATTCCGAGACCACTCCGTGCCCCGGAAAGCACGTTAAACCGTTGGTCCCGGCTGTCATTTGTAGATCTTTGACAGTCGTTACTGGTCGGCAGTAACCTGAAAGTCTGACAACCAGTCTTACCAAGGGGTATCGTATTACCCAATAACTGGGTTGAGGAGGTCAGACAGGCAGCCGCTCGATCTAAAATACTAGTATTCAGCTGCATCCGGTTAGACTGGAAGCCAACCCCAATATTGGGATTCCATAGTTGGGAAAAGGCTAGGCAAATTATGATTAAAGATGTTTTTCATTTGAATGTTGAGATTAATATTATAACCTATTGATAAGTTGAGGATGGTATACGATGATTTCCCACTCAAAAAAATAAATAATTAAAGGGCACCCCCTATGGGGTACGGGCCTCGGGTTAGGGCGTCGACGGGAGAGGGCAACGAGGGGCAGGCTGGATCGGAACTATTAACGCCCTATGATTTTCACGATTATATTTATAGTAGTTTCGACTGTATTTTTGTTATGAACCGGTGGGGTTCATACGACATTTAAGAGGTTAAGAAACCATCACAAGCGGGGCATGGAACTATTATATAATCGGTCGCTTTGTAGATAAACTTAGCTAGACAAAACATCCTGAACAAGCAAAACAGACATGATAATTTCTCAAAGGTCACCCTGTAAGGTAATTGGCGCTTAGTAGAAGTGACATAATGGCTACAGACCGGTGCTAAATATTAAATCAACTAGAACGTTGCTCCGTGGTTTAGACTACTTATGCTATATTTACATAGAACTAGATGTTGACGAAAATAACACCTCCGCCCCCCGCTCCTCCTTTTAATCCTCTTTGTAAATAAATTCGTTGCATAATTCTCGGTACTTTTAAAACCTCAACGTAAATTTGAAACCTCATATTTTATCATGATCTTGTTAGGCATGATAATGATGAAATATGAGGTTTCAAATTAAAATGAATAACTTAAATCCGCGTTGGTTCAAAATATTAACATTCTTTAACTATTAAGAGCTGATTTTTCAATCATCGAAAACTTTATTCGAGGAATAATTTTAAAATTTTACAGTTATTTCATACAAAAACTGTTAAACGTCAATTTTACATAATCCTCGAATAAAAGTTATCTGGCGATGGAGAAATCGGCCCTTAGTATTAAATGTGAATTAGTATAAATGTGAAAGTTTGTATGTGTGATACTCAATCACACAAAAACATTTGAACGGATTTGGATGAAATTGAACACACAGATTCATTTTATAACCTGCTTTTTATCCCGATATTCCCACAGGATCAAGACTCATGCGGGCAAAACCGCAGGGCGGTGCTAGTGGGTAATATTTTTTTTGAGCTGCATCAAATTGTTGAGTTTATTTTATTTAAAGAAAGCAAGTTTCTCCATCTATTATTTTCATAGTTTCTAGCATGATATGAGTAACTGATTGGTCTAAATAACAGTGCTCTTCAATTTTAATTTCCAATAATTTTTTTTTTTTTTTTGAGCGTCAGCCTATAATGTTCTCACTATTTGGAAACAGGCCTCCTCTTTGCAAGAGGGACTGTAATGCACCACGCGGGCCCAGTGCGGGTCGGTGGATGTCACATGTATTCGACTTCTTGGTTCTGGGACATGCCGGTTTCCTCACGATATTTTCCTTCAGCGTTTTGAGAGCAGTGGTGATGAAATAATTTACACAAAGTGCGTTGTTTAAATCTACAAACTACAACTCATAAGTCGCGGCTGGTCCACTGGGCCAACACTGCTCTTATTTTAATAATGCTTTTGAGCTTGCCATGCCAAAAGAATTATGATTGGTTCCTAAGCTGAAAACGTTGGTTCATTTGCTCAGACACAATATCTTACATTCATAGGTAATGCATAGCAACGGTAGTGAAACCGGTTGTCGAAGATGTTTTCCACAACTAAATAAAGATTTCAGAGAAACCCAACGGTAACTGAAAATGCTACAGATTTTTCTTCAGAACACGAAGATACTTTTTCTGAACAATAACATTTTATAGCTTATGGTACTTACCTACTTATGTAAAAGTAAGAAGACCTCTTTGAATAATTTGTCGGTAAGGCTTTTAAAAATCTCAAGTTCTTCATTAGTTTGTTCTTTTATTTGGCTGGAAACATCTTCTTACGATCTGCTTTTAAGAACATGGGTTCTTACAAGTAATGTACCAGGAACAAACACGACAGAGTACCTACCTACTAATAGCAGACTAGGGTGACTGATATGGACAATATGCAAACAGAACAGTTCATATTTATTTACTCGGCTCCTTATGGTCCTTTGTCCGTTCGGTTTATGCTAATTTACATATTCTTAATGCTTTGTAAGTATATGTATATCTACAATGTACCATTTACCGGAGACCCCGAAGCCATTCCGTTGGTAGGTCTAGTTACAATACATGAATGAAAATGTTAGGAACGTTAAAAGTTAATCTTACTTGTACATTGTTACTTCACAACTTGCTTGTGGCTAAGTAATACCAGCCGCAAGGGTCGATCGATCAGGTTAAGCTGACCTTGCCCCGGTTGGTCCGTGGATAGGTGACTATCTTTACACACCACGACCCCTCCGTGCCTCGTTAAGCCGTTGGTCTCGGTTGTCATTCGTGGATCTTTGACAGTCGTCACGGGTCATCAGAAGTCTCACAACCAGTCTTACCAAGGGGTGTCGTATTATCCAGTAACTGGGTTGTGGAGGTCTGATTGGCAGTCGCTCCATGTAGAGTACTGATTTTCAGCTGTATCCGGTTAGACTGGAAGCCGACCCGAACATAGTTCGGGAAAGGCATAGGTAATTTATTATTTTTGCTATTTTACCGCCCGCGTATTGCCAACACTGCCCCGTTGGTCTCGTGGTCGCAAGCGCGACAGCTGAGCGTGGGGTCCTGGGTTCGATTCCCGGGTCAGGCAGTGTTGTTGAGTTTTCCCATTAGGAATTTCTTAGTAAGAGTCCGGAGTTTAGAAGTTGGAGGTGTGATACCCCCGTGCCTCGGAAAGCACGTTAAGCCATTGGTCGTGCGCCTGATCTCTCTCCGGTCGTGTCAGATCGGACTATGAGAGTGTACCTGTGTCTGCGTACACACTTGTGCACTATAATATCTCCCGCGCTGAAGGCTAGTCTCCGTTGAGATTGGCCGCCGTGGCCGAAATGAGGTCTGGAGGACTTTATTTATTTATTGCCAACATTTTTCCATGGGGAACCATGATGGTTTCTACGAGAAAAAAGTTTGCAATCGATCATTGTTAAACTTTGACCTCTCCCATTTCATTCTTCCTTTTTTCATGTCTGTCGGGCTTGAGGAGTCCACGTTGATGCTATGCTACTTTGTCAACAGGTCAGCACGTGGTAACTCAAAACTAAACTAAACTCTAATGAAAAAATACTGTTCCAAGAAACGGTTTCTTTTTGTTTGCTACCAGCTTTAATTTAAAAAAGTAGTTCATGCAAACAGAATCCATTGAAATAACACAGGTTTCCCAGAAGGCCGACGTACAAAAAAATATTTTATTAATCGTCTGATCCTTACTTTTGTTTAAGTTAAAATTTAATTTGGGATATTTTCGTAGAAATTTCCAAGAATCGGATTGAGTTACTTTTCACGAACAGGTTTCACATTAATAAGGTAGTGAAAAGCAGGTATTTTTTATTATTTTTTTTTCTTTAGGACAACAAACAATTGCGTAATGATGCTTAATACTGTACAATTAGATTTTAGTACATTTGAGTAATAACGCAACCAGCACCGTTATCCGCATAATAATACAATAAAAACTTAATTAGGTATAAGCAAACTTAAGTAAACAAAGGATTAACTATTATAATGTGATTTACACAACACTTAGTAAAAGGTGAGAACTTTTAACAACCGAGTTCGAAACATTGAGCTATAATGCACTACGTAGTACGATATAACTCAATGCTACGAAACTCATTATAGATCTTAACATAATTGAAATGCATGCGAACAGAAAATAGTTTGCAAATACGTCTATATGTATATGACGGAATTAAGTCCGAACATACAGAATAAAACATATAAAAATTAAATTAAATGACATAAACATCCAAATTGAGAAACTCCACCTTCTTTTGAAGTCGGTTAAAATATAAACGAACGAATATGTAAAATGTAGACATTATGAGGAAGTATGATCAATTTTTACACAGATACATTTCTTGAATTGGGTAAGTGACAAAACAAACAAGTCGATATCAGCGAAATTATCGTTGTAACTTTTCATAATACGGCGTAAAGGAGCTCGTTAGCCTGCGTTTGTCCTGCACGGCTTGGGGGAAAATAGACTATGAGTATAAGTATCGCGAATACGTTGGGAGCGACGAGGTATGCGAATATAGATCTGATTTATTAGGTTAATGCAATCAAATTCATTTCGACAGACTTTATATAAGAATGTTTGGTCAAGATACAGTCTCCTTGATTTAAGAGTTGACAAAGAGAACTTTTCTAGGAGAGTATGATATGAAGAGCGTTTCTTAGAAACTGTGTAGTTTAGAAAACGAAGATATTTACGTTGAACCTATTCAAGCTGGTCACTGTATTTATCATAAAGTGGATTCCACACACATGTGGCATATTCCAGTTGAGATCTTATGAGTGACTTGTATAGTAGTAAATATGTGGAAGGTTTTTTAAATAGGTTGCAGGTCCGCCTTATGAAACCATAAAATTGATAACCCTTGGCTGTGATGAGATCAACGTGAGCATCAAAGTGAAACTTTGAGTCAAATAGTATACCCAGGTCTTTAATTAAGGAAACTTTTTCTAAATTTGGGCCACAGAGCGAATATGTGAAATGAACGACATTAATTTTTTTGGTAAAAGAAATAAATTTGCACTTGGGTAAACTCAATTGCAGTTTATTTGCTAAGCAATACGCAGAAACGACCCAGGTCCTCTTGCAATTTAACACAGTCATCAATAGAGCTTATTTTACGAAATACTTTAAGGTCGTCAGCATACAACAGAAAACCACAGTTTCTAAAGCATGTATTTATGTCATTGATGAATAAAACGAAAAGCAATGGTCCCAAAATTGAGCCTTGCGGCACACCAGATGTCACGCTTATCACATCAGAGGAAAACCCCTGGACCACAACCTTCTGAGTTCTATTTTTCACGTACGATATAAACCAGCGAAGCAGACTCCCACGGATACCGTTAAATTCAATTTTTTGCAAAAGCATACTGTGGTCCACCTTGTCAAAGGCCTTACAGAAGTCAGTGTAGATTGTGTCAACCTGTAATTGATTGTCCATATTTTCGAATAAAAAATTTGAGTACAAGACTAGGTTGCTTACGGTGGAGCGACCATAAGCAAAGCCATGCTGTTCAGGGATAATAATAATATGTAAAATAGGATAGATTGCATTATGTACCAGTCGCTCTAAAACCTTTGACAAGGTGGACAACAGGTATAATAGAAAAAAAAAGAAAAAACAGATAAGGTGCCATCAAATTATCGCTGCGATGATATTCCCGTGTGGAGATTGGTTCATAGAGTTTCTATTGAATTTATGACGCGGCGGGACTGTCGTCGCGATTATCTAGCCGGTGGAGATGCACCAGTCCCCAATTAACGAGAAACGAGTAGAGCTAGCAACTAAAAAGGAGTTGGCGAGCAACGAGCAGCGAGTGTGCAATGTGCAAAGTGCTTAAGGCACCGCGGACGAGGAAGTGATCTAGAGTTATCATATCAGTAAAAGAGTCACCCCCGACCCAGTTGAGCCACCAGACGGTTAAGATGTTTTATTTTATGTGACAATTTACTGCAATTTAACTTTATGTCTATTCAGTTTTTATTTTTTTCGTATTTATTTTAAATGCTGTAATGAGTTTAATGTTTTTTTATGTAATGTTGATTTGTATAAGTATTGGGACTTGGTGCCTGAGTAAATAAATAAATAAAATAAACATTTAAATGATTGTAAACAATATATAACGCAACTAACTATTTACATTAGGTACTAAATTAATCATATAACAATAACAACTAATCATATCTAATATTATAAATGCGAAAGTAAGTTTCTTTGATACGCTTTCACGCTAAAACGGCTCAACGGATTTGTATGAAATTTGGCATGTGGGTAGACCGTGACCCCGAAAAGGACATAGACTACTTTTCATCCTGGATTGCAGATGAAGTCGCGCGCAACAGCTAGTTATACAAATAAATACAAAAAATCCTTTTGTTTTTTTGGGAAGAATGTTTTTTTCAAGAATTTAATTGAAATAAAGCTTTGAATGAATATTCATGAACAACACATCTTATCGCTGTAACGATTTCGATTTGTAACAAACTGACTGACTGGCAAACTAATGACAACAGATGGACTGGAAACCTAAACGAGGAAAATAACAAGCAGTTCCTACTCTAGTTGTAATAGCAATTTCGCTAGCAATCAATATAAACCAGCTACTTTAACAAAGTGCCTTCACATATTAAATTAAACGTATCGAAGAATGATTTATTTGCCATTTTATTATTATCAGCCTGTGATGTCCACTTCTGTCTGTTCAAAGCTGCCAGGGACCAGTTCTTATTGAAGGAGTCCAGCTCATCCCGCCATCTCCGTCTGGGCCTACCGCGATGTCGCTTGCCCATTAATTTAAAGCAGTCATAATTATCTTCATGCACTTACTGTTTTGTACATACTTATTATTGAACTGTTTAACATTTAGCGCCTGATGTTTAGGTAGTGATCTATTGCCGCAAATCAGCAAGAATGATGTCTTTTTAGTAGGCGCGGTCATTCGCGTGCATTCTTGAAGATTCCGAGGGCTTTTGTACGTACTTCTACGTTAGCCTTGCCTAAGTACTGATTTAGCTGTCACGAATCCGTCTGCCAAACTGGTGAATAATGGAAGATAGGTACATGGTCCTTGAGAGGTCGTTACAGCGGTGGCCTTTAACATGTTATTCTATTGTACAATCGACCGAACGTCTGTGGTAACACTTTGACCTTTATCTGGCTTAGCGTTGTCTGGGGTTTCAATAGAATAACCCCGCGTCCTAACCAAAAGCGCTTGTCGCATGAGTGCGCGGTCGTTTGTATCATTTTGACGTACAAAAGCGACTGGTTTGATCACGCGACTATGTCATATTCGTATAAAAGAGCGCAAAAAATCTCGTGACCATCGCTTTTGGTTAGAACGCGGCCTAAGAGGACAGCTTATACTGATTTGGTTACCACTGACATGCGGTCTATCAGGCCTACCTTAACTTTAAATCTTTTGCTGCACTAAATCAATACTTTGTCACAGTCCTACAAAAAGCTCACACACGACTTTCGCCAGACGACACTACCCATTTCTAAGCGCCCTCACTTATAACAAATTGAACCAGATTTTGAATATACATTCCCTTAACCATTCCCTTAACATATTTCATTGTCAATCTAAAATTAAAGAATATCCTATAACTCTGGACTACAGTAAAACAGAAGACCTATTAAAATCGCATACATAACCAATACAATGACCACTCTATACACACCCACCCTCACCCTCACACCCACAAATACACACCCTCACACACATGCACTCACCACACCTTTTTCACACTAAATTTAAGCACATAATTGTTCCCCTAAATAATACGTTCTACTTAGGTACTTACTTATCTGTATAATGGACGCATGGATTACCCCTGTAAAACAGGTTCCACCTAGAATGGGGGTCATTGATCAAATCTCTGTGCACTTGTAAGTCCTGCGCTGTAAATGGTGCGCATACCTACTTTGTACATTACTTATGGAAATAAACTTTATATTAGGGGTTAAAGTATGAAATTGCCGATTTGTACTGAAAATTTGAAATTCGTGTTTTTTTTAATTTAACATATTTATTTAATCAAAATAATTACCATTATTATCTATACATTGCTGCCATCTAATAGGAGGGTCATTTATGCCTTTGCGATAGAACTCTCGTGATCTAGATTCGACAAACTGTGTGAAAGCATTTTGTACTGCCTCCTGAGAAGAAAACTTTTTATCACGTAGAAATTTGTCCAAATCACGAAAAAAATGGTAGTCCGTTGGAGCAAGGTCTGGCGAATACGGAGGGTGACGAATGGTTTCTAATTGCAGTTCCTGTAGAGTTAAAACGGTTTCTCGTGCTGTATGAGGTCTCGCGTTATCATGGAGCAATAATGGTGAAGATCGATTCATGATTCGGGGCTGTTTCACTGTTAGTTTTGCTATCATTGTTCGGAGTTCGGCACAGTAGACATCTGCCGTTATTGCTTGACCAGATCGGAGAAAGCTATAGTAAATAACAACATGCTGAGACCACCAAACAGTTACCATTACCTTTTTATTGGTAAGCTTTGCTTTTCCATCACGAAAGTGTTTAAACCAAAATCGCACGGTGCGTTCATTAGCAGTCCCCTCTCCAAACGCAACATTGATATTGCGAGCTGTTTCTGCCGCATTAGTTCCGCGTCGGAACTCGTATTCAAAATTAACTCGAATTTTCGAAGTATCCATCTTTCTTGTCTAAGCTGAATAAAAAAAACAACTGAAAGTCGATAATCGGATGTAGCACATTTTTTTAAAGAAGAACTTCATAGGTACCATGTGAAAAAAGTTTCACCCAAAAATATCAAATCATGAAGGTTCTAAGTCCATTCGAAGTACCTATTACAATGAAACGGCAATTTCATACTTTAACCCCTATTATTTTTATTGACTGCTGTGCTAAATAAGTACTTTGTATTACTACTATGTTCTAATTCTAAACATTTGCAATCAACGTACTTATTTGATTGTTTGCAATAAAACGCCTGTTTATAGCTTTATGTTGTCTCATGACACGGAAGTTTATTGCTCTTAGCTGTTGCCAGGCGCTACGTGGAAACTACACGGTTTCTATGAGGATTTCGCAGCCTTCTACGAGATGTCGTGTTGAGACTTCTACGAGGCTGCTTCAACGCCTATATTGGGAGCCCAGTGTGAACACACAATAACGAACCTAATAAGAAAATTAAATTGATTTATTTTCTTCCGTACGTTTCAAAATGTTTATATTTCTTATCAGTTTAAAGATGATAGACAGGAGCTAGCCAATACTAAGTAAAACCTGTGCTATGGATCTCCTGGTCTCCTTAACTCGAATATATTATAGAGAGCTCTGCTAAGGACATAAATAACAGTAAGTAGCAGGGAGCACTTACAGCTAGGTAATGAACAATATAAAAATAAAACTAAGAAATAAGAAAAAGAAGTGGTGTTTTACCTAATGGTTCCATACTAATATTATTATTATAAATGCGAAAGTAACTCTGTCTGTGGTACCTTTTTTCGTCATAACGGCTGAGCGTCATCGATGAAATTTGGTACTCAAGTAGATCATGACCTGGCTTAGGACATATTTATAGGATATATTTATCCCGGTAGTACGTTCCCGTGGAATAATTTCCGACTTCGACGCGGGTGAACCCGCGGGCAAAGGCTAATAAACTGAATTTGTTCGTTTTTACCAGAATTACATTAAAAAAATACAATAAAAATAAATCTATACCTACATACAAATAAATAAACTTGAAGTGACTGTTTGTAATGTGAAAATAACAGCTTTTTATGAATTGCATACTGGGTATGAAAGTATACCTATATTGGTACTTACATAGGTAGGTACTTATAACAACGAAACAATTTTTTTTTGTCTGGCTGTCTGTCTGTTTGTTCCGGCTAATATCCGAACCGACTGGCAGATACTTAGCTGATATTATAATGAGTAACTTAGGCTACTTTTATTTTAGAAACAGAATTAGGGTTCCGCGCAAAAAATTAAAACCCTTAAAATCCAATTAGTTTTCCGACAGGCACGCGAACGTAGTCGCAGGCACAGTAAGTGTATTTAGATACCTCTAATGTTACACATAATAATATAGGAAGCCATGGTAGGAAGTTATCCACAATCCTCCTGAATGTTACTGATAATAGATATCCGCGAAATGGACATTCCTTGTCAACATAACAGTGTTATCCTCAACCTCGAATAATAATACTATAGTTTATAATAGTTTATTGTACGTTTCGCCTTATTCGCATAATACAAATTATTGCAAAACAAAGTTTTTCTTTAGATCAGAGAGGCAAATTCTAGTAATTTTAAGAACGTTCACAGTCGGGTCTCAGTCTCAATCTGTCAAAAATACCTCAGATTTCCCTATATTTTGACAAGTTTTTGACATTTATTGCTGTTGAAATGAGATTGCGACTACATTTTGAACGATTTTAATTATGGAAATTGGCTTTCAGATACCACCGGCACCGAGCCAGTTATTGAAATAAGAACCTAACTGTTGCATAAATGCAGTTCTTTATACAAAAATTACAGCTTAGTTCGGTGCTAAGTTCACGTTTATATTGTAATTTAAAAATTTTAGGTTTAGTAGAAAATGTTTTGTAAAGTAAACGTGCATTACTAGCTTAGCTTGATTAAGTAATAACAGCCGCACGGGTCGATCGATCAGGTTCAGCTACGCTTGCCACGGTCGGTCAGTGGATGTGTGACCATCTTTACATACCGAAATCCCTCCGTGCCTCGGGTCCTGGCTGTCGTTCTTGGATCTTTGACAGTCGTTACGGGTCGTCAGACGCCCAAAAGCTTGACAACCAGTCTTACCAAGAGGTATTGTGTCACCCAGTAACTGGGTTGTGGTGGTCAGATAGGCAGTCGCTCCACGTAAAATACTGGTATTCAGCTGCATCCAGTTAGACTGGAAGTAGACCCCAACATTGTTGGGAAAAGGCTAGGCAGATTGGCTAGCTTACCATATTCGTCAGCCTATATTGACCCCACTGCTGCGACACAGGCCTTCTCTCGGTGACAGAGAGTAGGCCGTAATCTACCACGCGGGCCCAGCGCGGGTTGGTGGATGTCACATGTATTTTTGGTTCTAGGTTTCCTTCGCTTTGAGAGCAGTGGTAATCAAATAATGTATACAAAATAAACCGTCTGCCTGGGTCTGCCTTAATTCTTTGATACATATACGAGCGGGAAACTAAGTACATACCTTTACCTACGTACATACGTGGTTTACGCCTTTTTCCGATGGGGGTAGGCAGGTGGTACCTGCTACAATCCGTACATGCACTTTCTGCTTCCTTTGCATTCATGGTTCACGCACACCATTTGCGAGTCCTACTCACCTGACCTTTCTGAAAAACATCATCAATAAGGTGATACCTAATTATGTCCGTTTAGGACGGTCTCAAAATAGTATTTAAATGATCTACTTTACAATATATTCCACATACGTCCAGACTACTTTTAGTCACACGTATCATATACAATTTTATAGCTCGAGTGACCTAAACCCGCACTTAGTCACACTTTTCCGCGTAAAAATCGACTACTTACGTCACAGAAAAACGTGACTTAAGTATAGGTTTAAATCACACAGTGCTATAAACAATATTTCCACCACTTGTGAATATGGCTGCTTTTACAACAACAAATAACACAGTGTACATATGTAGTTCCGCGTAGTAGTGTGGAAATAAAAATCAAAACGTCACACATAACTTTTCTCTTACTCAGAATTTCTTCAATCTTATGAATAATACTTTTATCGACCTACCAAGCTAACTCAGGATTTCGGGTAACCAGAAGCCATATTACACCGAGGGCACGGCCATGACTTTTGTGGTTTTTATACAATTTCTTTTATACATGACTTTTATACAAAGTGCTATAGCAAATAAGTCTCATAGGCTATTCCCGCATTTTCTCTGAACTCTTAAACTAACGAGCTCGTTATACGGCAAGGAGGTCGTGGAAATTGTTGAGGACTTCGCCGTATATCAAGTACTGTGACGTATCGTCACTGATATGCCTGAGCGTTCTTCCAGCTATTTAGACTTAGCTTGGCTGTACCGCATTAAGCACACATTTTGTACACGGTATTTTTAGCAGTTACTCAGAGAAGTACCGTCTGCAAAATAAATTCAATATAAAGAACGATTTATGGTTTTCAATAAATACCCAAAAAACCCTGTGCCGTTCGATAACGTTCAAAGAGTAATTATAAATCTGTATTAAGAATGGACATTGACGACATGAACATTGTCCTTTAAATATAATATTTATGTATTTATTTTATTGGTTTACCAACAATCGTATACACCGGTGTATGCTAAAGGTAACATGCAAAATCACTTACAGGCAAATTCCGCATGCATAAAGAAGTTGTACCTTCCAAAAATAATTAATTATCAGGTAATCTAGTTTCAAATTAATTATCTAAAAATCTAAATTCTAGTCTAGCCCTTATTAAATTTAGAAGCAGCATTAGTTGAAACTTTTCATTCACAAAAGTCACCTTGAAAAGTTTGGAAAAACCATTTAGTTTGAAGTTCTGAGGGGCAATTCTCGTAATTTTAAGAACGTTCACAGTCTAAAGGCCAGTTCTCGTTATTTAAAACGTTCAAAATCTAGTCGCAGTCTCATCTCGGCGACAAACAAATGTCAAAAATGTAGGGAAATTAGAGTATATTTTGACAGATTGAGACGGAGATCAGACTGAACGTTCTTAAAATTACGAGAATTGACCTTCTGGTGATGGCGGTACTTTCTTTTAGACTAGTGTTCAAAGCAGAAAAATTGCTTGAAGAAAAGGCTTCTAGAAATGTCTACAAAGTAGTTTCAGTATTATCCTTACTTTTATTGCTTTACCATCTTGAATAACTTTAACCAAGTAACTCACTCTGTATTTTATTCCTACTTAGATTTTTCTGCTTTCAGTCTCCCCAGAAAGAAAAAACATTGTGTTGATTTTCCTTGTTTCTATGTAAACAAGGAAAATCAACACAATGTTTTTTGAATGAACAGACACTTCGTTGTCTACTTGAATAATAAAGTTTTAAGATTATTGCCAATGCTGTTCTTTCGGGGGAAGTTCTTTCTGTATTTAAGTATCTTCAGTGGGCTCTGAGGCAACAGACAAAAATAATAACAAACTTTGTATGTCATGAGTTTGTCCTAACTTTTTTTCTCTATAAATAGCGGTAAGAAGTGGTATCGTTGCGTTATAGCTTCTAAATGTATACGGTGTGGCGATTAGGTTATCATATTAATTAAAACCACGTATTCAACATGATGTATTTTAAACATACACAATTAATACCAGTTAACATTCTAGCCGTGGGACCTTCTTTTTTCGTTTTAGTACTTATATAATAATAATAAATCATTTATTTCGGACTCTCAAATTATTTATTCGAATCTTAATTATTTTTAGTACCTACATACTACAAAAATACTTATGAACTAAGTAATAACTTAGTTTTTTTGTTGTAATACAGAACAAAAAAAAATAATTAAAAGCAATTTTAACATCAAACTTAATTTCAGATTTTGGTACCAATACCATAAGTGCGTCCGCGTATCACTGGTCAGTTTCCCTCAGCCGTCCGTTTATTTAATTCGCCGATTTCGTTGATTAATTAGTTTTACTGATTCGTCAGTGTGTAGGTATGAAAACGCTTCCTCACTCCCCGCATAATAGGTATGTATCTAGCATGGGCGAAGCGAGCGAACGCGCGCCGGGCGCCGAACTAGCCGATGCTAGCGTTTGAACATGCTACAATGCAGCGTAAATGCAGTAGGTAAGGTGTATCGGGTTCGGGTATATTGACGGAAGAGGAAATAAAATTGCTGTTCTGCTTTGTTTGTATTGTATTGTAATCAAATATCAAAGAAACATACATATATGTAACCTGGACATAACCCTCCCCATTTCAAAATACAAAAAGAATTTAACCACCTATAAATACACTTTTCTCTAAAATAGCCAACAATTTAATGTGAAATAATTATTAAGTATACTAACCAATTTTAATATGAATGCTCAATCTTGACAATCGTGTAATTTTTTCCCTCAAATTCAATCATTCATTTTCTCAGTGTTTATTTTTATCCTTTTTACACTATTATAATAATTATGAATGCTCATTCTTGACATGTTAATTTTTTTTTCATAAATCTGTTTTCATCATTCATAATTTATTTATCTATATTTTCAACGTTTATTTTTATACATATAATTATATGTGCATACTGTGGTATCATGTAATTGAAGGATCACACGTAAAATAACTTTTTTCTTATTCTGATTTATATGTCGTTAAAATTATACCTAGAATTTACAAGATATTTTATAATACTATACGATATGTCAAAGTTATTGAGCAAACAAAATAATCGTTTGAAATAATTCAATCTGTTCAGTAAATCTTACCTACTGCTTTTTTGTATTGTGGCGCGTCTAAGCAATGATTGTAGGTAAATAATGTTTGGAACTTTACGTCATGAAACGAAATCATTTACTGTAAATAAGTAGGTTATCTACTTACTTATTTATTTACGGAATTTTGGAAATTTGGGAATTTTTACGGAAGTAACAGCATGCGTCCAACCTCGATGACGTCTCGGCGGGCACAGGCCGGCCGGCCGTTGCGGGCTCTTGAATGCTAGATTTTGCGTACAATTGTTTCATAGAAAAAAATAATAAGGAAATTATAATTTATGTGTTCTTACCAAGCTCTAAAAAACAATAAGGCTTATTTTTTTTAACTTTTGGTATAATTTTACAGGGTTTAACGATGTAATCTCTTCAAGGTACACGTTTTAAATAGCGATTTAGTGTCATCTTCATGACTTTTTTTTATCGAGCCAATTATTTTAATTCACGTTTCTATCTTCACACAGCGCTTCACAATATGTTAAATTTCCTAAAATATTTTCTTTTTGCGCAAAATTAATATTTCGCTAGATTTACAGACGCTTAAAAAAGTTAAAAAGTACTACAACCTCGCCTTAATAGATGGCGTCATATGTCTTGTTCCTAAATTAGGTTACTGTTTTTGAATCGAAGTAACTTTGTTTTTGTCAAGATTGGCCATACATTACGTAAATTTCACCTACGTTGCGAGATCGCACATCATATCACGCCACCGTGCAACGGCGCGGTAGCGGGCGGCGGCGCGCGATCTTGCTGCGAAACGGAACGGCCGGTGGCGTGGCGCGGCGTCAGTGCAGTAAGTGCGGCACACGCGCTACGTTTGATCAAATACTCGCTGTATTTGATCAAACGTAGCGCGTGTGCCGCTGCCGTGGCCCGTGCGTGCGTAGTGTTTTGTATACAAATATTTGAAAATTTAGTTTTTCTTCTAGTGATGGAGGCGTAAAAAGCAAAATAATGTTTATAGGTATTTTAATGTAAACAAAACCAGTTAAAAATCGAAATGCCTGGTGTGCAACAAGGACAAAATATAAAGAAAAAAAATATATATGTTAAATGTAAGTTTTTTTCTTAATTACCGTATTTCATACTTTAAGATATTATTTGTTACAGCTGCAAATAGAAAAAAAACAGTGCCTATTGGTAATAGGTATAGCGATGTATGTGCGACTTCTATGTATAACTCGTGCGCGATAAGTTCAAACCCGCGTGGAATGCTACTACCCTGCATTGCATGCTGCACTGGTTAACGTCATCACGTCAACGCCGGCTGCCGCGGAAAACCAGCGCCTGGGCTCTGTCTCGTATAGGGTCTTAGCATTATGCTGAGCGATGGCCGTTTTGCGTGAATGTGACGCATGTTTACCCCCAACTTGTTTTTTTTTTGTGTGTTTATGTCCTTTTTTCATACGTCATGTTTGCCGCAAATAAATGCATTTTCTTTCTTTCTTTTTCTTCTTTCTTTCAGTTTCCCGATGGCTCTCATGTTGTAATTTTTCGTACTTACCTACGACGTCACGGTGATCAGAGGCCATATTCTCGTAATTTAAAACGTTCAAAATGTAGTCGCAGTCTCATCTCGGCGACAAACAAATGTCAAAAATCTGTCAAAATGTAGGGAAATTAGAGGTATTTTTGACAGATTGAGACTGAGATCAGAGTGTGAACGTTCTTAAAATTACGAGAATTGCCCCCCTGATGTCAACTTATCGCGCATGGGTGGCAGGTTGTCGTATAGCGGCAAGAAAAGCTTAACCTTTAAAGTCAAAGGTAAAATTAAATTAAAGAAAGGGAGATAGAAAACAATTAAAGATATATTAGGTCATTACCAGTGGTCTGAGTAGGTAGAGCTGTTTTTTCTACTTGCGACATGCGGACATAACATGGATATGCCAAATATTTCCCGGAATCCCAGGAATTCTCGGAATTAAAAAAACATTGTTTATTTAATATTGTTGTATATTTAGTATTGTTTCTAACAGTTTTACTTAATTAAGAAGAAGACGAAGCTACCTCTAACAACATTCCAGGATCCCTGTGTGTGTATATAAGTAAGTATATACTGTTTGGGTGCTCACCTACTACCTGCTCATACCACTACTACCGGCTCAACTGCCCACTTACCCATATTAACTCACTTAAATCATTCGACAATTTCAAAATCCCGGGATTTCAGAGACATATCCATGTTGACATCAATGTTTGCGGTCATTCACCCCAAACAGCTCTACCTACTTCGACCACTGGTCATTACCTATGAAATTGGAGATGTGTATGATAATTTTAAAATATAAAAATTTTGGTAAGTAATTTTTTTATTACAGCTAATCAAAGTACCTACTGGCCGAAATTATCTATACAATTTTGCCATTTTGATGGCAGTTTGTTTATCCCTTTACTGTAGAAGTCTGCCGGACGGGAGGCGATGAAGTCAGCGAAAGCGTTTTGTACTGCCTCTCGGGTGTTGATTTTTTCCCACTTAAAAAATTGTCTACATTTAAAAAAAAGTAGAAATTGTTGGGGCAAGGTCCAGTTAGTACGGTGGGTGACGGAGAGCTTCCAGCTACAGCTGGAAGCTCTCCGTCACCCACCGTACTAACACCGTACTAACACTTCACGACAGACCATCGCAAAGCTACAAGAGTTACAACTCTTGTAGCTTTGCGATGGTCTGTTGTGAAGTGTGAGCTCGCGCGTTGTCGTGGAGAAGCAATGGGGAAGAGCGATTGACTAGTCTTGGTTGTTGAATTGCGAGCTTCTCCACCATTGTTTGCAATTCTTGGCAATAGACATCTGCCGTCACTATTGTGCTGTTCGGTAAGAAGCTGTGATGTACAAGTGCCGGACTTGTACATCACTGGTCCACCAGACAGTCACCATCATCTTCCTATGAGTAATCCTTTTTTTAGCGCACTGATTAGGTGCTGTACCCGGGTCCACCCACTGTGACGAACGCTTACGGTTGTCATACAGGATCCACTTTTCATCGCAGGTAACAATTCAATTAAGAATTCCCTCGTTTCTATGCCGATTCAGTAGTGCTATGCATGCTTCGACGCGTAAATCTCGCTGTTGGTCGTTTAGTTCGTGTGGCACCCACTTATCTAGCTTTTTTATCTTTCCGATTTGACGCAAGTGCTTCAATATTATTTTGACACTAACTTCAAGTCCCGCAGCAAGCTCAGCCGTAGATTGAGTTGGATCCGCTTCCACTATCGCCTTCAATTCGTCGTTGTCGACAATGGTTACCGGCCGACCGCGAGGCTCGTTCTTCAACTCAAAATTTCCAGATTTAAAATGACTGAACCAATAATGGACCGTGTTTATGCAAGCAATGTTAGGCCCGTACACGTCGTTAATTTTTCGTGTTGTTTGCGCAGCGGTATTTCCACGTAGGAACTCATATTCGAAAATTGTACGAATTTTCAGTTTATCCATGGCGCCAAAAACTACCACAATGTCACAAAAACCAAAAAACTATTTAAAAATAAATTACTGAATTTGAAATTAAATTAACACGTCTTTCGAATAAAATTTATTTAAATTTCGAATTGCGCGCCAATCCACAGATAGTTAAATCTGAAAATGCTCGTTTTAGAATCTCCAATTACATAGGTAAAGACTTATTATTTACAAGAAATTCAAAAGATGGAGATGGACTGAAGAGTGGTGTGTAATATGTGGAGGTGGGGTGTATGGGTCGTCACCCATACACCCCATCGTCATGCACGATAGGTGGGATGAGGAGGCTGAGGTGAAAATGCAGATGAAGCTGAGGAGGTAGACCGACGCAAGGCAGGTGCTGGCAACAGGTGCTGGTACAGGTGCAGGTCCAGGTGCAGGTGCAGGTACAGGTACAGGTGCAGGTGCAGGTACAGGTGTAGGTGCAGGTGCAGGTGAGAGCAGGTGCTGGTGCGTGTGCGGCATGGAGGACACTCGTAGGAGGGCCCACCCAGCAGTAGCAGGAGGCAGCACGGCAGCAGGAGGAAACAGGCACGGCGGGATACTGTCAGTTCGCCAGGTGAGGCGGCTCTTGGATGAGGCGCGGCCCAATAAATATAGGAGGGTCTTCAGAGTGCTCCGGCAAGGCACGGCCCAGTAGGTACAGGAGTGTCTTCTCAAGCGGCCCTCGGATGAGGCGCGGCCCAACAGGTACAGGAGGCCATCGCGGAGGACGGATGATGGAGGCGTAGGCAGGGTCCGTCAGGTACCGGAGCGGAGAGGTACACTGGGTGTTCCCGGGATAGGTGGCCCTGGACTATCAGGCTTTTTGTTGTATTCGCTTTAGAGGCGAAACCCGAACTGATCCTTGCATTGCGTGGATCTATTATGTCAACTCGTAGAATAATATCATGTAGAACATATAAATTTGAGATATGATAGTAGCCATGATTAATTTTGGATAAGTATGCATGTATAATCAGCTAAAAAGATACAGGCCGGTAAGGATTTGAAAGAAAAGTTGCCATGGCGACGTATTTAACGTCGTTGTCAAAGCTGTCATAATAAAATATATTATTAATAAAATATAATAAATTCTATAGTAATATATATAGTAATAATATAAGTATATTGTTTATAGGAAAAGATGATATCAATCAATGTGGACGGAATTCCCAACCCTTGGATGTCACTAAATCGTCGTAGTCTTATGTTAAAGTTGGAGCTGTGTCTGTGTACTGATTGTGGATAAAACGTGTCGTGAGGAATAATCAGATCAGCGCCTAACGGTAACAGATTGCTTGTTCTGACCTGGAGGAATGAATGGGGATAGCTGTGAGTATGTACATTATGTATGTTACAAGGTATCCTAGAGAAATTGGCCACTAAGTTATGGTCAATTGAACATACCTAAATCAATTCAGTAAATTGGGTTGTTTTAAATAGATGCGATCGTTGAAGTGGACAAAGTAGAATTACCGGTAGGTACGCATCTTGAGCGCTTGACGCAGTAGTGGGGGTAGGTTCGCTCATAGGCGCTATATACTAAAATCGACTACTGCGCAACTCAAGGTCAGCGCTCAAGATCCGTGCCGTATATGACCTAGCCCGTGGGTGACTACAAAATCGCACGGCAGCGCGGGTGCGCACGCTCGCTCGCGCTGCCGCGCGGTTTTGTAGTATGTACCCGCAAATGTTATAAGCTTAGTCAGGACAAATGTTTTATTAAAAATACCTAAATCCTGTGGATTACATACAATTTTAATTTATTCTGACAGAACCTTTTTATTTTGTTTCAGAGTATTAACAGCTCGAATCTCTTGAAACGTCTTAAATTTCATAAAACAGAATATGTAGAAGTCATATAACTCAATATGACACTAAAGGATACCACTCAAACGTCAATCAATTCGGAAATTATTACCAAAGAATGCACTAATCTTGTAACTGTTCATGGCCGTACTTTAGCTCTCCTTGATGATGAAGCATTCCAAAACATCCAAAACATCTTTAATACCTGACTGTGGGACAAAATTGTGTTCTCGAAAAAAGTAGAAACAATATAATTGAAATCGCTGGAAGTTTACGTATTAGCATGGCTTAAAACCTACAGGCCAAAATAATTTGCATTAAAGTAGATGTAGCATCACTTTCACTCAGAAATTTAATGAGATTAATTTACCTAATTTAATTTAATTTATTGGGCGTTTTAACGTCCAATATTTAGAAGAAGGGACTATTGTTTTAATTTTTTTTTAAATGAGACAGCTATTGGAAAGACATACTTCAGAACACCTGAAACAACAAGTTTTGTTTGTTTTGCAAAGGTTCCGGATTGGCCTAGACAACATCTATAGTTTTACTATAGATAATGGAGCAAATATACTCAAGATGAGTAGGCTACTAAACAAACAAATAAATGTTCCAAATCAGAGGATTTCTACTGAAGACGGAAATGCTAGCAGGGAAAACGTCATCGATCAAAATTATATCGAAATGGAGGAACAAAGTGCGGATCACATGGAAGGTACTGAAAAGATCTCAATGGGTTCAGATTCCGACTTTGTTTATGACGCTAATACTGGATTCGATATTGATAGACAAAACCAGTTTACTGAAACAATTACTTCGTCACTGTCAATGCAGTTTCATGAAAACACAACTCAGCAAAGGAACATAGCTATAATAAGGTACGCAGCACATACGTTACAGTTGTCTGTTCTAGAAGTTTGCTATAGTACACAAATCAAACAAGTCATTAATGACGCAAGAAAAGTTGCTAAACAGTTGCGAACTCAAAAATATGCTGCTGAAATAGCCAAAGCAGGAAGGAATCAATCTAGCCTAGATTGTCCTACTAGATGGAACTCAATTGTTGATATGATTCAGAGATTAATATCACTAAAAGATTTTTGTGATAATGCTCACAATTCGAATTTGAACTTATCGGAAACGACTTGGAATACACTACAACATTATTTAACTTCCCTATTGCCTGCTAAAAAACTTTCACAAATCCTACAACATGAGCAGCCCACAATAGGTGACTTTTATTTGCAGTGGCTGTTGCGTTAAATTAAATTTAAAAATATTAACACATTTCTTAGCACATTGCTGATTAATTGTATGGACAAAAGGGAACACGTTATTTGCCAACGACGCTTTTCTATGTGCCGTTTGTCTCGACAGGAGAGTCAATTTAACACTCTCTGATGATCAGCGCGATACCGAAAAAGTAAAATTATTAGAATTACATCAGCACTTACAAACTATAAACAGCGATAAAGAAAAGGAGCCCCATTCTTCTTCTACGAGTTTGTCCTCTTTGTCCCAAACCAACACAAACCTCGCAAGAGTGTGAAATATGTTGAGACTCAAAGTGATGTACGAACTCTTTTGAGACGACGAACCGACAGTGTGGAGATGCGAGCTGGTGCATTTAGAAACCTAAATGAGGAATTAACGGCATTTTTGAATGAGTCTTTACTAAAATCTACTGAAGATATTTTAAAATACTGGGAAAATAATAAAAAGCGACACTAGTCAGTGTGGAAAGACTATTCTCCAGTTTGAAATTTGTGGTATCAAGGTATCGTTTTAATTTAAACCGCAATTTGGTTGATGATATTGTTTTTATTAGGAACAACTAGTTATATGAAAAATATTGAAATAACACACTGTAACTGATATACAGGCTGGAAAGGGCACAAGCTAAAATCTCATTGGGTTGGATAGAATCATGTTTTTTTTTTACAGTTTAAATTAAAACAAACATCAGGAAAAACGAAAAGAAATTAGGAATTCCGGAGAAATATTTCAACTCTGGGGGGTCCATAATCATGTACTAAACTCATGGTATCAAGTTGTGCGACTTGCGCGTCGATGCCTTCCATCCTGTATAACTTGCAATATTTATTGTTTAATGTCTTTGTCTAGATTTAGTGCTGATTATTGCCAAAGTTGTTCTGTTATGAAGCTTAAAAACAAATGTAATTTTTTTTTATAAATTAGTTTTTTTTTTTATAAATGGTTTATTAACAACATTATTCCGCCTCCTCAGAATGCGTACGTCAAACCGTTGGCTCTTATAAAATTACATGTAGTCGAAACAAATAACACTGACTGTCGCGAGCGTCGCCTCTTATCAGCCTGATAAAATTCAGTATTTGTGGATTTGTATTGGAACGACTTTCTTCAGACATACGTTCTAATTCAAATGCTACTAGGCTTGCAACATCTTTGTTTCGTTCATCCAAAGGGTTTTCATTGTGAAAGTCTAATTTAGGTAAAGCTTCAGTCGTATAAGAAATTCTAGTATTTTTATGTCTATATACGATAACGTCAATTATTTTGGCTTCATTCGTTTGAATTGACGTTTCTTGTTTTTTGTATAAATTATTTCCTGACTCCCTGATAATAATGGACGGTAAAGATGGTGGTGAGGGTGACTTAATATCGAATGGAGTTGCATCATCATCAAACTGAGTTTCATCGTCATCCAATTCAGAAATATATCTCTTCTTTCCAGTAAAACAATGAGTATCAATCCTTTAGATTATCCTAACTTCCTATAAATGCGAATGTGAGTTTGTTTGTTTGTTACGCTTTCACGGCCAAACCGCTGAACGGATCTTGATAAAATTTGGTAAGGAGATAGATTGTGTCTTGGGGAAGGACATAGGCAGGCATATAAATGCATAAGATACGCAGACGAAGCCGTGGGTAACAGTTATTTTATAGTCTTAAAACAGGAATAATAAAAAAAAGACAATAGTTAAATACAAACCAGCCATATTAGATCGCACGTTTGATCGGAACACTAGATGATTCGGTAATAAATCTTCGTCAGTCCATTTGGGAGCATATTTCATAATTTCTGATAATTGACGAGAGGTGCTCGTCAATTATCAGAAATTTTAATAATCTGATGATATTTAATATTCCTGGAATATAATCATGCCCTTTTTCTAGCATACGCTGTTGTTCAAACGCTAATAGCTTTGCGAAATTTATATTTTGTGTATCAGAGGGACATTGATTATTATAATTGAATTTCTTGTGGTCTATGGTCGTTTGAACTTCCACATCTTTGTAACTTTTGACTTATGGTGTCTGACTATAACATTGAGTTTCATCGTCAGACTCATCAGATTCCTCAATAGTAGGTAATGCCAGGTCTCTTCTTTCCAAAAAAATATAAAATATCATGACAAGTATAAAGTCGTTATACAATAACTTTTTAGCATGGTGTGAAGGTGTAGGTACGGTGAGCCACGCGTCGGTAGTGAGAAGAACGCTAAGGCTCAATTTACGCTGCCGCGGAAAGGAATGAAGCGAATTTTCGTAACAAAATTGTACAAAGCATTATGAACTTAATAAGGGCAAGCTACAAGCTCGTAACTAGTTTCTACGTTACACAATTCACATAAAGTTCAGTATACCTTGTACAAATTCGTTACGAAAATTCGCTTCCATTCCTTTTCGCGGCTATCTAAATTGAGCCTAATTGGCGGTCGTGGGACTTCCGCCAGGAACGAATTACAATATAAATTCACGTATGATTTAAACAATAAAAAAACACACGAGGTTATAGGTAGCTACAACCGACCCCATGCTCGTTTTTCGAATCTCGATAGGTATTCGCAGGCACACACATAAAAAACAAAAGAATGACGCGTTAGTCAAATTTGGCTTTTCCATTTGTCTTATTGCGTTACATTTTCTATCAGTCAAAGGTAGCAAACTCAGTAGGTTCCAACAAACCATTTTAAAACTACGTGATTTCACTCGATTGAGCTACATAGATTTAGATTTAGCTACCTACTTATATTCTCAGATTGAGCTCAGGCACACTTTAACGGTCTAGAAACAAACGAAAAAAGTAAACTGTAAAGGAAAAAAAATACAAACTGAATCTTGATACACCAATCACTAATTCATACACGCGCGAGGCGCGCGACCGTTACTACGAGTAGAGGGGCCGGCCACGGGAGGCGTATGGCGTGAATCGCAAAGATGATGCGACCGCGGCCGCGGGTAAAGTTATTTATTGGTAATATATCGGTATTTTGATATCAGTATTGATACTGATAAAAGCATAGTAAAGTATAGATATATGTGTACTGAATAAAAATATCGGTATCAGTATCGATAAAGAAATACCCAAATATCAGTATTTATATCGATATTCTAATATGGATACCAAAATTTTACCGGTATGCAGTCCTTGATCGTATGTTACTGTTGATTGCAGTAGTTAGAAAAAAAATGACATGACAATTTTATAATAACATACCATCACGCTATAGTTTCCATGACCCGGCTGGATAGAGGTTATGCGAATTGTAAAAGAAATATTAATGTTTAAATGCACCTAGCAGGTAGGTAGGTACAATACTTTCATGATATATGTATATACAAATAAATAAAATTTAAGTGTCTCTTTGTAATGTTAAAATAACTATACTACTTAAATAGCTTTTTACTAAATGCATACGAAAGTATACATATACGGCACTTATAACAACCAAATACAAATTTTAAATTGTTTGTCTGTCTGTTTGTTCTGGCTAATCTCCGAAACCGAATGGACCGATTTTGATGAAATTTGGTACCTATACCTAAGTACTTTGAACCCTGGGAAAGACTGCAATCAGGAGGAAAGCAATCAATGGTGTAATAGTTTTATTATGATCTGTTATGGTATATCTAGATATTTTATCATACGCATACAGTCAACCGTACACTGATGTACAACAGTGGTAACACTTTTATTACAAAAATCCACTTACTGCTACGACATAAAGGCGCAGTGAATGTCAAAGTGCAGAAGGTATACTGTCACCGCTCATCAAATTCACACACAACTAAAGCAAGTTAACTTCTAAGCTCGTCAATAGGGATAGTGTCTTACTTTCTTTGAGAGTACCTACTTATTTTCTTAGTAACAATTTTAACGTGAATCTTCCTTAATAATAAGGTAAAATACGAATATGTAAATAGAGGAAATACGATAAACTTGTGCAGGTTTTTCCACAGGTTTTAACATCCTATGACACATATCGTCGTGTGAAAAAATCAGCACCCACCTACTTCACTATATTTTTATTGTTGGTTTCAAGGTTTCAACCTAACATGCATGTGCTAGAACCAAACATTCGAAGACATGTGACATCCACCAACCCGCACTGGGCCCGCGTGGTGGATAATGGCCCTCTCCCTCTCACAGAGAGGAGCTCTGTGCCCTAGCAGTGGGAACATTAACAGCTGTTTAATCGATTTTTTATTTTTTGTTACACATATCTATTTAAATATTTACACACACCATAAAACTAATTTACATCCGTAAGACGTCCTCATAACATAGGGTCCACTTAAAACCAGCTTTAAGCATTAGTTGTCTGACATTTATGCTGAACTGGACCTATTTGGCGCAGCCGTGAGGCACACAATACTAGTTTAAGTTTTTTTTTCCGGTTTTTCTGTGTGAATATAGTGTGTCAACTTGTTTTATTTATTTTCTTTTTAAGTACCTAACTATCTATTACTATTTTTATAAAAATGACGCACGCTCAATTACTAGTTACCTTATGGTAAATTCATTTATAACCACTGCATACATTAATGTTATCGTATGATTAATCAATATTAGTAAACAAACTCGTACTATCAATGCGTGACTCATATTCGATTATAACTTTATCGAAACTACTAGCTTCTGCTCGACCCATCCCGTTGCATCGCATCGCCTGCCCGCGCTACTACCTACATCTATTTCGCTTAGCATTCTGACTTTTTTTTATTTTGCTCGGATCCTTAAGGTCCTAGCGTGAAGTTAAATCGCCTATAGCCTTTCTCAAGAATTGGGTTAGCGAATGCAAAACGAATCTTTCATATCCGACTGTCAGTTCCAGAAATTGTCGGGGGGTACTCTCTGGAACTAACAGTCGGATATGAAAAACAAACAAACAAACAAAGTTGTAAGAGGTAATCTCGGGAAGTACCTTAACCGATTACAAAAAATCTTACACTGATAGAAGCTACACTATTGCCGAGAGCCATAGGATATGTTTGGTATATTTAAATTCCACTCGGATGGTAGTCGCGATCAGAAGCTCCCAATTATAAAATATTGGCTCAAGTGCAAACACCACTCCAACTAGTGATGTCAGGAATTTCAAATCCCTCAGGCATGGACACGGACATGTAAAATGCTAAGACTCCTGTTAGAACGTACCACTAAAATACCGATTTTTTTTCTTGTAACATGAATGAAAGAGATGGGGATAATTCATAAACAGGACTCTCTTATTAACTTTTTCTACAGATCCGATTAGATATAATTATTGCAATTTTGTTCTACAATAAAGCATACATACCTTGATACCTACCAAAAGTTGACTGGTAGAGAATGCCAAAAGAAATAAGTAAATCTATCTACCAGCAGTCGCGTTTCAAAACATTAGACCCAGGGGGAGTCCACAAGTCAAATTCAACATAATCACGGGAAACGTTGTACATCATATCGCTTACTACAAGTTTTTTTTTTTTTTCGTAGGGAAATCCTCATGATTACCCTCCGTCTGGGGAGAACGAATGGTTATGTCGGACTCCTACCAACTACACTGTTCTTTGTACTTACATAAGTCGGGGGCCCGAGGGAAACTTGTACATTCGCCGCACCCCCGACGGGGCTCGCTAGGCATGACCCCCATCACCAAGTGCGGCCGATCCCACGACCACACATCCTCCCATAAAGGCGCGCACGGAAAACTGCGTGCCACCTCTTTGGGCCTTATATTTCGAGCGACGACACAGGCCTAATTTCCCCGTCCACCTATTATTACTATTTATTGGATCAATGAAAAATAAGTTACCTACTAAGATTCAATAGTGTTCGACCCACGGATAGTTCGACCATTGATGGAATTAAGGTCGATGAAACCATTATTTGCCTAGGTTCTGCCTATATTGGTTTCCCCGACCTTCCTAGTTCCTAATAACTTGCCTAGAAATTACACAAAAAACCGTTACAATGACATCAATAAAGTTATGATAAAGTCATTAGTATTGTGCTGTAGATTACCAACATTTGTTTTACGTATCCGAGTTAATACCTAGGTAAGTTAACACAAGGTTACCTACGACGTCAAAACTGTGTGCCTTGATACATTTTAATGGGTTCGTAAGTACTAAATTCCAGTTATAAGCAAACGTTATGTTACATCATGTTACCTCCAGTGTACAAACGCCAGCAGGCCAAGCTACCCGAAACTGTAAAATTTTCCAAATCAACCTTAAACAATACTTTAGCGATAACGTTGAAAATGTATTAAAGAAATTTGACAGATTGTAGTGCTGGCTGGCGTCTGTACGAGGTATTTGAAAAATTGTTTGATCCCAGTGTAGTCTTAAGTCAACTATCTTTTTAAGGAATGTTTAGTAACATTGTTTCTTCACATTGTTCTCAGATTCCACAAGAAGAATAACTTACCCAGGATTTTGTATTATCTTGTTTTTAAAGATGTCCATGGAGTTTCTTGTCCGTTCTTCTCCACAGAGATCTACATTTTGGAACTAACTAAAACTTAAACTTCAACTTTTTGACTAACAGACTGACTCTAAGACCTACTTAAACATATTTGTGCCTATATCTGCTCGTAGCGTGACCATTTTCACATGACGACTCTAATAGTAATACCTACTATGGTCAATGTCAATTTTAATCATTTTTATCTTATCAGTAACTTATTGACATTATAATTTATTTATTATTGACATTATCGCATTTCGTTGAATATTATCATTACCTGACCTATGGCATTTTATTAAATTACGTTAAAAAAAAAGACTTTTATATTACTGTAACTAAATATTGGTAAGTCTTCCATAAGTGTATATTTGTACGGCAAATAGCAAAACATAGAGAAACTATAATATCACAATTGTAACATCTTGTACACTGTAGTAACCTATGTTTACAAATGAAGACTTACTGATTGATTGATTGGTGAGACAATTCAAATGCCTCCGTAAATGGCTTAATTGAAATACATGCGTTGAGTTTGAGTTTGAAATGTTTCGAAGAATCGACTTGATAGGTACTTTAGAAGGAGTCTTACTACTTAGGTCTTTAAGGGCTGATTTTTCAATCGACATATAATTTTTATGTGGAATAAAATTGACGTCTGACAGTTTTTGTATGGAAGAATTGTCAAAAATTCAAAATTATTCCTCCGATAAAATTATCTGGCTTTGGAAAAATCAGCCCTTAGAATGAATCCTATCTATCTGAGGTCTTTCCGAGTATTTCTTACTAACAAGTAGTAACTTTGAAGGTGTATATTGAATTGTATGTATAACTAGAAATATACCTACTTGCCCACACGCGACACACGTGTTTTCCTTTAGGGCTTAAACTAGATTCCTGTTAGCGTGATGTAACTTGTGAAAGCGAACCCTAGTAAAAGTCAAAGTAGTATTTCGTAGAAAGTAAATGTCGGAAAAAATGTGTGTACCTAGTATTCATTATTTCATTTTAATAGAACTGACTCTGGGCCAGTTCCATTAAAACTCAGTCGCGTTTACCTAGAAAAGGCAGTTTGTTGGACAATAAATTGGATTCAGTTTCCGATAAACCCGCAATTAGATTTACTTCTGTGGTGAATAATTAAACTGTTAAAAAGAAATTCATGGTCAATACCATGAAATACGGCAAAGTGCTATTTTATGAGACAAAAAAATATTGTTAACTGAAAAAAAATACTTAAGTTCATCAAGAACTTTATTGATTGTTTGGAAGACAGTAAATACCGCTCTTATACTTAAATCCGCATCATCTGCCTAGCCTTATCCCACCTCTGTTGGGGTCAGCTTTCAGTCTAACCGGATGCAGCTAAATACCAATATTTTACATGGAGCTACTGCTTATCAGACCTTCACAACCCAATTACTGGGTAATAGGATACCCCTTGTAAAGACTGGTTGTCGACTTTCGGGCTACTGACTACCCGTAACGACTGTCACAGATCCACGAATGACAGCCGAGACCAACCGCTTAAAGTGCTTTCCGAGGCACGGAGGAGTCTCGTTATGTGAAGATGTTCACCTATCCTCGGACCAACCGCGGCAAGCGTAGCTTAACCTGATTGAACGACCCGTGCGGCTGTTATTACTTAGCTTCGGGCCCCTCTTATATAATATCATATTAGGCAATTTCTTCTATACAAGCATAATCCAAAGCTAGAATGTTATTTCAGTTTATCAGTATTTTTTATCCAACTAGATACTTAGATGGGTACTGTAGAGGTTCTGCCGAAGGCAACCTTGTTTGGTGCAGGCCGGCTATAATTTAGCGCGAGTTACATTCGAACGTTCAAGCTAGTGTCAAATATTTTAATTAGGATTTTTGTTTAGAACAGTGAGTAGTAATTTAGACAGAAGTTAGTAATTTATAGAGTCCTCTTACAATATAATCTTAAAGGAGTCGTACCGTTGTTTAATTCTTCCCGTTACCGCAGAGGCTCTTCAAGACCTCTACAGTACCTACCCATCCAAGTATCTAGTTGGATAAAAAATACTGATAAGCTGACTGGGTAACGCAGCTTCGGTTTCATCTATGTAGCACAGATACCTATCTGTTCTACATAGATTGACAAATAACACTATCTATTCTCCCAACACTGTCGCAAAGTAATAGATGGCAACTGAGAAACATTGAATAGATGCTGTTTGTTTCAGATAAACTTTTACAAATTCTAAGAGATTTCAATTCTAGCATAGCATGGCATAACCAACCTATAATATTCCCACTGCTGGGATATAGGCCTCCTCTATGTGAGAGGGAATGGACCATAGTCCACCACGCGGGCCCAGTGTGGGTCGGTTAATATCTTCGAATTTTTGGCTCGAAAACGGTGAACATCGTGAGAAAACCGGCATGTCCCGCCGGTTTTCTCACGATGTTCACCGTTTTGAGAGCAGTGGTGATGAAATAATTTACACAAAGTAAAGCGCCTGTCTGGGTTCAAACCTACGACTTACAAGTTGTAAGTCGCGGTCTTTACCACAGTAGGGTGTGACTGTGGAGCTATGTCAAAAACCACGCTCCACCTCCTGGTGGAACATGGTCTTTGACATAGCTCCTGTCTGCTGTCAGGATCAGCTGTCAGAGGTCAGAGGGCAGGATAGGAATCCTGCCCTCTGTGTCCCAAAACATGCAGTCAAAGTAACCTCTGCGCTGCCACTGACAACGCCGTGGAAGTGGCAAAGTTTTTGGAAAACAGCATTTAAAATTCAGTCGTCCCAGCGACACGAAGAAGATGAAGGCACACCTAGGTGTACGAGTATCTTATTTCAGAAAATAATCGTCTCCTTTGTAAGCAGTGCGGTCTTCCACAAACTCGGGAGGTGACCCGTGCCATAAAGTTGCCTTGATGTGTTTTTGTTGACAGGTTAATAAGGCGGATCACACACTACAACGCGCCACTCGACGGGGCATAGATAACGCGCCTCCGCGCGTGATTTTATAAATAATAAAAAAAACACGCTTAAACACGGGAAATTAGGCACCGTTTCCCATGCCCGTCGCGTGGCGCGTTGTAGTGTGTGATCCGCCTAACTACTGTAGGTCGCGTCCACACTAAACGTATAGTGAAGAAGACTATTGGCCGCAGGACGTGGTATCCGTCGCTTCCGCGGACAAGTAGCACAGGACAGCACACGGACAAGCTAGTGAAGTACTTATTTACCATCACAATATGTATGTTTAGGTTGAGGTATGTATTTATCTATGGGCCTACGTCGGCGTCGCCTGAAATCCTACTAATATTGGATGGATGGATAGATGAATAGATGGATGTTTGTTACTCTTTCACGCAAAAACTACTGAACGGATTTGGATGAAATTTAGCACACAGATGGTTTATAACCAGGATTAACATATAGGATTCTTTTTATCTCGATATTCCCATGGGATCGAAACTTATGCGGGTGAAATCGCGGAGCGCAGCTAGTAAATAAATAAATAATTGGCCGCCGACTGTAATTATGTACATATGTACTATGTGTATGTATGTACTAAGTATGTGTGTACTATCAATACATAATAAAATTATGTTATACAAGTATATTCTTATGCCAATTTAGACGTATGGCATCCAACTTTGGAGCTGTACTAAACGAAGTAACAGCCAAGTAAAAAGCAAAATAATCCAACAATTCCAAAATAAAGTACTCAGGGATGCTGTAAATGCTCCATGGTATGTTAGAAATGACGACCTTCCCCGTGATCTTAAAATGGAACTCACCACCACCATCATTCAAAAATTTGCTGAAGCCCACGAACACAGACTTCACCGACATGTGATTGTCGAGGCAATTCAGCTGCTAGACAACACGGACTTAGTGCGAAGGCTAAAGAGAACTAAACCATTTGAGTTAGTGTAGTATTTATGTAGTTGATGAATAATAGTGCGGTGCTATTGGTGCTATACATGTAACACATGAACAAAGTGTTTTATCAATTATCAGACCCTAAGAAAGTGCTACGAAACAGTGCAAAAGTGCAAATTGACACTGTTCTTAGTTATAACATAATCTATCGCGTAAAATATTAAGTTACAGTTAAATTTTTAATTATATATCTTGTATGTTCGTGTTGTTTTTGAAAAATAATTACTCTTTTTTGTTACTTGATCATAAATAAATAATAATAAATTGCTTATTAGTCTATTAGGCTAGATTGTAATCAATTACTAAGAACTTTTTAGTTCTTATTAATCTAGAGAAAAAAAAAGGCTAACGTTCCTTTTTCTTACTTTTTGAACTAGACTCTCATTCCCCATTCACATGGCGATGTTCAGTATGATATTTTTTGGTGAAAAGCTCAGCCAGTCCATTCTGTAAGCAATTTAGGTGAAGTGACTCGTCATTCCACAGGGATTGACATTTGACACTATTGACAGCTTACCTCAAGCTAGTGTCCTAAGTTTCCACAATGAGATTTTTAAAGAATAGATCGGCTGTATCACTCGTCAATACCCCGTCGTTCATATGGTTAAAAACAAATGCAGTGTAAAACTGCCATAATTATGATCCCAAAATTATGCTGTAAAATATCGTACTGATCGTGGTGTAAACGGGAGCCTCACAGTCGACGGCTGACTATACGTGTAGTGTGAACATGACCTCAGTCTGGGATGAAACTGGTTCCCCCGGTGCGTGTGATCCATTAATTTCCGGCCCTGAAAATGAACGGGAATCAATTTTAATGTAGGAAGGCACCGTCATGTTTCTCTTAGCATAAGCATAATCAGTCAACCACAGGCCTGCTCTTTGTGAGAGGGAATGGGCCATACATAATTCACCACGCGGGCCCAGTGTGGGTTGTTAAAATGTCTTCGAATTTTTGGTTCTGGAACATGGCAGATTCCTCACGATGTTTTCCTTCACCGTTTTGAGAGCAGTGATGAAAGTACTGTGTGTAATTTATTTCCTCATCATTGCTCTCTCCTCTTCAACTTCTTTTACTGTCAGTAAAACAAAAAAAAAAAAAAACACAGTACAGTAAAAGAAGTTGAAGAGTAATCAACCAGTAGTAGTAGTAAGGAGATCTTACTGTGTCTGCCGAAGTAACGATTTCGACAGCCGTCATTGCACTGCTGACGATCGTTGTCATCGGTATTCAATCAAGGATTCGTCGGCACAAATCATTGATTGACTACCGCAGATATGATGAGGAGGCTGACGTAGAAGGAGATGAAGCTTACAAAACTTTGCCTCTGTGAGGGCACTGACACTGTGGCGCGACTTTCGTGCTAAATCGGAAACATGAAGATGTTCGAAGCACATACGTACCTTTTCTGGTTTAACTGTAACTGTTACTTAATTACATTAAATTCAAAGCTTAAGCGATTTTAGCATAGTCTCACTTGTTCCCAAAGAAGTGAAAAAAATTACAATCAAGGTTTTTTTTCATATGAACGCTTTTTTTACTGTCGGGACCCAGGAATGAACATGAATATTATTACAACTATTTTCTTTTGTTCATATACTTAAACTTAAACCAAAGATGTACCTACAAACAAGTTTTAATTTAAATTAACAACCTAAACCGATGTTGTAGAGGATAAGACTTCCGACGTTCCGTGTAACTCATAATGCCAATAGAATACACCTTTTATACAGAGCACGGTTTCTTTCCGGTACGGCGTAAAAACGGCGCCGTAGAAAAAACGTGTCCGTCAACGAGCTTCCATAGCGATCCATCCATCGCTGACAAATGACAACCTTACCTAAAGGCAAGAAACACGTGTGTATACAAAGGGCCTCAGTGAGCGAAGCCGCAGGCATAGTTATACTTATTTATAACCTGTCCATTCGGTAAACCGTTATGACAGATGGAACTTGTGATTGCAACAACACACAATACATTGATTCATTGATTGATACACGTAACGTACGGTATTATAATGTCTGTTAGAAGCCATAAATAAGATAATTCAATAAGATAAGGAAGTTTATAAATATTTATTTTATTACGCATTTTAAAGTTAATTTTTACGTAATCTGGAACATGTACGTTCCAAGACAGCTGTCAAAAAACGGTTAACCTAATGGACAGGGTATAGTTGCGATCTGCATAGCTGGTACCAATAGCGGTAGCTATAAAACGGTATAAGCGGTGTTCATTAAATTGTCCATTTCTAGCCATCTTTTGTATAGGTACGACAATCGAGTCCAATGACTGAGCGCTCTTAAAGAATCAAGAGCAACAAGTGGCGCCCTTTTCACTTTCTAGTGGGAGCCTAAGTATTTTACACTGCCTAATGCAGTATTTTATCTCCTTTGGTGACCGTACTAAGTCATTGAGAAAACGCCATTTAATTTTGTTAATTGAGTTGTTTAAGTTTGTCTTGTTTGTATTTTTGAACCTCACTGCGTGAGCTCGCTGGCTTTTCTAACTGTACCTTACATTACTACAGTACATTTGTATTTTTACTAGTTAAGAAGTATCAATATGAAAGGATTGAGAAAATAAATAATTATTAGGTGTTGTTGTTTATTTATTATTAGTTGTCTGGCATTTTTGCTGAACTCGACCTTTTTGGCGCAGCCGTGAGGCACACTTTCCTGTTAATTTCTTACATCGGACTTTACACTTTTTATTTGTTTTTATCTGATATATATGTACCTATCTCGTGTATTGTGCGTCTTTTAGTCTGTGATAAATAAATGTATTTTCTTTCTTTTTTGCTTTCTTTAATTATGTGGATCCTCTATGTGCCGTTTTATTTCTTCATTTGGAAACATCGCTAAAAAGAATAAAGATTGACTGGTTAGCCCAAAGCCTAACCAGTCAATCTACTACTGCAGTCATACTTATTTCTCTGACTTCGTTGATGTGATCCATTTTCGTGATATCACGTGTAGATGAATGAATTGAATTGATTTGCATGTACACTGAAAATCCGCGCTGGCATCATGCTGAGTCTAAGAATCCTAGTTACAGTCGTGTTGTGCAGCTGTTCACTATTTCTATAGTGTGCTCGTTATTATAGGCCTATTTTGTTTTTTTTTTAATCTTATATTTATTATTCGAGTTCATTATCTTTTTGTTTGCACGTGTTTTTCTGACAAACAAAACTATTTATCCGACAGTCGTTACGTCCATCGTCAGTAAGTCGAAAGTCTGAAGCAGTCTTACCAAGGGATATCGTATTACTGCGCCTCATTAGCGACTGTTCTGGCATTGGTGATATTTACGTGCAGCAAGGATTCCTTAACAACAGAAAGATCATGATGTTCATTGCCTAAATTATTTATTTATCTCGATTTTGCAACGTTTGCAAACACTACTGAAATTACAGGAAGCAACAGAAAATAAAGAAGTAAATATAACAAACAATATTATTATAGGTAATTACTGCATTTTCTTATTAATACGTACTAAGTGTACCTAATCTTAAAGTAGAACACTTACGAGTACAATAATAGAAAACAACAAAATTAAAAATGCATAATTTACACGTGATAGGGATAATATTAATAAATTGAATACCTACGTCCTGTCTACGCGTAATTAAATATATCCGGATAAATTATTATTAAAGTAATTACAGGAAATAACATAAAATTATATTTCACCTGTTTTTTCCAAGGGGACGGCAGAAGAGTATGTCCATTCACGTTTTGTCCCCTATTGTGATTAAGAGAGTGCAAATCGTACTTCGTACTGCTATTTGATATTCGGGAAACGAACCCTTTTCAAATCTAACCCCTTTTTGTCTACAAAGTAGCCGTAACATCCACTAACGACCAACAAAGTAGTCGTAAAATTAAATAACCATTATCTTTTTAATGACTACCCATTGTAAATGTGCTAACGTGCGTAACCGCATCCATAAGCAGTGAATTAGTTCACGATTCCCGTAATAGAAAGGTCGCTAGCATCCTCGTTAGTCACTCGATGCATGGGCAGCATAGTGCACAGCTACACTGCTACTACTGAATTTATTCAATAGAATTAGCAGTAATGTTCAAGGCCTTGAACTGTAATAAACTAATAACATTAACTTTCAAGGTTGAAGCCCGGCAGGGAACGTCAAGCTCTTAGGATTTTATAAAGCTGTGCATTATCTCTTCCAAATGGGATATCCATGGGGAGTCTCCAAGTAGAGCAAGTCTAATCAATTTTGAAGGTAAAACGGATAAAACAATACCCAATTAGGAGCCGTGCCTAAAATTACGATAGATGGTTTAAAAATATATGTGCAGTGGAGGCTGATTTTACAGTCCATCTCACTATGGTGATGATGTTCATATTTTTGTGCTCAAAATACGTAACGGGCAGATATTATTTCTACGAGATATAAAGAACTGTAAAAGTCACAAGAAGATTCATAAAATTTAGGTCAATTCGAAATACATCATAAAAATAAATCAAAATGATGGTTCTCGGATAAATATATTTAACGTACATAAACGTCAAATTCGCATCGCATCTAAGCGGCCGTCCACACCAAATATAAAGTGTGTCAGACACGTGCGAGGAAAATTACGTAGCCGAAGTGTGGTGTTCGGTGGATGAGCTAGCGACGGCGAGGAGAGCGTCGCGAGGCGCGTGGGTCGCGCCCCGCTGCCGCCACGGTGACGCATCGTGGCGAGACCGACGCAACTGTGACCAGCTAGCACTACATGTCCCACGATAAAATTATCATGTAAAAAAAACAAAAGAATTCACTAATGAATAGTTAAAAGCCCAAGGTTCAAAAGCTGAGGCAGAAAAAAAACATTGAATATACTTAGTTGAAACAAGACCAAGAAATAAATAGGAACGACACACGAACACGAACAAACTATGTTTTACATTCACACAATAGAAATTCTTCATACGGTTCGAGTTACATTAACATACGTAACCGGAGCACCAAACAAAAATATCTCGAGAACTGTCGTCGGATTGATCGTCCGTGTTTGTATCGTGGCGGAGACATACTAGTAGAATAGGTAGTGCAGTGTTTGGACGGCCCCGACCCCATCCCATCCGTGGTGTTGAGCAGTCCACCATAGAACGCCGCGCGCGCCGCCTGTATCGTACCACAGCCCCACGTGCCCAGTGCTAACCGCTCAACTGTGCGCCGATTGTGTAAACGTGAATTAACCTAGCTTTTCGTCACGCGAAAAGCGACAAGGTCGCTCTAGATTCAGTATTTTTTGTCAAATCTGTGTTAAAACTCGTGCCACCCACCGTATCGCTCAAGGAACTTCTTGCTTCAATGCAGTTTTCTGTTTACAGTGAATGTAAATAATCAGAGAGACGCCGCTTTTCAGGTACTGTGTCAAGGTCATTATGTGTACTCCTAAGTTATTGTTAAGCTTGGAAAACCAGCTGTGTGATATGACAGATTTTCTATTTATTTACATTCCATTCTGTGTTCTAAGAATTCGTGTATTTGAATGTTTAGCAAGAACATCAGAAAACAAAATACAACCAACCTAACATTGGTGCCAAGTGTTTCATATCTCCAAGTCTCTTCTGTTGAGGTCTAGGGTTCGATTCTTATAAAAGCGTGACTCGAATAGTAAAATGGCCTCTTCGCTACGCGGCGGTAACTCGAGATTATTATGCCTGACATCTCATATTTACTAGCTGGACAGATTTGTTGTGTGTCGACTGTGAACTTGGCAATATTACTTATAACTAAGCATTCGTTCGTAGTCCGTTCACCGCCTTTGGTAAACAGTACTCCAGTGTTATATACGCTAGGTAGATAGTTCTAGATATAACAATCTATGGTTAATGAATTTCTCAAGTGCTATGCGTACTGTGACCTCATGTTCGGACTATTTGGCAATTTATTACATCATCGTACTATGACTAAATACAAAATTTCGTTGGTTACAAACAAAAACATCAATAAATCATAGTTATTATTTCACCACAAAACGCTTTTAATATTCCGAATACCTTGCCTATAACTATAGCATCATTCTTTATCTGATACAAACGTTTGTCAACTGACAACGACCAGTTTTACGAATGGTTGTTCGTAGGGCATGACGCTTCTCGGGGCCCCGGCTGTAGGAATCGCAGGAATTAACACATAGACGTAGTTATTTTGATAAGCTTTCTCTTTTTCTGTCGCAATGCTCGGTTACGAGATGCTAGTGGGCGATACAGTAAGAACTTGTTACTCCTACAAAACTACGATCTATGTTGATGCGTTATAAATTTGTTGTGGCATGTTGGTAACGTTGTAATTTGTGTTCGTGTTCGTCGTTTCAACAGTTCTACTTACAAGTTTTTTATACTATGTTAATATTGATTTTTGTTTCTGAATATTTGAGTGGTTGGCTTTTGTTTACTTATGGCTGATTTTTCAATCATCTGATAACTTTATTCGAGAAATAATTTTGAAATGTTGACAGTTATTTCATACAAAAACTGTCAAACATCAATTTTATTCCTCAAATGGCTGGATTTTTCTAACGCCAGATAATTTTATCGGAGGAATAATTTTGAATTTTTGACAGTTCTTCGTCACGTCAATTTTATTCGACAAATTGAAAATATCTGTCGATTGAAAAATCAGCCCTAAGTCAAATTCCACCATTGTTTTATACCTAGAATAAGTCTTATCTTGAGAACAAATTTTGAATTTCTGACAGATTTTCCATACTAAAACTGTCCGACGTCAATTTTATTCCACAGATAATCGATTTTGACTTTGGTGGAATCAGCTCTTACTGCGATTGTTTATCCATCCGACAAGGAACACAGTGTCAAATTAGCACCAACTGAGAAATAACGGGAATTTTAGAATTTATCTCAATAGCACACGACTGTAAGTAGTACACTGTATGACTATAGTACCCAGTATCAATACGATTACGATACCAGCGTAAAATCTGCGGCACTGTAACTTCTGTGTTGCACTGTTGATTGACACTGTTGATGGTTTGTTTGTTGATTGTTCATTGTTGTTGCTATGCACTAACTAGGCCAGCATGTACTATCACCACTATATCTGACCACCGTAAGGACTATTTCTGCTTGCGGCGCATATTATTAATTAGTCGACCTAAAAAGGATCCTCTTTTGTTTTACTTACGGACGCAGCTGTGGTCATCATGTGCACAAGATTTTGTTTTCAAAATGGTCAGATGCGGTAGTAATTATATATAACAGTTACAGGAGATCTGCTGTCTATTGATACCTGTACAACGCAAACATTAAAAAGTAAAAAAGAAAACAAATGTCAGTCAAATTAAAATTGACAAAAACAAAAACTGTCACCGTGTCTATTATCTGGATATTATTTTGATCATTAAAATTTAGTTCCAAAATTAACTACCCACATACCCGCAAGGTGATTCCGTAACACACTAACACTAGGAGTTGCTTTCATTTTGACAGTTTAACAACATTCATTATTTACGTTGTTGAGCAGACAAATTTATCGAACATAATATGAAGCAATGGATTAACAACCAGGGTTCGTAAAATCCGATATTTATAATTACTATCAAAATATCCAATATTTGATTTATACTTATATCCGATATTATATCATGCAATAAAAAAGATGCGATTTTCATTCCGTAAGTGGTTTAAATATGTGTTTTAGTTATAGAAATTGTTTTTTTTTGTTGGTTTTATTATTAATTTGACGTTTTTATTTTTAAAAAGAAAAAAAAATAGTCTTTGATGATTAATAATAAGTTTTACCACACAAAAACATTAATGTGTTTTTTTCTAACGAAGTCAAAAACGATAATGAATGAACAGTTGTATAAAAAAGCATTGAACGATATACGTAAGGGAATTGCCAAAACAAAAAAAATAACTACAGCGGCATACCTTAAGTATATTAACGTAACCTATTATAAACCCTATGTAATGGATATAAGGTTTAAATTTCAATAAAAAGGCAACCATACTTGCACGTTATTTGGTTAATTCCCGGAACTTAGGATTAGATTGCCACTTCAGGAAAGGTATTCCAAATTGTAGTTTTTTGACAGATGTTGCTGTTGTGGTAAACTTTAAATCAATAATATCAAATATCATGATATATCCACTGATATATTAGCGAAACCTGTTAACAACAATCTTCAAATTGATTCAGATTGTGATTGTTAATGTGTTATGCAATTAGGATACTGGTATCAAATATGAGTGGTGAGTTAAAACCGGTATCAACACTATTAGAAATTGTACACTTTAATGACTTATCCTATCCGATCACGGAAAAAAACCACAACTGACTTCCCGCGGGTTCGTAAAAACGAAGCACCCTTCGGCTATTAGGCTATTACAAGCACGTTTTAAAAGCATGGTTATGTAAAGATAACATCACGCCATTAGTAGGAGCCCATACGACTATATTTTGCTAGTTATTTTTATGACCTAATAGGGGGGTTATAGCCTATTACTACATTATGCTGGGGAGTTTGTTGCTCCACTTCTTCTTTCCAGCTAAAACACTAGGATGTGATGAAGGGCGTTTTGTTTGGGGGACTATATTTTGACGCTTAGTAAGTGCTGATATTAGCCTAGTTTGGATATATGACTTTTGGTTTTGATCGATCTCCGGGCTTCTGCTAAGAATTTCTCAACAGAAAAACATAATAACTATTTGCCCGACCCGGGAATCGATCCCAGAACCTCACACTTAGCGGTCGCGCTTGTCACCAATAGATCAACGAGGCAGTCAATGCATGTAAAGATGTAAACATACAATGTTTTGCTGCAATAATTTATCCTAACGACTGCATTGTTGCAATAGTTTGTTTATTGGCTGGTAATAGAAAATCAAAAAATCTAACTTATCTTTTCTTGGGCGTATTTAGGTTTACATTGGTGTACATTTGCATCTTAAAAATGTTCACATTTGCCTTAAAAATGCAGGATATACGGTAATCAATCATAACCTTGAAAAGGATTGTACCCACGGCTACACATCAAGCTACACCAGTATCTGACTTCTAATTTTACAAAAAACCTGTAAAATGCGAAGTCAGCTAAAACTGGAAATGAATAACTTGATGTGTAGCCGAGTGAACCAGTGCAATAGTTCATATTTATTGGATGGTAATAAGAGAAACAAAAGAGCTAACTAATTACACAGACAAACAGACTTACTTATCTAATCTTTTCTTGTGCATATTAAGGTTTACTTTGGCGTACATTTGCATCTTGAAAGATGTTCAAATTCGCCTTAAAAATGCAGGGTACCTATCCGGTAATCAATGGACCCCAACTTGTTTTTTTTTGTGTGTTTATGTCCTTTTTTCATGCGTCATGTTTGCCGCAAATAAATGCATTTTCTTTCTTTCTTTATAACAATGAAATCGATTACACATAATTATGGCGGTTTAAAAATAAACATACAGAATTTAAATACATTTTACACATATAAATATTGGTACTTATATCTTTATCTCTATAGGCAATTTAATCACTTAATTCTTGTACTACCACGGCCACACAAATACGAGTAGGTACATCAGTTTTTTATTGTGATAATTTTTTTTTTTTTCGCTAAGTGCTGAGGGATCACGATCACAGCCCGATTTCACCCACTGCTGAGCATAGGCCACTCAAGTGCCAGTCCCCACGCCCCTGTGCCAGCCTCATGCAGGTTCTAACCGCGATGGTAACAATGTCGTCCGTCCATCTCGCTGTCGACGACCGACATCTCGTCTTCCAGTCCTTGGTCGCCACTCTGTCACTGCCTTACTCCACCGTCATCACTGCGCTTTGCTAGGTGTCCTACCATTTGAATTCCATAACTCGTTTTCCAATATAAAAAACCTTCGTACGTCTGCGAATCTTGACGTTTAGGGATAACGCTGAGGGATAGAGTGAGTGAATTGTTGTTACCTATTTTCACTAAAAATAATGTTCTTTTTTTAGCTTATTTTTATACACGCCATTTCAAGGTTTTCATTAATTACCGGGCACCTATTTTGTCTTAATTAAAGAGCCGCCCTTCCTTTCACGTCCATAAAAGTTGCTGAAATGTATGGATTACAAAAGACACTATTAAAAGTCTAAAAGCCATTGCGTATTTCACCACTTTCTAACGATACAGTTTAGGGAGAGGACGCGTTACTGAAAACATCCCGGCAACATCATCATCTGTTTGGAATATGTCTGTTATATCTCTATTTCAATATTATCAACACACGAATGCGTCAAACGTTACTAAATACCTAAATGAATAGTTGAATACACCATCAAAACGGTATTATCAACGGTTTTATAAAAAGAAGAATGTGCGCAATTATAATTTCTAACATAACGATTATTATCGTGGACCTCCACGGTAATCACGATAACACAGGGAAGTAAAATGTATGGAAATATTATGAAGACGCTTTTTCCGTCCACGATATCGTTATAATGTGCAAAAATTTCCATACATTTTAGGAACTTGGAATGGACGTTCACGACAATATCGTCACGTTAGAAATTAGAAAAGTGCGAATTCGGTTTTATTACCTTATCCTTAACTATACATACTTACATACAAATAAATAAAACTGAAGTGTCTGTTTGCTTTTTAGTAAATGCATATGAAAGTATATACGGTACCTATAACTAAAAACAATTATATTTTTTTTGTCAATCTATCTGTCTGTCTTGTTTGTTCGGACTAATCTCCGAAATGGCTGGATTGATTTTGATGAATTTTGGTATGGAGATACTTTGAACCCTGGAGAAGGTTACTTTTTATCGACATGCCATACAGGCGAAGTCGCAGGTGGAAGCTAGTATGCTAATAAAAAGAACCAGGACAATATCACGTAGATACAGTCAGTGACCTGCATAGCCCGACCCCTCTTACCCTCTTTTTCTTTGTAAGAGGGGTCAGGTAAAGCAGAGTACTGACCGTACTTGTACGTATTTATAAATTGAAGTAAAGTAGGTAGGTATACTTACACGACAAATAAAAAGTAGTATGAACGATGTTTATACCAAATTGACTGTGGACACGCATCATTACCCATTCAATGGAAACGAACAAGTGACTGTTTTTCGACGTTGGAACGTTCTAGAATTCTGTCTAGACATAGCAAAATAGATTTTGTCTGAATAACATAAAAATAATGGAAAGTGTAGTTGAATTTGTGGTGACGTAAGTTTATATTGTTCTGAATAGGTTAGATAATACTTTATATGTTTTGTTTTCTTTTTAATTACTTAAGCCGGACTTTAGAGAAAGCCGGGTCTTAGTTGACTAAGTTTACACTAATTGGTCTACATATATTTCTTGTGTTTTAATCTTTACAAGCATAAAAAGTACTTTATCTGATCTACGCGATGACACTACCTATTAGCCTAATAAAAAAATTCATATCTAGATCATAATTTATCTAAGTATTACAATTTACTGGTTTTTGCAGAACAAGATATTTTAGTCAACCTATCCTAGCACCCGAATTGCGTAACACTCCTATCAATCACAATTTGAATCAATGTGAAAATCAATTACCCCGCAGGACTGGGGCAGGTTGACCATAGGCCAGGTAGGTTGACTACATAATTTACTAGTAGTCTTCACTACATAAAGTATATAGGTACCATAATCATTATTTCACTTTCGGGTAGGTACTTCTGATAATTATCGTAATCATGTCACCACTACTAAACACGGTACGAGACTGAGATGCTGTGCTTTATACAAATGTGAGGTACCAAGATGCACCCTCGAGGGTGATTAGATGACCCAAAAGTCGTACTGCTGACGAGTTTTTGACAGTTAGTCTACCTACCCCTATAAGCAACCAGCCCCGATCTCCCCTACTTTCAATTAAGTGTGCAAAAATATGACAGTATTTTCATACAACCTATAATTTTCGACAACGTTCATAAATTAGTCAGCAAAACAATGGGGCTATACAGCTTGCTAATTAGAATACAAAACGACATAGGTAAATCGATGTCTGAAGGCTATTTGGTAAATTGCAAAACAAATATATCTAGCTACGTAGCGATCACATTATGTACGTCCTATATTTATAAACGCGTCATCATCGTTGAGAGCTCTATCCTAATTCTTATGCATGAAGTAAGCTCCCTCGAAATGGCATATGACGTCAGATTTCTGCCCTCATAGTTAAGTAATACGATTATAATACTTTCTCCCCCAGTCGTTCCAGCTAGCCGTTGGGAGCCGGCCTTGAATGAACGCATTCATATAAATATGACACAATCTAGTCGTGATGTCATTTTAGAAGATATTAAACATGACACACTAACGCAACTACAGGCACGTGTAAGCAGATAAAATTCAAAAGCGAATTTCACTCATCTATCGAAATTATATGAATTTGCTGTATCCTACTTAATATGGATGCCGATGATACCGGATGGATGAATGGATGGATGGATGTTTGTTACTCTTTTACGGAAAAACTAGGTACTGTACGAATTTAGATGAAATTTGGCACACAGATGGTTTATAACCAGGATTAACATATAGGGTACTTTCTATCCCAATATTCCCACGGGATCGAAACTTATGCGGGTGAAACCGCGGGGCGCAGCTAGTATTAAATAATTTCATCACCACTGCTCTCAAAGCGGTGAAGGAAAACATCGTGAGGAAACCTGCATGTCCTAGAATCAGAATTCGCAGACATGTGTCATCTACCAACACGCACTGGGCCCGCGTGATAGTTAATAGCCCACTCCCTATCGAAGAGAGGAGGCTTGGGGCTGCAGTCTCGACATTCATAGCGATCGCTTTACGAGCGAATTCGGTCGCAAAGTCCCGGATTGACAGGTGTAATGTATGGAGTGACAGGACTTTGCGACCGAATTCGGTCGTAAAGCGATCGCTATGAATGTTTAGACTGCAGCCCCTGTGTCCAGTAGTGGGAACTTTATAGGCTGATATGTACTGAATATTACACACCTACCAAGCAGCAGAAAGCACAAATATGGTTAGGTAAATAATTCGGAAATATTTCACAATCACAACTCAGTATCAAATAGCTTTTGAAACTCGCTGTGTGAACGTTGTTTACAAATATATTTTTGCACATACCTAACTATACCAACCTATGTATATTGTGTATGCACAAAAGTGTTCAAGGAATGTAAAACTTTATCTCCATCTAAAACATAGCCCATTTATCTAAAGTAAAGCACTAGGTTTAAAAACACAATAAATCTTTGTAAACATTAATTTACTTCGACTAACGTGATCACGAGAGTAAAGAGAATAAAATTATCTTATCGTTTGTTTTTTTTACTTGGATTATAAAGGCGAATAACTAGTTAAAAGCATATTAAGGAATACTATATAACGTCAGTTTACTGAATGACATAAATATTTACTTTGTAAAGTCATCATCATCATCATTTCAGCCGAAAGACGTCCACTGCTGGCCTCCCCCAAGCACCTCCACTTCGACCGGCACCCCAATTGCGTAACACACGATCAATCGGAATCGGTTTCATTTTTCGTTTCGTTTTCGTATCGTTTTTAGGGTGCGGTTCTGTGTTGCTCTTTGTAAAGTACAAATATATGTATTCTTTTCTATCGTGCTTGTTAGTGATCCTAAGATTCCTACTACATTTTCTGTTTTTCCCGTGAGAACCTGTAATTGGCTTTATGTCTCATATACAATTGTTATCCTTCTGTTATAGCTGTTGGTTCTCCTATAAATAAATAAATAAATAATATTATTTTAATCATTGTGAATGCGAGGACAATGTGGGTAGGTATTTGTTTTTTTTTTCTTTCTTTTAGTAGGTTTAATGATGGCGGTCCAGTTTGAGTACGCGGCCTACCCGAATGTCCTTTCTTTGGTAATGTTCGTCTAATCTTTGAGCTCCTTAAGTTCTGAACTGAGCTGCACGATAATTGACAAATGTGTGCACTGACTCGAAAGGTCCACTCAATCTGTGTGGTTCTTTCCTAAAAAGACCATTTCAGACATCAATCTACATGATCTTCACATGATCTGACCAAGATTATGTCTGGACTTTAAAAGAGACTGTGACCTATGAGTTGGATTCGGCCTTTCTTCTTAGTGTAGTCAGATAGAAAACGCCGACCTCGGGGCCCAAAAACGCCACTTTGGTAGAATAACAATATGAATCATATTAAAAATCGTAAAATGGTCACAAACTGACAATTCATAATTATGATCTGTGTGCAATTCATATCACAATGAAATAACATTTAAACTGTAGAAATAAAAAATAAAAAACCAATTTGATTAATAAAAACTGTAATGAAAAATTTACCGATAAAATTACGGTTTTTATTTTTTTCATGCGGCAATGTTTACACCAAACATGAAATTAAATTTTACGAAAATTAGAGGAATTGCTAATCTGCTGGGAATTCAGGAAATAAATAGCTTTTAGAGGTATTGCTTAAAGTGACCTTTTTAGGCCCCCTCATCTAGTTTTTAAAACATGAATGACGTGTAAAAGTGTTTTTACAAACCTACTTACAGAAATAAAATCATTTATCATTTACTATCTATTTAAATAAAACGTTTCATTGATAATACAGAGCTGTGTGCTTGTTTACACGAACACTGTCTGTGGATGAGTGTAAAAAGCGTGTCACTGACTGCCACACGTGTAGACGAAATATAAATTCTAAATTGCATGGCAACGAGCTCACTCACACAATAGGGACGCGCCCACAAGGCCACAAATGAATAAATTTAATGTACTCGTGTATAGTGCGTATCAGCCGAATTATTTTGTCATCTTACTGTGCCCAGTGACAACAGCCGCGACTTACGAATTGTCGCGGGTTCGAACCTAGAAAAGCGCTTTATTTTGTACAAATTGTTTCATAAAGGCATTTGAATCTTCATATCACTCCCGTTTCATCACCACTGCTCTTAAAACGGTAATGGAAAGCATCGTGAGGAATCCTGCGTGTTCTATAATCATAAATTCGAAGACATGTGACAGCTATGAACCCGCACTGCGGGGTAATTGCGTAACACAGTATCAGTAGTAATGGGTTTCATTTTGACAGTTCCTCCACAACATTTATTGCGTTATTTACGTCGTTGAGCAGAGAAATTTTTCGAACATATAAAACAATGGATTAGTAATATCCTTCATAATTATTCAGATTGAGATTCATAGTGTGATACGCAATTAGGGCGCTGGGCCTGCGTGGTGGATTAAGGCCCACTCCCTCTCACAGACGGGAGGCCGGTGAGTGTCCCAGCACTGGGAATGTTATAGGCTGAATACGCTGCCACTTACTTTTGCCACAAGTGTATTTGGATCTGTTTATTTGTCTGTGTCTTTACAAATAGTTTGGAGGTCGTTGACCTACATTTTTGTGTATCTACGTAATGCACGCGGCCAACGTTGAGATATTTTGAAATTATTGAGAGAAGACAACGTTAATAAATATCGAATGTGCGCTTTTTACACGACAGCCCAAAAAAAGGAGTGTTATGTTTGAGGGTTCGTTGTTTGAGGGTGTGTTTTTTTTTTTTTTCATTTCTAAAGCGACGATGATATTAACGTAGGTAGACGTCCACGTCACGATAACACAGGGAAGTAAGTAAAACGTATGGAAATATATGAAGACGCTTTTAAATTTCCGTTCACGATAACGTTTTAACGTGCACGTATTCTCATATGTTGGTGGTCAGAATACTAATTTATGAATCGTTGGAATTGAAAACAAACAAGCGAATTGAGCACTTTATATACATTATTCTTCTGTCTTATCACTTGATTAAATATACTGATAATCATGGCGGCTATCAATAGTTACTTTACCTAAATTATTTTCCGCAGTTTTAGTAACAATATGTTATCCTTGTAAAATGTAGATCAGATACACAGGCACCATAAATCAAGCAATACGATTCCAGTATAAGCTAGCATTGGTGCAGCTTGCGGTACATGAAGAAGTCGGCTTATACTGGTTATTATAACTTGATATATAGCTTGTATGTAGGTAACTTAGGTACCATATGTGTGTAATCTATACATGACTAACTTTATTACTAATGTTATGACGTCCTTCGCGGCCACCCTCAGGGAATTACCTCTATATTGCTGTGACGTTAACCTCACGTTTTCCTTCTTAGAAAAGGCATCTAGAACTAATAGGTACATCTTATTTACAAACCAAGGCTTAGCCTACTATTAGGTACTAACCTACTCGATGTTTCTTGTAGGTTAGTACATTAAAAATCCATGATTATTAATAACTGCCCAGCCCCAGCAGTCTCGACATTCATAGCGATCGCTTTACGACCGAATTCGGTCGCAAAGTCCTGTCACTCCATACATTTCACCTATCGATTCGGGACTTTGCGACCGAATTCGGTCGTAAAGCGATCGCTATGAATGTCGAGACTGCTGGGGCAGGTCTTCGTCCGCATGAAATTTCTTGTTCCTCCGACCGACCGCGCCCCATCGCATCGCATCGCCTGCCCGCAGTATTACATCGTTTTCGCTTTGCGTTCTTTCTAACGTTTCTTCTTGTTGGTCGTCTCCTAATAATCCTAGCGTGATGTTAAATAGCCTATAGCCTTCCCCAAGAATTAGGCTATCAAAGGAGAAACATTTTTTCAAACTTGACAAGCTGTTTCAGAAATTAGCGCGTTCAAACAAACGAACTCTTCAGCTTCATTCATCATCATCATTTCAGCCCGGAACCACCCACTGCTGGGTATAGACCTCCCCTTTCTTCTGCCATACTTCCCTGTTCTGTGCGTCTGTTATTATTAGCATTATTATTAGTGTACTAGCTGACCCAGCAAACGTTGTTTTGCCATATAGATTATTTCTAGCTGCCCGGCGCTACTTCGTTCGCGTGGTGTCCTACCTCCTACCCTACCCCTACCCTGCTCCTACACTACTCCTACCCTACTCCTACCCTACTCCTACACTACTCCTACCCTACTCCTAGGCTACTCCTACCCTACTCCTAACCTACTCCTACACTACTCCTACCCTACTCCTAACCTACTCCTACACTACTCCTACCCTACTCCTATAAGTAAAACGCTGATTGATTGATAGAACCTAGCGGACCCGGCAGACGTCATCCCACCCAAAAAAAGTAACGCCACCTACCGGGTACAATTATGTATACAAACTTTATCCTGACAATAACGAACACAAAAATAAAGAATTATCCAATTTGGTGCAGTCGATCGGAAGTTATGGGCGTACATACATTTCGAAGATCCATTTTTATTTATATAGATACTCGTATAGTATATAACGGAGAACCGGGACCATTCGAATTTTTAGAAAGCCGCCTAGCGACCTAGCGGCGAAGATAGTGACGTCAACTCTGTTGACGTCACCCCTCACTCATTGTAAAAATGAATACATCCAATTTATCTACTCACGTTTATTCTTATCACTAGTAAAACACAATAAAGAAAGCCTTAAAACCTAAATTAATAACAGAAATCGTACTCGACAAGATATTCTAATGAAAAACCATGTTTTCATAAAATTCTTCTTGTATATGATCTCACAGCGGCTCGCCATTTTAATGACAACCATGGCGTCGTCGTTGCGAAGTCATTACACTTTTTATTTACAAATTGCAGGTAACATTATTTAGAGTAACATACTTAAATTTGCTAATTCGTTTTACTATTTCTAGCACTCGATTTTAACAATGAATTAATTCTTTATTGCTTAAAACCTTTTTAAAACACGCGCCATGTTTTCCGCTTGATCAATAGTAGTTCAATCCATTAAACAAAATAAATATTAACCATCAAACTAACGTATTATATCACTTATTATTCAAGAAATGAATTTAGCAATAGACAACTTGTTTTTTAAACCTAAGTTTGAATAAACCTTCAGTTATGGGTGCTATTATAGTAACCGGAAATCATAACATGGCTATTTACATTGAAAAGTAGCAAACTGACTACAACAAATAAATCTAAACTAATTTAATTTAAACACATTCAGTCATATTCAACTGTTAAGTTTGAACTTAAATTTAATATTTTAAAAGTTTAAGTGAGCGTCGACATATACATATTATATAATTATATAGAACTTTACCATTCGGAATTCAAGCCTGTTTTTTAAGGGCATATTAATAGTCTTCTTCTGTCCTTACCTGTTCTAACGAATATTATCTTTTGGATGAAATAACTGTATGTTTGTAATACATTATTCATAGTCACATACACATTTAACAACCTTAATAACCTAAATATATTGGGATCTACTGAAATGTCTAATGCTAAACACGTGTAATGTTTGTTACAATTCTTTTAATAATAAAGTAGTCGTGGGACTCCCGGTTGGAACGGAGTTCCTTTGGTTGTATGGTATGTTTTAAATAACAGGCACAATACAATAAATAAACAACGTTTTAGAATACCTAACACAAAAATAAAAGAATCGTGTCGGTCAAAATGTTAGATACTCTTTCTTCGGTCTTGCTCTCATTTCCTGAAAGAAATTTATATTATTTGTGGAATAAAAGAATATTACTTTAAGTAATAATTTAAATTTGACATATTTATGTTATAAATTAACTAATTCTTTTATGCAGCGGCCAGCGAGCGCTACTTTCAAGTTGGTCGCTGTTGCTTAGCTATTTCTACAAAATGTATGCAACAAGTGCCGTTCGGGAACTGAAAACAATATTGATAAAATGTTCCACCGAACCGCGCGTTACAAAATTTTGTTTCAGTGCGGTTAGTGGAAGTGCTAAGGTGCGGTTCGTGCAAGTACTGTTGAAATCCGCCGAATGGAATGCCGCTTTAGTATTACCGCAAGGTGCGTTCCGTCGCATGTAAGTTTGGTACCAGTTCACAATTCATCGTTTTGCCATAGATATGTAGATTAAAAATTATCGAAAAACAATGCGTTAAATTGTAATAAAATGGTTTGTTGTAGTTCACAAATTTTCCATAGTTCATAATCTCGCAAGACAGATAGATGATCACAATCACGGTGACATTATATATTTATAAGTATTTTTCAAAAATAAATTAAAATCAAGATCAGATTATGATCAAACCTTTTACCATATTGAAAATAAGTCTTATCAATCCAAATCACACTAACTTCAATCGATTCACGTTAGGAAAGATTACTCACAAACTGCTGACTCATCCTAGTCCTTACACGGGACAACACCAAAGTCAAGGTCAGAACGATTCTAGTTTTTATATAGTCTAGGCTTACGATAACTGACTGTACCTAATCTTTGTCCGCGATTTAGCTTCCAAACAAGTAAACAAATATGAGTTATTGGAAAAATTACTTTACTACCTACACAGTAAAGTTCGGTTTACGCTACAACTTCAAACAGTTTTAGAAATTTTTCAATAGTACTAGTCACTCTGAAATCCACTTAATTTTCACTGTTATAAAGTTGATATTTGTCTAACTTGAAATAACATTAATTGGAAACATGAATTTGAATACGCCTTTTACGTAAAAACTGTCCATACAGTGTTGTATTGTACAAACATTTAATAATTATATTTGTACAGAAAATATGGTTTTATTGTTGCCTCATATTCATGAAAATTCCTTATGACGTTTTCATTTTGACGGCTGTTTTGGATATTCTACTATCAGCTGCCATGTTTTTCGTCTGCTAGGTTTAAAGTCTCTTCACTGATAGAAAAAAGCCCCTTCAATTGCTCGCCATCTTGCTCATTCCACAATCTCTGTGGTGTTAACTCTGGCCAGCACTCCAATTGCGAACCACACTTTCAATCCCAAGCCGAAGGATTGTGACGGAAATTCCTGATCCATTGCTTCATTTGTTTGAAAAATTCGTATGCTCGACATCGTAAATAACGCAATGAATGTTGTTGAATTGTCATAATGAAGGCACTCCATTGTAAGTACGTTACGCAATTACCACGCAGTCATCTTCTTCACCCATTGACGATCTTCTTAACCCTGGTTGAATGTCGAATTTTTAGCATGAAATAAATATTGTTCTGCTCCAATAATCTTTCCCTCTCAGGAATGTCGTAATAAAACATTTTCCAATAACCTAACCTAACCTTTTCTTTTGCTCTATTTATCAAATTCTATTAGAATGTCATCCAATAAAGCATTTTTTATTGTCTCTTACCAGTATGTAAGTACCCTAGCTTGTGTGCGAATCTACGACGGAATAGATCCAACCTTCGCTCCCCATCAGTATTGAATTACTTATCCCTACTTATGAAGCGCTTACGTCACGTGGGTAAATAAAACCATTGGGGGGACTTGAACTTTTATGTCTGTCTGAACAAAGTGGTAGTATATGGAGCTTCTTTTCAAAGGGCTGGCCTGCAGAAGATTCTAACGCCGTAATAATATCTAAAATAATATAGGTAATATTTATATACAAAGTGGCAGGGACATTGACGCACAAACTGTAACCATGAATGTAGCACATGATTCTAAACCGCTAGAGTAGATATTTTTCGTCAGTATAAATATACATACATATATGTATATACGAGTACAACGTGTAACAGAAACCCTATTGCTAACCTTAAGCACTAAAGATAACAGCTGGTATAGAATCACTATACATAGTTTCAACTCAAAATAAAATACTCTAAGAATTGATACCAAATTTTCGGTTTCATGTTTCTTAAATTCAAATCATAACAAACGTGTCACCGCACTACATTATTTATACTACTTGTTGTGTCGTCTAGACACGTTTGAGTTGTCCCGTTCGAGAATGATGAGACCACTCGTATTATATCATCATGTAAGACGAGACGACTCGTCTTACACGATGATATAATACGAGTGGTCTCATCATTCTCGAACGAGATAACCACGAGTATAATCCGTGTTGACCTTCACTTAGAACCTAAAAGTAAGTCCGTCTGGCTATTTTATTAAAGCCGCCATACATATTTTCTGGGTTTCGATTAGAAAGCGCCAATTTTGACATTAGAGCATGAGTTTTGTCGAAAATACAAATTGACAAAGCATCGGCGAGCCCCTTGGGGTAGCCGGTTCCGGTAGAATTCGAAACAACCTTTTTCCTGATTCACCACATAAAAACATAAAATGTTTTTCAATCATTTAATGTGAAAGCGAAAACTGTATTCGCATTTAATCTGATATTCGTGTCGAAAACTCAAATTAATTTGCGTGCGTAATGAGTACAAGGAAAAACTCGCGCTTTTTTTTCAGGAAAATCTCTCATCTTAAAGTCTTAACGCTCGTAACTGCTTATGAGGAAACCACACGACATGCTGTTAAAGTTGTCGTGTCAGGACACGACCAACTGGTAAAAACATAGGATTGTCAGTCCATTGACTTAGATTTTTACGTACAATTTACTTTGCTTGGTTTACATACTATAATAGGATAGGTATCATGGCCTGTTACATCACCTCCACGTCAGTTCCGTTTCCATCACCATCAGCATCATCATTCTCTTGCCCCTTATCCCAATTTAGGAGGATTTTGGGATTTTTGTATTTGACTTGGGTCTCCTTTTGAACTCGTACATGACTTTCTTTTTTTACTTTCTTTTTATATAATTTTGTATTTTTTTAAATATATTTTTATGTTTGTGTTTAGTTTCGTTTGTGATCTTCCTTTGCGAGTGACCATAAATACTTTTCTTTCTTTCAATTCATTGATTTGGGGTCAGCGCAGCATGTCTTTTTCCACCATATTTCTCTATTAGTTGTCTTCTCGGTAGCCACCTTCTTTCTAGCCATGTCATCTTTCACACAGTCCATCCATCTTTTCTTTGGTTTTAATAAAAACTAATTAAGTACTTATCCTGCAGATAATTACATCAGTGGCAGTGCTTATCAAAATAAAGTAAAACAGGCTCTCATTCTTGTTAAAATACTGAATTAATTAATGCAAGGCTAAAAACCACAACCTTGTTTTTCCATTGAAAATACGGGTATGTATATTTTTTTTTTAAACGTTGCCCCTTTAGGAATTACTCCTGTATCATGGGTGCGTTTACAAACATTTAAACCCACATACACTAACAGCCAGACCCGGAACAACTACCTGTAGGCAATACAAATATTTGTTCCGTGCGGGAATCGAACCCGCGACACGCAGGGCAGCAGTCGATCGCTCAGCCACTTCGCCAACCGTGTCGTCAAATCGTGAAAGCGGGTTACATTGTGTTCTAAATGTTTTTTAATGTTCCATCAAAATGTAACACGCTTTTATTTATTTTTTATCTGGTTTAAATTATTTTTAACTTTTTAGTCCTTTTTATTAATAAGTAATAAAAGCTTGTTTTTAAAAAGTTTTTATTCTATTAATTTTATTTTTAACTTTTTAGTATTTTTGATGCGAGATTGACTACGGCGTAGTTCGTAGCGCGTAGCAGTGTTTTTTTCCGTTATATGCGTTTACTGCACTTAAGCTAACTGCTCACCTTTAGTCCCTGGTTACCATCTAGCACCAAAGTACTCGTCAAGATGAATCATACGAGCCCAAACTCGATGTGGTTGTGTTGTTTAATTACCGAGTTCCTATGGCCATCTTCCAGCTCCATCATCAGACCCTGGTTACCATCTAGCACCAAAGTACTCGTCAAGACGAATCATACGAGCCCAAACTCGATGTGGTTGTGTTGTTTAATTACCGAGTTCCTATGGCCATCTTCCAGGTCCATCATCAGACCCTGGTTACCAACTAGCACCAAAGTACTCGTCAAGACGAATCATACGAGCTCAAACTCGATGGGATTGTGTCGTTTAACTACCGAGTTCCTATGGCCACCTTCCGGTTCCATCATCAGACCCTGGTTACCATCCAGCACCAAAGTTCTCGTCAATACGGATCAAACGAGTCCAAACTCTTTAAATCCAATATGACTTTTCAATTTATATGTACCTACCAACTTTCTGAGTATATTTTGGATGTTACTGAAATCGGTGCTGGAAACCTGAACGCCAATTCTCGTAATCTAAGACGTTCAAAATCTAGTCGCAGTCTCATCTCGGCGAGAAACAAATGTCAAAAATGTGGTGTGTGGGGGGATCAGACTGCAAACGTTCTTAAAATTAAGAGAATTGCCCCTCACGGCTTATAGTTAATATACCTAAATCTGAAATTGCCAACTCGTCTTGAGCAAGCATGGTGATCAATGCTATCGCTCTCTTTATATGAGAAGAGGCCTTTGCCCTAAAGTGGGACAATAACACGTATGACCATTTATTATCAATAGCTTCATTTATACACAATATTCATTTCTATAAGCGATCTGCCCCCGCTTCACAGTTCACACGGGTTTTTACGACTTGCAAAACATTCGAGATTATGTATATATCAGCTGCGCCCCGCGGTGTCACCCGCATAAGTCTCGATCCCCGTGGGAATATCGGGATAAAAATGGATCTACGCTTGTCCCAAACTTCATTCATATCCTTTCAGCCGTAACAGTAGCGTCAGTAGCGTGACGACAGAGAGGCAGTCGCTCCGAATTATTCGCCGCTGCTACATGTATTTCGTTACTTTCGTTCGCTGCTACCTGAGTTTCGTAACTTTCGCTCGCTGCTACATGATGCCGCGTTTAGGTGAATTCTCCCCGGCACACATTGCCGACATTCATTTTTATTATGGAGTGGGACGAGGAAGTGCCAGAGCTGTGCGCGCAGCTTACATAGCTGCGTTTCTTAACAGGCAACCAGTGCCATCTGCCCGCAACTTCCACGAAGTTCACAGAAGGTTGTCGATCACTGGATTTGGATCAAGTAGAGATCGTCGCGAGCCGCCTCAAGTAATTATTGATGTGGCTATTGAACAAGCAGTACTGACTGATTTGTTTTATGAGGACGCCTAATTATTTCCAATCATTATGGAGTTTGTTTCATCGTGATAGATCATTTAGTTTAAAAGTTACACCGTTTTGTTTACACTGGGGTCACAGTAGCGAACATTTTTTTTTAAATGCCATAAGAAAAATTAAAATATTTAGATTTTTTAAAATATTTTTGCCGTCGATTAAACTAAGCATTTCGATATGTGCACATTATAAAGAATCACACTGTATTAGCATATAGATGTAAATTTAATATTGATTTGATTTGAATAACGCGTTCACACAAACAGACACGAAAAACGACTTTAATTCATAATTTGTATATACTATATATACGATACAGATATAATATCCAAATTGCTGTCTCAAGGTCGTCTTTAAGGAAACTAAAGTTAGGATAATAAACATGATTCGGAAAGGACATTGCTCTGCGCCCATACATTATTCGCCCTGGAACCAAGAGCATCGGAAAATGATGTGTTGTATTGTCGATCATTACTAAGCTCCTATAAGATCTTATTTGTATAGCAGACTAGCTGCAGAATAGATATATTTCAAAAAAAGTATCAGATTTTGAGGTTATAACCGAACCATAACAACGAATATTAGGTACAGTTTTTCATAGCTTCGAGTGATTTTTAAGAAACTAAAAAACAATAACATAATACATTTAGCAATTTTTTGTACCTACCTAGATAATTAGGTATCTATGCTGTTTTTTTCTACAGCCTAAGTGTAGGTATGTAATTGCAACGTTTAAATGCATAGAATCTAATTGACATAGGTATGTACCTGTATTCTTAGCATTGGTTTTGGAATGAGATAAAATGTTTGTGTGTAAGTATTAATGTAAAAATTTTTGATTTTTGAAGGAATATTTATAATGTATCCAGTAACGAAAAGTATCTTTTACCCGACTGCAGCGAAGCCCAAAAGGAGGGTTATTTAAATTAATTGTCGTAAATAAAAAACCACACCATTTTCTAAAAGATCCTTAGAAAACCCTGAATAATGATCATGATGAAATATGTAGGTTTTGTTCAATTCAGCATTATTCCAACTACCTATTTAAAATCGAGTATGACCTCATTCATAAAGTACCTATACTTAGTAGGTTTTTTAAATTATACTTTTAGGGGATAATAATATATGGAATATTGATTGAATTGTTTTATTGATATATTCGAAATAAATTCAAAGTGTGATTCAGATTCAAAAACATGCAACAATTCATTAATAATTCGATCGATCGATTGCAATCGATTGGGCATCCCTAATCTTTTTCGGTACGACATGACGTTTGGCGAAGATGGCGGCGATTAATGTTATTAGTCGCGTAAAATACTTTAAAATGTTCATTTTGGCATGCGCTAGTCCGTGTTACATAAGTATAACTAATTATTAAATAAAATAGACATTTAATTATCGTGTATGTCCGATATTTCTTGTGCACAGAGCGATTTCGGACAATGTCCTTTATGTTGTATCGTTGTGGGCGTGGTGATCAATTCTTGGATGAGACACTTGTTGGTAGCGAAAGGTCATTTAAGAGGTGACTAACCCCAATCAATCAATCTGCATAGTCTTTTTCCAACAATGTTGGGGTTGGCTTCCAGTCTAACCGGATGCAGCTGATTACCAGTATTTTATATGGAGCGACTGCCAATCTTACATTCATATTATAATCTTACAACCCAGTTACTGTATAACACGATACCCTTTAAGGCTCCTGACTTACCATAACGACTGTCAAAGATCTGCGAATGCTAGCCGGGACCACCAGCTTAAGGTGACCAGCCCCATTTGCCCCCAAATTCCCAAAAGGCTCTTGACTGAGAGGCGAGACTGAAGCTACAGAAAGAGTAGAGGTAGTGACAACGTTGCATTTTGACTTCGTTAGTTGGTGCGTCTCTAGGCACCAGGCCCCTAATTGCTTAACACACTGTCAATCAAAATCTGAATCATTTTGAAGGACACTACTAATCCATTGCTACATACGTTCGAAAAAATGGTCCGCTCAACAACGTAAATAACGCAATGAATGTTGTTGAACTGTCAAAATGGAAGGCATTACTACTGTTAGTGTATTACGCAATTCCCGCGGACCACTTCTTGTTTCTGTGTCTGAGTTCGGAATCTAGAAAATAAAATTTGAAATACTATTCATTTGATTTTAAAATTTTAGCTAATAGCTGTCTTATCACAAAATACATTGGTAAATGTCTAGGTCACTGATGAAATAGATATTCCTGACGAATTCAAATGTTGTAATTCTATATGAGATTGATTTGTTTCCTTATAATATCAGCCTATTTATACTGTCCCACTGGAGACCGTAAGCGTAGTATGGGACTCCCCCTGAGCTAGATGTACAGACGACCTCAAAAAGGTGGCTGGGACAGACAGGACAGGCAGTGGCGTAGCATGAGGGAGGCGTATCTCCAGCAGTGGAATGCGATAGGCTGAGTTGACTGTCCCACTGCAGGGCAAAGGGCTCTTTTCATTCAGAGAAGGGCCGAGCATTGATCCCCTCGCTTGCGGACACTTATTAATTTTTTTATTTCTCCTTATTTAATCGAAATAAATACAGAATTAGGTATTTAGTATGTAAGCCTCCTTATACTTATTGAAAATTACTATGAAAAAGACTAAGTGTGCATTCACATGGGCGACTCGGTTCAACAGCAGAGACAACTGTAACCTTCGACGAGTTTCGACGGCAGCTGTCGACAACGTGCCGTTCGTGTATTTGTGTACGATGCTCAAATAAATACACGAGCGGCATGTTGCCTCTGCCTAATTTCGATCCAGGCTGTCCCTTGCTGCCCTCTCCCAGTGACGCCCTAAGCCGAGATCCGTACCCCACAAAGGGTGCCCTTACCGTGTAGTCCCTTAGTTTTTAAATTATTTTTAAGCCCTGGCTGGAGGCCTTAATTTATTGAGGCATCCACAGGCAAGCTCGGTTAAGCAGACGATAACCTCATAGGTTGACCTACTAGATGCCAAACACAATAAAAAGAAATACACGAGCGGCATGTTGCCTCTACCGTTGACGAGTGTCGCTCGTGTGTATGAGCACTAACTGAAAGAGTACATTTACAAGTACTTAATTAATTTATAAGCTATGCGTTGAAAGCATTCCTTGTCTTATTTAATCAGAAAATATCGTATCAAAGTCTAACGGTCAAACGGTCAAACGGGTGGAATGGGCTTGATTGATATAGGATTAGTTCAGATTTGTTTCGTAGTCTTCCATACATTCATACTCTGAGCAGACAGCTGTGGTGCTGGGGAGTTTGTTGCGCCCGCCACTTCTTCTCCCCAGCGAAAGCACGAACTGCTGAAGGGCGGGCGTTTTGGAGGACTGTCTTTTGTAATTTTGACGTTCGAAAAGTGCTGATTCTCAGCCTAGTTTGAATAGATGGCTTTAGATTTTAATACATAAACTCACGTTTTCTTCCCATGGGGAAAAAAAGGCGTTCAAAAAAAGGCGAAGTTTAAAAAAAGGCGTTCTGTAGTATCTGCATACGCAGAACGCCTTTTTTTGTGACTGGCATCTCGTAGGTTAATTTAGGAGGTTGTCGGCTGCTTAACCGGACCATCCTGTGGATGCCTTAAAAATGAAGGCCTTCAGCCAGAACATAAAACTTATAAGCTAAGAGACTACACGCTAAGTGGCTATGGACCTCGGCTTAAGGTGCCGCTGGGGGAGGGCAGTAAGAGACAGACTGGATCGGATTGACTACAAAACGCCAACTGCTACAAACCTTATTTCCTCATTTACGTTCATACAACTGGTCATACATATACATCCAGTCTTCCATCTCATCATTATCATCTACCTTGCCTTTTCCCAACTAAGTTGAGTTCGTATTCCAGTGTTACCGAATGTTGCTGAATACCAGTATTTTTACATGGAGCGACTGCCTATCTAGTCTTTCATGTGCTGAATAAATATGTAAATCAATAGAGTAGGACCCGTTGGCTCATTTGCTGTAGGTAAGTCGAGATTTAATTTCTGTTTATATTCTTAGTTAAAACCGTTCCTTTCATAAATTCTGAAGCGTAAGTTTAACTTGAAGTTTTTTTTATTAATTATTCGGCTCGGATTTCCAAGAAGAAAAAGAAGAAAGATCAAAGATCGACTAACAAGATTTCAAAGTTTAAATAAAACAAAGGTAGCTTTGTTTTATTTAAACTTAGAAATCTTGTTAGTTTACTCCTTGTTGATTGATAGCTCTGTCATCGACAGTGCAGAAGAAATTCAATCATCTTTTTTGTTGATTAAATTAACGCTGCTCTGCCTGTCGACCATTAGGTAAATACCTACAGTCAGGCCCAAAAAAGTTTAGGTATAGGTCGAACAAGGAACCAATTTATTGCCTACAACCATTTTGCCATAATTGTCTATCCATGTAAACAAAACAGAGTAAAATTTATGTAACAAAATTAGGTAAATATTTTGTCCAAAACCTTTTACACAGGCTGGGTATATAACTATATTACCCTATGAGCAAAACAAAGTAAACAGCTGTAATCGTTCCATAACGAGGTAAACAAGTTCTGAAAACTTGTCTTATCCGGATAAACATTACAGCACATTGAAGAACATACATAAACTTAGACATCAGCCTATAATTCTTCGACAAAATAGATCAAGCAGGCACGTTTTAACACCCCTAAGTTTTCGTTTCGAAGAGATTTGTCTAAGCGTCAGTAAATCTTCAATGGACGCTGAAGTGTATCCAAACGGCCATTGTACAATGCTCATTGTCTTAATAGGCAATGATAGCTGCTGTCAAAAGTGTCACAAACTTGTATGACGGACATGAGGTCATTTTAATATTCCTAGACCACTGACCTGAATTTAACACACAGGTGTTAAATTGTTTGCTGTCTCGCCACAAAACAACTCGTTGGTTGAGTATGTATACGTATTAAAAAAAAAACCATTGACTAGCTAAAAGTCAAAGCCATTAAATTCAGGTTTTAGAAATTCAAAATCGAATTTAAAAACCAATATTTCAAACCGCGAGTTATTTGAGTGTTTGGAATTTCGACTTTCAACTAGAGTCACCATCATCAATCTACAGCATTCCACTGTTGGACATAGGCCTCTCCTATTGCACGCCATTCAACTCGATTTTCGGCAACTCTCATCCAGCTGCTACCAGCCATCCTACGAAGATCGTCGCTCCACCTAGCCTGAGGGCGTCCCACCTTACGTTTGCCGATTCGCGGTCTCTACTCAAGAACACTACTAGAGTAGAGTAGAGTTCGATTAGAGTGCTATACCATAATCAATAATTACACGGAATGCTACTTTGTAGCACATATGACACTTGTAGATCAGGCTTAAGGAAAACGCAGAATTACAAGTCATCCTTTAGATTTACTTATTATTCTTACAAAGGAAAAATCCATATACCTAAGACCACAGCCTACCCTTTTCAACTATGTTGGGATCTAACCGGATGCAGCTGAATACCAGTATTCTACAAGGAGCGACTGCCCATCTAACCTCCACAACCTAGTTACTGGGTTATACGATAAGACCCCTTGGTAAGACTGGTGGTCAGACTTTCGGGCTTCTCACGACCTGTAACGACAGTCAAAGATCTACGAATGACAGCCGGAATCAACGTTCCGAGGCACGGAGGGGTCTTGGTAAAGATGTTCAACCATCGACGGACCAACCGCAGCAAGCGTATCTTAACCTGATCAATCGACCCGTGCGGCTATTGTTATTAAGCCACCAGTCCAATATACCTAAGATAAAGTTTACTAATTAACATAATGATGATAATAGCACTAACAGTAAAGTTTTTAGTAAATAATTAAGTAAGATTTACTTTAAGTACCTTTGTTATGTCATGAAGGTCATGGAACAATTGACACTTACATAATGCTGCTTTATTGCAAAAACCCACACCATCTGATTATTATTATTATACGAAATAATAATAAAAACATTTCTCCTAAGGTTCCTAGAGCCCTGACCACCGGCAGCATGGACCTTGGTCCTTATACCGGTGGGCCACTATTTTTAATATTCTTATAAAAATATCCAAAAACGTAAGTAATATGTATGGAAATGTAATAAAGGAAAATTGATCTCATTATTATCGTATTATTTTCTTTATCAACAATGATACAATAAATTATATTCCAACCTTATTACAATTTTCACTCAGTAGGTATAATAAATAATCATAATTTAAAAGAATAACAAAAACTCATACAGTTGAAGTACTAACAATCCAAATATTCCAATTGCAACAGCGAGACCAAACAAACAGCTTTTTTATGTAAATAATTATAAAGGCCGAAGGGACTGCGGTGGAATCATTTCTATGGAAACTTCATGGAAATTGATCTACTAGAGTCGCGTCACGCCTATCTGCGGGAGCCTTGAAGACAGATGTTTCGCTTCATCGAAGAGATCGGTAGTCATAGTCGAATGGCAACCTTGAGAGAACATCAAAGATGCATCAAGTAAATAACATCGTAAACATTTACGTGGCCTTCGTTCATCATTTTTAGTGATCTTAGAATAAGGAAGTCGTGAAACAGGAAGATGTTTCACTTTTAAGAGACACTTAGCGAGCGTTCCTAATTTGTCGTGATGACGGATAGTTGTCTAGTTCAAAGTGTTGTAGCAATAAAAAATAAATAATGTAATGAAGCAGCATATTGCGTAACCCACTTTCAGTCACAAACTGAATCATTTTGAAGGATGTTGCTAGTCCATTGCTTCAAATGTTCGAAAAATTTGACTGCTCAACCACATAAATAACCCAATAAAAGTTGTTGAACTGTAAAAATGCAAGCTATTGCTACTGTTATGGTGTAACGCAATTATCCCGCTGGTGTATTACTTATTTTAGAACAGAGTCACGTTCTCAGCAAAGTACTTTCCAAGACTAGCTATCATAATATTATGCTCTACCTTACTTATAATACATACTTTTAAACTTACAATTTTTGTTAAAATATAATCAAGTAGGTAAGTTGTAGATAATATTGAATTAACTATTTAAACATTTAATAATAATCAGAATATGCCCCACTTGGTAGAGTGTCCTAAGTGCCCGTTCACCTGCACCTCGGATGACCTAAATAATGCCACTGATGACACAATCAACATGGCCGCCTCCTGGGTTCAAACTGTATAAAAAAACAACGAGAAAGAGTACCATCGACACGAAAAGATGAAGAAGAACGTGTAATGTAAAATAATCGAATCAATAGAAGAGCATTTTTTAAATATGAATTTTAATGTGATACATAACAATCACTGCAAGATACGTCATACTCGGTGGATGCCTACTTGGAATTGAGTTGTTTACTCATACCACAGCCACTGTCGTCCACGATAGATTAGCAGTGCGCTTCTGTTTTCTCGTCACGGTCGACCCGTGGAAACAGCTAGAACCGACAGTTTCCGTCACGACCAAAACAATGAGAACATGCTTACCTACAGGAAGGAATGAACGATTGCGGAAAAGGCTAAAGTTTGAGGGCTGAGCTTAGGTACAATAATATTAAATGTTGAGATTAACCTCGTGTTTTCTTGATAAATTCCACAGAAAATAAAAAGAAGATTTGTTAATATTCTTGTAATATGAATATGCTGGTTATCCTTATCTAAATTATACATACAGCGTAAGACAGGAAAACATACATGGTCCAAAAAAATAACATAAAAATCAAGAGAAGCTTAAAATCTTTGATATAAGGTGGTCACAGTGCACCGGACACGGCTCTCCAGTGTGCGGTGCAACGGTTTGGAACTTTGACTGTAGAATCTTAATTTGTATACACACACTGACACCGGTTTACAGTCAAAGTTTATAACCCGCAGCACCGCTCACCGGAGCGGAGTCCGGTGCAGTGTGATAACAGCCTAATTATTATTAGGCTGTTATCACACTGCACCGGACACCGCTCCGGTACAATGAAACAAAATTAATAATGAAATAATCAATCTAGTAGTCTAGATTGATTACTTCATTATTAATTTTGTTTCGAAGCCAGTAATATCAATGCTATGATTATTCTTAAGTCGGTCTTAAAAGTCATAACACAGGAAAATACACTTGCTCCATTAAAAAGTGACGTAACATGTAATTGTACTTGTATGAATCATGACCAACTCCAATGGTGTCCTTATGGGTCTCGCCGATAGTGTAAAGTGTTTCAAGAGTAAAGTTGATTCCCTGGAAATACTCATAACGATAATGGGTTAGGCAGAGCTGTACCTAGAGTACCTACACACACAGTTCTCCAGTTCAGTATAAATAAGTTTAAATCCCATGCAATCGGGGGCGAGTCTATTGCCGTCAACCGAGCACAAATCCGGCCTGAGAACTGAGAAATTCTAGATGGTAAAACACAATGACACTTTGTCCGATCCGGGAATCGAACCCGGAACCTCACGCTCAGCAGTAGTACCTACTTCGTTCCAAAAACTAAGTATTCATTTAAAACGTTCCCGACCTCATTTTACAAGTGAGTCAATTAAACCGTGATTATGATTATGCAAGAAATGACTGAACCAATGGAAGCTATTTTGAAGCAGACGTACGTATGTACATACATACATACATGACAACACAACCACTGAAGCAGCCAGATAATTAGAAAAACAAATGAAAAAGAATGGTCTTTCGGTTAGTTTTGTCTATTATCTGTGATGTGTTTGTGTGTGTGTGTGTGTGTGTGTGTCATAATGTTTTAAAACGCACCGTCTATCTGTCTGTTAGTGCGTGGTTATATAACTCGATCCTAGATCCAATGATCCATGAAACCGATTTGCGTGATTTCTTGTATGTTGTATTTATGTGTTCTCTGGCCAATTGCGTTCTTACATAATTCTAAATCAGAGTTTATTTCCTATATTTTGCTAAACCAGTTGGTAGTAGAGTACATTCTGAGCTTTATATTAAAAAATCACATCAGTTGATGTTAGCTATCCTACAGCAGATATGAATATAAGTATGTTTTTGGTCGCAAGCGCTACTGCTGAGCGTGAGGTTCCGGGTTTGATTCCCGGATCGGACAAAGTGTCATTGTGTTTTACCATCTAGAATTTCTCAGTTCTCAGGCCGGATTTGTGCTCGGTTGACGGCAATAGACTCGCCCCGTATTGCATGGGATTTAAACTTATTTACACTAAACTGGAGAACTGTGTGTGTAGGTACTCTAAGTACAGCTCTGCCTAACCCGTTATCGTTATGAGTATTTCCAGGGAATCAACTTTACTCTTGAAACACTTCACACTATCGGCGAGACCCATAACGACACCATTGTAGTTGGTCATGATTCATACAAGTACAATTACATGTTACGTCACTTTTTCATAGAGCAAGTGTATTTTCCTGTGTTATGACTTTTAAGACCGACTTAAGAATAATCATAGCATTGATATTACTGGATTAGAAACAAAAGTAATAATGAAATAATCAATCTAGTATTATTAGGCTGTTATCATCACACTGCACCGGACACCCACCGCTCCGGTGAGCGGTGCTGCGCGTTATAAACTTTGATTGTAAACCGTATGCTTAGTGTGAGTTTTTTTAACTTCACCATCGCGTTAGAGTTTACTCTGATTTGTATGGCGCTGAATTAGCGCCACCTGGTGCCATACGCGCGAACTAAAAAATGCGAGTGTAAGTTTTTTATTTTACTTTGTCGATGGTGACGACCGATTCCCACTCGATAGTGAGCTCGTAAATTAGCGTAACTCTGTGTTATCGCGAGTATAAGTTACAATTTTGACAGTTTTGACAACTCGTTTGAGAAATGCATTCACTTTCGAATACGTTAATTCTTCACTGAAGGATTTGTAGTGAAAGTCTTGTGAGTGTAGTGAATTTTCAAAGTTATTTTATTTTAATTCGTTGTGTGGGTTCATTATAACTAATATATTTTGCTTGGAAGATGGCATCACGTTTATATTTTGCTTGGAAGATGGTATCACGTTTATATTTTGCTTGGAAGATGTTTGAGAATATTATTATAATTACGTAGTCGTTACTTTAAAATAAATGTCAAGAAAGTTCTAAAATAAAAGTCCTCCAGTCTAACCGGATGCAGCTGAATACCAGTATTTTACATGGAGCGACTGCCTATCTGACCTCCACAACCCAGTGACTGGGTTATACGATACCAGTCTTACATATTATAATAATATAACAAGTAGTAAATAGGAACACATTATATATCACACAACTTCTTATGAAATTTCAACTTTTAACTTAAAACTAACTTACAAGAATAATAGCAAAAAAGGTGGTGGGCAGTAGTAGTACTTAATATTATCTAAATATATCTAATAAGTCTTTAAAAAATGTATCTACAATAATTTTGTCTAAAATATTTAATCCTCTATGGCCTACAGCTTGCCACTCCCTCTGAGCCTGCACCTCCATTTCTCTAATCCTATTCTGCTCTCTCCTCGAGTCCATGTAATTTTTATGTTGCTGTTCTTTAAAATTTCTCCAAAACGAATCTGCTTGGATTTCTTGCACGACGAGGAGTAAGTAGTTTGTACAGAAGTAACAAGCTCTGGCTGAAATACACGGACATGAGATGAAGGTTTGGTTGGGGAGAGCATGCCCGTCTCTAGAAAAAATAATAAAAGTTATTTATATTATAAGTTATCATCTTAAAGAGCCTTTTAAAAAAACTTCAAGTTCTTTCTTACCATCCACTTTATCTCCACAAAAGAAATAGGTGTAGGAGCCATGGTAGGTGGCAACTGTGCGGGGGCAATGCCTCTTGATGGCTCTGGCTCATTCCAATTAGGTTGGATACATAGAATATCAAAATTTTATGTTCTTCAGACTTTAAAGTTGTTCAGCTGATGCCACGACACATCATAACCATACTTCAGGCTAACTCTTTTCCAAGTTTCATCAAAAACACTTCAGAGTTTGGGCACAAGTAACAGGTGGAATTGGGCTGAATGTGAATCTCCTGTAAGAGAATACAATTTATGAGACACAATAAAGTAACGTAATTTTGTACTACCACACACTTGTAACACTAACCGTGTTATTTAAGAAGTTGAAACCTGTGACAACCAAGCTTCTACTACTGCCAAGCCCGTAGCGACGACCCCAAAGATATTTGTTGCAGATGACTTGCTTAGGTCTCCATGCATAAAATACCAAATAAACTTAGTTTTATTTCTGCAAAGTTCACTAATTATAAGCTCTCTAATCACCAAATAATTAAAATTCCACTTACTGCTCCATAAATGTCACCATCATAACATAATTGGGACGAACTTGTCTTTATTTTTAATTAATAGAATCCAATAATAATCTAAATCACAATAACTTCACACAAACAAGAAACATAAACAAAGTCTTTATAACCAACACAAATTTGATAGACAGCCGCTTTCATTAGGAACACTGAATATAAATGTCATTCTATTTGGTCGGTTTATCGGAGGACGCTTACGTGACACCAACATAAGAAAAATAATGCTCGCAATTCACGGTGACCAAACGCGTATTGGATGGTTAGCTTCGATGGTAACTCACACTCGCATGCATTCGGTTCTCGATACGTTTGACGCTAACTCGATTTACGCGATGGTTAAGTCATTCGAACAATGCATATCAAACTCACACTAAGCATACTGCAAGCAAGCATTCAGCAAGCAGCGTGCAAGCAGGCATGCAATATGCAGCAGGCTTGGTTTCTGTCACGGCTCCAGCGCTGCGGGGCTCCGACGGTCCCACGCGAGCTTATCGTCGCAGATGGTATTCACGCTCACCACCGCAGCTTCAAAGCCACCTGCTCCTCAGCTCACGGGCCACTTTGCCCCTCCGCGCCTGACTAAAACCCACCCGTGTTCCTTCCTTAGCCCTTTATGTACCAGGGCAGCGGTAACCCTTTCGGACGATCCCGCTACCGGGGTCCTACCCCTAGAGTGTAATTTGACGTAGTCTTGTCTGCCCTAGCAGACAAGACTACGTGGAGTCGGTTTTGCAGCGATTCGTTTCTCTCACTAACTTTTGTAGCACAACATATTGACTTTTTAAGACAATATTTTAATAATACCGTGGAAAATTACACCGAACAAACAATATTCGTTAAAAAATAATTCTACTGTTTGATAAGTTTGAACAAAAAAATGTATAAATGTAAAATTCATTGAATTGTGTTTCTGTGAAATATGTTTCATTCAAGTAAATGGTCTTTGAAACAATAATATTCGAAACAAAAATACAAGGACCAAATATTATATGAAACATTTTCTGGGAAACGAAAAAATATTATTATATGAAATATTTTCTGGGAAACGAAATTCTATGAAATTTCCGTCTGCGAAACAAGGTGACACCACGTTTTCCTTTACCTTAATAAATTCAAATCTTTTATATAGCGAAAGTTATGCGAGAAAGCCTTGAGATACTTGGGGTTGAGCTGCTCCAATAGGTTTAGAGAGTGAATGTTGATTTTTTATTTATTTTTGTTTTGCTATTTTACACTTTTATTTTGTATTATTAAATGATAAATGATAAATGATTTTATTTTTGTAAGTAGGTTTGTACAAACACTTTTACACGTCAATAAAATATTGCTAGATATCTATTTACATATACAATGACATGAACATTTACTGTATAAAGTATTATATTATTTTAATTATTGTGAATGGGAGGACTATGTGGGTCATAGTGTTAATCATGATCTGGCAGTTTGAGTAATTTACGCAGCCTACCCAAATGTCCTTTCTTTGGTATTGTTTGCCGAATCGTTGAGCTCATCAAGTTCTGAGTTGAGCTGCACGATTTTTGACAGATGCGTGCACCGACTGGACAGGTCCACTCAATCTGTGTGATTGTTTGCCCAATAGACCATTTCAGACACCAATCTACATGGTCCTCACATGATCTGACCAAGATTATGTCTGGACTTTAAAAGAGACCTCTGAGTTTGTTTCGGCCTTTCTTCTCAGAGTAGTCAGATAGGAAACGCCGAACTCATCTATTTAGTATAAAAAAATATGATTGACGTGTAAAAGTGTTTGTACAAACCTACTTACAGAAAATAAATCATTTATCATTTAGCGGTGGTCAGATATAGATTTTGGCGATAGTAAGTACCTACCTTATCGCATATTAAACTCTGCACATTTGGTGAATCTCTCATTCACCAAATGTGCAGAGTTTAATCTAGACCGAAAAAGATGGAACATTTTAACCGTCACCAAACTTGTAATGCAGGGTCAAATTAAATTAGCTAGCGAAACTCTGCAGACGTGATGGGTATCGATATCTAAACACGACAAAATAAAAATAAACAAGATTTGACAAAAAAAATAGGTCAACGACCGTTCGTAGTGCTGTTACTTAAAGTATGAGTTGAGAATTTCTGTTTTTTTTTGTATTATTGTGTTTATTTAATTACCGGTCACGTCTGTGAAGTTTAAAAAAAAACACTATTTGAAACTGATATTTAAAGTGACTACTCTACCTAACTACGGTTTATGACCGCAAAAAAAAACACAAAATTTATTTATTTTTTGCTTCATCATGTTTACATACATCACGTCTGCGTAGTTTTGCTAGCTAATTTAATTGACCCTGTGTAGTATGTGTGTATTTTTTTTTTTCAATTAGTTACTCACAAACGTTGTTGAATTATTTCATTGTGCCTGTTATTTAATACATAGACAATGTACAGACATCAAACTACTTCAAGCTGTCAAATTTCTTTAATACATTTTCAAGTTTATTGCTAAAATTTGCTGTGCCCGGCAGAGTCCATAATTGTTTCTATTATTTTTCATTTTACCACCTGTAAGTGTACAGGTATAAGGATTGCAATAAACGATTTCAGATTAGAGATTTAAAGCATTAAGGTTCAAGGTTGATTGGGAAAATTTGACAGTTTCGGGTAGCTTGACCTGTTGGCGTCTGTACAGCGAAAGGAACTTTGTTCCAACCGGGTGACCCACTAAACCTCTCGCCTCTCACGCTTGTATTTAAATGGACCATGTTTTAAATACGTATGTCGGAACCAAATCCAAAAATAAATACAGTGCTGATAAAACTAAATTAACTGTTATCAAATATTTGTTCTAATAAATTATCCAAATACTTGATAAGAATTATCACAGACAAAGTGTGGCTGGTGTTATTTATTATGACCGATGTCGTATTGTATGTATTCTACCTTATATTTTTCTTGATTGTGATTGGGTGTGTGTTTCTTGATTGTGTTTCTTGGTTGATGGGAAGTACTGCTTACGAATGACGTTTTATACATTATTGTCCTTAAGACAAATACCTATCATCTAGGTAGGTAGATCCTGCCTACCTTACCTGTCAGTTGTTGTCCAATTTTTTTTAATAATTAAAACGAAATAAGGAAAACTTCATTCTAATAATTAATACTTATCGTCGTAAATGTTGGTGCCTAGGTGGTGAAGCTTGCTTGTACAATAGTCCCAATTGATCCCCACGGCAGACAGTGTATCTCAACTGATGGCGGTACTGGATGCTTATCACTACAGAAATTAACTCACTGAGAACTGTGACGTACTAGCCAATCATGGTAGATTACCCATAGTTACATAGGTTTAGTTATACACATATGTAAAAATCTTTTGAACGTATCTTGCAATTGCTTGTAACGTGATGTACATAGTCACATTTATTATCATTCATTCCTGCAGGTCAGACAAGCTTGTTACAGCTGTTAGGCGCTGTTTTGATTGTCTTTCACGATACCAGGCCACGTTATTTATCCACAATCAGTACACAGACACAGCCCTCAACTTTAACACAAAGTTACGACGACTTAGTGACATCACAGGGCTGGGAGCTTCACCCACATTGGTTGTTTTTTTTTTTTTTTTGGATAGTCACTATACTTTTTAACACAATATAACTTTAGATTTCATTGTATTATCAACATATATTATATCATGACAGTTTTGACAACGCTGGTTACTACGTTGCCATGACAACTTTTCTTTCAAATTATTGATGGCCTGTTATTTTTTAGCTGATTATACGCTCATACTTCTTCAAAATTATACATGGCCACTAATATATCTCAAATTCATATTTTCGACATGATATTATCCTACGAGTTCACATTATAAATTCACGCAGAGCTAGGGTCAGTTCACGCTTCACCACTAAAGTGAAAACTTAAAATAGGCCTGATTCTCCAGGGCCACCTACCTTGCGAACACTTTACAGCGCGCCTCATCTAAAGGCTTCCCGTACCTGTCGGGCCATCAGCGCGCCTCATCTGAAGGCTTCCCGTACCTGTCGGGCCATCAGCACGCCTCATACGAAGGCCGCCACACCTGTCGGGCTAACAGCGTGCCTTCAGAGGCCCCGCCATGCCTGTCGACCGGCCAGCGTAGCCTGTCTGCCACCGTGGTCCTGGTCCTGCTGCGTGAGCCCCTCCACGGTTAACCTCTACGTGCCCGTCGATTCCATCTGCCTCTCTTCTGCCTCCACTCTTCACGACATTTTTTACTGATTTGTCTTCGCCTCCACCTTCCGTTACCCCGTCTCCACCTGTCACGCATCTTCACTCTTACTCCACCTACACATTCTGTACACCACTGCCAGTCCATCTCCACCTTTATATGTAAATATATTTTTAATTGTTTTCAACTTACCTTTGTTTAATTCCTTAATTTATTTTAAAATTTATGTTAGGTTAGAGTTAGGATTTTCTTGTCGCTACACGACATGCTCTCTTCATAATCAACAGTCTTCTGGCCAGTCGGTGGCCCTCTTGCTCACATACTCATACTCGTATCTACAACAAATTAAGCAAGCACTCAGCACAGTGATACGGTAATATTATCTTGATACCAAAGTTCTTAACACCCACTCATATAAAAGAATGACAAAAAGTTTGCTTCTCTCTGTGTCATACAATGAAACTGAGGAAATAGTGAGTTTATACCAAAATCTTCAAGCAAGTCATTCACATAATCATTCAGTTCCTTCACACAAAAACCCACACTTACAACTCGCCACCACCACACCATGACATTACTGTTACTGTTAGCTTGCATCATCCCACTGCTGGGCAAATGCCTCTCCCCATGACTTCCAGCTCTTTCGATCCAGGGCTAAAGTAGACTTTGTTTTGTCCAGCTCCTCCCGCCATCTTCTACGGGGTCTGCCGCGATGCCACCATGACATTATTTAGAATTATTTTATTTTGCACAATTTATTTACTTGATAGTTCGCTACCCTCATTTAATTGAGTATTTTGTCCATTATCAAACATCCTGAAATAAACATGCCTAGAATTAAAATTTAAAATAACGCAGCTCAGGCCCCCATGATACAGGCGCTGTCTAGTTTGGGGACCAATCAAATAACTATGCAAAATATTGTTGTTACACTAAGCCTACATTATAATTAGTTTTTTAATTTATTTTGTAACACTGGACCAATAAATTATTATAAATATTGTTATTCTAGTTTTTTGAGAGCAACAAATCCTAAATCATTTCCAAAATATTAACCCGGTTTCCTCATAATTATAGTAGGAGGTAGTTTCTCATACCTAATATTAGTAGGAGGTAGGAAGATACTTATCAAATTCGATTGTATTTCAAAGAGTGTATAAATTGTACGCATGAAAAAAATGTTATATTAAAATATTAAAAGGTTTACACCCTAATGGAATATCAATACCAACGAGAATTTTTATTATTTATTATCGAGCAGCGTTTGAGGGCGGGCGTGAAAAAAAAAACAAAATGGATAATTTCTAAGTACTTAATCTATGTAAATAAGAACCTAAGTACTTAATCTATGAGAAAGCTAAAAATAATTAAATAGGTATATTTACATAGATCTGTGTGACTATAAAAGTACAGATTTCGTGGTGTGCAAAACCATTCGCAGAGTACCTGCTTACTTATAAGTTTTTCACTTTTGCGCTTTGAATATAGGTGTACATAGTTTATTTCGCATTTGATTTACTCAATAAGCCATTGTATTTTTGTAAAATAAAAGAGTTGCATTTTAATGTATACCTATACTTTCAAAACAAATAACAAATTTAAACTTAAGTAAGAACGTAAGCAGTTTAACATAAATAATTAGGAATTCATCATTTAATTCTAATCTTAAAATCTAAATTGTGAAATTTATATTGAAATGTTGGAAATTAAAATTAACTTTATTGTCAAATAGTTTATGTTGATTTCCAACATTCAATGTTGATAAGTTTAACAATTTAGGTATTAAGATTAGATTAAATAAGTACAACAAACACTTTGTCTACAAGAAACTCCAAAATACTAAAACAGAGTTGATAGTCTATTGTTGGTATGTTTATTATGTTGAAGTATAAAATTCAGTTCAGTCACTTCATTGTCTCCTATTGAGACTCACAAGCTTGGAGGGTAAGTGTGTACCTACACAACTATAAAATAGTTTAGTTATGTAAAAGGTTTAGCAAATACCAATAAATACTTAATCATTATTTGCGAATGAGATTCAAATAGAAACTCTTTTAACTGTTTCAAATATAGTTTTATCAAAAGCACTACAATACTCAAAAACAAAAATCATTTATTCAAATTAGGCTGAAAATCAGCACTTTTCGAACGTCAAAATTACATAAGACAGTCCCCCAAACGCCCGCCCTTCACCACTTCCTAGTGCTTTAGCTGGGAAGAAGAAGTGGCGCTACAAACTCCCCAGCACTAAATTGAAAAGTAAAACAAGACGATCAAAAAAAGAGTTTAACTCTAGGTTTATCTGTAACTCTTGGCGGCGCAAGATTAATTAAGTATTTGATTAACCCTGAGTTAGCGGTTAACTCCGAGTTATTTATGATAACCCATGAATGTGCAAGTGGGCATTAGTGTCAAATATTCTTGTCATTTATAATAAATAACTAAATTGACTTACATATTATATTGAATTCAAAATGCGTGGATCGCACTTATAATTAATTCAAAAAGCGCTCTATGCTTTTTGAATTAAATTTAAGTATATTTTTAAGAAACAAGTACATTATAACCTCTGTCTCTGCTGTCGTGCAATGCAAGATGTTTTACTAAATTATATCTCAGTCATGTTGTGCCTCAGTGACAAAAGAAGTTAATCATAGATAGACTGACAGAATATAATATGTTGGGTCGGGTTGCACTGGGCCCGCGTAGGCTATTATGGCCCACTACCTCTTACAGAGAGGAGGCCTGTGTCTCAGTAATGGGAACTTGACTGACTAATAATTATGCTTATGCTTATTTTAGAGATTAGTAACCGTTATAGGAAAAATCAAAAGACATTTTATGTACCGTAAATCTTACAGTTTAAGAGTTATTAACAATAGAGCGCATTATCGTGCAAGGAGAAAAACAATGGTTATTGTTTGTAATTAAAATGCGTGACTTATGAGCTATTCACATTGTTACATCACGGAGATTTACTACGGTAAGTAATGCAGATGGTTTCGCCCGTAATTGTCGTAGATAAGATGAATATTGTGATTGCAGTGTGCATAATGCTTTAACTGAACACTAATTATTATTATTGGTGACTAGCACCACAGTATTAATATTGTAATACTGTGCTAGCACGTTGCCAGCGACTACGTTCGCCCTAATTTATATACATTGTTAAAATAAAATACTCCATGCCTCGGAAAGCACGTTAAGCCGTTGGTCCCGGCTGTCATTCGTGGATTTTTGACAGTCGTTACGGGTCGTCCGTAGCCCGAAAGTCTGACAACCAGTCTTACCAAGGGGTATCGTATTACCCAGTAACTGGGTTGTGGAGGTCAGATAGGCAGTCGTTCCATGTAAAATACTGGTATTCAGCTGCATCCGGTTAGACTGGAAGCCGACCCCAACATAGTTGGGAGGCTAGGCAGATGATGATCATGTTTAAATAAAATACCAAGGCCCGCTTGAAAATAAAATACAGGGTCAAATAGAATTAGATGGCGAAACTATCTAAATATGATAAAACATTTTTTTTTGTGGTGTCATGGAGCGCAGTTTGTGTAGTCACTTGAGATATTTTTTTTTTATTGTGTATATTCCATAGACGTGATGGGTATTGATATCTAAACACAATAAAAAAAAGAAAACAGATTTTCTCAACTTATACTTTAAGTAACAAGTGGGCAGCGATCGTTGACCCCCAAAAACATCCATTAAATCTGTTTTATTTATCGTCTTTGGATATCGATATCCATTAGGTTCGCAAAGTTTCGCTAGCTAATTTAATTTGACCCATGTCCATCATTATGTCTCTATCATCTTCAAATTATTGACAGAAACCAAATTCGTTTATCGTTAAAAATGTATTTAGTGATTAGTGGTGCAAGCGAACCTAGGCCTTATAGCTTACATAAATATTCGTTCGTTCTAGAAAATTCCTTCTCAGTCAGTATTTACCGTTACGGTTCGCTGCAATAAAAACAAATCTGTACGACCTATTTCTCGCTTGCGTCGTTTAATGAAATACCGAAGCTCAAAGTGTCAAGCCTTTCGGTAAGGTAGACATGTTAAAACAGGGTTAAGTTATTCGTTGGGTTGCTATTTTAGGCAACAAGCATCTTAGGAATTTATTAGAGAAATGCTCTATTTTAACCCCCGACGAAAATAGCAAGGTGTTATAAGTTTAACGTATGTCTGTCTACGTCTGTGTATCTGTGTATTTGTATGTCTGTGTATCTGTGTGCCTGGGTATCGGTGTATCTGTGTGTCTTTGGCATCGTAGCTCCCAAACGGCTGAACCAATTTAGATTTTTTTTTTAATGGTGACTTGATCGAGAGAGATGTGATTCAAGAAAATTAGTTCAGCTATTTGAAGATTATTAGCTCTTTTCTAATTGATGAATGGATGTGAGCACCATTCACAGGTCTAATCGAGTAAGGTAAATATATTATATATAAAAATACTAGCAGCGCCCCGCGGTTTCACCCGCATAAGTTACGATCCCGTGGTAATATCGGGATAAAAAGTATCTTATGTATTAATCCGAGTTATAAACAATGTGTGTGCTGAATTTCATTCAAATCCGTTCAGTAGTTTTGGCGTGAAAGAGTAATAAACATCCATCCATCCATACAAACTTTTGCGTTTATAATAATCATAGTAGAATAATATAAGGAATAAGGTAAAAAGCAGGAAATAAAAGCTAAAAAAACTTCTTAAAACTAAAAAAAAATATATGTATTGGACCTTTACGTTTAATTCCAATTGTAGGTAATATTTTGGACCAAACCTAGCCTCGTCGTCGTCTGGGGACGGCTAATGAACGCCAAATAGACTAGGTTCATAACCAGCAATAATGAATACATGCGTTTGTAGAAAATATATTTTCATTAAACGTCCCCCGACGCGAAGATTACGCTTGGTTCAAAAATAGTATCGTAAATTCAATCATAATTTGTAGGTACAACTTATGATTGAATTTACGATATTATTTTTTGACTTTTAAGAGGTTTTAGTTTGTGTCGGTGGTTCTTTATATGATTAAATTTTCATAGTGAACTTTTATGAGGAACTCTTGTCCAAAATTGCATGCTGCTAGATCCAGCGGTTTATGCTGTGCGTTGTCTGTCAGTAAATTTGTATTTCTTAAGCTGTCAACTTTTCTTGCAAGTGCAGAACCACATAGCCTTATTAATTTTAAAGCAGAAATGATTAATCGCAGCTAACACTAACACCGAAAAAAACTGTGGCACGTGTCATGTCCCGGAATTGTGTGGGAGACCTATGTCCATCATTATGTAATAGTGTATTCCGTTGTTAGATAAACATAATTGATCCTTTTGACCTTGAACTAAGAAACATGTGTCGCTGCAGGCGGCAAAACAATAAACACGTGATAGAAGAATGACAATGCAACTTAATGCTAAATTTAAAAAAAGGCGACAAACTAAACTACATAAAGGACAATGCTCATATGTATGGAATCCCGTACCATGCTGCATCAAAGTCAAACTTTGTTTTTTATAAGTAGTCAACTTTTATCATATTAACTCCAACAAAAGTTTTTTTTGTAAACGAAACCCGGGTTTCGGAGATTTAAAAAAAAATCGAAATAACCTGAAAACTAGGTACTTTATTTTGTTTGACATGTCATAAACGAACGGCCATTATTGATCTAAAAAAACGATAATCGTTTAAATAAAAATTATATTCTATTATATTCTAGTTATTTTTAATTAATATAGAATCGTCAAAGTATATTTTTTTACATGTTTTTTGAAAAATGTGGTCACGAGTCATGTCACTTTCAAAATTCAAGGTTATATTAATCATATCATTTGAAACGGAACTTCATGTAAAGGGAATACAACAAAATCAATACTTTTTTACTTTAAATTAAGTTCTCTGTTCAAAAATCAAATCACCGACGCGTAATGTCGTAAAAAAAATATTAAAATAATCACTAAGTATAATATTTTGATCTTGATGCATGAGACTTTTTGGTACGACTTTTGGTCATTGTCTTTTAAGTTCAGTGCCAAGAGGCACTGAACTTTCTTTTTATTTCATTAAGAAAAGGACAGAAGATAAATATTAGTTTAGTCCTGTCAAATTAAGAAACACCTTAAACAGTTTAGACGTGATAAAAACATGGCGACTAAAAATAGGTCAATTTACGTCAGGCACTGACAAATTTGACGGGACTAAACTAATATTTATCTTCTGATGAAATAGAAAGAAAAAGATACACTGAACTTAAATTTAGTTTAGTTTGTGAACAAGGGAATCGGTGCCATTATATCGAAAAAATTAAAACCCATACGTCTGGCCATCTATCGTCGATAACATACTCGATGAGTCATAGGATGTTGTGACCAACCTTTGGCCACTATCAAGTGTAGGTAGGTAGACGAGCAAACACCGCGTCAACTTAAATAAAATTTGGAACACCTGTGTTTACTAATACAGTGATAAGGATTACACTAGCTGATTATCCTGAAATATCGTAAATAACAGATAAAATGACAATTAAGTAAACTGTTATCCGCCGGCTGGGGCACAGGCAACGCGACTAAGCTATTACTTATCACCATTTATTTCTGTAAGATCCTTAAAGGTGTCGGCTATGCCTGTTCTAATAAAGCACGAAGCCGTTACAAAAATTTTGTGCCAATAATTTTTTTGATAACAATTTCTCTATTCCCACAGAATGGCTCCAGCGCAACAGAACATCGAAATTTGTGGAGATGAAGTGCATTCGGAACTAAAAATGAGTCCCCTTTCATACAAAAATGGCAAACTTGCACATTTAGAGAACAATAATACAGTGTTAAGGGACAGTGCTAGTGAAGTGACAAGTGATGCTGACTTTGATATTAAAAAATATGAAGCCATGGAATTTAAAGCGCAATGGCGATGGCCGGACCTTACCGTACAAATTCTTTTGCATTTAGTTTCATTATACGGACTGTACCTGATGATTAGTAACCAAGTTAAGCTGTACACAATATTATTTGGTAAGTGATTTTTTTTATTCTACCTTTACACACTTAGTTAGTACCTTAGCAGCCTACCTAGATCTACGACTTACATCATAAATACAAAATACGACGTAAATCTTGAAAGATTAAAGAATTAAGATTAATATTGCAGTGGTTTTTTTCCACTGAATTCGAAGTATTATCTTAGTGTTTGGAAAGCTCCTTAAAAAGAAATAAAAAAGGTAGCCAGATTTAAGAGGTTTTCGAACATTGACCTTCGAGTTGCTTGATCTTTGAGTATGTTCCGCCATTTCCTTTCAGGGGTAGTAGGTAGGGATAGGAAATGTCGACTCCATTTAGCCTAATTTTTTAATATCAATTTTCCACACTACTGCTAGCAGTAGAATTCAGAAATCAGAAAGAAAGAGATTTCGTGAATGTTTCGGCAAACGAAAATGAAAAGAAACTATACAGTAGGTAACGTTTCCACGAATAGTTCTTGATTTCCGTACGGTTTCGCTAAGGTATTTTGAATATTTGATCCCTCAAAAACATCATTTTCAGCTTTGAATGTTACTGAAGCGAATGGAAATACATACTTACTTTCAATTTATTCATGTTTCGGTAAGTTAAAAAAAAAATTCTACAAATCAAAAATCTGAAACAACCAAAATTGTTTTACACGCTAAATTTTGTTTAACTCTTTTAGTCAGGTTTTTGTTATATTTTCATTGCAGCGCAAAAATCCGTTCTTAAAGTTTAATTCAAACAATGTCGAGCCATACTATATTTTAAAGTAAAGTCGTGGTTTTTCAGCATTCGGCACGATATACACGTCCGGATTTGGAATCACAGCGGGCGTGCACAGGCTGTGGTCACACCGAGCGTACCGCGCGCGGTTACCGCTGCGGATACTGCTCGCCATATTGTTCACAATAACTGGACAGGTAAGATTATTTTTTAATTAGGTTTGTTTCCAACTACATTACCAAATTATTAATATCCTCCCGGTCGAATTTCGGTCAAAGCGGCCAATCTCAACGGAGATTATCCAGGTACGAAGAAGATGATAAAGTGCACAAGTGTGAGCGCAAACAGGTGCACTCTCTTTTCCTATACAACGTGTATTTTTTTTATATCCCATTACTCTAGGGGGTCACTGTACTCATCATTATGAACAACTTTTACTATGGGACCAAACCTAAAAGCGCGAAAAAAAAATCAGCTGTTCCCTACACTTATGTTTGTATAACTCGTCAAAATGTAGGGAACACCAGATTTTTGTTTCGCGATTTCAGGTTTAGTCCCATAGCAAAAGTTGTTCATAATGATGAGTACAATGTTTTGTAATGTTTTCACCTGTTTTGGTTGAGAATATTAACAGAATCCATTTTGGCTGAACCCTATCTTTTAAGATACAGGCTAGTCCTAGTTTAAAAAATAGAGTCTACTATTGCATATAAATGTAAATATTATTTTTCAAACAATGTATACAGTGCAAAGTGCTCTGTTTTAGTGAAATAAATATTTTATTATTATTATTATTAATGACCCCCTAGAGTTATGGGGATATAAAAAAAAACACGTTGTATAGTTATAATTCCGATGGGACAGCAATCCGACCAAATTAATAAAGTATTAGCCTTTGCATTATACCTACACTTATAGCCAGTAAAAAATATATTAATGAGTCTATCCTTGAGAACTTATCTAGTTATTTGTTAGAAACTAAAATGAGGAGTCCGGACGAAACTTTTCGTTTATGAAGAAAGGAAAAACTTATATTATTATTTATAAAAAGATTTCCTAAAGAAATGGAAATCTTTTTATTTTATTACGTATAGAACTAATACAGGGTTAAGACACACGTCTGCGGAGTTTCGCTAGCTAATTTAATTTGACCCTGTACAGTAATCTGCGGTATATACATGTGCGAGTATGTGCGTCGAATGAACGATTGAATGTTGTTCTAGACTTCTAGTAGGCCAAGAGTAGATTGGCAAACTGTCTCTATGATAGGTGGTTTCGAGAAACTGGTATTTTGTACTGATTTTTATTATCCACTTGTACGTACCTACCTAAATTTTAAATTACTTTTAAGATTTAAAAAATGTCCTATTTTTGTAATTTTCCTGGTTTAATCAATGTTAACAACAGGAAATAATTGTCCTAAAAATAAAAAGGGACTTCAACGCGTATTAGGTAATCTATAGTGAAAAATACATTCAGTCAAAAACTCGTTTCAACAGATCAAATGACAGGTCTCACGCGTAACAGGATGTGTCGAGGGGCCGAGAGTGGACTAAACACAGAAAATATACTTGTACTACTATAGACATCATACAAAAAATGGTTGCCCAAATCGAGTTATCGTGTTCCATCAAGAAAATTACAACGTGGACCGAAACAAAAATTTAAGCTTTGTAAAAAAGTATTGTGCTTTTAGTTCAGCAAAAAGTTATAATACCTTTTCGTTATTATAGCATAGGAACCTGAAAAATCCCGGTCTCGAAAATCTAGTAAAAAAAAAGAAAGAGTAAATAGTTTCTTGTCGTAGAAATATTATATAATCGTTATACACGTGTGTATACAAAAATATAATTAACTCGAGTAATCAGAAAAATAAAACTAAATAGATAATAGCACGTGTATAATCTCCGAGCACAGAACAAAAGCAGCCGACAGCGGCACGTCGCGTCGTGACTGTGACAAGAAGGCTTCCATTCAGCATGATCACCACCATGCTGAGTCGAAGCCTTCTTGTCACAGTCAAGCTATGGGGGACCCACAGCACAACACTAGTTTCTATCTGCTTACCTAACTTCTTCTTGCAAAGTATTACATGCACTTAATAGCACCTAACAGGCTGGTACAGGAGCGTGGGGATTGGCATAAGAAAAGAGAGGCCTATGCTCACGCAGTGGGTGAAGTCGGGCTGTGGATAATGATGATGATGAATAGCACTTTTCCAAGGCATATTCTGATTTTCCCGTTCAAACTTCAACACCCCAATTTACGACTTTACCTATCAGTGCCCGAAAAAAAACCGCCACAAAATTTTACGTCCGTGTAAATGTCGGCTAACAAGTAAAGAAAACTGGAAAAACTTAACAAGTAACTTAATGAACTAGCTAAGTAACTATCCTTCCCATTGTCTTTTATTTTTTGTTTGTTCAGTCTGTCTATCCCATTTTAATTGCTTCGGAGTTGAGTTTAGTAGCACTTTACTTGAGTCCAGGACGCACTTTTTTGCTCAACTGTCAGTCTGGGAAGTCGGTTCCCACGGAGCTAGGACCCTTAGACGATTGGCAACTTTCAATTATGGCAGCAAGAAGCCTCTTTTTACTTTTCATTCACTAAGTTCCGTTTCTCTCGAGCTAAACAAAAACCAGCCTAGGGAAGAATAATTTCCTAAGAAAATAAGACGAATTAGGGTTGATTTTTCCAACGGCAGATAATTTTATTCGAGGAATAGTTTTGAATTTTTGACATTTCTCCCATACAAAAACTGGCAGATATAAATTTTATTCCACTGTTAAAAGTTATCAGCCCTTAATGGAATGCATTTACACTAGCCAGTAAATGCTTACAACAATTTCATACTGAAAAACGCTGTTGCATTTTAGGAAAAGGAGGGTATTTAAAATTGCATTTTTCTTACCTACATGAAGCCATTTTCGTTGGGAAAACGTGTCAGTATGCCTGAAAGTATTCCCTGAAGAATAAAACAGATATACGAGTACTCACTGCGTTTCGCCAATTATAGAATAGAATACTCTTTATTATGCACACTATCTATATATAGAATATATACATATCGGAGAAAGTATGTCTGTCTCTGGTTAACATCAGGCATATTTTAATTACTGTGGGCGTACTATGGGTAGTGTTGGTTTATAACACGATAGAAAAACGGTTTACAGTTCAAATCAGATTATAATTTACGAACAAGTTAGTCACACTAGCGAATCACACACTCACATAACTCAACGATACGGAACGCGAGACAGTTTCTAACACATGTTGTCCATATGATTTCCAATATCTCGATGATCCCGAGATCTCTGCTCACACCGTTCTTGCAGCTGTAGCTCTCCGTCCACCCCCACGAACTTAGGCTAGACTCTGTCTAGCGCCACGAGATGGCGCTGGCGTTCCAAATAAACGAATAACTCCGACACGGCCATCCTGCTGGACACACGTCCTCGTGTGTTAATCTGTAAAGAAACATACCCGCAATGTATCACATAGCTCGGTCACTCCTGACCACATTTGGTACAGGCAAAAACACAATAAAAACTCGAACAAACTAACAATAGCAGAGTTCAGAGCATTACCCACTATTAGATTCCCAAATCTCAAGATTACAATCAAAATAATCAACTAAGACGCATGTGTCTCATACTATCTAGTAACCTCCAGTTACTCAACTCGTCAAATTCATTTGCGCATCCCCCTCGAATCGCCAAGTCACACCTGGACTTTATGGTTTCTCACAAAACCCCACACAACACACACAACTTAATCTCCACTCTGTTTCATCAACAAAACTATTACTTGACTTTCTTCAAATTCGTTAGTAATACTCTGATCCGAACTATCATCGATAAAAAAAGATTCCTCTAAGCCTTAGTAATAATTGGTCAGAAACTGTATCAACTAACTCGTAGATTACATACAACGCTCATGGCCTGGCTGCCGCAGCAGCTTGTGACACTCATGCCACCCATATCGTCATCACTTCAAGTGATACGACCAACACACATCACTTCACATAGAGTCTACTCCCAGGTCATTACAAGACCAACACAACAATAGTCTCCTTTGAAACCCGGGTCCCCGCTGCACCTCTAGCTGCCCATCGCCCCCTGAACAACTCACAACTGAGTTGCAGTTACGACTACAGACAAGTGCGTACAGTGTGACCTAATAGCCATGGTATGTGCTATACTAGTCAGTGGAGGAACTCTCCTCACCGTCTTCTACGTTTAACTCGTTAGGAACAGTACATACTTCGAGGCATCGTTTGTATGTGAGCGTACTTACACGTACGCCTAGAGTTGAAGGCTTTTAGAGCATTGATTCAACCAGAGTAATGTAAACAAACTTTGATTATCTAATCATAGCGTAAATCATTAACCAGAGCCATGTAAACCAATTTTGATTATCTAATCATAGCGTAAATCATCAACCAGAGCCATGTAAACAAATTTTGATTATCTAATCATAGCGTAAATCATCAACCAGAGCCATGTAAGCAAACTTTGATTATCTAATCATAGCGTAAATCATCAACCAGAGCCATGTACCATCGTTATCCACAATCATTTTTATCACTAAGGGCCTTAGACACCTGGAAATCCACACACAAGTAAACCACTCTAACGCCACGGCTCTCCAGCCGACCAGCAATCGCATTGCTCTCACACATCCAGCGCATGGATCCGTGTGCATCACCCTGTGACACACACTACGGTCTCTCCAGACCACGACCTCCGCCAGAAACAAACGCCCATCGCGCAGCCACGGACTACTTGAGTTGCCTCAAGAGACACCGATTTCTACCGGGCTACGACTACGTATTGACTACTGGTACGGTCGACTTTACTACGGCCGATAGAGTACCCCTACTCGCGTGTTTCCCATAATGTAGGCTTGTTCATCACCACTGTGATCACTATCTACTGCGACTGGTACATGACCTACTGGCATCTTTCTTTACCTATCGTGAGCATACTTGTAAGGTTAGAATTTAAAGCCTTTAACGTATAGCGATCACCCGCCAAAACTTCTGCTACCGTAAACGGACCTCTGAACTTCCGATCTAACTTAGTCTTATAATCTGATTTCACTCTTCGTTTTCTAATAACACGAAATCGTCAACCGAACATTTTGTTATAACTACCTTTGTTCTATCAAATCTAGCTTTCTGTTGTTGACCGTTTAAAACTGAATTTATTACAAGAGCTTTATACAACAAAAACTCTGTCGCACACAAATGTAAATCGAAAAGCCTAGGTTCAATATTTCTCGTACTATCATAATATTACTTTGCAAGTAAATGTCGGGTAGAAATGTAATAAAATCTCAAGTTGTTGCTCACTAATTGCAACGCTACATATGATTTGTTCTGTGCTGAATACACATGTTTGACCAATACCAGTCAATGCAACAACGTTATTAACTTGTTTGCCACTTAATTTGGCTGCACAACTCGCTTTTATTATTGAGCATTCAGCACCAGAATCGTAAACAAAACAATACAGCTCACCTTTATGTTCTAACGTGTCTGAGGGTAGTTTTACGACGTCTACTCGCCATTCACGACTTCCCGCACGTTGTCCACCATCCGCTTGGCTTGGCTGCCACTACTCGTGCACCCAGCTGCGATATGTCCTGGTTTCCCTCACTTGCAGTACACGAAAGGCTTCGCTGACGGCTGCGGGGCTGCTTGGCTCCATTCTTAGTCACTCCATGTCATTGGGTATGCTATTTGCGATAGTCACGTTGATGCTGCTCCATTATGCGTCTTACTTTACTGATGGCCACAACAAGTTGACCACCTTGCAGTGAATTTTCGGCAAAACAAATCAGCTGTTGTGCACTGTTATGTTATATTACGTTTACACACGCCTCCTATCGCGTATTCTAAACACGGGAACGGGATACGTCGAACTCAAACGCCGGTTAGAGACAGTCTTTTTTTTTTTCAAACATGGCGGTAGGCGCAACAGTCTCGTCACTCGGCAAAGGTATTTCTGAATACAGCCTATGCCCAAAACAACATGTACCATGCTCGCGCATCCGACAATGCAGATGCATTGTCTGAGTCGAACTTGGAAAGATCCACAGGATTATTTAATAAGCGTTCGCATGTTTTCACTTTGTTTTTCAAATGTCAACGGTCACTTTCAATTTAAGCGTTCTCATTTTGTGCATGAACCAACACGAATCCCAGTTCTGATATCGGAGAAGGTATGTCTGTCTCTCGTTAACATCAGGCATATTTTAATTACTGTGAGCGTACTATGGGTAGTGTTGGTTTATAACACGATAGAAAAACGGTTTACAGTTCAAATCAGATTATAATTTACGAACAAGTTAGTCACACTAGCGAATCACACACTCACATAACTCAACGATACGGAACGCGAGACAGTTTCTAACACATGTTGTCCGTATGATGTCCAATATCTCGATGATCCCGATATCTCTGCTCTGCTGTAGCTCTCCGTCCACCCCCACGAACTCAGGCTAGACTCTGTCAAGCGCCACGAGATGGCGCTGGCGTTCCGAATAAACGAATAACTCCGACATATATATATATCTAAAAATATGCAATGCAATATGTGTGTATACATGTGTATGTATATGCAATTATGCTAGTAAAGTTGACACTCCTTTGAAAAGTCTTTTCACTTCTTATTGGTTTATACAGACCATAGATATCCGGAGATATGCCTTCATTGCGGAATAGTAAGGAGTCCTAATGACGCCGCTTATCTCCCACCCAAATAATTACAACATTAACAAATAGTGTACTTACGACATACTCAAAATTTGAACACGCACTCTAAGAAGAAAGCAGCCACTCTAAATCATTTTCTAATAGCACACATACATAGAATGGGCCCCACCCATTCTCTAGTAAACATTTGCTATTTGCGAACATTCAATGCACACGCATGCAATTAGGGAGTCGAAAGCGATGGTCGATAATTTTTATCGATATTTAATTTTAGCACATTCTTGTATTATAATAACTTTGTTTAATTTTCTTTAAATATTTTTTTTATGTAAGTACCTTTCCGAAAATATTGTTTATTTTTACAAAAATAATATGGGATTATTTTTCAATATTGTATTACCGTTAAAGGGAAAAAATTGTTAAATGTCATGACGTATATTTATAATATAATACTTAATCTTAAAAAAAAATATTTTAATCAAAAATGCCTACCTACATTCGGGTTTGGTTTAATTCAGTATAATTGAGTGTGAACCGCGTATAATAGAGAGTAGACTTGAGTCCCAGCAGTGGGCACTGTAATAATAAAAATAAGGATAAAGTCAAGGACTTGATTAAGAAAGCGGTAGGTACTTCTGGACACGGCCCGCATTGTTAGGAGGTCCCTCTCTCTGGAGCCCTGACCGCCGGCAGCTTGGACCCTATTCCCGATAACGGTGGGCTACTATTTTTTATATCCTAATATTTAAAAATATAATTTAAATGTAAGTAATGAAATAAAGAAAATAAGGAAATACAAAATAAAAATCAAATCACACTTTGAACATTGACGGCTGCTCGGCCTTATAATTGACTAAGGTGGGCTTGCGATTTAATGATCAATATAATAATGTTGCGCAAAACTACTAAAACAAATATTTTTAACAATATTTAACCACCGCAATTGCGGTCAATAATATTGCGCAATATTATTAATCATCTAGGGCCCACCTAAGGAACCGCCAAATTTAAAAAAATAATAATTGAATGTTTTTGCATATCGAACACAAATTATTGTAATTTTTTGACCAAAAATAAATAATTGGATGAAATATAATATGTATTTATCATTACTTATCATATTGTACTATAAATCAAAAACTGTTCATTTGTCAAAATCAGGCATAATATTAATTTAAGTGTTTACACTTCACGACTTACTGTATTGAAATAACAATGTCTTAATTTGGTTCAAACAACATTAAATTAATAACTAATTTAACTCTTTTACTATACATGTAATACGAGAATATCCATTGGGTTCTGTAAAAAAATATTCAACTGCAATAATAAATAAATTAATATCGATAAAATCAGCCGCACGCAATCGATTGCACCTCTCTAAATCCAAAAGGCTCGTTGCGTTCGGGAAGATTCGGGCTAGTTCGGGCTAATTCGTGTCGTTCCGGACGTAAGTTAGTAAAACATTTAAAAATTGATTTAAAATATAAAACAGTGACTTAATTGTTTACTAACCGGTAGTAGGACACGCCATTTGTCTTCACGTTGATGGTATTTGACCTATTTTTACATATAATTACTGCACAACTCGGCATTTTAGTTTTTTACGCATTAATAGTACAATGGACGCAGTTGCAAAGTGACTGAATGAAGCGTACAGCCGCCGTTCGAATTTAAGACCAATTTTATAATATTGAGGCGGCACGTGCCACGCCCCCAAGGCATATCCCTCGATATCCGTGGTACAGACCATGGCGTGATTACAGCAGGTAGCGTGGTTACTAGGTATTGCACGCCATCACCTCTAGACTAACTATGTCCCCCACTCCTCCCACCACTGGCTGTCAGGCTACACATAAATTTAATTCCCCTCGGCCACTGTCCACAGTTAGTGGCTTTTAACAAAGGTCATGGTCATGGTTCACCATCGCCAAAATGTTTCAGGTCAGGCAAATGAGTGATTTAGTCACTTTCCCTGAATTTTATGGCCAATAACTTAGTAGGTTCCGACATTCATATTGCCCGTTATTAAAACAATTTCTATGAATACATACGACCTTCTCGTTTTGTGACTAACAGCTGTGGCTTTACGAGTGCTGTTAGCATATTACGTTTTTCTTTTGCTATTTCTAAAGCAATGTCGAGAACAACAAACGGGTGCACCGTTTCCGTTTGTTGTTTTCGTTGGGTCTAAGTACATACCTATTATGAATAAAACATTTACTTTAATATCATTTAATATTCCACCCGTTGGCTACACATTTTTATGAACAAAATTACTCCGACGAGGGAAAAACACTATTGGGCTCGTTGCTAAAAACTATTTTTTGTGAACTGGTACCAATGGAAATAAAAACTACGGGGAGAACCACTATATAGTTCCTGGTTAACTGACAGTAACGATTTTGTGAGTGTTTTCAAAAGTCCCAACATTTGCTATTGTATACCCAAGTTCGGTGCAACGTTTTGTAGTCGTGGCGTCACACACTCGACTATTAGATACTGGAACAACGGGCAATGGGAAAGCACCCTCTGAACTAAAGAGCAACATACACTAATTGGACTTAGTTCTGCCAGTATGAACCAACCCACAATTTCTCATTAATTCAGTTGGTTACGTCAAAATAATCCAATATCCCAAATGTGCTTTAATATATACAACAAAATCAGTCCAATGTAGGTACAGACTTACATCCATAATTATGATGATTGTGCATACTTCCCATCCTCACACATGGTGGACAAACATGGTCTTTGACAAATCAGCAGAGGTCTCCGCTCGAGGTTTGCCAGAGAGCTATGGAACGGAGTATTCTGGGTGTCAAACTGACAGACCGGGTTAGGAAAACGACCAACCGTTCCATAACAGAAATAATTGATGTCACTTGGAAAGCTGCCACGCTAAAATGGAGTTGGGCTGGACACATCTACCGCATGTCAGACGACCAATGGGCCAAACTTACGACCCAATGGGTCCCTCTTAATGGCAAGCGACATCGCGGCAGGCCTAGACGGCGATGGCGGGATGACTGGACTCCTTCAATAAGAACTGGTCCTTAACAGCTTTAAACAGAGAGAAGTGGAAAGAGAGAAGGAAGGCCTTTGTCCTGCAGTGGGATATCACAGGCTTTAAATAATAAATATTTAATAATATCAATTATAATCAAAATAAATCTTCGGAAATGGAATAATGGAAAATGGCAGTAACTTTGATCCAAATAGATATCTAGGCAGGTACTATCGCCAAAACCTATGTCTGACCACCGCAAGGACTGTTCCTGCATGCAGCGCATATTATTAGTCAACCTAAAAAGGATCTGAACAACTTTCTCCATGGGACAAATAGCGTAATCGCCAAAATTTTATCAACTGTCCCATGGAAAACTTCAATACCTACTCGACCTAAATGTATGGGACGGCTGAATTTTTATTCGCGATTACGATGTTGGTCCCATGGAGAAAGTTGTTCAGTTTAATGATCTGTACCACATCCTTAAATTTGGCTGGTCTTTAAAAAATCAGCCTGTATAATCAAGTCGTTTCTGGCAAACCGGCCGCTGCCGCGGCACCACTCGCTTCGCTCGGTCGGCTCGTGGGTGGGGGTCACAGTTTTAACCTAACCTAACCATTTTTTTTTGTCAGGCGTAAGTGGTGTAGTGTAGTTTGGAACCAGGACGCGCGCGTACACATTACAAACTATACAAGAGCAGTACGCAAAATTAATTCGTGTAAACATTGTAATCGCAGATTTAAAAATAGCAATACAAAGTATGAATACGCGAGCAGTTCCCTATGGCTGCGTTCTGGCCTTGTATAGAATAAAAAGACGCGTCCCAGTCACCTTTTGAGGTGGTCTGTTCATCTAGCTGGGGGATGTCCCACACTACGATTGCCAATACATGGTCTAGTAGTTATTCCCATTTATTTAATTACTTACCTATGAGTAGGTAGGCAGGTACCTAGACACTCGCAAATCCTATCCTACTTCCTACTATCCTACTAATATTATAAACGTGAAAGTTTGTATGGATGGATGTATGGATGGATCGATGAATGGATGTTTGTTACTCTTTCACGCAAAAACGACTGAACGGATTTGGATTTAATTTGGCACACAGATGGTTTATAACCAAGATTAACATATAGGATACTCTTTATCCCGATATTCCTACGGGATCGAAACTCATACGGGTTAAACCGCGGGGCGCAGCTAGTAATATTATAAGCGTGAAAGTTTGTATGGATGGATGTTTGTTACTCTTTCACGTAAAAACTACTGAACGGATTTGGATGAAATTTGGCACACAGATGGTTTACCTGCACTGCGCAGGTGCTTGCAGAAAAATAAAATGTCTTTTTAACTGATAAACTCGTTAAATCTAATCTGTGAAAACAATCTTCGAGTTTACAGTTTACACGGAAAATTACTTAATGACGAGTTTTTGCTATGCGTAATATCGCAGGTGTTTGAGATAAAAGACTAACTCATTTGGGGAAAACATTCCAATTGTTTGCTTATTGATTTAGTTTAGAATAAATCGTAAGGAATTTCTTAAAAGCGTACTAATAATTCTTGGCATTGATGAACAGAAATATCTTAATTAGCATTTGCCTATAAACAGTAAAAACATGAACTTTGGTCTATTTCCTCGAATTTTCCTTTACTTAGTGTCTTGTCTTTTTACTAGAAGAAAATATATTTAAATGCTAGCTATATAGATAAACGTAAATAATCTTGTAAACCTACTTAACTGCATCCAACTATCCATCTACCTACCTTACGAAATCAAATAATTTTTAGTTTTTATAATTATCCAATATGGCTATGTTGAAAGAACATCTATAAAGTAAAGTATTGACGTTGGAAACTAATAGGTCCACCATTAATGAAAATAAAAAGATAAAAAATACCCTCTTTGAGGACATCCAGCGTACAAACAGGCTAAGTTTACAATTTAATTAAGGTTGTCTTACAAAGATTTCGAGTGCATTTCAGTGGACTAACATATTCTTGTTGCCTGATAAATTAGTAGCCAGAACCCGACGATTTAAACAGAAATACAAACAAAATGTATACGTCATCAATTATATACAGGCTGTCCTGTCTGCGATGTCAGATTTTCAGACATTAATTATTGTTGAATATTGAGTTTCGAACAACGCCCTGCGGCATTATTTTGTATTCGACGAAAATGTTTTTACATAAGCCTCATTGGATCTAAAATAACTGTGCAGCCAGGCATCAGCAACGGCCCGAAAATTAACAAAATAATGAATAGATACATTGTTAAAAGAAACATTGTTTTTTTTTTCTTCAGCCTGTGTAGATGATACGAGTATTTAGTTGTATCAGACGGACAAGTTAAATTGAATGGACGGACAGAACTTTCTACTTTTAAATTCAGTGGATTTAAAGCTTATTTAAACCAGGAGCAACTTGAATGAATGATTACTATCTTCTTCGTAGTTTCTCTGGTAAATCTGTCTGGGTTGTGGAAAATGGACTTTAAGTTCGGGGTAAAAGTAGAAAAAGCAACTCCGTTTTAGTTCAGCATTGTTTTCTGTTATGACATTTATAATGTTATACTACACTAACGACCCATCCCTGCTTCGCACACTTTTAACCGCTTGATAAAACATAATGATTTCTATATGATATGTAAATTAAATATGAATGTATTAAACACATAAACCTTCTGGAATCAATTATGTAAATGATGGTGAAAACCACTTCAAAATATGTTACGCAGTTTAGAAGAGCAACGCGCTCACACAGACAGACAAAAAAAGCGATTTCAACTCATATTATGTATAGATATTAAAAATACTTAGTAATATGTATACCTATCCAGCCATGGGCTTTGCTCTTAACACTTCTGTACGCTAGTGTCCTTTTTACTAAACTTTATTGCATAAAATTCAAAATGTGCCAAGAGCCTTGTACAAATTTTTGGAGTTGTCAACTCGCCCACAAATAAATTAACTTCGAGCGAGTCGCCTATAGAAAAAAATAATAACGAATAGACTAATAGCTAGCCGAAGCTACTAAACTTGTGTATCCTGTAACCACATTGCTATAATACCCACACGTGTATTATAAATTTACTCATATAAGTAATTCTCACGTTACCCACTCTTAACCATTCCTTGTATATTTTTTTAAAGGCTAAAAGAACGCCACTGTAATCCTCTTTGGTGCAATTCCATTGCGAAGGAATTGTCTTTGCCGGGAACCACATATGCATAATATACTACCCCTTTATATGAGTGTGCCGTCAACTTAATTCTAAACCGCAGTCGCTCCAAGCTCACACGCTCGCAACTCTGCTTTCACAGCCAACATTTCCATTAGAATTGGATTAAATTTAAAACATGTTAATTAATGAATACTGTTTCCACTTTTATCTAAATGAGAAGAGGAAAGGATAATTAGAATAGAAAAATGTTGATTGTTGTTGTAACAAATGAAGTTGGTGAAAATTAAAAACGTATCTCTACAACATACCTCTAGGGTGTACAATAATAACAAAATAAAACAAAAGAATATTCTAACTTTGAATACATGATAAAATATTAAAGCTACGCCAACGGTGAACGCGCGCGGTGCGATAATTCCTTTCAGTAATTTCTAGGAATCCGAGCGAGTCCCGGCTCCCTTAAGCTGTCTACAACTGACGATTGAAAAAGAATTTCGGTTTTAATAACAACACCGCGGTGTTGTTATTCAAACCGAAATTCTTTTCAAAGCCATATATTGCGCCAGGGCACTTGTTGACACAACTAAGGCGGTATCGTCAAGTTGTAGACAGCTTAAGGGAGCCGGGACAAGCTCGGATTCCTAGAAATTACTGAAAGGAATTACTTATCTATTTATTCTGAGGAACCTATCGGTACGTACGTTCGTCCGGCTCGTTGTCCCAACTGTATCAATCTGCCTAGCCTTTTCCCAACTGTTTTGGGGTCGGCTTCCAGTCTAACCGGATGCAGCTGAATACCAGTATTTTACATGGAGCAACTGTCTACCTGACCTCCACAACCCAGTTACTGGGTAACACCCCTTGGTAAGACTGGTTGTCAGACTTTCGGGCTTCTGACGACCCATAACGTCTGGCAAAATCCCAACTGTATGTCCTTCAGAATTGTATTGTTACATTTAGAACGCTATAGAACAAATGGAACCTTAAGTAGTAGGTATCTACTTGTGCGTAAAATTTGTGTCTCATGGATGCGTGTCCATTTCGATAGTGTTCGGAAAAGTTCAACCATCCTAACAAATATTGGTGTGTTCAAGTGTCAAAGGTCAAATTACTTACATTTTGAATTAGTCAAAATTCATTTGAAATGTCACTGGTGGCTTTGTGATACAGCACAGCACCCTAATTGCGTAACACACGATTAATCGGAATCGGTTTCATTTTGACAGTTCAACAGCATTAATTCGACGACACGGTTGGCGCAGTGGCTGAGCGATCGACTGCTGCGCTGCGTGTCGTGGGTTCGATTCCCGCACGGAACAAATATTTGGTAGTTGTTCCGGGTCTGGCTGTTTGTGTATGTGAGATTTAAATGTTTGTATACGCACCCACGATACAGGAGTAATTCCGAGTGTGGGGCAAAGTTTAAAAAAAAAAAAATTGCTTTATTTACGTGTTGAGCAGACAAATTTTTCGAACTTATGAAGCAATCGATTAGCAATTTGCTTCAAAATGATTCAGATTCCGATCGATCGTGTGTTACGCAATTAGGGTGTAAGTAATGTCATCAACCTGCTCTATGTGACCCTGTAACAAAAACAAATGTTTGCTACATAATATTTCAGCGAGTATGGAATTAAAGAGCAGTGCCCAGTGGCAACGCCCGCAACTTACGATATGTAGGTCAAAGGTCTTTGTGAAAATTATTTCATCACTATTGTTCGAAGGCAACGTCGTGAGCAAAACGCCATGTCCTAGAACCAAAAATTCGAAGACATGTGACATCTACCAACCCGCACTGGGCCGGCGTGGTGGATAACGGCGTACTACCTCTCACAGAGGGGAACATTATAGGCTGATTTGATTATGCTATGCTATCGAATGTTCCCGAAACCGTCATGATTGTGAATTACATTGAAAGTTGTTTACTACGAATACATTAGTAATTACAGTATCCAGCGCCTGTTGTTGCTTGTAGCTCGTGATCATCATGACCAAATGAAGTCAATTGCACGCGTTGACCTCTTGGCCAGCCTTGGCGACAGAGCATCATAAAATAAACTGTATGACTGCTCGTTACATAACCACAACTGTTCTACATAATGTCTCCTTTATTTTTTCAGTATTCCTTATAGATACTTGGTAGTATATTCAATTAGTTACTGAAAATGTTTCTCATAGCTACATACGCAGAAAACGCTAAAGTTGTTTTCTATATTTTAACAGGAGGATTTATTTTGTGGGGTAAAGGTTAGCTTTTTTTCGTTTTAGATTTTTATCTTGCTTTTAAGATAGGTATTATGGTTTTTTAAGACCACAATACTGGCTGGTAGCAGAAATTGTAGGTAAGATATTTATTAAGATATATTATAATTATAGTAATATTATTATTTCACTGTTATGTATCCTATAGGTAGTTAATTTGTGAACAGCGTTGTGGGATATCAAAAACATAGGAATAAGGAATACACAAAATGTGTAAAATATTTTGTGTATTTCTTATTTTTATCTTTTATTTTGTAGCTGTTTGTGGTTCCTTTTTAATAAGAAACATAAATAAAAAGAAAGTTTGTTTGAAGTTTTATGTTAAAGTTAAATAAATAGTACTTAGTGGTCGTCACTAAGTACTATTTATTTAACTAACTACCTACTTAACTAACTACTTGTTTAATTTAACAAGATAAACCTTTAATAATGAGATAAAACTTGATTTTGAAATTGTATTGCAAACTTTTTTTTTGCCTTGCCATCAATAAAAACACGGAAGTACCTATAGAACAGGTGCGTCCAACGATATTGCTCGTTTTCATTGTTTGTTGTTTACCAATATAGGAGACTGGCACACAGGCAGTCACAAGCATTCATTACAGAAGTTTTAATTAGTCCACAAGCTCCATTTAAATTGCCGACTCCATAGGGCTTTTCAATATACAATTTAGAAAACAATTGGACGAGTTAGGTTTCATTGCGAACTTGATTATACAAATTAACAAAGTTCTGAGGGCAATTCCTGTACATTTTAGAACGTTCCCTACTAATAATATAATTCTTAAACATAACAGAATCAGTCTATAATGTTCCCACTGTTGGGACATAGACCTCCTCTCGGTGTGAGGGGGTGGGCCGTAAACTACCACGCCGGCCCAGTGCGCAAAAAAAGAAAAAGAAAATGGAGCGTTGTCAGATGTCACATGTCTTTAAATTTTTGGTTCTAGGACATGCCGGTTTCCTCACACTGTTTTCCTTCACCGTTTTGAGAGCAGCGGTGACAAAATAATTTACACGAAGTAAAGCGCCTGTCATTATCACTGGGCTACCACGGCTCACCATCTTATCATTCTTCATCTGCCAAAAATACCTTTAATTTACTTACATTTTTGACAAAGTTTTCACATTGATGGGATTGCGACTAGATTTTAAACGTTTTTAATCACGGGAATCGTTTTTCTGTTGAAAGAACAACTGGAACATATACCTATAATACATAAGGTTAACAAAACTTTAAGTAGTAATGTTGTAGTCCACTGCGTTATCCGTAGAGAAGACATATTAAAAGATCAGTGGTTGTCACTAGATGAGCATTACCAAAATAAACAAATATTTTGAAATAAATAAACAAGTTACTATAAGGCTAGCTTGAAAATAAATAAAATAATGTTATTTAATTATTTTTTTAGGTTTAAATTGCATTTTTGTCTTGCAATGCAAGAGGGTCTTCGTTTACGACGCGACGCTACTCAAAAGTAACATGTTACGAACTCAAATCAAAGTACCTTCAATGTTGGTCCGTATACGAGCAACTAATCACAAAGTAAATAACCTTAGGAAGTCGCGTCCGATTTAAGTTTGTAAGTGGCAACAACACCCTAATTGCATAACACACTTAATCACAATCTGAAACGTTTTGAAGGATATTACTAATCCACTGCTACATATGTTCGAAAAATTTGTCCGCACAATATACTAAATAACGCAATGAATATTGTTGAACTGTCAAAATGAGAGCTCACGTTACTTTTGAGCCCATTAATGTAAGAAGGACCTTACGTTAGACGAGTTTTGCCGTGTCATATTGTAAAATGGGAAGCTCCTGTCTCATAAATATCAAATAACCAGGTTGTTTAGCGTCAAGGCTAATACGCCGTACTACACCAAGCATACTTGATATAATATATAATTCAAAACCTACTACCGCGTGGTATTTACTTGCCCTTTCGGATTCTAGCCGGCCAACTAATTTTCGTGCAACACGAAACTGGGGTTAAAAAAGACTATTAGGGCAAGTAAGTAGGTAGGTTCCTACACAAGTAGTCGTCACTACATAGTATAAAACAAAGTCGCGTCTGTCTGTCGGAATGCGTTAAACGGATTTGCATACGGTTTTCACCAGTGGACGGAGTGATTTATTCAGGAAGGTTTAGGCGTATAATTGAATAAAATTTTGTGTAAATTGGCTGTAATATGTCGATGATGGTTGAAGATGTCGGAAAAAATAGAGTTATATGAGAACAATGTATTACGGAATAAATACATTGTTTATCTGATTTAACACATAGGGTACTTTGAATTCCGGAAGTACGTTCCCGTGGAATATTTTCTGATATCCACGCGAGCGAAGCCGCGGAAAGCTAGTTCAGAATAAACAGCACTTCATTATTTCCTAGTTTTCTGTTGGGAAATATTGAAGACTGGTTTAATTGCACACTGATTACGATCAGGACACATTACTCCGAAGTCCGAACATGTTTGCATTCCTAATGGAAATCTAAGAGACCAAAAAAGAATCCAACGTTTGGAATATCGATGTCGAAACGTTGCAAACAAATTCTCGCTATCTCACTACTTTTCACGATAGTTATTTATTTTTGAAACGCTCTTTACTTACGTGTACGTCATTTGTGACGTTTACTTTTCGTAATTAAAACAACTGACGACTGTGATGACCGCGATCATCCTAATTGCGTAACACACTATCAACCACAATATGAATTAATCCATTGCTCCATATCTTCGAAAAATGTGTCTGCTCAATAACGTAAATAACGCAACGAATGCTGTTGAACTATCAAAATGAAAACCATTCCTAATGTTACCTAGTGTGTTATGCAATTACCCCACAGATGTCAAATAATTTATTAAAGTAGCCTGATTTTATATAAGATTACAAATAATAGTTAAAGATCATACTGGCCTTTACCGAAGAATGGGTTTTTATTATGAGAACCACAATACATATACTTTAGGTCGGTACAGGCCATGAGGATGACATAGAAATTTGATCAATATCCTTGATTGAATTATTGATGACACAGTGATACTTTGAAGGACACACTTGTAAGAATAGGATACGAAAAACATGATACCAAATTATACAACGTGGATACAATTATACGACAATAAATGAAAATACTGGCAATACTAGTACATGAGAGCATATATTATGTTGAAACTATCGAATGAATATCAACATTGAACAAAAAAAAATTGTAGTGATGGGCCCACTATGGATTTCGCTAATTAGGCTGGCTATAGTGGAAAATATTGAACACTAGCTGCGCCCCGCGGTTTCACCCGCATAAGTTTTGATCCCGTGGGAATATCGGGATAAAAAGTATCCTAAAATTTAATCCTGGTTATTAACTACCTGTGTGCCAAATTTCATCCAAATCCATTCAGTAGATTTTGCGTGAAACAAACATCCAACCATCCATTCTCACAAACTTTCGCGTTTATAATATGTATTAGTAGGATTTGATTGAATTTTTGATTTGCTGGATTTGAATTTTTTGGATTGTTGTATTTTTTTTTTGAGGAGGATTTGATTGAATTTTTGTATGCATACTGGGAACGTCATACGATATACGAAATTCAATAGAATCTCGCATCATCATCCCCACATTGTATAAATTTATACTACTTAATAACAAAGCTGAAGAGTTTGCTTGCACACGCTAATAAGTCGGATTTCAATAATTATTTTTGCTGTTGATAGCCCAATTTTTGAGGAAGGCTACTTACGCGAAAGGGTTACCGCTGCCCTGGAACATAAAGGGCTAAGGAAGGAACACGGGTGGGTTTTAGTCAGTAAGAGTCTGACACTCCCTTCCGCTCCACCCAAAGCGGGGGGGTCATTTGATGATTTCCCACATCAAAAAAAAAAAACGTCACGCTAGGCCCATTGGGACCTTGCCGGATTGCCGCCATGGGATCTGGAGGCCAAAGTCCTCGCCCACATATGGGAGTGGCGAGAGGAGGCAAAACGCCGGGGCGTTGCTCCGCTGCCGCGAGAAATCACGGCACAGCGGACAGAGCTCCGGCGGGATCTCATAGCGGCATGGAGAGTGCGATTGTCGCAACCCAGCGCTGGGCACGCCACAATTGCGGCGATAAGTCCCCTCTTTGAGGAGTGACTAGAGAGGCGCCACGGCGCCCTCACCTTCCGCCTGACGCAGGTCCTCACCGGACACGGTTGTTTCGAGAGGTTCCTGTTCAGGATAAAGCGGGAGGAAACGCCAGGGTGTCACCACTGTGGGGATCGCCCGGAGGACACGGTGGAGCATACGGTGGAGGTCTGCCCGGCTTGGGCAGGGCCCCGTCGTGTCCTCGTGGCGGCGATCGGCGGCGGCGACCTCTCGCGTCCGGCCTTCATACAGGCCATGGTACGGAGCGAGAGTGAATGGGAGGCCGTCACCTCTTTCTGCGAAGCAGTAATGCCCGCGAAGGAGGAGGCGGAGCGCGTGAGGGAGAGGTAATCGCTGCACCCTCGCGCGCCTAGCCGCCGCAGGAGACGCCCTGGACGGGAGTCAACAGCCGACTCCCGGCCACCGTAGGCGCGGGCTGGTAAGGACCAGGCCCGGGTCGACGGCACGTTGTGTTCCACGCGCGCCTCAAAGAGCTGTCAGCACGAACTGACGGGGTCCGCTAGGGCCGATGCCGCCGGGGCTGCGGGTTGTTCGAAAGAGATACCGTGGCCCCTGGCACAGGCAACTGAAGGAACACGGGTGGGTTTTAGTCAGTAAAAGTCTGACACTCCCTTCTGCTCCGCCCAGAGCGGGAGGAGTCATTTGATGATTTCCCACCCAGAAAAAAAAAAGCAAATAGTCAGAAAGCAAAAACAAAGTAAGAGCGCGAGCAGACGATGCGATGCGATGGGGTGTAATATATATATATATATATATATATATATATATAATATAAACTGCTAACAGAAGCTGAGCTGCAACGACGGCTACAAGTACTTACCATAAAACAATTTCCTATTATTATTCACTTCAAGCGACAGTTCGGAAGCGCGCTCATACAATGCAATAATACAATAACACTGTACACGAAACAGTACAATACCATTATTGTCAAACTAGCTGCGCCCCGCGGTTTCACCAGCATAAGTTTCGATCCCGTAGGAACATCGGGATAAAAAGTATCCTTTATGTTATAGTTTGACCAAAACCGCTGTACCGCGCCTTCAGTATGTGCGCGGCGAGACGAGGGGGCAATGCCGCTCATTCGTCATCGCTCACGGCGTCCCGCCCCCCGCCTCGCCGCGCATTCCTCCCGCCTCGCCGCGCATTCCTAAGGCGCAGTGCAGCAGTTTCGGTCAAACTATAATCCTGGTTATAAACCATCTGTGTGACAAATTTCATCCAAATCCGTTCCGTAGTTTTAGCGTGAAAGAGTAACAAACATCCACTCATCCATCCATCTATCCATCCATCCATACAAACATTCACGTTTATAATATAAGTAGGATAGGACAGGATATAAGTAAGGACAAAGGAAGCTCATAACTTGTTTCTAACGAATGCATAACTTATAAGGAAATATATACATAGTTCATATTACATAATCAGCCTATAATGTGCCCACTGTTGGGACACAGGTCTCCGTGCGAGGGAGTGGGCCGTAAGCTACCACGTGGGCCCAGTGCGGGTTGACAGATGAAATAATAAAAAATAAAAATGTTTATTTCAATTACAATGGGAATTTTGATACATATATTTGGAGATCACCTTTTAAGCAAGAGGTTTGCTTGTTTTAGTTCCACTTATAAATTTTATTGCAATTGAAATGTAGACAATGTAAACATGCAAGACTAAAAATAAAATAAAAAAGATAAAATAAAATAAAAGGGTATCTTAACATTAAACAAACTGCTCTGCAAAAGAATGAGAGTTATGCAGAAAAGTGCCAGATCGCACGAGTAAGTGTTATGTGTGTGTCACGAGTGAGTGTGTTAGTGAGTACGAGTGTGAGTGTGAGTAGTGAGGTTGTGTGGTGTGTGAGTTGTAATAAGATCACTTATTAGTAGCTTAGTTCACTTATCCCAATTAATATCCTGTCCAGTACTAAGTACGAGAGTGTGTCTGTTTATTAATTTGTTTGTTTATTAGTTACGCTTTCACGCTTAGACGGCTGAACAAATCTGAATGAAATTTGAGATTTGGAACTTTGATAGATCATATCCTTGGTTAGGACACAAGATACTTCTAACCGGCGCTGCTAGTATAGGTAGGTATAGGCGTAGGTTCAATTTTAGGTTGTCGGTGGTCGGTTAGCCCTGCGACAATGTCTTGGGATCGAAAGAAGCGAAACAGATGACACATGTCTCCGAATTTTTGGTTCTAGGACATGCCGGTTTCCTCACGATGTTTTCCTTCACCGTTTTGAGAGCAGAGCAGTGGTGATGAAATAATTTACACACAGTAAAGCGTCGAACTTACAACTCGTAATTCGCGGTCGATATCACGTGGCCACAACTGCTCTCAAATAAATAGTGTTTTTTTAATCGTGTTTGTATTGATGATAAAATGATTTTTTTTCATTAGTACAGATACCAACGATATACTACTTTCTGAAATGTCCTATTTTTACTTGAAAAATGTTTTGGGAACCGTAAATGTGTTTCTTCTGAAATAAAAAAATATAATTATTAATTTATTATAATGGTTAACATACATAATACAACATTGCGGAATCAATAGTTGCAAACTAATAAGCCCTTATAAATAAACTATGAAATTGTGACATGATTAAAATTCAAAAGATGTGAAGTATTTCTAAACACATTTGCGTAGCCTTTTCCCAACTAAGTTGGGGTCGGGTCCCAGTCTAACAGGATGCAGCTCAATATGTATTTCTAACTCTTGGCATATTAACTCCATTCGTGTTTTATTAATCAGGGGGAAAGTTTATTGTCTATCTACCTGCTTGTCTACTGACTGGTATACGCGTACCTATGCGACCTACATGTTAAATGATGTGTTCAAGGACGATAACTTACAGCAGTGTAAAAATGAATGCGAAATTTTATGACACCAAGCGATATTTCGCATCAGTTAACTGGATGAAATTGGAAATATTACATCCCACAGAACCTTCCGCGAACCGGTTCAGGAATAAATACGAATTTGTCTCGATCATTTCGTTTTCACGTTAAAGCGGTTTCAGCATGATTTAAAAACGAATTATGTACAGTACCTATGTACACAAATGGAGCAGTTTTTCCAGTGGTAACGGCCCTAAATTACGAGTAGTGTAGGTCGTAGGTCGTGGGTTTGAACCCAGGCAGGCGCTTTACTTTGTGTAAATTATTTCATCAGTATTGCTCTCAAAACGGTGAAGGAAAACATCGTGAGGAAACCGCCATGTCCTAGAACCAAAAATTCGAAGACATGTGACATCTACCAACCCGCACTGGGCCCGCGTGGTGAATAACGCCCCTCTCGCCGAGAGGAGACCTGTGTGCCAGCAGTGGGAACATTATAGGCTGATTATGCTATGTACACGAACTGGACCACAAGGTAGAAGTTCTTCAATGGAATAGGGAAGATGCTCTGACCAGATGGGTGTGGCTTCTGGTTCCCAATGGTTTTTCTGACTTGCTAAGCAGTTCATTGAGATACTCATAAGTAACTTGATATACATAGTTTTCCTAAACTTCACTTTTTTTTCTTTCAGCGCGACATCTACATCTGGGCCCTAGACCACCGGGTGCACCACAAGTACTCTGAGACGGTAGCTGACCCTCACGACATTAGGCGAGGATTCTGGTTCGCTCACGTCGGGTGGCTGGTCCTGACTCCTCACCCTGCCGTGGAAGACCGCCGCATCGCACTGCAACCTACGTGTGCTGACCTTCTTGCTGATCCAGTGGTCATGCTGCAGAAGAAGTAAGTAACTCTAGGTTTAGCAGCTTTTAAATCAAAATGAATAATGATTTATTCCAATTTGGCTGAGAATACTCTGCTCTAAATTTGACTGAGAATATTCTGCTCTAAAATTGGTTAAGTAATTCAATTAGTTTGAGGGGCCTTCTGAGTCAATTGGTTTATTGATAGGAGCCGAATCGTCGTAGCTGGTACTCAAAAATTGCCATTGTGATCTGATACCAATCGAAAATCAAATAAGGTTTTGAATCGGAAAGCAGGTTGTCTAAGTATATTCGAAGCTTAATATCTCGGACTGAGACCAACCGTAGCCAGCAAAGTATAATAATCCACCACCCATCACACACACTACATCACACCACACCATACCACACCACACAACTCCACACCATATCACTCACCAAGCCACACATTACACCACAACATCGCGCGCCTCACCACATTTCACACATAACACGGCACTACTTACCACACCACACTATACACCACATCTCATGCAATAACAGACTGGCAGTTTTTTGAGTTTTATTTTACTGTTAATTATTTAAATCTTTTAATCTTAAGATTAGTAAATACAAGCTAAGTACAGAAAAATGTACTACATTGTATATTTACCCTTAAGGTCAAATTACACTATTATAAACTCTAGTTGGTATAGGTGTATGACAATGATTTGAAAGAGCGGAGCCTTCTAATACAGGCATTGTTTGCTTAAATGGAGGCTCCAACCACGTATAAATGTAATGTAATTTTCTATTTGTCACAATAAACTATTTTGTATTTGATTTTTTTTATTGTACCCAGCATTTACGTAGCTCTTAGCATTCAGATATTATTTATACGACCAAGTACCGAGCTGTAATTAGAATTTTAGAATCCGAATACTTGAGCACCTAGCAGAATGTATTTAGAATTTAGAAGATTAGGCATACAGGACGTAAACTTATAGGTAGCTTACTACGTCACTAGGAAGTTTGACAAGTAAAATTGTAAATACAAAAAAAAAATCGTAAATAAGTGAATAAAAAAAAAACGTTACCGGATATTAAAACTCTTGACGCAGCGCGCGGGGGAGATATAAAACGTGCAACCCGCGTCCCTTTGTGTTCGCCGATCGCCGACAGTCACTTTGAATATTGGAACAATGTCAACACCGGCTAACGCTTCGAGTGCTCTCGTCATCAAGGGCTTGTATTTTCATTACGTGTTGCATGTTTGAAGCACGAAGCTAGCTTTCACTATATTTAACTAGTTGAACTGTTTACTCTCTAGCGATTTGTCGATAAATTGCTTAATTGTAACCTAAATGGAAAAAGGCACTGGCTCTTGAAATACAGGAACCCTAAGGCTCTCAGGCTCTCAGGCTCTGGAGTCAGAGTCTTATTATTCTGTAACCTGTTTTTATGGTCGATAAATAAGTGATCAAGTTTTAAGAATGTGTACTATATATTTCTCAACATCATATACATCTATCTCATCTCAAAATTTGACACCTGAAGATAATTCCCGATTAGCATACGTGTTATAAGTCTCGGATTATAGGGTGCATATCTTTTGTCAGTATCCAAACTTAATTTTAATATCCGCCTGCCGCGGACAACATATTTTGTCTGGGCAATGAAATGCAGAGAGAACCTACTCTCTTAGCAACGTAGACATACCATTTCTATGCAAAGTAACCTCGTTAATGTTATCAAATGACCGTCCTTCGCAGCCTGTCACAGTCAGTAAAAATATGGATTTGAGACGCCGTTAAAAATGACAGGAAATCCCAGCTCCCACTAAGATAATCAGCCTATAATGTTCCCACTGCTGGGACACAGGCCTCCTCTCGGTGAGTAGCAGTGGGCCGTAATCCACCACGCGGGCCCAGTGCGGGTTGGTCGGGTCGGTAACTCCCACTAAATACGAGGAATTAGTTCGAGTCCATGCTATAATGAATTTGATGTGCCATGCCAACTCGCTAATTTGCACAAATTTCGACTCAAGTCACATATTTAACTGTAGTTTACGTGTGCGTCTTAAAATAATTTTAGATTTTACTGCCCTGGCAAACATTCACACTAGCATGTGAATAATTCAAGTTTACCTACATCCAATATGCTTATGTTATTGTTTCCTAAATTCAAAGTAAATTCTATCGTTCATTTAGGTACTATTTACAGAGTGTGTGGATCCAACAAGAATATAGGTACCTAGGTATATTTTATGTCGAAAGATAAAGAAAGTACCTTATTTAATATTTCATTTCAAAACAATTGTTACACAGTACAGACGATAACTCAAATCCATAATGTTTTGTTTTTTTTTGTTAGGATTGGTCGTTGGACTCATAAATTGGTGCCTGAGTGATGACTCACGGACATCTGTATTGGTAATACAGATGTCCGTGAGTGACAATATTCTGACGATAGTTCATATCAATCAAACAATCAATCAAATCGCTTCGTCACCTAAATTGAGGCACCAAAATCGCAAAAACGATAACAAATCTTTAAAGGAAAGATGTACGACTAAATTAATCGCTTTGCAATAGATACCAATAAAGTCCTATGAATACAAATTAGTCTTCTTTAGCTATAGTTTAAGTAGCTCGTTTCAAGAATTCCTTACAAAATAATTATTTTATATTTTGTGTTTTGACTGTAGATTTTTAGACCATTTATTTTATTTTATTACGAGTAAGTACCTACCTGGTACTTGTTGACAGGCAGTTATTTTTAAAAGAGTAACCATAGAGTTTCGATCATAACCATAACCATAACCATAGAATTTGAACTGTGCACCGTGTAGGTTTACGTGAAATAAAATATTTTGATTTTAATACAAACCAAAATACAAACAAAATATATTATACTTAGGTAATTCAAGCATAAATACATTTTTTCATCTCTCGAAGTCTCCAATGACATTATTTTAAAAAAAAAATGTGATACATGCAGATGAGAGATGCAGTACCACTGCATGCTACTACTGACATTGAACACATTTAGCCGGCATTCCGGACTTTCGGGTCGATATTATTATTAAATTACGTATATGAAATACACATTCCATGTTTCCGGAATCATGGAAATTCATGTTTTAATCATAAACTCTTTCAACGAACGACGTGAATGTAAAATATGGAAATCGGCTTTTTGATGTCGTTTCTTTTAACCATTACACAAACATAATAAATAACATACAACAAAATATGGAAAACTCAATATTCTATTATTGGCTGATTAGTGATTATGATATGTTGTGCTACCCAATTATAATTTAATAATAATGAACATATCTACATAATATAATCTACTACTTATTACTACAATTATTATACCCATTCCCCGACCCCGTAGCAATGACTTTTTTTTCAAAAATATTCAAAGACAGTTTTGACTTTGCTACCTTTATTTCTGTGCAGTTTGTACAAACGAACGAATTTAAAAGAACTAAGTATAAAATACTTACCTATTTGCTAATAAAGTACCTTCTTCTAGGTTTTCGCAGTGTCAACTCAGTAAACTAGTGCTTACCTACGTTGCGAGTCCATTAGCTTCACCGTAAATAACTTTTTAAGGCGAAAGCGTCCGGGTAGCCCGCGAAATTAAAATTTTCTTACGTTTTATTGCAATTTGCAGGTCAGTATTAGGTTGTAGGTTGATCTAAATATGATTCGCACCCGTAACAAATATTTATTATAAACCGTTAAATTTTGATCGGTTTAATCCTTAAAAGGGGTCATTGTACTCATCATTATGAACAACTTTTACTACGCGACCAATCGTGAAAAAAAAATCAGTTGATCCCTAGATTTATGTTCGCATAACTCGACATAATGTATGGATCAACTGATTTTTTTTTCTAAGTTCCTTATTACTCTAGTGAAGGGCTATTTCATGAAATCATGACATTTGAGGCCGATTCTAACTCAAGGAGTTTTATTGCTGATTCTAATGATTATAATTCTGTAAAGTCATATTTTAAACAACATACAACGCAACATTGGCCTGCAAATTGCAAAAAACGAAAGTAAATTGGAATTTCGCGGGCTACCTTAGCGCATTCCCCTTAACACAATCCAATCACCAAATGAGTTGCCTGATTGCTTTGCCAATAGAACATCCGATATAACAAAGTACCTACGTACCAATAGCGATTACTCACTTTAAAAAAAACTTTATTATAGAATAGTGCAATACCTACACGGTAAAACGTAAGTTACAGCTGTTTCTTGTTTGAAAAACCAATGAAAAAGTTCTTCGCTGTGAGATCTGGGCCCCAAGTCTGCTAATTTACAAATGCTTCAATTGAATCTCAATTGCATCTCGATTGGATAGTTTGGCACATTTGGTATTCTACTGCTTAATTAAGACCAATGGTGTTCCATTGACATATCATCGAACTGCCACTCAATCGCCATTGAACAATTTGCTATTCTGCTCTTCAATCGTGTCACAGTTGTGTCTCGATGTTACAATTATTGGTAGTCCGCTCGTTATTTGACGTTTGTTTGATTTTTATGTGAATCATCTGTCAATGACATTCTTACCATTGAAGTACAATTCGACAACGATAGATCGTTACGCGTAGCGTTTAAATTGTTGTATGATTTTAGTAATTTAAAATAAGAATGAGGCCATTACCAAGTTTACGTTGGCGTGTTTTGTGGCTTTAGCCAATTCTAACGATCGCCGTCGACGACAGCGATCATTAGAATTGGCTCGGCAACGTCGCAAATCCCGAGCAACAATGAGGCTCAGTGTAGATCCGTTTCGTGATTTACCTGAGTCAGAATTTATCAAAACGTTCCGACTCGGAAAAGAACAAGCGAAGGCGCTTTGTGAAAAGTTAACTCCACTTCTTCAACAACAAGGGCGTAAGGCAAATAAGGTGATATTGCATATCACCTAATTTGAAGATTAGTAAAGTGGTGCTTAGATATAAATTGTCCAAGTATTGAAAAGGTAACTATTCTATTCTAAGTAAATACAATTTTTGTAATATCAAATTGAAATATTAAATAATTGCAGTCAACGAATTTGAATGAACTTTTACAAAGATTTTAAGTATTTAATTTATCATTTTGCAAATACTTACTCGTTTTTAACTTTTAAAAACTTTTACAAGTACTGTATAGGAAAATTGAAAACACAATCAACAGTCACTTGACATTTTGACAAGTTGGTTGAATTGAAAGTGACATTTCCGTGACAGCATCAAATTTTTGACTTTGGCAACACAGTCCCCGTATTATAAGTAGTGTTTTTTACAGCATTTGGTCTTATTCTATCGAGAAGGCATTTCATTATAGACAATATATTTATTATGAGTCGTAATTCAATCACAGAAATGAAAAAAACCTTTATTTAAAATAAATGATAACTCATTCATTCATTCAGTGTCGTGGTAGATTTTAATAGGCAACACCGCGAAATATTCAACTGACACCATTACAATTCAATTACGATTCTCTATTACAATTCAATTGACACCACATTTAAGTTTTAGCAGAATACGCATTTTGTCACAATGATAATTGAATTATAATTGACCCTCGATTGAATCGTAATAGTGGGACATATCATTGAAATTAGCAGACTTGGGGCCCTGGAATCATGTGCTGAATTCATATTAACAGTTTTCGCGTCTCTTATACCCTGTCATCATCTGCCTAGCCTTTCTATGTTGAGGTCGGCTTCCAGTCTAACCGGGTGCAGCTGAATACACATAGAGCGACTGCCTATCTGACCTCCACAACCCAATGACTAGGTAATACGATACCCCTTGGTAAGACTAGTTGTTAGACTTTCAACGGCTTAACGTGCTTTCCGAGGCACGGAGATATTGATATGTAAAGATGGTCACCCATCCACGGACCAACCGCGGCAAGTGTAGCTTAACCTGATCAATCGACCCATGGGGCTGTTATTACTTAGCCACAAACCCCTTTTATACAAAGTCTCTTCTCTTATACCCTGTATATTGTAAATATTTTTAGCATAACATGGCATATTATTTGTATGGGTAACGGATATGACAGTTTTCTCATAGTGCCCCGTGGGGGTACTATGAATATTTCTTGTTTCATTACTTGCACAGGACACACTTTTATTTTGCTTTTCTAATTTTATTTATTTATTTATTTATTTTACCATTTATGTACACACATATATAAACAGACAATGAAAAACAGAACAGAAAAATAAGTACAGAGGTGATGCTTATTTCATAAGAAATCTCTTCCAGCATACCTGAGATAGGACAATAGATACAGAGATGTAGACAGCGTGTGATAGAGCAAAGGAGACAAAAAATAATACATAGAATAAAAAAAAAAACAATTCACTTAAAAACTAAACAAGAATTACGAGAATATATTAACATACATACAAATAAACATACTCGTACATCAATACTTCTAAAATAAATATTACAAGAATGATAATAATTATATCATACTCAATATAATAAATACATACACAACTATTGACAGGCCTGTTGGTCTAGTGGTTAGTGACCCTGACTGCTATGCCGGAGGTCGTGGGTTCGATTCCCACCCAGGACAAATGTTTGTGTAATAAGCACGATCATTTGTTCTGTGTCTGGGTGTAATTTATCTATAATATTTATGTATTTAGAAATATATAAGTATGTTTATCAGTTGTCTAGTACCCATAACACAAGCTCTGCTTAGCTTGGGACTAGATGGCGTTGTGTGATAGTTGTGGAATATTTATTTATTATTTATTATTATTATGATGAAGTGGACAGATAGTGTTCTTTCACTAATACCACTAGTACTACTTTTTACCGTGTTTCCTTTGAACAAGTCCAGAAGAAATGAGAATGCCACGTTTTGAGTCTATTTTTTATACTTAAGTATGCTTCTTTTCCCTAATTGGAACGAGCCCGCACTGTATCAAATACTTACTTTATTAAAAAAAAATGCTGTTCTATATTATATTTTGTCCGCGTGGATATTGCACTTTTCTATGAAAAAATTGATGTATTTTTTTTTAATACCGACGAAAATTTCTACCCAGGGTATGTGCTGAATTCATGGTTACAGTTTGCGCGCCAATTTTTTACCAACCTGTATTAAAACAGAAAAAAAATGAGGAAAATAGGTCAAAATAATCTACTAAAGTTATCTTATCAATAACTTATTACACGGTTTGTTTTTGCGAAAGTTTTTTGACATGACGCACAGCCCTGGCTGTGGTTTATTTTGTGATTTTCCTCAAGATCAACCGAACATAATATATATCCAGTCACGAGCACCTTATACGAACGTAAAATATGTTTGTAACAGCATAACTATCAATAAATTATGTGAAAATGGCAGTAAATTATGTGAATATTTATACTCGTAACTGTATATAGGTACATGGGTAACCAACTATAATAATAGTCCTCTAGACCGTATTTCGGCCATGGAGGCCAATCGTGCGTTTTCTCTTTCCTCACTCTCATTGTCTAATGGGAAGGGAGTCCGACACGACCGGAGAGAGATCAGGCGCAGGACCAACGGCTTAACGCGCTTTCCGGGGCACAAGGTATCATACGGCCAACTTCCAAACTCCGCTGTTACCTAATGGTAAAACCCCAATAACACTTTGCCTGACCTGGGATTCGAACCCAGGACCCTACGCTCAGCAGTCACGAGACTAACAAAACCAACTAACTATACTGAACGTATAACGCGAAACAACAACATAAATGACATACCCTGAAAGCATAGTCTTTCAATCGATCTCCGACATTTTTTCTTCGCTGATTTATTCCGAAAGGCCTTATCACAAAGCTATAACTTTAATGCGAGCTTTAAAGCTTGTTCAATCATTTACATTTACGTAAAAATGCGACAGTAAAGTACGCTCTCAGAGAGACGACCTTCATAGGGTGTCTGGTAGCAGCCTGATGAGAGTGATTGGAACTCGAGATAAACGGCGACGTGCGATAGGTCTATGTTCAAGATAATATGAGTTAGGTTAAGTTGATGACAATTATGATGATGACCAAAAAATATATAAATGGGAAATTGCACTGCTAGCCTCCTCTCCATGAGACGGAGTGGGCCGTAATCCACCACGCGGGTCCAGTGCGGGTTGGTAGATGTCACATGTCTTCGAATTTTGGTTCTAGGACATGTCGGTTTCCTCATAATGTCTTCCTTCACCGTTTTAAGAGCAGTGGTGATGATATTATAATTTACACAAAATAAAGCGCCTGACTAGGTTCGAACCTACGACCTACAACTCGTTAATCGCGGCCGTTATAACTAGGTCTCTTAGATTACAGATCAAATAACTTTTTTTATTAGGGTGAAAGTGAAGACTAGCGCTAATTCTAGGTACTACTCCTTTTATTTTACATCTGTATATTAAAATTTAATAAATCTTTGTTCCAGGCTCTTCATTCCAATGTTCGCAATACTGAACATCGGCCTTCCCATATTCTTCCCGTGGTACTTCTGGAACGAGACCCTGGTGAACAGCTTCGTCATTAGCTTCGTCCTGAGGTTCACCATCACGCTGAACATCGCTTTCTGCGTCAACAGCTTCGCTCATCTGTGGGGCAACAAGCCTTATGACAAGTAAGATATTCATACCTACTGATATCAATCATAAATCATCATTTAATCATTCTAAATTCGTGAGGTTGGATAGATGGATATTTGTTACTCTTTCACGCAAAAACTACTCAACGGATTTTGATGAAACTTCCCAGTAGGTAATATAGCTTATGCATCAGAATGATACATAAGCAAAAAGATATTGTGTAAATTGGGTATAAACGCGAGCAAAGCCACGGGCAAAAGCTAATCAGGTCCGATTTTGATAAATGTTTCTTATTCTGTATAGCACATTCTAACAAACACTTACGAATACCAAAATTGACCCTATGTCTGAGGATTAACAGATTTTGACGATTTTTTGGAATGACTTACTTGACTATAAGCCAATACTTTTAAGCTAAGTTTCGATCTTCTATGGTTGTATGTGTTTGCTATAGAATAGGCCACACGTTACATAATTGATAAGGTTAGGTAAATAAGGTCTTAACGAGTAATGGTCTTGTGAGTACATTGCCTAATGACTTAGGGTCGGATAATCTTAATCTTTCTTACACTCGAACGGATACCTACTGAATATTCTTGAGGCGTTGAATACATTAGACCTTAGGGTTAGTAGATAGATACAACGGGAGTAAAGAGACACTTAACGAAGCCGAGGGTCACTTGTACACTCCGTCATTGTGATATTTTTGAAGTGAAAACTTCTTTAGCGGCGTTGTGCACTTTTTTTGTTATGGGTAAAAAATGTTAAACTCGCGTCAGGACACGTGACTTGATCGAAAATTCGTAAGACGGAGCTCGCGTCAGGACACGTGACCTGAAAGAAAATTCGTAAGACGGAGGGAGAGTTTTTTGTGATGGGTAAAAAATGTTAAACTCGCGTCAGGACACGTGACCTGATCGAAAATTCGTAAGACGGAGCTCGCGTCAGGACACGTGACCTGATCGAAAATTCGTAAGGCGGAGGGAGAGTAGACCGCATTCCAAAATATCAAAAATGCACAAGGTTAATATTCAAGTTTTCACTTCTGCCGGCACTCCCGGAGTACGCTAAAAGAGTCCCGGAGTGCCGGCACTCCTTCTGGATACGGAGATATTGAACGTAAAAATTCCAACTTTTAGTGACGTTTATTTAGGGAAACAAGTTTTTAATGTTATAACACAACTTACATACCCGCACGACCCCTGTACCGTTGCATGCACCCATAAGCACAATGTTTTGCGTACCTTACGTTGCACACTAACGTAAACAATGATTTTTCACACCAAACATGAAAGTCGTTTCCCAGCAATTATTTTTGCACAAAGTTACTTACTTTGATGTACAGAATGCGTAGTTGACGGCTATGTGACGCGTCTGTTTACATCTTGTAAATGTATTTAGGACAATATTTGCAAACAATATTTACGAAAGTGACAAAAATAGACCATCCAATTTTGTTTCTTATTATTATTCAGACGTTTGTATCGTTCTGATGTTATTTCCACTCATTTTATTACGTCTATTATCCATAAATGCATTAAGTATAATATTACTCTTTACGAGCTACATCGTAAATAACTAATGCTTTCCCCTCCTCTATGGACAAGATAATATTGTGATTGTTGTAAACATTATTGTGAATTCACACGTATTTCGTGTCGTTTGAGTTTAGTTTAATAGATGTAGGTACCGTAAGTACAGGGTGGGCCACTTGGAGGTATACAACTTTTTTTTGCCGCCATTTTGTTTTGGCGGCAAATATGACAGATGTTTCATGAAAATTATTTTGTGTAGATACGGCAAATTCGTTATGGAGCGTTTTACGACTGAACAAAGTGTTTTAATTAAATATTAAAACATTCTACTCAACCCAACCATGTATTGTATTGGAAACACTAGGAAAATTGCGGCCAATTTTTGGTAGAAATCACTTACCTTCATGGCTAACAATCACACTCGTTTAGTGATTAAATTTGAGCAGCATGGCATTGTAACAGCTAAAGCAGTTTTCTTACATCAAGTGAATCAGTTGGGCTTAGGAAACATGTGGTTCCACAAGACGGAGCCACATGTCATACGGCATGAGCCATAATCGAGACATTGAAAAGAACATTTCCGGGTCGATTAATTTCGAGAAACTGTGACATTGATTGGCCCCCAAGATCCCCGGATTAAACAGCTCCTGATTTTTTTGTGGGGCTGTCTAAAGGGACGTGTCTATGTTAACAGGCCAATGAACCTTCAAGAATTAAAACAAAATATCTGAGACACTGCCACTGAAATAACGCAGGGAATGTGTGAAAATGTCATGAAAAATGCAGTGAAAAGGGTTCACATCTGCCATGCTGCTAGAGGTGGACATGTCTCTGAGATTATTTTCCACACTGAATTTTCGGCCCTAAATACTATATTTAAATAAAAATACTTAATAATTCTTATATTTCATAAAATAAAATTTTAAAATTAAAGTGTATACCTCTTATTTGCCCACCCTGTATATGCTACGTACACTTTGCCAAAGCAGCAATATTTTATTATATGCGGGTATCATCAATCAATCAACACGTAGCGAAGGAAGCCCATGACCACACAAGTAGACAGACTATATACTGGCACAGACTATATAGCATGTGACTGCGACAGCTCGGCGACTAGACGCAACGGCAGGTAAGTAGCGGCCGGCAATTTTCATATATTTGTCAAAGCTACAGGCTAATTGGGGAGTCGCTACTTGTTGCAGCGACTAGGCGCACGGTGCACACGCACATCTGACGACAGTCGCATGCGAGCATAGAAATGTAAAAAACAGCATGCGCGTATGCAACAGGTCAGCGTTAGTCTTGCTGTGAGCGCTGAGGAAGGTGCACCTGTTTGTATTGCAAATCTTAACAAGGATACCTTCGATGTTTTCAAATCAGACGTGGAAGTACCAACATCGAATGCTCAAAGAAATTGATCGCCTCCTGCACGACGTCTATCGTAACGGTTACTGGCAGACACAAACACAACAAAAGCTCTGCGTTTAGTCACAGTGAAAAGACGCAGATGCATACGACAACTCTGCGCAACAAGACATACAGTTTGCTCTGGCACGAAAAGTACACACTTCTTGTCCTACATCATTTTATCAAGCGATCCATAGCTAAGCGATATAGTACTTAGGTACGCACACTTAACAAAATTAATATCACCATAAAAACACCTGTGTGGAAGTAATGGATACCGCTTAGATACGAAGCATTTACTTGTCTATGTTGACATAAATCCATTATGGAATTAATGGATTCCTACCAATAATGACTAATGTGCGATTCGCACCTGACGGAGCGCGGCGGAAGCAATTTAGCAGTTTACGATAAGTTTGGGGAATTGACAAACGATATCTAAGTAATATTGTTTGTAATAAAACCTGCTGACATGACCGCACCTTTCGTGGTATTGGATAAAGTGCTGAAGGACCCGGAAACAACCCGCAAAGAGGCAACAATGGGGCCGCTTTAGTAATTCACTATGACCACTTAATGATTTCTTACTTCGAAATCACGTGAATTAATTACCTAACGTATTCTCCATGACAAAATGAAGAAACCGCGCAAAAACGCGAATTTTGCGGGGTTTGAACTGTCAAGATACCACGCTTGACAACCGTACGTGGTTTTGTGGAATAATAATTACCAAACAGAATAAGGGACGGCGCCAACGAGTAAATTTTGTCTTAGGAACTAATTTGTCTCTCACATCAAGTGTACGGGTTTGTATGTAAGAGCGTGCATGTAGCGACGCGACAAAGACGGCACTTTCATACTTTTGACGTGAGAGACAAATTAGTTGCTGAGACAAAAGTCGCTCGTGAGCGCCTTCCCTTAGCGCCCATTTCCGATTGTTTTTCAATGTGTGTGTGTACCATTTTTGTCTCAATGCAGTCTATTAGACTAATGCTCTATTAAGAGCGTTTTAAAATGATCAAGGCTGTGCACACACCATGTTCAACATTTTGCTTTACGCTGCAGTTCCATCCACTTCATCGAACTCAAACACGCTCCATCGAGTTCATAATCATACGTCCATAGATTCCCTTCGCCACTTGTTTTATTCTCAACCACCAACGAACAACAATATTCTTCAAACCGTAATGACTACGAAACTTTGTAATCAATCATTGGTAAATGTATTCACCGAGTTCCAATTTATGTTAATACTTTGACAATTTTTTTATTTTTTACCTATTTTTGTTCTAAGTGGCGGATTAACGGTAGGAAACTTTCCGATTAGGAAAGTCACGATTTTGGATCGTCGCGCAAGATCGGGATTTATATTTTAAGGATCGGCAGCTTTAGTGTTAGACAATGAGGAGGAGACGGAGGGGCCCGTGGCTAAAAAATAAAAGCCGCACAGGTCGATCGATCAGGTTAACCAACGCTTGTCGCGGTTGGTATGTGGATGGGTGACCATCTTTACATTCCGAGACCCCTCCGTGCTTCGGAAAGCTTGTTAAGCTTTTGGTCCCAGCTGTCATTCGTGGATCTTTGACAGTCGTTACGGGTCGTCAGTAGCGCGAAAGTCGGACAACCAGTCTTACCAAGGGGTATCGTATTACCCAGTAAAAAATAAGAAATTTCACCCAGACGAAGTCACGGGCAAAAGCTAGTCTTTCATATTATTATACTCAACACAAAAGCAAACTCTAGCAGAATTATGTAACGAAGCTTGAATCGATTTACTACTACCTACTTACACGTCCGAAAAAAGGATATTATGTAATATGCACATAACTGTATCTAAGTATTGTGCTAATTTAAGAATTTTTAGTTAAGCTTGGCATGTAACTGTTTTTTGTCCCTAACAAATAAAAAATAAAAAAATGCAAATTACCCTTTTTATTACAACTAGGCGAACGTGAAAGTCCTTTCTCATTTTACAAAAGTACTCTCAAGCAAATTGTCAATCTCGTAAATATTTCAAACGCTCTTTGCAAGTCTGTTAGATTTCAATCGGTTATGAGCAGACTATCTCACAAAAGCCGATCCGACAGTTCTTAGGAAAACTATTTCATGGAATTTGCCGAAGGCGACAAGACGATGTACGGTACAAGAAGAGCTTTGTTCTATTTTTGAAACGATGTTCAAACACGGGTCGTCAAGCACGTTACATTCTTCTTTGCAAATCGATAGATTAGTTGGTCTTAGTAAGTGGCTAGGTTAATAGCGGCGTCAGTAGAGTCAAAAGTCAAAAGTGCATACACCGTTGCCTAATCTAAATAAAATGTACATATAGAACTATTAACATTAATGGATCCTCTGTTGGCTTTAACCAATGGCTATTTATAAAAGTAGAGCGAGACTATATGAGTTATACATATGGTTTAAAAAATACAGGTTTGATACTCCTTTCCTAGAGTATGTCAAAAATTATTCAAAAATATTAGTGCTTTTGCTTTTAATCAAAATTTTTAGGCGATACTATTAAAAATTCTAATCATAAAGTAAAAACCACTTGGAAATTTATTAACAATGAAACTGGTAAATCGGTTAAACAAGAAAAACAACTTGAGATTATGGTCGACAACAAATTAGTTAATAAACCAGCTGACGTAGCTGAGGCATTTTATGAGTTTTGTGCCAACATACCTATAAATACGACTCGCTCCTTAAATTCGTCCCCGTCTAAAGCTGAAAACCTTATGCATAGTAGTGTACCTAAATGTAGTCCTTTATTTAGTTTCGAATATGTAACCCCGCGTAATGGAGTTAATGGTTTTAACACACTTGAGTCTTAAAACAGCGGTGATTATTGGGGTATCTCCAATCAACTTTTAAGTAATATAATAGACATTATAGTATTAATAAATGTGTTGACTTAGGAACTTTTCCTGACCTCATGAGGAGTAGTTAAGTCATACCATTATTTAAATCAGGTAATAAAAATGACGTTGGCAATTTCAAGCCTATTTCTATATTACCTGCATTTAGCAAAATATTAAAAAAATTATACTCAAGCAGTTGCTAAGACATTTTAATTGAAATAACCTCCTCCATAATGAGCAATATGGCTTTACAAAAGGTCGTTCAACGACAGATGCGGGTGTTGCTCTGCTGAGACACATATTTAACGCATGGGAGAAATCGCATATTGCTATTGGAGATTTCTGTGATCTCTCCAAAGCCTTTGATTGCGTGCACCATGACACGCTTGGCGTAAACTACGTCATTACGGTGTCCAAAACGAAGCTCTCAACGTAATTATTTCTTATTTACATAATAGGGTCCATTGTGTAGATGTTAATGGTGTGAAATCTTCCGGGCTACCAGTCCAGTTAGGTGTAACGCAAGGCTCAATACTGGGTTCATTCTTGTTCTTAGTATATATCAATGATTTACCATTCCATTTTAAAGGACATCTGTGACGTTGTACTGTTTGCAGATGATACCTCTCTTATTTTTAAAGTAGACAGGAATAGACAACATTTTGACGACGTAAGCAGTGCACTGTCAATAGTTACAGATTGGTTTACGTCAAATATCGTAGTTCTCAATGCCAAGAAAACGAAATGTGTAAAATTCGCCTTACCCAATGTTAAAAATCTAGGACCCAACGTCGTCTTAGATAAAGAGGTGCTTGAAAGCGTAGGCTCGGCAATTTTTCTAGGACTAACAGTAGATGCCAAACTTTAGTGGGGTCCTCATATTTTAAGTGTAGCAGGAAGGCTCATTTCGGCTGCCTACGCCGTCAGGAAAGTAAGACAATACACTGACGTTGATACAGGTCGTTTAGTCTATTTTAGTTATTTTCACAGCGTTATGTCCTACGGTATTCTGCTGTGGGACAAAGCCGCTGATATACAAAATATATTTGTCCTTCAAAAACGAGCTGTTCGAGCAATTTACCAGCTAGGTTCCAGAGTTTCTTTATGAGATTTTTTTTTGGATATTGATATTCTCACGGTTGCATCACAATTCATCTTTGCCAATATCTTATATTAGGCAAAATTTACACTTGTACACTAAAAACAGTGATATTCACAGTGTTCATTTATCACGAGAAATAAGGGCAAACTACGTGCCCCCTTTCCCCGTTTTTATAAGGTTCATAACTCATTTGTTGGGCTTGGTTCCAATTATAACAAGATACCCTCTTCTTTGCTAGACTTGCCTTTTAATGCCTTTAAAGCTCAAGTAAAGTCCAACCTTTGTTCAAAGGCATTCCATCAACGACTACTTACACGATAAGAATAGTTGGGCGCCCTGATTAACTCAAGACAATGTTTGTTCTTTCTCCAGAATTAGCTTACTGACAGGTTTTATGAATTCATATAATTCTTTATTTTTATTTGACTGTTTAAGTCAATTCAGTTTAATGAGTAAATTGTGTATTATTGACACAATCTACTCATTTTAATGTTTTTAATGAGTTGACTGCAATATGTGGTTAGCTAGTGACCTCGACGATTGATCATAATTATTCTTGCCAGAACAACTGGCAGCAAGTTCGTCATGCTCCCTTAGATGTCACTGCTTGCGGTAGCGTCGGGAGTCGGATTGCCTCCTTCCCTCAAATATGGCGAAGGGAGTAATGGCTGATCTTTGCGTTATGCTCGTGAATGGGTGCTGCTTGTGGTGACTTGTCGTCTTGCTGACCATGGTTTTATTGTTGGTATTAGTATTAACGTATTTATTTATTTTACTTCGATGGTCCTAGTTTATCATTTGTGACTTCAAGTGACAGCTTTGTGAACAGAACCCAGCAATGCTTAAATATGTAAGCTGTCATGCCCATTATGCCTGGAGGCTTTTATTTAGGTAGTAAGTTTTTATTTACATTTAAATTTAAATTAATTATTTTTTAGCTTGAGTACGAATAGCTTTTATTATATTTGTTGGTATATTGGCGTGGCTAGCTGACATATGGCGAATAATTTAATCTAATGTTCTGTGTCTAGTAATGTTAATTACTTAACATACCTATTATTGTATACAATCAAGTATTTTCTAACTGAACAGACAGCTGTGCTGCTGAGGAGTTTGTTGCGCCACTTCTTCTTCCCAGCGATAACACTAGGAAGTGGTGAAGGGTGGAAGGGCGTTTTTGGGGATTGTCTTTTGTAATTTTGTCGTTCGAAAAGTGCTAATTCTCAGCCTAATTTGAATAAATGACTTTTGATTTTTATTTTGATTTTGATCCACACATCATATAAACCGCATCGTCCCTCCGTCAACAAAATGTTTAGTAGGTACTGCATTCTCATTCTCATCTAGTAGTTAATCAATCAATCAATCAATCATTTATTTGCATAAAAACATGGTAGGTAACAAGATGTTCAATAAAATATTATGTACAGCATGTTTTGCCGTGGCACACGGCACGCAAAAGTTATTAAAATAGGTAGATCAATTATTAAGAATTAAACATAAACACATCAAATTAGTCATACAAAACATCAACATAATCAAATTAGTATTAGATAAATAAAAATAAAATAAATCTCAAGCAATTAAACATTAAAAAAATAATACAACAATTATTACAGATTAAGAACAATGATTAAATATTAAAATTAATTTCATTGAGGAATTCATGAATACTATAATATCATTTATTGGCCAGAATTATTAGTAGTTAGCAGAATCAATTAGTTAAATTTATAAAATATTACAGTATACAGAGGGCGATTACAATACCACATTAAATAGTACCTACAGCGGTAATTAAAAAGTTGTTATCAGTCAAACTGAATTTTTTAAACTAAATAAATAGCGTCAAAATTGGCCCGAATAATAACCCTCGATAATAAGGCACTACACACACGCGCGGGGTGATGATAACAATTCAGCACAGACTTTAATGTATTGTTACCAAATAATCAAAAATAACATTTTTAATTTTGTTAAATACTAAAATGAAAAAAAAAGGTACTACGGCTAGAATATTAATTGTTATTATTTTAATTGTGTATGTTCAAAATACGAAATGTCAAACAGCGTATTCTTTTCAAACAGCGCATTCACCGCCCAGTATTATCCAAAATAACCTTTTTCGGGTCGGTAACCTAACCTAACTTACCTGTTTCTACCGGGTAACCCGGTCATAGGGACCAGAAAAAAGTAGGCAACCTAACCGTTAAAATGTTCTGTATGCTTTATACTTTCAATTGAAATCTAATTCGTTTGATAAACTATTCAGGGAAATTAAAAAAAAAATAAAAAAAAAATAATAAAAAAAAATGTATTTATTTCAGTAAATCTTTACAAATAAGTTGCCGGGGCTTCCCAGAAAGTAATCAAATGATACTTGTGTTGGGAAAGCCTCGCTCTTTCGATGTTAACAAAAAAAATTTGACTTACTAGACTAAACAATATAAGTACCTAGCAGTAATATTACAGTAGGTAAGTACCTTAAAAATTAAATTAAAAATTAAAGAAGAAGAACAAGCATAAAGAGCGTCTGTGTTAGGCTGTGTGTGTGTGTGAGGGTGTGTGTGTATGTGAGAGGGTGTATGTGAGGGTAAGAGGGTGTATGTGTGTATGTGTGTGTGAGTGTGAGTGTGTGTGTGGATGGTTGTTTGAACTAATTACTTACTACTTATTTACGTGTCTATGCGAGTACGTTAATTATTAAATTGATTTTGATACATAAATTCAAGCTAATGTAAGCAGGAGTTCCTCCACATCTTCATAATTAAGGGTAAGGAGCCATTCTGTCAGATTTTTCTTACACTCGTATAGTTGCATGGGGTAAATATTAAGGATACGATTAATTTTGTTATAAACGCGGGGGGCTTGTGCTAAGTTTTGCCTACTAGCAAAGACAGTTCGAGTGGGGTATGCAGGGGCTACTATATCGCACCGTCTTTTCCCTAGTTTGGCACAGTCTAAAGGTAATGCTTTGTGATATGTATGTATCATGTGTAGGATATATAGTTTCCTGACGGAGAGAAGCTTAGATGTTGCATATAAGGATTTAGTAGAAAACCTGAATGGCTTACAGTACATAACTTTAATCAAGGATCTTTGCGCCCGCTCCAAATCTATAAAGTATGACTTAGCTGCACCTCCCCATACTGATATACAGTATATAATTACAGATTGGGCTAGAGCAACGTATATTTTATTCAGTAGCTCCGTACTCATAACGTGTCTTAGAGATTTGAAGACCCATATAAGCTTTCTTACCCTTCCTATAGTTAGTTCAAGGTGTGGGTACCAGCTCAACCTTTGGTCCACGACAATTCCAAGGTACTTAGCAGAGCTCACCTTCTGAATTGTCGGGCAGCTGTGATTACAGGTAGAATGAGTTCGACAGGAATGGATTTTAATTTCAAAATCATGCGAAGGCTGGGAGTTTAAGTACGGGGCGAAACATACGTAGTTCGTTTTTAGGGTGTTTAACGTGAGAAGATTCTCATTAAGCCAGTGACTAACTCTAGCCAGACCCCCCTCAGCCGCCAACCTTACTTTCTCCCATGTCTTGGCAGTAAAAATAATAGCAGTGTCGTCCGCGTAGGACAGTATCCTCCCTCCGACGTCGCTAAGGTTGCAGAGATCATTGATATATATCAAAAAGAGCGTCGGACCGAGGACACTGCCCTGCGGGACTCCAAATGTTACATTTTCTTCATCACTGAGAAAATTGCCAATTTTTACCGCCTGCTTTCTATTTTGTAAGTAACTACTGAGAAGAGAGAGAGCAGAACCACGGAAACCTAACCCATCAAGCTTGCGTATCAGTATTGGGATTGAAACGGTGTCAAACGCTTTCTTGAGGTCAAGAAAGACTACTAGACATTTGTTTCCCTTATCTATTTCTTTTGTTATTGTGGATGCAAGATTCATGGTAGCATCCTGAGTCGACATGCCCTTCCTAAACCCATATTGAGAGGTAGATAAGATGTTGTACTGAGCCAAGTAGCTTATAATTCTAGAGTTTAAGAGCTTCTCGATAATTTTTGAAATAGAGGACAGCACAGAGATCGGCCGATAGTTGCTAGCGTCATCGCTATCTCCTCCCTTATAGACAGGGGTGACAACGGAGCGCTTAAGAAGATAGGGGAAAGTTCCGGAGTTGAAACATAGGTTTGCAAGGTCTCTGATCAGAGGGACTAAGATCTCCTTAGCTTGTTTTAGGAAAAGGGTAGGGATACCATCCCAGCCTGGTGCACTCGCAGAGTCTAGAGACATCAGGGTATTTTCAACTTCCATCTCAGAGGTGTCCAACAAAACAAAAGAGGACAGATTATGGGTGTCTGAGTTAATTGATTCCGAAGGTACGAAGCTATTTGAGATATTATGAGCCAAAGTTTGTCCAATGTTAATAAAGAATTTATTAACATGTGTGGTTGAGGCCTGCGGACATGATTTTATCTTAAGTAGGTCACCATTTGTGCTCTTGGGCGGCTTGTATTGTGTAATTTCATTAATGGTTGACCATAGTGCCTTAGGGTTTTTAACAGATGCTATTATTTTATCTTTATTGTATTTATTTCTAAGTTTTTTTATAAGGTTTCCACAGAAGGTTCGGTATCGTTTATAGGTTATTATTAAAATTTGGTTTAGGGGGTTTGATTTAAGTTTTAGGTAGATTGTATTTCTTAGTCTAATACACCGAAGGGCACCTGAAGTTATCCAGGGCTTTATCTTTCTTTTGCTATTCGTGACAATTACATTTTTGGTGTTGGAGAGTATAGCTGATTTGATCATTTCTATTAATTAAAAAATAGTTATAGTATTTTTATTGCCATTTCTTTTATGGCCATGAACATAATTAGGTGACACATTTTGCAGCATTGGCAAATGCTACATTATAATTTTATCACGAACGACCTTCTTTTGTAACAAATCCAACCTTATTTTTAATCAGAAAGGTTATTTTCTTCATATTGGTTTTTGAATTTTGAATCTAAAAGTGTCTTGTCTTTTCTCTTACCGAGATTTTTCATTTGTAGTTTTTTTTTGGACACAGGACGGAAGTCTATGATATTGTTTTTTTCCGCTTGACCATGTAATAATTTGCCACGACATTAAAGGTATCAATATAACGGTTTGAACGACCGAGTTCGTTCGTTGTTCGACTGGATCTAGGGCAGTGTTCCCGAAATTAAACGAACTATACAGCATCAAAAACTTGTCTCGAGGCGAGTCAGGTTTCCTCATTCAGACTTGATTTGTCCGAAAATTGTAGGCGGATCTTGAATTCGCCCCACCGCTAGCCTGGGACCAGATGACTGCAAGCTTCCTGTTGGGAATCGAACCCAACGCAGGTGGATTCTGATACCAGCCAGCGAGGAGCCTTCCGACTGCCAGAGTGGAGTTGACGGCGGACCGGATTTGCGTATATATTTTTTTTTTTCAGTAGTTTCTATTGTCTCGATTTAGTTAAAACAGTGATATAAATTATTACCTCGCTGCCTGATAACCGATCGACTTGGTGCAAAGTTACCCATTTAGGATTACCAGATATTTATTTATTGTGGGAGTAATAGGAACGTTTGCAAACGTATCGTGACCGACGCGTAATATTGAAATTTCTTGTAAGGCTCTAACACCAAGGCCGTCGCGTCAGCGTTACGATTTAATTATTTAATCTAATAAAAATCGTACTGTGTCCTTTATTTTTTCGTTTTCTATTTTATCTATTATACAAAATTAAAATGTGTTAAAGTAAATATTTATTTTTATTTCACTACAATTTGCATTATATGTGTAATCACATTATTTTAGTAGAGTGAAGTCGGGGGTACGGCTAGAGCATGCTAAATCTCTACATTCTAGTTCTTGAATTCGCTCGAGCAACTGCTCCAAACCACACTGCAAGTAATACCGCAATACTCTCAAACGTCCATTGATAACACTAAACCAATAAGTAATAATAGATATATTTTATCGTGGTTGAATTGAGCTTAAGTTTAACGGGGGATTATCCGAATTTGCCTGTTTTAGAATAAATTTTAAATGGTAAAAGTTTTATGGGCAATTTGATTGTTTTATGGGCAAAATGGGCATTTTATACCGTGGCATGGATTTTCCACGAAATGGTCAGCGGCGCATCGTAGCTAAGGCAGCGTAGGTAGCGTTTCAAACGCCTAAAGACCCGGGAAACCTCGCTTTAACATAATATAATTATGTCGATGTGGTCTGTTGTCTGTAACTACAAACGTATCTCCAATTAGTCATTTAGGTACAAATATGACTACACGAGAAATCCATTTATCCAATGCATAGTCGACCCGGATTAGTAATTGTATTACTAATTTCAAACTCAATTAATAAATCTGAAATTGAAACTGGTACTACTGTTGCATGTGGCTGTGAATTACAGAAACTTGATTAAAATAATATTGGTAAATTCGAGTGTATTATAATATTTTATCAATCAAATTATAGTTACCCCTTTTTAAAACGCTTTTTTATAATAAATAAAATAATGTAGTCTACGTTATTCAAAAAAGAGGTATTTACCTTGCCAAACAAATTAAAAGAAAATATCTATAGGTCCTTGCCCTGCTAACAAAATATTGTAACAACCGCGGACCTCGGCCTACCATTGAATATTTTTTACTATTAGAAATCAAAATCCTATATACTTTTACGTTAAAAAATCATTTTTCTACGAAGTTTATTAACCTATCAATAAGCGAAAACAATAATATAACTTTTAAATATATCGAATTCGAAACGAATTGAAGCACGTCACAGAATTTCGCGGCACCAACCCTACTCACTCAACTCTCTTTAATTATTGTTATAATTAGGTATGTTTATGGTTTATGGCTCTAGCTGACGATATACAAATACTTCAACGTTCATCAAGATTTAAAAAATACCACTTGATACCAAAAACAAAAACAACGACCACGGTTATGGCTCACGAAAGTTTTTATAAAAACAAATCTCTTTATTTCATAATAACAGATAGGTTTTATAAAATAATAAAACATTACCTCCACATTACAGGAATATTTCAAAACATGTCTGTCTGGTCGGTCCATCCTCAATACAACTGTCTGGTCCAAGTATATTTCAACAATCCAGACCGCAAATTGTTAAATTGTGTTCGCTTTCACCGGAATATAATATGCATAAGTGTACAACTTCGCGTGACAGAGCGAAAATTCAATTTGGTTCTATTATATAGTAGACACGCCATCCCGGTACGCCAAAAAAAAGGCCCTATTAATAAGTCAACCTCTAGAGCAGAGAGCTCTAGAGGTTGACTCGTGAGTGCCTTTTTGGAATCAGAATCAGAATCTTTATTTGTAAACTTAGGTAGAGTTACACAGTGTGTGAGATGTTGCAACATTTACCTCAATAATTATATTCACTATCTTTTGCCATTAGGCGTACAAATACAGACTGTTTTACTATAAACTATTTTGAAATCGTGTAGGGCTTTTACGTATGTCAGGTATTGTGAAGAGGCGTTCAGAATCACAAAAAATTATTGTAAACAAAACTATCGTCGAATCAAGTTTTATAAACACAGTTTATTTTGTAACCTACCTAGGAGAGCAGTACGGCATCCACTAACTAGATTAAGAAACTTTATACTTGTGCTTTATATTATATTACTTTGCCATGTAATCTAGTCCTAGTTGAACAATAAATCTTTATTTATTATTTATAATAAGAGAGAAAGAGACTCTTCAGTTTAGTAAGTACTTGGTGATATCAATATCCCCTCCATCGTACCTATAAGTATAGATGAGAAGCAAAATTCAAACTCCGATCTTAAGTAAACTCAACTCTACTTATTTAAACACCATTCCGAAATTCGAACAACGTCCAGATGTCAATTCGTGTACTTAAGAAAATCAATGAATTCGCTTTCCAATTGTGTAGGTACGACCATTTGATTGAGGTTCGAAGTAAACTTCTTCATTCATTGTTTCCCATATAAATTCTATCTGCTGGGCTAAGGCCGTCTCCCGTTTCCACACACGTCTGTCTTCTGCATTGTCTGTCTTTCGATATGAGGCAAGTTCATCCCTCCATTTTCGTCTTGGCCATGTACATTACCTTTTTTCTCAGGTTCGTAAAGTCAGTGGAGAACAGCCTGGTGAGCCTGGCAGCTTTGGGCGAGGGTTGGCACAACTACCACCACGTGTTCCCCTGGGACTATAGGACCTCGGAGCTGGGCAAGATGAACGTATCCACCGGTTTCATCGACCTGTTCGCCAAGATTGGATGGGCTTATGACTGTAAGTTTTTTTTTTATAAATCTAGCTTTTTATCATTAATCTTAGGTAAAACCTACTGGTCCAAAACGATGTACGAAATCAAAAACTAAACTAAATAAAAGCTTCTTGAAATAAATTATTGTATCTTAGTTAATCTAAGCTCTTGATATTTTCTGGAAGCGTAGGATACGCAACATCACAGGAATATTTAACATCATAAGAATATTTGCAACATCACAAGGATCAAACCTCGGCTTAAATTAGTCTTCAAATGTAGTAAATTCCCTTTGCCCTACAGGTATACCGTCGATTTGGTATTATATGTATATTATTATAAAAATATATAAAATATGTAAATATTATTATTATATTATTATTATTTTATATAATATTATCTATCTAGGTTTGATATTATAATATCGGTGTCCCCTTGTTTTGTAGACAGAAATTTCATAGAATTTCGTTTCCCAGAAAATGTTTCATATAATATGTATTTGGTCCTTGTATTTTTATTTCGAATAATAATGTTCCAAAGACTATATTCTTGAATGAAACATATTTTACAGAAACTTATCAAATAGTAGAATTATTTTTTAACGAATATTGTTTGTTCGGTGTATTTTTCCATGGTATTTTATTTCAACGAAAATATATAAAAATAAACGTTATGCTATCCATAATTTTAATTAAAATATTGTCTTAAAAATTCAATATGTCGAGCTGCAAAAGTTAGTGACAGAAACGAATCGCTGCAAAACCGACTCCACGTAGTCTTGTCTGCCCTACCCCGAGAGTGTAAATTAAATCCGCGTAGGCGCGGAGGGGCGAGGCGGCCCGCGAGCTGAGGAGCAGGTGGTTTTAAAGCTCGCCGCCGCGGCTGAGGTTGGCCGGCAAAGCCGGCCAGCAAGCCGAAGCTGCGGTGGTGGAAGTTTTATATTAAATAAACAATATAAGGATAAAGAATATTTGATTTCTTATTCTATGATATGATTATTCTAACATTAAACTTTATGTGACACAAAAATCAATGATTTAAAAATCTTCAAAGTATTCTGCGTATCAATTATTATATGAAACGAAAATATGAGAAAAATTTTATGTGAAACAAAATTCTGTAAAACTATTAGCGATAACATAATGTACAACCTATAATATTACCTACTATGTATTTTTATGGGCGGATGAGAGGGAAAGGGAAGGGGGGAAGGAGAATCATCATGAATTAAAAATTGTTTTGATAATCAAATAACATTTTATACCTTCCATAAAAACATTTTCCATAATTACCACCCTGTAAATACCCGCGACAGTACGTTACAATAGAGCCGTCAAACTGACGTCAGAATACCGTGTAGTTATATGAAACTATTGAAATTTAGATAACTGGGAGGGATCCATAGTAACACAGGATCGATATTAATAAAACCTATGAGGGCTTGAATATCAACGTTTTATAGTGTTTTAATATCATCCCAAGTTTACTCGGATAAAAAAATCGCTTCTATATTTTTTCTCATATTATTGAGTCAGCCAGTAAACGCACAATAAGACCTCAATGCTGTGTGCCTCATCAGTCATCAGTTGGTATTAATGTTATTTAACTGTTGGCAAGTTTCAGTACTTGATTTGACTGAAAACCTTCTCTCGACCATTCTTAAACTACAGAGGGTCAATTTTACTCTCGTGTTTAAAAATGTTCAAGCACAACTAACTATTTATACTAGGTACTAAATTAAATGTGTAATTATACAAATGAATCCCAAAAACAAAAGGACACTTAGGTGTCGAAGTACTCGTCCGCATCGCGGTCATCCGGAATCGTGCCCGGAAGTCTGGCAGCATTTTCCACAAATGGTTATACACCGTGCTTTTTACGTTATCCTTAAAATTTGGCAAACACTTCTATACTTCTTACACATCAAATCTAACAACGAAAGTAGTACTGTTACAAAGATATTGCTGACTTCATTTAATGAAATTTAATTGAGCTATGCAGTAAGAAAGGGTCTTAATTTGGCCTATGTTGCCGCTTAGTGCAATTAAAATGATAAATCTATCTGCTAATGCTTCGGGTAAAGAGATATAGAGGCATGAATATCGTGAGGTTTACGTCAAGGTATTTAGTTTGTATGAAAATTAACAAATAATAAGAATTAATTAATGTGTCCAAAATGAAAAATGCATTTGATGACTTAGATGTTCCGAAGTTTATGTATATCGTCCGGAACACGGTGTATATAATTTCGAAGTTGAGAATCGGGAATCAGATGCTGATCTTAGATGCGTTATAAGGTAAAATTGTTTCCAAGACAATATCAAAGTAGCAGCTCTGCTCATCAAAAACTTTGGTAAACGGAATACGGAATTACCCTATCTTCAGGGACTTCCTTCGGATTTCAGGAAAGAGGCATAATTATATTTTCCCTCACTCAAATTGTGTAAATAAGGTCAGGAATTTTGAACTCGATTTATCAGACAGAAGCAAGTATTTTTTAACCGATGACCTACCCCAAGTAAACCTTAGGACCCGAAGCCACAGTGGCAAACAGTAATATAGTTAATTATAAGGAATAACATATCACCAGCCTGTATTATCCAAAGGGTCGGGCAGAGGTGCAACTATAGTACACCCATATTTTGCCAGTTATTGTATTTACGTCTCATGTAACAGAGGCCTTATTGCAATCCACCGGGCACAAGTCCAGACTTCGGATTGCTACTGAGAAATTCTATATAGAAAAAAACAATTTCACTGCAGCATGAGGTGCTCCAGGTCCAGGACAGGACCTCATGCTCAGCAATAGCGCTTGGGAGCACCAGACCAACGAGGCAGTTAATTATAAGCAGGTTGGATAAAATAAATTAAATAACATAAAAAAATTATAATTTAATACTTTTTAGTTCTTTTTTATAGTTCCTCTCAACCAAAGCACCTGCCATCTCTTTACCGCCCTTGATTGACAGATAGAGAATGCCTAAGGCATTAAGTCCGAATTTGTACCTTTTTCGTGTGCGAAAATAAAAGAACCATCTAGGTTACAAAATCATCACCCCAAACACGCCTCGACCTTTCTCTGAGATTAAAATAAATAAAGTCATCAAGCATTTCGGTATCTTGCGATATTTTGACATGTCGCCACAGCAGTAGTACATTGCTCCTGTAAAGCAAAGCAAAATTTTGATTACAATGTCTATTTAATTAACAATCCTTCAGTTGAAATATAATGTTAATATAACGTAATTTATCTGAAAAATATTCATATCAAACTGCTCTGTGAAATATACATTTATTCAACGTTTATTGGTTAGAATGGACCCATTAATATTCACAGCAAGGTGATTCTTTGTATTGTATTTTAACTCAATGCTCGCAAGCGAAAAACTTTTAGCATTGAATTTGATTTAGTTACAGTTTTTGTGCAGCAGATATCGATATATTTTCACTACAACTTCATACAGTACATGCAAGTTCTTTCTCTATAAAAATCAAATAAATAATACCACCCTAGTATTGCCCCACTGCAGGGCAACAAAGGTCTATTCTCATGCAGAGAAGGCATGAGCATTGATCACCACAGTTGCTCAAGACGGGTTGGCCATTTCAGACTTATTAACTATTAGTGTTTCCTCACGATGTTTTTCTTCACCGATGTCAGTTATGTCCAAGATAAACTTAGAAAGTATATATGTATTGAAAAAGTCACTTTGGTAGATATTATACTTGCCCGAATTTGAACCCACAACCGCGTTTTTTCTCTACACGAACAGTTTTAATCCCGAATTATAACTAAACCATCCTATTGAGCCATAGAAATGTAAAAAACAGGAGAAGTGGCAAGGAGGCGTGTCTGTGCCGTCGCGGTATGCCCGAAATGATCATGCACTAGGCAAATGGCCATCTCCACGAACTAGTGCGCTTTCGACCGTGATTGTGAAAAGAATTAACGTAGTAAAAACTACGTTAATTTTGTTTTCAAATATCACATAAGTATGTCACTAAGTGACTAGACAAGCAATGTAAAAATCACAAAACGATACTTTATTTATGCGGTGCATCGCATGGTACAGCCGCTACTTCTTTCGGCCAGCTAGTGATGTGGCTGTGCAGATCCACTAACGTAGGCTATCAACAACAATGTCGATTACCCAACGAATATATAGTTAATTTTACAATTTGTCAACCCTTTTAACCCAGGTGGAAGACCTAAAAAGATGACGTTTAAATCCGATTGAAAGACCCTTGAGAAGATGTAATATAATGTTAAAAAAAATTATTTACAAAATTTTTTTTTTTTGCTATTTTGTTTTGATTTATAATACAATATTTTCTGGACATATCGTTTTTTATTTATTTTATTTTCAGAACCCCAAATTTTTTTAGTACAATAATAAATGGGAGAATCGATAACTTTCCGATTTAGTCAATCACTAGCGTATATGTAAAATAACTTGCTTTTGCACAGCACAGATAGCGACAGATGTTTTTGTGTGAGTAATTTGTACGGTGCATGGTAAATGCACGCTATGTTTGATGAGTTAGGGTTTATAATTGATTGTGTAGTACGTTCTGATTTATGACTTGCAAGTGTGTGCGCAACTTTGTATCTATTGCTTTTACTGAACTACATGTGTAGTAGTGGCGCGGTAGTGGGATCGTCGGAACGACATGGAGTTCTGATACATTTTCAACTACAGGCCATATCTCCTTCTATCCTATATCTATGCATTGAGCAGTGATTTTATCTGATGCTCTTACCAATAAAAAGTATGTTAGTTCGTAGCAATTATCCGTAGCACGTAGCCATCTCGTAGCATATTCGTAGCCCGTAGCGGAGAATCGAAACCCCGTAAAGGATGATTGCTTTTTTAATTACTAATTCGATGAGTCGGCAAACATACACTTAAGTATCAGCAGAAGAGATTTATAAAAAGCAGACTAATTTATTTTGAACCGTTTGGTATTCTCCTTTAATAAAACCAATAGTTTTAGATATTATAATGTTAAAATAAATCGTAATTTAATCAAATATTTTATTTTCACTTAAACATCTCAATAGATCTGTCTACAAATCTCAAGTGTCTAATCTGTAATCTATTGGCAAATATGTTCCCAATTTGCATGTGGCTAATACCTGACTAATTGGCATGTGGCATCTTTATTACAAACTAGCTTCTGCTCGCGACATCGTCCGCGTGAAATTTCTAGTTCCTTGACAGACCGCGTCGCATCGCATCGCCCTCCCGCGCTATTACTTTGTTTTCGCTCAGCGTTCTTTATGACATGCTATTGTTTTTGCTCGGCTCCTAAGGCTCCTAAGGTGATGTTAAGTAACCTATAGCCTTCCTCAAGAATAGGGCTATCAAATGCAAAAAAAAAAATCAAATCCGACTTAGAGCGAGATTAGCGCGTTCAAATAAACAAACAAACTCTTCAGCTTTATTATAAGTATATAATATAAAGATTAGTATATACATTTATATACTAATCTATATATTATACTATACTTATATCCCGTGGATTCTAAAGCCAATGGTATATTCTCTTCATTGTCTACGAACTATTGGTGATTGTAAACTGATAACTACTGCGTATACTGTGTCAAAGCCTATTCAGCTTTTGATATTGCATTGTAGCTGTAGGCGCTTACAATACAATATTCTCTCGAGCAAGTGTTCTAAACAATCAATAATGTTACTGACCAACACGTACGGTCACGAGCACTAGAATATGTCAACATTTGGAGTCATTGTTTTTAGTTTTGTATTTTCGGTTTTTGCCATTGACTTCCAAACAATAAAGTTATTTTTCACTTTGTAGGGTTTTTGTCGAAGTCAGTTGTTTTTTTTTTTTTTTGGTAAAAAGTTTTAGTATGAATAATAATTTTAATGAAAAAAAAATTGATTTTTTTCGCAGCTGCCATCTTGGATTTACATTTTGACCAGAACGAGGGAAAGATAACCAGCCAACTCCTAACCCCGCAAACCGCGTTAAAAAACTTCGTTACAATGAAACACTTATCAATTTTACAGACATTAAGAATGACAACCCTAACGCTCCAATGGAGCGTAGGTAATTATGTCAACAAATGGGCCTAGTTTCCATACTGTTCATATTTATACTGTGGTGACGTCGCGTCCTACGTCTCTTTTAGTCGACCAATAACTTATTAAGTATGGTAGTACTTGGCTGGGAGATAAGAGTCACTCACAAATAAAAACCTAACCTGACTCAACTTAGGTTATTATCGGGTTTCATACCTTCCCGTCGCAATCACAATGTACAACTATTTGCACTACAAATTGCCTCTTTAATTATGAAAAAAGCAATAATATAAAAACATTTTTTGTTTCAGTGAAAGCCGCAACAAACGACATGGTATCAAAGAGGGCTAAGCGAAGTGGAGATGGCACCTTCGGGGAGTCTGAAGAGCCTTATCCTACGTCAGAACATTGTCATTCCGAGTGAAAACCTACATCCTACAGATAACTAAATACTTCATCCTACAGATCAGGGAACATGTAAAATAATTGTTAAGAAATTGTTTTCCTCGTAAATGTGGAATGGAGACAATCCATCTATTGTTTTATTTGTCTTATGTAATAAATACTTTCGTGTACGTGAAAACGTCTTTTCGCTCGGTGACCCTTTCAACCTTCGTATATGGCAGATTGCAATCGCTTATAACTACGAGCTAAACCTATTGCAGATAAATCATTTCTATACACATTTTTTAGGCAAGATATTTTAATAAAGATATTTAACTTAAAGTTACTTTTCTTGAAAAAAATAATTTAAACTTAACTTAAAAATAATTGCTTAAATTAATATTTGTAAACTTAACACTTAGTTCGTTCACAGCCTATTTTCAGAATCAAGACCCTTTTTTTACTTAACTTCAGCTTACGAGTGGTCTTTGCAGTACTTATAACGTTTCAGAACTCTAGTTCTTTAAATAATTAAAACTTTTAACATTAAAGTTTATTTTTTTAAACTCATAAGTGTACCTAAGTACAGTCACCAAAGGAGATAAGAAACCAGGGTCGTCGGATATAGTTGAAGTTTAGTAAGAGACCGATGGATGTTTTCGAATGAAATTTTGTTTGATAAATGAACCGTTTGGTTTCTATTAATTAAATTAAATTTTATCGGAAACTATCAATCCGTTTCTTACTAAACTTCAACTATGTATGTCCGACGACGCTGGTTACTTATCTCCTTTCGTGACCGTACATAGACTTCTAAATAATCATATTTTTGTTACCATTGTGGCATAATAATATATTTTGTTATACGCTAAAGTTTTGTTGAAATCCCTAAACACCAGTTTCCCTTGATTTTAAAACTGTTGTTAATATATTGCCAATGAAACGTAATAACGTGTGTGTAGATTTTTGTGTGTATCGAGAAGTTTTCATGGTTATTATAATCCTAATATGCACTTTTGTAATTTCTTACGTCACTATATTATCATGGACATCCTTGTTTCCTAAAATATATGGAAATACGTGCATGTTATAATGTTATCGTGAACAGACATTTAAAAGCGTCTTCACATATGTCGATACATTTTACTTACATGTGTTATCGTGGCATGACGCTGTAACGTGGACAATAATGTCATCACGTTAGAAATTATAAAAGCGCTTAATGTCTATCAACAGTTAAGTTTTTGCAAACGCAGTGTAAGCTTAAAGCTTATTGGAGTATATCTGCACCTTTATTGTGTATCCCACTCACAATAGCTTTCATTTTGACAGCCCAACTTAATGTTCATTTTGTTGTTGTTGGAACATGCAGCTGTCCTTATTTCATAAGCGTAGAAAATATCCATGTAGTTTATTGATAAATCAAAATGAAAGGTATTGTTATTGTGTGTTTATAACGCAATTAGGGAGTTGTTAAATAAGTAGCTATTTTCTTAATATATTGTTACATTTCTTAATTATATTGTTACTAACGAGGATCAGGGTGGAATGTATATTTTTATAATTATATCGAATCATCAAGTAAGAAAAAAATACCCTACAATATTTTTTTTATGTTGGTCAACGTGAGCCTGTTTGGAGCGCTTTCCTAGCTTTACTTCCCAACAGATTTTAATGAGATTTAACCTGGGGACAATACTCGTAATTTTAAGAACGTTCACAGTCTGATCTCAGTTTTAATCTGTCAAAAATACCTCTAAAATCCCTACATTTAAGACAGGCTTTTAACATTGATTGGCGCTGAGATGAGATTGCGAATAGATTTTGAACGTTTGTCATTACGGGAATTGGCCTGCAGCATTTAACAGACAGGCAACTTTATACTCGGAGAACATTATAAGACCTTTCACATCTAGTGTAGGCGTTCATCGACCTTACAGGCAGTGTTAACTTCAAAGCCAATCAGATGAGAATGCACCCTTAAGATCCTACTGCTCAATCACTAAGCGACAGAACAAGCACACAAATCCAACAGCGTTATTTAATTGAGGCATTCATTAAAGTAACGCCTAGTGTTAGTGAAAACAGGCATTACTTCCCCTTTTTTTAAAACTTTAAACACGAATGTGCGAAAGTAGACGGAGTTGTTTATTGTTATTTTTTTGTATGTATAAATGTGGTGATAATTAATAGAGTGTAGGTATATTGTTTAAGTGATATAGAAATTCCATACTTATATTTATCTACCTATGAAATATACCTTTGAGAATAAGAAGTTGTTTTTGTTATTACCAAATAAACAGATAAAAGAAAGCATGTATTGTGACATACCTTCAGATTGGACTGATCCTGTCTAAATATGATGTCGACGAGGGTTCCAGTGATTGACACATTGGATAGGTAGGATATTAAAATTATATGATTGTCATTTATTAGAGCAGTGAAGCAAGAGCAGTGGTGGCCTAGTGGCCGCGACTTACGAGGTGTAGGTTCGATCCCAAGCAAGCACTTTACTTTGTGTAAATTATTTCATCGGCACTTCTCTCACCTTAATTCGACGACATGTAACATGCATTAACCCGCACTGGGCCCTCGTGTTGCATTATGGCCCACCCCTCTCACAGAGAGGAGGCCTGTGTCCTAGCGGTGGGAAAATTGTAGGCTGATTATTTATTAGAAGCCCTTTGACCAAGCAATGTTTATATTATTGCATAGCTAATTTTGGCTTTGACGTCAGTTGCTAATGCCAATATTTAATTGGAATGAGTCGATAACGACTACCGAAGCTATTATAAAATATTGAAAAAATCAATATTTAAAATAACTTAAATATTTATTGTTATGAGACCATGTCATGCATTCTTCGCATGAAGGAGGCGTTTGTAGATGGCGCTACTGCTGCGTCAATGCGACGTTTTATTTCGAAGCAATCATGTCTACATGAAGCTATAGTCTATTCAAATTTATGTTTCTAATTCATGTTATTTCAAGTTAAACCAATATTAACTTTTATTTTAATGGTATAATAACTAAGTTAATTTCAGAGTGACTGGCTATTTAAAAAGTTATACAAATGTTTGCAGTTGTAACGTCAACTGAACTTTATTGTGTAGAAATTAAAGTTATTTTTCCATAAACTCATATTTGTTTATATTTTTGGCAAATACATCGCGAATGCAGATTTCAACAAAAGCTACGTGCGAAGGTATCCTTAAAATTAGATAAAAAGCCTTAGTAGTAGTCTCTTTTTTTTTGTTTTTCAGTTACACTTAAATGCTTCCATTATAAATCAAGTACCACAAAAAATGTTTCACAGATAATCTATTGAAATGTTCCAAGCAACGTACATGAATATACATTTTTGTTCGAGCTTAAAACATCCCCTTAGAGATTTTACACAAACGTGAAATACGTTTTGACAATTACTATCTCATGAATCACAAAACGTAGTTCGAGAAACTTAGACATCAAACAAGTTCAGAAAGCGTTATCTATTCTCAAACACCGAGAACTTTACTGGTTTTAGGACTAGAAAAGAAGTTTAATAACCTTAGACTTTAAAGTTTAAGGTTAAAGAAAAAAAGTTGGCAAAGAATATAGGCTCAAAGGTACTACTTACTAAAGACTACTACCACTTTTTTAACTTTTCTTTGTGGTTTCTTTGCGGGTCTATTTATCCTACTAATATTATAAACGCGAATGTTTGTATGGATGGATGGATGGATGTTTGTTACTCTTTCACGCAAAAACTACCGAACGGATTTGGTACATAGATAGTTTATAACCAAGATTAACACTTTTTATCCCGATATTCCCACGGGATCGAAACTTATGCGGGTGAAACCGCGAGGCGCAGCTAGTATTTATCATAAAACCGCTAAGGTTTTAGTATAAGACAAGTACTATATTATAAAGTATAGAACTACACGACAATCATACCATACGCTCATCTCACAATACTCCAAACAAAAATCTTGCGCCTCCAAAAGAACAAAATGTACAGATGCCCCAGGTCAAGCTACCCGAAACTGTCAAATTTTCCCAATCAACCTTGAACCTTAATGATTTTGTCATAAAGTTGAAAATCTATTAATGAAATTTAACAGATTGTAGTAGCTTGATGTGCTGACGTCTGTACAAAAACACTGACAGTTGACTGCATATATTTGCATATTTTTTATTTTTGCATATATTTTGTCTTAATTCAAGACCCTTTTGTCGAGTGTACATGTCAATTTCATTAAGAAGCGAAATTACTAGATAAATTAGGTGTACCAGCTTGCAGAATATGAACAGTGGAAAGTATTGTTTGGAACCAAACTAAACAAAGGAGTACTGTACGTGTAAGCAAGTACATTGCATTGCTCTACGAAATTTCACTGAAATTATGCATTTCTGGCAAATCTAATTAAAACTCTTCGGCAAGCTCTTTTAATATTTTATTTAGGGTTTATATTTCATCAAATCTGTCATCACAGTGTGATATAACATACTCATATATAACATACTCACATGAATTATTGGAAGGAATTATATTTTTGACCATATGACATACGTCCGCTTTCGATGCTACCCCCGAGCAAATAGACCGAGTCCACTCCCGCCTTCTCAACCGTCATGTCCAAACGTCATTTTTAAAAGTCGTGTTGCCAGTATATGAAATACAATGTCCTAATAATCGACTAAGACAATTTAACGATTTATTAATATTATTTCAAAACCTAACAATAGGTCTTAGTTTAAAGTACTACTTAAACTGCCCCGTTGATCTCGTGGTCGCAAGCACGACTGCTGACCGCGGGGAGGTTCTGGGTTTCGATTCCCAGGTCGGGCAAACTGTTATATGGTTTTTCCATTTATAGGAAATTCTTTATAAGGAATTTCTTAGTAACAGCCCGGAGTTTGGAAGTTGACGTTGTGATATCCCCGTGCCTCGGAAAGCACTTTAAGCCGTTGGTTATGCGTGATTGCCATCCCATCCGACTATGAGATTGAGAGAAAAGAGAGTGTACCTGTCTGCGCACACACTCTCCGCTAAGATTGGTCACCATGGCCGAAATTTGATCTTAAGGACTGTTAAACCGATTAGGTTCCTGCATGCAGCTTTCAGTGTCCTGTGGGCTAGAGACACACAAGACCGTGACAGGAAGGTAGAGGGAGGAGGAGGCCTGGGGGAAGACTACGTGTCAAAGATCGCAACGGACTGACGAACACACCGAAGTGCAATAGTTATTTTATGCTTAACTTATTTTATATTGTAATTCGTTTTAGTTCATCAGTAAATATAGGGTTTATTATCATATATTAATATTAGTAAGCAACTTTCAGTAGTTAAATTAAGGGCAGATTTTTAATCATCTGATAACCTTTTTCGTGGAATAATTTAAGAAAAAAAAACCTCAATTTTATTCCTCGAATAAAAGTTATCTGGCGATGGAAAAATCTAACATATATTGAATTAATTGGTTACCTTCATTTCCTGTGTCCCGTACGTATTTGTATGCATGAGATGTACGCAATAAATGCAGGCGATACTGAATGATGTTTAATTGTAAATGATTTTTATTCTCCACTCGTGTAACTATAGTTTGACCGAAACAGCTGCACCGCGCCTTAGAAATGCGCAGCGAGGCGGGAGGAATGCGCGGCGAGGTGGGGGGCGGGATGCCGTGAGCGATGACGAATGGACGGCTTGCACTGCCTCCCGTCTCGTTGCGCACATACCGAAGGCGCGGTACAGCGGTTTTGGTCAAACTATAATACCGAGCACTAGGATGACTTATGACGAGCACTAGGATAACTTATGACGAGCATTAGGATAACTTGTGACAAGCACTAGGATAACTAATGCCGAGCACTAGGATGACTTATGACGAGCACTAGGACAAGTTATGAAGTTTAACCTATAGATTGTGTGTGTGTGGAAATCAGGAGCGGATCGCTAGTATAATAATAAGAATGTGTTGTATTTAATAATTATCTTTTATTAATTTCAAGCTCTTTAAAAATATTATCTCATTTCAGAACTGAATTATACTTCGCTCAACAACTTCGTCTCAATGTTTCTTTTCCTTAGTTTTCTTAGAAAAGATATACATTTCATTAAGTTCCGCTAAAATATCAGATGCTCAAGAAAACTGTATTAATTTCTGCACCAGAGTTTCTCAATACTTGTTATATTTCTGTGAATCCAATAATGTTCTAGGATATTAAATTGTGTGTATTCTTGAATGCTTCTGTGATATTTTGTTGCAACGACTTCGAATATTAGGTATTCCAGTCAAAGGTGTTTGACCTGAGGGGCAACTCTCATAATTATAGAACGTTCACAGTCTGATCTCAGTCTCAATCTGTCAAAAATACCTCTAATTTTCCTACATGTTTGACAATTTTTTGACATTGATTGTCGCTGAGATGAGATTGCGACTAGATTATGAACGTTTTTAATTACGGGAATTCTTCTGAAAAAAGTTGCATGCAAGAGCTAGAAAAAATATACGAGTATTATGGACAGCGTATTACCTATTAATTTTCGAGGCAGGTGTTTAGATATATTGCATGTACCTTGGGGTTCCGTACCCAAAGGGTAAAAACGGGACCCTATTACTAAGACTTCGCTGTCTGTCCGTCCGTCTGTCTGTCACCAGGCTGTATCTCAAGAACCGCGATAGCTAGACAGTTGAAATTTTCACAAATTATGTATTTCTGTTGCCGCTATAACAACAAATACTAAAAACAAAATAAAATAAATATTTAAGGGGGCCCCCATACAACAGACGTGATTTTTATAGATAATGGTACGGAACCCTTCGTGCGCAAGTCCGACTCGACGCAAGTTACTCTAACCCTAACACCGACGTGCAGCCTACTGTACTGCAATTTAATATTCAGTGTAAATTAAAGGATTAAGGAAAAACACTTCAAAGTTTTACTCAGACATAAACTTAAGCGCGTTGCTCTCGCAAAACGTGTAGGCGCCAACGGTTTTCTAAAAAAATACATATGTAGTTATGAAAGAAAGAAAGAAAATACATTTATTTGCGACAAACATGACGCATAAAAAAGAACATAAACACATAAAAAAAAAAATTTGGGGGTAAACATGCGTTACATTCACGCAAAACGGCCATCGCTCAGCATAATGCCTATACGAGACAGAGCCCCAGCGCTGGTTTTCAGCGGCAGCCGGCGGTTATCATATTTATTATTTTTATATACCTACAAGGTGACTAGTAATTCGACGAATTCCGAAGTATGTAGGTAGCCGTATTTTGTATTCATGACTTTTGGAGATGCAAACAGGTTTCATGCAAATGTGTGTTGTAGAATTTGAAGCAAGCTATAACTACGAATGGTGGAAAGTTTATCTTCTTAAGTTTTTTTTTCTTAGTCTATACTGTCCCATTCCTGGGCAAAGGCCTACCCCAAATCCTTCCAGGAACTCTTTTCCCGCACCATGCCACCCCGAACCAGCTCTAGCGGTACCTACGCGTCCAGGTCATGTTGCCATCACTTTCTGGGCCGGCCTCGGCGAAGCTGTTCATCTTCAGGCATCCATTGTGTGGAGACTTTTGCCCAGCGGTCATCCTGCCTGCGGCTGATGTGTTCCCATTTGAGCCTGGCAGTCTTCTTTCCTACATCCAGTATGCCGCTTTGGACCGCAGCGTGGTGTTCCGAATTCTGTTCATATGTAGGTACTTACATCTATATTATTAGTTTAATGAACTTCAAAGTTCTGTTTATTTCGAATTCAAGTTTTGAATGTAAAGAAACTCAAGTAGCACGTGTCTTCTAAACGTGTACCTAGAAACTAAGGATCAAACAACTGACAGACGCTAAGATCTAAATATAGACATATTATGACTCTGTAACCTGTAAGTAGGTAGTGGGTGGAATTCTCGCCGGCCGAACGCGGTCTAAGTTAAATATATACCTAACTTATTCCAAGTTCAGCCAGCCGTGAATTCTGCCCACAACTTGCAAAATGCGATAATGTTACTTTCGTGAGAGGTTTAGAATCTATTAATAGTTTTCGCAGACAAAAAAACTGTTGTGGAAATGTTATGTAATTTATTCTATACTTTGCCTTTTTTTGTGTCAATTTCAATTCTAGCATGCATCAACTCATCACATCCTATCGTAGTCCATTGCTGGACATAGGCCTCTCTCAGGCTGCGCCACAACACCCTGTCTTCCACCATCCGCATCCAATCTGTCCCAGACACCATCTTATGGTCGTCGGTCCATCTAGCTGGGAGGTGTTACACACGACGACGCTTGCCAATACGCGGTCTCCACTCTAGGAATTACCATCGCTCCTACAACAAACATGGGCAGCTCACTGCCATTTCAGTTTGCTTACTCTGCAAGCTATGTCGGTTACTCCGGTTCTAGCATGCATAGCTTGATATTAAGCCTGGCCTCCCTGCAAATGTTGATGGCCGGAGTGACCCGGAGGATATAGCTACTTTGTTTATGGAGCACTTTAAAGTGCGCTCTCCGCTGAGTCCTTCGACCATTATGTCAGATGGTGAGCCCGCCGTGGCGGGCGAGGAACCTTTACTTAAGTGTACCGCAAAGCAATTAAAAAAGGTGATAAGCGGTATGCGTAGAGGTAAATCTCCTGGCCACGATGGGCTCAGTATTGAGCATTTTAAACATGCTGGCGTACATGCGCCGAGGGTCATGTCTATGTTCTTCAATATGTGCATTAGTCATTCATACCTACCGGATGATTTGATGAAAACTACAGTGGTGCCCATAGTGAAGAACAAGACAGGTGACATAGCGGACAAGGGAAATTATCGCCCGATCTCTCTCGCGACAACTGTAGCAAAACTGTTGGATAGTGTGCCTGAGTCTTGTCTGGATAAGTACATAAACATACATGACGCACAGTTCGGGTTTAGACCTGGACTGTCAACTGAAAGCGCGATTCTGGCTCTTAAGCACACTGTCCAATACTACACTGAACGGAAGACCCCGGTGTACGCCTGTTTTTTGGATCTCTCCAAAGCCTTCGATCTCGTTTCGTATGAGGTGCTTTGGAGAAAGATGAAGGACAGGGGTATACCGGCGGAAGTATTGAAAATATTTCAATATTGGTACGCGAATCAGACCAATTATGTTAGGTGGTCAAACTGCCTCTCGGAGCCATACGGGTTGGAGTGCGGGGTGAGACAGGGGGGGTTGTCTTCGCCTAAGCTCTCTAACCTGTATGTAAATGACCTCATAGTCGAGCTCAGCAACATGCGTGTTGGTTGCCGGGTGGGGGGTGTTTGTGTAAACAACATCAGTTACGCGGATGATATGGTGTTGCTGGGCCCGACTGCGAGGTCAATCAGGGAGATGCTGAAGGTCTGTGAGAAGTACGCCGCATCGCATGGTCTTATTTATAATGTTGGGAAGACTGAGTTCATGGTCTTCAGGGCCGCTGGCAAGTGCCCAGACACCATTCCTTCAATTAGTTTGAACGGCAGTGGTATAAAGCAGGTGAACAAGTTTAAGTATCTGGGCCATATACTTGTCGGCGACCTTAAAGACGTTGATGACGTGGAGAGGGAGCGCAGGGCGTTGGCGGTCCGCGGAAACATGCTGGCGCGCAGATTTTCTCGTTGTACGGATCAGGTCAAAATAACCTTATTTAAAGCGTACTGTCAGGGCCTGTACACGGGAAGTCTGTGGTTCAGCTGTTCACGGGGGACACTAGATGCCCTGCGCGTCCAATATAATAATGTTTTCAGGATGATGTTGAAACTCCCCCGTTTCTGTAGTGCCTCGGAAATGTTTGCCAGATCGAGTGCAGATGGTTTCCAGGCCATCGTCAGGAAAAAGGTGGCATCGCTTGTGAGGAGGATTCGGGGGAGTAGCAATAGCATCCTGAAAGTCGTGGCTGAGGACCCGGGAGCTCCTGTGCTGAGGCATCTCATGCGGCTTCATTGTCCGCATGAAGTGCCTCGTAAGTACATGACTCATTAGTTTTTAGGTAATATAATGTTTAAATTTGTTACTAACCCTAGTGTTTTAAGCTGTAGTTTCTAAGGTGTGTACTAACAAAAAGTGGTTCCTATGTTGTTCCCAATAAAACAATTTATTATTATTATATTATTATTATAATCAGCACCTTATATAATTTAAACATGAATTATGTTGAATTTATAATTATATGTAAGAACGATGTACATAACCTTAATAACTACTAATGTAAGTGCACTTAAGTAAATTTGAGTCGGCGCCAAACAATCAATAAACAATGCTCACTAAATTGCCTTAAATTTAAACGGCGCAGAGTATACTTACATTAGTTTAAGAACTTAGTTAGTAAGGTTAAATAAAAAAGGTTTATCATTTTTTACTTTTCAGTTTTTTCGGCAGTTTAATTTTTTTGTTAAAAAGTTTTTATTTTATAATTTTTTGTGGCTATAATGTACTAATTGTTTGCCAAAGGGCAGGCATATGTGGCACTGAGTAGAGTAATAATACACAACTCAGCATTCAAATCTGTGAGTGAATTATTGTTCACTCACAGATTTCATCATCCCTATTTTCCCAACCTTAGGGTTGGGATTTTTTTCCAAATTTATATGGGACCAACTTTGGGGTATACCCTTTCCAATAAAAAAGAATATCAAAATCGGACTACTCTGTAAAAAGTTATGCGTGGTCATACATAAAAAAAAAATATACGCGTCGACTTGAGAACCTCCTCCGTTTTTTTTCGTCGGTTAAAAAGACGTACACGTTAAAAGCATCCAGGTTACAGGAAATAGAAATAAATAATCCAAGAAATATTCTCACGAAGATGACGCGTGGACCAGCATCATTACGCTCAACTATTTTGAAGAAAGTTAAATGATCCAACATACGTACCACCGTCACACTATCAGTCGCCATTGTAAGGGCTTTACAAGTAGGCTGCGCAGGCCGTTAACAAGTTAGCTTTAAGAAAAGAAACACTTAGCCAAGGTTCATAGGTATAATCTGCTTAGGTTTACAATAGATACGTATTAGTAGACTAGGTCGCGGGTAAGGACACACTATAGTTCTGAGCACTAGCACGTGTAAGTTAGGAAAGGTACCGTCCTTGGTTCTCCGGAATGCAGGAATTCAGGCCCGGGAACAGGCTTGCCAGTACGACTTCAGGAAGCCGGTCAGGCCTCACTGCCTCAGTAGGCCGCAGACAGCGGCACGTCAGCAGGCCGCCGGTAGCGCGCGGATAGGTGTGCGTGCAGCGCAAAGTATAGCACACATGCAGTGCGCGGTTCAGCTAGGCGTGCAGCGCGCAGTAGGTAAGCTCACAGTATAGCTACGCATGCAGTGCACAGTTCAGCAACGCGTGCAGCGCGCAGCTGCCCTGTCCTCAGCCTGGACGTAGAATCCGGTATGTAGAACCGGTAGGTAGAACTGGTACGTAGAACCCCTAGATTCAGGGTACCAGTATCTTGAGGATCAGGGAATCACTCCTGCTAGCTTAGCAAGCGGATGTTAAAATGCTAGAGTTTTCTTAGTAAATTAGTTTTGTGCCATGATTCTAGTGATGTGACTTACAACTTACTAATTATCAGTCGACTATTTGCCGTTGATACCCTCACAACGCTACACAATGAAGGACATACGTGGTACCCGGTGAATGCTAGCTGTGCCTAACCCATTGGGGAATCACGCAAAGGAGAATATAGAAAAGAGATAGTAGTGAGCTTAATGCATATCATGCATATCATGGCATGCATATCATAGCATGCATATCATAGCATGCATATCGTAGCACGCATAGCATAGCAGAGCCTGCAGGTACAGACGGCAGCCTGCACATCAAGCTACCCGAAACTGTCAAATTTTCCCAATCAACCTTGAACCTTAATACTTTAGCGATAAAGTTGAAAATCTATTGAAGAAATTTGACAGACTGTAGTAGCTTGATGTGCTGGCATCTGTGCCCACAGAATTAAAATTATTATTAAATTACGTTCGGAGCATACTCATGATATTTAAACGCGAAGAATAAATTTTAATTAAACAGTAAAAGAGCTACACAGACACACAAAAAATAGACCAACTCGTTTTAAAACTAAAACAGGACATGTGATAATCAAAAACGTGTTTTGAAAGAGGTTTATCAACAGTTTTCCATTTAATTAAGTTTATTTAACAGAATTAACAGTATTTAGTTATTTTTAGAAAAAGATTATCTAAGGTAGGTACAGGTACTAACTACGGGAAAAGTTAAAATATTTGTTAAGAAAACCAACAGTGATACAATAGCATAATCAGCATATAATCTTCCCACGGCTGGGACACAGGCCTCCTCTCTGTGAGAGTGAGTGGGTCGTAATCAGACACCCACCACAAATCAAGACATTGACATTGCCACGCGGGCTCAATGCGCTTTGGTGGTCGAATTTTGCGGTTTACTCACGATGTTTTCCTTCAGCGTTTTGAGTGTAGTGACACAATAATTGCTATTAAAGTTAGAAAAAAAAAATTAAAGAAAGAAAAATGGTACAATATCACGAACGGGAAAAGAGCTGCTTTATTTAATTTTCAGCCACTTATAAAACAGCATTGGACCGCTATTGCTTTTTATGTGTGCTGCAAGATTTTTATACAGATTTTTTGGTAAAACACTGACAACCTCACAGGACTGGATTACTAACATCATAAACAACCACTTTTGTTCTGTGACTTTACTTTGTTTCTATTTTACAAAAATAAAATCATTTATCATTTACCTACATTTACCAAAAACAAACCTTTAAGATTTCGTTGTTATATCTAATCCCCACTCCCCTCCGCTGAATTTTGTACTAGACACAGCAGTTTGTTTACCTAAGTATAGTAACTAACTAGCGCTTTCTTTTGCTTCGCGAAGAGTTCGTAACAGAAAATCGAATATTTTAATTCGATGAATTAAATTTAATTTAATTTTTGATGAATTAAAATCTGATGAATTATTAAAGTCATAGAACAAAAGTTATTGTGTATGATGTTACTAAAATAGTCCTGAGAGGTTGTTAATGTTTTACCAATAACCTTGTATACAGGGTCAAATTAAATTACCCAGCGAAACTCCGCACACGTTATGGGTATCGAAATCTAAACATGATAAAACTAAAACTAAATTAATTGAATAAATATTTTTGTATCGTCATGGACCGCAGTTTGTGTAGTCACTTAAAATATCAGGTTTTATGTTATGTAAACTTAACAGAAGTGATGAGTATCGATGATTTATTCTCCGTTCGTCCTGAAGTTTCATCCCACATTAAAAAAAAATCTTATTTTGTCCCATATCACTGTTTAAGTTGTGCTTCGTCCTAAATTACAAGTACATTATATCTAGACACGATGAAAAAAAGGAAAACAGAGACAGTAAACGTAGCGTTCTAGTGCTACCGAGTGTAGCTATAGGTACTACTAATTGTGGTATCACCGAGTAGGTAAATTAAACAACAACAGAGCTGACACGTCCGCATCGTTCGGACGCCAGCAAGCAAGTGACCACGAGAGAGAGATCGCGTTGCCCCTGTAAGGGGGCGAGGCGAGCGGTACCGGGGCTTCGCCCCCCAGCCGCAGAGCGCTATACGGTGGCCCGTAAATACGGGCCCCTCGTTTTGTTCGCGCTATAAGGGTAACAGCCTGTTGGACGCGCGTGAGTTGCGCGCGTCCATGTGAGTGATTGCAATGTGTTTTTCTGTAGGCGCGCTGCGGCACCGACTCACAGCGCCGCTATCTTCACGACACCTCGGCGGTCTGTCTCCGCCAGGTGAGACCACCAGTTACCCGGGGGAGGCCCGGTGGGGGATGACCAGCGACAGCGGTGCCGACTCGACGCTCTTATAGAATAAGGGTGTATTGCTCCCCCGCCCGTCCCGTTTCCAGAGCTAGCCGGTTACGTTCCGAGCTAAGGAGCAGTCGCGTGTGTGTGTGGGCGGTATTGTGTTGTGTAACACCGCCCAGTGTCTACGTGTATCGTGGCCCGCGCTGCGCCTACACGTGTGAGTTTGGGCGTCTGTATAGTGGTGGATGTCTGTGTTCGCCGCGTAACGTGCCTTTTTTTTTTTTTTTTTTTTTTTTTTTCTTTTTTTTCTCGCTGAGAAATGCTTTATGCATCCCCGTCTCGCGGGGGACGAGAAGGGGTATGTGGGACTCCCTGTCGGAATGACAGTATACCCACTAAAACTCAGCGGTGTTCCCGCATCGCCGTGATGGGAGGGCCATGGAAACCGGCATAGCCTTTACTTCCACAGCCCTCCCGGCGCATGCCCGCCTAGATGGTATGGCGGGCCCCGCATGCCCCCCAGGTTGGGGGGCTACGGGAATAGCCGAGAACACCTGGCCATTCCCGTCCCACACTGGTGGAGGCCTGTGCGATACAGGCAACGGTGCCCCCGCACCCGTTGCCTGCTGACCTCCACGCCTGCCTAGCTGGCGGGCCCCGCATGCCCCCCGCGTTGGGGGGCTACGGCCGCAGAGGATAGGGAGAGCGGCAACGTAACACCGACACTCCTCTTCCCCTGCGGCCCCACCGCGTCCGCCATGTAACGGTGGCGGCCCCGTTAAGGCCGCGGAAGGTAGGGAGAGCGGCAACGTAACACCGACACTCCTCTCCCGCCGCGGCCTCCAATCCTCAGCCGCGATGTCTCCCATACGAGGGACATCGCGGCCCGCCTCAGGTAGGTTGCGATGTCACCCAAGCGGCACCGCAACCTACCCGCTGGCCGCTACGTCGTCGGCTTAGCCGCAAAGCCCTGACGAGCGGCCCCCGCTGGGGTTCCTCTTAGCTTCACCGTGGTCGCCGGCCACGGCTACTGAGCCCCCCCGCCTCGTCAATGCGGGAACCCACCGGGGGGGGGGGGGCGCGTAACGTGCCTATATTAACCTAGCACACGCTACGCAGCGAATGTAGGTATATTATGTGTGTGGAGTTCAATTGAGCCTAGTGAACCGCGTGTAACCTGGATGTGGCTCACTAGAGGCGTCAGTCCGGTGCTGTGGGGTCATCGTACGCTACCAGGTCGCGGGGGAAGGGTTTCGCGTCGGGGGGGAGCGCGCGTGCCAGGGCGCAATATCCTGGATATGTTGCCAGGAAGATGCGTCAGCACGCGCGAACATTCCCTTCGCGAGGCGCCGCACAAACTCATCCAGGCTCTCAATCCCGAGGTCGCGCTGAATGATATCGTTCCTCACGTAGCGAGGAGCGTCTACTATGGTCCGCAACGCATAGTTTTGTTGCGTGCGGAGCGTCTTCCGGCTCGACTCGCTCGTGAGGGCGAACCATGCCGGTGCGGCGTACGTCAGAATTGGGAGAATGTACAGCTTGTACACGCCCAACTTGACGCACGCCGAGAGTACTGGTTTGAGTAGGTGGCGGGCGACCCTACCCCGTGCGGCGACTGAGCGGACGTGTGGCCCCATAGTGAGCCGACGATCGATGATTATCCCCAGGTACTTGACCGAGGGCGACCACGCGATGTCAGCTTCTTGGAGTCTCAGGGGTGGTGGGAGGTGCGCGGACCCGGCGACCATCGCCTGCGTCTTACCCACGTTCACCGACAGCCGCTACTTCGACAGCCACTCGGGAAGGAGCTCCAGAGCGTGCTGCATCTTGACGGCCGCGTACTTCGCATTAACCGATGTAGTTATGTACGCGGCGTCGTCTGCGTACAGCACGAGCATCGCTTCCGAGGTAGTGGGGATGTCGTCGGTGTAACCTGAGTAACACGACGGCGACAAACAGCTGCCCTGCGGTACACCCGCGAGCACTGGCCGGGCGCCGGATAACGCCCCGTCGACCACTACCCTAAAATTCCTATTGGAGAGAAAGCTAGAGACCACCTTTACTACGCGACGGGCGCGTCGGTGGTGGCCATCTTATAAATAAGGCCGTCGTGCCACACGCGGTCGAAGGCCTTCTCCATGTCGAGGAATACTGCTACCGCGTATTCCTTCTTGTTGAGTGTCGCTGTGAGGTGGTGCAGTACCCTCGACAGCTGGAGTGTCGTGCTATGTTCTACCCGAAACCCAAATTGCTCCGGGCGTGGCGCGATGTGTGGCTGGAAATGTCGCAGCAGGAGTGCTTCGAACAACTTGGAGACGGTCGGCAGCAGAGTGATCGGCTGATAGCTGTCCGGCTTCAGTATGTTCTTTCCCGCCTTGGGCAGCATGATGACGCGCCCTTCCTTCCACGAAGCGGGAAAAGCCCCGTGCGTAATATCGCCGTAAACAGGCGCGCCAGCGCCGCTACCATATGGTACGGCAGGTAGCGCAGCGCTGTGTTGGTGACACCGTCGGCACCGGGGGCCTTTCTGATCTGATTCAGATATGTTGTATAAGACCAGTTTCCAATCTTGCGAGATAGATTATAAACTAACGGTGTTCACAATCTTACGGTGACATATACGTTCTAAAATTTTCAGATTATAAGCCACAAGTACGATTTTTTCCATTTATTTATTCAAAATTGTAACATACATATGTATAACCTGTTAACTACATAACAGTTTGTCGGCAGTGGTTCGTTTAACTAGTTATTACTTACATATGTAACAATAATAAATTACAGTGCTTTAATTAAATATAATGTCATCTGTAGCTACAGAGCGTTTTACGACTATTTTGTCATTGAAGAAAGCAATATTATATTGCATGGCCTATATTAGCGTAATATTATAATATGTTTGTATGTTAGGTTAGGTTAAGGCCATTTAACTAAAGTTATTACTATTTTAGCAACACATGACAAGGCAGGTCCATTGCCAGTCTGTTTATACTTAGGTCTTTATTTGTTGGATACATTCGTAATTGCCCCGTTGGTCTTGTGGTTGCAAGTGCGACTGCTGAGCGTGAGGTCCTGGGTTCGATTCCCGGGTCGGACAAAGTATTATAGGGTTTCCCATTAGGAATTTCTCAGTAACAGTCCGGAAATTGAAAGTTGGCAGTTTAATAATAATATAGAGTTATATATAGGAAGTAATTGAAAAATTCGGTAAATTAAAGAACAATTCACTGTAAAACAACAGAGGTCACACGTCTACATCGGTCGGGCGCCAGTAAGCAAATGCAATGTTACCAGTGCCCTTTTGTCAAAAGTTACATTATTCAGCTGCATAAAATACTGATTTTACATGGAGCGACTGCCAATCTGACCTCCATAACGCAGTTGCCTATTTGTCAGACTTTCGGGCTACTGACGACTGTCAAAGATCCACGAATGACAGCCGGGACCAGTGGCTTAACGTGCTTTCCGAGGCATGGAGGGGTCTTGGTATGCGAAGATGGTCATCCATTCACGGACCAGCAGTGGCAAGCGTAGCTTAACCTAATTGATCGACCCATGTGGCTGTAATTACTTAGCCACACTTATTATTTAGTCAAAAGTAACATAACATGAGTCAAACAGTTATATTTTGATGACAAAAGCTACATTTTATTTTTATGAAAAATTTTGTTTAAGTTACAGCTTTTTTATTTTGAAATTAAAAAAAATACACTTTAAAATAAAATAGTCTGTAATATATAATTTAAACAAAAAGACATAATTAAATATACCCATTTATAACCACATAAAGCTCGTTCTGCATGTGGACGAAACAGTGAAAGATATTTTCATTTGATACAAGGTTTAAACAAAATTAGAGTGCGATCCGTTTCACGAAAACTCATAATATTTAAATATTTTTCAAGTACGAAATGTATAGTAAAAGTAACATCTTGAGTCGTGTTACATGGAAGTCACATGACAGGGCCAAAACTTACGCAAAATGTTACACTAGCTGGCCCGACAGAGTTTGTTACACTAGCTGGCCCGACAGAGTTTGTCCTGTCAAAATTTCAATAGTTTATACACAAATCCCATTGAATAAAAAGGTTCAGATTTTCTCGAATTTGAAAATTTTCCAGGAAACTTGAATTACATTTTAAAACAAAAAATAGGCAAATCAGTCTAGCCGCTCTCATAAGATGCGCTTACCAACGAACAGCATTGAATTTTTAGTTAGAGACGAAAAAAAAACTAATCTTCAGAATACCACGTTTATTACCTTCAAACACCCATCCCATTAGAAAAAATACTTATTAGCACAGACCAAATAATGTCTCACTTGCCTATAAATCATTTCAAAACAAACCATGGACAGTTTTCCGCAATGTCATGGGGAAACTTGTAAATAATGTCTGTTTTCGCGAGCGTTCAGTGTTGTTCAGCGGAGCGCGTAGGTTCTTGGTTCAGTCAAGTGGGTAGTACGGAGCGGTACAGACGCGCGCGACGCGGCCCGCAGCTGCAGTTTACGAACTTGTCATGTGAAGTTTTATCAATAATAAAAACATGCAACATTGTTATGCACATGGTTTTAGTTCCCAACAATTGTGTCTTCAACTTGTGTAGAAGTTATAAATTTTTACTAGACTGTGGTGAGTATTAAAAGTTTAACTTTTTAACTTTTCTTGATAAGTTTCAGTTATTAGTTGTAGTTATTAGGTGTTCATTTTTTAATGTTTTTGCGTTATCTATTCTTTTATATCTGTTATCTATTCTTTGAAAATAATTTAATTTTAAAACACCTTTTGACCTCGCGTGTTGCTTCCAATTATTTAATAAAAAGCGTAAAATTGCAATTATTAGTTATCATGTAAATAAAATAGAGCAGTGGTGGGCCAGTGGCAATAGGACTTACAAGATGTAGGTCGTGAGTTCGAACCCAGACAGGAGCTTTACTTTGTGTAAATTATTTCATCACCACTGGTCTCTAAACGGTGAAGAAAAACATCGTGAGGAAACCGGCATGTCCTAAAACCAAAAAAATCGAAGACATGTGACATCTACCAACCCGCACTGGGCCCGCGTGGTGGATTATAAAGGCCCACTCCCTCTTACAGAGAGGAGTCCTATGTCCCAGCAGTGGGAACATTATAGGCTGTTATGTATGTAAATAAAGAGTTATTAGCTTAAATCTTTATAAATGATAAAGCGCATGCTAATTATATTGTTAAAGTACTTCAATGTTTTAAAAGTAAGTTTTTATGACACCTCGTGTTGATTTTATTGTTAAAAATAATAATTAATTACTTATTCAAATTCACGATTACTGCACACACGATTCGCGTGAATATAAATGTACCCTATTCAAATAGAATATATATTACATACTTAACAAAAGTCGCCTACATTTTATTGAGTAAGTAATTAATAAAAAATCTACATAATAGACGATAAAACTACTCCAATTTATATCCCTCTAAGCAGTCCATTTTAATTATATAATGAAATTTCTGCGTTTCTTAATATACGGTCCATTATAGCTATAAATAAAATCAGTCTAGGCAAGTGTCGAAACCTTATTTACATCTATAATTTGTGTATACATTAGCAGCAAATCCTGTCATAAATACTTTTGTTAAAATATTGAATGTATATGCTGTTCGTGTTCATGTATAAGTAAATAAACAAACCTAAATAAAGTAAAATTAAACTATTGATGATTTGGAAATTGAACTATCAGCTTACTATGATTTTGCGATCATTAGATGTGAATAGTAGGTTTACAAAAGAGGGTAAGTGCCAATAAGCATCTGGGGGCTTACCACCAGCTCTTATAGCAGGGCAGAAGTTGAGCTTTTTTGTTCGAGTACTTAGTCATAGAAAAAAAAAGCAGTGCAGTTCAACTTCTGCCCTGCTATAAGAGCTGGTGGTAAGCCCCTACGAGCTGAAAATGTGCGTCCTATGGAATCCACTAGTCACTGCGACCCACTAATGCTCGGGTCCTTTAAACAAAAACGAATCGTCTTTCTTACGAATGGCAGCTAAACTGGGCATATAAATAGATTCGTAAGCTAATTTTACCCGTCATAGCTACTTCCATATTTAAAAATCGACTATGCAAAACTGTGAGGCTTTTGCTTCATTATTGGTAAAGACACAAGAATCTTAGTTTTAACCAATAACGGTCCGTAAATTATGGATACCGATCATAGGATTATAAGTTACTTTTGTCCATCTATTTCAAGATGATAAATCGCCCTGATTGCCCGGAAGCCGGATGTTGACATATTTATATATCTATAGCAGTAAATCGATATTTAATGTTTTTATACGGTTTTTTACGGCTAACTTTGAGAGGTACCTTTGAGATTTCTTTGTATCGAGAAAATTGTATGCAATCGTATATTCGCAACAGACAACACTTAGCTGTAGTCCCCATCTTTACTGTATATTAATTTCCATTCATGCTAACACAATTTTCGCAATTTGAGGTAGTACAGACCCTTAAATGTTATGCTGTTGGCTTGATGCGCGCTTTAGTGTTTACTGTAAGTGCAACCAGCTATTGTTATATAAATAAATAACAAACACAACCTTTTACACACATACCTACATAATATATAGCGTACCTACCTAAAAGCTTAAAACGCATAATACAAATTAAAGCGCGATCAACCACAATTCGTTCGTTTACTTTTTTCAAAAAATCGATAACCAACACTCGATATATGTATGTATATGTGCATGTGTAGGAAAATAAAATGAGCAGAGTAGGAATTGGTATATTTAATTATTCAAGTACATACAAAGTGTCCACAGTAAATCAGTTCCTAGGTGACAATTTGAAATTAATGAAATGATAATGATGATTGAATACCTACACTTCCGTAGAAAAGTTTGACAGTAAAAATATTATAATTTATCATTTTATATACAGATATGCACCACACCCACATAGTAATTTAATATACTACTAATAATGATTTGAAATTAACATTTTTATACTTATACCAACTCGAATTACTGGACTAAAATAACATACCTAGTACTTATAAAATTAAAGGACACGGTGGAAAAACTTTCTTAAAGTTATGTGATACCTACGACACAAATATTGTTAGCGTTGAAAAAATTTGTAGTGTCGAGACCAACATTCAGGAAACGAGTTAGCAAGGAGAGCTATCAGCCACCTGTCATGTTAGACGACTACTTCTGTTTTTTTATTTACGCATGGCCACTCACTTAGTATAAATTATAAAAGTATAAAAATTATATATTAGTTATGTTGAAGAGGAGGGGCTTGTGGCTAAGTAATAACAGGTAGGACTGGGTTGTGGAAGTCAGATAGGCAGTCGCTTCATGTTAAATACTGGTACTCAGCTGCATCTGGTGAGACTGGAAGTCGATCTTAACATAGTTGGGAAAATGAGGAGACAACGACGTGTGTAGAGGTTCGTCGACCCCCAAACGAGCCTACGCAGCAATAGTAGCCACTAACAAGCCTGCTGAGTCGCAAAACTCGCAGGTAAAACTAGCGGGAAAACCAAAAGGGGGTAAACGGAGCTGGTCGAAACCCAACAAGGTTTTGAAAAGGCAGGGTCCAGAGAAGGACACGTGCGACAAGGATGGTTTCATCAAGGTGGAGAAGAAGAAGAAGAAGAAGAAGAAGCCTCCTTGTCAGAATCAGTGCGGCATGCACCGCACCGGCTGGACCTAACATGCTGCTGCGTCCAGCCATCCCGACGACGCAGCTGTACGTGTCCAGACTGCACCACACCACGAAGGTTGAGAAGATCGTGGAGTACATGCGTGTGAAGACCAACTGGACTTTGAGGGTCGAGAAGTTGGAGTCGCGTCACAACACGAACTTCAAGTCGTTCGTGGTACGTGTTCCGACACATCATCTCGAGAAGTTCCTCAAGGAAGAGTTCTGGCCGAAGGGTGTTGTGTACCGCCGGTTTCGTGGCCGGCTACATGACACGAGTCAGCGAAACACGACGCAGACACTTCGTGTGCGTTAGTTAGTTTTTTGTGTAATAAATTATAATGTTGTATGTATTTATAGTATTTTTAAGTTATATTAATATTGTATTGTATGTGTTTATATGGGCCTTGATGCCTGAAATAAATGGATAAATAAATAAATCATAAAAGGCTAGGCAGTGATGATGATTGGGTATGTTGAAACTGTTGGTACTCGCCGTCACTTGTCCCTAAAGGTTCATTAGAAAAGCAGTGTCAAACAGCATCTGTCTGGCATTAATGCTGAAATTAACCTTTTTGGCGCAGCATTGAGCACGTGTGTGTGTGTCGAATGCCGTAATCATAGAATCAATTGAAAAGCCATTGTGTCTCGTGTGGATCCATGTTCGATACGAATGGTTAAGGGACCATGCGCTTTTGTGACCAAAACTAAAAGTCGTAGTACAGTGATGTGAACTACGAGTATTTCATGTGAAAACTTGACGGGTGTACTTCGTTCCATTGTATGCCAGCTTATAAAAATAATAATTAGAAATCTATTTCAGACGAAGTCCATATACTGTTAGTAACACAAAAAACCTTAAAAAACTATTGTTAGCACATACAAAAACAAATCCACAGAAAAAATAAAATAAAAAAAATCAACATCGCAAAGTCGGCTCCGCCCAGGAGTCCCAGTTTATGGCAAACCCTGGATGCGACCACCTAAAGTGTGTAGTCGTATCCAGTGCCTCCACATCGGCGAGTCCCAGCGGCCCACAAACACGCTCAGAAGGCTGTTCGAGCTGGCCCGCATGCGCCTCATAAGAGATGCACAACGCTTCCGCATGATGGCATGAAAACCATCCACGCTTTTCACCGCAAACATTGCTGAAGCGCTGCAGTGGCGCGGCAGTCCGAACAGCACCCTGAACGCGTTATTATACTGTACTCGCAAAGCACTGTATGTATGCGATGCGTGTACTTAGTCCACAGGCTGCAGGTGCAAAAAGATTGACAGTAGGCCCTAAATAATGTCACTTTGACTTGCTCGGTAGCTTAGGTCAAATGCTAATTTCTAAGTGTTTCAGCGCAATTTGGGAAAAATATTTGAACAAGCATTTTATTAAGTTACTTAAATCTTGAAAGGTAGGTAAATAACTCCTAAAAGTTTCATCAGTCAAACATTTAATTGAATGAAACAATTAGCGCTAGCGAGATCAGTTCTCCTTTCGACCGCAAATTAATAAAATGCGGTCGTTCTTCAAACTCCACTGCACCACTACCGAGATTGAGCATTCCCCCGAACTAAGCAAAAATGTTACTTTATCAAAGAGAGTTTTTTTCTTGACTTTTTTCAATCGCCTATTTCACGAAACACATCCTGTTTTGAAAATACTCTTTTTATTTATTTATTAATTAACTAACGAAACCTCAAGATTTCTTTAATATATTATTTATTTATTAACTCATCATCACTATCATATCAGGAATTTTCTAATTCAATAGTGTGGCCATAATTACACTTTTACTATGGGCTTTTATTACACTTTTAAGCCCATTCAATAAATATGTATGAGTTATTACGCAATTATGAATATTTTGTAAAACGTGTCAATCCCACTAAAGTATTTATTGTATTTATTTATTTAATTACCATTTATGTACACACATATATAAACAGACAATGAAAAACAGAATAGAAAAATAGGTAGGTACAGAGGTGATGCTTATTTCTTTTTTTTCTTTTTTGCTATTTATTTCTTTATACTGTCCTTCAAGATATAGGATTATCCTAGTTTGGAGGGTAGGGGCTTACCCATTTGTAATAGCTATAACCATCCCTTATTGAAACAACACTGATGTTAGCTAGACTTAGTATTTTGATAAATAAAATGATTATTTACTTACCTAAACAATCCGGAATAAATGTGAATACTGCATCAAAATCCGTTGCGTAGTTTAAAAGAATAACGAGATCGCTCGGACAAAAGCGATTTAAATTTATCAAAATGTAGATTTAGGATCTCCAACAAATTATTTACATTCACAAGAAATTTTCTAATTTATAAAATTACTACGCGTTATTTGATAGCAATTTGGCTATATTGTCCCTCACTTTTAATCTGACGCAATATAAGTCACAATTTGTTTAATACTTGTAGGAAGTACCTACTTAATGAATACTAATTGAATAGAACGCTGTAGTCAGGTACTAATAGGGTCGGTAACACCTAAAATTTTCATTGTAAATAAATGTTTGTAAGTGATTTGTATTTTAGTTTAAATTTTCTCAGTTTCTGCCTTAGGGCTCCGCAGACCGGCGCGGCGCGATGCGACACTAGTAGAACAATTCCTATGCAGTTTTCGTAGAAATTGTTCAACTAGACTCGCGTTGCACCTGTCTGCGAGGAGCCTTTAGTTTTAGATTAAAGATACAAGTATAAATAAAAAGCTTATAGAAATAGCCAACAGGTATCTAAGTGTACAAACAAATCTTCTTTTCTCTCTAGTGGGCTACAGTCTTTATAACAAAAATAAAGCGTTTGGAAGATTTAGGCTCTAAGAAAAGGGGATTTATGGGATTTTTAAATATTAGATGACAGTGAGTGCCTGACAAATCTCTGATACGAAAAATAAACGTTATATCGGGATCAGACGAAATAGAAATACGAATTGGAAGACTACATTTCGATAAAAAATCAGTGTAATGAAAAAATCATAACCAATGGATTGGTTTGAACAAAAAAGTCATTCATTGGTATGCACTTTACACAATCGAATACTGAATAATAAATACGTAACGAACCATTCCATGTTACAGATTACTTTTTATATTTTTTACTAGCAGATTGGATAAAACCTAATGGATACTGGTTACCAGTGGTGGCCCAGTGTTTTCGGCCTCGAGGTTCGAGTTGTAGGTCGTGGGTTCAAACACAGACAGTCGCTTTACTTTGTGTAAATACTTGATTCAACACCACTGCTCTCACAACTGCAACGGTAAAGGAAAATGCCGTGAAGAAACCGCCATGTTCTAGAAACGATTCGAAGACATGTAACATGTGCCAACCCGCACTGGGCCCGTGTGGTGGATTACGCCCTAATCTCTCTCACAGAGAGGAGACCTGTGTCCTAGCAGTGGGGAAATTATAGGCTTTTATTAAGCATAATAAGCCCATAATACATAGCAATGTACACCATAAAAATCACAGATACAAATGAAGAAATTATACTATACAATTTTACTATAACTATAACTTGCAATACGCATATCATTTGCAGCCATTTAAATTCATGCAAAGCTGTTTTAATTTGAAAGCCTTTCCACTTCGTTTTTATGCAGGCACTTAGCACAGTAAAATAAAATTAGTAAGTTACTCAACAAATAAGTTAGAAAAAAGAATATTAAAGCAAAGTAACTAAGACATAAGGCAGTAAGCCCACCTCTGTACATTTGTAAAGTAGATTTTTAATGTTAATAATATTATAAGCGTGAAAGTGGGTATGGATGGATGGATAGATGGATGGATGGATGTTTGTTACTCTTTCACGCAAAAACTACTAAACGGATTTGGATGAAATTTGGCAAACTGGTGGTTTATAGCCTGCATTAACATATAGGATACATTTTATAACAATATTCCCACGGGATCGAAACTTATGTGGGTGAAACCGCGGGGCGCAGCTAGTATTAAATAAATAAATAAGACTCAGAATAAAATAAAAATCTAGAACAGCATCAGCCTTTTTTTTTTAAGAATAAGAATAATTTATTTTGCCAGACACATGGTTACAGGGTGTTACGTTACATTATACATTGTAGAAGTTCAGCATGTCTCACCGTATAATCGGTATGCAAAATTGAGTCATTTACAATTGATACAATTTAAAATGTCAGTATTATTATTCACATGTCATTAATTAATTTAGCAATATTATAAAAACAATAAGTCATTTCTTAAATACAAAAATTGATCCTTAACCTCCAATAAAAAAAAAAAATTAAAAAAATATTATTTACATGTCATGAATTCGTCAATATCATAAAAACATTTTTCAATAAGCCATTTCTTTAATATATGTCTTAAACGCGTAAGGGGCAATTCACGAATAGATTTTGGTATTTTATTAAAAATTTGGATTGTTGTGTATCCACAGTTTTTTTATACAATGCGGTGGATGTGGCCGGTGTTTGTAACTTAGTGGGGTCTCTTGATAGAAATCTTTTATTCTCCTTTGCTTTACTAAATTGATCTGCATGTTTCTTAACAAAAGTAGCAATTTCAAAGATGTAAAGGGAAGTTACAGTTAGTACATTAAGTTTCTTAAAAAGAGGTTTACATGCATCGATCGGTCCAGCACCACATATTGCTCTTACACATTTTTTCTGCGATATAAAGACCTTATTAATATGTGTTGAGTTACCCCAGACTAGTATTCCGTACCTAAGTACTGAACCTACGTAGCCATGATATGCCATTAGAGCAGTCTTCTCACTTGCTAGCTTTCTAATCTTTTTTAGAGCAAACACAAATCGATTTACTCTAGTGCAGACGTTCTTTACCTGAGCCTTCCAATTACAGTGCATATCGAGAATTCCTACCTATCGAAACCTTCTGACAAGGTGACTGCATGCTCTGACGTATACCTACCTACCTTTATCAGATATTAACATATTATACTTTAAAAGAACATCCAGTTTTAGAAAAAGTGTAAAATACGACAGGGTCAATGAGTGACACACACAGGACACAAATGACAACTTTGCAAAAACCAGAAGGCCGCGTTCAAACCAGGGAGTACTTCTCTAAGAACGAAATCTGTAGTTACAGCCGAAGTTACGGGCGTTTCTTAACCTGTATAGAAATAAAAGAAAGAAAACTTTTTTATTTGGGACACACACAGGAAATTAAAAAATTAAAGAAGGAGCATTTAAAACTAACAAAGTGACACTAAAAACAAACAGAAAAAAAATTACCACCACTATGTCAACTATCACCGACGGACATAAGATTAGTTTGGGGCCGAAACTAAGAATGACTGATAACACGATTTGACAGTTGTCCTTAATCCCGAAATGTTTTTTGCCGTCCGAAAACGTATATTAATCGGTAGGGTTTATTTCGTTATATCGAACTGCTTTCGGAAGGGCCTATTTCGTCGTTGTCAGACTTAGGGCCGATCCCAATAACCTATTTTCAGTTAAAGACAGATCGCTACTGATAGTAGCCAGTATAATCGTCACTTCCAGTTTGTCATGATACAGATCGCTACTGATATAGATTATTGGAACGTTAAAACCAGAGATAGATAGGTTTTTGTACCAGGTTTCTGCAGGTTTCTGTACTCTCTAACGGCCGAACCCTACTTGGGTCCTAATTGGGGAGAGTAAGCCCCCAGACGTATTGTCAGCCGGCTCAGCTGCCGACTGTGAGCGAGTGTTACGCAGTTCCATACTTATTCATCTTTTCGTTCATACCGAACCTTTAACGCGCGATTACGAGCTAATCCTATTATAATATAGTACCTACTTCCTACTGATATTATAAACGTAAAAGTTTGTATGGATGGATAGATGGATGTTTGTTTGTTACTCTTTCACGCAAAAACTACTGAACTGATTTTGATGAAACTACAGTAATATAGCTTATACATCAGAATAACACAGAAGTATTTTTATCCCGATATTCTCACTGAATCAAGATTTATGCGGGTGAAACCGTGGGGCGGTGCTAGTACGCTATAATTAAGCCCGCTTGGTGTGAACACGGTCTAAGAGCTGAACTGAATAAAAACATTTTGTCAATAGGTATACTTATTATATGAACTGGTTTCGATAAGACCGAAATAGTTTCAACTCTTTAAATCCGCTGTTATTTCAATGAGTGCAGTGTTTGGTAACAGATTAATAGGATAAAATACCAAACCAATCATCAATTGACATTATTACTTATCAGATTAAATGTGGTTTTAGAAACAGAGAGTAGAATGACATTTTAATTTTATTATAATAAATGGTTTCTAGTTAATCTGAATGCTGCAGAAGGCAGTAGTAAAACAATTTCTTTTAAAAACTTGGCACATTCAGTTCTGCTTTTAGCTAACTAAATATCTATATAACTAAAAAAAATACTTAGGTAATTCAGTACTACGGTCAAGTGTTTTTTTTTTCATAATGTTATTTATTTAGAATCTTAAATAGGTACCCAACAGAAATATTTGGTGCCCTTAGGCAAATAATAATTCGATAAAATATTCCAATTAATATTTTTTCATAATGTTATGTAGAATCTTTTAAGTAGATAGGGAGTACTTACCAAAAATGTTCTAGCAAATAATAATTCGATAACTATTTATCATTTTATTTATTACTAACGGCCCGTCCTTGCTTCGCACAGGTGGTTAAGTTTTAGTAAGGATCCCTAATCTTTTCTAGTAATAAATATAGCCTATGTCACTCAAAGTGAATGTAGCTTTCTAATAGTGAAACAACTTTTGAAATCGGCACAGTAGTTTTTGAGTTTATTCATTACAAACATACACACAAAAATACAATTATTTGCGATAATTATTTTAAGTATAATAAAGTAAAAGGTTCATGTTTTTTCATTCGGATTCAGATATCAAACTTGTGAAACCTGTGCTTGTGAGAAACACTGAAGGTGATTTCGAGTACAGTACCTAAACATTTTTTATTTTGTAAAATTTAATATTTGTAAATAGTTACTACACCCTATTTGTTTGTAGTAACCAACACTGTAGGTGGTATGGATTAAATGTGATAAATAAATATAACATGTCAATTAAAATGAAATGACATTTTCTTTTCATTTTCTAATTTTTCGTAATGCATGAAACATAATAATAATTACAAAAACGGGCACTTCCTTTGTTTTTACACAAAGCATTCCTTTACAGTATTTGATGCTTGTCAGCAACACTATCGCTTAGTATACAAATACAGGATGCTTTGTGATAAAATCGGGTCCAACGCCCGATTCAGACATTCCTTTGACCACTTTGTCTGACTACCTATAGTTTTTAATTTATTTAGCCTAGCATTGCAACAATCATGTTCCATGCAGCTGATTATTTTAATTGGGTTGAAGGTGATGCCAAAAACTGCGGTCCACTTTGTTTTGGCGTGATATTAAAATACCTTTTTTATAAGTTTTTTTTTTTCACATCTTTGACATACTCTAACTTTGGACTGAACCACTACTCGAGAAGCTGACGCTAGACCAATTCCCTTAATTAAAAACGTTCAGAATCTAGTCGCAATAACATCTCAGCGACAATCAACTTGTCAAAAATGTAGGGAAATTAGAGGTATTTAGGACAGATTGAGACTGAGCTCAGACTGAGAATGTTCTTAAAATTAGGAGAATTGCCCCTCTAATCTCTTACGCTTTGATTTCCCAGGAAAGCGGTTTCGTCATATTATGTCGGCCGTCATGAAAATGTGTCATTTACGAGTACACCAATATCTGACATTAAGTCAAACCCTACTGCTGAGATTCTCAGTACGGACACTTTTTCGCATGACTAAGTACGGTGAGAGCAAATCTAGCGATTTAAATCTTTGTAGTTTGACTTTACTTAATAAACAACTTACTTTCATAAACAACTTTTCAATGACGTCATTCATCGGTAAATTGCGGAAGCAATGTAAAACAAGGAAAAGCTATTTTTGTTATGATTTTCAGCCCGTATAGAATTACTTTTCCAAAGTAACGCAACCGTACGTACCTATTATAAAAATCTATTTTGGGTAACAATGTGTTGGTTTCTTTCTCTTTTTAAATGAAGAATGCTGTCGTAGGTTTTCTTTCTTAGAACTTTTTGATTTAAGATATATATTTTCATCCTACTCCTACTGATACTAATATACTAATAATATTATAAACGTGAAATTTTGTTTGGGTGGATGGATGGATGTTTGTTATTCTTTCACGCAAAAACTACAGATTTGGATGAAATTTGGCACACAAAAAGTATGCTATATGTTAATCCTGGTTATAAACCATCTGTTTATAACCAGGATTAACATATAGGATACTTTTTATCCCGATATTCCCACGGCATCGAAATTTATGCGGGTGAAACCGCGGGGCGCAGCTAGTATTATATAAAACTAACAACTAAAAGGTCCAATAGAGTGGATGTTTGGCGGTCGCTAAAAAAAGTAAAAATATAGTTTTGTTTGCATCATAACATTCAGGTTTAAATACTTAATGCCTTAGTAATCAATGCTAAGTATTACCTTACCTAAGACAGCACCGTCATAAAGAATAATATCTATTTGCTTAAGTAGTAGATTCTCTGATCAAAGGATATCACAAGAGCAAAAATATCCTCCTAAGAAGAGTAACCAATTAGGTACCTGGAATGTAATTATCTCTATAAGAGCCACATACAGACATTCTCGTTTATCAAATCTATCTATCTACACAGGGTGACTTGTAATTTGACGTATTCCTTCCTGGGCGTTATAGGGTGACCTATTTTCAGCAATTAAGCACCCCATAAAGCCTACAGCAAACAATTCTTATGTATTATTGAAAATTTCCCAGAAATCGTCACTAAATATCAGTTTTCTCTAAACTCTCTAATTTAATGGCGTTTGTTGCTATTCCATTAGATACCTGATACTTAAACACACCTTTTGATGTAACCAAATTTTTTAAAACATCAAACAGTTAAAAGTTAACGGAAGAAATTTATTTACCAATTTTAAACACTACTACGTACATGAACTTTGACATCCGAAGGCCAATTCTCGTCATTTAAAACGTTCAAAATCTAGCCGCCGTATCATCTCGGCGACAAATAAATGTCAAAAACTTGTCAAAATGTAGGGAAAATAGAGGTATTTTGGACAGATTGAGACTGAGATCAGACTGTGAACGCTTTTAAAATTACGAGAATTGCCCCTCGGTTATCTCAAAATTTTACTATTGAATTAAGTGTACAAATTATTATGGAAGACATCTCCATTTGATCAGCTATCTTAAAAATATGTAGGGTTGTTCATGCAACAGTCGATAATGCTGGCAAAGGTTGAATTCGAAAATTGTTAAAATATAAAAAAAATTGTGATAATGATAAATAATAAATATAAATAATAATGTATAATCCATCAGCAACTTGCCCTGAAAGCCCTGCCCTGCCTAGAATCTGAGGTGCCGTACTGCAGCTGCGTGCCCGACCCAGTTCTCGAAAATGGAAATACCTATCACATATTACTGGGATCGATTTATCATCACTGACAGGACTATTGTTGTCAAATAAGCCTGATATAAATTAAAAAAAAAAATAGAAATGTTTTATTGTCGCCAGTTAATACATTCATATTAGCTTAGAGTAATCCAACATTTGCATCGTATTGATGTATTGTACTAAAGGTTCTGCTACTGATATAGTGGTGTTGGATCAAGCAGAGCGGCGCGCAAGGATTGTTGACATAACCGTCCCGCATTATGAGAACCTCGTGAAAGCCAAGAAAGATAAACAAATCAAGTACCTTGACTTGGCTCGCGAGGTTGTCGACATGTGGGATGTGGACTCTGCGATCATTGTACCGATAGTCGTGACAGCCAATGGGTTAATAGCCAAGAGCCTCGACCAATACCTGAGGAGGCTCTCGTTGGGCAGCTGGATCAAGGGCTTGATTCAGAAAGCGGTAGGTATTTCTGGACACGGCCCGCATTATTAGGAGGTTCTTCTCTCTGGAGCCCGGACTGCCGGTAGCTTGTTCCCGATGCCGGTGGGCTACTATTTTTATATTTTATAATGTTTTTTTTTTAATCTTTTTTTTTATAAAAATATTTTATAATGTTTTTTTTTAAATCTTTTTGTTTATAAAAATATTTTAAAATGTAATTTATAAGTATTTAAATGAAATAAAGGAATATATGTATAACCCTAAGAAAATATTTAAAGTGCTCGTGCTCATCCATCTTTAAAGGGTGTAATTTGAGCATTACTCACTGTGATAGATATTATATCGACGTTTGTATCGTTCGAAACGAAGTGCTTAATGTGTCAGCACATTTCCAAGGGGATTTGAAAGTGTCTGAAAATATATTGGAAAAAATCATTTATCATTGGTCCGGTTTGGAAATTATCATTGGTCCGTATTGGGTGCGGCTGGGCCATCTGGCCACTGTCACAGGCACATTTTTTTCGAAGCTTTGTGACGCATAAAGTTGGAATCGGCAGCGGCGAAGCGAGAGAGATAGGAATTAGTGGTTAGCGTTGACTGAAATAGATGTGTACACCATTTCTCGTAATTAAAAACGTTCAAAGTCTAGTCGCAATCTCTTCTCAGTGACAATAAATATCAAAAACTTGTCTAAATTTATTTTTGACGATTGAAACTGAGATAATTATTATCAGACTGTGAAGGTTCTTAAAATAACGGGAATTGTCTCACTGAAATCGGATGAGATACTTAGTACTTACTCTCGGATTTCATAAATTATTAGTTTCTAAGTGGGGTACCTAAACCAACAAATCTACATACTACTACATAGGTTGTTCATATACACACAACAACCATATATCTATGTAGGTAGGTTGTCAGTGACAACGAAACATATTATAGTCGATTGGGCTGGAAACACGAACCAACTTATCATTCAAACAAAAAATCCACCTGACTATTTGCGAATATTGGACCCGACTGTAAAGTGCGCGTGGATGTAATAAACTTTTTGTTTTTTTTTTAAGTTTCTGCCGGAAGCTTTATATATATTTAGACTGTTTTCAATTGAGACAGGTGTTCTAGTGCCCGTTACGGGACGCAAGCAAAAAGTAATAACAGTTCACCAGTAGGTGCTTCCGTTCCGTCTGTTCTTTAAACATCCCAACATATAAATTTTTGGGGTTACGTACCTAAAGGGTGCCAACGGAACCAGTAATAGGGTTCCGTTGGCACCCTTTAGGTACGTAACCACCGCTGTCCATCCGTCCATCTGTCAGCGGGCTGTAACTCATGAGTCGTAATAGGTTGACAGTTTCCACAGAGTGTATATTTCTATTGCCGCTAAGTATAACAACACATAGTAAAAATAAAATAACGTTACAAGAACACGAAATGTGTTTTTTTTCGTCGTTTTTTTGCCTTGTGGCATGGAACCCTTCGTGTGCGAGTCTGACTCGCACTTGGCCGGTTTTTTATTTTCAACCTTTATTTTTATAATTATGCGGACTTCTACGTTTTAAACCCATCGTGCTTTAGACCAAAACAACAAAAAATCTTAATAAAACTATAAATCTTTATTTTTTATCGCGATATTCATTAACATTAGAAAAATAAAAATCCAGTTTTTTAATTGCAATAAGCTAACAATAATTATCATACCTATGTTTCTGATAATAATACCACGAAATAAACTTTTGAATTTAATTACTTACTATAGCAAAAACAGAGCAACAGTGTTCTTTTATTTGTTCAATGTATTTGTATGCATTGGTAGGTACTTTATTCGATATGAAGCAAACATAATTTTGCATAAAATATCGTAGTCGTTGTTTATAATTACGTATTCATCGAAAACTTCCTCGCATACTTACCTAAGTGGGCGACATTACCTAAGTGGGCGACATTACCTAAGTGGGCGACATTACCTAAGTGGGCGACATTACCTAAGTGGGCGACATTACCTAAGTGGGCGACATTACCTAAGTGGGCGACATTACCTAAGTGGGCGACATTACCTAAGTGGGCGACATTACCATATTAATTCCTGATAATTCATTCATTAATGGACAGTGGAGGCCCAGTGGTAACGGCCGCGACTTACGAGTTTGTTGGTCGTGGGTTTAAACCCAGACAGGCACTTTACTTTGTGCAAATAATTCATCACCACCTCAAAACGGTGAAGGAAAAGGTCGTGAGGAAACCGGCATGTCCTAGAATCCAAAACTTCGAAGACATGTGACATCTACCAAGCCGCACTGGGCCCGCGTGGTAGTTTACGGTGCACTTCCTCTCACAAAGAGGAGGCCTGTGTCCCAGCAGCGGGAACATTATAGGCTGATTATGCTATTAGAATTACTTATGCTATAATTAACTACTTTTTTATGCTAAATTGTTTAGGCGATACAATTAAAAATTCTAATAATAAAGTAAAAACCACTTGGAAAATTATTAACAATGAAACGGGTAAATCTGTTAAACAAGAAAAACAACTTGAAATTATGGTCGACAACAAATTAGTTAATAATGCAGCTGACGTAGCTGAGGCATTTAATGAGTTTTTTTGCCAACATACCGATAACTACAACTCGCTCCTTAAATTCGTCCCCGTCTAAAGCTGAAAACCTTTTGCATAGTAGTGCAAATGTAGTCCTTTATTTTAGTTTCGAACATGTAACCCCGCGTGATGTAGTTAATATTTTTAATGCACCTATGTCTAAAAACACTGGCGATTATTAGGGCATCTCCATTAAACTTTTAAGTAATATAATAGACTTTGTAGCTCCCTATATAGCTGTTACTTTTAATAAATGTGTTGATTTAGGAACTTTTCCTGGCCTCATGAAGAATAGTAAAGTCATACCATTATTTAAATCAAGTAATAAGAATGACGTTGGCAATTTAAGGCCTAATTTCTATTTTACCTGCATTCAGCAAAATATTTGAAAAGTTAATACTCAAGCAGGTGCTAAGACATTTTAATTTAAACAGCCTCCTCCATAATAACAGACTTTACAAAAGGTCGTTCAACTACAGATGCGAGTGTTGCTCTGCTGAGATACATAATTATTTCAAGCATGGGAGAAATCGCAAAATGCTATTAGAGTTTTCTGTGATCTCTCCAAAGCCTTTGATTGCGTGCACTATGACACGCTTTTGCGTAAGTTACGTCATTACAGTGTCTGAAATGAAGCTCTCAACGTAAAAATTTCTTATTCACATAATAGAATCCAATGTGTAGATGTTATTATCGTGAAATCTTCCGGGCTACCAGTTCCGTTAGGTTTTCCGCAAGGCTCAATACTGGGTCCATTCTTGTTTTTAGTATATATCAATGATTTACCATTCCATTTGAAGGGCATCTGTGACGTTGTACTGTTTGCAGATGATACCTCTCTTATTTTTAAAGGAGACAGGAATAGACAAGATTTTGACGACGACGATTTCTTAATAGTTACAGATTGGTTACGTCAAATAACCTGGTTCTCAATGCCAAGAAAACGAAATGTGTAAAGTTCGCCTTACCGAATGTTAGAAATCTAGGACCCATCGTCTTAGATAAAGAGGTGCTTGAAACAGTAGGCTCGGAAATTTTTCTAGGACTAACAGTAGATGCCAAACTTCAGTGCGGACCTCATAATATATCAAGTCTATTAGGAAGGCTCAGTTCGGCTGCCTACGCCGTCAGGAAAGTAAGACAATACACTGACGTTGATACAGCTCATTTAGTCTATTTTAGATATTTTCACAGCGTTATGTCCTACGGTATTCTGCTGTGGGGCAAAGCCGCTGATATACATACAAAATATATTTGTTCTTCAAAAACGAGCTGTTCGAGCAATTTACCAGTTAGGTGCCAGAGTTTCTCTAAGATTTTTTTTTAAAGATATTGGTATTCTCACGGTTGCATCACAATTCATCTTCGCCAACATCTTATAGTAGGCAAAATTTACACTTGTACACTAAAAACAGTGATATTCACAGTGTTAACACTATAAATAAGGACAAACTACCTGCCCCCTTTTACCGGCTTCATAAGGTTCATAACTCATTTGTTGGGCTCGGTATAACCTTTTATAACAAGATACCCTCATCTTTGCTAGACTTGCCTTTTAATGCGTTTAAAGCTCAAGTAAAATCGAACCTTTGTTCAAAGGCTTACTATTCCATCAACGACTACTTACACGATAAAAATAGTTGGTCGCCCTAATTAACTCAAGACAATGTTCATGTTCTTTCTCCAGAATTAGCTTACTGACAGGTTATTGTTATTAATATTAACTTATTTATTTATTTTACTTCGATGGTCCTAGTTTATCATCTGTGACTTCAAGTGACAGCTATGTGACCAGAACCCAGCAGTGCATAAATATGTAAGCTGTCACGCCCTTTATGCCTGGAGGCTTTTATTTAGGTAGTAAGTTTATATTTACATTTTAATTTTAATTAATTATTTTTTAGCTTGAGTACGTATAGTTTTTATTATATTTGTTGGTATATTGGCGTGGCTAGCTGACATATGGCCAATAATTTAATTTTATGTTCTGTGCCTTGTAATGCTAATTACTTAACACCTAGTATTGTATACAATCAAGTATCCAGTATTTTCTAACTGAACAGACAGCTGTGCTGCTGGGAAGTTTGTTGCGCCACTTTTTCTTCCCAGCGAAAGCACTAGGAAGTGGTGAAGGGCGGGCGTTTTTGGGGGACTTTCATTGTAATTTTGACGTTCGAAAAGTGCTGATTCTCAGCCTAATTTGAATAAATGACTTTTGATTTTTGATTTAACTATATGAAAGTTTGACATGGGTCTAATTAATTTTTACAGAAACCACAGGAGCAGAATCTTTCAGAAAGTTTTTAAAAATCGACTGTGATACATCAAAGAATTCAATAACCTTAATAAATCGTCCTTTATTTTTGAAAAAGCAGCCTCAAAACTTTTCTTATTTGTCGAAAGTTTACCAACCTTCTTTTGAACTCTTGCGGGACTTCGGGAAAATTCCGAATCGTCAGCCTACTTCACAAAAGAGAAAGGAAAGTGTTGAACTTTGGAATAGTTTAGAAATGTCCTGAAAGGTGAGTTCTCGAGTGGAAGTAAGTACCGTAAAAGTTAGGACGAGGGATGTTCCACTTCTGCATAGATCGGTTAATGACCGAAAAGAAGTATTATAATATCTGCGGGGAAATTGTGTTACACACTATCAGTAGCAATGAGTTTCATTTTGACAGTTCGACGACAGTCATTGCGTTGTTTACGTTGTTGAGAAGACACATTTTTCGAACATATGAAGCAATGGATTATTGTGTTACGCAATTAGGGTGCTGTTGTGTGTTTTCGAAAGTTCCTGTATATGATATCAATAAAATGTATCTTTCATTTAGGCTTAGGTAGTTAACTATAATATTTAGGGTGATTGGTAATTAGTAACCAATACTACTGACATAATACAACTTTCCCAAAGAAACTATTTTTTTTTAATTCACCAAACGCCTGACCCCAATCACCCCAATAGAATATTGACTACCTGACAAGAATAATACAACATCAGCTGTAATTTAATTTAGTAAGTAATCCCTTTTTACAAATAAATCTATTCAATTCTTACCATGGATTATTCTTTTTCGTTCATTTAACAACTGTAGATAGAGACCCCGCACGCGGTTCTATTAGGGTAATTGGAGTCATGCGCTTGGTAAATAAAACAAATCGTTTTTTTTTGGGGTAGTTGTTTGTAATGATGAGTACTATCATGTGTTAAAGTATCGGTCACTAATTACCAGTCACCCTATACACCGTTAAATTTTGATCGTTTTAATCGTTCAAAGGGTCATTGTACTCATCATTGTGAACAACTTATACTACGGGACCAACCCTGAAATCGTGAAAAAAAATCAGTTGATCCATAGATTTATGTTCGCATAACTCGACATAATATATGGATCAACAGATTTTTTTTCTTTACGCTTGCCGTGGTTGGTCCGTGGATGGGTGACATTCTTTACATACCAAGACCCCTCTGTGCCTCGGATAGCACGTTAAGCTGTTGGTCCCGACTGTTATTCGTAGATCTTTGACAGTCGTTACGAGTCCTCAGAAGCCCGAAATTCTGACAACCAGTCTTACCAAGGGGTGTCGTATTACCCAATAAGTGGGTTGTGGAGGTCAGATAGGAAGTCGGTCCATGTAAAATACTGGTATTTAGCTGCATCCAGTTAGACTGGAAGCCGACCCCAACATAGTTGGGGAAAGGCTAGCAGATGATGGTGTTAATCACATTCTAATAAAAATCAATTGTGTGGATTTGTACGAAAAACTATATACACTTAAGTAATTATAAGTAGATTGAAAGACTTAAAAGTGGACAGAAGGTATAAAAAACTTGTAAAAGGGAATTTTAAAAAAAAAACTGTTGTATCTGCGTCCCTATCTAGTACCTACATATGATAATTATAGATCTGCCGTAACGTTGTATGGTGTTGGGTCATTGATTGGGTGATTGATCAAAGGCAATCGAATAGAGCTGACATGAGAATGTATTGATGTGTTCTGTGACGAGAATAGACACATCCATTCTCGTCCCACGACACCTCCCTGGCGTATTAACCGATTCGCAAGAATTTAATCGCCCAAAATGGGCGAATCGTCACTTTTAAATAATATTATTTATTCTATAGGCACTCGCACGAAGTTAATTTATTTGTGGGTGAGTCGACAACTCTAGAAAGATGTATTAGGCAATTGGCACCTTTTGAATTTTATGCAATAAAGTAGAGAAAAAAGGTCACTAGCGCACAGAAGTGAATAGAGTTATTATTATATTATAAAAACGTGTATTTTTTTGTTCGTGCGAGTCGCCTATAGAAAAATTTAAATTATTATTTAAAAGTGACTATTCGCCTGTTTCGGGCGAGTAAAGTCGTGCGAAACGACTAATAAGCCACATCCCTACATCACGAATGTATTTGTGTATGTAAGGCATACTGTGAAAGTGTATTCACAAATTAACTAACGCCTTAAATAATTGTCCTTACCTTCAAATCACAAATATCATTCTTTGGTTATTGTATGACAATGACTATAACACAGCTATATAACAGTAAACCTATGGGTTCGAAAATACTATGTTCGTAGCAACATAACATTTCATTCAAAAATAAAGGAGTAAATCGATTGTGAATAAAGCCAAGAGTATACATACTTATGCTCGTGACTGTACACCGGTGACAACGTATGACATCCAACGCAATGGCTTTGTTTCCTGAAATGAATATTTTGTTTTCCGCTTGCCTCTGCACTACGGAAATAACCTTCAGGCCTTAAATTGGTTTACCTGTGTCAACTTTGAATAGTTTAAACTAAATCGATCGCGACAAACAGAGATAGACGAAAATGATTCCATACGTGTTCTATTTACCAGCGCTACGGTATTTATTTTTTAAATGTCGCAGCATTATGCTGAAATAGGAGCCTTTTTGGCCTCGCACAGGTCGATTTTTTTTGTTTGTATTTTTTTTGTTTGGTTGTTTTTAAAGTAACTGTGTTCATTTTAAATGCTGCTTTTTTAATATATTTTGTATTTCCTGTGTGTGTCCCAAAAACAATTTTTTTCTTTCTTTGTTTATTTTGCTAACCATAGCACGGAATGTGCCGACGGTCCAAAATGTCGGCGTTTATTACCTTATTCTTACTAAATGTAATTAAAATAGTTGAATGAAATTGTTTACGCAATTCTACAACCTCAGCTATTAACACAACGTATTATAAGCGCCGCATCAATTAGTCCATAGGTTACTAGAACTTTGCATAAGCAATTACTTTTAAAAATGGCTCGTTTAGTGCAAGCATAGGCACATATTTTAAATGATAGAACAAATACGTGTCTATTTCATGTTTAACGTAATAGTAAGCAAATACCATACAATATCAGATCTGAGAACTGTATCAAAATCAAAAGTAATTTATTCAAATCAGGCTGAGATTGATAATCAGACTTTTTGAACGTCAAAATTTAAATAATTTCAGGGCGAACAATGCAGGGCGCAGAGCAATGTCCTTTGACAGGGACTTGTGGCTAAATGATAACAGCCGCACGGGTTTGATCGACCCGTGGTTAAGTTACTATTGCCGCGGTGGCTTCATGTATGGGTGACCTTTTGGTGAGATCTTTGACTGTCGTTACGGGTAGTAGCAGTCTAGACTACTACGATAGTCTGCTTAGTTTTAGGGAAAAAAAAGTCTTACCAAGGGTTATCGTGTTACCCGGTAACTGAGTTGTGGAGGTCAGATAGGCAGTCGCTCCATGTAAAATACTGGTATTCAGCCGCATCGGTTAGATTGGAAGCCGACTCCAGAATAGTTAGGTAAAGGCTACGCAGATTGAGTTATTAGATTTATGATAGCGCCAACACAGACGCTTTGTAATTAGCAGTTAATTAGGTTTAAATGTTATGGAAGTCTTTCATTAAAATAACATCACTGCTACAGAAACCCACCACATATGGATATTTAACACGAAATTAATCATAGGAGATCCGATTGTAAATGTGCAGTGGTAATATTCGAACATTAGAAAATTACTTAACGAACACCCTTAAACTCAAATTCAAAGCATTTATTTCAATCAAACCATTTACAGGCACTTCTGAACTGTCAAGGAGTCGGTCAGAAAATATGAAGCTAGTTTCCCATTCCAGGGCGTACAGTCACCAAAGGAGATAAGTAACCAGGGTAAATAGTGTTAGTAAATAATGTAGTGGTAGTGTTAGTGTAGGGTGATAGTGTGGTCATCAGGTGGAATGACAGCAGCTCAGTTCACCTTAGTTTTCATGGTGAGATTTTTACAGAATAGCACAAGTACTGCTGTCTGCTTTGTTTTCAGTATGAGTATGAGGTATCTTCCCTGAATTAGAAAACACTAAAAACACTAGATGGCGCTGGCGATGTGATGATTTTTGATATTACACGTGTTGTGTTTTGTTTCATTTTACGACCGATCACAAAATGTGAAGTAGACATTTTCAATTTCAAGCGTGATTCGCCTGATTTTTTTATTGCATTTATTATTATATCAGGAGGACGCAGGTGTGGGATCTCGGTATCCCCAGATATTAAATTGAAAGCTTAGATAGGTACCCATGTACGAACAGCTATGGGATATGATGAAATATTAATAATATGTACATACTTGAGTTATAGAGGTCTCTAATATGTTTTTCAATCATCTTGTATAGGTACGTATGCGATATTTTTTTCTTAATTTTGTTATCCTATTCTATCGTTATGTATTTTTTTTTCTAAATTGTTTAATGTCTTCTAAACTCTTTGTTAAGTAATAACAGCCGCACGGGGTGATCAATCAGGTTAAACTACGCTTGCCACCGTCGGTCCGTATCTGGGTGACCATCTTTACATACCGAAAACCCGCCGTGTCTCGGAAAGCAATCTTCAAAAAAATAGCGCAGAGAGTTATCTCAACACTTCTCTCCCTTGATTTTGTATATATATATATACATATATATATAAATATATATTATAAGTAGGTATATATTATAGTAATAGTATGTATGTGTATTTATGTATTTGTGTAGGTACCTAGTTTTAAGAGTTTTTTTTTATCACTGTCCCTCTCAATTAAAGCACCTGCCATCTAATCTCTTCACCACCCTTGGTTGACTGGTAGAGAATGCCTAAGGCATTAAGTCCGCCTTTGTACCTGTTTGTGCGAAAAGTTTAAATAAATAAATAAAGCACGTTAAGACGTTAGTCCAGGCCGAAAGTCTGACAACCACTATACCAAGGAGTATCGTATTACCCAGTACCTAACTGGGTTGTGGAGGTCAGGAGGGCAATTCTTGTAATTTTAAGAACATTCACAGTCTGATCTCAGTCTCAATCTGTCAAAAATAACTCTAATTTCCCTACATTTTGACAAGCTTTTGACATTTTTTTGTCGCTGAGATGAGACTGCGACTAAATTTTGAACGTTTTAAATTACGAGAATTGGCCTTCTGATAGGCAGTCGCTCCGTCCGTTGACTGGAATCCGACCCCAACCCAACACAGGCGGGAAAAGGCTAGGCAGAAGGTGACGTCTTCTAAACTACTGGATTATACAAAATATTTACTTACATAAAAGTGCAATGTTATTAAGTAACATGTACATAATGATCAATAGGGTGGTTCACCCTTGTTTGGTATAACAACTTTTGATGTAATGTTACTAATTCGAACAACGTTTAAGAAAATAATCAATTTGTATAATATCGATTAACATAATTTTCATTTCATCGAATATTCATTTGCGATAACAACATTTGCGCTATTGATCAAAAGGTATAATGTTCATTTGATGTAATGTTCAGGTGGTATAACATGTATTTTATCGAATATTCAATTGGTGTAATGTAATGCAAAAAAGAAAACATTGTAAATATTTGCAAATTTTAACCTAACCTAACCCAAGCATTTTTTTTAAATAATTAACCTTCTCTTTTTTTCCATATTTTTTTTTTCTATACAATCTAGTCGTTTCTGGCACTCGCCGGCCGCTGCCGCGGCACCGCTTGCTTCGCTCGCTCGGCTCGTGCGTAGGAGGTCACAGTTTTAACCTAACCCAACCTAACCATTTTTTTTTTTAATTAACCTCGTCCGACCAATTTGGTTCTTGATAGCCTGCTAACAATAACCTCTGTTTTTCCTTATTAGTATTAAATAAATGATTATATTAAAATAAAATTGCATTTTTTTATTATATAATTCATATAGTAAATCTCAATAATGTTCCACTTACATCTACTAGATGGCGTTAGAAGTACGGCGCGCGGCGTGGCGTTAATAATAAATAATTATTCATGAATTCAGTAGGTGAAGGAACAATGTTAGTTTATAGACAATGAAAGTGTAGCGGTATCTACAACGCCACATGCGAACAACGCGTCATACTGACGTCACGCAAATCCTGCATCTCGCAAGCAGAGTTTACCGCGCAATTAGCATAGATACAATTTCCCAACATCAATCGTTGGGCAATTGCCCGCCAGACAAAACACCCGTCTGGTCGGAGGATCCTCCCTTTTCTATAGAGTATGAGTGAACTTTACACCCTGTTCCTCATACCTCTATACTGGTGACCTCGACGTGATCGTCAGCGCAGCCTTCGTGCAAACACTTCAGCGTGACGTCATCATCATCACTCCCGCAAGTTTTAGCGGCGAGTCACCCAGCCAGCCAGCACCCACGGCTTCAACGGGTATCCTGACCACCAGCATGCAGCGTCCGCGCATACCTGGTCATCACCCTCAGCTCATCAGCAACCTCGGCACAGCACACTGCACTTTCGGCCGGTCAACAAGCAGAGCACCCTCTCCTGGTCGACGCAGCAGCCAGCCTCAACCCGGCGCTGTACATCCGACGCACTGGAATATAACGCAGCGCCACCCCGACTCACTGGGGACAACTCCGCAGACAGTTCCGACTCACCGTGAACTATGCGGCAACCGGTTCCGACTCACTGGAATCTCAGCTGGCCTGGCAAGCATCGCAAGAAACAAGACTCAGTCCACTATCGACCTCCGGTCTCCGGAGGGGAGTGATGTAGCGGTATCTACAACGCCACATGCGAACAACGCGTCATACTGTCGTCACGCAAATCCTGCATCTCGCAAGCAGAGTTTACCGCGCAATTAGCATAGATACAATTTCCCAACATCAATCGTTGGGCAATTGCCCGCCAGACAAAACACCCGTCTGGTCGGAGGATCCTCCCTTTTCTATAGAGTATGAGTGAACTTTACACCCTGTTCCTCATACCTCTATAAAAGGAAACGAATTATTAATGAACTGAATATTCAATCCGATTTTTCTACTAAATCATTATTAGTCTAGTGAAACATTAGTTTAAACAAAATTAGTGCATTTGAAAATTCGGTCAAATGTCATTATTTAAAAGAAATAAATATGCTAAATAAAAATCTACCAATTAATTATTCGGTCAAATGAATAATTATACGAAATGACTTTATTGTAACTAAAATTAGCCGGAGCGATTTTCGACAAAACGTTGTTATACCAAACAAGGGTGAACCCAATAGGGTAGTTGCGTGGGTAAAAAAATAATTATTATATTTAGTCCGTCAGTTAGATTATCGAAAAATAATGGACACGTATTTTTTCTTTTGTCAATCAAACAAAAAATGACAAAGAAAACACAAACAAAACAAACAAAGACAAAGATAAAGCGCGTCAAAATTTGGGAGTCCGGGTCGTGACGTCACTTGCTTGCGAAAGTGTCACAAGCAAGTGACGTCACGCGGAACTTTAACGGGCGAAATCTTCATCATTTTTTATATAATTGACAAAAGAAAAAATACGGGTTTAATATTTTTTGATAATCTAACTGACGGACTAATTAGATTTTTTTAGGAAAATAGCCTATTCTATGAAACATCTGTTTAAATAATACTTCTTAATGAAAAAACAAATGTTGCCATTGTTTTAGAGATAAAAACTATTTTCTTGAGACAATTCAAAACATAATAATGATAAATTATTATTTATATAATAGGTATATACATATATTATATACACATACATAGTTCTAACGGCCTTGAATCGGAATGTCCTTATAGACCGAGTCAGTTTTTATGACCAATAAAATGTTTAAACGTACAATATTTTACGCCCGTAGGTACCTATATTGGGCGAAGGGATGCGTTCCATATGGGCTGGAATTGAAAACTTGCGCTAAATTGAAATAGAAGGTGCAATCCGCATGACCTAGCACCAAAAAAGACATATGCCATCTACTTATCAATCCGTGCTGGGCCCTTGTGGTGGATTACAGCGCACTCCCTGTGTCCCAGCAGTGGAAACCGTGCAATAACTGTTACATAATAATTATAAATTGTCATTTCCCAAATCTAATTTCTTGAAAAAAATCGTGCAATTATCGTCTTAGATAGTGCAAACTAAGTTATTGGCTTCAAGTAGATACGTATTATCATCGCTCAAGTATCAAAATCAATCAAATCATATAAGAAAATTAAAGTATAAATTTTTGCGCGCGTGCATTCGTCGCAGAGTTTACAATATTAAGCAAGTTGGCAACGCGCCGAACTCGCGGTATTTACTTAATTTTGAACGTTCCTACGAAAAAAAATGGCGCGCGACGACGACGTTACCAAATTGCTCGCCTACGCGCACGTGTGTATGTGCGTCCCTTTTCTTATGGTCATGCACTAAATTTACTTTATAACACGTTGAATTAGAAATTTCAATGTGGCGCTATTCAATTCCATCCTGTATAGGAAATAGAAGGTCGTTTATTTCTTAAATTTGGGTTAAGTAATGTACGAATTTAAGAAATAAAAATGTTTCTATTACATTTTTTATATTTATTTAGTTTAATTTTTATTATTACCTAACTTGAGAACCCAAATAGTACCTAGTTATTTGGGTTTTTCGCTGTACTGAGATTCGGACTGTAAGAACACGCATATTTGTACTAATACGTAGAACGCGTAATAAAATCAGTGCAAGGTCTCAAAAGATATTATAACAACAAAAAATAGGAGTTTATGTAATAAAAACGTATGGCGCATGTGTCCTTGTAACATTGTCTTGGATGAGTCAGCCTTACCCTTACGCGAAGGTCTTACCCATGGGTGAGGGCAGGTTATCTTTACCTTATCAACTTTTAAGATAACACTTAGCCTTTATTCAGTAATAAACAATATAGGTTAGCAGCAAAATCTAATTAATAGCAGGTAATTGTGTAACACACTATCAGTAGTAATGGGTTTGATTTTGACAGTTCAACAACATTCATTGCGTTATTTACGTTGTTGAGCAGACACATTTTTCGAACATATAAAGCAATGGATTAGCAATATCCTTCAAAATGATTCAGATAGAGATTAATAGTGTGTTACGAAATTAGGGTACTGGACATAGGCATCTCCTAGGCTGCGCCACAACATCCTGTCCTCCGCCTTCAGCATCCTTTCCAGCTGCAGATAAATAACTAGAGGAGATCTAGAAATAGTCATCATTATAGACAACAGTTTACACGACAAATCCTTAAAAACTGGCACTTCAAATCATAGATACCTTCAAAGCCACCGTTACCTGAGTCGCCACACGATCTGACAAGAATGGTAATTCATACAATTATCTACTAACATAATATGTTGTTTACGATCGTATTACTGGTAGCTATACATTAGTATTTACTCAAAGTTATTACCTGCTACTAACAATCTTGTTTTATTAATCAAGTTATGTGATTGATATATGTTTTTAAATGACTCTGTTTTCTAAGGCCTTTTATAGGGTATGTATAGAACGACAGGGTTAATTTTTGCTCAGAGTCAACTAAAAGAATCCTACCCTCCTGTTTCTGAAGGCCAATTCCCATATTTCAAAACGTTCAAAATTTTGTAGCAATCTCTTTAACAATGTCAACTTGTCAAAAATGTCGGTACCGTCGAACGGGGTGAATAGGGATGCAGTGGTAAATCGGGACGAAACTTTAAAAGGGATACTTATAAATTTTCCCAATTAACCTTGAGCCTTAATATTTTAGCGACAACGTTGAAAATCTATTAAAGAAATTAGACAGATTGTAGTAGCTTGATGTGCTGGCGTCTGTAGGTGTCAGTAACAACATCAAACTCCTAATTTGAAATTGATCCCATCGAATTATACACCTTTCATGACTCCGATGTCATTCCTGGGGAAATAACTGTTAGCCACAAACAAACAAAATTTTATTTTTGGCTTTCTCTACATTAGTAAAATATCACAGTTAGATTATTTAGTATCCAAACCAACCTGTCTGTGGTTATGTCATATCTATACTTATTAATGGTGGTTTGAAGTTAGGGTAAATCTTCGAAAGTACTGATCAGAATTAGAAAATTCTTTAAAAAAAATACTATTACCCTACTATATTTATTTTTTGGGTAGATAGATAGATAGATAGACAATTTATTTGTTCAAAACATAAGTATGCACACACATGGCATGCAAGATGTTACAAAAAATTATAGCACAGTCATGTTTTGCCTTAACGGCGTACAAATATAAACAGGTAGGTTATTTTTATTAGTAGGTTTGTCATTATACAAAGCAATTAACATATCAAATTAAAACTGAATCAATCAAATTATAATAAATATACAATAGATTAGTGTCAAAAACTCGTCATCCAAATGTATAACAAAATTAAATTAGCCAGTCAAAAATCACAGCAATTAGGAATATAAATCTACATTATTTATGTCACACGAGTCAGATTAATTTACTTAAATACTAAGCACAACATCAATAATGAACCAAAAAACAAAAATGTCAATAAAAATTAAAACTATATCAATACTTTGTCAGTTAAAAACTCGGATAATTATATTATAATAGGCTTTTTGAATTAGAAAGTTCTTTATTTTTTTCTTAAATAAATGAAAATTCAATTTCTTAATGTGGGCCGGAACGTGATTAAATATCTTTGGCGCCATGCAGAACACACTTTTATGCATCAGTGCTGTATTGGACTTTCTTACACACAATGCACTATAATCCCGTCGACTTCGGGTATTAGTATCTGATAGCTTCTTGAAAAGAAGCACAGAAGATAATTTCATGTTTTCTGATAATTTAACATTGAAATAATTTAGTTTGTTGCCAAAACGGACTCTAATGCGTTTACTGTAATATAATTAACGATTAAGTGCCCTTGTTGGCAACAAACTATATTATTTTTACGGTAAAATCCATTATAAAGTTTCGTCCCGATTCAGCCCTGCATCCCTATTCACCCCGTGTGTAGGTATTTTTGAGACAATGATACAATACTGAGAATAGGATCCAAACGTTCTTAAAAATACGGGAATTGCCCATTTGATTCGTAAATCAGTCGTTAAATCATTTAACAACTAGGTACAAGTTGTCATTTTGGTTAGGTAGGGAACCAAGAGGGTTTTTGAGAAAGCATATGCAGGGCCAAAAGTTGATAGCTTAGTAGTATGTGGCATGATGAGAGAACACCGAAAATATATTTGAAAAGTTTCAGATATGAGCCCCGTGACCCAAAAACCCAACCAACCAAAGAACCAATAACGTCTGACGTGAGATTAACACCAGATTTACATAATCAGAGGGAAGTTTGCAGTTACCCATGAAAGCTAGTTAGTATAATGACGTAATTAAGTAACTAAGTGTGACGCAGATTCCCATTCTGTTATTTTATAATGGAGTTGAAATCCAGATTCATGTTCATGCATCTGTCACTCGTTTCTCAGGCCCAAACAAAAGATTTATGTCAACAATAATTCAATGCTCCAATCCTGCTGTACTTGGACTAAATTATAATCCAATATTTCAGTATTATGAATAATTAGGACATATAAAAAAATACCAGATCATTATAAGGTTGGCCTTAAAAACTTCCATACAAGTTTAGATATAATACTTTATATTAGTAAAATCACCTTTATTTTAAAGCCGCCTAAAATCACGCTAAAGTTTCCTTGACAGCTCTTAGTAGACTTGTACCCTGTTTCTGAATTGAGAAATTTAAAGTAAAGAACTTCTCAAACCCTACTTCAGCATTACTTAAGGTCTTTCAATGTAACCAGTGAAATTCAAAATTTCTTACGTTTTTGCGGTATTCACCTTCATTTTTTTTAATACCTTTTGCTAAAGTTGGTAGAGTTTGACAAGTTCTCAACTTGAATTACTTCTAACTTTCTTTTATAACTTTAATTATCTTATCGGAAATCGGGGCTTAATCTATTGTTCTGCTTTTGAGTGAAGTATACCCAAGTACCTACTTTCTCTTCTGAACCATCGTAAAAGTCTAACACTTAAACATATTAGACGGTAAAAGTAAGAAATTTACAATTATAATCTGCTGTCCCACTCCATTGGCATCAAATGACGAGGACAGACAGAATTTATAAACCAACTGTCAAGTGTTCATAAGGGTCAGTTTAGTCTATTTTGAGCTAAATCCTAGCCAACGTGCTTCGAAAATAGAACCAAAAACAGAGTGATAGACATACGGGCTGAACAAACGTTCTTCGACGGATTGCCTCCTGCAATCAGTGCCTACCCAATCAATATGTGCTACATAAACTAAGTAGGTACCAGCTCAATACCGGTGATTAGCCACGAGCAGATTAAATGCGTAATCATAACTTGTTTATAAGCAAATTATTGTTATTCCTATATCATATTGTTATTTATAGTGAAGGTCAGACACAGGAAATTCCCTCTTAACTGAGCATGTGTAAGATCTAAAATTCTTTGTAAGATCTAAGACATCAAGATAAGTAGTCAATAAACGCATTTATTGTAACTTATTATTTAAAAAATATAGAATTTGAAACGTGTTTTATCATCGATTGTTTATGTGGATGTGAAATTAATAATATCATCTTTGTCGCACTGCAGGACCTTTGCCTTTTCTCATACAGAGAAGACATGTGCACGGCGTTATGTACATAATCGGCATATAATGAACTGACTAGAGGAGGGCCGTAATCCACCACGCGGGCACAGTGTGGTTGTTAGATGTCACACGTCTTCGAATTTTTGGTTCTGGGAGATGTCGGTTTACTCACGAGGTTTTTTCACCGTTTTGAGAGCAGTGGTGATGAAATAAATTACACAATGTAACGCGCCTGGGTTTGAACCCGGGACGTATAACTCGTAAGTGTTACTACTGGGCCACCATTGCTCTCACGACGTTGACATTGTATGAAAAATTACAAATTATATACAAAAGAAAAATACACGACGAGAAAAATACAATACATAGACACCAGACGGCATTTTACGTTTTGTAGGTACATTTTCCCAGCAGCATAAGTTACTTCTTACAAAAATATTATCATTCCTGTAATGCCATATTTTTGCACTTTCAAATAGCTAGACTACTATAAAAATAATCTTTCAAAATACAAAAGATATTGTTTAAAATCAAAAACAGTTTTTCGGTTTTATATTGTCATGCATAACACGGCCTGAATAATTATGAACAAACCCTTTGTTGTGGTTTGGACAATTGGACGTATAATGGGAACCCTAATTGTACGTCCAATTGTCCAAACCACAAGTGTTACCGTCAAAGTTATATGTGTAATAGGTCGTATCGGATTTTAGCATTATGCTGAGCGATAGCCGTTTTGCGTGGATGTGACGCCTGTTTTCCCCCAACTTGTCTTTTTTTTGTGTTTGCGGTCTATTTATGCGTCATGTTTACCGCAAATAAACGTATTTTCTTTCTTTCTTTTTAGTCATCATCTCATTAGTCATTAGAATATATGTATAATACTTTAATCTTGTTTTTTTATATCCTTTATTAAAAAGAACCAGGTTCTTAATTATTTATTACAATCTAGCATGTAAAATTTTCAAATCATTTCACTTATTTTTCAGATCATAAAATCCAATTTGTAAGTAGATACATACAAACTTTAATACTAGTGTTAGTACATCCATAATAATTGCTAGTTACAAAGGTCTTAAAACTATGTTAGTCTTAGTATATTACACTTTACACTACAAACTAAGTTAACAAAAACAATGAGCATAGAGCATTTTCTTAAAATATATAATTATGTATATGTCGGAGAAGGTATGTCTGTCTCTCGTTAACATCAGGCATATTTTAATTACTGTGGGCGTACTATGGGTAGTATTGGTTATAGCACAATAGAAAAACGGTTTGCAGTTCAAATTATATTACAATTTACGAACAAGTTAGTCACACTAGCAAATCACACACTGTAGGTACCACACAACTCAACGATACGGAACGCAGACAGTTTCTAACACATGTTGTCCGTACGATGTCCAATGTTTTGATGATCCCGAGAGCTCTGCTCACACCGTCCTTGTAGCTGTCACTCTCGTACACCTCCACGAACTTAGGCTAGACTCGGTCTAGCGCCACGAGATGGCGCTAACGTTCCGAATAGTCAAACGAATGACTCCGACATATATATTTTAAGAAAATGCTAATCTGCCTAGCCTTTCCCAACTATGTTAGGGTCGGCTTCCAGTCTAACCGGATGCAGCTGAATACCAGTATTTTACATAGAGTGACTGCCCATCTGACCTCCACTATCCAGTTACTGCGTAATTTTTATTTTATTTTCAACTTGATCATTATTTTAAAACTTAGAATAGTGTTGATTGTACTTTACACGAGTCCGTTCCACTTTCATAGAGTCTGATATAATGATATAAACACTTTGTTCATGTGTTATATGTGTGTCATTGTCACCAATATTGGGAACACTGTTACACTAAACTAACTCAAAAGATTTTGTTCGTTTTAGTCTTCACACTACTTATGTTCACATTTCCGTGGAGTCGGTGTTCATGGGCCTAAGCAACTTTTTGGATTATGTTGGTGACGGGTTCCATTTTTAGGTTACGATGGAGGTCGTCATGTCTTATATACCAAGGCGCATTAACAATATTTCCTGAATACTTATCTTATTCTGGAATGTTTGTATAATTTTGATGTTAGTCAGTTTAGTGGAGCCCCACAGTTGGATGCCATATGTCTATATTGACATAAGAATATACTTTTATAATAAGATTTTGTTATGTATCGATAAGCAGGAATCGCGTCCAATTTACTAATACATGTTTTTAAATGCATGTCTAGTTCCTCTCTTTTCTTTTTGACGTGCGCTTTCCAGCGCAGTTTCGCGTCAAGCGTTAAACCAAGGTAATTGGCTGTATTTGCATATGGCACCTTGTTGCCCATTCATGAAGATAGGGAATAGGAATAACATAGGGATTAGGCAATAGGAGTCACAATTCCTATTGGTGTAATCAATGTGTGACTTCGATTCATTAAATTTGATTCTCCATTTTTGTACCAAGTCATGAATTTCATTTACAGCGAATCTAAGCGAAATTTAGTTTAGTTCAAGAGCGACCATTTGTAACAGAAAGGTCCAAATAAGTTTTCGATTGCAATGGAATTTGAACTTTGTGAAGTGTACATTTAGTTTGTTGTTCCGTGACTTGAATATTATCTCAAATCTCTTGAATATTAAAAATCGTAAAATGGTCACAAACTGACAATTCATAATATGATCTGTGTGCAATTCATATCACAATGAAATAACATTTAAACTGTAGAAAATAAAAAAACAATTTGATTAATAAAAACTGTAATGAAAAATTTACCGATAAAAATACGGTTTTGGTAATGTTCACACCAAATATGAAATTAAATTTTACGAAAATTAGAGGAATTGCTAATGATCTGCTAGGAATTCAGGAAATGAATAGATTTTAGAGGTGTTGCTTAAAGTGGCCTTTTTAGGCCCCCTGCATCTTGTTTATTGCAAATATTTATTACATTAGCCATCTAGAGTAAACTATTTTATTTATTTATTTAACATTTATATACACACATATACAGGGTGACAGGGAAACTCGACGTATTCCTTGAATGGCGTTATACTAGAGGTCAGTAGCAACAAATTTAGCCCAGTTAACTAGGGCTCAAAACTGGATGGTTACCGGACTGTGTCGTTTCTTCGATTTTTTATAGAAATTTTCTTACGTCTTACCAAAAACAATCAATTATGAGAAAAAACTACTCCACTCCAAACATTAAATTTGTACTTTTTTGAAAGTTGAAAAATTTGTGATTATTTAAAAAAAATGCTTGCAATACTTACATAATCTCAGCAATAAAAGGCCTTTAATAGCAAAATATTTTAACCATCCAGTTTTGACCCCTAGTTCACTGGACTTTATTTGTTGCTAATGACCTCTAGTATAACCCCTTTCGAGGAATACGTCGAGTTTCCCTGTCAGCCTGTATAAACAGACAAGAAAAAAAAAGAACAGTAAAATAGGTACAAAGGTGATGCTTATTTGTAAAGAAATCTCTTTCACCGTACCTGCGATAAGAAACTAGATACAGAGATTTAGACAGCGTGTGTAACTATGCATATGTGTCTTATCGAGTTAATAGACAAGATACCTAATATAACAAAATATAATAGCATAACTCTATGCTGATGCTGTTATATTTTGTGATAATCTATCATAATCAGCCTTTAACGATCCCACTGCTGGAACACAGGCCTCCTCTCTTAGAGAGAGGATGGGCCGTAATCCACCACGCGGGCCCAGTGCTGGTTGGTAGATGTCACATGTCTTCGATTCTTTTGGTTCTAGGACATGCCGATTTCGTCACGATGTTTTTCTTCACCGTTTTGAGAGCAGTGGTGTTGAAATTATTTAGACAAAGTAAAGCGCCTGCTTGGGTTCGAACCCACGACCGACAAACTCGTATGTCGGGGCCGTTGACACTGGGCCACCACGTCTTCTTATACCTAACACAATTGTTCGCCATTCAAATGAACACATATATATATATACATATATATATATATTTCTTTATTAATGGTAAGTTTACAAAAATCTTGCTTATAAACTATGCCCCACAAAACCGTTTTCACGGTTTGTCTGTGGTTTGTGTGCGGTTTGTATGAGATAACATTACCGTGACACAGGGGTGATTGAATTTCCGCAGTGGTCACAGTCCTCTGCAAGTTGAACGCAATCAAACGTTGAAACTTCGGTAAGTTTCAGAGCGATTCGTTTCTGTAGCTACCTATCTATATTTAGAAGATTCTCGAAAATTATATTCAATAATATTCTATGATAATTAATGGTCTTTGAAACTTGAAGAACTAAAGTTACTTTTCTACAGACAGCTGTGCTGCTGGGAAGTTGGTTGCGCCACTTCTTCTTCCCAGCGAAAGCACTAGGAAGTGGTGAAGGGCGGCGTTTTGGAGGACTGTCTTTTGTAATTTTGACGTTCGAAAAGTGCTGGTTCTCAGCCTAATTTTAATAAATGACTTTTGATTTTGATTGATTCTTCCTTTTAAAGTTTTGACAGAATATTAAATTCATAAGCCCGTTTGTGATTGTAACACAGGCAAATAAAGCATAATAATTATGTAAATAATTTCAACTTAATACCTTCACGCGTTCCTGAGAAAATGGATACTTAAGTTTTTTTTTTTTAAATGTGGGAATCCGTTTTGGTCTCGCTTCTCTGATTTAACGGACATAACTGCGGCCAGACAAAAATTATGTTGAAAATACTTAGTAGATGATATTAAAGGTACCTAAGTATAAATATTCTGTGTTAAAAGTTCTTAATGCTCACAAATAAGGCATGATTAAGTTATAAAGTTACGAAAAATTTTACAGGAGAAATGTTTTTCTGTTTTTGATGAATATCTTTTCAACATTAAACGAAGGCTTTTTGTTTTGTGTATTTCAATAACGATGTCAACATTAAATTAGCTGTGTGAAAAACCTTATTTTCAATGTTTCTGTAATTACCTTTTCACATAAACCGGTTTTATAAGGTGCTACAAATAATATAATTGCGGGTTTTTTTTTACCCCACCGGTTACACACAAGGAATGAAAACAAAGCCCGAATACAAATTACTAGAATAAGTTAATGTTAAGTTAAGATAATGTTTTTGCTGAAAATTCATTATTGTATTAAGTATTCAACGCTACTAGTACTATAGTTTAACCGAAACTGCTGTACCGCGCCTGGAATGCGCGACGAGGCGGGAAGAATGCGCGGCGAAACGGGGGGCGGAACGCCGTGAGCGATGACGAATGAGCGGCCTGCACTGCCCCCCCCCCCCCCCCCCCCGTCTCGCCGCGCACATACCGAAGGCGCGGTTTTGGTCAAACTATAAACATAAAAGGAAATATTAAACGTTATTTAGGGGGCAACGTGGTAAACTAAATACCAAATTCAAAAAAAAATACACTTTATTAAACAAAATTAACGCCCGGTAGGACATAATGCTCCATGGTTTTAATTGAATGAACAATAAAACCATCGGTACTTAAATCTATATGTAATTATCTAGTTAATTTAACGTTATAGATTTGTGATTCTGTAATTGTGTGCTAATTTATACACAATTTAAGTTGAAACCACTAAACAAGTCAGCAACAGCAGACACACCCACACAGCACACATTAGATGCACTCTGGATACTTAATTACTACTGTGGATGCGGCTTTTGGAACATTATATCTTCTAGTTCATTTATTTCACCTCATTCTACCAATAAACAAAATATTAGAGATCAATCATTATCATCGTAACATCCCGCATCATGTAGTCCCTTTTTTTTTTTTTTGGGTGGGAAATCATCAAATGACCTCTTCCGCTCTGGACTGAGCGGAAGGGCGTGTCAGACTTTTACTGACTAAAACCCACCCGTGTTCCTTCAGTTGTCTGTGCCAGGTGCCACGGTATGTCTTTCGAACAATCCGCAGCCCCGGCGCATGTAATCCCTAAAGAGTAAGACATAGGTGGATCTATAGTAGGTACATCCACATTGAATCAAGAATGACTTTAATTAAAAATAAACTAACTCTAAGCTCTTTCACACAGTGAGGTGGCAGCTGCGTAGCAGTTTCCTTACATTAAAGGTAGATTACCTACTTATGCATTAAAAAAAATTGCTTCTACAAGTAGTATAAAAATCTGCCTCCTGCTTTGCTCGCTCAGCGGGGTAATTGCCTAACACACTAACACTAGCAATGGCTTTAATTTTGACAGTTCAACAACATTCATTGCGTTATTTACGTTGTTGAGCAGACATACTTTTCGAAAATATGAAGCAATGGATTAGCAATATTCTTCAGAATCATTCAGATTGTGATTGAAAGTGTGTTACACAATTTGGGTGCTTTTTTTAATTGTAAAGACTACCGACAGTAAGTCCTATTTCAAAAACCATTAGTGTAGTACATTTTTAAGTGTATATTTTCTACCATGTGTTAATAAAATTTGAATGTCAAGTGATTTTTCTAGCACGTTGAGCAAATGAAATTAGAGTCAGTCCAGTAGAAGTCAATTGCATGTTGAAACTTGAAAGTGAAATTGTACCTTTTTATTAAATTTGATTTTACGAAGTAATTCGAATGGTTGGGGGCGGATAGGTACTATTATATTATCTAAGCTACTATCGTGCTGACTGATTTCAATTCCGAAATTATGTCAAAAAGTTTGTATGTTGGCCATAAAATCCAAATGATCAATTAACAAACTCTCCAGTTTTTCTGAAAATAAAAAACTAAAGAGGAATACTTCCGGCTACCAAAGTCGATGAGTATATCCAAGAACTTTTTAAAATACGGCGAAAATATTCCAACCTTATTGGGAGTTATATGTTTAGAGCCGTTTGGGATGTAAACATATAGGGCCATGGGGTTGATCGACTTTTCACGTGACCAGAGAGCTGGGCTATTTTTTGGATAAAGAATCACGACGCCATTCAACGTGACAATGCTGCCAGCCTTTTGGGCACTTTTCCTGTTGAAAAGTTACGATTCGGCCATTATTAAAATGGTTCGTTGCTTACAAAGTAAGAGATAACTATCACAGGATAATTAGATACAGACCTAACGATGGCATTTATAACTTTATATCGAAAAAGTGGGGATTTAAATATATTAGGAACTACTACTCGTACATTTGATGTTGCGCAACATAAAACATTTGGTTACTTTAGTATTCAAATGTCCTTTTATTTTCAGTAAATCATATTCGCAGGCAGACTATAAAAAAATAAGATAAATGAATACCAGTTTTATTCAAATAAGTATGAAAATAAAATCAGTTGTTCATATGTAGAGATATATAAAATGATAATAATTTGACGATTCTCCCACAATATCACAATGTGTTTAAAAAAAAATTAATGTTTATTTAAAGATCCTTATCGTAAACACTGTACTTGTAGAATATTCCTTACATTTTATCGCTTGCTTAAATTGCAAGAATGATTGTTTTAATGTACTCATTTAGTTTTTATTTTCTTATTCAAATAACTTATTCAATGTCTTTTAAATATAGTGCCAATGTAAACCGTGGTAGAGCTAAAATATGTACACATTTAAAGCTGCTCGTTAATTATATTTTTACCACGTCGGCGGAATGATGAAAATTGTTAATTGACATCACCAAAGCTACAAATTAAAAGTTGAAAAGTAAAATGAAGGTAGGTAGTTGCCCATCTCAAAAGTTGCTTGCGCAGCGAAAAATCTGGAATAATTTTAGTCAATGCCTATTTATCCCAAAAAAACAGGAAAAAAAATCTATAACTAGCACAGTTTTTTAGAATACAACCCCCGTAAATAATTCATAATCTGTGCGAAAAACGTATGAGAAGTTTTAGAATTTCGAAGCCTACAGAAAGAATCACTTTAATTCAACTTTTAATTTTACTTTATTTTATTAGAGTTGTGTCGCGTTGTGGTGTCGCGCCTGTCTGCGGGAGGTTTAATGTAGAGTCTGTTTAGTTCTCAACTTATATTTTTTTTACCATTTTTTTTAATTGTACGAGTGTGCCAACGCCCGCGAAACTATCTAAACTCTAGCAACGAATAGGTACATGGCTACAAGGCCGTCGCACTTTATAGTTCGGGTTCATAAACGTTCCAATAGTTTTCGTTGCATTTCAAATTCATTAAAAGTTAGTTGGTACTACCGTATATACTTTCATATGTATTTAGTAAAAGCTATTATTTTGACATTACAAACAGACACTTCAATTTTATTTATTTGTATACAACATGGCGCTACAATGGCGACATTAATTTAACACACGGGTAGGGCTGGTGGGTGGCCAGTTTTTCGATAGTGTATAATCTCGCGAGATAGATTATAATGAATTCGAGAAGGCCATTAAAAGGCACTTTTTAACGTCAAAATTTACAAGAAAATGGCATGGATTCCAGGCCCCCCTTCCAAAAGATAGTTTCGTATGGAGAAGCAAGGGCAAGAAGAATCCTCCAGAGTTTATTGTTATATTATGTTATATTCTTATGCCAGCCAATAAATTCTGTCCTCTAAAAACGGAATAACAATGAGTTACTCGTAGCAACAATTCATTTGAATACAATGTACTAACCATCATCAACTCCTAGAAAACATATTTCGAAATTAATCGCCAAAAGCGGGCCAAATTACTGTGACTTTTCTACTAAAGTTTGTTTATTGTGTTTGCGTTTTTTTAGTATAGAAATTTGACATTACACCAGTCAAATTAGTATCTGGGTTTAAAACACGAACTATAGACAGTTTCAAATCTTAACAAAATATGTTAACCACATAGTTTTAATTACAAAACACTTATTATTTACCATCACTGCTTGCATCAAAATAGTTCGTAAAAATTGTACATGACGCTAACTTGAAAAAATAAAGTTATGGGAGGATGTTTAAAAAAATATATACAACGTGCTGCTACTAAGGTGACATTAATTTAACACACGAGTAGGGCTAGTGGCCAATAATCATAAAAAAAATATAACAACAAAATAATTCGTAATTTGAAAACTACCGCCAGCGCCGCTCGCCGACATAGAGCTCTCTCTCTTTCCTTCAATTCGCCTACTCTTTGCATGTTAATCGTTTTAATTTCATTGATGCGATGTTATGATCCGTGACTCCGGCAAATAACCCCTGCGCTACAATTCTTTAAGTCAGGTTGCTCCAAGATGCTATTTTAGAAAATTGTAAATAAATGAATAAATAATAGAGTTTAATGAAATTGAAATATGCCCAAACGCAAAACCGTATACGTGTGTAAAATTAATGTTGCCATTAAAGCGCCACGCTGTATACCAATATCATAATCACGTTTGAATGAGCACTGGTGGCCCAGTGGTATTAGCTCCAACTTACCGAGTTCTAGGTCGTAAGCTCTAAACCAGGCAGGCAGTTTACTTTGTGTAATTAATTACATCACCACTGCTCTCAAAACGGTAAAGGAAAAACATCGTGAGGAAACCGGCATGTCCTAGAACCAAAAATTCAAAGACATGTGACATCTGCAAACCCGCACTAGGCCCGCGTGGAGGATTATGGCTCACTCCGTCTCACAGAGAGGAGGCCTGTGTCCCAGCAGTGGGATGTTATGGGCTGATTATGCTAATCAGTAATCACGTTTTGATGCTATGTAGGTATATGATAATCATTGAGCAGTTGACCTTTATGTTTTTTGTTCTTACTCAAAATACGAAACAACGTTAATAATAACAAGATAATAATAATAACTGTTTATATTTGAAAGAAATGTCAAACAAAGCTTCATTATCCAATTTGTAAATAATATCTATGATTTACAAATACACTTTTCATGATTCTCAAACCTAATAAGGTTATAAGCGTTCCTTTTCATATACTTTATTGATACTACACTTTAATTTAACCATCTATGTATTCATAATATTTAAGGGGCTTATGGCTAAATAATAACAGCCGCACGGGTCTATCGATCAGGTTAAGCTACGCTTACCGCGGTTGGTCCGAGGATGGGTAACCATCTTTACATACCAAGACCCCTCCGTGCCTCGGAAACCACGTTAAGCCGTTGGTCCCTGTCATCCGTGGATCTTTGACAGTCGTTACGGGTCGTCAGAAGCCCGAAAGTCTGACAACCAGTCTTACCAAGGGGCATCGTATTATCCACTAACTGGGTTGTGGAGGTTAGATAGGCAGTCGCTCCATGTAAAATACTGGTATTCAGCTGCATCCGGTTAGACTGGAAGCTGACCCCAACATAGTTGGGAAAAGGCTAAGCAGATGATGTGTTTCTAGAATGACCACGTAATTAAAATGATAAATAAAATTTCTGTAAATAGGTTTGTACAAACACTTTTACACATCAATCATATTGAACAGACACAGAATCAATATGACCATCGAATTTACGTCAAAACGAATTTGAATAGAGAAAACCAAAATCTAGGTATAATAGAAACACTCACTCATCTTCGCTTTTCCTCTTCGATCAATAATAGCTTTTCCTATTTATTTTCGCTTTCTTTTATTAGAATCTCTGCAATCAATCAGCTGTCTCCGATATTCCCCGGATGATGACCTACTAAAAGCCCTAGCAGAGTAATCAGATCGTCTATCTGTATGCGTCATAGCCTCATGGGCCATGGGAGTGTGCTCCATAAAACATGGCTTAGGTAAACCACAAACAAGAACGTAGTAAAAGTCCCGACGTTCCACGCACCGTGAGCGAAACGCTATTCAGAGTGGCGATTAGGTTATCATATTAAGGGTTCATTTTTAATAGACAATTTTATTCGTGGAATAAAATTGTCACCTGACAGATTTTGTATGGCAGAACTGTCAAAAATTAAAAATTATACCTGGTATAAAATTATCTGTAGATTGAAAAATCAGCCCTAAATAGTACAACGGTCATTACTAGTTGTTTTTAGTCTGTTCAAATAATAAAATAAACAATTTTACAGAAAATAGAAACTGCGTATTTAAACAGATTAAAAATTGGCACGAAATAAACCACCCTTGATAATAAGGCGCGGGGCGATGGTATTGTTACCAAATAATCGCAAATTAAGTGTAATGCTGTTAAATACTAAAAACAAAAAAGGTCGCACGGCTAGAATGTAAATTGTTATTAATTTATTTTATGTGTACGTATGTGTAAAATACGTAATGTAGAGCACGTTGTTTCAATTAATGTGATAACCGCCACGCTGTATAGTAATTCCATGGTAAAACGTCAGAGAATCTTAAAAAACTTCAGCTTACCTACAGCAACGTATTTCTTACTGAAATTTTGTTTTAAAACAGGTAATGTAATACATTAGTTTAAACATCTCTGGCTGAATACAACAGTGGCATAGTATAGAAAATAAACAAGGATGCAATTTGGAACGAGAATCTATTCGTAACTCAAACCGCTTACCTACATTTTGAGTTGTCCCACTATTGAATTCAGGCAACGAAATAGTTAAGTACCTTAGTTAGTAGTAATCATTTATTTTGTAAGACCCCAGCGTAACAATACAGGAATAACAAATCATGATAATCAAATTAAACATTTCAATGTCAGCATGAAGTGTAGAAAAGACAAAGCAGAGGTATTCGTTTCTTTAATTAATGTAATTGCTAACAATAAAATCATAAAACCATCCACCTGTCCACTGTGGTATGTAATTACAAAGTTGCGATACAAATGGAAGGCAACGGGACAGTATAAAGATATATTGTGGCAGCGGGAACAAAGGGCACCCTTAAAAAGACGTCATGAAATTAACACGATTGCATAAATCTTCCTATTGCATGGCGGAATATTTACACAACCCTGGGACATTTACACATACGCTATCAAACGTAGGCCATCAAGCCCCACTGTTTATTTTATCCTAACGAACATCGTCACGTAATGGAAGCCATTAATAAAACTAGAAAATTTTAACTATGACAGAGGAAAATGGAAGCCATCAGTAGATGCTATCGAGGTGCGTGCTCGGATTAATTATCCATCGAATGCCGACAAACGATCTTATAGCAATCTGCGCGACCTGCTTATGAGACCACTGAATAAATGAAGTTCTTATAAAGTGACAGATTTTACGATATGATAGCAAAAGTACCTATAATCATTGCATTGTAGAGGCCAGGAAACAGGTTTTAACAGAACAACATAATATTTTGTTGCGATTCTTTGGGGGGGGCTATGTCCAACAGTGGACGTCTCTGATGATGATGATCAATGTTTTTAGCTTTTAAAATTTAAAGCGCACGTCATGTCGCGAGCTGGCGGGCAAAGATCATTTTCTCTTTTTATCATGACAAAATATCAGTCAACTTTCAACAAAGCAAATATCAGAAGGCCCGACCGCCAGCCCGCGATGTGGCCTGCGCTTTAAATTGGGTGGGTCAGAAGAAATTTCACGCGGACGAAGGTGCGGGCGAAAGCTAAATTTAAATAAAATACAATGGAATAGATTAGATTTATTTTTCCTACTTTTATTTATTTTATTGATTTATTTATTATATTCTATTCTAAAACAATATTAATCTTAATTCCCATTGATAAAAGATATTTTATTTTGGAAATACGGGATTTACGGGAGAGAGAGAGAGGCTAACTTTCTCGATAGAATCTTAAATTAATCAGAACCAAGGCTCAGAAACTTTTTATTTGTGTTCTGACTGGCAACACTTAATTGATTGAAAGTAATTGTTCTAAATTTTCCTGGTAACATTACTCAACTTCGAGTGTCCTTGAGAAAACACGAATAGTAATTGACAATCTGTAAGAGCAGCTAGATATGTACAAGTTTGCAAATGAACGAGTGAGTATGACTTTTCAATGTTACCCACGGACCAACGACCCTTTATTTACAAAGCGAAGTTTTAGGGCACGTCTACCTACATGGCAAAAAAAAAAAACACTTCATTCTTATCTCTCAAAATACAGTGCTATGTGGTGAATCCTGGGTGATACTATGTGTCATGTACTGTGTACATCTTTTGTTTGAGATCCTAAATCAATAAATAAATACATTGAAGATAAAAGAACTCATACTTCATATTACAAAGGAATTCAACTTTCAAACTTATTCTGAAGCAAGTATAAAAAGCCAACTTTTATAAATTAAAATCGGTAAAAAATTGAGGAGGTTATTGGTTTAAAAGTGACGTTAAAACTGGTACGTTATTAGTAACATTTTCTAGTTTTTAGTGATCATGCATTTATGAAATTCTCGTATAGTAAAAGCTTCTAAAAAATGCCGCTCCTTCAAGTTCCAAAGCGGCACAATGTTCTGAGGGGTAATTGCGTAACACACTAACAGTAGTAATGGTTTTCATTTTGACAGGTCAACAACATCCATTGCGTTATTTACGTTGTTGAGCAGACAATTTTTTTCGAACATTTGAAGCAATGGATTAGCAATGTTCTTCAAAATGATTCACATTCATAGTAAGTTACGCAATCAGGGTGCTGAGGTCTGCAGAATATGGCCGACGCCGAGCTAAACATGACTTACGAACGTGCAAGCCTCGTTACTTGTACCCCACACAATCCCCCGAGAACAACAGACCAGCACACTAGGTCGAAAGCCTTATTCTGCAAAATAAAACACTTCACCTCATTACAGGACTTTGAACCCCTTGTCTTTTCGCTATTTGCAGTTTCCGTAAATGCTTTGAATATATTCTCTATGAGCTTATTTCCGTAGCAAATGTTTGTTGGAAGTTATGACAATATTATATTGAGAACAAATTAGTCTCGTTCAGAAAATCAAACTGTGTTTGTTATGGTTCTTCCGAAGTAATTTCAGTTCTATAACTCGTATTATTATCAATGAATGAAGCTTAGAATTAGATGGGTTATTTCGGCGACGGTAAACTTTTATACAAGCGAATTTGGAGTAATCATCAACTGTTTAATATTTTCACCTTTATTTATAAACGTTGCTTAAAGTTAAGTGATGTTTAAATGTTAAAAATAGTTTGATTAAATAGTCGCTAATCATTACTTAACTTTAAGTAACGTTTATAAATAAACCCCTTTGTTGGTACAGACACCAGCAGGTCAAGCTACCCGAAACTGTCAAATTTTTCCAATCAATCTTGAACCATAATGCTTTAGCGATAAAGTTGAAAATCTATTAAAGAAAGAACATTGGGAAAAAGCGTCCCCACCTTTGTAGCTAGGGTTGCCAACCCTGCTATATAATATAGTATCTTACTGTATTAGAAGCCCGACTACTATATTTATGAAAAAAGTATATAGTAGGCGAAACTATTATTATTAGGCATAAAACCCACTAAGCAAAAATATATATTTCTGAACGATTCACTTTGAATTTGACAGATTGTCAATTTCGCGCCTCTCCTCTGGGTTTGTGTTTTGTAAATAGCTACTTAATGATTTGTATATAGAAATAAATCAGATGAATAAAATTCTAGATATCCCTCTTCCTGGTGAAATATTTTCTTCAAAAACAAAAGTTGAAAAATGGCAGCAAGTTTCGAGTGATGCAGATTTTACAAATATTTAAAAAATAATATCTATTCCGGCAACATCCGCCTATACAGAACGTATATTTTATGTAATGAATGATAAATAGCGAGATGAGCGCAATAGGGCCAGTATAAAATTAATCAAAACTGAGCTAATAATATTTAGTCATTTAAATTGCACTAATAGCTATGAAGGCTCAAAGTAGCATAAAATATTCTTTTAAGAAATAAAGTATTTTAAAACCTACTATAATTTTTTTAATGTTTTGGCTATCTACTATATTTTTGGGTAGTTATTTTAAAACTACTATTTTTGACTGAAAAAGAGTTGCAACCCTACTTGTAGCACTGCTTGACATTTGACAGATTGTAGTAGCATGATGTGCTGGCGCCTGTACACTGATCAAACCACAAACGTCTGTCAAGTGCCGTTCGAATCGATTCTGTTAGTGGAGTACCTCTTGAAACTGTCCGAACACAAATCATTTATGTCAATAAAACCATTTACAGGCACTTTAGAATTGTCAACGTGTCGGTCAGTCACAAATATGAAGCTATTAGGTACGTATGGAGAAGAAGGGACAAGAAACTCCATGGACACTCTTATAAATAACATTGTTACAAAATATTAGTTACATCATTAATGTTGAATTCATAATTATATGTGAGAACGTTGTAAAAACGACGTACTCGTTAAAAGCGTCCAGAGTACAGCAAATAGAAATAAAAATAAAACAATTCAACAATAAAATAATCAATATACGCTGTGGCAGATATGAGATGACCAGTCCCAACTGACGGCACCCGTTCACGAACATGACGCATGGACAGCACCATTCAGCTCAACCATTTTGAAGGGAGCTAAAGTATCAAACACACGTGCCACCATCAGCGAGACATTTGAATGAGCATGACATACTCCCAGCCGCCAGGGCACATTCAAGTCAATGAAAAACATATTACCCGGTAAATGGTAGCTCTATAATACTCACACCTGTGCTATACAATTACATAATACAAAGGAGATTGAATTTTAACTATACAAATATAGTCTTACAATCTTCAGCAGCTCCAACAGTATTTTCAAGTTTCAATCAAGTAGCTGTTGTGTGGACTAGCATTGAGTCAGGCATTTTCTATCAGCGATGTAATCCCCCAACTTATAATATGCCTGTCTGCATAGTATGCGTTTTATTCTTTTAAGCATTCTCAAAGCATAACTAACTGCAAATCTGCAATTGATTAATTGAATCTGAACCAACCGCCCAAATTCTCAAGTTTAGAAAGTAACTTGTGGCAAGATGTCGCCTTCCCAAAGAAATGAAGACTCCACTTTAACTGTAATCCGTTTAGTTTAATAGATTAATGGATTCTTACGTTTGAAAATATAACTATGAAATCACTGAACATTTATTTCTGTTTAACCTTATAAAGATAATATTTTGACACGTTTATTAAACGACGTTTTTTGCGTTTAGGATACTGGTGGGGCTGCCCCGTTTCTGTAGTGCGTCAAGGATGTTCGCAGATGCGCATATAGATTGCTTTTACGCAAAAATGCGTAAAAGGTGCGCTTCCCTGGTGCACAGGGTGTGGGGTGGCTCCATTAGTGTCTTAAGCATGGTAGCGAGTTGCCTGGACTGTGCATACGTGGGTCACTGTTGTGCCGTCTCTCATGGGATGTCGCAACGGTGTCCAACCGATATTTCTTATATTGTTTTCCTTGTTTTTGTTAAGTGTCTGTGCTTACTAACATAGTCGTAAGTTTTAATAACAATTTCTTGTTGAGTCTTGGTTACTGTAATGAAGAAAAATTCTATTCTATTCTATTAACATTCGAGTCCCAAAAGATCAGTGTAGGAGGGTTTATAATAGAGTTTAAAATAAATAAATTCACCTGTCGAGATAATTACGTACTTTTTTTTCGATTAACGTATTCGTTATTATTTTATAACATTAAAATGCTTGTATAATATAGGTACTAACTTCAGCTCGCAACTTCGTTCGTTTGGAAGTCGTAATACACCACAATATACTAAAAAATCAGCCATATTTCCTACCTGCGTTATTCATACGTTTTTGCTTCGCGTTCTTCCTGGCTTTTGTTATTTTTGCTCAGCTCCTAAGGGTCGTAGTGTGATGTTATATATCCTATGACCTTCCTTAAGAAATATTCTATAAAAGACAAAAATATTTTTTCAAATCTGGCAAACAAAATTAAAATGATTAACTACTATTGAACTAGATATGACAATCTGTTGGTAAAGGTAACTAGTAAACTTAGCGTAGGCCGCTCACACCGCGGCATTTTTAGCATTTTTATACCCGTCGTAACTTCTAAGCGAAAGGTTCGATTCGAATAATTTCAAGAGGAATTTACATGTACTTACATAATCAACCTTGGCGACGTTCGTCTGGTTTTTATTTTGTCTATCATAACATACTGAATCACCGACTTCGGTCGAGATGGACAAAAGATCCCGGCCGACACCGGGACGTCACGTTCGATTCGAATAATTTCGTTTCTCGGTGACGTCCCGGTGACGGTTGAGGTGGATAAATGTCAATAGGTGTCGAAGTATTCGTCTGCATCGCTGTTATCCGGAAACGTGCCCAGAATACTGGCAGCATTGCTACGTTGAATGGCACCTGCTCACTCTTTGGCCAATTAGTACTTAAGTACCACGCTGACTCAAGGATAGAATGTCCGATGACGTGTTGAACTTGTTACCATGTTACTGGTTTTACGACTGAAAGGAAGTAATCTTGTTGTCTTGATATTGTTTTTTTTTTAATTTAAGTACACCGACTTTTATTAAATATACGTAAATTCATTCGATATGAAATAAATATAGCAAAGTTGTTTGATACTGCGTTCTGCTCACGAATTCGGTCGCGTGGAAGTCGTCAGACACAAATATATTAAAATAACAGCCACATTTTTATAAAACTTCCTTGTATACTTACTACGTTTACTTAGTTTTGGTCTCAACAGTCAAAATATACAGAAAATCAGGTCTGGTGTCGCGGGAGCAAGAGACTTGCAGCACTCTAATTGCTACACTAAAATAATATAACAGTAGATTGTAAACACGGGATTTCTCATTAACAGGCACCTCGCCATGGATACCTATTTATTTTTATTATAACCAAAGATGACAGAAGAGGCCCAAACTTTATGTTTTGCTGTGTAAATTCTACGAACTATCATATAAAAGTATTATGATATAATAAAATGTAAAAAAGAAGCATAAAGAATATCAATTTATAGTTGGGAATAGAACATAGGTTTGTAAAGCAGTCGTCGAATTAATCTATTTCCTTTGTTGGAAGTTTACTAAAGTAGCCGTTCTTATATTATGTCATGATTTACTGCTTTGATCCATTCATTAGTATACATCTGTAACTTTCTGCTATATTCGTTGAAGGGAATGTTCATGGAATAACTCGACTGTTGTCATACACTGGTATATTGTGTTCTCTCATCTCCGAAATGTAGTTTTCAGTATTCAATTTTTGACTTTCCTAATACACAAACCTCAATTTGATTTTAGGGAATATCTATGAAAATTTTTAAGAAAATCTTTCCAGTAGTCTTTGCGTGATGCTGGAACATACATTCACAAGCAGACAAAAATTCAAACAAAAAAATTTTCGGCATTAGAATCGTTCCCAAACGTACCCGTACTTTAAAAAAAATCAATGTACAGTTTTGACTTTGCTACAGTTTTATTATATCTATAGATACCTAAGACCGATCTTCTCAATCCAGTTCATTAGTAAACAAAGAATACATGAAAATATATCTAGCACGATTGGTTGACCTTTTATTCATGTATTTTTAGGTTCCAGTCCGCTGGATCGATTTCTAGCAGAGCCGAAACCTATACATCGATATATCGTTTCGTTGCCCCAATATTGTTGGTTGGTTTGTATGCAGACTGGGAACGTCATTAGATATTATATTTAAAAAAAAAAAACAATCAAATATATCGAATAGTTTGTAGTCACCACCACACCTAGCTATTACTATTGCCAGTATTTTCATTTACTGTCGTATCGTTGTCTCCACATTGCATAATAATAGGGGTTAAAGTATACAATCGCCGTTTTATTGTAATAGGTACTTCGAATTGACATAGAACCTTCATGGTTTGAGATTTTTGAGTGAAACTTTTTTCACATAGTACCTATGAAGTTCTTCTTTTAAAAAAATGTGCAACATTCGATTATCGACTTTCAGTTGTTTTTTTTTTTTTATTCAGCTTAGACAAGAAAGATGGATACTTCGAAAATTCGAGTGATTTTTGAATACGAGTTCCGACGCGGAACTAACGCGGCAGAAACAGCTTGCAATATCAATGTTGCGTTTGGAGAGGAGATTGCTAATGAACGCACCGAACAATGATAGCAAAACTAGCAGTGAAACAGCCCCGACTCATGAATCGATCTTCACCGTTATTGCTCCATGATAACGCGAGACCTCATACAGCACGAGAAACCGTTTTAACTCTACAGGAACTGCAATTAGAAACCATTCGTCACCCTCCGTATTCGCCAGACCTTGCTCCAACGGACTACCTTTTTTTTCGTGATTTGGACAATTTTCTACGTGATAAAAAGTTTTCTTCTCAGGAGGCAGTACAAAATGCTTTCACACAGTTTGTCGAATCTAGATCACGAGAGTTCTATCGCAAAGGCATAAATGACCTTCCTATTAGATGGCAGCAATGTTTAGACAATAATGGTAATTATTTTGATTAAATAAATAAGTTTAAATTAAAAAATAAAACGAATTTCAATTTTTCAGTACAAATCGGCAATTTCATACTTTAAACCCTAATATTTGAATGATTTATAGATAACTAGTCATAACAACCCACTGAACGTCAATATCGCGTGCTAGGAAATTCAATAGAAGAAATTCCTTTGAAAGATATATCGGAAAAAACAATACACTTCAAAATAACATACAATTAACGTCAATCAAGTACATTCATTAAATAACAATTATGAACGGATTACTGATTTGGATGTTATTGATATCTTGTTACTATCGTTTTTATAAGTTTAGTTTTCTACAAGGTATTTTATTTCAATAAGATTTAAAAAAAAAACGTTGTTTTTCTTTTGTACCGTTGGTGCTTCTAGCTATGGTTACAAAGTTTGTATTATGATACAAAAATAGTATTGTTTACCCAAAATATATGCCAAAAAATGCTTTGTAGTAGAAAGTTATAACAAAGTCAACAAATTAATTATAATATTATTTTATTGCCTTTATTTATAACACTAACTCAACTATCTATGAGACTTCGCCAACCAATATAAAATAATGACGCTGCCTGAAAAGCGTAGAAGCCAAGCTTTCGTAGCACTGCTACGGCGTAGCTCGCACTGCTACGAAGGGCCTGCTCGAGCATAAGGACTAGTCCTTAGTATTGGTTATTATACCTCTAGGTTACATTAGTTTATATGTTCATATAGTTTACATGATATTGAGCCAACAAGAAACTACTCAAATACTCATATGTAGAATGTTTCATCTTTGATCTACGGATAGTTTACACATAATATTAAACTGTTAACTTCAAAATTGGTTTGAACGTTCTAGATCTTCTATATTTAGACAGAGTAATTCAAAGATGTGGATTTTCCTCACAGAGATGGGTCCGTACTAAAACTGTCGTGTTTACTGCGTATTCTCGACAAATGCACTCGATCACTGTCCTCAAAAGAGTTCCAATTTATTTGATTGCGTTGTAACTTGTACGGCTACGAAGTGCAGTTATGTGATCTGAGTTACATGAAACATCGCGATTGATTGAGCAGTTCTTGAGATACGGCTTCATCAATTTAAAGCACCTGCTACAAATAAAGTAGTTTTTTTACAATTATTGATAGTTATAGCTAAATGAGTTTTGTTGTTCGAAATGATTTTGTCCTCTAATATGTCGCTCTCCGAAATAATATTATACGAATTGTTCAGTTTTGATTACTATTTCGTGATATGGGATGGTTATCACGGAAACATGCACTTTATCATCAAAGACGGCCTTCAATGACTTCTGCCAGCTATTGATGGGAAAAGTTAGATTATTATTTTCTAACTTTTCTCACAAGCGTTGTTGAGGCCAGAAGTCGTCTGCGGCTGCCTTGAGGCGGCTCCTGCCCAATCTAGGGGGTCCAAATGCCTCCTGCCGGAGGCTCTATGCGGGGGTCGTACGGTCTATGGCCCGGTACGGGGCACCGGTGTGGGCACGTTCCTTGATGCGGCGACCAGCCTGCCGGTTGAACGCGTTCCAAAGGGTCATGGCCGTCCGGCTGGTCCGAGGATACCGTACGGTCTCTGCTGAGGTGGCGAGCCTTCTTGCCGGATTGCCGCCATGGGATCTGGAGGAAAAAGTCCTCGCCCACATATGGGAGTGGCGAGAGGAGGCAAAACGGGGCGCAACTCCGCTGCCGCAAGAAATCACGCTACAGCGGACAGAGCTCCAACGGGATCTCATGGCCACATGGAGAGTGCGATTGTCGCAACCCTGTGCTGGGCACGCCACAATGGCGGCAATAAGTCCCCTCTTTGCGGAGTGGCTGGAGAGGCGCCACGGCGCCTTCACCTTCTTCCAGACACAAGTCCTCATCGGACACGGTTGTTTCAGGAGGTTCCTGTTCAAGATAAGGCGGGAGGAAACGCCAGGGTGTCACCACTGTGTGGATCGCCCGGAGGACACGGTGGAGCATACGGTGGAGGTCTGCCCGGCTTGGGCGGAGCACCACCGCGTCTTCGTGGTGGCGATCGGCGGCGGCGATCTCTCGCGTTGAGCCCTGGTCCAAGCAATGGTACGGAGCGAGAGTGCATGGGAAGCCGTCCCCTCCTTCTGCGAAGCAGTAATGCTCACAAAGAAAGAGGCAGAGTGCGTAAGGGAGAGACAATCTCTGCGCCCTCACGCCCCTAGTCGCCGCAGGAGACACCCTGGACGTCGGGAGTCGGGGTAGGTGCGGGCTTGCAATAGCAATGGGTAACCCACCGCCCGGTAAGGACCAGGCCAGGGTCGACGGCGCGTTGTGTTCCACGCGCACCTCAAAGAGATGTCAGTTTAGGTATAGGTGTATTGCAAGTAAAAACGCGAATCATAATCTGTGTATTTTATTATTAGGCGCTGCTTATATACAGTACCAAGCCATAAAAATTACTAACTAACTAACTTAGAACTAAAACAATTTGGTAAGTGGCAGTAGACTCAGAAAGAGTAGAAAGCATCCAAAGGGCCTTCACAAAACACCTGGCATATGCCTTCGGTGATATATCTCCCCGGTGTCCATACGAACAACGCGCTCAATGTTACAAAAATCGGACTACTCTGTAAAAAGTTATGCGTGGTCATACATCATTTTTTTTTTTAATATACGCGTCGACTTGAGAATCTGCTCCATTTTTTTTCGTCGGTTAAAAATGATTACTCTGCGTGACTGTTGACTTGTACAAGATCTCATGTTCTTTTTCAAATCGGTTAACAATAAATTGGACTGCGAAAAATTGACTGAACAAATTGGACTAAAAGTCCCCTATAATTTACCCAGACATCCCATTACCCACTTATTCTGCACTAAAGCATCCAGAACAAATATAGGAGTAAACTCACCTCTCAATAGGCTCAGCCAAGAGATAAATTCTTATATAAAATCCACTCCAGATGTTGACATATATCATGACTCCGTAAACATCTTTAAAACTCAAATTTTAGGGTCCCAAAGCACGCAACCCACACAATCTAAGAATTCCAAAGAGAAAAAGTGGCGAAAGGCCGTATGCGCTCCTCTCATTTGTTTATACGTAAGTATGAGCTGCTACATCAGCACTAACTGAAGGGGTCCGCTAGGGCCGATGCCTGGCATGGCCGCGGGCTGTTCGAAAGAGATACCGTGGCCCATTACACAGGCAACTGAAGGAACACGGGTGGGTTTTAGTCAGTAAAAGTCTGACACGCCCTCCCGCTCCACCCAAAGCGGGAGAAGTCATCTGATGATTTCCCACCCAAAAAAAAAGGCCAGAAGTAAACTTCTTATGAAATATTTCGTTAGGAGGATTATAATATCTTATGATTGCAAAATCTATGCACTTACATTATTTCAATGTACAGTTAGTAGATGATTTTTTTTGTTTAACAAATAGTTTCAAATAGTATCCTAGTGTGGGGCAACGTTTTTGTAAAAGAAAAAAGAAGATATTATTTATCTTTTCTGGCGACACTTTTTTTCTGTGTAACTTAAATTCAATCTGGAATTATTTAATCATCACGATAAGCTGTCAAATGAGAATTTGTTATATTATAAGCAGTACAACAAAATCAATAAAGTTAATCATTTTACATCGAGATCGCGACCCCCCTACCTTAATCAAATTTCTTCTTAATTGTCAGTGTAATCCCGGCGACGACGTCCTAATAAACTTTTAATGAGTGATTTGATCTTAACATCCCTGTCTTTGAGTAATATTGTTACCGTCAAGCTGTGACATCGCCTTAATTCTGAGAAATAAGGTGATCTCACCGCCTTAATTCCTAACGAGAAGGTATTTCCTGAAGGTAGTTTTTTTTTTTTAAATTTAATTTTTTTTTTTTATATTTTTCTTCTGAAATCTTAGAATCATGTGGTTTTTGATATTGCTGCTATTTAGCTGAAAGTCTTCTATAAAATAAATAATTATAGGTTCCATGTTTTAAGGTATTGACGTAAATAGGTCAAAAGTTATTAAAAGTATAATGTAATAATTTTCGAAAATAATAAAAGTTTTTAAATATTTTTTTTCTATTATTATTAATAGTCAAATATTGCAAACCAATTGTTAACGTCGTAATATTTAATAGATTAAACCTTAAACCAATTTTGTAGGAAAAGTTTACCTCATGTCTCGACAGACGGCGTTGGTCGATTTAAATTCGCGCTATGGTTTCGTTACCACGCAAAATTTAGGAGACTTCGAAAATATTAAATAAGTGCCTTCGTTCTGAGTTCATGGCATGGTTTTATTGCTAGAAAATACTCCCGACTCGTCGACTAAAAAGGGCGAAAAAAATCTTCGATGATCACCAATATTAATATATCACGGCTATCACGCGTGAGTCGCACTTAATGATCCCTATAATAAACTATTGAAAATTGACTCATCATGAAAACTCATGACATGACTTCATGCCAGAAAATGATTTAAAATAAAAATCGTACAGACGATATTTTCTTTTCTAACGTACACGAAGGAAGTTAGTTACCATTACTAAACGTAGTTAAGAGTAAATAGGTCAAGTTAATAGATTCTGAAAATGTTTATGAAGTAGCCTGTATGAAAGAAATAGCCGTTGTTTAGTGACCCAAATAATTTATATGAAAGACGAGGTTAATATAGGAGTAGGTGCATGAAGTGTTATACAGTGGAAGTGTAAGTTAAAATGTTCCTGGCGAAAAATATCCTAAAACTGATCCAAGGCGTCGCAAGTCGCCATTCTAAAAGCCATTATGTTTTATAGTCCATAAAATGGATGTAGCTGAAGACAAGGTCCCCTAATATCACGACTTAATGCCGCGCATTTCGTCAAAATACTAAATACAACTAGGTACGTGTATATGTTGGAAAAACTAAAATAATTTACTTTTATTTCATCTAAAAAACGCTTCAGAAATTTTTATTTACGTATTTTTTTTTTACTATTGTCATCATCTAACAAACCTTTTCACATTTTTGGGAAACGTGGTCAGCTGCCAGTCTTCCCAGATACAACTGAATACCAGAAATGTTTTTGATAGCAGTCTAATAATATCACCTACCTTTATTTCTTATCTTGCAATGCAATATATTGTTTTTGTTAGGAACCTTCTCCAGTGCGCATTTGTTTTGTGGTAGATTACAGCCCACTCCATCTCGAAGACAGGAGGCCTGTGTCCCAGCAGTGGGAACATATAAGCTGATTATATTATGTGTTAGGTAAATATTTTTTAAGATCTTAATACATATAATAAATGACCTAAAAAACAATATACGAATTTAAATTAAACCTTTCATTATCTATAACGCTCATATCGACAGTCTTAAAAGGTATAAAATAATAGATACATCTATGGTATTATACCTAATTATGTCGAAAACAACACAATTGATCGCTGCTTGATTGACTTTTTGTTAACTGTTTTTAATTATAAGATTAATTATGAAGTAATCCCGTTTACTGACCGATTTATCCTCATTTGAAAGGTGATCGAACTTTTTTGTATGGAGACTGGCCTCGTCCCGGTTCGCTATTTTGATTATATTGAGTTAAAGCTATCTTTATGTTATATAACATTTTTTGGTCCTCTATATGTCCTCTATAAATATATATAGGTATTATCATTAAATATTAAAATAGCTATAATAAAAAAATGTAAGTGGAATAATTCATAAAAACTACAAGATTAGTTTATTCTCTGACATAGTACCTAGTAAGTTTAACAATGTAGAATAGCAGTTTAATATACAACAATAAGTAATGCAAAAACCTTCAATTCTGAGAACTCCGCATTATATACTAAGAATGTAGGTATTCACTTATTATGTGCACAAACCATAGATAATCATTTTCTAGTTATGATGCAGTTAATTGCCAAAGGTATGTAGAATTACATGAAATAATTACATTTTTGATCGTATAACAAGATGTATTAATGAAGCGATGGATGCAGACGGACATGTTTGCATATGCGACATTCTGCACTGAGTGAGTGAGTGAGAGAGGTAAAACATTTTTCTGCTTCTGTCATCGAATATTTCGATGACAGTAGCTCAAAAATGTTTTACCTCGTATAAAAATTCATGCATGTTCCCTATTCTAGTAACGTATTTACTTAGCAATAAAGTAATGCCTGGAATTCTTATAGCGAAGAGTATTTTGTCGGCCTAGTAAATTCTCAAACTTTCAAGTAAACATCTAGCTTACATTGATTGACAGAATATTCAAATTATCTGAGACGAAGTCAATTAAAGTTTCAAACTAGAAGTAAAGAGAAAGTTATAATTGTAACAAAACCTTAACGGAAAAAGCAGTAATAAAATGTCGCATAAAGCTAACATATCACTGTCATAACAAAACAAATGATCGGAAAGGATCCATTACGTTTAATCAATAAAACATGCGAAATGTGTCCTACGCGTTGTCACACAAGACGTATCAAGGTTCACTGGAAAATAATCCTCTTGTCACAGTACCTACACCCTACGTGTTTACTCATAAAGGGTGTAAAAAGTCCCATGACATAGCCGTCATCAACGCATTCTGTACATCAGATAACATTGCACAAAAATAATTACTGGGAAACGACTTTTATTTTTGGAGTAAAATTTTGCCGTTTGGGGTAATGCGCAAAACGCAAGCCATTGTGCATGCGAATGATGTAACGGTCGTGGGGGTTATCTCCGTAACCAGAAGGTTCCCAGTTATGGTCCAGTACAAAAAAAAAATCAATGACGTGAAGTTCATGTGACTCTCTGCTTCGTTAAGTGCCTTTTTACACCCGTTATACACATGACTTTTGCAAGAGATAAAAGCCAAAATATCAATCCATTTCAGAAACTACAATATTGACCACTGTTAGTCATTAATTTTCGCAATCTGAGGTAGTACAGGCCGTACTACCTCAGATTGCGAAAATTAATGGCTGTAGTTTCAACAATACTGCAGTATTCACTTTGTAATTAATATACAATAAAGATGAGGACTACTGCGAGGTGTCGTCTGTTGCGAAAACACGATTGCATATAATTTGCTCGATACAAATAAATCTCAAAGTTAACACTAAACCGTACAATAAAAGAAGAATAATCAACGAAAATTTTCAAAATTTTGGTAAAAGCAGGTGTCATCTGTTAGTTTTTATTTTTTTATCGTTACATTTAACGTAAAAAGATGAGATTGGAAATATCAAGATTTGTAACCACTCATACCTTGAACCGCTCTGCCGCCCAGCCCCGATTCTGTAGGTACTTCTCACTTTGTCAGTACCACAAACTACAATATAATATAGGGTAGTCAGTACCGCTTCGGCTATCAGACGGGGAACCCGTGTCACTTCACTTGCGTTCAAAAGACCCGATTGACAACGTTTTATGTTCTGAAGAAAAATAGAAATGAAGAAAGAATATATTATATTATTAAAAATAATAATAAATGAATAAAGAAAAATAGTAAAATAAAAAAATAATAATGTAAAATTAAATTTAGATGTGAAAATAAGGCGCCCGTATTTCTATTTTTTCCAATTTTTTTAATTTTCATTTATAAAATCATCTTTGAAATGGTTGTAAATCGTAATCTCACGTCAATGTTTTTGACATTGTCAAAAATTTGGGGGGGTAAACGTACCTATTTTAGACAGTTCCCAAATTTTTATGGTGTTTTCAATGTATTGAGCAAAACTTTTTTTTATAATTTATTTGAGAAGCTTCTGCCCGCGGCTTCGCCCGCGTGGATGCCGGGAATTGTACCACGGGAACGTGCTACCAGGATAAAAAGTATCTCCTTACCCAGGATGCCATCTAATCTCTTTGCCAAATCAGAAGTTCAGTGGTTCAGGTGTGAAAATGTAACATAAAGTTTCAAGCTCAAATCCTCCCCTAAAAATCGAATTACCCTTTTTTGCCCCGTCAGGGGTAAATTTTCGACAAGTACATACTTATTATTAATTATTTTCTGTCAAAAGTATTAATGCTGAGTTTCCAGTTCATTGGACCGCGCATTCGATTACTTTCACACAAACTTCAACACCCCTATATCCCCCTTTGAGGGGTAGTTTTGAAAAACTTATAATAATAAACTTTGTTACTTACTTAGGCGAGTATTCTTGAAAAGTTTCAAGTTTATTAACCTAATGAAGAAGATTTTTCATATAAACTGTATCCCCGCTTTTCACCCCCACAGGGGTAGAATTTAAAAAATCGTTTAGATGTATTCATAACTTGACTCAAAGATTATTTATACTAATGTTCTCCCTCTTAGGTGTGGAATTTTTAAAAACCCTTTCTTAGTGGATACCTACTCTTCACGAAGAATACACCCTCCAAATTTTATGTCTCTAGGACCAGCGGTTTAGGCTATGCGTTGATATATCAGTCAGTCAGTCAGTCAGGACTTTGAATTTTATATATATAGATAGGTTTGTGGTAATGGAAAAATATTTCAATTACAACAAATGTGATACAGGTGGATATTTTGAAAGGAAGCAGTAAGGTAGGCGCCTAAACTGTTGTAAAATAATAATATATACAGGGTGTAATAGCCGTCGTACATACAACTATTGCACAAAACTAAAAATCGACTTTTATTTTCGACGAGAAAATTTGCTATTTGCGCACTACCACAAACAATCTCCGTAAGTCATAAAAGGCAGGACGCACTGATTAAAGATCTAAGTCTTTAGGCTCTGTGAAATAATTACTCAACGAGAAGACTCGATGAAGCTTCGTAAACGCTGCCCAGCCCAGCTAAATTCTTTTGTTAACCTCTCAAAGTTGTTCTTACCAAACTGCAGAGTTTTCCGTTGGTAAAAGTATTCTCGGACCACCTTGAAAGCATTAACATGGACAGGCAATCGTTGAACATAATCTAGGTTTTGTCCAAGTTCATCCATGCCGCGTCCTTTCCAGTTCAGCCTCTTAAATACATCCTCCAATAATGGTAGAGCACAATTTCGGGGAAATTACGTCCCCTTCTCTCACCCTTTACATGGATATGTTTAGTTCGCTGGTCTTGAGGTTGGACTGTCGTTATCGCGTTTTCATGAAGACATCTTAGCACTTGGATGTATCGCCAATAGAATTGGCTTCAATGCTAAAACAAAACAAAGCAGACCAGGGGGGAAACATTGCCGCATGAAAAAAATAAAAACTGTAATTTAATCGGCAAATTTTTCATTAGAGTTTTTATTAATCAAATTGGTTTTTAATTTATTATTTCTGCAGTTTAAATGTTATTTCATTGTGATATGAATTGCACACTGATCATATTATGTCAGTTTGTGACCATTTTACGATTTTTAATATGATTCATATTGTTATCCTATTATGATTCTGCCAAAGTGGCCTTTTTAGGCCCCCAGGTCTCGATAGAGTAAAAAGTATTTATAGAAGTACATGTCTATTTGACAACCAATTTGAGAGTTGTCAGCTGATCGACTAATTTGAGAGTTTTTACAACTCTATATTAGATCTCATCATCGCGCGTTCGTATTTTACAAGATAGAGGATGATTCCCGAAGCGCCTATTTTTGTTGGATATCTGTACGTAGGTTACCTTGGTTAATTAGCTAAAATAATCATTAGTACAATAACATACTAATGAATAATTTAACTTTTTTAACTTTCAATATATTATTTCCATTTTATTCTATACAGAAGACATCGATTTCGTATAATAATACACATATATCATAATTTAATCATTTATTACCAAGCCTACGTCCATCAACAGTCTAGTTCAGCCTAACTGAATCAGTTTGACAGTGCGAGCGGGATAGAGTTATACATGGCGCGGGGAAGTGGGGGCATAATATGAATTTCAGCTGAACTATTACAGGCCCTTAATTGGCTCTCCAGTTTCGCAATCAATTTTTGTGACGAGTTGTGTCAGCATGCAATCAACTTTTGAGTCGGGTTGTGTCAGCATGCAATCAACTTTTGTGACGGGTTGTGTCAGCACACGGATTAGCCCTGACTCTAAGCGTCAAAGTAACTCTTTTGTCGTTTCAAATGCCGGAATGTTATTGATTTCAAATCGATACTTCTTACCGTAGGAAATACGCAGACTTGGGGGCCAGATCCGATCAAAAATATTATTTCTCGGTGTAAGACTGCATTATATTTTTCTAAAATATGATAAAATTCGGAAGCATTTGAAAAGCAAAATTACTTATTCGGTTCATTTTCAAATATCTTCATAGGTATCCAGAACAATTAACAAAATGCACTTATCCTCAGCAACATTAACTCTTACTATTGGGGTCACTTTATGAGGCCAGGCCAGCGATTCTGCTTCCAAAGCTTATGAGACACACAGAGCGTAGCAGACACTTACAGACAGCGTAACGACTTGATTTCTCAAACGTGATGTCAAGCGCACGCAATGCATCCTCCCGCGGAATGACACCCCTGTTTGATAAATTTATTGAGTCAGTCAGCCATCAGTAATAGAAAGATAGAATACTGACACCCGATTTCTGATCTCTCATCCCGGTTTTTGAATCAGCGCATAAAGTAAGTCGCGGCCATTACCACTGGACCACCACTGCTCTCTGAAAGGTTTAACAACATAAAAACTTTCTTTTTTATTGACTTCGGTTGTGTGGACAACAACGTGGATAACAACGTCCACTGAAATCTTTCGACATGAATTCGAGCGTCTGTTAGCAGACTTTTCTCATAATTAGCTTGTCAAAAACCGAATGTCTGTCTTTTACACAATAAAATTATATTATAGAACTTTTAAAGTTACTGAGGGGATAGCAATGTACCGTCTTACCGCTAAAAAAGATCTATAAATCTGCAATAACAGCACCAATTATAGGATGATCATCACAGCCAAAGACAGAACAATATCAAAACCTTACGACTATAAGAGTACGAGAGAAATATATCCTGTTATGGACCTAATAGGTTTCCAACCAACAACCAACCTAGATAAAAATCCCAGTACACACTAACTTAAACTCCCTATTACTGTCGTAACGATAGCTAAAAAATCGCCAATGTAATTTTACTCTCCTATTACATATTCGTACAAATATTCGTGTGTGAAATATAACCCGTTACGAGGTCTTCGTCTTTCTCAGATTAACGTGGAACCTAATCCCTACGTCTTGAATTCGCCTCATTCACATAATCTTTATTACAGGACTTTATGGTGGTTACCTAACCACCGCTGAGTAAAGGTCGCCCCATGATTAAGTAGTTAAACGTGAGAAAACTGTTAGCCCATGTACGCAAAAATATCGCGGCGGGATTTTATCGCGCACTGGATTTTCGACTCTTGGTGTTGAGCCGAGCATTGAGAATCCAACAGGCCGCATCCCAGCGCATCAAAATATAACCGGTTGTATTTTCAACTCGTTGAAAATCCATTGGGCGAAAAATATCGCCGCGGGGAAAACGCGCCCGTGCTACCTGCGGTGCTATTCTGTAAAAATCTCACAGTGAAAACTCAGATGAAGTGAGCTGGCACCCCACCTGATGCTACGGATTGACACTATTGACACTTAATGCTCACTTCACCTAAGTTTTCACGGTGAAATTTTTCAGAGTAGATTAGCTGGGCTTTAGTATCTTCTCGCCTTGGATATCACTAAAATATCTTTATATTTCGATCTCATAAAGGTAACAGACTTATGCGATTAAATGCGATCGTAATACTAACCCCTAGTGTGTGTAATTCCGCAAAATATTGTATTATGACATTAAGCATTCGTTTTTTTTATAATACTGATCATGTGGTACCACAAACGTAAGCAATTTCTGTCAGCAATTTGATATTCTCGCTTTTAACCAACTATAGTTGTTTCCAGTAAATACAACAAATCGTCAAACACAAACATTCCAAAACTCAAATTTCAACTGCATTCTGGTTTTCTGCACTTAAAGAAGTCACATAATAGCTGACTCTGGTTTTCTGCACTTAAAGAAGTCACATAATAGCTGACTCTAGCTTGTCATAGCGTAGTATAAGTCGGCAAATAAACTCGAGTTTCAAGTCAATATAACTTTTATTTTGTGCAGACAAATAAATGTTTTTGTTGGTAATTAAGAGCGGAGTTTTGTCAGGGATTTAGTTAGCGAAGTGATGTTGTGATGGTCTCTCATGCCTCACATTCATTTCATATGTTCGTTCTTAGTTCATCTAGAATATTACTGACATAGATGAACGAAAACATCTGAAAAATCTGTATCTCAAAGTCTGAAATCGCCAAATCGTCTGAGAGAGGCTTTTGCTCTGCAATGGAACAATAATAGGCTAGTATATTTTAGCTAACGCTGGCCTTCGGATTCATCGGCCACCAATCGATTGGGAGTTAGGTATAAGTCCAAGGTTGTAATGCCATCTTTAACGAAATATTTTTTATTTATTTTTATTTTATTCAGGTATAGCGGAAGGCCTCCCCCGTTTTCCCTAAAACCAACCAGAATTGACAAATATCTGTCAACGTCTGTAACACGTGACGTGGCGCGAGAAACGGTGCCAAATTCCCCAAATTTTTATTAAATTTGTATGTCCAAAATCACGCTCGGGGACACGTAGTATGCGCCCCGTCGCGAAGCGCGTTGTGTGAGACTCTAGTGTATTTAAAACCACAATTATTTATTCAGTGAGTACCAGCCGTTTGCTCCTAATTAATAAAGGTTTATTTTCGAATCAGCCTTTATTAAGTCAGTAACATAACCAATAATCGGATTTTGGCGTGCAAATATTGGGATTTAATGACATTATCAGAATATTAATAAGCCACATTAGAATGCCAGTTATAAGTTGTAATATCGATTAAATAGGTGTTTAGTAACTGACATAATTTATTTGAATTCAAGTTTACTTTTTCTCAACAACGCGTAATGTGGCAGTCACGCGTCCAGGGGGCAGCCAAAGCTTGCCGCCATTTTGTTGTTCATGAACTTAACTACAACAATTGCAAAATGTATTGTAATCCAGAAGCTGATAAGAGTATTGAAGAAGTAACTGTGAGAAAGAGATGGGAAGTGTCGGACTAAGGTTCTATTGTAGACTAGGTAGCGATAATAGCTAAATTGGTTTATGCACATCAAACGCAAAAGCGTGTAAAAAAACTTTATTTATACATTAAGTATCAAGAATGATTCTTATTTATTTCCAGGAACCTCATGCTCTCTCGAAATGTTTTTTCTCATCTGTATTTTCACAGTTTCGAGTTTGATCACAGGGTCACGTGTTTTTTGGTTGGTTGCCCCGAAGCAAGCAAAATATGGGTGAACTAATAGGTAGGTACATAGTACGCTCCTGCCAACCCTTTTGGGAAAAAAAAGGGTAGTGTTAAATTACGTAACAAAATATAATCACACTACCATTACTAGTGTAACCAGGAAAACTCAACCCGGACACCAATATCTTCATTTATCTGTGCGTTATTTGCCAAATACAGAGTTAGTCAAACATTCGCAGGGCTCGCTAGTTAAGCACATATACATATATTGTGTTGTAGCAAGCCAAAGAAGACTAGTATTTACCTACCTCTGAGAGGTAGGTAAATACTAGTCTAGCAATCTGCTTCAGCAAAACAGGTCCCTGGTGCAGCATTGCTTTTTTTTTTTGTTTAGCTTATGCTGTCCCACTGCTGGGCAAAGGCCTCCTCCAAGTATTACATATCTATACTAATATTATATAGAATTTTTTTTTTTTGTATGTAGAGGGTAGGTAATCTATGGAACTACCGGTTGGATTTGAAAACATATTTTTGCATTTGATAGCCCAATTCTCGAGAAAGGCTATAGGCTAAGTCTAACATCACGCTATAACTACAAGGAACCGAGCTAAAAGAAAAAAGTCAAACGCTAAGCGAAACGAAGTTGTAGCGCGGGTAGGCGATGCGATGGGGTGGGTCGAGGGAATAAGACATTTCACAAACAATGACAAAGCTCTAACTAACATAAACTGAACTCTATTTGTGTACATCTTTAAACCTGGCTTTGTTTCCGTACGTCGCTTTCGGGTGACCACTGGGAATCAGTGCTGTGGTTTGACTCCCCATAGCACATCATCATGCTAAGTGGAAACCTTCTTGTCACAGTCACGACGTGCAGCTGCCGACTACTACCTACTGTTCTGTGCTTGTGATTATGGCTCTATTTTGTTAATAATTTTTCTTTTTGTACGCACGTACCTACTTCTGTGACAAACTAACCTATTTTTAGTATTTTTCCTTTCTTTTCACTCACTGTTGAAAAGAACTCGTGTATTATTCTTTCTGTTTTGAAACTATTCTTTGTTAAGCTTGGTCTTGAAAAGAAACCTTTATAAAGGACTAGCGACCCGCCCCTGCTTCGCACGGTTTTTACAACTTGACAAAATATCGGGATTTCTTTATTATTTATGTACCAAAGTTTTGAAATTTCGAAAAGACTGGTTGACACTTCCCATGACCCAAGGGCTGGCTTTTACTTTGGCCAGAGGATAAGCATTGCCATACAACGTGGCAATGCCGCCAGTGTCTTGGGTACATTACCAGTCGACAACGATGTAGATGAATTTTTCGACGCTATTTTTTAGTTTGTAAATAGTTTTAGTTAATTTAGGATATTATTTTGTTATTTTAGTGTTATCTTATAAAATGGAAATAAATATTATAAAGTGAAAAAAAAAAAAAACCAAAGTTTTATATTCATGTGTCAATATTATTAAATGTTCAGTGATAAATGCTCTAAATAATGGCAAAAATCGCATCTAATTCCGTTGCGTAGTTTAAAAGAACAACACGGTCACGCGAAAAGCAATATTTAAGACTAGCTGACCCGATAGACGCTGTCCTGGGCAAATTTCAATAAGTCATACCAAAATTCCCATGTAAAATACACTTTCAGTTTTCCCGAATTTTTCAATTTTTCCGGAAACTTTTCAAATTTTACTTTTCGTAAGAACCTGATTCGGACATTTTAAAACAGAAATTTACCAAATCGGTCCATCCGTTCTCAAGTGATACGCTTACCAACGACCAGTATATCATATTATTGTAGATACTCGTAGATCAATAGATAATGCGGGTAGGACTTATTTCAATGATAAAGAGTGTGGAAATGTGATGTTTAAAAAATAAAAGATTCGTAGAGGTTGCCTTCGTGGAAACAAAAGGAATGTCTATTTAACCGAGTAACTGGAGCATTTACTCGGTTTGAGCGAGTCGCTCACCACAATCGTATTATACTAATAGGTACAGAATGAAGTACCTAGTAACGACTGCGGTACTGACATCGTATAAATACCTACCTACACATAATTGTGCAGAGGCAAAAACAAATAAAAAACAGAGGACAATTCGCGTAATCAAAACCTTTCAAAATCTACTCGCAATCTTATCTCAGCGACAATCTATCTCGAAATTTTGTTAAATATGTAGGGAAATTAAAGGTATTTTTGACGGATTGAGACTGAGATCAGACTGTGAACGGTCTTAAAATTACGAGAATTGCCCCTCTGGTGTCCGGCAATAGTTCATTTTTATACTGCACCTTTTGCATAATTTTATTATTTAAGCTAAAGTTCACTTTTTTTTAATATTGAGTAAGTATTGAGGTCAGCTATACTCGTTAAGGGCGAGGCCCAACTAGTGCGTTGCGCTGCGTTGCGTCGCGTCGTCGCAACGCAACAACGCATGCTACACCTGCGTTGCGTTGACGCTGCGACAACGCAACGCAAGAGGGTATGCACGCCGTCGCAGCTGCGTCTCAGTTCAGCCTTCGCAATGGATAGATAGATACTCATGGTATGATAAAAAATGTCGTTCAGCTCGTCTAGATTCCTCCTCTAGTAGTTGAAAGTCGTCTCGCCAGAGCTCCGACAGCGCAGCGCATCACACTCCCTCCCGCTTCGTCTCTTGTCCGTCGATCCGTTGAAACGTCGCGCGCGACGACGCAACGGTCTAATGGGGCATGCCATAAAAAATATATGGAAAACGACGCAGCGACGACGCTGCGACGACGCAACGCAGCGCAACGCACTAGTGGAGCCTCGCTCTAAAGCTACCGTTTCCAAAAAGAACGGTGACCGCCACATGCGCTCGTAATGTCCTTTACCTTTGTCGGCCCCAGCGAGTTAGCACAAAGCGATGTAAACTTAATTAACTACGTATTTAGCTGACTGGATAGCACACGGAAAATGATTTTAAATTCTCTACTCATTTACATAACGTATAACCTAATACCTACCTTATCCAAACTTGGTACCTTCTGCAAGCCATTATGGAGAAGTTCCAAAGTTCCTTATAACTCAGTCAGTAATTTCATGAATATTGCATGAGCAGAAATCAACTTCTGTGAATCTGCAAGTTGACTGAAATGATTCAGTCAACTTGCAGATTCACAGAAGTTGATTTCTGCTTTATTTCATCTTGTTGCGTTAACTATGGATAATTTGTGTAATTATAAATGAACAAAAGGTAGCATAAGCATAATTAGCCCGTGAAGGAGTGGACCATAATCCACCACGCGATGAAATAATTTATACTAAGTAAATTGCCTTCTAGGGTTCGAACCCACGACCACACGTAAGTCGCGGCCAATCACCATTGGGGCACCACTGATCCAATTGGGTGGCCAACAAAAGGTAGGCTTTGCTGGAATTGGGAGGTTTGGCATATGAAATGTAACATAACATCACGCCTGTGCCCCCCAAAGCGTTAGATAGAGATGATAAATAAATGGGGTTGTCTCCGTCAACATTTCAGAAAAATAATCTAGATTATGGAAAAATAAAATAATATGTTAAAAAAGAAAACACTTTTGTTGCAGTAAAAAGACAATTATTAAGAGAATGTATCAAAATGTAATATTTTTCAAAACAAAGGATTACAATACATTATATTATGATCTGTAACTATTTTATAGAGTCAGTGAGAACTAGGCAGGTAAGCTTCTTCGAAAAGCCATTGTTGGTAGTCCATTCACATGTTCGTGGTTCCTTCTAAGATTAAAGACTGTGATTCATTGTGATAGATTAGCTTAGTCGACCTTCTTCATTTTTTATTTTACACTAGCTGTACCCGCGACTTCGTTCGCGTGGATGTCGGGTATCATTATCAATCATACGTCGCTTAGAAAAGGCATAGGTACTACTTCGTCCAATGAAAAGGAAGAATCTTTTTTCTCTTTTTAAGTAGCCTAAGTTACTCCTTGTAACATCAGCAATCTGCCAGTAAAAGTCCCGTCTAAATCAGTCCAGCCGTTTCGGAGATTAGCCGGAACAAACAAACAGACAAAAATTTTGTTGTTGTTAGTATCGTTGCATATACCTACTAAAAGCTGTTATTTTGACATTATAAACTGACACTTCAATTTTATTTATTTGTATGTATTGATAGTTTATTCCCTCACTTCCTCGTCGTCAATCGCTCTCTCATTTCGAGGAAATGTTATTTAAACCATAAAAGATTTGCTACTTATCTCACAAATAAATTTTGCAAAACAACTTCAAATACACAAAATTGGACTCAGTTTTTTTTTTTTTTTTTGTTATTGTGTTTTTAGAAACTTGGGAATATCGTGAACAAGATAAACCCAATTAGTCCACCTTACATTTACTGACTAACAAATCTTTCATTTCAATCTCTGAAATAGTAAGAGTTTACAAAATATTAGCAAAAATATATGTTTTCTTGTAACAGAGGAATCAAACTTACAAATCTAAAAGAGAACCTCATGAGGAACATTAAACATACAACACATTCAAGACAGAAGTGTCATCATTACAGCTCAGTAGAAAATACAGTACAAAATCAACGAAAATAAACCCTGTATGATGTGACCAGCGTCGGTTCCACAGACCAATTGTCGCCTAATACTGCCACACATGCTACTCGCACGAACGCACTTTGCGTTCATAAACGTAGCAACGAATCAAGCCGCTAACAGGAAATACAACGCCAGCTTTTATGAAAATAGAAAGAATCACAAAAGAGTATTTTCTGGGTCTTACAGACCAATGCGTGGGTATAATGCACGTGAATGTTTACGCTTTGGTTGGGTTCAATTACTTTCACTTACTCTAATAGTAGAAAAATACCTACTAATTTAGTAGTTAATGTACTCTGCTCTTATCAAAATTTATGGTTTAAATATTAATACTTCTCAGATAAGTGTGCCCGACTTACGACTTTGTGTAAATGTGTGTAAAGACATAAAACATCGTGAACAAACCGGCATATCCTAGAACCAAAAATTTGAAGATATATGACATCTACCAACCCACACTGGGCCCGCATGGTGGATAACGGCTGATTGGGCTCAATCGGGACTTATAATGAAAGAAGTAGTGGACTGTATTAAAATAGGTGTAATACCATAATTTACATATCAACGATAAAAGAAACAAATGCCCGTGGTCAAGCGCGTCTGTGAGCTGAGTGGCGTGGAGGGCGCGCAGCGGCCGTCGCGTACCGTGGTCGGTACCCCGACACCCCGCGCCCTCCCTTCGGTTGATCACGCGCTGTGGTTGTGGTCTATGTGATGCGCCGACATATTCCCCGGGTTGAAGGAAAGTCTTCAATCTTCGACTGGAAGGGGGCAGATGCAGTTGAAGGCACGACGAATGGTGCCCCGCTTCGTTTTCAGTTCGGCCACTCTCGTGACCCCGTCGACGCCGGGATAGGTCTTCGTGACTCGGCCCAGGGACCAGAGCAGAGGTGGCGTTGTTTTGTCCTTTATCAGGACCAAGGACCCCGGCTTCACTTCACCTCTGGAATGAAACCACTTGGATTTGGCCTGCAGCAGAGAAGTGTATTCGTTATGGAATCGTCGCCAGAAATGCTGCCTGATGTGCTGGATTCTCTTCCAGCGATCCAACCGCGTGATGTTGGCTTCAGTCCCCTGAGGATGTGGTACTGATAAGAATGGCCGTCCAATTAGGAAGTGGAAAGGGGTGAGTGCCGAAAAATCGTTAGGGTCTGATGAAAGAGGTGTAAGAGGGCGTGAGTTAAGAACCGCCTCTATGTGAGTGAGACAGGTAGCCATCTCTTCGAAGGTGAAATGAGTAAGATGCAGTAGCCGTTTTAAATGATGCTTACATGATTTTACAGCAGCTTCAGCCAATGAATTGAAATGAGGGCTGTATGCAGGCGTAAAAATGAATTCGATACCTTGCTGCCCCATTTCAGATGCAACATTTGATGATTGCAAGAACCTATACATCTCGTTTGATGCGCCTACAAAGTTGGTCCCGTTATCGGACGTGATGCTTCGAGGCTTGCCACGACGCGCCACGAAACGATTTAGAGCGGCCATGTAGGCCTCAGTGGTGAGGTCGGTGACGAGCTCCAAATGTACGGCTTTTACTGCCGAGCAAACAAAGATGCACATATAGGATTTTGTAAGTTTGCATCCTCGGCCTTTACGATTGGCCACCAATACTGGTCCAGCATAGTCAACATAACTATTCAAAAACGGAAACTCAAGATTTGTTCTTGAGCTCGGTAGTTGACCCATTATAGGCTGTATGTTCTGAGCCTTATGTCTGAAACATTTAAGACACTTATTCACGACAAATCTAGACAAGTTTCTGCCACCTAGAGGCCAATAAGTTTGTCGTATATGGGACAATAACAACTGTGGACCTGCATGTACAAGCTTTAAATGTTGCATTTGAAAGATGAGTTTCGTAAGTATATGCTTACTGCATAAAACAATAGGGTGTTTCACACTAAAATCGTAGGGGGAGTTATCGAGCCTCCCGCCCACGCGAATGAGGTTATGATTGTCAATGAACGGTGTCAGAGGAAGCAATCTACTTTTGCGTGGTAATTTTTGTCCAGACTTTAACAAATTATACTCTTCTGGAAACATTTCAAGCTGTGAATAATGTATAATTTTATTTGATGAATTTTCTAGTTCTGTTGTAGAAAAATCACCATGCAATTTATTTTTATTTTTTACATTGTAAATAAAGCGTTGTACATATGTAAATATATTTTGAATTTTTGTTAAGCTAGAATACTTTAATAATAAATCATGAATGATTGATGGATATATGTTTACGTTAGAATGATAACTAATTAATGAATGATTGTCACTATCACTACCAATGAAATGAGTCACTACTTCCGGCAGATTATCTTTCCCGCTGTTTGGCATGCTGGGCCATTCATTTTCACTATGCTGTAAAAATGAGGGTCCAGACCACCACAGAGGTGTGTCTATGATAACGTCAGCCCTCAGACCACGGGAAACAAGATCCGCCGGGTTGTCCTTCGACGGTACGTAGCTCCAGGTATGACCACAAGTACTTTCCTGTATCTCATTGACTCTGTTTCTGACAAAAGGTTTAAGCTGATTAGAAGGAGTAGAGAGCCAACCCAGGACTATGGTTGAGTCGCACCAGAATCTACATCTATGAATGGGCATGGTGAGCCATTCCTGAACCTTAGTACACAGCCTTGCACCTAACAAAGCTCCACAAAGTTCAAGCCTCGGTATCGTCGTTGGTTTGATGGGCGCTACACGATTTCTAGAGACTAGAAGTTGTACGCCTATGGATCCACTGGCATTACACGACCGGATGTACACACAAGCGCCATACGCCCTCTCGGACGCATCGGTAAAGATGTGTACTTCATGCGTAATAGAGCCTTCACGCAGAACCCAACGAGGGATTTTAGGTGATTTAATGCTGTTATTGTGCCTTCAAATGTAGACCAAAGGTTGCTGACTTCGTGCGATACTTCGTCATCCCAGTCGTACTTTTCTAGCCATAGACGCTGCATGATTGTCTTTGCTTCGACGACGCATGGACCTACGAGGCCAAGTGGGTCAAAGATTTGACTGATGACAGAAAGAACATGACGTTTGGTGACTTTAGTAGTGGAGGTGATGTTTATAGTATAAGTAAGTGAATCAGAGTCACAAACCCAGTTAAGTCCTAAAGTTTTAGATTGACATAAGTTTGAACCTTGCTCAGAAAAATTTAAAGCATTATGTAACTCGTTACTATGTGTAATTTCTTTAAGAATTTGAGAATTATTTGACCGCCATTTACGTAAATTGAATTTTGCAGATGATAGGACCGAATGTACCTTTTTAGAAATTTCAACAGTTTCAGCTATGGTATCCCCTCCACTAAGAAAGTCATCGACGTAGAAGTCACGTCGTATGGCACATTGGACACGACTATCCTCAATGTTATCAGCCAAACTCACTAGACACTTAGTGGCTAAATAGGGTGCAGAAGCGGTTCCATAGGTAACCGTATTTAAGGTGTAGGTTTGAAGAGGTCGTTGGACTGGATTTAATTCTATGGCCCTGTACATTTTTTCCACGTCACTTGAGACCACGTACCTATGCTGACGAAAACGTGTTAAAATGGAAAACAGATCGTCTTGAACTACGGGACCGACCATCTGAATGTCGTTAAGTGACACCCCCGAACTGGTAGAAGCTGATGCGTCGAATACTACGCGTAGTTGTGTAGTGGTGCTAGAACTGCGAATGACTCCATGATGCGGAATGTAATATGTACTTATGGAGTTTTCTGGTGATGGTGTACAGTTTGAGTCCAACGTCATATGACCTAGGCGCTCATATTCTCTCATGAACTGATTGTATTTGTCGTGAAATAAAGGATCGCGTTTAAATCGCTGTTCAAGGGAAAGAAAACGATTCCTAGCATTCCTAAAAGAATGACCTAATGTAATAGGATCCCCTTTTAAAGGCATAGTGACGACGAATCCCCCACCATCATTACGAACGGTGGTTTGAGCAAAAGACTGCTCACACATTCTCTCCTCAAGTGAGAGTGAATGTTTTGGAGCGACGTTGTCAAACTCCCAAAATTGAGTGAGGTCAGGAGTGACGTTGGAATGATGGCAAAGATGATTAGCGGAAAAACATGATTGGTGCGAAATACTACCTGAAACTAACCATCCTAACTTGGTCTCGCATAATTTAGGTAGGTTTTTCCCTAAGTCTATTGTTTTGCTACCTAAGACATTCCAGAAAACTTCAGCGCCCACCAGGATGTCTACGACCGACGGAACGTTAAAGTTCGGGTCTGCAAGCTTAAGACCTGAGGGAATAGGGACGTGATTAATATGCACGAATGAAGACGGTAGAACCTTTGTGATTTCAGGCAAAATGTGACACTCGATATCTACAGTAAAGGCACAGCATAAAGACTCCATTGAGAGGTGACAAGACTGTGTACTGGTGGATATGTGACTATTAATACCCGTTACCTTGGTGCTCGTACCGCGTCGTAACAAACCCAGCTTCTCTGATAAGCTCTCCGTAACAAAGTTCGCCGTACTACCGTTGTCCAGCAGTAGGCGCGCAGTGTACTTCTTACCCGTCACGCCAATCACGTTCACCATAGCTGTGGACAGTAAAACATGCGCAGAAGTAGCAAGCTGCATGGAATTGACTGAAAGCACAACATTTGAAGAAGGCGAAGCAGAAGGCTGTGCAGAAGGCATGGCAGAAGGCAATGGATTGGAAGCAAGTTTGGGCTCGTTACTTTCTAAATGCAAAAGCGTATTGTGCTTTGTTTTGCAATATTTGCAATGTGAAAATCTGCATTTTTTAGAGTCATGTCCAAAGCGTAAGCAATTCATACAAACATTAAATTCAATTGCCTTTTGTATGCGATTTTCTACCGACAAATTTCTAAATGATTCACATTTAAACAATGTATGTACTTGGGAGCAAAGTGGACATTTATGGTTTTTATTGATATTATCTAATTTTTTATTTGTTCGATTGTGTTTAGAGTCAGTTTTATTTGTATGACTGTTATTTAAAGCGACAATATTATTAATTTCAGAAGACCTATGATTGGACTCCACTGATTCTAACCAGTCCGCTTTCCTGCTTAAAAAAGAACAAAATTGCATTAAAGTAGGATCATCTTTAAACATATTGCTTCTATGCTCTTCCCAATCACGACTTGTTGTTAAATCTAATTTTTTACCCATGAAATAAATAATAATATCGTCCCAATACTGAGTGGGCTTTTTTAAAGTAGTTAGTGCCCTAACATTTTTATTAATAATATCAACAAGGTTTCTGATGGAAACACTTGATTCTTTGGTAATGGGTTCGACATTAAATAAAGCCTGAAAATGATTATTTACAAGAAGTCGGTTGTTATTGTAACGTTCGCACAACAAGTCCCACGCAAGATTATAATGATCGGCTTTAAAATCAATGTTTTTAATAATTAAAGCCGCATTTCCCTGGAGTGAAGCTCGCAGGTAGTGGAACTTATTAATGTCACTTATGCTAGAATTGTCGTGAATCAATGACCCAAAAGTATCCCTAAACTCAAGCCAGAATTGGTAGTTCCCATCGAAATGAGGTAGATCTATTTTAGGCAAACGAACAAAAGAATTCCTAAATGAAACATGTGCACCTGAGTTAGCATCCTTGAAGCCCGCCTCCGACGCAGCACCGTTGGCCGAGACACCGAGCAGGCTGCGCGTGAGTGCCACCAGGTTGAAGAACAGGCGGTCAAAGTCCTCACGCTCAGCCAACGCAGACTCGTCGTCATCGGAAAGCACTTCGATCTGTTCCTGCAAGGCATCAAAGTCGGTGTGTAAGATTTCGAATTTATTAAAACGCTCCTCTAAATCTAACCGTTGCAACTCAGATATTGCGGAACTACTTTTTATTAAATTTAAATAGTTGCTGTAAATAGTAAGCTTTGATTTAATTGAACTACGTTTCTTTATCAATGTTTTTAAATTATCTGCCATTGTAAAGAAGTTAAATAACAGCTGTACGCACTGATGCTAATAAACTTTATAGATAAAAAACTGCAAAACAGCTGTACGTTAATGAAAGGGATCGAGAAACAGTGTCAAGGTCAATGACTCAACACGTTAACAAAGTGTGAATTAGCTAATGACTAAGCGCTTTTGATACAAAATATGCGTATTTTAACGAGCAGTGCCGTAGAAAACCCTATGAAAGCACTAATATTGAAGCACACTGTATGAAAATTTAAATATAGGAAGACAAACAACGATTTTCGGCAAGAAAAAGAAAGCAGAAAATTATCTAATTGGAACGGACTCACTCAAATACAGTTATATACTCCCAAAGAATGACTTCAGCTCCCACGATGACGATGCAGGTTGCTTCGGGAACGACTTCTCTGTTCTTTTCTTCGTGGTCGTACCGCGTGGTGGTCGCGAGCGGTCAAAGTACGCAAAGGTGAACACGACGACCGAAGATGTTGACGGCGTTAATTACGGCAATACCGGTATTATTTTGCGCAATCGAAGGACCATTGATTGGGCTCAATCGGGACTTATAATGAAAGAAGTAGTGGACTGTATTAAAATAGGTGTAATACCATAATTTACATATCAACGATAAAAGAAACAAATGCCCGTGGTCAAGCGCGTCTGTGAGCTGAGTGGCGTGGAGGGCGCGCAGCGGCCGTCGCGTACCGTGGTCGGTACCCCGACACCCCGCGCCCTCCCTTCGGTTGATCACGCGCTGTGGTTGTGGTCTATGTGATGCGCCGACAACGGCCCACTCCCTCTAGCCATAGGCTCGCACCCTAAAAGATCGAACTGGGATGGCAAAATGTGGGTGTAGTAAAGGTATATAACCCTGCCCAACCCTTCGGGAAATACAGCCGTGATGTTATGTTTATGTTTTGTTGTTGTGTTTACATTTTGTTTATGGGTAGAGTCTGTTAACATTTACTGTGCACACATTGAGACTCCAGTTCCGGCTTGCTATTGTTAAATTACTCAAAGAAAACTATCGCACTATCGACCTTGCGGTCAGATCACGTGCTTACGAAGCAGTGTTTTTGTTTTATTATATAATTTATACACGTGTTAACTCGGGATTACCCAGTTCATGAATTATCTAGTTTCTTACATCTGATGACAATCTTGTTCAATTACCTTGTCTTAATGTCCCGTGTTCGCGACAATCGCAAAGGTACTCGTATCAATGTCGCAGTCGTTATGCAATCACCACTGATTGATAATTGCTGTGCAATTTATACGATACGGAACTTTATTGCACTAACAACGTAAACAATATTCTCAGTAGTGCACATGCCTGTGGACACTTAGCTGTGATTACCGGTATTATGATAGACAACTACGAAGAAGAATATTTACATCGGTATGTTTTGATATTTTTACTTTCAAGGGTGTCGAGGCTCTCTATTTCATTTTGAACTACAGTCCGTTCAGTTATTTTACCTCTGTCCAAAAGCAACCTTATTATGACGAAAATAAAGATCACAATAATTTTGACAGATTTGTCAATAGCACAGCAACCTTATTAGAATAAGAATAAAGATCGCTGTGATTTGGACAGTAATGCAAAATCTGTGAGAGGACTGTATTTTTGCTTTTTTTTTTAGTTAACTTTCCAATCGTCGATCGTGTTGTCTGATTGGAAACTCTCCCAATGCAGATTTAAGACACTTTCAAGAGAAAAGACACTCTTACACTCACTTACTTCTTATTTATATGCAGCTTTTGTAAAGTGCCGACCTTCTACAGTAATAGTCCTCGAGAAATTCTGAAACCTGCGTTATTTAGGGATGGAGAGTCCGAATTGATTGAATCACACAATAAACTTACTGGGTAATCAGAGACCTTAGGAAAATGGAAGCCTCTGGAAGTAAGGCAAATAAGTGTCTTTGGAAGGTCTCGCAAGATATAAACAACTTTTCTAAAGTATGAATTCAAATAATTAAGTAGTACTTAGCACTTTTGTCACTTTTGCTTTGCTGACGCTTTTGCTTTGCTTACGTTGATGTCCTAGCGAAGTGTAGGTTAAATATAAATAGACACCGGATTATATGCATTTGCATGTTTGCATATGAAAATGCATATAAAAAAATGCAATATCAACAATGTGAAATGGAAACGAAACAACTGTAGTTTTCGATTTAGTTTCAAAATGATGATGTTGCACAATGATTTACCTACCTATTAACTTTATCATTATGATTATCATCATTTCAACAGAAAGACATAGGCATCCCCAAGCAACTACTTCGACTGGTTCTGTGTTTCTCGCATCCTACTAACTTATTATAATAATATTTTCGAGTCGTTTAGGGTTGAAACTCTCGGGCTGTGGGGTCGACGATCGTATTTTGCTTGACACTTCCCGTGATCCAAGGGCTGGCATTTACCTTTGCCTGATTCTAATCATTGCCATACAACGTGGCAATGCCGCCAGTCTTTTGGGCACATTACCAGTTGCAAAGGAAATTTTTGACGCCATAATTATTTTTGGTGTTAATGTTAAGGGCTGATTTTTCCCACGCCAGATAAATTTATCCGAGGAATAATTTATAATCTTTGACAGTTACTACTTGAAATATCAGTTTAAAAAAACATTTTTTTAGTGTAAACTTCACAAACGTAATTGGTAGGTATCTATCGATATCTAAATACGTTGAAACATATTTTCTCTACTCATACTTCAAGTAACAACACCATCGGTCGTTGACCCCTAAGAACAAAACATCAAATCTTTTTTATTTTTAGTTTATCTTGTTCAGATTTAATTTAACCCTGTATATGCGTTACATACGTTTGTATTTATCGTGAAGAGTAGACACTTATTTGTGTAATCAATGGAGTATAAAAGTTATTTCTTAGATATCTATCCCGTATATTGCGGCTGGCATGCGCTGTCCTCCCATAGCTACTGTAATTTGAAAACATTGTAAAATCCCATTATTTTTAAAAGTGACCGTGGATTTTCTTGCCGGCTCTTCTCCATAGGAAACGATCAATTGGAACCATGTACCTAGATTCTGTCGTTTCATAAGTGCCCATGTAGGTTTATTTATTATTTATTTATATATACCTTATTGTACACCACCAAAATACATAACATAAAAAAAATACATCAAACACTACAAACTATACAATGGGCGGCCTTATCGCTTTCTGCTATCTCTTACATAAACCTCCATTCCAACAACCTTGGAATGGAGGTTTATGTAAAATAAAATATTTTGATTTTGATCATGTTTTGTCTCTGCATCAACCCAAAGTTTGACTGGTAGAAAATAGCTCAGACATTAAGTCCGCCTTTACTTTACTTTTTTTTCACAGAGAGTAGGTACATATAGGTAACGTTCGGTTGCCGTAAGGTCATCATTATTATCCTGATATTATCTCGTCATTATGATTATCTAACTCGCAGTTGTTTATCCATATTAATTATTTTCTACAAGCCGTGCGCCCGATGGGATTTCCCATCGTCATAAATTACAAACTTCCATACAAACTTGCATCGCCTATTGGACCCTATTAAGGTCTGAATTTTCAAAACTCTTTAGTGCTTACCTTCATTATATAAGGAACTCTTGTGCATTTCATGCTTCAGAGGTTTATAGACGGTGCGTTGTCTATTTGTGATTGAATGAATTTCAGATTTTTCTGTTAAACCTGTGCAGTACTAGCCATTATTAATAAAGTAATCGAGTTTTTCTGATTCAATCATGAGCAATCACTATACCACTTAATCTATTTAATTTAACGAAACCAAATTAAATTCTTGCAAAAATGCCAAGACATGTTAATTCTAATGCGTCTGAATCATCAATTAAAGTAGATTCGTAGAATCAAATTAGCGTCGAAATAAATTGTCTTTGACATTGTTATGCGTCGAAACGGGTAAATCAACACTTTTAAATAATAGATTATTTTCTGTGGACGATTCGTTCGATTCGACCCAATGGGTCCCTCTTAATGGCAAGCGACACCGCGGCAGGCCCAGACGGAGATAGCAGGATGACCTGAACTCCTTCAATAAAAACTGGTCCTCAGAAGCTTTAAACTAAGAGAAGTGGAAGGAGAGTAGGGAGGCCTTTGCCCTACAGTGGGACATCACAGGCTTTTAATAATAATAATAATAGACAATTCGTAGTGTTGTGTGTCTTATATATATATACTTCTAGAGTGAACGACTCATAAATTTTTGTCGACAAATAAATTAACTTCGTGCAAGTCCCCTATGGAAAAAATTATATTGTATAAAAGAGACGATTCCCTCCTTTGGGGCGACAAAATTCGTGCGAATCGACTAATACCCCGATTCGCACAATGTTAATTTATTTGTGGGCGAATCGACAACTCCAGAAATACGTATTGGCATATATTGAATGTTATGTAATTGAATAAATTAAATAACTCGTTTTTAGGAAACAGAGTCCATGTCCGTAAACTTTTTTAATATACATAAGACGCTATTAAATATGTTTGTTCACACAATTTATTACTGCACTGAGTACCTATTTAATATGTCCACAACCACAAGATACGTTATATAATTGTAATAGAGCTTCATGCCTAATAGGTATTTAATTAACTCAAAAGCAAAAACAATATAATATGAGAACATAATAAATAATTACAAAAAAAAACGTAGTCACACAGATTAGATGAAATAATAACAGCGTATATTAATGTATTATACTTAGTTCTAATCCTACTTCGCAAAAAGATCTCAATGATGGTGGAAATCGCATCAAAATTCATCATGGTGTTGCAGAGCTTTATCCGAATACAAAGATGTGTGCAGTCTGACAAGGGGTACCATTCATCATCTTTTAAGATCTCGGAGCAGTACTTACATAGTAATACAAGAATATGTGTATTATTCTCTCACTGCAGGGTAAAGGCCTGTTCACCATACAAAGAAGGCACAAGCATTGATCACCATGGTTGCTCAAGACGGGTTAACGATTTCAGACTTATATTAACTATAAGTCAAATTTTATTTACTATGATTTCCTTTCTGATGTCAGCAATGTCCAAGATAAACTTATAAAATACATGAATTGCATGGATTTGAACCCACAACCTACTGCATGAGAGGCAAGGCCTTAACCACAAAATTACTATGGAGTAGCCAGTTAAGTAGCAAGCAATACTAATATCATAGACTTTATATTTAATTTAGTCAGTAGTGTAGTATAAATAAAAGATAAATAAATAAATAAAATTTTTATTAAAGTATAAAGTAAAGTAAAAATATGATTTACGTTAATTACAATCGAGGAAAGTTAAATTCTATCTGTATACATAGTCCATAAAATAGATACAAAGAGGGTGTAATGAAATCTTCATTTCAAAAACCAAACTAACACTATCCATATCTGAACCGAGTGTGAGCACTAAAGAAAGATTTTTTTAAATTCATCCCCTAAAGGAATTGTGAAAATAGTGAGGAAATAGTGGATGAAAATTTGTGTGGAAATTCTCCATTTTGCTGAAGGGGAATTTCATCGGTCACACGGGTTGTAGTACTTAAACTCAAAGCATTTATTTCAAATAAACCATTTACAGGCACTTTTGAATTGTCTAGGGGTCGGTCAGTCAGAAAGCTGAACCTAGTTGCCCATTCCAAAACGTAATAGGTACCTAGGGAGAAGAACAGGCATGAAACTCCACTGACACTCTTTTAAATCAAAATGTGGTGAAAAAAATGGTTACATCATTCATGTTAAAAGTATGCCCCGTGAGAACGATGTAGAACGTTAAAAGCGTCTGTAATAAAAATATTTGAAAAAAAAAACAATTCAAATGTTAAATTACCTATGAAATATTTACATAACAGTCTTGAAATAATAATATGTACAAGTATATAAAAAGGAGGGGATATAATCAAAGCGCATCAAAAAATTCGTCCGCAAATCGTTCGTTCGTCAATAGGAAACGTTCCCAAAAGGCTGGCAGGATTGCCACGTTGTATGGCAATGCTGATTCTTTGGCCTAAAAATAGGCCAGCTCTCTGGTCACGTGAAAAGTCGAATATTAAATTAAAATAAGCTGTGGCAGCTCACAGATGACGAGTCCCTACTGAACAACTTACTCTGATAAACTTACTCCTGCATAATCATAACACGGACATTTACAACAAGTAGGCACTTGAAACTGCGAATAAAGCCAAGATAGTTGCCGTTTATTTCGAGTATTGCCCTTTCATTTTACGTATCTACTTCATGCACGTAATAAAAATTACTTTCAGAGCAGTTAAACAATTAACTCGAAATCTCATCATCATCTTCCTAGCCCTATTCCCAACTATGTTGGGGTCGGCTTCTAACGGAGTCTAACCAGATGCAGCTGAATACCAGTATTTTACATGGAGCGGCTGCCTATCTGACCTCCATAACCCAGTTATTGGATAATGCGACACCCCTTGGTACTCGTAAGATTGGTTGTCAGACTTTCGGGCTTCTGACGACCCGTAACGACTGCCAGATTCACGATTGACAGCCGGGACCAATCGCTTAACGTGCTTTCCGAGGGGTCTTGGTATGTGAAGATGGTCACCCATCCACGGACCAACCGTGGCAAGCGTAGCTTAACCTGATCGATCGACCCGTGCGGCTGTTATTACTTAGCCACAAGCCCCTCGTAACTTGAAAACTCTCAAACGCAAATAATTGTAGCCAAACTAAGCGTGCATGAAAACATCATAAGCGGGAAAATAAATAATATCTTTGTGAACTTCAAGCGGTCGATTACAAGAGTACTGTGTACAATACAATGGTACTGTGGACCGATTACAAGAGTACTGTGTACAATACAATGGTAGTGTGGGCCGTTCACGAGCACCAGGATGAATAAATTAAACCAGGGTTTGTCGGATACCTTCCATAATTATTCCTAAGAACGGTTCTACTTTTAATACATTTATATATTTTTCTATGATATGACTTCGCTTGTCGGCTAATCTGACCCCTACTGTTTTTTCTACTATTCTTTTTATATAACATGTCCCGGAAAAATCGCACGCCACCAAACACCCCAATTAGAAAATTGTTTTATAATGATAATATATACACAGATTTTTTTTATTATAAATATAACATTATTAATTAATAAAACATTGTTTATTTATTAAATTAGTTATACTGATTGTGAGAGAAAATTGTGGTCACATTACAAATCTACGCACACACGCAGTCGCACATGTATAGGGTTTAGCGTAGTTGGTATACTTCATACATTTTGGTTTGTTTTAACTGTGCAGCGAAAGTTTGACACTAATTTACGTAGTTTCAATTATTTTTGGGATCAAAAATTACCGACATTAAAAATGACAGAAATCGATTCAGCGAACGATTCTGAACAAACTACTTTCACAATGTGCATTACTTCAGTTACACGTTGTATATCTACACAAACAAAGTTAGCTCTTTCTCTTAATTTAGTATAAAGATTAAATATGATAGTTGGCTTCTGAATGCAAATATCCATCACTACTATTATTATAGTATCTGGCTTGTTACGATGTCAGGAAAATGGACCGAAAACTTTTACCAGTTTCCCAAATGCAATACGAACCAAAATAAGTTAAAAAAGACATTAAAAACATTTCTTATACCAACACGTTAAGTATAGGTACTTACCTAACTGTGGTATAAATAGGTTAGAGTTTTACTTTTATAACTTGTATCTTATTTTTTGCTCCACTCTTTCTTTACTGTAAAAACTTATATCCGTCCATCCGTCCGTCCGCCCGTCGGTCCGTCCGTCCGTCCGTCCGTCCTCGGCTTACCTTCCAAACGGTTAGAAAGATGAAACTTTGCATGCATTTACCACGTCGACAAAGTGCTAAAATAAAATCACGTATTTTTTTTTTTTTGGGTTGCCTCTCCTACACGTAAAGTGGGGATGATTTAGGTATCTGTTTGCAAGATATTCAACTTCAAAGCGCATTTTTTTTAAACCTCCCTCTTAAAGCTAAACGGCTGGCTCCAAAACTCTGAAAAAATTCATGATGGTAGTCCATGTGATGAATTTTGAAAGAAAACTATAACGGCTTAGATAACTTTGTTAGTTCAGGAGTTATAAAGGCCTCACTTGTAAAATGCGCTTACTTGGAAAACTACGTACAAAAATAACGACATAATAAGTAAACATGTAAAATATTAAAAATAAAATCAATAAAAATAATTATCTATTGGTAAGGAACCCTTTGTGCGCGAGTCCGACCCGTCCGTATTTATGTGTTTGCTAAGGCGAGATTTTCCGAGCCCGTAGGCCTTTGAAACGCTACCTCCGCAGCGCGACGATGCGATTTACGATTTAAGACGCCGCCGACTATTTCACCAAAAATTCATGCCACAGTACAAAATATTTGCAGTTGATCAACTGAATCAGTTTTTCTTAGGTTCAATTTTTTCCCCTTACCCCCCGTCAATGTAAAGTTTTTCTAAAGAACTCCAAGCCACTATCTTTAATGTTTAAGTAATTACAGGAGATAATCAACCATTTTTATAATAGCAATCGATCTTGTCATGACAAGAAAAAATTCACAAAAGTGTAGTTCACGCGAAGAAATTAATGATTATTTTACAATTAATTTAGTTTTTCTCAGAAGTTGCATTCTGACAAATTGAAAGTAATTGTTCCATGAACTTCTTTACTATTCTGTTTTCATTCGATTTAGCTGTTACTAGCGACTCGATAAGCCTATAATGTCTCCACTGCTAGGACACAAGTGGAGACTTGTGTCCCAGCAGTGACTTGTCTCCTCTCGAAAAGAGGAGTCTTTTCGTGAGGGAGTGGGAGTTGTGCCTAGTTCTAGTGCGGGTTGGTAGTTGGTCTTCGAAATTTTGTTTCTATAGGACATGCCGGTTTCCTCACGATATTTTCCTTCAATGCTCTTAAAACGGAGAGTAATAATGGCGATAAAATGATTTACACAAAGTAAGTATTAAGTAAGTCGCTCGTTATCACTGAGCCACCACTGCTCTGATTGTTGGTTTTCAAATACTTATCGAAAAACTTGCTATGTACGTGCATCTTTACACCCCATAAAGTTATAATATGCGTGTGGTCTGTATATGTACATTTATATATGTAGTATGCCTTCTTTCTTTGTCTAGTTTCATTAGTTCGACCCTCACGATTTTGTCGGAAAATGGAATAGAATAGAATGATCTTTATTATGTAACTACTATTAGGCCTGAAACAGCTTTATATGCCTTCCTCTACATGCTATTATTATGAAATCCAACATCTTTATGTCTGTCCGTTAGTACAAGTTATTAGCAACTTGAGAACAATGTCTTCAATTAATTTATCTTTTTTTTTAATACCGCCGCCACATTTTTAGTATTTACATAATTATGATATTACGTTGGGTACCATTGTGAAAGAAGCAGTGACTATAATAAATCAAGTCAGAAAAAGTTCGTCGCTCGCATAGTGTTGCGAAATCGGGGAGGATAGTAAAATGGCGACGCCGACAAGGCGTTGAATATTTTTGAACGAGTATTTTCACCCTTGTGATAATAAAAGGACTGTATTTAAATTGAAAGCTATTTTTAGCTGGTTATTAGTAGTTATATTTTCAGATATTTATAGTAGATACACACGGCGACATATCAAGTTATGCATTTCTACTTTTAACTCACCTCGCATTGTGTAGGTTTTTCGTAGAAGTCAGCTTATACTGGAAATGTATAGCTATCTATGATAAAAATATGTGTCTAGCGGTCGCAAGCTGAGCAGGGGATCCTGTGTTCGATTCTCGGGTCGGGCAAGGGTGCTTTCATCAGGATTTTCTCAGTAGCAACCACGAGTCTGGATTTGTGAAGGACATTTCTCGCATTTTTTTACATAACGACCATGTAAAAAAAATGCGAGAAATGTTCTAGGGGCGCCAAAAGTCCCATGACTGGTGAAATATGAGTGTACTATAGGTACTTCTCTGTCCAACCCTTCGGGGAAACAGGCGTGATGTTGTTTTATGCAAGGCGCATGGTTCGTTAGCCAAGACATCAACACTTTCGCATATCATTTATCATCCGTTCGCGTCACCCCTGTCGTGGATGGGCGGATGGGATGGGTAAAGCCTGCGTATCCCTCCCCTACATTTGTTTAAAAATAGTCGAGTCGTTTTAGAGCGGAAATTAAACAATGGCACGGTGTCAATACGTCATTTTGGCAGATGGATGACTTGTATTCTTATAAATTTTGAACGACTTTCGTGTTTCTATTGAATGTTATTTAATTTAATGTAAAATTGTCTGTCTTGCAGTTCTAAAAGTATTTAAAGGTTAGGTGACTGATAATGAGAAATCCCGTGTTTACAATCTACTGTTATAATAGTGAAAGCTGTTCGTCAGGAATAATCTGTAAGAATGTACCAGTGGTTGTCAGTGTTGTGCCATTAGGTAGGATGAAACGCAGGCGTTTATTTTTTCATTAAAAACGAAAAATTTGGCTGTTATTTTAGTATATCGTGGTGACTTACGCCTTCCACTCGAACGAAGTCGCTGGCAGGAGCTAGTATCTAATAGTTATAGTAAAATCACTTGCGTAACAAAGTACCTGCATATTTAACCTATAAAATTAAATTAGGATTTTAAATAAATCTGCTGAAATGTTCATCAACCTTGACTATAAATTATACTTTAAAATCAAGTTTTGGTAAAAAAAAAAACCTTCAGGAGCACATTTACGAGTTAAATGTTATAAAATATTAAATTACCATAACAATTTCTGGTAAGGTAAACTGGGTATACGTCAACGTTTTCTCATCTTTTAATTGACTGAAAAAAAAACTACTTGGTTAGGGTAAAAATATATTTAGGCTATAAAACATATTCCAGGCAAACAGCGCCTCTGTACCCTTACGCACACTGGTACAAGGATCTGACAATGGGCAATTCTCGTAATTTTAAGAACGTTCACCGTCTGATTTGTCTTAATCTGTCAAAAATACCTCTAAAATGCCTACATTTTTGACAAGTTTTTGACATTGATTGTCACTGAGATGATATTGCGACTAGATTTTAAACATTTTTAATTACAGGAATTGGCTTTCTGTTGGCGATCAGTCATGAGACATATGTACAAAATTGTTTTGTGAAATGTCACTTACACGACACGGTTGGCGCAGTGGTTAAGCAATTGACTGCTGCGCTGCGTGTCGCGGGTTCGTTTCCCGCATGGAACAAATATTTGTATGACCTATTCAGATTTTGGCCACGCGCCGAAATAATCTTGTAGCGCTATATGTAGGTATAGGTGTAGTGTAGCAGTGCAGCAACTCTGCATACTATTATGAATAGTTGATAACGAATATCCAACTTTTCATCCATATCCAAAGTTAGATGACGAGTAGACCGCTACACTACGCGACGAAACTCAGACATTTAGCCAAGTTTAAAACAGAGTTAATCAAGATTCAGAATTCATGATATGTGGAAGCTACTACGCTCATCCAAAAATATTCAAAATAATCCTTAATTCATACTTATATTATAAACTAGCTGTAACTGCGACTTCGTTCGCGTGCATGTCCAAAAACAAATTTGATTTGATGGATTTTTTTTGCACGCGGAACCCTAATTCTAACATAAACCAAACCCAATGGTCTGACCGTTTCAATGAAATTCGGCACATAGGTGACCTGGAGGAGGATATAGGTTTTTTTTTTATCCCATGGTAGTATGTTTCGTGGAATATTTACCTACCTCCACGCGGGCGAAGCCGGGCAAAATCTAGTTGCAAATAAAATAATATAATAACTAACAAAGGACTGGCTCGTTCTTTGGCAATGCTGCCAGTCTTCTAGGCACCTATTCGGATGACAGCGATGCGGACGACTACTTCGACGCCAGTATCCTTATGTTTTTCTGTATTTATTTGTATAGTTAGTCATTAAATTTCGTACCTACTGTAAATAGTTAGTTCTGATAAACATTGTAAGAAAATGACTAAATAAAAATAAGTTATTTTCATGAATATCTGCTGTTTTGTCGTTAAGCTTTGAAACTAATTGGATAGATCATAGGACAGTTTTGAGAAGAGCCTCTCCAACTGGAAAAGATTAAACGAAAGCAGCTTCCCGGATATTATTTAAGAAAACATTTTTTTTTTAACGTTTTTCTTAGTTCCTAATATCTGCGAGTTTTTATTTCGTGTTGGTTTTTCCGATACAAAACATAGATAAGTAGATAAGCTTTCCTTCTAAGAAATTCGCAGAACTCATAGACATCAAAATAGATAGTTCTGTGAAGTGAAGTGAGCATGAAGTGCCATTGACAATACAGCCTGTCTATTCCGTAAACATCTCGTCGTGAAAACTTAGGTGAAGCTTGAAATGAGCTGTCAATCCACCTGACGCTAGGGATTGACAGTATTAGCAGCTCACTTCATAGTTCTCACGGTGTGATTTCTACAGGATAGCACTGCTGGTGTTGATGAAACACGTTAACACTCAGAAACACCGTGATCACAATACAGTTGTGGTTTTTCTGAGTATTATCGTGTTTTACTTGGATTAGCAGACTAGCCCCTGACATTACGGCACATTAACTGTGCAAATGTGAAATTTAAGCATTTATTTTGTAAGATTAGTAACCAACATTCTGAAAAGAAGACCTTTTGGATAAAGAATGAATATTTTTTTAATGAATACGAATATTATAGTAAGTGAAGTGTAGAGCTGTAGTTCACGCTAAACTTTTAGTGCGTGCAATTAAATATAATTACGCCCCCATGATCTGCACGTTCAAGCTTAAAATATAATGAAATGTTACTCACATGGAACTTTTTAAATTTTTAAATATTCATTCCCCGTACATTGAGCTTTACGAATATTTTTATCGCTGGATAGCTGCGAGGCACGGAGTAAATTAATTACGAACAAGAACAAAAACAATATTCCACGGACGCTTCCTGAAAGATGCTGAAGCTAATTGCATGCTCTGGAAGAGCTTGAAAAGAAAAATCTATTAAAATTCTCTAGTGCTCGCTTCACAAATTCAAAAAGTATTGGCCAAAGTTTTCTATAGCGAAATCTACCAACCCTAAACCTCAGGCTTTTTTTTTTTTTTTGAGGATGGGAAATCATCAAATGACTCCTCCCGCTCTGGGTGGAGCAGAAGGGAGTGTCAGACTCTTACTGACTAAAACCCACCCGTGTTCCTTCCTTAGCCCTTTATGTACCAGGGCAGCGGTAACCCTTTCGGACGATCCCGCTACCCCGGCAGGCTTCGGCCCTGTCGGGCCCCGTCAACTACGCTGACATCTCTCTGAGGCGCACGTGGAACACATACGCGCCGTCCGGCACGAGCCTGGTCCTGATCGGACGGAGAGCTACCCATTGCTCTCCGCCCGCAGGCCCGCGCCTACGGTGGCCGGGAGTCGTCACGCGGCTCCCGACGCCCGGAGCGTCTCCCTCGGCGGCTGAGGCGTGAGGATCTCTCCCTCGCCCATCCCGCCACCTCCTTCGCTAGCATGACTGCTTCGCAGAAGGATGTGACCGCCTCCCACTCCCTCTCGCCCCGGACCATGACTTGCACCAGGACCGGACGCGAGAGGTCGCCGCCGCTGCCGATCGCCTCTACGAGGACACGGCGGTGCTCTGCCCAAGCGGGGCAGACCTCCATCGTATGATCCACCGTGTCCTCGGGGCGATCCTCGCAGTGATGACACCCGGGCGTCTCCTCCCGCCTGATTATGTGCAGGAACCTCCCGAAACATCCGTGTCCGGAGAGGACCTGCGTCAGGCGGTAGGTGAGAGCGCCGTGACGCCTCTCTAGCCACTCCTCAAAGAGGGGTCTTACCGCCGCTATCGTGGCGTGCCCTGCGCTGGGTTGCGATAGTCGCGCCTTCCATTCCGCCATGAGATCGCGCCGGAGGTCCGTCCGCTCCACCGCGATTTGCCGCGGGTGCAGAAAACCTCAGGCCTTACATAAGAAAACATGCGGAAAAACTTATAAAAAAAAAACATGAATAAATAGTATGTTAATCCGTGGTAATTATTCTTCGCTTCGTTTATCTTATCTAAAACAATCGGAGAACGATTTAAAGGTAGGTATTGTATCGACAAACAACCAAATTGAATCGAAAAACATCATCTAATTATTCCAACGACAACGTTATGAGATGAGCATAGAACAGCCAATCCAATTACGGATAAAATACACACAAAATGTATTCTAATGCAGTTTCTTGGAGGTACCTCTCCTGTTTGTTCCATTTAGATTCTACGACATTTGCAATTATAATTATGTGTCAATATCGTTCGCACACTCTGCTTAGAGGTACTTTACTTAGATATTGTTGTTGCATTACCTACAGGTTTTATTCCCCACTTTCCGGTAACGAAAACATAATTCGATCTAAATAATGGTGTTTGTGCTACATCTTTTCGTAATAATATGAGGCATAAAACGAGTTTCATTGGTTTTATTTTCTAATAATCGAGAAATTTATTCCAAAGGTCTGCTGTATATTGTCAATTATCATACAAACATCGCATCGTTTTACGTTTACAAACACAGATATCACATTAGTGATAACAAGAACTTATATGCGATAGATATAGTTGTTGCTTACTATTTTTTGTGCGGGGCTATGCGCAGTATAGACCCCATAAAACCCCGGGGGTAATCTTTTTCTTGGCAAGTTGAATGCTCAAGACCAATAATCAGCTTATAATGTACCCACTGCTGGGACAGACGCCTCCTCTCTTCGAGAGGGAATGGGCCATAATCCACCACGGGGGAGCCCAGTATTATATTTAACTATTATAAATAATTCTTTGTAAAGATGCTACGACACTCCTATTATTAGGCAGAGTTACACTTCAAATTCTTCTTACCCTGCCTCGTAAACGTGTTAAGTATTATATACTTATATTCAATAAAGGCAGAACGGGAAGCGTGTTACGAAGCGGATATCGCGTCACTGCACTCGCGGTATTACTTCCATTCATTAATTTAATAGGTTTGGGGTAGATTATTCCTATGGGGAAGTACAGGGTGGCAGGGACATCGACGGGTAGCCATGGTAACAACCATGAATTCAGTCCATGATTCTGAACCCCCAAGGGCGTTTAAATTTTGCGTCGGTTATTACAAATTAGGTGTCCCATACATTTCGACCGCGTAGGTATGGTACTGTTCTATGAAACAGCACATGATTCTAGACCTAAAGGGTTTAGAATTCATTGTTACAGTTTGCGCGTCGATGTCACTGCCACCGTGTATGATGCACTTTAAAGTGATATCTCCACCTACTGTGCAAAACACCGCGGTCGCGTTCAACCAAAATACGGACATGCGATATACGTACCACAAAACATACTTACACTTTGTTCCTTTGTTTCAGATGAATGAACCAATAGACTAAAGCTGATGCTATCCACAATCCTGGGGCAGAGACAATGACCACCATGAGTCCCATCAGTGAGGTCGCCAACGTGACCGACAACACCTCGCTACCCGTGGACCCTACGGTCATCTTCGGCCCTCAGAGGGACCCTCTCTTCATCGTGCTACCTATAACTATCGTATATTCAGTTATATTCTTTACCGGGGTACTGGGCAATATATTTACATGTTTAGTGATAGTTAGGAATAAAAGTATGCATACAGCTACCAATTATTATTTATTTAGTTTAGCGATCTCAGATCTACTGTTACTGATAAGTGGGATGCCTCAGGAGATGTATTCGATATGGTCAAAATGGCCGTATGTGTTTGGACACAGTTTTTGTGTGATAAGAGGACTAGCGGCTGAGGCTTCAACGAATGCCAGTGTTTTAACAATAACGTTATTTACGGTAGAGAGATATCTAGCGATTTGTCATCCGTTTGTTTCGCACAAGATGTCGAAGCTATCGCGAGCGACGAAACACGTGATGTTCCTGTGGGTGGCGGCGGTGGGGCTGGCCCTGCCCCAGGCGCTGCAGTTCGGGATCCGCGAGCACAGTGGCGTGACCATGTGCCTGCAGACAAGAGTCATCATAGAACACTCCTTTGAGATATCGACGTTCTTCTTCTTTTTCGCGCCGATGGTGCTAATCACAGTGCTGTACTCACTAATAGGCCTGAAACTGAGAGACACGAACATAAGCAAAGAAAAAAGTCAGAAGGACTTTGACACAACAATGAGATACACGCACAAGATCAGGCGGAAACACAGCCAGTCCACGAGGAGGGTCGTCAAGATGTTAGGTAAGAATCCATTATTATTATTCCGTAGTATAATAAAATAGCAGTATAATACTATTAGGTCAATTCTTTTGTATTAAATGCGAAATTGCCTGTTGATAGCAAAAGTGACAAGAAACCAAAAACAAAAATCAATAAAATTAATTAAAATAACAGATAAAGTAAGTAGACTCAAGTATAAATTGTGAATGCTAAATGGTTGCATACATTTGTATATAAAATAGCAATTATCTCTCATTTACTTTACTTGACCTTAATTCGCGAAAACAATTGAATTGCTTACTTAAATTGCAAAACAAGACAAAACTTAAATACAAATCAATAGGTATAATAAACTTAGGTAGTATCTAGGTATACGTCGCGAACTTGACCCCTACTTTACCTTGCCTTATTTTATTAATAAACGCGGAATATACTTACTATCCGTATAAACTTCAGAATTTCCTTTAATTTTTCCGCGTTTGTGTGCCTTTTTTTTAATAAAGGGCTAAAGTGTAGTACGAGATTAATAACTTCATAAACGTGTAAAGTTGGAAAATGAAAAGCAAGTACAAAGACGTAGGAGCGTCGCTGTGCTGTTTTTATTTCATTAAAAACAACGGTGTTTTTATCGTACCTAGATTTTAATTAAGTGTGTACTCTACCTAAAGATTTTTACCATTTTTATTTTAAACAAAGATATAATACAAAAACACAACGAAAGTGCCACGATGCAGTGAGACCCGGAGCGGAAGTTAACACTCGAATAGCTCATTTTTATGAATACTAAGGGCAAATTTTTCAATCGACAGATAATTTTTATTCGTGGAATAAATTTGACGTCTGACAGATTTTGTATCGAAGAACTGTCAAAAATTCAAAATTATTCCTCCGATAACACTATCTGGCGTTGCAAAAATCTGCCCTAAGGCAAATAGAAAAAACTAGGTATCTAAACTGAATAAAAATGTACCCGACCAACAAAACCAAGACCAGGATTCACGTCTGACTCAGGGCTCCAGAAAATGGAATATTCAGTAGAATCTATTGATTTCTGTTTCCAAATATCGTTTTAAGCGCTAAGTGTTCACACATGAACGTCACGTGTCAACAGCAAAGACAACTGCTACCGTCGACACGCGTCGGCGGCTGCCGTCGACGCGTGTCGACGGGTGATGTTGCCTCCACCGTTGCCGCGTGCCGCTCGTGTGTATGAACAGTTACGAAAACCCTTCAGGGGACCAAATTTGCAAACGCAATAGGCTATTTTCCCATAAAATTCTAATTAGTCCGTCAGTTAGATTATCAAAAAATATTGAACCCGTATTTTTTCTTTTGTCAATTATATAAAAAATGATGGAGATATCGCCCGTTAAAGTTCCGCGTGACATCACTAGCTTGCGACACTTTTGCAAGCAAGTGACGTCACGACCCCCACTCCTTTATATATTTTTTTTTGATGCGCTTTATCTTCGTCATTTTTTGTTTGATTAACAAAAGAAAAAATACGTGTCCATTACTTTTCGATAATCTAACTGACGAACTAAATATAATTATTATTTTTTTACCCACCCAACTACCGTATTGTGTATATAGCCAATCATTGACACCGTAATTGTAGATTTTGACAGTTTTGGTAATCTCCTAGTTAAAGGGCGTCATTATGGTTTTCAGATGGTGTGTAACTGACACTCCATTGGAAGAATTGTATCTTTTTGGTAAATAATGACAAGTCGTAATCTCCTATCATTTTGGTATTTCTTTTAAGCGAACTTTAAGCACCCGTGTTTAGCACAATGGTAATGGGAGTAGCCTTGGTTTGGTCGTCAATGATCACTGTTTGATTGTGGAAATCAAACCATCGTGCCGTTTCTCAAAACTCATTGACACTTCTACTAGTATCTAAAAATAATGTCCAAATATTTACTTTAAGACATTACTTTCGATGACAGTGACGCATCTAACTCTAGAAATCTCAATCATATTTTCATTTCCTGCATGAACGTAGTTCACAAATTGTTATTATTGCAACAGATGCGGCTGTAATTAGAATATCTACAGTATTAATAGTCTCCTACTATTAATATAGAACTTCCGTTCATAAACTTTTCATCACATTCTTGTTGATTCAAGTTTTCTGCATAGCGATGCATTGTGACTTCAAAACTGACAGACCTATCGTATCCCATCCCCGACCAAATAACTAAAAATAGATCATCATCATACTCTCACCCTTATCCCAAATTATTTGGGGTCGGCAACATGTCTTTTTCTTCCATATCTATTTCTCATATTATTCGTCATCTCGGTAGTCGGGTCCTTTCTAACAATATCATCTTTCACACAGTCCATCCATCGTTTCTTTGGTCTTTGCCTAATCTTAGAACTAAAAATAGATATATTTTAGTCTAGATGAACGGGGCCGTTTAGTAAAAAGGCTAGGGTGTTAACTGAAAGGTTAATTAAGCTAATTAGCTGCGGTATATATAATAATCATCAAATGTCAAAGTGTATTTAAAATGGTCACTATATATAACACGTTTACCAAAAAAAAACAACATTCAGTGGGCAAAAATTGGAGCAGCTGAAACCAAGCTCAATCCCTGATTTAGGTATTCTGAAAAAACCAGGACGTGCTCTATCTGTGCCGAATTGCAACTGATGTTGAAATGAACTACACATTTACATGTCATTAATACAATGTCAAAGTCAAAGTCAAAGTCAAATCATTTATTTCAAATAGGCACATAAAAGGCACTTTTGAACGTCAAAAATAAAATTAAAATAAAATTGATTCTAGTCGCCCCTTCCAATGTCCATAGCTACTCGTGCTACTAAGTATATAAGTAAGACATTAAAATTTGATGCTTAGTCCGTGAGTTGTTAGTGCAGTGTTGTGAACTATCTGCATATGACTAAGGTACAAATAATACAAGATATAACTAAAATAATAGTTACAGGTAAAATTCATATCGTATATTTTTCGGTTCACAAAATATTGTGGTAATCCTTACGAAATTAGTAGTTTTATATTATTTCTTTAATTAGTCAGATGATGACCGGCGGGCGTATGTATAAACGAAAACGAAGCAAACGGAGTGTAGTAAGGATCGTAGCAGGTGGAGTTCTATAGTTTCTGTCTACCCCCATTGGAAGAAGGCGGGAGTTCATTTTGTTCAAATAATACAAGATATAACTAAAATAATAGTTACAGGTAAAATTCCTACGAACAAACATATCGTAAATTTTTCGGTCCACTTGAATGGCGTCTAAATGAAAATAACTAAATAAAATTTGATTTTAAATTGAAGCTGGACTTTTTTGTTGGACGGTTCGTATATACTTTATTGTACACCAGAAAATATATATTTTTTTAAATACAATGTTTAATACAAAACATACAATGGGGCAGCCTTATCGCTTTCTGCCGTTTAGTCCACTCTCGACCCTTCGACCCCCCATTAATAATGTTTGCACTGGACCCCTAGCTGTAGTTTACTCTCGACCCTTGGGGATCAAGGGTGAATTTTCATACAAAGGACTGGCATACCTCGTCCACTTTCAACCTCTATTTCGGTAAGTACCTAAAATAAACATTTTGGTACAGTAAGGTACTGACGCGTATAAAGCTAAAGTAAAATCCAACCTTTGTTCAAAGGCATACTATTATAGTAACGACTACTTAAACGATAACAATAGTTGCTCGCCCTGATTGACTCAAGCAATGTTTATACCATCAAATATTGTCTAACTGAACAGACAGCTGGGTGCTGCTGGGGAGTTTGTTGCGCCACTTCTTCTTCCCAGCGAAAGCACTAGGAAGTGGTGAAGGGCAGGCGTTTTGGGGGACTGTCTTTTGTAATTTCGACGTTTGAAAAGTGCTGAATCTCAGCCTAATTTGAATAAATGACTAAGTATTGATTTTGACTAAAGGCAAAATCAGGAACTGATATTAAAAAAAAATGAGCAATATTAGAGAATACTTAAAGTAGAATTCTTTATTTATTATCTGCAATAACTCTTTACTTTTACCATACAAGTATACAATCTTAATAAATAAACGGACTTAATTTTTCTAAACAAAGACTTACTGGTATTTCTTTATTATCAAACTGATTCAAAATATAACTAATGCGTTTGTCATTGTCAACATCGTCTGATCTTCGTTTATATTGTGTTGAAGATATCATCTTAACCACTTTTTGATAACTGGAATCATCATCATCATTCATGCGCCAGACTCTAACAGATAATAGGTTGGCAGACTGCTTAGGTACATAATAAACATTACTAATTATCCTAAGACAGTCTTTGAGCTGACCCTTGACATTGCCACATCCTGCAGTCTCTAATTTTTCACAATTATCTACTCAAAGGCTTACCATGCACAAAATCAATTAAGACGCTTTTATCATTACACATGTGAGCCGTTGCTCCACTATCTATATACCACTCACCTGACTTGATGCTGACAGAGAGCGCTGTCAACAGCAATTTTAGATTTTCCTTGTTGACTTTTTTACACTGTTTCGGGCAACCCTTAGTAAAATGTCCAGTCTTATTACATCTACAGCATTTTGAAGGTTTTCTTGATGTGTTCCGTGATGCTGATTGTGCGGTTGCACTCTCATCCGGCTTATCACGACGGTGAGATTCTTGTAACAACTTTGCCTTTACTACATCACTGGATAGCTTTGCTTTAGAGTTTTCTAAAGCCATTATCAGAGGATCATACTATCATAGTCAGCCGTCGGTCCGTCGTTTTGTACATACTTAACAGCATTCGTAGTAATAATAATCTTCTACACAGCCCCTTATCTACGAAAGCCTTTTCAAGTTTAGAGCACGCTTCTTGGCGCGTCCTTACAATAGCGAATTTGCGGAAATATATTCGAATTTACGGACAAGCTTATCTTGGCCAGTGCCTTTTTGCCTTCTTTTTGTCACATTTTCCGTTGCTCTCGACGCAATCCCACAAACCTTCATGGATAAAAATCATTTTGATTATGAATTTCCATGATCCATAGTTCTATAATCCTCGTAATTTATCGTTTTGAATCAGTGAAGATGACGTACCTGGTGAATTAGTTGAAAACGCCATTGTGTGGGTCACACCGGTCATACCAGCCGGCTATTTTTTTTTTGCGGATACCGCAGTTTCGAAAAAAAAAACATTCATTTTCCTCATAGGGCACTGGGCCCATAACCTGATGGATTATTAATAGGAAAATAAGAATATATTAAAAGATCATCGTAACTGTACTTTGTGGGTCGAAAGGAAACTAAAATTTGTCTGGAAAATAAAATCCACTCTCAACCCCCCAGGGTCGAGAGTAAACTATAGTTAGGGGTCCAGTGGAAACATTATTGATTGGGGGTCGAGGGGTCGAGAGTGGACTAAACGCTTTCTGCGATCTCTTCCAGGCAACCATGGAAAGGACAGTGATTGCGTGGATATAAAAAATGGGGTTGTCAGTGGTGCAAAATAATATACTATAATAGATACATAGATACATAAATAAATACATACTAAATATACATATAAACAACGGAAAGAAATGACGAGTACAGATTATTGCAGCTACGAAAACAAGATCACAACAAGTAATGTTCCTTCACGAGTCTCTTTAATAAGTCGCGAATCATATTTTAATCAACATACAAACTGCCGATCGAGTCTGTAAAAATTTCACCGTGAAAAGTCAGAAGAAGGGAGCTTAGAGTGAGCTGTCAAAGGTGTCAATCCCTAGCATTAGTTGGAATGACAGCTTACTCCACACTCACTTCACCTAAGTTTTCACGGGGAGATGGTTACAGAATCGCACTGCTGACATTGACCTGCAAATTGCAAAAAACTTAAGAAAATTTGAATTTAGCGGGCTATCTTAGCGCAACCCCCTTTTGTTCTTTAGTTTAATGCTATTATTGTTTTGTTCACAGTGGCAGTCGTCGTGGCGTTCTTTATCTGTTGGGCGCCATTCCACGCCCAGCGACTGGTCGCGATCTACGGAACCACTGAAAACCATCTAGCACGATCACCGATCCTCCTATCTGTGTACTCGTTCCTCACCTATATCTCCGGAGTTTTCTACTACATGTCTACATGCATCAACCCGATATTCTACCACATCATGTCCAATAAGTTTAGGGACGCTTTCAAGGTAACTGTCAATCACCTTCTTACATAAAACGTTTGTTAATAACCCAGCTACAATTAAATTGCATGCTTATTAAGCTAGCTTATTAACTCAGATATGCATAATCTTGGCTTAAAATAAACTTAATGACCAACAAAATAACCATTATTTTATTAATAGGATTTTGTTTTCATGTTTAATCCGAAGAGTTATTTTAGCTTTTAGTTTATCATCAAATTCATTGATTCCAAACTTATTTAACAAAGTAATAAAACTCGTTCATCGTTTCATGAATCGCTAGTAACGAATAAATATACACAATATAAACTACCCCATACCAAACTTCAATGCCTATTCGGGTCTAAAAAAAAAATGTATTGGATGGCTGATTATTTTTTCGCGATTACGATGTTGGTCCCATGGAGAAAGTTGTTCAGTTAGATGGTGTGTACCACACCCTTAAATTTGACCACACCTTTTTGATACACACTGTATGTACCTACAGTGTCATCCAAAAGTTAATTGACATTTTTCCACTTCAGCTGTGGTGCCACATTTTAAATCTTATAAAATATAAAAAAACAAGTAATCCTAAGAGTTTACATGAATATTTATATAGGCAAAAATATAAATCATAGGCAGTTGAATTAGTCAATAAAAACCTTATAGTGTACAGTTCAAACATTTGAAACGAGAATTTTAAATCATAATGTGGCGTCGCAGCTGAAGTGGAAATATGTCAACTAGCTTTTGGCACTGCATATATACCTTTTTCACTCAATGTTAAACTCGTCACAATTCCAAAAAGTCGTATATAAAGTTCGTGAAAATTAAAGTTAGCAGACGCTGTGTTTCAGAACTCAATGAGGCTGTGGTGCTGCCGCTCGAGCGACAGAACCGCGGCCAAGCGCTGCTCTTACACGGCCATGGCCTTCCAACGGAACCCCACCTCTAGCGGTACTGCCAACTCAGGTCATTTTACACGACATTTTAATTTACTTCTTAAAACTTGTAAAACTTGTTGGGTTTTCATAGGTTTTTTCAATGCTACATGTACATCTTGGCCCTTTAATGGCGACATTAATTTAATACACTTACTTATATGGTTTCGCGTTTTCGTTTTGGGAACATATTTTAATTTCATTAAACATTTTTATTTATTTACATTTTTCAAAAATATCATCTTGGAGCAACCTGTACATAAAGAACTGTAGCGCAGAGGTCATTTGCCGGGGTCACGGCTCACATCGCATCAATGAAAATGAAACGAATAACGTGCAAAGAGTAGGCGAATTGAAGGAAAGAGAGAGAGCCCTATGTATGCGAGCGGCGCAGGCGGTAGTTTTCAAATTATGAATTATTATATGTTGTTATAATTTTTACGATTACTGGCTAGTAGCCGTACCCATATGTTAAATTAATGTGGCCACTGCAGCGGCACGTTGTATACTTTACCGCATATTCTTTCTTTTACAACAATACAATAAACAAGAAGAAAATAAAACGTACGTTCATAATGTGTGCGCACTTCGCGGCAGTCGTTCAATGGCCACTCCATAAAATTGCTCTCATGGTATTATATGTATCGTCGCGGCACAGCGTGCACTTTTCGTCCGCACACGTATGTGTGCTGCAGCGCGTGCAGCACCAACAAAACATAAAAGGAGAATGATAAATGGTCTAGGTACTGAAATCACTATTCTGGAGTTTTATGATACGGCTAAATAATACTTACAATGAATGTACATAGCAGCCAAAAAATACACGGGAACATTTTGATCCCACGCTATTTACCTGACACAATTTCATGATCAAATTATTTGTAGGTACTTAGTTCATTATACCAAGGTTTTAATGACTGGCGAAAATATTTGTGTTGTGACCCCGTTAAATAATATAACAGAATTAATCTAAATAATAGGAATACATATGTACATGTGAAAAAACAAGCAAAAGAATCATAGGGCATCAAAAAATTCGTCCGCATCATTGTCAACAGGAACAGTGCCCAAAAAGCTGGCAGCATTGCCACGTTGCATTTTATTATTATTTAAAATGTTAGCTCATATAATGTAAATTGTTATTTAATAATTAAACAATGATTTAGATAAAGTAATAGGCGGTTTGATGAGGAGAGTTGTTCATATGTTCTGTGTTGGATATGGACGTATCTAATAGGTACATATTTCGTTCTACAATATTATAAAATAGTATTCACGTTTTGCAGGTAATTCACTCAAAAACTCTTTGCGAAACGAAGCGAGCATCCGCTACAAAATGAGAGGCCAGGACGTCAGAGACCGATGCATCCCCACAGTGCACGTGTGCCACAATGGCAGGACGATCGTCACGCCCCCTGTGCATGACTACAGGACCTGCAGTAAACACTCCTTCCAACAATCCCTTAAAGAAGAAATTATTAACAACAGAAACTCGTATTTAGACACAGCCATGCGATTAGCAAACGAAAAACGAAGACCTTGCTCGCCAGTATGCTGCACCTACCCTTCGTCACCTACTGAAACTATAGCAGTGACACCAGACGCCATAGTCAATAATATCTCAGAAGAAAAGAGAGATTACTCGGCGGACGAGCCCGAGAAATATCTGAAAGAGATCAAATTAAGAATTATACAACGTGAGAAAGAGTATGGATAAAATTATATTGTGAACTTCTAAGTTAGGCAACAAAATGAGAACAATTTGTCAATTTCTTTACTTCGAACTGTAAATAAGATATGGCGTACAAGATATCGAATTAAGTACAATTATTTTTCAGTGTGTAATGTTATCTGGATTCATGAAACTACGTATAGTATTAAAACAATTTTTCATGTTGTTATGGAATTTAACAAACTTTGCATTCTACGTGCCTAGGTAAGCATTCAAGAAATATAATCGTTACAGGTTAGTTCTTTTTAAGACTCGTATTTTTCTAATCTGTTTGTCAGAATCCTCTAAAAAAATGCATAAAGTCAGTACCTATGTATTTGTAAACTTTTGAACAAAATATTGTCACTAATCAACTTATCCCGTTCTTGATAATCCTTTGGGCAGAAATATGTGGATCTGATCAACTCTTTGTGACAGCATAAATACTTCCTCGATGGTCTCTTTGCATTTTTAACCGACTTCAAAAAAGGAGGAGGTTCTCAACTCAGATGTTTATATATTTTTTTTATTATATCACTAGCTGTGCCCGCGACTTCGTTCGCGTGCATGTCGAAAACATTGGATTTCATGGCTTTTATTTTTTTTTGCGCAGCAACCTTATTATTTTTCTAAAATAAAATTTACCTAAGTTACTTTTTATAACATCAGCTATCTGCCAGTGAAAGTCCTGTCAAAATCGGTCCAGTCGTTACGGAGGTTAGCCGAAACAAACAAACAGACAGACGCACAAAAATGTTTAAAAACTGTTTTTTTGTTATAAGCACAATATATACTTTCATATGCATTTAGTAAAAAGCTGTTATTTTGAAAGAATAAGTGGATATTCTAGCAATTTTTTAAAGACCGCAATGAAGATTTTTCTACGATTTAATGAAATATCTATCTATCTATTTGTCAGGAAAGTATCTGCCAGTGCCAGTGAGCAACTAACAAGGAACTATTTCCTCTTGCGATTCCATTCACACATGTTTGGATGTCAGAATTTAAAGAAGAGCTTTATTAAGTAAAAGTATGCGTATCTTGGACGGTAACTTTACCAAGAATTTTATATTCATGAATATTTGGAGAATCTTTTCCTAGCAAAAATATTATTATGAATAAACTAATTTACTCGAGTACTTGTTACGGAGAATGAAATAAAATATTTTCACGGAAAACAAAATACTTTTGTTTCTAGTTTTCCTTGCTTGCTTGCTTGTTTTTATTGAAAATATTTGAATTAGATAATAATATTACTAAAACTTACATTAAACTTAATTATTATTAATACAAATTCGGTCATTGGTAGGTACGTGCTTATTCTGCGCAGACTTATAAATTGTTAACCAGACCAATCATTGTCTTGATTACATACCTACTTAATTAAGTAACTTCTCTAAAATTATGTAGGTATGTATGAAATCTCAAGTTTTGAATAATTATAATATCACATATTACTTTCTAGCTTCACGGTTGTAACACGAGTAAGTACTTACATATTTGTAAGAAACCACGTAACGAATATATTTTTTCACTTTCACAAAAGTGTCAAGATTTTGTCTTGAATCCAAAGATGTCCTGAGTCCTAAGCTGAGAAGTTCTGTTGAAATAGATTTACGGCATTCTAAGCTCTTCTGAACAATAAAAATAAGAATAGCAATTATCATGAACATGGATCTCCTTAACAGTATCTAATAGTTATACACACATTGCTAACGATGTTTCAAAGTTTCTCAGTATAACAGTTTTGTAACTCGAGACGATGTCGACCGCATATTTACGAACTACATTCTCGACTGTCGGCTTTGGCGTCGTCATCTACGAGTAATAATGGCGTCTCTTCGGACACAGCTAAACTGAAAATACTTTACAATACCTAGAATAAAAGATAATTATTATTCTTATTTTTGTTGCTTTTTTGTACTTAAATTATTTTAAATATAAATGTATTTTTATGTAATTTTAACTTTTTGGGGGACGGACTTGGATGCGAGTCCGATTCGATGTAAGACTGAGATTTAAAAAAGTAACTAATGATTCAGCAAAACACGAGAAGATATATTTTAGTAATAAGTATTTTTCTCATTTATTTGTGATTGTTTTTTTATACATAGTTATAATTAATATCTCTATAAGTACCTTTGTGTAAATAGCATGATATAGATATAAAAATATTAATTATATATTTATTATGTACATTATATGAAGAATATTCCTTTGTTGCTCTTCATTGCATTTTAAATGTGCTGTTCGTGTGAAAATAGTAGATCACTAATTCCAATGAATTAAGCCATTTCATACAATGACATTCGCATTTTCAAATAATTTTCGCAAATTCACTTGCAAGGAAATAGGTCTTTCTGTCTTCGGCCAGAGCCGGGTGTACCCAATCGGGTGGATTAATTAATTTTAATTTTAATTAAGCGACCTACATTTATCCGCGCTCGAACCGTCCGGGCTCTCAGTGATCTAGAACTGCACTCCTTTGACGTAAACGAACATTGGGCCCCGACAAACTGAATCCCGAAATACCAGGGTCTGTTTCAGGGTCTGTTCCAAAACTGTGTGCATATATATGTAGCTTTATTGTTTCAAAAAGTGCTCGTGTAAATGCCAACTTGTGGTAATTTTAACACGAACAGAACAAATGTTCTGGTTCTGGTTCTGGTGTTAAAATTACCACAAGTTGGCACGAGCACTGTTTACAAAAGTAGGTTTCATTTAAATAAACGAAACCTACTTTTGTAAACAGTGTTAAATATGAAATGCCTAAGACGTTTTGTTATTTTTTCATTAATATAAGAAGAAATACGACAACACAACTGTCCATGAAAATAAACCTTTTTTTTTTTGGAATTCTTGTTTTGTGTTTTTGAAGACACTGCACATACGCAATTAGTAGATCAAAAGGTATATTGTATGTGATTTAAACAATAATAAAGAGGGTAGACTTTGTTAATTGTTTGTCTGTGTCTTTTATTTCTATTTGCATACTATTTAAAGGTAACCTTCGACACGGTTAAGGGTAGCCCGCTCAATTCAAATTTGCATGTCAGTGTCAGGTTGTATTTTAAATAAAATATGATTCGCGGCCGTATCAAGTAGCTATTTATAGAATTATAATCAATAAAATCATCAATAACGTAACGTTACGTACGTAACGTTACGTTTTTTTGTATACAATTAGCATACAATTAGCTGTTGTATATAGTTTGGTCATATGATTTGGTTGTATTGATGATTTTATTGATTATAATTCTATAAATACCTACTTGAAACGGCCGCGAATCATATTTTATTTAAAATACAACCTGAAACAGCTGACATCCGAAGGGTGAAGCCCCTTATCATAAACTTCCTCTGGGTTCTATAGAAAAAAAAAAGTTGCAGTCAGGGGCTCCGACTCCGTGTGTGCTCGGGGGCTCCCACGAGAGGTAAATAGACAACTGATCAGTCAATCGGCTTTAAGCGATATCTCTTTAACATAACCCGCCGCGCGGCGAGACCTCTACTACTTACCTGCGTTTTTACGTTACAAACCTTACAAACCTTTCAAAGATATGTGTTAATATTTTAGAGGCCGCTTCGCTCGCGTTTGCATTCTAGTTTTTCTTGGTTCTAAAACTTTTCGCTAAAGTCTGCGAATTAACACGTATTTCGGTATGACTATGGTCATGAGAAAATGTAACCTATCCAAGATGATAATTTTTCGACCTCGCTTCGCTCTCATTCGCGGTTAGGTTTTCGGTTTCGGCAGCAAAAACTACTTTCCGTCGGGCACTAATACCATTATGTTCGTCGGTGATGCAGTTGGTGTGAAAACAGCGTAAAACAATAAAACCAATTAGTGTAAAAAAAACTGTTTCAGGAAAATTTGGGGTTGATACGAGTACTTTATATTTTGTTAATGTATTTTACCTGTCCTTCCCACATTCATAAAATGCAACATCTATATTCATAAACTGCCATAAAAAAGAACCGAAATAGGCATGACTAAGAGCACCCTCAAGGTTTTCCAAGAGGGTGCCCCTGGTTGCATAAATAGCATTGATGAACTAAATAAAAACTCAATTGGATTATTATTTTCATAAAAAAAGGCTGCCCACCTTTACAACTTGCCTATTTATCTCTACGCAGATTCAACGACCCAGTTGAAAACTTCTTATGATTCGTTAGATATGATTTAAACACAGAAATGCGGCCTAAATGAATTATTGCCTATTGCCGCAGTACGTAAGTGTAGCAAGCCGCCAAATCATGTTGGACAAAACATTCGTGAGAAACCATAAGAAACTGGAGGACTCTCGAACATTGCGATACATACCTACCATGAACTCATGTTCACCTTTTTTCATAGGGCCATAGGTAGGGGTCTAGAGAACGCTACGATTGCTACGATTCATACGATCTCTTGTAGCTTCATCCGTCCGATGAAAGGAGCTCGATAAATTGAATAATTTTCAAATCTCTCTAAGCCCGCGAGATCAAGGCCTGTTTCAGTAGCTCATTCCTTAAATTATTGGGAGGTTTGTAATACGTATCAAAGGGTTGGCCTTCATAATCAATTTCCATTTTCCTAAAGGAAATTGTTTATGAAGACCGAGGATCTTCGTTTACCCACTGCTCTCCATTTTAATGAAAACGTCGCTTATATGACCTCGGCTGCTCCATAAAATAATACTCTCCCTTTCAAATATTATGTCATTGAAAGCTATTAATGTTAGTCTACTTTATGTCCGTAAATATTGAATCAGTTCCCAGTTGAATTGATTCTATGTTCATTGGTTCCTGTCAAGATCTCATACAGTCTGGTGCGCAATGTGGAATACTACGGGTGATATTCACATGGGTGATTTAAAATTGGTTATCTAAACGGAATTCCTCTTTTATGAGTAACCTTAATGTTGGGGTATACAGGGTGTCAGTCACATCGACGCGCAAACCTTAACCATGAATTCTGCACATGATTCTAGACATAGAGTAAAAATGTATCGCCGGTCATCAAAAAAAAGCCTGATGTTTCATAGAAAAGTGTGCCTACGCGATCAAATGGTACGTAACTGCTGTTTTATTTATTTATTTTACCATTTATGTACACACATAATTATACAGCCAAAAAAAACAAAACAGAAAAATAGGTACAAAGGCATATAGGAAAGAAGTATAAATGTGATGCTTATTTCATAAGAAATCTATTTTAGGGCAATAGATAGAGACATGTAGACAGCGTGTGAAAGAGTAAAAGTGAGTGAGTGAGTGTTTTTAAAATAACCGACGAAAAATGTCTACGCAGCCGGGTTCAGAATCATACACTGGATCCAGGGTAACAGGTTGCGCGCTGATGTCCATGCCACCCTGTATTTGTGCTTAGATATTTGTTTAATTTGTGTGGTCTTGTGTCAAGAAGAAATAAGCAATAGGTCAGTGATGCAATAGGTCGATATGATAAAAATAAATACTAGTACAAAAATAAAAGAAAACCTTAGCTTATTGCGACACCAGTGCACTTCAACTACTCGTAACTGACCTAAGAGAGCCCACACATCTAAAATATATGAAACAATTAGTGCTCTCACAATAGTGTCTCCGCACAATGAACGTAGTGTAGCTGTACACACAACTGCAGTTAATATACTCTCGTAGGCACCTATATTTCAGGACCAGTTTCAATCATAGAATTGAATTGAAATGAAATGTAATTGCTACGAGGCCTGGGAGCGATTCGCATACCGCAAATACCGGATAGATTCTGTTCAAATTTTGCATAGATATATAAGTCTGGTCAATCTGTAGGCATTATCACGCTATTTCCTATGGGGGATGAGCAATATTGCATTATGTTCGTATTCTTCTACATTTTACCGCAAATTGTAAAAAGACGAACTAAACGCTCAGAATACAGACGTTAGAATATTGCAGAGTTACAAATTTAACCTTTTATATGATTATCATCACGCTATACCTTTACAGAGCTAAGCAGTCAATCAAGACAGCTAATTTAGTTAACTTTCAGCAAAGGAATAGCTTAGTGGTTCGATGACTGCTTTACTATCCTGTGTAAGTTTGATTCCCAACATTCATGCATTTTAATAAGAAAACACATATCTCAGGAAACCCACTCTCAACTTACTATCAAAAAAAGAAATCACGGATACCACACCCGAAATCGCAAGAACCAGAACTCAGGCCACCCAGAACCAATTACGGGAGGAAAAACATTTTATATGAAGGAGTAGTTTTGTATAGTAAATTGCCAGATGATATGATTAATGAAAAAAGTACAAATATCTTTAAAAAAATGTTAAAAATTATGTATCTAAAATTTTGTAACTAACCATGTATACTTAATTTCTCTAGAACCCTATATGTATATATATATTGTTATCGCTCTCAGTTTATATATCGTCGACTCACGGAGTCATAATGTACTAATGTAAGTGTATGATCTATTTATAATCTTATATTTTAAGTGAACTGTTTGTGTACTTTATGAGAATAAATATATTTAAACCGAACTATTGATATCACAGATATCGATTGATATTTTTGTGATTCTTTTTTTGATGTGAAACATCTAATGCGGCGGGTCAGACAGGCTGTCGTGTTGCCGACACGTTATCGCCACGCCAACTTAACCACTCTTCCTACACGGCTCGGCGATCCCTCCTCTCTCTCACCACCCTGAGCTGGTTTGCCTATAGCGTATTTTTTATACAAAATATTTTCGATGTTTCACATCTACGACGGCCGGCCGGCCTGCCAGGTGTCCCGCGACGGCTCAATTGTTTACATTTTTTACACTAATAAAATAATTATTATAGTTCGTAGAATGTACTAAGAAAAACATGAAGTTTAGGCCTCTTCTGTCACTGGTTATTGAAAAATCCCGTATGTTTACAATCTACTGACATATTATTTTAGTGATAACCGTTCGGTAGGAATTATCTGTCTGTCCAGTCAGTATATCAGCCTTGTGCCATTAGCTAGTGTATATACAGGAATGCATTCATTTATTCTCTACTAGCTGTTACGAGCTGCTTCTCACACGGACTTGTCAGTCTTGGCTTTTTTTGGCTGCTGACACCAAAACTACAAACGTAGTTTTATAAAAGTGTGACTGTTAAGTATATTGTCGTGTCTTACGACTTTCATGCGAACGAAGTCGCGGGCAGAAGCTAAAGTCAAAGATCTTTATTGTGAGACAGTCGTTACAGAGTTGTAACCACTGTCCACTGTCATGTGTGTGTCTGTTCATCTGCTGTAGTTGAGCTAATATAAGATAAAACAGTATCAAATTAACAGATCACAGTAGGTACTAATGGTTACCTGCATGTTGTGAAGAACGCGCTAAGTGCTTGCTACTTTATTGACTACAATTAAGGTTGGTAATTGACGTGGCGTGCCGGCAAACCATGCTATTGATCATAGATCTATGCTATTACCTAATATACTATCTATAGCTACACGACACGAAACTAGCACTAAGGCGTGTAACAGAGGGAAAATCGTAGCAATTCAGTATCTACTTTTAATTTTTTTTAAGGATTATAATTACAAACTGGGAATTTATCTACGATAGAGTGTCAACAAAGCTAAAGTAAGTGACATATAAAAAAATTACTATATATTTTTTTAATAAGCTTATTCTTTCATTTTGTTGTACTAAAATTAATTGGTGCGCCATCTTTGGGAGTCTGACATATTGAATTTAGTATGATGTCACTTAGTTAAATGTGCATTGTCATCTAAACCAAACGTGTATGAAAAATTTCAGCTCAATCTGTTTGGGATAACTATTATAAAAATCAGTTGCAAGATTTGACCCATACATACTAACTAACAAGGCAAGTTAAATAAAAGCTTCTAAAAAATCACGATACAAAACCAGGTAGGTAATAATAGTATACTCCCGTGTACCGTGTAAGTACATGTATCCAGTAGGAATCAATTGTAGTTTTCAGTCCAAATACTCTGCCGCCCCAGCGCCATTTTATATGAAATTATTCACAATAAAATTCATTTATGCTAACTTTGCTATAGAATTTCACTCAGGCGTGTACTTTTCTGCGAATAGTTCAAAATCTTGTTACTGAGATACGAATAAAATTCCAAAGGCGTTATGGCTTCTTTTTCTTTGAGTTTATTTTAGTTTGTTTTCTTACCAACTAATCTTTTGAAGAAATTCCGCTTTATTTGTTAACCAAAATTCACAATTTGAAACGGTTAAAAACCTCGGGATGACCATGGACTCCTACCTGTCGTGGACTGCTCATGTTGCTCAAGTCAGTCGCAAAGTGCAGTACACATTCCATTCGTTGAAATGTCTCCAGGGCATCTTGCCCTTGAATACCAAAATCCCTCTTGCTCAAACCCTCATTCAGCCCATTATTGATTACGCCGATGCCTGTTACTTGGATACCACGGAGGAGCTTTTAAATAAACTTGAGCGTTTGCAAAATATCTGTCTTTGTTTTGTTTTTAACCTTACAAAGTTTGATCATGTCTCCAACTTTCGCCAGATACTCAAGTGGCTCCCCATTCGACTTCGCAGGAACTCTCGGATATTGTGTCTGCTATTCAATCTCCTTCAATGTCGAAGCATCATGCTGAGATAGGAGCCTTTTGGCCTCGTATGGGACTTTCTGTTTCATTTTTCCTTTTGTTATTTTTTTATATAATTTGTTTTATTTTTAAATGTGTTTAGTTTAGTTTAAGATCCTGTACGAGTCGCAATAAATACTTTTTCTTTCTTTCTTTCTTTCTTTCACAATCCTAAAACACCATCCTATCTGCGGGAGCGTTTTTTCTACGCCCGTCGCGTCCTTCAGATGCACCTTGTAGGTCGCATCTTAAAAACCTTCTCAAGTCCCCTCCCCACTCCACCGACTTCTACTCATACTCCTTCACAATGCACGCGGTGCGATTGTGGAATTCACTACCGCCTGACATTAGGGACTGCCAAACTATTGCAGTTTTTAAAAGAAGAGTGAAAGAACACTATCTGTCCACTCGACCATAGTTGTGTATGTATTTATTATTTTGAGTATGATATAATTATTATAATTCTAGTAATATTTATTTTAGAAGTATTTATGTATGTTTATTTGTATGTATGTTAGTATGTTCACGTAATTTTTGTTTAGTTTTTAAGTGAATTGTTTTTTTGATTCTATGTATTATTTTTTGTCTCCTTTGCTCTATCACACGCTGTCTACATCTCTGTATCTATTGTCCTATCTCAGGTATGCTGGAAGAGATTTCTTATGAAATTAGCATCACCTCTGTACCTATTTTTTCTGTTCTGTTTTTCATTGTCTTTTTATATATATGTGTACATAAATGGTAAATAAAAAATGGAAACTGAATGATTAAGTTCAAATAAAGTCTGCAGCACAATGCCTTTTTTCAAAATTAGTTCTTAGACTTCGCTATTTTTTTGAAAATAAATTAACTTATAATGGAATTTTAGTGCTGGGCTAGAGCGTAGGTTTAGGATATGAAAATTCAATTTCTTAAAAAAGGAACGAAATCCCACTTGAATTAAGTACGTATTTTTCGACATTCAGAGAAGTCAGACTTCATATTAGAATTTATATTACAGATACAAAATCAATTCAAAATCATAACTTGAAAAAATCCGATCAAATATGCTTGGATGGCATTGTCATTCATTTGATATGTCACCTCTAGCTGAAAGGTGCTGAATAACAATTTGCGTGGGACTTGCTGAATGAACTAGATTTTGCGACACCTGACTTAACAATTCTCGATAGAAACTCGATTCATCGTTATTCGCTTTAACAGAACATCGAATCGAAGCACAGGTTGAAGAGGTTATTGTACCTACCTACTTGTTTTGTCAATAAAACAGTTATATTGTAATGCAATGTATTGTAAAGTAGTAGGTATCGTGTGTAATTAACCATGTTACTTGGCCCTTGTGAATGTATAATGATCTGAGTAGCGGTTGTGTCTTGTCACTGTGTTGTGTTCATCGATTACGGTTGCCTGTCAGCGGGGTGAGTACTTAGAATTTATATTATTTTTTACTATTATTAAAGTTATAGGCCTACATTAAAATACAGCTAGGATTTTTAAAAATAAAGAAGTACTGACATAAATACTGAAAAATTAATGGATTGCAACATTTATTAGACTTGTTTTTATGAACGGCAGGCGGTACCTACGTTTGTTGACGGCTTATCAGCGCTACCTATATCGGACAAGAATGGGCGCATTATACTTAACGAATAGCTTACAGGTTATCGCGAAATATATCTAAAAATATTTCGCTAAAGCTAACCCTGCTGCCGGGTAAGCCCATTTTCTTTGTCAAATATATCAAACTCAAACTCAAAATATTTATTTCAAATAAACCAATTACAGGCACTTTTGAATTGTCAAGGTCGGTCAGTCAAAAATATGAAGCTAGTATATCGCTTAAATACCACGTAGTTTATTCCTGTCATCATACTTTTTGCTGTTTGAAGCAAAAACTGCGAATGGGCTCATATTTCGTGCAGTACTACAGCAGTGCAAGTGCTGAGGCCCGTTCTTTTTTAATAACCTTTGCGCGTAGTTCGGCCATATTATGCTATCATAATCATTTGCCTAGCCTTTTCTCAGCTATTTTAGGGTCGGCTTCCAGTCTAATCGCATGCAGATGAATACCAGTATTTTACATGGCCCTATAAACAATATGGTTTAAACCCATAAAAATCTATCTCAGTGAAAACATATTCTTTCAGACATTTATATTCTTCAATGATTACCAGATTGTATTATTTTTACGTTCTTATTATATTATTTTAATTATTGTGAATGTGAGGACTAGTTTAGCAGTTTGAGTAGTTTATGTGGCCTTCCCAAATGTCCTTTCTTTGGTATTGTGCATCGAATCGTTGAGCTCCTTAAGCTCTGAGTTGAGCTGCACGGTTACTGACAAATGCGTGCACCGACTGGACAGGTCCACTCAATCTGTGTGATTCTTTCCTCAAAAGACCATTTCAGACATCAATCTATGTACTTAGTCTTCACATGATCTGACCAATTATGTCCAGACTTTAAAAGAGACCTCTGAGTTTGTTTCGGCCTTTCTTCTCAAACTAGTCAGATAAGAAACGCCGTCCTCATCTAGTTAAAACAAAATATGATCGACGTGTAAAAGTGTTTGTACAAATCTACTTACTATTTAGATCTGACGCTTGTGGTGACTTGCTTATGTGCGCTTGTGTGATTGGTGTCGCGGATTATATCTACGCTCGAAAATTCGAAACAATTACAAATACTTATTTGTTACCGTTTAAAATTTTGTGTGTGGGGAGAATTATTTACGCACGCGTTGTTGACGCATGATTAATATAAACATATTATTAACCAGTTGAATGTCTTAATTACATATACAATTAAAAAGCCATTGTGTACCGCGTGGATTCACATTCGAATACGATGGGCTAAAAAAATAGAACACCTACCACTGAAGTTCTATGGAATTTTTCCGATTTAGGTAGAGATGCCAGCAGGTCAAGCTACCCGAAACTGTCAAATTTTCCCAATCAACCTTGAACCTAATGCTTTAGCAATAAAGTTGAAAATCTATTAAAGAAACTTGACAGATTGTAGTAGCTTGATGTGCTGTCTGTACTTTGTAGAGAACAAATGTTTTCTACCTACTCGTATAAGTATTTTCCAGATGTTTCCAAAGCCAGCAACAGACCAATAAGTTCTACAAATAGCCCGTCCGTGACTTAGCGACCGACTGAGGTTCAAGAATCATATAGTGAGCACCTGCGCACTCGCTCGTAACACGTTTTGGAAAACACAGAAAACGCGGTGATTTATCCTGCATAAATAAGACGCACATTATACAGTTAACATAATATACACAATAATATAAAGTAGCCAAAAGCCTAGATAGCATTCACCTATTAAAAATAAACAGAGAAGTTAAAAATAATCATAGATTGATTATACCTGCCTAGCCTTTTCCCAACCATGTTGGGGTCGGCTTCCAGTCTAACTTTCCACCTACTTACATGGATCTGCATAACATACTATCAATCTCAATCCGAATAATTTTGAAGGATATTGCTAATCCATTGCTTCATATGTTCGAAAAATTTGTCTGCTTAACCAAGTAAATAGCGCAATGAATGTTGTTTAACTGTCAAAATTAAAACTATTGCTACTCATAGGATAGATTACGCAATTACGCCGCTGACCTCCATAGCCCAGTTACTATACTTAACTTTACTTTACTATACTTTTTTAGCAGTAAAAACCAATAAGTAAGTACAACTACTTTTCTAACCCATCCTTAAAGAGATAGACCATTAGGTATTTAATAATGCCATTTATTAGAGAGGGTGACTGAAACCACAACGGTTGAATAGCCGTTTTTAAGCTTAGCTCTTTGTTGTAGTGGAAAACTTTGACTGTCATTTTGATTGACATTGACAGTGAAATGACAGTTCAAACTTTTCTTATGAAGATTTTAGGCACGAGTTTATCAGCAATGTATTATAAGACCTAAGACAACTCACTTTTATTAGATTTATTACCAAAATTTATATAATTTAGATATCTGTTACTTACTCAAGTAGTTGTGTTCGAGTTTTCAATTAACACTCAGAAAAAATGCATAGTAAAAGTAAAAGTTTCTTTATTGTGGAACAAAAACAAATGGGGACAATAATAATGGAACCGATGATAGCTACAAAAGTTAAAAACTGTGTCCCTGCTATCAACGCCCGCCTAAACATAAGAAACAAATAGTTCCTTTTTTTTTACTTTAATTGCGTCGAACGCAATTGCATGATGGAAAACATCGTGAGGAAACCGACATGTCCTAGAACCAAAAATTCGAAGACATGTGACGTCTACCAACCCGCACTGGGCCAGCGTGGAAGATTACAGCCCACTCCCTGTCGAAGAGAGGAGCCCTGTGTCCCAGCAGTGGGAACATTATAGGCTGTTTATGCATCAAACGCACACCAAAAAGTAGGACAGTTTTCCTTCAGATCTTATTAGCTAGAGACGAGAAGATTAAGTTAGTTATAATACACAACATAGTTTACCATTTATTGAAACTAAGTGTTATAGTGATTAAATATAGCTATTTCCCTTATAATTCGAGACTTTAACTTTTACGATATATACCATAAGTATCCTATCAATTCGAGAAAGATGTTTTAGGTCACCTTAGCGCCGAGCACTACTTCCTACAAGTTACATTGTACAGGTAGGTACAATGTACCGTAACGTGTAACGTAGTATAAATATCTAAAATTCACAAATTAATAAAATGTAAATTTAGGTCAGGCGCTGACTAAGTTTAGTCCTGTCATTCTGTCAAATTAGTCAGCGCCTGACATCACGTCTAAACTTGCTATGGAGTAGGTATCTTAATTTGATAGGACTAAACTAATGTTTATCATCTGTCCTTTTCTTAATAAAATAGAAAGAAAAAGATGCACTGAACTTTTAATGCCAAAGTTACTTTTAGAGCAACATAAAATTAGCTTATCTGTGACCTTACCATATCTGTTTATTCTGTAAAAATATCAGCGTGAAAATATTGGTGCTGTCAATACAGCAGCGCACTTCGCTTAAGTTTTCACGGTGAAATTTTTTAGATTTCTGAATTTTTATTTCGGGGTTTTTTTACGAAAAAGATCGGCTGAACTAAATATATTGCTTATTTTATAGAAACAATAGTATGTAAGTTACTATCAGCAAGTTCGATGGTCGCAACTTGTATTTTAATTTCAAATGTGACGTTTTGAAAGCTAATTCTTTTATTAACATACAATAGACTGTTTGCCCTTTCGACCTTAACATCGACACACTGTCTTTGTTTTAATTCGATCTTGGCTTTTTAATAGCATAGCATTGCAGCGTATTGACTAAAAAACTAATGACAACATTTTAGGTAAAACAAAATGGAGGTGTATTTAATGCCGTTTGTTTTTATGCTGCGACCACATCGTCGTGAGATGGCGAACTACATTTCAAGCGCTCTCTCTCTCAAACACCGCTTGACGTCGCGCTTTAGACTGTCTGACGGTTTTTCTAGGGCAGATACCAGTCTCCCATAAAGGATTTATCAGACTGATGTTATACTCTTCATACATTTTAAGGCGCCTTTGTGGAAGACAAATAAAATGTTTATGTTTATTGTCCTTTAAAGTAGGTACTTTTCGGTGTTATTCAAACTACTCTTTGATGCATTTGGATTTGTGTACTCTCAACAAAAGACTTGGTTACAATAAGAAGCAAAACATAATTTTCTTTGCACTATGCTTGCAATATTCATTTATGTCAATAAAAGTCATACTCCGGACTTCCGGAGCGGTTTAAAACACTTGACTGCTCAGAGTAAGTAGGTATACACATAAGTATACCGTCGCCCTAAAGCTCGGGAATGCAATTGTGGTCATTTCTATTACATTTTTGGAAAGTAAACCACGCACGCCCTAATTTCACACAAAAAAAGTTTAGTAACCAGTAACGCCATCTATGACGAGTTTGAAAAACTCACAAACGAACAGTTTTAAATAAATGAATTGACAGTTTTTTCTTCCTCCTGTAAAATAGCCTTTTGACCGCTTTGAAATCTCTAAATAGACTTCGAACCCAAGTCGACCGGAGCAAAGACAATCTCTACAGGTGGGGTTTCACTGACGGATCCAATCTCAAGTGCGTATGCGGCACCTCCCCACAGACAATGCAACAAATCTGCGCACTTGATGATCTTATGACTGCGACAGTGAACGGAGTTGGCGCAGCTGAATTGTGGGCCAAAAATATTTAAACTTTTTCCCATCGATACGCTAAGAAGAAGACTGCGGTCTTCTATACGAGGTTTTCACTCTAAGGCGACGATATGTAGACCATGGCGTGTTAAAAACCACTTATTCAAAGTTTGCTTTCCGCATAAGGTGCCTACAGATTCGCTCGCTTTTTGACGAACGTTATTGTCGCTCGACATGAAGTTTTGACGATCAAGATTTTTCAGCTTCTTACAGATTTGCTCGATTTTATAAATTATCTAATTGTTTTATTTGAAAGAATGAAATAAAAATTGTTTGTCCTGCACAAACATAATTTATATCGCTTACTTACTCTTTTTAAAATATTTGGCTTTTACAATATTTTCAAATAATAGTGTTAAGGTATGGAAGGGCAGTGTAGGCCGGTCAACGCCACAAGTACCAGATACTTAAAATAATAGAAAAACCTTTTTTACGAAAAAAATACAACCGACTTCCAAAAACAAAAACACTACAAAGTGAAAAATAAGTTTCATTTCCGAAATCGGTTTCTTCGGTTTTGTATTTTCGTTTTTTGCCTATTTAAACCAAATGACATCTATAAATATCGGGTAGAAAGATAAGAGCAAAATTGAGCATCACTTGTGAATTTTTTGATCGATAAAATCCAGAAAGCTATCCACAGTAGCGATCAACAAAAAATACGATATCGATCTTCTGTTGCTTCTACATTAATTACTTAGTTTTGTTTGATCACACGTGTCGATTGCCAAGGATCGAACAAATCTGTAGGCACCTCTTATCTCTTCTATGGGCTGTACAACCCGCAACACTTCGCTCGGATAACGTAAGCGCGCGATACTGAGGCGTCGATGGTGAGAGTGGTAGCAGCGCGGGGCTCGGCACTCGGGAGGGGTCACTCCGCATTCGGGTCTCAAATTAACTCTTGCGGGTGGGTAGATACAGCGCCTACAACTGCTGAACCACTCACTAAATTCAAATTTGATTTCAAACTTTGGCGGAAACTTCTGGGTCGCGTTTGAAACTAAAGACTGGCTGTCTGGCTGATATATGCATGAGGATAATCTTAAAAATATTCCTGTTCGATCACATAAAAGTACATTTTTAAGCACTTGAAACTTAAACGGAACTGTGAACCTTATTTTAAAGTATTAAATACCAAGATGCCTACTACTAGAATGTCAACTTTCCTATGGCATGTTGTTTGCTGGAAGAGATTTCTTTAGACATAAGCATTAGCTTCGTACGTATTTTTCTGTTCCTTCCTTCTTGTCTGTCTATATGTCTGTGCATAAATGATTAAATAAATAAATAATTGCCCCAGAAAATGCAGCCAAAGTGACCTCTGCGCTGCCACCCATAACCCCATAAAAGTGGCCAAGTTTTGGGCCAACAAAATTTAAACAACTGTCGTACCAGCAACACGGAGAATAAAAAGAATAAGCAAATACCTACGTTAACATAACTGTTATCAATACTTCCAAAAAAAGGGTTAGCTCCTCTAATCTAATGACCACGCAGGACACACCGATTATTTTGTGGTCAATTTAATCTAAGTAATAGACAAATGAACGCAACTGCTCATCCTCTCGTGGTTTGAGGGGTGAAAGATGTCCTATTTTTGCTGTAAGATAACCCGGAATTGCAGATTTATTCCGGTCGGATCCCCTGATCTTATCGCTTGCTGGTTGTTATTACGTTTTAATTCTGACCCACTATAAACTTGTCATTTCAATCAGCACGAAATCTAAATTGTTGATTACTTCAGTTCTTATTTGTTCTCGCGATGAACACCTGCATTATTTATAACGTCGAAAATGGGACGTTTCAATTTCCATTCCTTTATAAATAGGTAGTAGTAGGTATAAATGCACATAAATCGAATGCCTACAGGATTCGATTTATGTGCATTTATATAATTATAACAGATTCAGCATACACATTATGCCAAGGACATCAGATATTAATGCAAATCGGCATTGTTTAATCATGCCAATATCCCGTATTACAGAGTTTCAGACTGATGCAAGAGATAAAAGATATATATTTCTACCTTGCTATAAGAAATGTCCGATTTTTTTTTAACATCCTGATACATCTAAAATAACACATCGCGCCTGTATTCCCCGAAGGAATAGGCAGAGGTGAACCTATACCTAATCTTGCCATAAATATTGTCACGAAGAAAAATTTTTTTTTTTATTGCAGATAATATTTATTACTTTTACAGTGTGTTAGTTTAATACATAAATATAAAACACCTTAAAATATAAAAAGCTTATTCGAAGTGGTATCCATTGGCTGCAATACAGTCCTTTAAACGTTGAGGCCAGTTATCAATAGAAGCACGCACTCTTTCCATGGGAAAATTCTTCACTGCCAATCGTATGGATTGTTTTAGGGACTCCAAATTATCATGGCGTTTAGAGCAACCCGTACCTACTCTCTAAAACTGACCATAAATCATAATCCAGCGGATTAAGATCGGGACTAGACGACGGCCAGTCTTCAGCTCTGATGAAGTCCGAAACGTTCACTTCCAACCAAGACTGCGTGGACCGAGCTTTATGACCCGGGCGGCGCCGAGTCTTGTTGGAAGGACCATACTTGGTTATTGAACATGGTGTTGTTAAGGAGCTTAACTTCCTTCTCAAGAATGTATCTTGATACACTTGTGCCGATGTTTTGATACCTTTTTCACAAAAATATGGCTCAGTCACTCCTTCATAGCTAACACCCCACCAAACCATCACTGAAGTCGGATAATACCCACGTTGCACTCTGTCGACTAATTGGGAAGCTTCCTTTGAGCATAAATACGGTCATTTTGTTTGTTAAAATGTTGCTCAATTGTAAAGATTTTCTCATCCGTATAAAAAAAAAATCTGTGACCTCCCTTTGCGTACCGCTTCAGTAGTTGTTTCGATTTTACCACCCTATTCTTTTTTAAATTATTAGTTAAAAAATGACCAGTGCGTCTCTTATAGGCTGCAAGTCCTAAGTCACCTTTTAAAATACGCGACATGGTTCTGGGTGCTATCTTCACCTCCAGAGATAAAATCTTTTGCTTTCGGACAGGATTTCTTCGAATTCTTTCCCTTACTGGTTTGACCACCTTTTTCGTACGAACACTACGTGGACGGCCAGATCTTTTTCTGTCACAAACAGAGGAGGTCTCATTGTACCTATTAATAGCCCGGTACACAAACTTTTGACTAATACCAAGCGTATGGAGAATTTTAAAAATTTCATTTGGCTCCATACCAACTTTGTGTAATGCAATCACAGCGATTCGGTTCTCTTTATCACCCCACTCCATTTTAATATCGCAAAATATTGTACAATGTATTGGCGCCAAATTAGAAAACTCAATGAACAATCGTATAAAAATGACAGATTCCAAATTCAAATGTAATAGCTCTCTTATTTTTAATTGTAACAGTGTTTATGGCCAGATTGTGTAAGTACAGCATACAGCAAGAACTTGTAATAAGGTAAGCAGTGTTAATAACTGTAGCTGATAGGTACTAATGTTCTTGCTGATGTTATTATCCCAATCTAGGTCACTACCGAAAAATAGATTCTCAAAAGCAAAAGATAGAATAACTATAGAATACTACACAGAAATGGTTTTTAATATCTTTAAAAACCATTTCTGTGTGAAGCCTGTCCATAATCCGCCCGTGACGGTGATCGATGCTGAATCTGAATGTGTCTTGAAACCAAGCACTAATTTTTCTGCAGCACAGATAACAAAAGTAATTAAGAGCATGACTAGAGGTAAGTCCCCTGGGCATGACGGGCTCAGCATCGAGCACCTTCAATTTGCAGGTACCCATCTGCCGCGTGTTCTTGCGATGCTGTTCAATTTCTGCCTTAGGCATTATTATTTGCCAGAGGAGCTGATGAGGATGGTCGTAGTACCGATAGTCAAGAACAAAACAGGTGATATCTCTGATAAAAATAACTACAGGCCGATCTCATTAGCTACAGTCATCGTGAAAGTTTGACAGCATGCTTTTTTTTTTTTTGAGGATGGGAAATCATCAAATGACCCCTCCCGCTCTGGGTGGAGCAGAAGGGAGTGTCAGACTCTTACTGACTAAAACCCACCCGTGTTCCTTCCTTAGCCCTTTATGTACCAGGGCAGCGGTAACCCTTTCGGACGATCCCGCTACCCGACAGCATGCTTAATTCTCACTTAAACAAGGTCGTAACTCTGCACGACAACCACTTTGGGTTCAGGCCCAAGCTGTCCACTGAGAGTGCAATACTGAGCTTAAAGCATGCTGTCAAGTATTACACATACCGTAATACTGCTGTATACGCCAGCTTCCTTGATTTGTCCAAGGCTTTTGACCTGGTTTCGTACGAAGTGCTGTGGCAAAAGCTACGTGACCATAAAATTGCACCTGAAATAGTTATCATCTTCCAGCACTGGTACAGCAACCAGGTCAATAACGTGAAATGGGCGGGAGCTCTGTCGGACTCGTACAGGTTGGAGTGCGGGGTGAGGCAGGGTGGCCTAAGCTCACCTACGCCCTTCAATTTGTACATGAATAAGCTTATTGTCGCGCTCAGCAGCCGCCATGTTGGATGTCATGACGATGATGTTTGTTTTTAATAACATCAGCTATGCGGACGACATGGTGCTGCCTACTATACCCCTTGGTTGGTGTATAGTAGGTATACCCAGAAACTGGGTTGTGGAGATCAGACAGGCAGCCGCTCCATGAAAAATACTGGTACTCAGTTGCATCCGGTTAAACTGGAAGCCAACCCCAACATAGCTGGGAAAACGGTAGACATGCCGGTTTCCTCACGGTGTTTTTCTTTACCGTTCTGAGAGCAGTGGTGACGAAATTAAATACCCAAAGTAAAGTGCCTGCCTGAGTTCGAACTCACGACCGTAAGTCCGGGTCGACACCACTGGGCCACCACTTCTTCAACAAATGGTTAAGGGGTTTAAATGAATCCTTGTCGCCTGGATTTTTTAAGGAATTCTTCTATACCTAGCTCAATAGGAAATGTCGGCTAGACATAACTCAAAAAAAACAGACGTCTGTAAATGCATTCCAATTCCTTCCTATTTCTTTAAAAAAACATATTCTCCTTGTTACAGATCTCCAGAAACAATGGTGGAAGTGACTGATGCCGTCCCAGGGCCCGGGGAGCCCAAGCTCAGCAAGGCTCGGGAGGCGAACTGGCCAGCCGTGCTGTTCTTTATACATATTCACCTGCTCTCTTTGTACGGAACATGGCTGCTGATCTACGAAGTCAAACTGATGACCCTGATTTTCTGTAAGTCTTTTATTATCAAATTATCCATTGAATAACTATTTCATGAAATATCAATCAATAGAGTTATATGAACTTAGAGGGTTGTTACATGCTTGTTACGATCGCGAATCATATTTTGTCCAACATACAACCTGACAGTCACTGACCTGAAAACTGCAAAAACGCAAGAAAATTAAACAAATCAACAAAAAAAATATCAATGTACCTAAAATAAACATTAGGCGTATTTTTTGTGAAAATAATCCATACACTTTCATTAAAATAAAACAGAATGATCAAAACAATACCCCAATTACTTAAATTTAAAAAGGAATTAAAATAGTGAAATCATCTAGTATCTTGTCCTAAAGCACTGGACGTTCTTCACCGAGTGAAATCAATAAATCACAATCAATATTCTCCGCCATCTTTTATTCACAACTAATCGCTAAAACAATCGTAGCCACGTCGGCTTACGACAATGGGCTCAAACACATAAACACGTTACGACGACGCAACTAGGCACGGCACGTTGCCGTGCCGTGCCTAGTTGCGTCGTCGTAACGTCGTATTGACGGTGTCGGATTTGTAGACTATGCTTTTGCATTTTTTTGCATTTGTGTCCATGCTTTTTCTAATAAAATTTTTGTTTTTGAAGTCTTCAGATGTTTTGTCCCATAGTACGAGACGCTCCTGAACTAGGGTCACTAAGTGATCGACTTCAATGTCGTCCGTCATCTTTGAATATTGAATAACAAATGCGGCACAGCTGCAGGAGTGAGATTTTACGTCACGACGACGTGCCGTGCAACATGGCACGTTGCGTTGTCGTAACGTAATTATTTACGTTGCTCGACGTCGGTTTATGTGTATGAGCCCTAAGTCAGACGCGCCATTCCACGGCGAGATGTTATTGTACCACCGTGCCGCGACACCGCACCGTTCCACGTTGACGACGGACGTCGTGACGTGGAGATGTGGACAGTGGACAGGCCCTAAAGCAGTCAAAAAGCAATTTCTTTTTGAGTGAATCAAGTGCCATGGTTGCCGCCTCATCTATACATATAAATACATCAATACAATCTAGGAATATTTTAGTAATTCATGTATCAATCATGTATGTAGCCTAATAAATCTTATAACATACTTATATTAAAATGCACAGTATCTTATACTCTAATACGATATGAAATAACAATCTGCATGATCGACATATGACCTGGCCAAGATTATGTCTGGAGTTTAAAATAGACAGTGATCACTTAGTTAAGAAACCGAACTCATCTAGTTTTTAAAACAGTCGGCAAAAAGTAAATTATTGTATGCAAATGTATTGTATTAATGGCGCCACGTCGAGGTAATGTTGATTACACTGCGAAATAGATTGTATTTACAAAAAAGGCAGTTAGGCAATTATATTCATTTCAATACTCAATACGTTCATTGTTTTTCATACAGGGTGGCAGGGACATCGACGCGCAAACTGTAACCATGAATTCAGCACTTGAACATGATTCTAGCTTAGACATTTGCCGTCAGTTATAAAAAAAACGCCTGTTTCATAGAAAATTGAAAACTCACGCGGTCAAAATTTATGGAACACTTGTTTTTTTTTAATAACCGACGAAAAATTTCAACGCAGGGTGTTCAGAATCTTGTACGGAAACCGTGGTAACTGGTTGCGCGCCGATGTTACTTTGTATGTTACTAAGGGGAAGGTTATTGGACTTTGTTTGATTATAATTCTAGGAATAATCTCATAAAATAAAATACTAGGTACAGGTTAGTAATAAGATCAATAATACCTAACGTTTGTCCAATACATACATACTGTAGACAAAAAGAAGATTCACATTCGTTAGAACTCTCTTTCAGATGTTTACGGAAGAAAAACTTCGGCTGTGGGACGTTTTCTGTATATTAGGTACTACCTTTTTCCCGCGGCTTCGCCTGCGTGGATGTCGATAAATGTGCATCCAAGTTGGTCGCAGTTACTTGACTATTTAGTAGTTTTAGGACCCTAAAATATGAATTATTCTAGTAGGAATAGGTCGAATAGGAATTATCAACGACGACTGCGCGGCAGCAAAAACAGGGTTGTGTTTTTTACGCGTATCTGGGTCCGATGTGCCCAAGCATTGCTGAGCCAATTGTTACTGTCGAACGGTGACCATTGAACGATATGGCCTGTGTAAGATGGTCAAATCATGAAATGGCGTCGTACCGTGAAATGGCCAGACAGATCACGATCGTTTCTACGATCGAATGACGACATATAGATATCATTGTAGCGATTTATACAGCTACATAACCATATCTAATGCACCATGCAAAAAAGGTGATACTCATTTAATACACGTGAAGAATAAAATGGCCTCATTTATTTGTAAGTTTATAGCACCGGCTTGGTAATTTTGGTAATGAACTGCGCATCACACTGCCGTTAAGCAAAAACATCACGTTTTTAATAGTAGATATGGAAGAGTGACTCTGTCTGTCTGTTACATTTTGTTACTAAACCACTGTATAGTATATGATAGGTATCCTGGAACCTAGGACAGGACGGAGGTTGCTGTTAATCCCGGATGTTTGTATTATAAAAAGATGAAATACAAAAAACATGCAAAGTTGCTGCTAGTATTTTAGCTAAGGAGTTTCGCTATTAAAAATTAAATCAGTACTTGGATGCTTTTATGAGACCGGGGGCTCCCGAGGTAGCTAATTACATTATTGCACTGCTTTTAGGGTTGTAAATAAATAACAACAGCTTGGCGCCAGTAGCCTGATGATTTTTTCCGACTCTTGGACGTCTTTATTAAAAATATTTTAAGTAGATTCTTGTGCTGTATTTTACGGCTTCATTTTCGTTACACGTCGTAGTAATCAAAGCTGCATCGCCTCTTGTATTAACTATTATCTTTTCTACGTAAATTCTTTCGTAGCTTTTTGAATAATGATGTTTTTTTTTAAAGTTTTTTCATTCAGTTGATTAAATTGCGTAGGGTACATAAAATATGAAATATTACACTACACCACAAGTACCGTGACGAGCTAAATAAAGAATACCGAGCAAAAAAATGTTTTTATAACACACACAAAATTAATTAATTAAAATCAACAGACATAAAATTAATTAATTAAAATGATTACCTACTTGCAAAAAATTGGTAATAAGTGTCTGTTTAATATATTAACGATATAAATTATATGATATATTTAAAAGCTGATCTAGCTCCTTGAAAGAGAAAAGAAAGAGATAGAAGAAATAGGTTTATTTATCACAGAAACACATACATACAAAACGATTAGTAAAAACAAAAACCTTCAAAAATTATGGAATGCATATAAAGATGTGAATATTAATAAATTATAACAATAAAGAAATAAAAAAATAAAATAGATCTATATCTTAGCTTTTCACTAACTATTTCTGTCTTGGGCTCGTGATTGCCCAAGACAGAAATAGTTAGTCGGCAGCTGCACGTCGTGACTGTGACAAGAAGGCTTCCACTCAGCATGATGCTGTGCTAATCCCCCATACCACAGCATCATGCTGAGTGGAAGCATTCTTGTCACAGTGACACAGCACAGGTCTGATTTTCAGTGGTCACACGAAAATGACATACGGAAACCAAGTCAGGTTTTAAGACTTGTATACTTAGATTAAACAAGTAGGTACAGAGAGTAGTGGTGGCCCAGTAGTAATGACTCCGACTTACATGCTGTAGGTCTTGGTTTCAACCCCAGTCAGACGTGTAACTTTGTATAAATCAGTTCTTCATCACTACTATCAAAATGGTCAAGGAAAACACAGTGAGGAAACCGGCATGTCCTAGAACCAAAAATTCGAAGACATGTGACATCTACCATCCCGCATTGGACCCGCATGGTGGATTACGGCCCATTCCCTCTTAAAAAGGAGGCCTGCATCCCAGCAATGGGAACATTATAGACTGATTATGTAAAAAATCAGTCATATTCATAAGCGGCCTATAATGTTCCCACTGCTGGGACACAGGCCTCCTCTCTTCGACAGGGAGTGGGCTATAATCTACCACGCGGGGCCAGTGCACTCGGTAGATGTCAAATGCCTTCAAATTTTTGGTACTATGACATACCGGTTTCCTTTACCGTTTTGAGAGCAGTGGTTTTGAAATAATTTACACAAAGTAAAGCGCCTGTCTGGGTTCGAACCTACGATCTACAACTCGTAATTCCCGGCCGTTACCACTGGGCCAACACAACAGAACAAACAAATAATAAAGTATAATAAACAGTACTTATCATAAAGTAAGCACCTTCTTCTCGAAGGAGTCGGTAGAGTGTCCATTATTATCATTCGACGCTATTTCCTCAACCGTGTCACGGCGAGTTTCTTTATTAAATACATCGTCAAGTAGGTGAATAACTTCGCGTGTGTTCATGCCCTTATGGAAAATTCCGAACGTCTACTCATTTTTAATGCTGCACCCTACTTGGAAATAAAAAGTAACCCACTGGAAATTCTCATCAAATCCAAGTCACAAATTGAATTTATCATACCAATTGTGTCTGTAACTTTAATCTCATGGCAAGGTGGGCTTAGACCAAACTAACAAATGCATAACTAGGGAAAGAGCACTGTTTCGTAGCATATTAAGCATAATCAGCCTATAACATCCCACTGCTGGGACACAGGCCTCCTCTCTGTGAGAGGGAGTGGACCATAATCCGCCACGCGGGCCCAGTGCGGGTTGACGGGTGTCACACATCTTCGAATTTTTGGTTCTAGGACATATCGGTTTCCTCACGATGTTTTCCTTTACCATTATGAGAGTAGTGGTGATGAAATAATGTATACAAATTAAAGTAAGTACCTGCTTGGGTTCGAACCCACGACCTACAAATCGTAAGTCATAGCCGTTACCCCTGGGCCACCACTGCCCTTGTTTCGTAGTTATATACTAAAATATCAAGAAGATTGAGAAAACTATGCTATGGTTCTATGTTCGTTTGGTCTCCAATACGACCTTCAGAAGATCACAGTTACCCTATGTATAGTCTCCAAAGGAGATAAGTAACCAGGGTCGTCGGATATAGTTGAAGTTAAGTAAGAAACCGATGGTTGTTTTCGAATAAAATTTAATTTAGTTAATAAAACACAAACAGTTAATTTATCAAATTAAATTTTATTCGAAAACATTCATCGGTTTCTTACTAAACTTGAACTATATCCGACGACCCTGGTTACTTATCTCTTTTGGTGACTATACATAACTTTTGTTCAAATTATTCACGAAGTAGGTACCTAAGTAACCCAATTATTAATGACCATACAATTTCCAGTTCTAGTCCTGACGTCAGTGGCAATACTGGGCATGACCACAGGAGCTCATCGGTTGTGGGCACACGGGGCGTACAAAGCGAACACAGGACTTCGGATCGCGCTCATGCTGTTCCAGACCTTAGCTGGAGTTGTAAGTATTGTGTTTATCGAGCTTTCCCAACAACAAGTCAACAATCGCTAAATGGTGGAATTCACGATACATCTACAATTATTGCAAAGTTATTCCGTCGGTAATATATTCAAACCGGGCAAAAATTACATGTGCTTCATACAAAGTAAGGTAAGTAAGGCCAATGTCCAGCTCAAATGCGGCACCTACATTATTAATATAGGAAAAGTTTTTTTTGTATACATTGTCAAACATGACTTTCTTCTCACGTATACATGAGCAGTTATATGCTAAACATGCACCTGCAGTAAATCATGAAATAGCTTGTTGACATGTTTGCTGCGTCTTTTTCCACACCCCATACATGCATTACCTACTACAGACAGGCCATACAGTCAAAAAACCAACACCAAAACGTTAAATCCCTATTCCATATGCTTAAAAAGGTACCTTTATATGTAGAACAAGCAGATTTTTTTCATTTTTTTTACCTTAATAGTTTCATGCCCGTTCTTGATCATAGTAACTTCCGGATTGGGCAACTAAATTTAAGACTAACTGATCCACTTCTTAACAATTCGAAGGTAACAGAAAATGGTCTGAACAAAATTAATGTTTTACCATTGATATCAGTCAAAGTATCTATCACCTATTTTAATAACGGACAGATGGACGTTGAAGTATCGCTAATGGCACTCGTTGGTCCAAGGAACAAAGGGCATTATTACCATTCCACTTCAGATGATTGCCTCCTTAAATATTAATGAATTAATCATTATCATTAAGTAATTAAAAGAAAAGAAAAGTGCAAAAATATGGGGGAGACCTTTGCCCAGCAGTGGGACAATATAGGTTAAGGAAAAAAAAAGTAATTCAAGTTAAATCATAGGATTAAATTGCATGCTTTATTCTTAGAGCGTTTAATGCAATTAAATTATATGACAGTGCACTGTGGTGGATTGTCTGTCGTCTGCGAACAACACCTGAAAACGGTTAAACACGTTTACGTTAACGTTTTTTGATTCTATGAGTAATTTTTGTCTCCTTTGCTCTATCACACGCTGTCTACATCTCTGTATCTATTGTCCTATCTCAGGTATGCTGGAAGAGATTTCTTATGAAATAAGCATCACCTCTGTACCTATTTTTTCTGTTCTGTTTTTCCTTGTCTGTGTATATATGTAGTATGTACATAAATGGTAATAAACTTTAGGATTTATGTGAGCAAAAACACAATCTTGAAATTTATCAAAAGGCTGGAAAGTTACAAGTACCTACCTATTCGAATACCTACCTAAACTACAGATAGTAATAAAGAAAGCCCCCGATAAAGAATCGTATGAATTAAACATTTTTTTGAACTGACAGTTACTCTCAACGTTTACCGGTGACGCGATAGATGGCGTTGTTCGTTCACTGTGAATTCCTAAATCGCACAATGGTTACGTTCACAATTTTAAATAAGGTCGGCGCAAGGATTTACTTAAAATTTCGCCAAGCCAAATGCCAAGATGGGGGCTTTAGCAGAATGAAAAGCCTGAATCGGAAGGAATGTTAATTTTTTAATGGTTGTGCACTTCAGTGCAAAGTCTTTTGAGTAACCAACCTATAAATCACGTGACCAGAGGGCTGGGAACAAAGGTTGAGAACAAACAGTCTCACTAGTACCACTAAGTAAATAGTGGTACTATAGAGAATACAATTTCCCGCTAGTACCACCGGTGGTACAGTTCGGTTGTACTAGTGGGAACGAACGTATTTTTTGGCCAAAGAATCAGCATTGCCATACAAATCATACAACGTGGCCTGGCAATGCTGCTAGCCTTTTGGACACGTTTCCTATTGACAGCAATGCGGACAAATTTTTTGATGACCTTTGAAAGAAAGAAAGAAAGAGAAATATTTTATTCTGCACAAACAAAACACACAATTACAAATAAAAAATAATAATCATAAAAACAAACATAAGATACACATAGTCAAAAGACTCGATTTGATTATTTCCCCTCCTTTTTATATACTTACTAGCTTCTGCCCGTGGCTTCGCCCGCGTGGATGTCGGAAATTATCCCACAGGAACATGCTACCGAGACAAAAAGTAGCCTATTAAGGCCTTAAGTCCGACTTTGTACTTTTTTTGTGTGCGAAAAGCTTAAATAATTAAATATATGTTACTCCATAACATCTGCTATCTGCCAGTGAAAGTCCTGTCAAAACTGGTCCAGCCGTTTCGAAGATTAGCCGGAAAAAACAGACAGACAAAAATTAAAAAAAAAAAAGATTTTTTTTATAAGTAGGTAACGTAGGTATACATTTTCATACGCATTTAGTTATTTTGACATTACAAACAGACACTTCAATTTTATTTATTTGATAGGTATCTATTTCAAAATTAGCATCTGGTTGAACTGGAAGCCGACCCCAACATAGTTGGGAAAAGGCTAGGCAGAAGTAAGTTAAGTTAATTAAGTTTTTTATACAAGTATTTATAAGTAAGTTAAGTTTTTTATACATACGTAGCACTTTGCCCGCGACTTCGTCCTCGTGGATTTCGTACTTTCTCCTAATTTTTTAAGACCCTGGCCCTCCCCCTTCAAAAAGGTAGTTTTAAAAAAAAAATGATTAAGATCTTATAATTTATTCAGAAACGCTACAGGTTTATAAATTAAAGGAATAAGATTGTTCATATACTACTACTAACTAAGTCCTCCCTCTTTACCTTTTTTGTTTATGGCGCTGAAATTCTTCCATTCAAACTTTGAAACCCCCCAACCCCTTGTCAGGGGGTAGATTAGAAAAACAAAAGCTGGCTATCTTCATAATTTACTTAGATAAGTATTCGTGCCAAGTTTCAAGTTTATTAACTCAAGGAATAAGATTTTTCATACAAACAAAATCCCCCCATTTCACCCACTTAGGGATACCTTAGTGGATACCTACCCTTCACGAAGACCACACCCTTCAACTTTAATGTCTCTAGGACCAGCGGCTTAGGCTGTGCGTTGATGTATCAGTCAGTCAGTCAGTAAGGACTTTGAATTTTATATATATAGATAGATTGGTGTAAGAAATACTTAATAAGGTCCTGCATACCCACTGAGATTAGAGATCGACAGCGCGAGTGCGAGAATCAATCGAGATCCCCGGAAGTCCATCGGATATTTGGAATAGCCCGATTGAACCTCACAAAAACAGCTAGGTCGCTTCACTGACGCAATGAGGAAGTTTATTCAAATGTCTATAATATATACATAATGTATATGTATATCCAACGTTTGCCCAATAAGTCCAACCAACACGGACAGATTGTAGACCAGGGCGCTACTCGCTATGCACGAAACCCGTAGGTAATTTAGGCCGAAGTTACGGGTATTTCTTAATCCGTATCAAATTCGGACATAAGATTAGTTCGGAGCCCGAACTAAAAATTAATGACAACAAGATTTGACAACGAGCCGGACTCCCGGTGTGTTTTTGCCTGTCCGAATAAGATTTATCGAAAGTAGGGTTCATTCCAAATTATCGAATACTTTCGGACGGGCCTGTATCTTCGTTGACGGACTTAGACTGTAGGCTCCTTGGCTCTAGACACGGATACGGACAGATACCTACTGTATTATTTTTTTACTGCTGTATTTATTTGGAGGTGTGAACCAATGCAGTCCGCTCGATACCTACTTAAGAATACGTGATGTACAGACGCCAGCAGGTCAAGCTACCCGAAACTGTAAAATTTTCCCAATGAACCTTGAACGTTAATGCTTTAGCGATAAAGTTGAAAATCTATTAAAGAAAGTTGACAGATTGTAGTAGCTTAATGTGTTGGCGTCTGTACTTTCAAACCGTCAATAAAACTATTGTTATATTTCCCAGGGCTCCATATACGACTGGGTGAAGAATCACAGACACCACCACGCTCACTTTGCCACAGACGATGATCCTTACGACTACAACAAGGGGTTCGTGTACTCACACTTCTTGACTCGCCTCTGGAAACTTAGCCCGCACCAGGAGAAACTGAAGAATGCTATTGATATGTCGGATCTTGAAAAAGATTCCGTTGTTATGTTCCAAAAGAGGTGAGAATTCAATTCAATCTGGGATCTGGAATTACCGGGTCTCCCTTGTTTCATCGAAAAGAAATTGCCAAATTATCACTTCCCAAAAAATTTTCCGCATAATTTCATTCACAAATAATCGTAACGCAAACCTAATGTTTGGCAAGTCAACCTTTAAACAATGACTTGTTTACCAACTAGTACTTTTACCAATTTTTATGTAGGTCAGGAAGGCAACAGTGACTCACTTTTTTTTCCAAAGCTTAATAAAATAGATATCGCTTTAATATTGGCCTAAAATTTGCTCACATTTTAGATACACTATTGATCTGTAACTGAGCACTCATGATTCTCCATTATTTACTACTTATGTCAAAGTAGGAACCTAAAACAAAAAAAATATAATTGAGCCACTGTGGACAACTAGGTGTACACACTGACTCACTACTGTGGTACACAGTGGCTATAGTGGTACACAGTAACTCGGCAGTATTTATAAGAAAAGAAAATGCCCATTTTACGTAGTTATTTTTATTAGAAATAATAACGAAACTGTTACAAGCTATTCTTATTATAATCAACACGACTCTTAGGACTTTTATTGCTAAATAATAAGATCTTAAGTCATCTCAGTCTCTTCGTTAACAATTTTAGTCTTTTTATTGATTAACAACCTAAGGTAACTATTAAAATCAAAATTATTCAAAATAATATCACATACAATGATGTATTAACATCTGTTACACTTAGAAAATACTATGTTTTAAGCAATCAACTACAATATGTTCACATATTATGGTAACATATAGTTTATGAAAAACAACATAAGATTAATAAAACAACAATCATTTGTCTATTAAGAACAATAAAAAGGTAGCAACTAAATTCTAATAAATGATAAGACGACTAAAATCAATCGAGAAATTGTAGAATGGCCTAGAAGACGTACCAACTAATGTAGGCTTTGAAAGAATATATTTTAAATCATTCTCCTTCACAACGGAAAGATCAGGTTTAGCAGGCATATGGAACTTATAAGTACCAGCCTTGCGTTTCAAAAATGATACGTAGTATTCAAGCTCATTGTTTCTTTCCTCTATTACCTTCCCAATATATAACGACTTCTGCTTTTTACTTGTCAATTCAACTATAACATATTCTCCTTCCTTGGGTGGATGAGGTAATGGATTCTTTAGATCTTTTTCTGTTAGAATATTCTCATTATCATCTTGATCCTCTACTGGTGATTCAAGCCATCCATCGTCATTATCGGATTCTGCTAATTGAACTTCATCAAGGCTTTCTGTTTCGTCGTCGCTATCTAATATCGTGCGTACGATTTTACTTTTCTTTGCCTCAGCCTTTTTTTTAATCGCATTTTTTTCTTGCTGTATCAAAGTTTTCTCCGGCGTGTCGGTAAGTATCAGACTACGTCCAGGCTTTCTTCGTTTCCTGTTAGTTTTTCTTGGACCAGCTTTTATAGGATTTCGAAAATCAAAAGGCGATTTGAAAGACTGTTCTTTGGCTGACTTCAGTGGTGTTTTTCTATTAGTAGAATCTGGAGAATGGACTGATTGATTCTGACATGTGGATTGTCCAGAAAAGTGAGCAGACTGAACAAAAATTGGTTCAGATATTTCTTTTACATCATCAGCTATGTTTAAACCGACTTTTTCAGGACTTTTAACGGGAGATGACATATTTAAATTTAAATCAAGTGGCGTAATAACATTTGATTCAGGTGTTTCTACAAGAGCTTCAAGACCACACTCTTCGAGAATACTTATAGAGTCAGGTGTTGAATTACCTTTATCCTGTAGATCTTCTGGACAAGGACGATCAGTTACCGAACTAGGAAGGAAGTCTTCTTCTGTGAAAATGTGTCGGTCGAATGGATAAATACCACACTTTGCAAAGGCGTTTGTTATATTTCTTGGCGTCATTGCCTTTTGAAAGGCTAATCCGATTATTTCGCCTAAATCATAAATTGTTACAGGTTTTCCCGGATTTCGCAACAGCCAGGAGTCAATGGCAGCGTTGTAATATGTTTTGAATGGACCATAGACACCAACGTCTAGGGGCTGCAACTTTGCGGATGTGTGGGGATGAAGAGTCAGAATATGCACTCCCGCATTTTTGGCACAATCCAGAGCTTCTAGACTTAAATGTGATTCATGGTTATCCATGATTAAAATGCATGGATTTTCTTTCGAAGCATTTGTATGTTTGACGAAATGTTTTATAACCTCTGGAAATATCGATGAATTCATCCATCCGGTAGGTGTAGCCAATCCGAGAGTTCCCGGTGGTGTATTTTTAATCATGTGATCTTTAAAATTCTTTCTAGGAAAGACCATGACTGGGGGCAAGAAATTTCCACTGGCACTCACGATACAGCAAGTCGTAACTAATGTCCCTCTTTCTCCGCTAGTCACCTTACCAATTACTTTTCGACCTAATGGGGCTAGCACTTTTTGTGGTTTTTGTACAGTCGTCGTGGATGTTTCGTCCAGATTAAATATCCTGGTTCCATCAGAGAAAGCACTGTTTCGTGAAATGAGATCTTCTAAATTGTCGTAAAATTTCCCGACATTGCTTTGATTGAAAGCTGTTGCCCTACTGAGGCTGCATGGTTCAGGCTTTTTTAATGTGATATTATGTCTGCGTCTAAATGAAAGTAACCAGTCCTTGCCAGCCATTTGCTTCGTCTCCCAAGAGGCAGGCATTTTTATATTATTAATTTTAGCACACTGATATGCTACTTTTCGACTTTCTTTGGCGGTCAATCCATAAAACAAAAGAGCACAATGCGAATAATAATTTTTAAGTGCAAACTCTTGGCTATCGGTGAATATTTTATTGACCGAATAGTTAGGTTCTAACTCAGAGGGTAACAATTCATCAAGTGACTCACAGTTCTTGGTCTTCCAATAATACCTTTTAAGTGTAGCAAACGGTACATTAACTCTTGTTGATGCTTTTCTTATAGATTCTCCCATCCTTATGAACTGCAAGCCTTCTTTAATTTTTTCATGCGAAGTGTTCCCTATTTTTCTGTCGGTTTTTTTCCGTGGCATTCTATAAATAAAATAACAAAATTTGATTTAAAAGTTAGAAAAATATTGAATTCCTATAAGCTACAAAAGTAATGAAATTGAGAAGGTATTTTTAAAGGTACACAGAGGCTCATGAGCCACTGTGTACCTTTAAAAATTGAGTCACTGTGTACTTCTACGCCACTTTGAAAATATTTGATCAAAACAACCGAGTTGTAAAACAAAAATGTCTAAATATCGGTTATAGACAATTGATACAAGACCTACCATCCGATAAATATAATGGCTATTACCTATAGCAACAAACAAACATATGAAAACAATCGAAACTCACCTTAAAAAGTAATTTAGTGGGCGCGAGAACAAAAAACACTCCCTCACACTTCCGCACGGCGCTCGACCGCCGAGCAAACTGGTTTAAACGTGCTCGGATACCAAGACCTTCGAATCGGTAAAAGAGACAAATATATATTCCTATCCCTTCAGGTCGACACAGGACTGAGCCACTGTAGCCGACCGAGTCACTGTTGCCTCCATGACCCTAGTCAAATATTTCGCAAAATAAAATTTGCCAAATATTTTGTACCGTCAGTTTTCAATTTACCATTTCTATTCAGTCAATTGTTATAGTCTAACTAGTTCAGTCTCGGGTAGCCGGTCTTTTTCCATATTTTTTTTCTATATTATTTAGTCGTTTCTGGCACTCGCCGGCCGCTGCCGCGGCACCGCTCGCTTCGCTCGCTCGGCTCGTGCGTCACAGTTTTAACCTAACCTAACCATTTTTTTGTTAATTAACCTCGTCTAACTAGTTTGGTTCTTGATAGCCTGCTAACAATAATCTCTTTTTTTCCTTATTTCTATTAAATAAATGATTATATTAAAATAAAATTGCATTTTTTTATTATATAATTCCCAAAAAATCTTATTTTTGCCTTTATATTTTTTGCCATAACAAATCATTTGATCAAACGTTAATTGTCTAAAGAATGTTTGCTGTAATAAATCATTTGATTAAAGACCTAATGCCTAAATGACATTATCCTTGATAATATTCTGCCAAGTAAAAATTTTACCAAATGAAAATGTGCGTACTAAAATTATTCCAAACATTGCATTGGTATAAAAAAAGGTTGCTAAAATTTGTTTGGGTAGTGAAATTTTGGTAACATCTTTTCGGCAAAACGGCGGTATCCCGGAATTACCACTCCCCACATCAAGCGTAGTGATAATGACCATGCTAGGTATATGTATCCCCTAAGTTGCATGCCTTCCTCTTACATTATTTTGTGGCGGCATCTACATCGCCAAATGTTACGCATCACACTGACGTCACGCAAAATCCTGCATCGCGCAAGCAGAGTATACGCTAGTTGCGTATATAATATACAACATCCCAACATGAAACATCAGGTTGTTGCCCACGAGACAAGACACATCCGTATGGTCGGAGGATCCTCCCTTTTCTATGGAGGTTGAGTGAACTTTACACCCTGCTCCTCATACCTATACAATTTTAGTTATAAAAATGTCTGAACTTTAAAAGAAACTTACCTACCCTAGAGATTGTTACGATTTTTCTTCTCAACCAACAAGTACCTGTAGTTTTTAAAAGACCTACTTATTAACTGAATAAGAAATGTGGTTATTCACTTTGATATAATCAAGACCATGTTTAGGAATTCATAAGACTAAAGATTTTGTTATTTTGTGTTTATTTCAGAGTGTACTGGGGGCTATACGTAGTACTGTTCCTGCTGCTGCCTCTGAACGCTCCTCTTGAATACTGGGGTGACAGTATTCTTAGCTCAGTGTTTGTCATCGGCTTCCTTCGGTACCTGGTCGTGGTACATGCCACCTGGTTGATTGAAAGCGGTATTTGTGTGTGGGGTCTCCGGCCTGGCGAAAAGTAAGTAGAGTGCTACAAGTCTTTTGACGCCTGAATGACATTGACAAGTTTATTGAAAATGTTCAAGAAATTGTATTGAAAATCCAAGATGGCGGCGTTAGTTCCGACTGTCACCACGCCCCGAAAGATCCTTGTACCTACACTTATAGCTTAGTATGTTGTTTTGTTTATTGAAAGAAAAAGTATTTATTGCGACTCGCACAGGAAGATCATAAAACTCAACTAAACACAATCAAAAATAAAAAACCCAAATTATATTTAAAAAAAAGTAGGTAACAAAACCAAATTATATAAAAAATAATAAAAAAAAAGTAACAAAAAGAAAAATGAGACAGAAAGTCCTGTACGAGGCCAAAAGGCTCCTATCTCAGCATGATGCTACGACATTTAAAAAATAAATGTCGCAGCGCTGGTATTCTGATAGGGCCCGCTGTGCAGTGATGCCAGATTGGGGGGAATCCCCCCAAATTTGGGGGTTTTTTATAGATATGGGGGGAGAATTGGGGGGACAATATTTTTGGGGGGATATTTGGAGGGAGAAAACTAGGTGTGGAGGGACTAGGGGGATTTTTATTAACATATCTAGTCTGGAAAAAGCTGCGGCTAACAGTGATGATTAAAAAATATATTATCTAAATGCATCGATCACTAATAGATCTATGTGTGAACGCGATCAAACCACTAACTAATCTGTGAAAGCACACACACGAAAATAAAATGCTGCGCACGATGATAGCCGAGTGACTCCGAAGTTGCCGCGCCCCCTCGCGCATGGTTCGCGTCCGCGTCTGCGACTCTACGTCTCGGTCGGTTGCTCGCTTGGTTTGGTCGGACAAACAGGTTTTTATGGTCAATCGCCATTATCGTCTGCTAAAACGTAGTGATTAAAACATTGGTCTTGGTCTTTGCGCCTTGGTGTTTGAAGATTTTAAAAATTAATTTTAAATAAAAAATTAAAATTAATTTTAAATAAAAAATTAAAATTAATTTTATGTAGGTGATAACAACTTGAAACTGAATTACGAACCTTTAAATATTGGGTCGCTTTCCCACTCCTTTCTTTATCTTCGTTGTTTTTTTTCTTTTGATGGTAATAATTGATTAAAACAATATTTTGTCATTTGTGGGGTTTTTTTTTCAAAACCTGAATTTTTGGGGGGATTTCGGGGAAGGTTTGGGGAAAACGCGAGACGGTCATCTGGCAACACTGCCGCTGTGATGTCACGGGCAATTACAGTAATAAATAAATAAATAATCTATCTTATTATTTATTTTTATTATTATTTTAAAGCCCTTGAACTTTAAAATCTCATCAAGATCAACCAACCGATTGAACACATCGTCGAGGCATCACGCGATAGAAGACGAGAAATAATTTTAAGGATCATAAAATACCACTACTTATTTTCAGATGTATATACAATATCATAACGAAAAGGTTGAGCAAAGTTCTTACATATTTTTCCACGTCGAGAGCAAGTATTTTTTCAAACTATTGTGTTTATTCATAATGTCATTCATCATTTCTAGGAAGGTATGTCAATTAGTTTCTACAGACAAATAGCCTAATGTTGAGTAATTATTCTACCTACCACCTACATTTATTACTCGATATTACCACAAAAATGTCGGATCCGTTATACAGAATATTTACATGGAAATTAACCTACATAGCATGACATGTATTTTTCCCGTGATTGATTGCCACTGAAAAACTCAGATGACGGCCTACAAAAGTATCATCATTCACGTCACATGTAGGTACTTATTGGTGATTACATGAACCTTCATCCTCCATCCGTCAGAAATAAAAACAGAAAAATGCTTTTTAAAATATTTTGGAAAACCTTTTTAAATGCCAAAAGAAAAAAAAGGAAGAAAAACGTTTATTTGGACACAGTTCATGAAACATAAAATAAAAATAATGTTTAACTACTAAAAATATCGTATGTTTTATGTATTTCGTATAGGTACCTTATTGGAAAGTATTGCGTTGTTAGTGTAGGTAATATCTTGACTAAGTGCTGATTTTTTCAACGCCAGATAATTTTATCCAGGGAATAATTTTGTTTTTTTTTTAAGTTCTTCTGTCAGACGTAAATTTTATTCCACGAATAAAAATCTTCAGATATTTTTTTTTCATCCATTAGGATGACATAAAAAAGTAACAGTTACCAGTGCCTCATCGATCGTATTGATATATGCATGTACTCTGATGAACTTGATTAATAAATAAAATAACCTGAATTCCATTGACATTCGAAAGAACGACCAAGTGTAATAGCGCCATTAACAGTACTATTAACCCTTACTTATCGCATAAGAATCATCGCATATTTGACCTAATTAGTTGGCACAGTCCGCAGTTGTATAATCCCTATTTTTAAGTAACCTCACAGCTGAACACTGTCTCTTAAGATACAGGTTATCCTAGTTTGAGAGGCAGGGCTCACAATATCTGTATGCAGACTTCTGCAGCGTACCTACCTTGTTAATCAGTGTTGGTATACTTACTAATGTATATTTCTTTGTGACAATAAACTATTACTTAAATCAGACGTAGGCAACTAAATCATACAATCAACCCCTGGTGCTCGCCTTCTCGGTCTTTATCGTTGGCCCGTTTAGCATACTTAAACGGTCACATCATCATCATCTGCCGAGCCTTTTCCCCATTACGCTGGGGTGGGCTTCAAGTCTTACTGGATGCAACTAAATACCAGTATTTTACATGGAGAAACTGCCTATTTGACCTACACAACCCAGTTACAGGATAACTACCCCATGACTGGTTGTCACACTTTCGGGCTTCTGATTACCCGTAACGACTGTCAAAGATCTACGAATGACAGACGAAACCAACGGCTTCATAGTCGGTAGTATCATATGTAACTGTAATCAATGACTAAGGCCCCCCGTGATGCGCCACATCAACCCCTCTTGCCTGCATCCAGTGAATTTGACCTTCACTGTGAGCGATGTTATGTCCTATTGCTAAACCTTCCTTATTTTATTTCAGATCGCCACCTGATTCCAATACAGTATTCATATTAACCAAGTCATTCTGGCCTCACTACCATTACCTCGTGCCATATGACTACAAATCTGGAGAATACGGCACTTATGGTAAGTTATAAACTAAAAACTTCTACAAATACTACATAAAATATAAGCAATTCCATCTTCATTCAGCGAATTCACAAGTTATTGTGAAAACATTTATAAAAGCTATGCAAAACCAACAAAAGTACTAAATGCTTCTGAAATGTGGCAAGATGATTATCTATCTAAGAAATAGGCTTTTTAGTCGATTCGCACGAATTTTCACGCCCGAAACGGGCGAATTGTCACAGTAAATAATATATTTTTTCTATAGGCGACTCACGAAATTAATTTATTTCTGGGCAATCCGACAACTCCAGAAATATGTATCAGGCAATTGGCACATTTAGAATTTTATGCGAGGAAGTTAAGAAAAAAGTACACGTTTTATAATATTTAACTCTTATCACTTCTGTGCGCTAGTGTCCTTTTTTCTATACTTTATTTTGCATAATATTTAAAATGTGCCAAAGGCCTAACACAAGCCAACAAATAGTATTATTGACTGCTTAGTTCTTCTGAACTACCTACTTAACTACACAATGGATTTTAATGCTATTTTCACCACCCTTAGGGCCGGATTTTACAAGCTTTTTACAAGCTTTTTATTACAAGCTTTTATTTAACTTGCGATGTATGTATAACTATGTTTGTTCGGATGGACTCTCGCAACTCAATTTTGAAGCAGATATCTTCAACCGATTGAGCTGAAATTTTGTATACACGTTCAGTTTGGATGACAATGCATGGTTAACTGTGTGACGTCATTCTAAATCCAACATGGCGGTACACCCGAGATGGCGGACTAATTATTTTTAATGCACTTCTACAATATGGGTATCAAATAATAGGGCTTGCTAAGAGTAACTCGAAAACTAAGTGACGTCACTCTAAATCCAATATGGCGGACTTCTAAAGTATGAAACTCAATTTTGAAGCAGATATCTTCAACCGATTGAGCTGAAATTTTGTATATACATTCAGTTTGGATGACAATACATGGTTAGCTATGTGACGTTATTCTAAATCCAAGGTGGTGGAACACTAATGGTGGACTAATGGTGGCGGACTAATTATTTTTAATGCTTGCCTACATTATGGGTATCAAATGAAAGGACTTACTGAGAATACGAATGCAGGTTTTAACTAAAAAATAAATAGTAAAAAACCTTTTTAAAACACAAGCTTTTATTTAAATGCGCTAAAAAGACAAAAATAAACTTTTACTATCAACTTATAACGTCATTACTCATTACACAATTTATATGATATAAAAGCTTGTCGCGAGATTTACTTGTGTAGATAAACAAGCAAATTAAATAACTTAATGTGATTGATTTTAACTATTAAAATTTTCAAACTAAGTGACGAGTACTTGAATCTCGCGACAAGCTTTTATATCATATAAATTGTGTAATGACGTGATAAGTTATGATGATGTAAGTGATGTGATAAGTGGGTAGTAAAAGTTTTAAAAGTAAAAGTTTTTTTTGCGCATTTAAATAAAAGCTCGTTTTTTAAAAAGGTTTTTTACTTTTAATTTTTGATCCGTAGTTAAACTCAACCAATTGTTAAAAATAGTAACTAATGGTTAATTTTTTTACAAAATGTGTTTTGTAATCAATTTTTAGTTTATCTAATGATACAATATCATTGCTAAAGGTCAAATAATTAACTATTAGTTTAAAAAAATAGCCATTAGCAAATCTAATTTTACCTTATTCTCTGGAACTACCGGATTTGAAAAAATATTTTTGTATTTGATAGGTCAATTCTTGAGAAAGGCTATTTAACATCACGCTATGACACTTAGGAGCGGAGCAAAAAAGTCAGAAAGAACGCTAAGCGAAGTGATAGCGCGGCAGGTGATGCGATGCGACGCGGTGTGGCGGGGAACAAGGCATTTCACGCGGACGAAGTCGCGGGCAGAAGCATTCATAAAACATTTTTTTTTTACAGATGGTGGCTGTTCGACAGCGTTCATCCGAGTGTGGGCAGCTCTCGGCCTGGCCACGAACCTCCAAACAGTGGAAGCTATTACCATTCAGAAGGCATTGGCTGATGCTGCAAGATCCAAAAAGGATCTGAAGACCTGCATAGACGCAGCTGTCGCCAAACAAACGCTGCCTACAGAACATTATCTTAAAAGAGGATAGTTTTTAATGTTATTGTTAATTTAGGTTTTATTGTATGGTATTATAATAAATCTATGTTTAGTACCCTTTATTTTGTTTTATTGTTACACTCTACAACAACTATGAAGTGCTTATTTTGTTTTATTGTTACACTCTACAAGAACTATGAAGTGCTTATTTTGTTTTATTGTTACACTCTACAAGAACTATGAAGTGCTTATTTTGTTTTATTGTTACACTCTACAAGAACTATGAAGTGCTTATTTTGTTTTATTGTTACACTCTACAAGAACTATGAAGAGCTTATTTTGTTTTATTGTTACACTCTACAAGAACTATGAAGTGCTTATTTTGTTTTATTGTTACACTCTACAAGAACTATGAAGTGCTTATTTTGTTTTATTGTTACACTCTACAAGAACTATGAAGTGCTTATTTTGTTTTATTGTTACACTCTACAAGAACTATGAAGTGCTTATTTTGTTTTATTGTTACACTCTACAAGAACTATGAAGTGCTTATTTTGTTTTATTGTTACACTCTACAAGAACTATGAAGTGCTTATTTTGTTTTATTGTTACACTCTACAAGAACTATGAAGTGCTTATTTTCTATTACTCTATTTTCACACTGTTATGCTGTATCTGCTAATTTTTTTATCATCTGGACAAAAACAAGACATAAAAGGTGAACGAAGTAGAAGCCTATGGACTATGGTACAGAAATATCTTATTTTTTCACAATAAAAATTTAGAATGAATCGTCAAATAATATAAAAATTCAACACCCTTCTCTACAAAAATTATCAATAAATTCGTAGACTTCAATAGATTCGTTGACGGAAGCCATCGACCGGCTTCAATCAAAGGATTGAATGAAAAAAAGAGAAATTTCTGTGTCCACCGTTCACCTTTTACATATACCCTGTTTTGGTCCAGACAGTAAAAAAAGTCAGCCGGTATAATCCATAACTTTATAGGCATCTACATTTCTACATATCAACTTGAATATGTGCTGTAGTGTACGTATGTTAACTACATAACCATTTAATATAATCACTACCACTTCGTAACTTTGTGACCTGCGCCTACGAACGAACTCTGCAATTAACGAATAATTTAAGATCATTGTCACCGACATCTTGCGACAGAGGTCGGGTTTAATGCATTATAATATTGATTATTCGGCGATAACATCCAGCCAAGAAAGTCTTCAACTCCTTCCGATTTTTCCAGCAGTATTCTCCCAAACCTGGAACAAGATAGGTACTTAGAATATTCTTTATTATGTATATACACCATAAAAATTACAGATTTAAATGTAGAAATTTTATATAGGGTGACACAATTGGCCGTCTTATCGCTAAAAGCGATGTTTTAAAGACAACCGTTAGATGGATTAAGGCAGAAGGAGAGACAAAACTGAAGATAGACAAACCTGGAACAATAATAATTATCAGTTTTTTTTTATGATGTCACAAAGATCTCTTGGACTCTTTTATAAGCATATAGGACGCAGTTATGGTTTGGAATGTAATCTATGGTTGATCCAGAGGCAATCATGTAAATTACCGAATGATCTCTCCAAACTCCTACCCCTTAGTACAAAACAAGGTTTTTCTTTAGATCAGACGAGCAATTCTCATAATTTTAAGAACATTCACAGTCTGATCTCATTCTCAGTCTGTCAAAAATACCTCTAATTTCCCTACATTTTCGATAAGTTTTTGACATTGATTGTCGCTGAGATGAGATTGCGACTAGATATCGAAAGTATTAATTACGGGAATTGGCCTGGAAGTTTAAACCACCGAGCCAGTTATTCAATTAAGAACCCAACTGTTATAGAACTTAGCAACGAATTAAGCTGTAATTTTTACACAAATAACTGTATTTGTGTAAAAATTACAGCTTAATTCGTTGCTAAGTTGTCATTTTAGTATTAAGAACTTTGCCTAAATCGAAATACAGTTCCAAATACAAATATTGGCTCAAAGAGTTAGGCTACGCACGCTACCATTACAGTGTCCCATTGCGGTAGTGTGTAGTTAATTAAGAGATAAAGGAATAATTTACAACATAAGATTTACAAATTACAAACATATCACTTGTAACGTTACCTTTGCGAACTCGCTCAGTGAACGTGAGATGATTTTGTAATTAGACGGCTAAAGTTTTAACTAAATGCCCGATATTATCATAAGTCGGTAATACGTAATAACGGCGTTGTTGATGGATGTCAGTTAAGCCATTTACTGACACATAAATAAAAGATCCTAAGTAATATATTACATTCCATATGTTGAATGATATATTACGAAAAACAGGGGGCCTAAAAAGGCCACGTTGGTAGAATCATAATAGGATAACAATATAAATTATATTAAAAATCGTAAAATGGTCACATATTTATAATATAATCTGTGTGCAATTCATATTACAATGAAATAACATTTAAAGTGTAGAAATAAAAAATAAAAACCAATTTGCTTAATAAAAACTGTAATGAAAAATTTACCGATAAAATTACGGTTTTTATTTTTTCATGGGGCAATGTTTACACCAAATATGAAATGAAATTTTACGAAAATTAGAGGAATTGCTAATGATCTGCTGGGAATTCAGGAAATGAATAGCTTTTGTATTGCTTAAAGTGGCTTTTTAGCCCCCTTGCAATCCGAGTTCTAACATAAAACTTCCATCGCAAAATCTAACTCAACACTCAAGAAACAGAATGGAAGATCACATGCAACCATTTTAGGAGCACCTTGTTCCCGACCTTGGCCCGCCGCCTTCCGATTGTTTATGATCAATATATTGTGTAAGTATAGGTAGGTACCCACAGCCGGTTCCAAAACATGTCTCGTGGATTACCTTGTGATGTTTTACCTGAGTCAATTTTGAGAAATGCGCCAATGACGTCAGATAGCAGATGGTCATCGCGACTGCATGCCCTTATGATTGCAACTCTCGAGGGCCCTGACATTATCATCGACAACGGACGATATTAAAGACTGACGCAGCTTTAAGGGTCAAAGGTTTTATCATCTTACTGTGTGTTTAAATTAATCAAAATGTTCATGTTTGTTTTTGGTAAAGGCAAGAGTTTATCGGAAACTAAATGCTTGTTATTAATATTTCACAATTCTGTTAACATGAACATAACCATTTAGATCTAGGTACAGTCACGAGCAAAAGTATGTACACACTTGGCTTTATTCAAAAGCGATTTACTCCTTTATTATTGAATGAAATTTTATGTTGCTACGAACATAGTATTTTCGAATCCATAGGTTTTTGCAATATGTCGATATTACATTGATGTTTTCGTTATTTCACGCAAAAGTAGCTATTGAAAGTTTCCAAGTGTTGGCATATTAGTGCTTGTACACCTATTAAAATTTTAATTTCGTAACATATTTAAAATGACAATTGATCGCATTTTCTTTCATTTTGACAGTTCAGCCACGTTCATTGCGTTGTTAAGCAGACGAATTTTTTGCAGACGAACCTATGAAGCAATGGATTAGAAATATTCTTCAAAACTCTCGGATTCTGATTGAAAATGTGTTACGCAATTAGGGTGCTGGTGCAACTATATGGCAAACTTCAAAACGCAACAAAATCGCTATTGACAATCTCTAACCTGTAACACTCACCTAAAAGAAGAGACGTGATGAGCCCCACAATAAGGAGGATGAGAGCAGATCGTACGTCAGTGGCTCGCGCGGAGGCGAAGCCCGGGGGTGGTGCGCACTGGGGCATGTCGGGAACTAAGGCAGCTTCCAGACGCGCCAGCGCGCCTCCACTACGCAGCTGCAAGAGACTAATGGAGCACGTTCACGATAAAACAATTTACGTAAAGCCATTAGGACCTAAGTCATTGCAATGCAAGTCTTATTTCATTGTGATAAAGTACAAATTAGAATGATTGCAGAGAGTTTATGTATCCTTACTTTACAATAAAGAGTTGTCCACAATGACAACAGCGGGTACAGTACTTAACAACAAAGTTGGTATAAGCTTTGGAATAAATAACAGAAATATAAAGTAACATCACGCTTGTTTTCCGAAGGGTTAAGCAGAGGTGTACACCTACTTACATAACAGTCCAGCAGTACCTACCTACTACGTTATATCTGGACCTTAAAAGAGACTGGAACCTATACGTTTGTTTCGGTCTTTCTTCTTCAAGTAGTCGGCTAGGAGACACCGAACTTTATTTCTGACGTGTAAAATAATTAAATAATAAAATGATTTTATTTCTGTAGGTTTGTACAAACACGTAGGTACAAACCTACTTACAGAAAAAAAAACATTTATCATTTACAATGCAGTTGGTGGCATCAAATGAAATGGAATTGATTATTCAGCCAATATAAAAATATATTCAAGATGTCGGAATCACTTTAACACGCATATAAAAAAAAGCTAGATGGAGTCGACATTTCCTATGTGACTACCCCCGTCATTAACAAAGAAATGTAAATGTTTGAATTTTTTGTGGCGTTAGTTCTATCACAGTGATTATATGGAAGATAAAACTGTTTTAAAATGCTGATTTTCAAGGATTTACGATGATTTGATATATTAATATTATGGACGTTAATTCGTCCATAATATTAATATATTTATTTATTAAGTTTCTCATTTATTCTTTTTATAAAAAGCACTAGGCACTCATATGGGTATCTACTGTTTTCAGAAACTACTTACTAAGTATTCATTGTAAAGTAAAAAGTACCTAGTATCGTCTGGGTATCGTCGTCACGTGATAGCGTCTCATATCCTCGGGGATGCGAAGAAAATGTTTTTAACCGTTTGCCTTGCCGCGCTCGGGTGAGTTTAGGCGGCAAATAAATGCACATTGACGTAAAAGGAAACAAAATAATATCCGAAACATTTTCAGAAGTCGCTGACTTAGTTTGATTGGAATTTATCTGTAACTGACTTTTTACACGACTGCCCAAAAAAGGGAGTGTTTATTTTTGAAATTAGTTTGTTATTCTTTACTGCTTCTCTAAGTCAAGAAGGTGACTTTACTAATAAAGGTTTATTTGTCTAGTTAATTAAAGTACCTTGTGGTACCGACATAGCTTGCAGAGTAAGCAACCTGAAGTGGCAGTACGCTGGCCATGTTTGGCGAAGGGATATCCGGTGGAGCAGACGACCGCGTATCGGCAAGCGTAGTGTGGGACGTCCCCAGCTAGATGGACCGACGACCTTAGTCTTTTCTTGGTTTACATAAATGACCTGTGCCAGCTGCCACTTGTAAACGGCAAGATCGTTACCTATGCTGACGATACGGCATTAGTATTCCATGGGGGGAGCTGGGACGAAGTTCGAAGATGCGCCGAGCTGGGACTGCATAGGATAGGCCAGTGGTTGAGATCTAACCGACTCACTTTGAACCTCTCAAAATCCACATTTCTCCAATTTTACTTCTCTACAAGTAAACCTCCTAATTTAGATATAAGATTACATGTTTGCACCTTAGCCTCGCCAAAAACATGTTCATGCACTGCTGTCACTAAATCTACACATGTAAAATATCTTGGTGTGATTGTAGATGAAAAACTTAGCTGGCGACAGCACATAGACTTCACCGCAACGCGTATCAGAAAACTTATCTGGGCATTTAAAAAACTTAGACACGTGGCAAGCTTCCAACTTCTTCGCACTGTGTACTATGCGCTCGCGCAGTCAGTCGTGGGATATTGTGTTACTGCGTGGGGTGGTGGATGTAAGTCTTTTATGATTCACCTGGAAAGGGCCCAAAGAACTCTACTGAAAGTCATGACTTTCAGACCCTTTAGATTTCCCACCAAAGTTTTATATGAAAAGTGCGAAGTACTCACAGTGAGACAAAATTATATTCTGCAAGTTGTTTATAAGCAGCACAGTATTACACCTTATAATGCACAAAGCTATAGGAAGCGCACTATAAAAAACGTTTGCTTATCTTTACGCTGCCACACGGCGTCCGCTAGGCGACAGCGGGTGTATCTTGCTACTTTTCTTTATAATAAACTAAACAAAATCCTGAACATAAATCCCCTTACGGCTCGTGAAACAAAAAAGAAGGTCAAATCCTGGCTACTGACACAGGACTACAACGCAACAGAAAATGTATTGCAATCTACATAAATATGTAAGAACACAATTAAATGGTATTATATTATTATTCACACACATGCACACACACATATACACACCCTCCCACACACACTCACCCACACACACTCCCTCACACACACAAACGCCCCCATGCATATTCACAAACCAGCACCCTCTATTTCTAATTTAACTCTTGTTTCATCCTGGCTGTATTGTAATTTTCTAATTTCATTTTAAGTACAACAATTTTTATTTTAAAATTAGTATTATTTAAATTCAATTTTTTACCTAAACTTTTATATTGTTATTCGAATTTTTGTTTTAGATTTAATGAGAATTATTTAATTTGCTATTATTCAATTTTTATTTTTTATTTATAATTAAATGTTTTGAATTAATTAAGAAACCTAATTTTAAGTAATATAACTTTGTCACCCTTTGCTGCACAAAACCAGACCATGTGTAACCTAAATGGAAGCAGTCACTGGCTCCTGAAATACAGGTACTCTAACCTAGCTCTGGAGCCAGGGTCTCACTTTTTCTGTAACCTGTTTTTTGGCAACAAAGAAATTTATTTATTTATTATTATAGCTACCTCTGGCTACCTACCGTAGCCAAATGAGGCTGCCAAATAAGAAGCCAGTTGCCACTGAGAGAGGCAAACGTAACTTACTTGTATACAAAATACTGGCAACTTGGCCTCGCGTCGCCAGGTCGCCAGAGTATCCAGTCTCCACGTAGGGGCCGGTCAGTCGTGGCTACGCTTCCAAATTGGCGACGTTACCAGACCGTCGCCAAGTGAGTTAACTGTCATACATTTCAATACGAATTGTTTGGATACGTAGCCGCCTCTTAGTCGTCCTAGAGTGGTTTCTGCGATCCGCAGCGGTGGTGTACCAAAGGCGTTAATCTAATAAATACAACGACTAAATTAAATAATATTAAATTCAAATCAAATACGAGTAATTCAACAACATGAAATTTTCTCCATAAAATCTAAGTCGGATATCAAAACCTCAATACTACCTATAATAATATGTTTGAGTTTCAAACTTATAATGATCCGTTTGCTGCAATACGCCGTTCGAGTCACGTAAGCACTTTACAAGGGAAAAAAACCTTTTCGCGATATTAGCTTTACTTTTATAAAGTATAAATAATTATAATCTACTGGTGGAACTGACAGACGTTGACCTGCCCGAGCAGTGCCACCAACCGAGTCCAATTGTCTAATCTAAACCATCCACTCAAACACAAAAAAAAATCATCAAAATTGATCCAGCCGTTTAGAGGTTCAGACATACACATACATAAGAATGGTATATGCTAAATAAATAATGCTAAAATGCTGTTCGTTAGTAACTGCTCACTTGATAGCGACTGGACCCATGGGCGTAGCTAGGAGTGGGGGAAGGGGGCAAGGGTGAACAACGCCTAGTCTAGAATCTTCTCTGCTCACCCTAGAAAAATCGACAGTCTTGAAGAGATACTAACGCTAAGAGTTACTAGCTCCTCCTTATAGGATCACTTCGTTGTCTGTCAGTCTGTCTGTTAATCAAGACCTTTTTGAAGTGAAAACTTCTTTAGCGGCGTTGCGTACTTTTGTTGTGATGGGTAAAAAATGTTAAACTCGAAAATTCGTAAGACGGAGCTCGCGACAGGACACATGACCTGATCGGAAATTCGTAAGACGGAGGGAGAGTAGACCGCATTCCAAAATATCAAAAATGCACAACGTTAATATTCAAGTTTTCACTTCTGCCGGCACTCTCTGTTCTCTGTTTTTTTTCTCAAGAACGCGTGGAGGTATAAAATTGAAATTAATATCAAATACGTAAGGGATTCTAAAAAAACACGATGAACATATTTATTACTAGGCGTCATATAACATCTCTCATTAAATGACTGGTTAGTTCAGTTGGAAGGCTGCCCCCTAGACAAAATGCCTAAGCTACGCCAAAGACTGGACCGATATTTTTATTTTCGTAAAATGCTTGTAAAATTGTAAAATTCGTGAAAAACTGAAAGCACTATTTTCTATGGGAGTCTTTTTAATCTCTTCAAGACTATGTTTGGACAGGACAACGTCTCGTCAGGTCAGCTAGTCTCGAATATAATAAAACTTACGAGAGTAGGATAGGTCTAGCGTAGGACGACTGGCGCGGCAGAGGGAAAGCGAGATGCGCACGAGTGGAATGCACCGGCAGCTCCCGGACCGCGCACCGCCCACGAGCTTGACTCAGAGACCTGTCCAAGAAAGTATACACAACAGGCATATAATTAGCCTATCCCTGCGCCCTAACTGAAAGCGACGGCCGCGCGAGTACGCGATTACGCTATGGTTTGTATGTATTCTGACGTAAAAGTACAAACGCGACTTGATTGATCGCGCAAGTTTGTCATATTCACTTAAAAGAGCGCGACGATCGCGTACTTACGCGACTATCGCTTTTGTTTAGGACGCCGTCTATAATGTTCGCAATACTGGAACTCGAGTCTCATTGCTGAGTCTCCAGTCTGTCTCTATCCCCGCGTCTTAACCAAAGCGATCATCGCGTTTATATGTCATTCATTTGTTTGAAAAATCGGAAGGACGATCGCTTTGGTTAGGACGGAAGCCTATGAGAAGGACTGAGCCATAGCCCACCACGTGGGGCTAGAGTTAGATAAATAAACGACCGAGTATATTTTCCACCCATCTTCCACCTGACGCTTTATACAACACAAAGTATTTTTAACTAGTGAATTCAAATTGCCCCAATGTCTATGATACATATTTATACATAACTGAACAAACATTCTTAGTTTAGATATTAACAAATATAGACTGAATCCAACCTCTATTTGTACACACATTGGATTTATAGGAGTCCAGTGTTAGACAGATATGCGCATTAATATCTACCCATATATATATTACCTAAAAGCTTGATTACTATTTGTACACACCCTATAATATAGACCTGTGTGAAAAGTACACAACTTGGCGCAACACGATTGCAGCTGACCTATTCTGTACAATTCTCATAGGGAAAACTGAGGTGAAATGAGCTTGACGAGTGTCAATCCCTAGCATCATGCAAACACAGCTCACTTCGCCAACTTTTTCCGGATGAGATTATTACAGAATAGACCGGCAGTTGTTTTCTTCACAGCGCGTACAACCTAGTCGATAAGTTTGATGCTAAGGACAAATACCTAATTATTATGCATTATGACTTATGAACACTCCACTCGATGGGCGGCTAAAGGACATCAGCATTTTAACGAGTTTGAGAATCTAGGAAAGAACATCTGAAATTGAAAATCACAAGTTCATCATAAATAGGTTCTAAACCAAACGACCCACTCGTAAATCATTTTGAATTATTTAATTATCTATTTATTTGCTACAATACAGGTAACACGGACTGGGACCTGCGTTTTTACCTTAACGTAGATCTTGCTACCCTTTGTCCCGCAAAAAATGCATAGTCCTGCCTCGCGGCTCGCGCCAGCCCCTCTTCAGCCGAAGATACTAAGTTATCCGCATCGGAATAGCCTCGAATGTAGAAAGCATTCAGCTGCACGTCTTTTGTTGACTGCAATGTAAATAATAAATCAGTTAATTTATTTATCTTTTCTATAGATTATTTTTTATTTTGTGAATGAGAGACCGTTGTAGGCCTTGTATACTGTACATTTGTAGACCATTTTCTATTTTGTAAGTACTTTTTGCAGGCCTACACTGTCCTCCCACATCTGGGAGGACAGAGTAGGCCTGTAACGCTGTAATATGAAAACATTGTAAATGCCAATTATTTTTGAAAGAGTAACCGTGGAGTTTCTTGGCGGGTCTTCTCCATAATAAATGACTAACTGGAAACGAGCACCTAGTTTCTGACGTTTCATAAGAGCCCATTTAGGTTTATGTAAAAAGATTTGATTTTGATTTTTGAAGCGGAGAACGCTATTTCTTTAACCACCATACTATTTCATTAGCATTGTGTGTTTAAATCTGCTTTATCGTAAAATATATAATCTGCATAAGTTGTTATTATCCCACATATTTCGAGATACATTGTTTTCTCGTAAAATCTACACTCCATTGCAATGCACCAAAATATCCTGCGAATGCAGAATGACCCACTGTCCGGTAACTAGCTAATTAGGTACAGGTGCGCGGAAATGCATATACTTGCATTAATCAATAACAACAAAACACTGATTTCATATATTTCCATGCTTTACAATACCAGCTTACGTGACAAAATATTAGCCGTGACATACATTTGACCCCGTTTTCAAGCAATTTTGTACGTTTCCAAATTTTTTTCTGCTTACTAGCTTAATTATTTTATGTCAAGGAGGTGTTTTTTTTTTTGTGGGAATTCAACTTATAACTTCTCCCGCTCTGATCGGAGCGAGAGGGCGTGTCAGACTTTTACTGAGTAAAACCCACCGGGCGGCCAGCTGCCCATACGGTGGTTGGGAGTCTAAAATACTCCTGTTAATTTGGTAATTGGTGCCGGGGGGGGCACCAATTACCAAATTAACAGGAGTTTCTTGGCGGCTCTTCTCCATAGTAAACGACCGACAGGAACCGAGCACCTGGCTTCTGTCGTTTCATAAGTGCCCATGTAGTGCTCTTGCGCATAAAAAGTAATCATCGAAATTAGTTCCGATTTCACGGTAATTGAATAATAAAGTCAGAAAAACCACCCATATGGAAAGAATCTTCTCCTGTTTCTGAAGACGGTTTTTGTATTCTACTGATTAGTCGACTATAGCGAGCGTTTCTTATTTAATGATTGTCAGTGGCTTTGAGCCACGTCCCTGGGAGGTCAAGTACAAATCTAATAGTCTTTTTTGCCGCAGAGCAAAATAATCCTACACGACTTTTGACTCTTACGATGTTTTTTACTGTACTTTTCTAATTTGTTTTTAATAGGTAGTCAGAATGTCAGATAGACAAACATGTTTGTGTGTGCGTTTCAAAATAATTGCCCTTTGTACACACACTTTTTACTTGCCGTGAAAAACGACGGTTTATTCGCCGTGTGTAGGTAAGGTCGTCAGTGTTGTATGGATCACTATGGAAGCTTGTTGACAGACACGTTTTTACTACGGCACGGTTCATAAAAAAAAGAAACCTAGCTTACCGTGTACAAAGGGCCTTACTTATATTCACGTTCGCAGAAAATGTTTTGCCCAAAGTCAAAGACCGAATTAGACGCCCGTTACATGTTTCGTATCAATGTCGTCGGATAAGAATCTTGATGTAAATTGGAAAATTCCTGAAAGGGTGCCGAATAAATTTGCACTGTAAATTCATGGTAGGCAAATTAATGAAAATCTATTCAGATTTATAATGATGTATGATGAGATGCTTAGATACATAAATATGGTTATTGGTAAGGCTTTGCATATGCATTTAGTATGATTCGTAATAAAAGTGTAAAACAGATACTAAAATAGTCTTCTGTAGAACTTTGAAGCTGCAACAAAGAACAAAATATTGTTTTTTATCTTGGAAATACGAAAACAATGTATAAATTTTTCTATTTTTTTGTAGATTTTCTAACCATGATTATGACGGAAAATCTTCATAAATTCTTTACACCAGTTAGCAACACCGGAGTAACAACAATTATTTTCTACACTCTTACTGATCGTAGGATTTAGAAGATGGGAGAATTCCAAAGGAGACTGGCCGAATTTGTATGGGAAGTGGTCTTTGGACCAATATGTTCTTTCTCCAAAATTAGATTACCTACTGACAGGTTATATGAGTTCATGTAATTGTATACTTTATTAGATTATATGTTTAAGTCAATTCAGTTTAATTTAGTTTTAATTTATTATTGACACTTCAATGTTTTATTAAGGAGTTGTATTGCAATAATTGGTTAGCTAGCGACCTCGAAAATTGATCATATTATTCTTGCCTGAGAAACCAGCAGCAAGTTCGTAATACTCCCTTAGACGTTACTGCTGGCGGTAGCGCCAGGGGTCGGGTTATCTCCTTCCCTCAAATATGGCGAGGGGGGTAATGACTGATATTTGTGTTATTCTCGTGAACGGGTGCTGCTTGTGGTGACTGCTGGTCATCTTGCTGACCATGGTTTTGTTATTGTTATTAGTAATTAACTGTTTATTGATTTTACTTCGATGGTCCTAGTTTATCATTTGTGTGAGTTATCATAACTCATCATTGCATAAATATGTAAGCTGTCACGCCCTTTATGCTTGGAAGCTTTTATTTAGGTGTTAAGTTTTGTTTTCATGTATGACTCTAGTAAAAAAATACTAACACTAAAACTATTAGTATTAGTTATTTTATTTTTTTGCTTGAGTATAGCTTACATTCTATGTATTTGTATATTGGCGTGACTAGCTGACATATGGCAAATAGTTTAATTTAATGTTCTGTGTCTCGTAATATTAACTACTTTGCATACCTACTATTGTATAAAAGCGAGTTTTTCTAACTGAACAGACAGCTGTGCTGCTGGGGAGCTTGTTGCGCCACTTCTTCTCCCCAGCTAAAGCACTAGGAAGTGGTGAAGGGCGGGCGTTTTGGGTTCTATCTTACGTAATGTTGACGTTTGAAAAGTGCTGATTCTCAGCCTAATTTGAATAAATGAATTTTAATTTTAATAGCGATACGAGTTTGTTATTTGTGTAGGGATACTTCATCTACCTTGTACAGACGCCAGCAGGTGAAGCTACCCGAAACTGTCAAATTTTCCCAATCAACCTTGAACCTTAATGTTTTAGCGATAAAGTTGAAAATCTGTTAAAGAAATTTGACAGATTGTAGTAGCTTGATGTGCTGGCGTCTGTACAAAGCGGTATCAAAATCCTTACACAAATATCAGAACCATATTGTTATTGGTCCACAGACCACTTTCGCCCAGTCTTCTTTAAAAGGCTTACCATAAGGTACATTTGATCAGCCCCATTCCTTATGTATCCGATCTTGAAGTTGGGTGAATGTAGCACGGCAGCTATGGTGTCGACGCTGGCAACGCGAACTGACAGCACTGAGGTTATGAACGCCGCGTACGCATTGTATGTAACCACTGCGAAGAACAGGCACACGATCAGCAGAACACTGCCAGACGGGCTTGTAGGCGTCCATGTTCCACCTGCCGGAAAAACCAAAAATATATGTAAGACAAATTAAATCGCGTGTTTGTATCGAACCAACCGGAAAGTATGGCAGAACATTATATAAACAACATTTATATTACAACAAGAACAAGTATAATGCTTTTATTTTGCTTGTCACTTGATTACATTTTGTTTATTTTACACATGTTATTGTATTGTGTTTTGATCGTTTATTTTGTTATTTTCTTGTGTTTAAATTTTTTTTTCAATTGTATATTACCTAGTGTGTCACTTTTTAGTTTGTAAATTGCTCTGTACAACGTCTTGGGATTCAGTTCTGTAATGTTGTGCTGCATGTAATCTTAAATAAATAAACATTGTTTGTGTTGCGGCAAACAATGTTGCACGACTGTTGCCCAACCTTTTTTCCGGTGTATACGAGGCTTTACGGTATCAAGACCTGCCCATCTCTTCTATAAAAATCTGAAGGAAGATGAAACCTTTGATGAAGTGGTGAGATTTTTACAGAATATCCAGTTTTTTTTTTTTTTCACACGAAAAGTACAGAAGGAAATTCTCGTAATTTAAAACGTTTGAAATCCAGTCGCAGTCTCATCTTGGCGACAAACAAATGTCAAAAACTTGTCAAAATGTAGGGCAATTAGAGGTATTTTTGACGGATTGAGACTGAGGTCAGAGTGTGAACGTTCTTAAAATTACGAAAGTAGCCCTTCAGAAGTGACAAAAATAAAGACATTTAAATTAGTGTCTAGAATCTTTTTGGTCAGAAATTAGTCAACAATATTTCTGGTGGCGGTGGTTTCTCGGTATGTCGTGAAAATTATTTCGTGACTTGAACCATAGTTATGAATTTCGCTTTGTGTAGGTATGATTGTACATATTTTTATAAGGCATTGGGTTAAAACATACTAAATGGTTATAAACGTATTCCAGAAGTAACAATGGGGTACCTATACACGTATCTATTCCTGACAGTTAAAATTAAGTATCTACTTATTTGAATGATTGACAGTAAATATATATCTGCGTTATACTATTTGAATACTTTTAAAGTTTTATTCTTTGATCTTTTTATAATTTTCCACAAAAATCACGGTATCTATCGAAAAGCTTTTATTCATTGCCTGAAGTAGTGTAAATACTAATAATAACTAGACCTTTAGGGTTCACCAAAGTGATAAAAATCACAACAATCAAATTTTAAGTGGTCTATACTACCTATTATGGTACCAAGTAAGTCTTTCTTTCTTTCTTTTCTTTTTAAAAAAAACGTTGCCCCACACTAGGAAGTACCAACATTCCGCGTCGTCTGACCCGTCGTTTGTTCAATTTGATTCTTACGTTCAAGCTCGGTTTTCTCAACACTAGATAATGTTGAGAAAAACGAGCTAAGCCGTAAGAATCAAATTGAACAGACGACATTCATACCTTCATTCGAATCGGACATGAATGCCTTTATGATATGACCGTAGTGATGGAATTGTGCATTCAGTATAGAACTACGTATTCCATTACTATTTACGATACCATATTATTACTATCACTTGCAAATCACGTAATCATGGTTTGGCATAAATTAAGCTTTGAATCAATGTCCAATTTTACGAAGAGACGATTTTTAGATGAATAGATTAACGTCATCAATCACACAGGTCATTAATTCATCATCATCATCTGCCTAGCCTTTTCCCAACTATGTTGGGGTCGGCTTCCAGTCTTAACCGAATGCAGCTGAATACCAGTATTTTACATGGAGCGAATACACAGGTAATTAATTATAAGTAGGTAGTATATTTACCGAGTAAAATATATGCGCTCACAAATTATTTTAATAAAAAAGTAGTTAGGTATTCTGAAAAAGGAGATCCATTTTTAGAAAAACTGATTATTTTATTCACCCACCACCAGTAAACTAATAAAATAAAACCGTTTCTTGTTTATCGAAAATAATATTTACTAGAAAAACAATGTGGGTTCTACTTTTGTAACTGCTTTACCAATCATCTCTTAATTAAACTTAGGGCCGATTTTTCCAAAGCCAGATAATTTTATCCGAGGAATAATTTTGAATTTTGACAGTTCTTCCATGCATAATCTGTCCGACGTCAATTATATTCCACGAATAAAAATTATTTGTCGATTGAAAAATCAGCCCTTAACCGCAAAACTTTTACTTTACCTAAGTACTGGCAAGGTTAATTCTACGGAATCCACATCAGCAATCCGACTCCCGCCGACCGGAAATCTGAAGCGATCTAACTACGTAGCTTTTCATTAATAATACACAAAGTTTTCTCAAATATCATCTAGTTCGTGTTCAACGTTAGGACACAGCGCTAGTGTTACTCTTCTCTCTTGATTAAATTTTAGTTCGAGAAGTATAAATACCATACGACAAGACATTATAAGGACCAGCTTTGCAGACTGTAAGTTAACACACGAGGTTAGTAAGCCAAATTTTATTAATAAAAACCTTAAATTCATTCGTTCATTCATTAACAAACCACGCACAGCCTTAATCACTGAGTCTATACAGGTTGGCAGGGACATTGATGCACAACTTGTTACCATGGATTCGGAACATGATTCTGAACCCCCTGCATTGAAATTTTTCGTCGGTTTAAAAAAAAAAAAGAGATTTTCCATACAATTTTATCGCATAGGTAACCTACCTAACTACCTATTGCACTTTTCTAAGAAACAACATATTTTTTTTTATAACCAACGAAAATTTTCTACGTTACCCCTTCTAGAATCATGTGCTGAATTCATGGTTATAGTTTTGCGCGTCGATGTACCCTGCCACCACAGGACATAGAACACAGAAATTCCATGCGCATCTCTGTAGATACGCATGAAATTTTGCACTAGATCTTTATATAATTAAAGAGAGGACATAGGGGATTAAAGTTTGTATAGAAGTTGTCAGTTGAAAGTGTGTATGTTTGCCGATGGGAAATCCCATCTGGCGCACGGCTTGTATCTCATAATTATCTAAGTCCATATTCCATATCGATAATGTAGATACCTAACTGAATTAATGCATATTATGAAAGTAGTTTGTTCAGAATCGTTTACTTAATCAATTTCTGTCATTTTTAATGTGTACTTAGGGCTGATTTTACCACAGTCAACTTTTATCTGTGGAATAAAATTGACATCTGACGGTTCTAGTATGAAAAAACTGTCAAAAATTCAAAATTTATTCTTAGTATAAGACTTATCCTATGAATAAAAATTCGGTGGAATGCGAAATTTGGCAATTGATATCCCAAAAATAATTAAAATTACGTAAATGACAGTGACTCTTCCGCAGTTCCGCTATTCAGTCAAAACAAACCAAAATCGTCGAAGTACCTACTTCGCTACACCCTTGTAAGCACGACGATACATTAAGCTATACATTTCCGATATAGCTTGATATGTGTACAACCCGCAAAGCAATTCCGGGACATGTTGTATGAGCTATCAGTTAATTACTAGTTATTTGATAAGACTCACGTTATCAATGTTCTTTTGAAGTAAGTTTTGCGAACTACTTCTTGTTGAAACTCATTGGGCACGACAAGTGCGGGACCAAAATAGGTTTTGAGTCTTATGGCTGATTTATCCATCGCCAGATAACTTTTATTCGAGGAATAAAATTGACGTTTGACAGTTTTTGTATGAAATAACTGTCAAAATTTCAAAATTATTCCTCGAATAAAGTTATCGGATGATTGAAAAATCAGCCCTTAGAACAATTAAATTAAATGAACCAACATAAAAGTACTTTTACTTTAATGTTTTTAGTAAATATCTATACTACTAATAATAAAACTGAAGAGTTTGTTTGTTTGATTAGCCCAATTCTTGAGGAAGGCTATCGGCTATTTAGCATGCTAGAACTCTTACGAACCAAGCAAAAAGAAAAAAAAAGTAAGAAAGAATGCTAAACGAAATCGAAGTAATAGTGCGGGCAGGCGATACGATGCGAAGGGGGGGGGGGGGGGGGACAAGGAATTTTACGCGAACGAAGTCGCGGGCAGAAGCAGGTCTAAATAATAAATATTCATGCTTCAATGCAAACCACAACAGTTGTTTTATCCACGAGCAAAATATGAAATCAAACTGCCACATGACATGTAATTATTCAGAATATTAAACGAAATATTATAAGCCTGTAAGTCAACATCTGCGTAGCCTTTTCCCAACTATGTCGGGGTTGGCTTCCAGTCTTACCGGATGTAGCTGAATACCAGTATTTCATTTATTTTGTTATAAGCCAGTAAGTAAAAAAATATTATTTTCGGGTTTCAATCAGATGAAAACACGTTCGATCCGAATTTTTCTTTCAGAGAATGTTATTTTTTCATAAAATGCACAGATTTAAAATGGAAATACGTTTATTATAAAAGCTACAGAAGAGTTTTGTGGTATTTCAATTAATGACGCACCAACGCCTCCGTAATCCTCTATGCCGGTGATAACATTTTACGATACAAAAGAAATGAAGAGTGGATAAATTTAGAATGATTCAGCATAGCTATTCACATTCGACAAGTTGTCAGATCGAAAATCACACATTTTCAACTACTAGTTTGCCTTGCTCCCGACAGCAAATAACTGTCGTATAAAGCTTCAATTCAATCATTTATTCGGCTCGTGGCTAAATGATAATGGCCGCACGCGGTCGGACCGTGGATGGGTGACCGTCCAAGGGGAATCGTGTTACCCAGTGACTGGATTGTGGAGGTCTTTTTTAGTGGCTATAAGACAGCAAATTAACGTTGGGTGTCAATTTGTTCAACAATTAATCCCTGACCGTACATAAGTACTCAATAACAAACCCTGCTGACAAAGTATCCCAGTAGACCAAATCAGTGCTTCAGTATATCCCATGCGTCGATGATCGACGCACACAGTGGCGGTGGCCCGGCTGATAACCACGATGGCAATGGCGGCGATCAGCACCACCGCCACGACACACGCCACCAGGCGCACGCTGAACGGAGCCAGGAATATGTCCCGCACCGTCGAAGTCTCCTGCTGGCGAATGTAGGTGTTGCACCTGAGAAAGGACATCGTGCATTCTGAATAAAAGCAGTGAAACAAACATACTCACAACATAACATGACGCCTGTATTCCCCTAAGGGGTGACCTTGAGGTGTACCTTTTTATTTAACAGAGAAAATGATGTGCTTATGCATGCAAGTCATATTCTCTGCTAAAAAAAGGGGACATGCGTACACGGTGTAGGGAACATCAACGCGCAAACTGTTAGTAAGAATTCAGTACATGATTGTACACTTAATATCGTAGAAACTTTTCGGCGGTTATTATAAGCAATGCCTACTCGGCCTAAATGTATAGGACCGTTGAGTTTTGTTTTATCGATGTTCCTTACACCCAGAAAATAATTGTCCGGGTTGGTAACTAACAAATAAAGTTTTATATATTATGTCATTAAAGACCAGCCCAAGGTCTCAGTCATTTATAAAGACCTTATTTTGTGATTAAAAGATCAAGTCTTCATAAATGTAATATAATATAACATTATAATAGAAAAAAGAAAGAAAAAAGTTTATTTGGACACAGTTCAATATATAATTCGATTTCCAAGGAATGTTTCGCTACTGCTACAAAACCCTTTGTAACGTCTTTACAGGCAAGGTCTCATTAATAGAAATATAATAACTATATAAATAAAAATGAATCACCAAAATGTATGTACGCGCTAACTTCCGATCGACTGCACCAAATTGGATAATTCTTTTTTTTTGTGTCTGTTATTGTCAGGACAAGGCTTGTATACACAATTTGACCCGGTAGGTGGCGCTGTTTTTTCGGGCAAGACGACGTATAATCCGTCCGCTAGTATAATCATAAAAGACCAAACCTACTGTATTTCTCAGCTTAAATAATCAGCCTATAATGTTCCCACTGCTGGGACATAACACTCCCCCGGTGAGAGGAAGTGGGCCGTAATCTACCACGCGGGCCCAGTGAGGGTTGGTACATGTCACATGTCTTCGAATTTTTGGTTTTAGGACATGCCGGTTTCCTCACTGATGTTGTCTTTCGCCATTTTGTGATATAATACTCTAATCAAAGTAATGCGCCTGTCAGGGTCCTACAACTCGTACCTACATCTCGTAAGTCGCAGCTCTTCTCTCTCTCTCTTCTCAGCTTAGATATTCTTTTGGAGTTTCTTGCCCGGTCTTCTCCATAGAGATCTACGTTTTGGAATGGGCTTCAACTTTCTGACTAACTAACCGACTATTTAATTTTGATAATTCAAAAGTGCCTGTAAATGGTTTAATTGAAATATATGATTTGAGTTTTTTGAGTATTTATACATTCAACTGGCTTGTTGCTCGTACGCAGCTTTTTTACCGATTTCCAAAACACTGGTTCTGAATTTCAAGCAAATGCCTGAAAAAAAATTCATTGATCATCAATTCACACATATTTTTTTTTTTTTAATAGACTACAATTTCCATGACAATGAATTAACTATGTTGTGCTTAGTTTGGTCCCAAGTTAATTTTACCGTGTGATTGTCAAGCATGTATGTTATGCTAAGCTTGGTCCCAAGTTGATCTGACTGTTTGATTCCGAATATTCAATAACTAGTTTTCTGCATTCATGCAGAAAACTAGTTATTGAATGTTCGGAATATTTACTGTTAGCATAATATTTTTCTAACTTGACTGTGTGCATATAGTGTACTGTGTGCATATGCACACAGTCAAGTTAGAAAAATATTATGCTAACAGTAAATAATTTGAACCAGTGCGCAAACTGTAACCATGATTCTCATGATTCATATGATTTTAAGCCCCATAGCGTAGAAATCTAATCGGTTATTAAAAAAACAGGTGCTTCATAGAGATGTATGTGGAGTTGTAATGATGGAGTTATTTCTCTAGTTTACCCGTATTCCAATTCTGCACCCATAGCAGGTAATTATGACACTATGTCTAATCACGATCCTATGTAGAGGATCCGACATGCTAATATTTTTGCCAAATAAGTATCTTATTCTTTTGATTCAGTATATCACTTCACCGAAAATGCCTGTTTTTTTCTTGAAAAGAGCAGTCAGTATCACCATCATAATCAATGAATTATGCAACTTCTCGTTTGCATCTCTTTTAATACAGAAAAGAACGAAGCCTAATCATAGCTCTCGGTAACAGAAATACTCAATTTACTCGTATCACTTACTTAGTCTGACAACCTCTTTCCAAGGGGTATCGTATTACCTAGTAACTGGGTTGTGGAGGTCAGATAGGCAGGCGGTCTGTGTAAAATACCGGTATTCAGCTGCATCCAGTTAGACAGGAAACCGACCACAATATAGTTGGGAAACGGCAGATGATGATGACTTACATGGTCTCTGCAATGGGAAAGATAAAATCCATGTCTTGAAGACGAGCCGCGTGTACAGTTACTGGTTCCAGTGCCACGTCCACCGAATGGTCCATTAGAGCCCCCAACAACCCGGTCCAAGTGCCCTCGTACGTACGGAACCCTAGCTTGCTGTAGTACCGGATCGATGAACTGGGGACAAACAATCATAACTTTTCTGGACATGAAGGACTTGTTTTGATGTGAGTATGTGACGCAACTTTCAATGCTATCTTTATGAACGTCATATTTTTTAGAACAATAACAAGTACATCTTCATAAAAGTCACATCAGTAAATCTAATAATTTATGTTCGGAAGTCACTGTGGCAGCATCTCTACGTCCCGACATCAATCAAGGGCAGTAGTCCACCAGAAACAACACCGGACGGAGGATTTTCCCTTTTCTATCGAAGATGACTTGACTTTTCACACTATTTCACATACCTCTAAATCACTTTTCTAAATTAAAGTTATAACAAACTTACGTTGTGTTCAATCGCACTGTCAAGAAATGGAGGATGTCATCCAACATCGGTTCAGCAGATGGACCATCGTCGTCCAGCGATGGACCCCCATCCCCAGTAGAGTTGCACCGTCCTACCACCAGCTCCTCACCCAAGAAGTTGCGAGATTCCACTGGATAAGGAACCTCAACTCCTGCCATTGACAGGACGCGGTCCCAATTACCTGCATTTCAGTGATATAATGGATTTAGGAAGAGCACGTAGAAAAGAACTCGATTCAATCAAGCGCGTCGCTCCAGTCATTGACCGCATTAGTCTATATTCTCAAACAGGCTAAAACCTCCTGAATGGCACGGATTTTTTAGGCGAGGTGTTAGTTTAGGCTTTCACCTGCTACATTGGTCAATAAAATATAGCCATTTCTTAACTTTTTAACATATTCAAAAGCCCAACACCCTTATTCGTAACTTAACTACAATTCTGCGATAAAAAACAATAGTTAAGTACTCACCTAAAAAATAGGCATACAGTGTAGAATTAGTGCGTACTTTAAAATACTGCAAAATACTTATTATTCTCTCTGTCGGCTCAAGTCGGTGAACCAGGCTCCACTTTCTAAACTGGAGACTCAAAGAAAATCTACTGACATTCAGCATATTAAATATTCTTGAATAGTTGTAATTCGAGACTCCTGACTGGAACAGGGGTAGCACACTACCATCCCTTTTGTACGTGTTATTTCTCGTGAGATTTCTGAATCTTTCCGAAGAGCGATAATAGTTCCTTTCGTATACCGTTTTCATGTTCTGAATTTCGTAAACATCCTGAAAATCATTATAGTGGTACCCCCGATGCTGTCGTCGATTGGGATAATAACTTCTGACTTTGTAAATAAAATTTCCACCACACAGTCCGAGGTTGTTAGTTTTCGGGACATATTTACTCTGTGTGTAGGCGACGACAATGTTTTGATCAAAGCGGACTGAAGTAGCATTCAGTATTTCGTTGATGAAGCTGAAGTCTTTATTCGATCTCGCTGTTAGAAGCCAGTCGTATGATGACGTATCCATTTTTTGGTTATGTAACTAAAAAGTAATGTATTAATTTAACTTTCCTATCTACTATAAAGAGATAGATTAGCATAAATAAAGCAAATTATCAACCTCGTGAAGAACTTTTAAAAAGATAGAATAAAATGGTTTATCATGTATAAGAATATTTTTCACCCTACAATTTTTAATTTTTTAAACGCAATTTAAAATTATTTCGCCATAATTTTGTGAGTGAATTTAATACGGAAATAACGTTTTTATATTTTCACAAGTGTCGAGTTCTTTTCAAACGTAGTGTAAATTAGTAAAATTGGCGTGTTATAACTAAAGACGCTGGTTTTTCTTGATTTTTCCATTACTAAAAATGTCATTAAGCAAATTCTAATTACCTTATTAATGAGTTTTGTAAGGTTCGCAGTTGCGTTTCGTTTTAAACGCGGAGATAAAATGATGATTCCGAGATTAGCTCGAAAGCGAACATTCTGCATTGATTCTGAAGCAGTAGCGACTCCATTGATACTCAAGCATTTCATCAGTCGGACGATAGCCCATCGGCAACCTGCGGAGAAAATATTTTAATAGGTACAGTCACCAAAAGAGATAAGTAACCAGGGTCGTCGGATATAGTTGAAGTTTAGTAAGAAACCGACGGATGTTTTCAAATGAAATTTAATTTGATAAATGAACTGGTTGTTTTCTATTAATTTTACTTTAATTTATTTGAAAACATCCATTGGTTTCCTACTAAACTTCAACTATATCCGACGACCCTGGTTACTTATCTCCTTTGGTGACCGTACGTCTTTACTAAGTATCAAGTCAACCCTATATTTCAAGATATATTTTTTACATGGCCCTTCAACTGCAGAGCCCCAGCCCCCTAGTCCTTGAGGAGCACCCTAAAATTGGAGTTGTAATAAATCTAGCCAACCATAGGTAACCGATGCTGCGATGCCGCTACGAAAAACACATTTTTTTTTTTTTTTTTTGTTGCTTATACCCCGAAACAGCGGTGTGCAAATGGCGTGGCGTCACGGCTGTTTCACAATATTTTTAATATTATAAATTGTGTTAATAGTAGTTAGTAGGCATGTTTATACCTACTTGTGTAATTGAATTAAAAGAACTCGCGTTACCTCCCACATTCTAAAGCTTTATAGTTAAACTCCGCTGATTCCAATATTTCCAATTTGATAAAATTGCAATGTACATCTAACTTATAAGGATATAGTTTAGAATCTTATCTGGTTCCAAAGTATAAATGTTCTGCATAGGTATTCAAAACAGCTGTGCAAACTAATTTGATTCACTCAATTGTTGAAATATTTGAAACCGCATTTCACTGACAAGAACCTGGGCCTGCCAAAGTGTGAAACTCGCTGCCAGCGTCTGTGTTCCCTTCCACATTTAACCCGTCTCGTCCCGTCATGCCTTCAAATCAAGAGTGAACAGGCTTCTTCTGGGCACGCTCGTTTCTTCATAAACCTCATACATTGCTTTCCATCAGACGTGATCGAGGTCAAGAGCAGACCAATTAAGCATTTTTTTTTTAAATGCTGATGTATTCAAAATCCAATTTTCATTCATCACCTGTACATTGTTCCTATAGTTATTTGTAAAATGTAATGTATGTAGCGTTCTGTGGAAGAAGAGACGTAATGTACCGAAAAACTGAAAGAGAGAGTCTCTTCACCCTGTAACAGGGTGTTAACACACTAAAGTCGGTATTTTTGAGTTTTAGCCAAGCTCTCTCATACATTTCATTTTTCTATCAGAAATAGGTAGGTACTGCTAAAAAATATCATATTTGTTCGGCACTATGGAATACGAAAGATATTTGAAATAAATTTTAACTTATATCTAAGTAGTAGATATGAAAGCTGGTGCTTAAAAAAAATGGTTGTCGGTCTAGTGGACTCGTCTACTTCAAACAGAAATATTATTATATTATGCTGTTATTGAAATCTGTTGAATATTTGAAGCTGATTTTTTTTTCTGTGTGCCACAGAATTTTTTGTTTTACTTTCTCGGTAAAATGACAGTGGCAGCAATTTCTTTTTTGGACACTTGAATGTAACGAGTACTTCGTTACATTCAAGTAGTTCTTTAGTAATCTACATAAAACTTAAGTAATCTCACAACCCGTAACAGAGAAGTAGGTAATAAAATAAACAATCGATTCGACACAAAATTATCAAACAAAATTGATCGATGGAAACTTTCTTTGTTTATATTCTATTGTTATAAACATTTTTTATCGTCTTATCAATTTATATTATTACAGGTACTTATATTTACGACGCATTGTTATTATTTAATTATAGCGTTGCATATGGGCCGTTCAAGTATTACGTAAGCAGATTTTTTGCAATTATTAACCCACCCTTCCCCCTCGTCAGCAAAAGTCAGCAAAGCTCTTACCCCTCCCCCTCCTCCCATGCTTACGTAAACATTGGTACAATTGATTGATTCATGAGCAGCAGTTATAAGTCTAGAAATAAGGAATAGGTTTGGAATAGAAGACTGTAACGCACATAATATTCATTTAAATAAACTTTACTAACACGGAATTCAACATAAAGTAAGTTACAAATATTATAATCTTATGTAATATTACGAACAAAACAAACTTCTTTTAAATTTTTGTTATTCATATTAATTCCAAATAGCAGTCTAAAATAAATCAACTGACGGAAAAAAATTAGACAAGTGAATAGCGCGCGGTAATTCCCCTACTCAGTTCTAACCGAGTACCTAAACGTATTCATTGTATGTAGGAATCCCCGAAAATGCATTTCGTTTTTAAGCATAGACAATGTGTGGGTTGCCATGTGTAAAAAAGTAAATAATTACTGCTGACGTAATCACCATCTAGATCGCCCCACCCCCATGTCATCAAAAATAAGCAAAGCAAAGACCCCCCTATAGTGCTTACGTAATACTTAAACGGTCCCATATAAGTAATATAAAAGGCTGATCGGATTAAGCCTTTGATAGATGTAATGATTCTTAATGGCGATGTAACATAGTCAATTGATAGCACATCAATGTACTGAGTGAAAGTACGTGACAAGGTTTCCGCTGAGCAGATTTTGAACAGTGCTTCAGACACGTAGGACGAACAAACGTGAGCGGCGCGGGCGCAGACTGCCGCACGCAAGACATCTCGTACATTATTCTGATGTTATTAGGACAGAAGCACACGTGGTTATTTTGTGGTGACAGAATTTTTTTTAATGTTGTGTATTGCAGTGTAATTTTTAAGCCGGAAAATTTTTGGTGAGTTTTGATAGCGTTTAGTTTTTTTTTTGTACTTAACCGTCGATTGTAATTTAGGCTGGTTTTTTATTGTTTTCTGTTATTTTTTTATTTATACGTGCTATTAATCAATTAAATATAACTCGATTTTATGTTTTTAATGACAATATATTTTTATTTAATTAAGTACGTACATAAATAATATTTTTGCAAAATAATTTAGTTAATAAGCCAAATAATAAGCCGTACCTTTGTGTACTTCTCTTTTAACTATTTAATTTGTACATAATTTAATTAAATAGTCCATCACCGCACCTTCAATTTAGTTTTTAATATAGGTATATACTTAGGTATTATTTCACTAGAGGACAGATATTTTTAATACTATGCCTACTCTCCATTATTTTAAAACTAGTTATGAACCATTCATTTCTTACCAACCTATTTTTTAATAACGCTTAAACAATAATACCTAATTTTTTTTTATTACGTTATGTATAATATAAATCTTTATAATTACATTGAACACTTTTGTACAAACCTGACATTATAAGTACCTAGGTAGGTATTTAATAAAGTTAATATCAACACGTACCTATAAGAAAAATAATTACGTGCCTTAATTCATACAAGTTCCTAAAGGCACCAAACTTCGCTAATAATGCAAATAAAAACTACACACCTAATTATTAATTAAATCAAACATGTATCTATGGGTTAATTAATTTAACAGAAACTTTATCAAACAAAAGAACGACACTGCAAATATGAATAGCTTTATCAGCAACCCACATATGTATTGATCTCAAAGATTCGTACGTGCCGTATCTACTTAGTCGATGTAATGAAAACACACATTCCAGCATTTTTGTCAACGAACTCATACTTGCCCGTTTTTCTCCATAGGAACAACTACGCTTTGGAAATGGGTAACTAGCTTCATCTTTCTGACTGACCGACTCCTTGACAATTCATCTTTCTGACTGACCGACTCCTTGACAATTCCAAGGTGCCTGTAATTGGGGTTTAATTGCAAAACAGTTTGCATCGATTTGCTGATATCTAAAAATTTGACCAAATAACTCGGGGTAAAATTTTCTTTATACAAGGTGGAGGATACGACAATAATTTAAACTGCGTATTTTTAATGACGCTCCCAGTCTGCATACGAAAATTCAACCAATTATATCCAATAGTTTAGTAACTACTATAACTAACTAGCACTTCGCCCGCAACTTCGTCAGCGTAGATTTCGTAATTTCCTCTACAAAATATAACACCTGTTTTAAAAGGTAGTTTTTTAAATTGTATGATTGTGCAAAATTTCACGTTCATAGTCCCACTAGTTTCGGCTGTGCGTTGATATGTCAGCCAGTCAGTCATTCAGTTTCTCCTTATTATATATACAGGCTGATTTTTTAAAGACCAGCCAAATTTAAGGATGTGGTACAGACCATCAAACTGAACAACTTTCTCCATGGGACAAATAGCGTAATTGCGAAAATTTTATCAACTGTCCCATAGAAAACTTCAATACCTACTCGACCTAAATGTATGGGACGGCTGAATTTTTATTCGCGATTACGATGTTGTCCCATGGAGAAAGTTGTTCAGTTTGATGGTCTGTACCACATCCTTAAATTTGGCTGGTCTTTAAAAAATCAGCCTGTATATAGATAGACGGCAGATCGGCAAAATCCATAGCCAGCCCATCAGCATCTGAAATGTCCAATTTTTTATGACATAAATCAGGCTAAATTTCACCGATGGCATGGGTTATGTTGGCTTTGAGGGCTGCTGTGGTTTGTGACTTATTCGCATAGACTTGCGACTTAAGAAAACCCCACAAGAAAAAGTCTAACGGGGTCAATCGCACGCCGTTCACATCACCTCCACGTGAGACGACCATGCTCTCAAATGGCATGTAGCGCCGTCTTGTTGAAACTGCATGTCGTTGGTGTCCATATAATCCAATCCAGGCCAAAAAAGGTGGTAATCATCGACCTATAGCGCTCGCCGTTGACGGTGATGGCCTGGCCAACGTCCTCAAAGAAACATGGACGATGGCCGATGACGCCGCCAGCCCAAAAGCCACACCATTGGACGGTCTTGGATCTCATGTGGATTGGTATAGTTTATAATCAAGTTGTGATATTTTTTAACAGCTCTAGCGTGAAATGGAGTGACTTACATTCGGCGACAGCCCGCGTCATTTGAAGCGAATGTTTATCTTTTGAATAAATAAATAATGCACTTCTTCTTTTTATTCATTATTCTTAGTAGTTAGTTGGTTTGTTCGTGACTTGTTGTGTCCGATTATGCCTCGTAATAGGCAACGAATCAGTTGCTTCTTTAAACCAAAACACCTTTCCACCGTGTTCCGGGTACGAATATGGCTGCTGTCCTCTCTTCTTGTGGTGTTGTGGGGTTACGCAATGGTGTAAATAAATATGGTCCAGTAGACTCAAATTTATCCACCACACTGCGAATAGTCATCTCGGTAGGACGATTATGGCGATCGTAAAATGGGCGAAGCTCGCGGAACGCTGCCCGAATACAACACCCATTTTGATAAAAACAATTTTATCATTTGCACGTGTTGTTGAACGCTATATCCATCCATGGTGATTTGGCAAAACAGACTGAATAAATGACAGCCAATTTGACAGATGTAGCTTCAACAATATGGTCGCTGTCAACTGTCAAAGTTCTGAAGTCCCTGTTGGAAGACCCTTTAGTTGCAAGAAAACATATTTTTTTTTACTTTCAATGTTAGGATCTATTTGACAGTTCCTAAGTTTTCCTTTCCACACTTCTAAGCATAAGTATTGCGAGTGTTTTTTTTATTTGTTGTCGCATTATCGTGTCCACATTCTATATTTTACAATTCCTTTTCGACTGGTAAAATGATCTTTTCGTATGCTTAATGGAACACTGACCCATTAGTAGATAGGTCAGATGTGATTTCCGTTTTTTTTTTACTCAGATCTCATCAATAATTAATCATAGACGTTCAAAATACAAGCATTCATGATTAATATAGGTAAATCAGTTTTATTTTTATGCATCAACAAGTAGGATACGTCCTCATAGCAAGATCTTTTGCCATTTCCCAAGAATCGTCTTTTTTGAGTTAAGTCAGTATTCTATTAAGCATGCGTTTTGTCCGTTGAATTTTGAAAACTACTACTAGGTACTATGTTTCATAAATAAACTTGAACAGTATCGCAGGGCATGTCTGTAAGAAATTGCAGGTATTGGAATCGGCTTATGTAGTTCCACCCATCACATAGCCCATTCATCTATTTCGTCTCTGCACACCCATCTATTCACATTTAGGTAATATTCATCACTCTTTCAGTCATATCGTTTCATCCCTACTCATATGTCATACCGAGATAAAAGATTCTGTTCCAAGTTTTCTGCATTTCTAAATGTATAGAATAGACATTTATTTCGCAAATATAGTAATACATAATAGGTGTTATAATATATTAACGCTCAGCCATTTTTTAAAAAGGGAAGAGAAGGGAAGGGGAGCGTTAAAAGGATCCGTCTTTAACAACAAGCATAAAACTAATATTTTCCCGTTATACAATGTGGAGACGACAACGACAATAAATTTACCTTCGTATATCTGATGACGGATACCTACCTACCTACCCATATCCCATAGTCCCAATACCTATATCCCATAGTTTAGTCACTACAGCTAAGTACTCAAATGTCAGCAAGTCTTTTATTTATTTATAATTAATTACAACGGCTTGCGCCAATGACAGTAATTAACAGGTAAAAATAAACATATTACATAATTCAAAAACCAATAACAAGTCAGAGATCAAACATACTTAACAATAACTTTCAGAAGAGAAAATAAAATAAAATCGAAGTGATAACAACATACAACTTATTTACCTAACAAACATAGCTTTCACAGAACATGAGACAATTTGACATGATCACCCTGAGTGTGTCATTAAAGATGTCACATTCTGGGACTGTCTCCATTAAGGAGTTTATAGCACCGTGCATGCGACACAACGGGGATTGCGCGCGCGGCACAGTGCGGCAATGGGATGTGGCGAACAGTCGGTGTCGTCGAGTAGGCCTATGACGCATGTAGTTGTCAGGTACATAAAGTGTACATAAAGTATTGTGTAGCTCTCGGGAATACCATGCTCCTTAAATTTTTTATGGCTATTAGAACCTGAAGGCTAATTCTCGTACACGGTGGAGCATACGGTGGAGGTCTGCCCGGCCGGGGCGGGGCCCCGCCGTGTCCTCGTGGCGGCGATCGGCGGCGGCGACCTCTCGCGTCCGGCCCTCATACAGGTCATGGTACGGAGCGAGAGTGAATGGGAGGCCGTCACCTCCTTCTGCGAAGCAGTAATGCTCGCGAAGGAGGAGGCGGAGCGCGTGAGGGAGAGGCAATCGCTGCACCCTCGCGCGCCTAGCCGCCGCAGGAGACGCCCTGGACGGGAGTCAACAGCCGACTCCCGGCCACCGTAGGCGCGGGCTTGCGGGCGGCGAGCTATGGGTAGCTCGCCGCCCGGTAAGGACCAGGTAGACGGCGCGTTGTGTTCCACGCGCGCCTCAAAGAGCTGTCAGCACGAACTGACGGGGTCCGCTAGGGCCGATGCCGCCGGGGCTGCGGGTTATTCGAAAGAGATACCGTGGCCCCTGGCACAGGCAACTGAAGGAACACGGGTGGGTTTTAGTCAGTAAAAGTCTGACACTCCCTTCTGCTCTGCCCAGAGCGGGAGGAGTCATTTGATGATTTCCCACCAAGAAAAAAAAAAAAAAAAAAAAGGCCAATTCTCGTAATTTAAAACGTTCAAAATCTAGTCGCAGTCTCATCTCGGCGACAAACAAATGTCAAAAACTTGTTAAAATGTAGGGAAATTAGAAGTATTTTTTGACAGATTGAGACTGAGATCAGACTGTGAACGTTCTTAAAATTACGAGAATAGCCCCTCTGATCTCTGGCTATATTTGGGCCATCACTGCTATATAGTTTGAATGAAAAAAATACTTTTTTAATTTCGATGTTAGGATTTATTTGATCCTAAATACTCTTGCATTAGTATTGCCATTGTTTTCATTTATGGTCGTATTCTCATCTCCACATTGTATAAGCTGCCAGACTTAAAATATTGCGATGAAGAAAACATTCCATTATTTTCTTCATCGCAATTATCGTTAGGTATTATTATAATAAACCTTAGCACGAGCCTTACAAGTTGTATAATTAAATATTCGACATACCTAATTGATTGTATGCCTCTTTTTAGAGTTCCGTAACCAAAGAATAAAACGGAACTCTAAGTCTACTCCGTCTGCCTGCCTGCCCGTCTGTCACAGGGTTACATTTTTTTAAAAGTAATAGGTAGCCAGTTGAAATTTTCACAACATACGCGTTAAGCTGTGGTCCTCTATCACGGCTAAAGTTTTGATGACGGAACCTTTACTGCGCGAGTCTACCCGCACGTGGCTGGTTTTTGTATAAACACCGAGAATAATCAAATTATTATAATTAATTAGGCATTTTAGCAACCTTTTTTACTAAATATGTAGATAGGTAGGTGCTTACTTGTGGTGCTTCCACGGAAGCAAACACTGGAAGTTACACGTGGTGGTCACGGTCCTATGAAGTTTATAAATTAGTCGGGATGACGGCAATTTCACTAATTTTCTAATTATAGGTAAGTATGTATACAACTTCACAGCTATATATAAAATGGAATATTTATTTTGTTTAATTAGTTTAATTACCTATGCATAAAATACTGTGTATTACTAACTGTTGCCCGCGTTTTTATCCTAAGGAAACTTCATTATAAAAAGCTTCTTATGTGTTCATCGATTCAGCAGGACTCCGTCAAAGACTGGTCTTTAGCACAGTTAGCACCACTGGAAAGGAATGGAAGGAAAGTAAGACTAATAAACTTGTGCTAAAGGATTTTTGAGTAAAAAACATCAAAACTCACAGCATTGATACTTTTACTTATAATTTCATTCATAAATTCATAATTATCATAATGCTGGAAATAAATATTTACGTCCAACTGAAGTCCTATATGTGCCCTTGAAATTTAAGTTAATACTACCAGTGAACTTGACTTTAAAAAATAAACGTATTGTTTAATAATCACATAAGGTAAGCTAGAGCTTTTGAAGGACAACGCCTTGATTGGCATGAACTTAAGGATTCCGAATGACTGAGCTCGCACTGACCTACATGAACTATAGGTATTTTTTACCTACAAATTGCAAGGGTCATTATTACTTCATCTTTGCTAATATTATACATGACATAACCAACTGGTTACGATCTTCGAAATAAAGTTGTACCTACCTACCATTGTGTATCGTATTGTCATGCGAATATTTTACATCGGCATTTACTCAATACTCAATTCTTTATTGCATTCCACAATGTAGGATCAGGTGGTAAATATTTGCCAAAAGAAACAATCATGGACCATGTCGGGCACAGCAAAAGAAAGATATGTGGAGAAGAGGACTTATCCTTTACGTATCTTAAAATCTAACTTATTCTAAACACACTTTTAGAATAATAATTAATTTATTAGATAATAATAATAATATAACATTTTGCTTATTGTTGTATACTTGTACTTGTTGTGTGTTTCAAGGATCTATCATTTAAATAATCGTTGACAGTATAATAACATTTACTTATTAATAGCTTTTTTAATTTGTTCGTGAATAGATGCAGTTTTTTTTTCTTTTTTTATATATTCGGATAACATATTGTAAATTTTGATTGACATAACTAGAGGGCTTGTTGGGTGTATTTTTAAGCGGGATGTTCAAAATCAACCAAATCAAAAGTCATTTATTCAAATTAGGCTGAGAATCAGCACTTTTCGAACGTCAAAATTACAAAATACAGTACCCCAAAAACGCCCGCCCTTCACCACTTCCTAGTGCTATCGCTGGGAAGAAGAAGTGGCGCAACAAACTCCCCAGCAGCACAGCTGTCTGTTCAATTAGAAAACACTTGATTGTATACAATAGGTACTAGGTACCTTTGTTCAGTAATTAATATTACAAGACCAGAACATAAAATTAAATTATTTGCCATATATCCGCTAGCCACGCCAATATACCAACAAATATAATAAAAACAATACGTACTCAAGCTAATAAATACTTAATTAAAATAAAAACTTACTACCCAAATAAAAGCCTCCAGGCATAAAGGGCGTGACAGCTTACATATTTATACATTGCTGGGTTCTGTTCACATAGCTGTCACTTGAAGTCACAAATGATAAACTAAGACTATTGAAGTAAAATAAATAAATAATTTAATAACAATAACCTGTCAGTAAGCTAATCCTGGAGAAAGAACATAAACATTGTCTTGCGTTAAACTAGGGCGACCGACTATTCTTATTGTGTAAGTAGTCGATGATGGAATAGTATGCCTTTGAACAAAGGTTGGATTTTACTTGAGCTTTAAACGCAATTAAAGGCAAGTCTAGCAAAGAAGAGGGTATCTTGTTATAAAAGGTTTATACCAAGCCCAACAAGTGAGTTATGAACCTTATGAAGCCGATTGTTGGTCCTTATTTCTAGTGTTAACACTATGAATATCACTGTTTTTAGTGTACAAGTGTACATTTTGCCTAATATATAAGATGTTGGCAAAGATGAATTGTGATGCAACCGTGAGAATACCAATATCTTTAAAAAAATCTCTTAGAGAAACTCTGGCACCTAGTTGGTAAATTGCTCGAACAGCTCGTTTTTGAAGGACAAATATATTTTGTATATCAGCGGCTTTGCCAGTTTGCCCCACAGCAGAATACCGTAGGACATGACGCTGTGAAAATAACTAAAATAGACTAAACGAGCTGTATCAACGTCAGTGTATTGTCTTACTTTCCTGACGGCGTAGGCAGCCGAACTGAGCCTTCCTGCTAGACTTGATATATATGAGGTCCCCATTGAAGTTTGGCATCTACTGTTAGTCCTAGAAAAATTGCCGAGCCTAAAATTTCAAACACCTCTTTATCTATGACGATGTTGGGTCCTAGATTTCTAACATTAAAAAAAACGCAAACTTTACACATTTCGTTTTTTTTTTTGACGTACTCACGCCCTTTACTATGTGTAAAGGCTGTGAGTGAAAAAAAAATGATTAAAAAAATTAAATTAAAATAGTGATCCACCGAAGTCGGGAGCAGGGTCCAAGCTACCGGTGGTTAGGGCTCCAGAAACAGGAACCTCCTCACAATGCGAGCCGTATCGAGGAGTACTGCCTTTTGAATCAGGCCCTTAATCCAACCGCCTAACGAGAGCCTCGATAGATGTTGATCGAGGCTTTCGGCCATTAGGCCATTGGCTGATACGACAATCGGCACAATGATAGCCGAGCTCACATTGCACATGTCAACAACCTCGTGTGCTAAGTCGAGATATTTAATTTGTTTCTCTTTCTCAGCTTTCACGAGGTTTCCGTCATGTGGAATGGTAACATCGACAATCAATCAAACTTTTCATCACAACTGCTCTCAAAACGATAAAGAAAAACGTAGTGAAACCGACACGTCCTAGAACCAAAAAAACGAAGACATGTGACATCTACCAACTCGTACAGGGCCCGCGTGGTGGATTACAGCCTACTCCCTCTCGAAGAAAGGAGGCCTGTGTCCCAGCAGTGGGAATACTATAGGCTGATTATGTGTTGTAAAGCCGAGTATATCGATGATATTGGTATTAATTGGTTTAAACTCTAAATACCAATATCATCAAGTGTACTCGATTGATGATATTGGTATTTGGAGTTCAAACACAGAATAGAATTCATTCTAACGACTGAAGGAACTTCACCGTTTTACTTCCTATTGTGCGTAATATTCGTTCAGACTTTATATTCGACACAGAAGGATCGTCAGCAGAGCTATACTAACTATTTGTTTGTTTAGTTTTTAAACGAGATTCATGATTTAGCATTTTGTCATCATAATACTCCAACTTGAATAATGACGTTTCGGACCTACTGCGGTTTAATGGTATTGTCATCATTACCTGCGTGTTTAATTAATTACCAAGCACACCTTAATTTATAACACTGACGATCCTTTATATTGTTATAACAAAACATAATGCTTGTATTTTCCAGAGAAGCTAGGCAGGCAGGTGTAAAATAAGTACTTACTCACATGCTCAAATATCTAAATATATTTCGCCTTGTATTTATTTGAGCATCCATTATTTGTAATAAAAACATTATGTGTAATTTATTCATGTTTTAATGTTATTCCAATTCTCCTTCATTTCACCCTCCTACCGCTATCCTAATTTCTTTGGGATTGACGTGGAATGTCTCTTTCTATGAATCTGTGTAGGTATATATACAGCCGTTATCTCATTACCTATTATACAATATTTTTCATCCAGGTATCGTATTCCATCACTCAACACACAAGTCCAAACTCAAGGTTTGCCAACGTGCAATGGAGCGCAGTATTCTAGGTGTCAAATTAACAGACCATATTCGCAACATCACACTGCGCTTCGAAATTCGTGATTGGACTGGCCTCGTCTGCCGAATGAGCAATGAGCTGTGGGCCAAAATAGTCACTACCTATGTGGAGTTCTGACACGGCCAGAAGGCGTCGCGGCAGACCCCGCAGAAGATGGTGGGACGAGCTAGACAAAACTAACTAGTGGTTCACATTAGTCCTGGATCGCAAAAGCTAGAAGTCTTGGAGAGAGACCTTTGCCCAGCAGTGGAATGATACAGGCTATCAGTAACAGTAGTAACAGTATTCCAACACATACCTTGCTCAAGATCTGGAGTATAGATGACAGCCTGATTCCACCCGCGCCACACAGCGTACTCCAACACAAAGGGAAGTGGCGCCAACGCAGCCTCTGGACAGTAACCACTTACAGGCAATGTCTGCGCAATCATTAGCGCGTAAATCCCGTAACAAAGCTTCATCTTGATCCCTATTGGTGAAAGTTATGTTAGAATGTTTTCCTTTCGTATCTCCTCTAATAGGGCTACTCTTGTCGACTATTGAGTCATCATCATCATTATTACGCCGAAAAACGTCCACTGCTGGACATAGGCCACCCCCAAGCACCTCCACTTCGACCGGTTCCGTGCTTCTCGCATCAAAAGGGTTCCTGCGGGTTTAACAAAGTCATCGGTCCACCTTGTGTACACCACTATTGAGTAACCGTAATTGATCGCAAAAAATGTTATCGCAACTTATATGCGAATTAATATTTATATTTCCTTCACGCGTAAATTATTATTTATATTTTATTATTTTTATTGACACGTAATGTTTAAATTGTATACATTGTATATTGAATTAATTTTCTGGTAAGTTTGATTGATTATTATCTCGTAAAGGATCGTACTAATACAGAGTATACTATTGTAATTATTTATTTATATATACTTTATTGTAGACCAGAATATTCAGCTGCATCCGGTTAGAGTGGCAGCCGACCTCACCATAGTTGGGAAAAGGCTAGGCAGATGAGCATGTACACCAGAAAATACATTACGTAACTAAGGAACCCAGTTTTAACTAACCACACTAGAGAGCCGACGATAGAAGAGTAAAAGAACCACACGAGCGTAATACTCTATATGAATAGACTGGAAAAACAATTAATTATAGAGAAAACAATATATCGGACATATTCCAAAGTTGGTGAAACAAACTCACATCAATTAATAAAGTCAATCAATCATAAATAACTCATGTGAGGTTGTGATTGACGTGTGGGGATGGTCAGCAACAAAAAGATTACTACTAGTAGTGTAGTATTTAAAGAATATGAACTAATATAAAATTTAAGGTATTAACTCTTAGCTATTACATGAAAGGCTAAAAAGTCATGTATCGAAACATTTCGAATCAATATTAATACATAGAACATTGTTAATCGACTTTTATTGCTGACCGTACCTGCATTGTTCTGGTGTAGTCTATTCGTTCACTGTGTCACGCACGAAACTTCATGGATTCAGTTTAAAGAATAGGTTATCTACTCATTGACATGAATATATTTAACACTAGCTTCGGCCCGCGACTTCGTCCGCGTGAAATGTCTTGTTCCCCGCCCCACTCCGTCGCATCGCATCACCTGCCGCGCTATCACTGCGCTTTCGCTTAGCGTTCTTTCTGACTTTTTTTCTTTTTGTTCGCCTCCTAAGGGTTATAGCGTGATGTTAAATAGCCTATAGGCTTCCTCAATAATTGGACTAACAAATGCAAAAATAATTTTAAAAAATCATATCCTACTATTAGTTCCAGAGATTACCCCCTACGTACTGGGTGGGCCATCTAGTGTTTTAAATTTAAGGTACCGATTACTTTGACTTTGAAAGGTAGAATGGCATTCATTTTTTGACAGGAAGTTAGTTTTATCTTTGACATTTGCAAAATGGGTCGCTATACGCTCGACCAAAATTGGGAAATATTAAAAACTTACTTCTAAAGTAGTGAGTCTTTAACGCAAACTGTAATAAAGTTACGTGGAAAATTTTCGAGAAATGATCTGCCTTCAGTTCAGTTTCTGCGTCAATTTGTGAAGCGAGTTCGTGAAAATGGATCGTTATTGGACAAAGCAACCCGTGTACGTTCTCGTCCAGTGCGTTCAACCGAAAACATTGCTGCTGTGGCTCAATGAGCCCTCGACAAAGAACTCGAACTCGAAAAAGACCTCGGTATGAAGGCTTACAAAGTTCAATTGGTCCAAGAACAGAAGCCCCATGACCATCCGATGCATTTTCGAATAATCAGCCGAAATGCTGATGTCAAGTGGCCGCCTCGGAGCTGTGATTTGAGCCCTTCGGATTATTTTCTGTGGGGCATTAAGGATAAATGTTACGCAAACCATCCAGAGACAATTGAAGCGTTGAAACATGAAATCGAAGTTGCCATTGAAGAGATTCAAGCCGAAACAATCGAAAATGTACTGAAATATTGGGTTGATCGGATGGGGTACTGCCGAGCCAGTCGTGGTAGTCATATGAATGATATTGTGTTCCATTCTTAAATGACAAAGTGCAACCTTTCCAATAAAACCAGAAATTTAAAAAAATAATCAGTACTTATTTTTTATAGCCGATTCAAATTTTAAATTTTAAATGGCGTACCCTTTACAAACAAACAAACAAATTTTACCTGTTTATAATATTAGTATAGATTAACCTTCGTAACAATCACTGTCTCCGTTATGAAACAATCTGAAACAGTAGTTTTGCGCATACCTAAGTGTTGTCACTTGTCATTCATTTCATGATTTTTAGTGACAAATTATCTACATAATGTATAATTTATTGCAAGTAAGCATTTTAATCTTTAGATAAACTATAATGGATGAATTGTAATTAAATACGCACATACATTCTTGACTATGGTTATACTTTTCGCCGAAGTATTACCAGTTCATTGCATTGATCTTAAATAAACAATGCTAATCTCGAGGACGAGGCTAAAGTATCACACTATAATATTATAAAGGCGAAAGTTTGTGAGTGAGTGTGTGTGTTTGTATGTTTGTTACTTCTTCACGCTCAAACGGCTGGACCAATTTTGATGAAATTTAGTATGTACGTAGCTAACACCCTGGATTATCACATAGGATACTTTTTATCCCGATATTCCCACGGGATCGAAACATATGCGGATGAAACCGTGGGGCGCAGCTAGTAATATCATAAATGCGAAAGTGAGTTTGTTAGTTACGCTTTCACGCTAAAACCGCTGAACGGATTTGAATGAAATTTAGCACATGGGTAGACCATACGCACCTGGATTAGGACATATGATACTTTTTCAAAAGCCAGTGTCGCCATAATACAGACAATGTCCTATTTTCTCGGTCAACCTTGACCTACGAAACAATTTTCGGAAGTTAAGTAAATTCTCACCGTTAAATGCGAATTAAGACATGTAACTCCTAATTTCATGTCTTAATTCGCATTTAAGGGTGTCGTTTTCTATGGATGGAGATGTAGAGCAGCTGTTGGCAACGATTAATATTGAGTGCATAAGTTTAGTTTAATGAGTAAACTGTTCTTCTAACAATGTTAGAACATCCCGCTAAGCCGGCTCCCAAACAAACTACAAAGTGAAAAGTTACTTTAATTTCAGGAGTCTCTGGTTAGAAATAATTTTGCAAATCAGCAGAGTATTGAGGTAACAAACATTAAAAAGAAACTCCTCCTTTTTTTGAAGTCGATAAAAATAGTTTATTGTCCAGGTAATACAATAAGCAGGTTCACAGGTTAATGCCAAGTTCAGACGACATGAGTAGCTTAAAATATTATCTACAGATAGGTTCATCATCACCTGCCTAGCCTTTTCTCAACTATGTTGGGTTCGGCTACCTACGGATAGGTTGAAAGTATTGTTTTCCAGTGAGCACCAAACTAGAGAGTTAGTCTGTATCTTGGGGCTCGGGACTCGAATTCTAGAGTGCAGACGTTAGGATAGAATTTTTTTACTAGACTACGATGTCTCACTTCTGGGCAAACTTCCATCTTTCGCAAGCCTGTGTCAAATTATACATGTTTGTCCTTCCAGTTTTGACGCAACCTATCCAGCTCCAAACTGGAAGGAAGACAATTATTATAATTTATATAATTATTTAATGAAATGGCGTGTTTCGTGTGTTACGTGTTTAAATCATTTAAAAAAATGATTTAAACACGTATAATTTGACATAAATGATTAATTATTATACATAAATCAGCATAGTTGCACTTTTGAATATTTCATATTATCTACCTTTAACTACATATTCATACAATCGACTCAGGCGCTGGTTTAGCTGTGCAAGACTAGATAATCACTGCAAAAACGAAAATAAAGTGTGTCTGACGGACCTCTCCCTTTCATACCCTGCCCTCAATGATATTATAAGAAGCCTGCCCTACTTAAATAATCTAAGATTATGCTAAAGTTCTCTACTCTAGATGGTTGAGCTTTCACATCTATTGAGTGCCTTCGTGATATATATTGTCAATGCTACCTATTAAGGTTACATGCGACGAAGCAAAGGTTTGCAATGACTTTTTGACTATAGTTAATAATTTAATTGAGCTAGTTTTAATGCAAACTTTAACTTTCAAAATTGGTCCAATAACTAAATATTTTTTCAAGTTCACTATCCAGGCATATGCAGGGTAGTAAGTACTTAACTGTGAATTCAACACACGATTCTAGCGTAAAAATTTTCGTCGGTTATCAAAAAATCTGCTGTTTCAAAGAAAAGTGCAACCTACGCGGTCTAAATGTATGAGATCGACTTTTTTTTAAAATAACTTTCGAAAAAATCCATAGCAGGGAGGTTCAGAGTCATGTACTGAATCCATGGTACAGGTTGCGCGTCGATGTCCATGCCACCCTACATTTGCATTTAATATTGTGTTCTCTGACACATTTACGATGATGAGAGTTCATCACGCTATTTAATATGACAGTTTTGAAGGTTCAAAACTGTCATATGAAATAGCGTGATGCCTCCCACAAAGCGCCTGTCACTGACTGAATCTGAGCAATTTTTCTTTTTTGTTTTCAGTAAGCAACAATGGCTCCAATAACTTTTACGGAGACTGAATTGGAGCAACCGCTCCATACGACCGACTACATACAGTACAAGCTCCATCACCCAGCGAAGGACTCCAGCGACACCAGAGCCAATGGCAAACAGTACCAGATCAGTCCTTACGACCAGATGCTAAGTAAAAATGACCCAAAGTTCCTCGCACCGATACGAAGATTGGAGAAAAGCATGGGATTCCTAACTCCTATCAGATGGGTCAATACCATATCCATTACGGTGTTCCACATTCTAGCCGCCATATGGCTCTTTAACTATCTCGGCAATAATCTGTTTAAATGGCAGACTTTCATATTCGGTAAGTGAAATTACTATGCAATGCAGGTTAATCAGAGCGTATTTCTATCATTATTACACTAACGTGTAATTTCCCTGTTAATCATAAGCCTTCCAATAATTGTAAAAAAAAAATGGTCAAAGAAGACATTGACATAATTACTTAGCGTATCTATATATAACGTTATACCACATTATTCCTATATGGAATGGCAGAGTTAGTTCTTTCAAATTGAGATCGGTTTTGCTCATACGTTTCAGCACGAAGACCGGCGTTATACAGCCAGTTGGATAGTTATTCTGCCAACCAGTTAGTTGATCAGTTATGGTGCCTAATGTTTCAGGATATTTCATCGGCCAGGTTGCTGGGTTCGGGGTGACAGGAGGGGTACATCGGTACTGGTGTCACCGCTCCTACAAAGCTAAACTGCCCCTACAATGGATCCTAATCATATGCTATTCGGTGGCTGGTCAGGTAGTATCCCCTTTATCTTTATTGCACTCTTTTGAAGACATCCCTCTCTGTAAGAAATGTAAATGGCAGGGTGGGTTCACTGGATATGTTTAACATATCGGCAACTACCCGCTCTCGCTACATATAAAACTTCAGTCTGAAATAACAAACTGGCATGGTAACTAAGAAAAATATAACGAGACCCAAAGTCCTGCAATTTAGTGAAAGTCGCGATTTTTATTTGTTTTGTTCAAAGTGACATTAGCACGCTTAGCAAGTGTGGTGACACAAAAAGACATTACGCAAAAAAAAATTTGTCACCTTCACTTCACTTCACAATCACAATGACGTTTTAAAGGTTAATTTATTACGTATCTTTGTGAACAGAACACTATATACGAGTGGGTTCGGGACCACCGCGTGCACCACAAGTACTCTGAAACGTCAGCGGACCCGCACGACGCCAACCGCGGGTTCTTCTTCTCTCACGTCGGATGGCTGATGATGAAGAAGCACCCTGCCGTGCTGAAACAGGGCATCAAGATGGACATGAGCGACATCGTCAATGATCCCCTTATTCAATTCCATACCAGGTAGTCCAATATTTTAAAAATTATCTACATAAAGCCTGTATTCTCGAAAGGGTTAGGCAGAGGGCAGAGGTTTACCAAATACCGCTAGCACAGCCGCATTACGACATATGTTTAAATCCCATGTAACCAAGAAAACTTTGCCAACCCCAGACTTCATGCGTAGCGCTTGCGACCGCTGGACCAACGGAATTTAATAGAAGTTCCTTCCTCTTTACTTACGTTAAAGTTACTTTAAGTTATGTTGTAACTAAGTAACCTACCTATTTCCATGTGCAAACTATACCTACATAGGTATACATGATTTAATATAGAAACTGTTTGTCAGCTAGAGAAACTGAGAAAGTACAATATTCTAGTTCCCTTTTCCGTAAAATAAGATCAAACAGAATTACTTACGAAGCATTTGTCGCAGAGAAAATTTTATCTTCGCTTTAGCAGTACCTAGTAACCTACCTAGGTTAAATTGTTTAAGATCGTAGCCCGTAGCTCTTTTCGTAGAAAAAATGAGTATAGAAATTCAAATATTCTCGTAAGAGTCGTAAGCAGCGACGTTATAGCATCCCCAAGGGTTAGGCAAAGGCGTACCTACCTATAGTAGGTAACTACACCCACAATTCGCCAAAAAACATAAACTGTATAAAATAAATTATTAAAAGAAACCACGTAATATTTTTAACTACTTGATCTCACAAAACATCTCGTCGTCAGGCTTCTACCCAACGGTTCTAACAAAACATTCCATTCTTGAACTATTTCAGGTATTTCCTGTTATTCAAGATAGCATGCTGCTGGATTATACCATCAATAATCCCTGCCCTGTGCTGGAACGAATCCTGGGAAGCGTCCATCATGTCACAGGCTGTACTACGATACATACTGAGCCTCAACTTTACCTGGTCGGTCAACAGCTTCGCGCATTTGTGGGGCAACAAGCCTTATGACAAGTATGAGTCGGTTTCCTAATACTTTCTTCAGTTTATCGTGTCCCCTCGAGAAGGGCATAGGCCTCCCTACTTTCTTTCCATTCTGCCCACTCTATTTATCATCAGTAGTACGCATAGGTATGCAGTCACGTACCTACTTTTCATTAATTTAATGATACCCTTCATTAGTAACACCTGTCGTAAAGCCTGGTCGTAACACACGGGATATGCACGGCCGCATAACAAATATTTCTGTAGACCGTGCGTAGGTTTTTAAGCCATTTTTACACCTTCATTGTGTCAAGCCACAACTTTCATACATTACAGATTTCGGCAGTAGATACAAACGGTACAAGATAGGTACTGAGGTACACAGTGCCCCTAACCCTTACCTAATTACTGACTTTTAATTTCAGGAACATAATGCCCGTTGAAAATTGGGGGGTTTCCATAGTAGCGATGGGTGAGGGCTGGCACAACTACCACCATACCTTTCCTTGGGACTACAAGGCAGCCGAACTCGGAATACCCATCAACATGACTACATCACTATTAAATTATTTTGCGAGTATTGGATGGGCCTACGATATGAAGGAAGCTTCGCCATCCCTCGTCAGGTCGGTAGCAAAGGCCAGGGGTGAACCACGAGACGACGATGACTAAACTAGCTGACATATGAACTATGCAGCAATAATTTTATAGATCCATTTTCACACTGTCCGATTCAAACTTTATGGCGGCTTTGAAGTGCGCTACTCGCTGCGCAGAAGCAGTCGCTGTGAAGTGTGCTACCCCTCACCCCCGCTGACACGTAAATTTGGTACTGCGCAGCGACTCGCCTCATGTTCCGAGCCGCCATAAAGTTTGAATCGGACTGTAACATGGATCGACTTGATACCTACTTTAATCTCGGTATTGTAAAATACCCGTATCAAATAAATTATGTATTGTCAGTAGTAGGTATTTAAACTGGTACATACCTACCATAAATTGTACAGCGTAGAATAAGGGCAAACGTGATCTTAGGTTTAATTTACTGATTAATTATTAATATAATTGGTATTTCCGTACTATAATAATAATAATGGAAGATGGCACTTTATTCCCACATATTTTCATGCTGGAAATTGAAATATACCATCTTTATTAGATAGTTATAGTTGAGGTAGGACGGAAGGAATGTGGAATGGAGGTTTGGTTGTTCCAGGACTTTTTCCTATCCTAAGTATGTGGGAAGTAAAAATAAACAATGATAATAATAAAGAATTCCTATTTATTTAGTCGGTGTAGGTTTAGATGACTTTAGCGCTATTTCAAAAGGTCAGCTAAATATCTGCAATCTTAGACTCCTTACATGGTATGTTTTACATATAAGACCCCTGACTTTTCCCAGTCACGAGGAAAGCTCTTAAAGTTATCTAAAGTTATTGATTTACATACATAGCTACGTTCAGATTTTCAAAATCCATGACTCCCTATAGTTATAGTGATGCAAATGCAAGCTACAAATTGATCAAGTGAACGGTTTTAAATTTACAATAAATTAAATCATAGCTAAGATACATGGACAAATGGTCTAAAATCACAAATAGAGTGTATTACTATTGAATGAGACATACGATGCTTGTTAACAGAATTACATGACGGTATCTGAATAAAAAGTAAATGTATGGAAAAAAAAGCATTTCGTGGCGTCGTGGCGTTAAGCGATAATGTGTGAAGATAATGTGGGGAGCAGTGGTGGCTCAGTGGTAATGGACCCGACTTACGAGTCTGTAGGTCGTGAGTTCAAACCCAGACAGGCACTTTACTTTGTGTAAATTATTTCATCACCACTGCTCTCAAATCGGTGAAGGAAAACATCGTGAAGAAACCGGCATGTCCTAGAACGACAAATTCGAAGACACGTGACATCTACCAACCCGCACTGGGCCCGCGTGGTGGATTATGGCCCACTCCCTCTCACAGAGAGGAGGCCTGTGTCCTAGCAGTGGGAACATTATAGGCTGATTATGTATGTGTGAAGCCGTTCATACACCATCGCTTAATTAACGTCGCCACGTCAAAAAATTGTGGGCGTGGCTACTAATTAATATCCATATCCTATCCAATTAAAGTTGCTTTTCGTGTCTGTTGGTGTAACCACATTGTTCTTCTGAACGACGCAGAAAATGGATGGATTGGAGAGGTTTTCACCATCATTTAGAGAATTTATTCTAGAAGATTTATGTGTATAATAAACACGTTTAAGTCATTAGAACCGTGCGAAGCAGGTGCGGATCGCTAATTAACCATAAATTCCTCTCCTCAGGCTTATTGTATTATATAAATGCAGTCTCAAGTTGATTGTCTATGATGTACAGACGCCGCCGGTACATCAAGCTAGATTTTCAACTTTATCGCTAAAGTATTAAGATTCAAGGTGGATTGGGAAAATTTTACAGTTTCGGGTAGCTTGACCTGCTGGCCTGTGCTGGCGTCTGTACATAGGTAGGTACTCGTATGTCTATGTAAACATGTATTTTGTATTATAAGACTTATTGTTAATAGGATATTATATAAGTATAGTTGCGGAAATAATATTTGTTGTTTTATTTAAAGTAACCACTTTACATGTTGGTCAAGTAGTTATCATACGACCACTTAAATTAACACAACAATTTGAATATAGCAGCTATACATTAACTTATTATCAAATAACAATCTTCAGAGGAAACCTTACAATAGTTAGGTAATTAAAGTTTAAAGCGCGATGTCCAGTCGCAAGTTTATGTACCCATTTGTGTATGTGCAAGTTGAGCCACTAAGTTCACTTGTAAGTCCTGTGACACTCGCGTCTCCTCATTATACTGTGGAAACACAGCAAGTCCGCTTGCTCACAATCAGCGAACTTGCAATACCCATGTTTTAATTGCACAACTTTACTAGGGGGCATTGTGCATAAGGACTAAATAAAATCACAATACAGCACCAACACTTTACCAGTACACTATAGAATAATAAAAAGAAAAACAAAACAATCATTTCTTCTATGCTTCTATACTGAGAACCTGTCTACAATAAGAACATGATTATTATGATAAATTTATTAAAGCTACAATAGAATTTTAAAATATTTGAGAATACAACAAAATAATAAAAATATAATTTTAATAAAGTTGCAGTCCCATTCTTAGAACACTGCCCAGAATGCAGAAAGTAGAATAATTTTAAACAAGCATGCTATATTCATGCTGTGACTAAAAGCATTACAATATCTAGGACTGTTCTATAATGACTCTCCACGATGTAAAATCTACACTTGTGTCATCCACCTCAGAATTTAGATTCCACGAGACTTGACTAGCCTGTCATTTGTATAGAGGGGCTCTTGACAGCTGTAGTATTTGAAATCAAATTCCATGATTACTATTCTATGAGCATATGTTATATACAAAATGTACCCTTCTAAAACTTCGAAATTAAAACATTGACTTTGTTTAATGACATCAATTTACACTCTTAATTCCATTATATTTGGATTATACAAATAGACATCTCACAAAACGAAAGCACCTTAAAAATTATCTTTTTTAAAAGACACGTTAGAATGTTTTTCCATTTTCTTCAGATCATATCATAAATCGTCAAAAGATCCAGAGTTGAGAAAAGGTTGTGCTTCAGTCTTCAATTAAAGTAAACATCTCTTTCTTAGGCTTTACAGGAATCACAGTAGATAAAACTTCTAATTTATCTGTACTCATTTTGGCTTCCTTCACAGGTCTAATATTCTCATCCTTCGATGGTTTTCTTTTTAGGCTCAAAACTTTGTTAGTGTAGATGCCATCACTCCCATTGTGATCACTGGCCGACACCTTTCTCTTCTTAGTCTTAGTGATAACAAAGTCCAGGTCAGAAGAATCATCATCAAAATCAGCATAGACGGGCACAGACCTGCCACTCCTTGTAGATCTGACTGGCTGTACTCTAGTAGTTTCTTCAACAATCTGCAGCGGTGGGGGCCAAGCTGCAAAGTTAGCAGACTGTCGTGCCTGGTGGTAGCTGTTCAGAGACATAAGTTTTATATAAACAGCTAGACTACGGGCTTTTTCAGCTGGTGTTATTGTGGTGGGTAGTAAGCTCCATGGCAAACGTCTGTCTCTTACATTTAAGTACCTTCTTTTCATGGGTTTTTTGGGTGTGGTACTATTGGTACTGGATTGATTGTTCTCAATCTGAAACAGAAAAAATGATTCATTTTATTGTTACAAAAAAATAATTCAAAATGTATTTGAGGGACTGTGATGCCCTTTTCACACATTCACACTGCCTGCTAGGACAGAGTACCTGGAAACAGAAGTATGGGTAAACTGGGTGAAATCTGAAAGAATGTATGAAAGCTTTAATACTTAACCATACATCAATACACTGCTGGACTACCCAGCAGCCTGAGTGTGTGAAAAATTTGTAATTATACATAAATCAAAATGAACTGACATTTCCTCCGTCACGAGCGACTTCTTCTAGTTTTTCTGATGATTTTGAATTCTTCAAAGCTTTCAGTAGATCACTCATTTCTTCCTTGCTCAGATTCTCTTCCTCTAATCCAAATTCTATGAAAATGAAAAGTATACATTATTAAATATTAATAACACTAGGATTTCTGAAAATCAACGGGTAGTGTGCAATAAGTACAGCAACAAACCACTAATTAAGCAAGTGGTACCTCATAATATCGAAGCTAACTTGAAATCAAAGGCTTGTTTAGATCACGCTAAACAATGAGATTAATTGATCCTATTCTATTTAAATATCGTATTCAACTACATTAAAAATTATATTATACTACCGATCAATTCATTCTTCATCAGCTTCATTTCTGAATCGCAACTATCGTCGGAAGATAGCGCGGGCTCCATTTTTGAAGTTGTTCACTACGGACAACTATGCTATTGTACTTGGTCTACATTACAAATTGGTGTATAGTTAATTGAACAGCGCACTATAAAAAGATAAAAACATTGAAAGTTGATAAACACAACTCTAATCAGTAATCAATATAATTCCTATTTACAAACTGTCAAATTATAGTCATACTGACAAATTGATATGACATTTATTTTCTCAATGTTGGCGGCAATAGAATAGGCTGACTGCGTGCTTACAAAACTTATTAACTTAGCATAAACTATATCGATCAGTTGAGCAGGAAAACCGGCAAAGCCGTATAAATTTCAATCGCGACTTGGCGACGCCTTTTGTTATGCCGGATCCTGACGCTTGCCATCGAAAATTCATACGTGAGGACAACAAATTGTTGCCCACAAGCCTAAAACAATGAGTCTTCTTGTTTCGTTACAATGTGTTCAAAGTTGCAATTTCGTCTAACAGTTCACATCATCGACGTGTATTCTCTTTTCCATTCATCACAGATTACGTTTGCGACAAATCCTCAGAAGTTTTCTATCAGAAATCAAGGTTTTCTCAGGCCTTTTCAATTTTCGAGTTGCAAGCATTGCTGCCGAATTTCTCAGTAACAGACCGCAGTCTCTGGTGCCCACACTATGCAGGCACTAAAGACCGAACATTGGCCAACAGATGGCTCGGATTCTGAATTTGTATAGCCCGCTCAAATCCAGAATCCAGACCATCAATCCACCAGATTAATCAGTGAGCCTTTTGTCAATTTACCATAGCATGTCAAGATTGGCAAATCGCTCGCTCCCTTTTGCTAGGAACTATAAAATCCTTCAGACCGAAGGACAGACGATTCAGATTCAATAAATAGGTAATTAAAATAGGTTTTTTATATGAAAAAACCGTATATTTATCAATTCATTTTATTTTTAGTCGATTCTGGTTAAACTCTAAATGGTTTTGTGTTTTATATTTTTTTACACTGTGTGACAGTGTGTACTGTCTGTAGTGGTCTCCGTCTGTCTGTCTGTGACTTTGTGTGTGTTGCAAATGTAATGCAATGCATGTTGCGTTATTTTTATTGTTGATTTTATTTATTTAATAATAACATAAACTCAAACAATGTTATTGAGTAACTAAGAGTATGTGAAGTGAATTAAAATTTATTGTCACAGTGGGTATATGCTTCACTACAGTTAGAACAAAATGGAAGAGGAGATAAGATGTTTTGTTTGTAAAGAATTCTACAGGGAACCAGTACTACTACCTTGCGGGCATGCACTTTGTAGAGTTTGTGCAGTAAATTTACAGACTCACATACACGAAGGAGATAATTCGGCAGCCTCGAACGATTATCAAGAAGCGGACAAAGCCTCAGTGTCTAGCGAAACTGACAGTGGAGTAGTATGTGGATCAAGGCCTAATAGTTACGCAGGAACCCCGGCTGTGCCCGCATATTCGAGCGCAGCATTTACAATATCATGCCCATCCTGCAATAAGTTAGTTTACTTGGACGATAATGGAGCAGAGGGACTTCCACCGTTTCGCGTTATGCGAACTATTGTTGAGCGGTTCGGTGGGGTCACGGGTGCTCCACCCGCTGAGGAGGCCTGTCAGATGTGTGAAGGGGAGCGGCGCGCGGCGGTGGTGCGGTGCGAGCAGTGCTCGGTGCGGTACTGCGCGGGTTGCCGCGACGCCTGGCACCCCACACGCGGCCCGCTGGCCCAGCACGAGCTGCGGCCGCTGGGCACCACGTGCGCCGACCACGGCGCGCCCCCTGTCTTATACTGCAACGCCTGCTTAGTACCTATCTGTCAGCGCTGCCTTGCTGAAAGACACTCAACACATGAAACACAGGCATTGTCCGTTGCTGCTAGAGCCAATAAGGTAATTTAGAGCTCATTACAACATTTTGAACTCAATTTTGGAAGTACAGGACCACCAGCCAGATCATGCCAGATGCTTTATTACTTGATGGGAAACCATAAGTAACAAACAAGTCCCTGCACCACTCTCTGCCTTATACAATTCAATTTTAGTATTATTGGAGGGATCTGGTTCAGATTACTAGTTTGCTGACCTATTGGCATGTATTCAACATCACTTAACTATTTTTATTTCAGACTGAATTATCACAATCATTGCAACATCTATCTGAACAAGCCAAAGCCATGACAGAATATATACAGTTAGTAAAAGGAACAGGTGATAAAATTAATGTAAGTACTTTGATAATTACACCACAAACAGAAACAATATTTCAGTCCAGGAAAACCAGCTTTGTTTATCTTTTGAAGTGTCATTACAAAACATTACTGTTTGCAGACATTTGCAATCTTCATCTTGATTAAATATGATTCAAATTTTGCTTTGTAACCAAAATGTTAATTGTCTTGTTATGTAACAGGAATCTTGTGAAGAGTTGGAAAAACAAATAGACCACACTTGTTCAGAAGTAACCCGTGCCATAGAGAGGAGACGAGATGAACTGATACGTGCAGCTCGGAACACACGGTCTCAGGCCATAACCAACATGAGGTCACTCACTTCACATGCTGCTCAGAAACTGCGGGAAGCTACCGCACTGTTACACTTCTCCATTGAAGCTCTTAAAGAATCTGATCATGCAGCTTTTCTACAGGTAAGAAAATAATATGAATTCCTAATTTGTTATAATAAATGATATATTATTATTATTATTATTTGTGAGGACTAAATCAAGGCAAGGTTTGCTAGGTATCACATCAAAAAGTAGGGGTACATTTTTATTTAGGTTCACTGCTTTTACCAGATCTTACCAACTTAATGTTGTAATTATAAGACCTGTAAGTGCTCTGTTAACCTTCCCATATCCACGCCAAAATCCATAACAACATACAAATCTAAAAGAGAACCTCATGGGGAACATTAAACATACAACACATTTAAGTCAGAAGTGTCATCATTTTAGCTCAGTACAAAATTAACGAAAATAAACCCTGGAACAGAATTGGACCAATTATTGTCGCCAAATACGGCCACACGCGCTACTCGCACTAACGTACTTTGCGCCCTGGAATAAACGCAGCAAAGAATCAGGCAACTAACAGGAAATACAAAATGGCAGCATTTATGAAAAAATGAAAAATCACAAAACAGTATTTTGTTGGTCTTATAGACCAATGTATATTATATTTTTTAGTTTTGTTTGGTACACCAATGCGTTTTTTTGGCACACTGACTAATTTCTCAAATGTCTTCAAATGTTGACAAGCTTATCAATTCAATATTATTAGATTGACCTGGTTTTAATGTGTGCTGGTATCAGCAAACAGTATTACATTATGTACTCTCACACTGATAAATCTTATCTGCCATGTTATACTGTAACCTGTAACACATTAATAGGCCTCATCGTAATTACTGGGTTATCCATAAATAGCATATATAGGGTGGCACGGACATCGATGCGCAAACTGTAACCATGAATTCAGCACATGATTCTTGTCCCCTAGCATAGAAATTTTTCGTCGGTTATCAAAACAAAAATCAGCTGTTTCATAGAAAAGTTTACCTATGCGGTCAAAAGTTGGGTTGAGAATATATTGATGACACAAATCTTGATAAGAAAAAGCACAATATATAATTTTCTGAGCAAAACTTATCACATAAGGTAAAAGCAATTTCTAAGAACTCATTTTGTTATCCCAAGTGTGTCTCCTATCAATGAGTAAAGCTTACTATCTCAGAAATGTAAACAAATCAATGACACAGACCTACATTCCAGACAGTTCTAAACAAAAGATAATATTATTTTGTTTTACTTTTGGAGCATGCACCATACTGGTATTGGTATTTGAAGTACCTTTATAAATTATTCATTCTATTATTCGACTAATTTGTTACGCAATGTGTTCAATGCGCGCACCTGGTATATTGTATTGTACATAGCATAACATTACGGCTGTTTTCCCTGAAGCGTTAGGCAGAGGTGTACCTGTAGTAGACCCATGTTTCGCCAATAATTTTAAAGTCCCATGTAGGAGCCTATTGCTATTCATCGGCTACAAATCCACACGCCAGCCTGCTACTGAGAACAACCCAATACTCTTTGCCTGACCTGAGAATCGAACCCATTGCACCTCATGAAAAACAACGTAACAAATGATAATTTGATCAGGTGGGGAACATACTGTCGGCGCGGGCGCAGGAGACCGCGTCCAACCTGTGTTCGTCGTTGGACTCGCCCCCCGCCGCCCCCGCACTCACCCTCGACGTCGAGCCGGTGCTACGTACCGTCAGAAGTATGAACTTCGTGGAATGCATACGTAAGTTTACCAGCTATAGTTAATTATGTACCTTTATGTAAAACATGTTCTGTTTTAACAAGACTTAAGTTCTGAGTTGAACTACACGATTACTAACAAAGGCGTGCACTGATGGGACAAGTCCTCTCAAATAAGTGTCCTGGACCTGTCCTCAAAACTTACAACCTACATGGTCCTCACATGATCTGACCAAGATAATATGTGGACTTATAAGAGACTGAGTTACATTCTCTTTGAAAGTACAGATAGTATCTGATGAAATCGAAGTTTCCTATCGGAGTAGTCTGAGAAGAAACTAGTTTTTAAAACATGATTGTCATGTAAACGTATTTGTATAAACCTGAACAATTAACGGGTTATTCCGTTTAACCACCCTAGGGTGGATACTCGGAAACGCGTGTTCATCTATCCATCCCAGACGGCGTGGATAATCGGAGTTCACTTCTGATTGTTCTTCCCACTTTTCACCAGTACAACAGTCATCATCAACAGCACAGCAATTTTTAATAACCACCAAACTTAAAAAGGAATCATAATACGTATTGCATTTAAATCAAATTAAACTTCCTCATTTTAAATAATATTAATATGTACATAATTTATAAATTCGGCAATATTCTCTTTTAATGTACATTTGCAATTGTTTTCTAAATTTCTTTGCTACAACAGAAGATATAGCGAATTAGCGAAAAACGTATGGTATGTTAATGTCTGCTAAGTATCTTGGATCAGTTTTTATCATGTTTCTTTATATGACTACACAGCAGAGAAAATCGGAGGAATCCACCCTAGGGTGGTTTTAGGGTGCACGCAACATCACGCCTTGTTTCCCCAAAGGGTTGGGCAGAGGTTTACCAGTAATAGTACTAGTAGAAATGTGGGTCATTTCCACATAAACCTACTTACAGAAGTAAATATTATTTATAATTAGGATGGATGGAAAGCAGCACATGAAGTGATTTTTAGCTCCATTGGTATAATTGCTGTATGGCGTTCCAGTGTGAGGATAAATAAATAAACAAATAAACTCTCTCTTTTCCAATTTCTTTTGCGTACATTGGAAATACAGCTGCGGAATGCCTAATGAAGTCATCAGGTAAATAATAAGTCCTTATTAATATTTTGACCATTTATTCCTTCTTTTCTTTTATATAAAGGTAGGAGGAGGGAGGTCCGCTTTCAGTGAAATCAAATGCAACAAATACACATGCTACTGCTACCACAGTTCCACAACCCAATCAATGGTACAATAATGAGCAGATGCTTCACTTTCTCGTTCATCATTTTTTTTACTACTTCGGCCCAACGTTTGAAATGATAGTGACAAAAACATTTCGCACACAAAAGGTACAGACGCCAGCAAATCAAGCTACTGCAATCTGTCAAATTTCTTTAATAGATTTTCAACTTTATCGCGAATGCATGGTTTGAGATTGATTGGGAAAATTTGTCAGTTTCTGGTAGCTTGACCTGCTGGCGTCTGTACAAAGGCCAACTTACTGCCTTAGGCATT